>CM050668.1:10670211-12015422 GCA_027574665.1 Rhynochetos jubatus
ACAGAGCTGCCTTTGTTCACCCGGGGATTGAAGCTGGTTCTTTAATCTCGGTTGAGACGGGGAACAGGGAGATCCTGTCCTGGCTGCCTTCCCGGTGGGGGTCCAGCTGCCCCCGGAGCACCCAGCCACGGCATCTTCTCTGTGACACCACCCCATCCCTGCCTCGAGCATCTCCCGGTTCCTGGTATCGGGGTGTGCCGCACGGTGACGCGGCTCCCAGGGCCCCATCCCTCAGGTGGCACAAGGCTCTCACCGGGTAAAGCCCCCCGGGACGCATCCCTCGGGGCGGGAGGAGCCCAAACCTATCCTGTGCGGTCAGGGGGATGCAGCGGCTCTGCAAACCCCGACAGGGTCTCGAAGGGTGGTCAGGGCTCTTGCCTGCCTGTGCCCTAAACTTTTACTTTGACCTACTTTTGGGGCTCGGAGCGGCTGTATGGATTTGTGATTTCTCGCAGCAGCTCCCCGGGGCGGGAGCATCATTATCCTGGGAGTGGAAAGGCAGCAGCTGGGCTGGGAGAACCGGTTGGGGAGGCAGGAGCGGAGCGGGGCTGTGCACCCACATGGATGGGGGTGACTCCCAGGACCCGACCCTGTCCCGTGGGAATGTACCCAGCCCCATGGCCCCCCTTTGGCATCCCCCAAGTGGGGTGCCCAGGCTGGAGGGAGGAGCGAGTGGCTCGTGATGCTCCCCCTGGCTGTGGTGCCATCGTCCCTGCATCGCAGCCTTCCCACATTAAATGGCAGCTGCTCGGACCCTGCTGTGCTTAATTTTCTTTACCCTCTCCAACACCCGCCTGGGTGGTGGGACTGCCCGGTGCTCCTGTGCCGCAGACTGTTGTCCGCCTGAGATTCCCCAAATCTGCTCTCTGGAGCCTCCGCGATCCCAGCTGCCCCCTTACTCCTGCTCCAGCATCACCCATCACTCTCCTCCCCAGGGCCACCCGGGGCAACTGCTCCCCAGGGTGCCCCTTGGTGGCACCAGACTCGGCGTCAGGGCTGCCCCACGTCTGTTCTGGCATGATAATCCCACCCGAGCAGGAAGAAGGTGATGGGAAACAGCGAGGGCAAGTCAGGGCACGCTGGCCCTGGGCCACCTGACAGCCCTGGCTGGGAGCACCCCGGAGCCGGCGTGGGCAACGCCGGGTGTTTTGCCTATCACGCTTCCGGCATGGCAGGCTGCACCAGAGCACAACCGGTGCTACACCAGCTTGGGAACGTCCCTCCCTTGCGCCTCAGGCTGTGGGGAGATGAAATGTGATGCCGGCTGCCTGGTGTGCACGAGGCTGTGGGTGTCTTGTCTGGGTCTGGGGCTTGAGAGCTCCCAGCTCCTCCATCCCTTCGCTGGGAGTGGAAATGGTGGAAAACGCTCCTGCGGCTCTGTGGTGCTGGTGGCTGGATGGAAACATGAGCGCGATGCTCCAGTGAGCATCCCTGTTGGGATCCTCATCCCTGCCGCGGGCAGTAGTGCGCCACGTTTTGGGTGTCTGTCGTGGTCCAGGTCCCATTGCCAGGGAAAGGTGCCAAGGATGGCTTCCCATCATCCTACTGGGAGGCCAGTCTCTATTTCTCTGGGAGAGAGGGACTTAATTTTTGGCCCAAAGGGGCTTTCACGGACCAGGGGAAGCAAAGTCTTGGTGCTGGGTGTCCGTCGGGATGCCAAGAGGTGAGAGGTGCTGGGGAAGGAGTGGGGATGCCATGGGAGAGGAGAGGCTGGAGAAACCGAAACCGGGACGGGAGAAATCGTGGCAAAACCTCCTGCAAGCGCCGCAGGGTGTGCCGGGCACAGCCGATACTGCGCTGCTGCTCGGGGCTCATAAAAACTCAGCTGGTCCCGGCTGCCAAGCACGGGTGAAAGCACCCATGGGTGCACTCTGCCCCATGGCAGTACAGAGCTCTGCTCCGTGCAGGACTGAGCAACGATTTGGGCTGAGGCAGGGGTCACAGCAGCCATGTGTGACCATGGTGGAGCTGTTGGTGTGAGCAGCGTGTCCCCCTGTATCGGCCACCCCTCTTATCTGGGGGTTTCCAGGGTGATGCCTGCATTGACCCAAGGCTCTGTAGCCCCTCGCTGGGGGTTTGCCATGGTGCGAAGGAAGCGCGGGTGTCACTGAAACTGCTGAGCACCACAGCCGTATCGGAGGCAGACCTGAGCTCTGACCCATTTCCAGCACCCCAGAGGAGAAATCCCGGGTTCAAAGGGTGCTGCAGCGCAGCTGCCGAGGGCAGAGTAAAACCTGCCCTTGAACGGGGAGCAGCCGGTGCTGCCATGAGGGCAGGGGGCTGCCTCTCCTGCCCTTACCTCCCAGCACGATGCTCGTGGCAGTGGAGCAGGGCGTGGGGTGGGCGCTGCGGGGTGGCTGCCACAGCAGGACGTGGGGTGAGTGTGTGTTTGTGGGGGTGTCTGTGATTTGGACCATGCCAGGATGGGCACGGCGAGCCCCTCCCCAGAGCTGTCCCCCCGCAACACTCACCATGCGCATGGTCCAGCTGGGATGGGGCGATGGCAGAGGACTGCCCTATACTGTGGGGACATTTTTAGGGGCTGACATGACACATGGGGACTCCTACACCTTGACTGCCTTGGGATATGGCCGCTCAGTGCCACACGTGTCCCTGTGTTGACAGGCAGCAATACCCCATGCCACGTGTCCCCATGCCATCCTGCAGCAATGCCCCATGCCACACACACCCATGGCATCCTACAGCAATGCCACGTGTCCCCATGCCGTCCTGCAGCAATGCCCCATGCCACACACCCCCATGGCATCCTACAGCAATGCCACATGTCCCCATGCCGTCCTGCAGCTGTACCCGCCCAGGTGGGGACAGGATGCACCCAGCAAGCTGGTGCTCTTCAGAAAGCCCCGTGTCTCGGGGCCGTGCCCGTGACAGCTGTGCCCTGTCCCCGCAGGTGCTGTCAATGGCGATGATGACGATGCAGACGGGTGGGCTGATGCTGGCCGTGCTGGGCTGGCTGGGCTCCATCCTCACCTGCGCGCTGCCCATGTGGAAGGTGACGGCCTTCATCGGCTCCAACATCGTGGTGGCCCAGGTCTTCTGGGAAGGGCTGTGGATGAACTGCGTGTACGAAAGCACGGGGCAGATGCAGTGCAAGGCCTACGACTCGCTGCTGGAGCTCACCTCTGACCTGCAAGTGGCTCGCGCCTTGGTGGTCACCTCCATCTTCACGGCCTTCTTCGCCTGCCTCGCTGCCGTGTCGGGTGCGGACTTCACCCGCTGCGTGGATGACAATAGCACCAAGAGCAGGATCTCCACCATGTCCGGTGCCACCTTCATCCTGGCCAGCATCATGCTGCTCATCCCTGTCTCCTGGTCTGCTAACAGCATCGTCAGCAACTTCTACAACCCCATGGTGCCCGAGGCCCTCAAGAGAGAGCTGGGAGCTGCCCTCTACATCGGCTGGGCCTCCAGTGCCCTCCAGCTTTTTGGTGGAGGTATCCTGTGCTGCTCGGGACCCCCGTCCCAGCAGGACCCCTACCCCAAGAAGTACAGAGCGGTGAAAACCTGCAGTCCGATGGACTACCCCATGAGAGACTATGTGTGAGCCACCACACCCACGAGCCAGCCCGGGGGAGAGTTCCACCGTCCCCCTCCTGCCTCCATGCGCCACCCCGCTGCCCACTCGCTGCTTCCTCCTGCCCGTCCCCATGCTGGCTGCGCTCCCAGCACAGTCCTCCCATGGGTGCCCTTCCCTGGGGCGCAGGAGCTGCGCTTGTGATGGACTATAAACATCTTGGTGGCACCGAGGCTGCTTGGGCTCATTTCGCAGCGGCACGGTGGGGGGAGGACAGTGACGTGTCCTATGGGTGTCGTGCCCTGCCAGTGTGGGAGCTGCTGCCCCAGTGCCTGGCACATCCCCATGAGGATGCAGCAGCAGCAAGCCAGGGCACTCCCCGTGCATCCCCCAGCAGGGAAACTGAGGCAGGGAGAGGGTGCTGAGAGCCAAGAGGGGCATGGGGGGACAACAGGCTCTCAGAGCTTGGTCCTTTGAGCCTCCAGGAACAGGAAGGGGGTGCCAAAGAAAGGTCAAATCTCCCCTACACCACCTCTGGCCACCCTCCCCTGCCCACCCCAGAAGGTCCGCAGCCCCACTGCTCCGGGAACAATGCACGGCAGGCAGGCAGTGGAGGCAGGGGGTTTATTCGACAGCCACGTGTAGGGATGGGGACAGCCACGATGCCCAACTGCCCAGGGAACAGTGGTGGGGACAAACAGGGGGAGAGGGGAGGAGGGCAGCTATCCACGGTGGGCGCTGGGACCCCAAGACCTAGGGGGGCGATGCAGAGGGGTGACAAGAGCCACCGGGAGGGTGAGTGTGGGAGATGTGGATGTCCTGGGTGGGGGACGGGGGACAGACACAGCCACCGCCTCCTGCCAGGGAAGACATCAAGGAGAGAGGGGTACAGGAGTAACCTGTTCCTCGAAGCCATGGGAATGGGACGAGCAGGAACAGGTCTGGGGGAAGAGAAAAGGAAAAAAGGAAATATCCCAGCAAGAGATTTGGGTAAAAAACTTCCCAAGGGAGCTGTGGAGGAGGAAGAGTGGAGGGAGCATGGCAAGGGGCTTGGGGAACAGGCTGGGCAGGCAATGCTGGGCGGCTCCTGGGTGGGGAGCAGCCACTGGCTCCCCAAATCCCTTCCAGTCTCGTTTCCCACCCAGACCATTAACTACAAAGCTGTAGGAAAATGAGAGACTTCAGCAGCTGTTGCGGGATGGAAAGCTGATGTGGCACTTGGAAAGCTCCTCCAGCTGGGTGTCATGTCAGCACAGCTCCTCCTGGTTTGGATCTGGAGGTCTCCTGCACCTCTGCGTCCACTGGGCTAACGCCTGGGGAGGATGAGGATGGGAGACCGCAGGACAGGGTGATGGGTACCCACCTCCAACAGTCCCCATGTGGGGACCACGGGTGTCGGGTGGGAATGATGAAGGAGGATCCAGATTTTGACCATGAGGACTGAAAGGCAGGGAGAAGACATCCCAGACAGGAGGTGGCTCTGAATAGCAGGTGGGTCTGCGAGATGATCCAGCAAGGGCCGAGGTGTCGGGGACAGTACCTGAATGTCAGAGCTAATGGTGGTGAAACCAGGAGACCCTCCCCAGGCTGAGGAGCAGGCAAGGTGCTCAGGACCCAGACCTCATGGGGAAAGAGCTGGGGAAGGGAATGGGGACACTCCCCAAAAACGCTGTCACCCCCCAGCAGCTGCTGTGCTCTGGGAAGGGGTCACTGGACTGGGTTTGACAATGGGCCAAGTGCTTTCCCCCCCACTCCCCAGAGCCACGTGGGCTTTCAGCCCTCCTCGATGGGGGGCACGGGGCATTTCCGATAGACATACACCACCCCAGAGATGTAATCGCTGCCCCGGGTGCTCTCCTCCTCGGAGGTGGCCCTCTCCCAGCGCTCCACCTCTTGGGTCAGGACCTTCTGCCAGGCTCCCTGCTTCTCCAGCCTCTCCAGCACTGCCTCCAGCTCCGCCTTGTACCGCAGGTTCGAGGGGTTGCTCCTCGTTGTCAAGCAGAGGAAGCCTCCTGCCCGGAGAGGGGACGGGTGACGCCCACGCCGGGTATGGCCCCTGGGGCTGGCACCCTTCAATCGGGGGCCCACTGGAAACTGGGTGGTGAGAGGGGGCAGCAAGACCCTGCTGGGTGTCAGCTGGCAGCTCAGTGGGCAGTGGACAGGCAGGCCAGTGGGCAGGGGATGGGAAGGTCGGCAGGCAGAGGATAGACAGGGCAGGAGGCCAGCGGGCAGGGGACAGGAAGGTCAACAGGCAGAGGACAGGCAGACCAAAGGTCCAGTGGGTAGGGGAGAGGAAGGCCAAGGGTCCAGCAGGCAGGGGACAGGCAGGGCATCACGCCTAAGCAAATGCTGCCATGCATCAGGAATGCCACCGCCACCTCCTGCCACATCCCCCTGCCCGAACCCTGACCCTGGCGGGCTGCCACTGCAGGTCCCTGCCTGTACCTGGCAGCAGGGATAACGCCACGTCCGGGTTGTACCACGGGGTCAGCCCCCAGCCGGGGACCCACGTCCGCCGGGATCCGGTGTCCCTGCCCTCCCTTCCCCCCCGGGGTCCCGGCCGGGGGGCACCCCCTCACCCGGCCTGGTGACTCGCAGCAGCTCCGGCACCGCCGCGCTCGGCACCTGCCCCTCGCCCAGGGCCCCCACCACCGTCACGGCGTCGTAGTGCTCTGCGGGGACACGCGTGGCATCACCGGGGGGGGGACCCTCCGGGGCAGCCCCCCCCCCGCCGGCTCGGTACCGGCCCGTTACCTGCGGGCGCGGGCAGCGGCTCCGAGCCCAGAACGCACTGCCACAGCTGCTGGTAGAGGCCGGTGCTCCGCGCCCGCTCCAGCATCCCCACGCTGCCGTCCACGCCGTGCAGGCAGCGGAAGCCGCGGCGGTGGAGCTGCGGGGACAGACGGTACCGTTATCACCCCGTTCCGTCTCCTCCCCCGCCACGTCCCGTCCCTCCCGGTACCTCCCGCGCTACGAGCCCGGTGCCACAGGCCACGTCGAGCAGCCGAGCCCCGGCGGGCGGCGCGGGGAAGGCGAAGGCGAGCGAAGCGGCGGCCAGGTGCGGTGCCCGGTACTCCAGCGCCGCCGCATCCTGCGGGGACACGGCGGTCAGCGGCGTCGGGGAGCGGAGCAACGGCTCCGGTTCATCCAGTCTCCCCGACTCCGGTACCTGCTCGTAGCGGGCGGCCCAGCCGTCGTACAGCCGCAGGCGTTCGGGCAGCGCCCCGCCGCCGTGCACCGCCGCCACCCGCTCCCGCACCCCCGCCGGCAGCCGCATCCCCCGCCGCGCCGCGCCTCCGCCCCGGCCACGCCCCCTCGCGCTCCATTCGCTCCGCGCCCCCGGGCCGGACACGCCCTCCAGCGCCCCATTGGCTCTGCGCCTCCGCCTCGGATACGCCCCTCAGCATCCTATTGGCCGTCGGACCTGCGCCGCCACCGCCTCCGTCCCGCTGCGTTAGGGCGAACGGCGAGCCGGGCGCGACCAAGTGCGCTGGGGGGGGGGAGGGAAGGACCAAGTCGGCGGGTTGGGACCAAGGGTCCGGGGTTGGTGACACCAAATGCCCACGAGTGGTGACACCAAGTGCCCGGGGTGCACCAAGTGTTCTGGGGGGCTGGCACCAAGTGTCTGCAGTGTCCCCCCGCGCTGTCCCACCCCACTGCTGCTAAAGATCTGCTGCCCTGTCACTTGTCGGGGTCAGTCCTCTCGTGTCACTGATGTCCCAGGAGCACCTCGGACATGTCACCTCCTTCCCGGCCCCTTGTCCCAGCCCCACATGGCCCTGATGCTGCGCTGTCACCTCCACACCTGCATCTGCATCTTCTTCTGCCGCTCAGACCTGTCACCCACTGGTGGCCTGGTGGTGACCTGGTGGTGACCTGGTGGTGCCCTGATGGTGACCTAGTGGTGACCTGGTGGTGACCACGCTGGACTGCCACTGCCTGAACCCATCCTGTCCCACCACGCGTAACAGTGACATCTTAATGCTCAGCAGCCCCTGGGGAAAACGGGACCCACCACCGGGGAGGTCCGTCATGTCCACCCAACTCCAGCTGCCCAACTGCTCCCACGGGGTGGTCATTCTGCGCTGCCCCTGGCCTGTGGCCGAGGTGTGGAACAGCAGGCAGAGCTTGGGGACGGGGGACAAGCGAGTGGCTGTGGAGGAGGAAGAACATCTTGGCTACATCAAGTTTGGGCTTTGCTCACAGGAAGCGGGACAAGAAACACCGCTGAGCGCCAACCCGCTACCCAGGGAGATGGTAAGATGCGGCCTCCCGTGATGGAGGTGCCCAGCGCTCGGGATGTACCAGCTGATTAACGGGAGACGCTCATTAGCTCTGGGGGAGACACGACCCCAACTGGAGGTGCCCTCCACGCGAGGTAGCACGCTCGTTGCTTGTGGAGTCTCCGCTGTGTTGTCACACGGCGGAGGATGTGGGACAAGCTCTGGCTTGTGGGATCACCCTCAATTGTTGTGACCCATCACTTGGCTTCTGCCTTTTTCCCGGAGCGAACCACACAAATCCAGCTGCCAATTAAAGATGGAAAGAAAATGAAGGAGCTGGTGGCTGCTCCAGGGCCACGCTGGTGGCTCTCATCAGCTCCTGCTTGGCAGCTCGGGCAGGGGGATGATGCTCCTCCGTTGTCATCGCATCCTCCCGGACACCACTCCGGCGGTGGCGGCTTCACCTCCGTCCGGCTGCTCCGGGATCCCCGGGGGGACGCAGTCGCGGTCACGCGTGGGGGCTGGCTCTGCCCCTCTGCCGGGCAGTGCTGGCCGGGGGCCTCGAGAGGGAGCCCTCCGCCCGCGCTCGGCCACCGCCGGCGTGGCACTGCCCCGCGCCCGCCGGGACCCCCGGCCCCCCCCCGCGCTCTGGCTCCCGGCGAGCAGCATCCCGGCGCCACCCCCGGAGCATCGCTCGGGGGATGAGGGTGGTGACGGAGGGGACGCGTGGGGCTGGGGTGGGTGGTGAGCCCACGAGAGCAGGGATCATCCCCACTCACTCCGAGGACACACGGATGGGGTCCACGGGGGGCTGCAGCCCTGCGGCAGCTCCTGCCACTGTACACAGACACTTTGTCGCCCCTGCAGCTGCCGACATGGGTCCGATCCTGACCCAGCTCGGCACCTCCTTCCCTGGCACCAGACAGCTTCGTGGCCAGGCCTCTGGTAATGGCTTTCACACTCTCAGCGTGGTTTCCACCACTAATTAGAGCCTGGCCTTCATTTACAAGATAAACCAGCGGCAGGGTACACCGCCAGCATCCCTTCTTCCAGCCCCGCTGCAGCTGGGTCTCGCCTTCCCTGAGCCTTGACCTGCACAGATCCATTCCTAAATTAGCCGGTGCTTTTCCAAACATCACCTTCCCGGGGCTGGCTTGTTCGGCTGTGCCGCACGCAGCTGTGCAAACAGCTTTGCTCCGCGTCACGGCGGCTTTGGGCTGGCTTGGACCCAGCGCTGGCCAGCTGTGGTTTGGATAGGACACGGTGCCAAGTTGGAGGACCCTGGCTGTCCCCCCAGAGAGAGGTGGTGGGACAATGGGGACCCCCACAAAGGGTGGCAGCAGGTTGTGGCAGGTTGGAGCTTCCCTGTAGCTGGTGCTGAGGCTGGACTTTGTCCTGCCACGTGGCCTGGCACTGAAAGGCTCCCACTTGGGCACGTGCCGTCCTGATGCCATGGTGCAGTTCCTTGGGGTGCTCCCTTGTCCCCTGCCTGGGGACAGGGGATCTGGCTGTGCCCTGGCTGTGCTGGCTGTGTGGGGCACCTTGCCCTGTCCTGCTGGGACCCTGGAGCTGGGTCAGCTCAGTGCAATTGCTGCAGCGGGGTGTCCCAATCACCCCTCGGTGGGGAGGCTGGGGGCATGCACACACCTGAGGAAGGGGCTTGTCTGGCCACCCCAAGCCCACGGACCTCTGGCACGCCCTCCCTCACCACAACAGTGGTGCAGGGGTAGCTTAGGTGGGTCTCTCACCCTTGAACTTGCCACTGAGCTGGGACAGGTGATGGCAAAAGTGAAATCTGAGCAGGGTTTGGATCCTCTATGGGGTCAGGCACCTCCAGGTTGGACTCTGCTAGTTCTAGCAATGTCATCTGCTCCTAATCTGCCTGCAGGTCCCACAGCCGAGCAGGTCCTGATCCCCTGGGTGACATGTGCGGTGGCAGCTGGTGCACCGGGCAGGTGGGCTTGCATTTCACAGGGCTTGTGCAGGGCATCCCTGGCATGGCTTTGGCCCTCAGGGTGGGACCAACCGTATCCCCTAGACAAACCGTCCTTAAGCCTCTCCATCGAGGTGGAGCTGTGGGATGCTGGGTGCCATGGCTGTGCGTACCCCAGGGGCTTGCTGGGCTGCCCACATGGCCGTGCATGAGCCCAGTGGCATCAATTAATGCTGGACAGATGGTGCCTGGCAAGAGCACAGAGCTGGGGTGTGCATGAAGCTTGTGCTTTTGTGGGCACCCCAACAGGTCCAGCTGTTTGAGATGATATCCACCAGTGCTCAGCTGAGATCTTGAGGCTGGTGGCACCCACATGGTGTATTTGGGCCCCAGAAAGGCAAAGGATTGCTGTAGCAGAGTGCTGCATGTCAGCAGCTGCAGTGACTGTGCTTGTGGGCTGAGGGATGGAGTGAGCATGGTTCCTAGCACTCCGTGTGGGTCTAGCTCCTGCTGTGAGCGGCTCCGGCTGACATCGGCTACTGGGAGCTCACAGAAGCTGCAGACATGCCAGCCTGAGCTCAGCTGCTGCCCTGCCAGGGCTGCCTTGGAACGCACATCCATCTCCAGTTTATGGGGCGATCAAACCCCTTGAGTTCCTACATTGCCAGCCCTCCCAGGTGCCTCCCCTCTGCTCCCCCTGCCCCAGCAACACAGCCTTGTGCATTGCCCTGCCCCGGAGGTGCTCTGCCTCACACAGCCCTGTGAGACAAGGGCTCAACAGGTCCTGGGTACCACGATGGCCAAAAGACCCCCGCAGAGCAGCATGATGCTGCCTTCATCAGCAGCTGAGAGTCCAGCTTCTCCACACACCAACGGGCGGGAAGGATGTGCTGCGGGGGCTGGGGTGGGCTGCAGGGGCTGCTCCATGCTGCGTGGGGATTTGCACATGCATCTCTGGTCTCAGATATTTGCACTCCCGAGTGCTCAGGCACTGGGTGTTTTCCATCCCCTACATCCAGCCAGGTGGATGTATCCCCTGGGATCAGACAGCCTTCCCTTTCCCAGCATCCCAGTGTGTCTGCAGTCCATCAGCCCCTGAACTGTCCAGTCCTTCCCTAAAACCCAGCCCTCTGGTGTCCAGGGACAAGTGGATTTTGCCCCCTAACACGCACCTCTCAGCACCACGAGATGTCTGGGCTCCTGCCTGACTTCTCAGTTCGTAAATCCAAGTGTCACTGTGACTGATGGCGGCCAGGGCTGCTGTCCCTGAGCCATCCACACCAGCCCCTCGTGCCTGCATGGCTCACGACCAGGTAGCAGGAGGAGGCTGCGATATAAATCAGCGTGGCGTGGCGCAGGGCTGGCCCCAGATCAGACCGGCAGGGCGGGCAGACTGGGGGAGCAGCTCCCATAGCTGATTCATGACTGCTCGCATGGCTGGGAAGGTTTGTCCACCCGCCAGTGAGCCACACTGCCCATGCCACACGCAGCCCCTGGCCTTGGCCTGCCACCCTGCAGGGCTCTGACCGCTGCTCCTCAGGGCTTCCCCGCCACAGCGCTCCCATGTCAGCCCCAGCCTCTGAATGCCACGTTCATCCCGTCCCACCTGCACCCACGAGATCCAGTGGTTCCACCCCTCCTGCACACTGGATGTATGGTGTTCCCACCTCTCCTGCATCCCCAGTGCATGCTCCCACCCCTTCTGCACCCCCAAAGCGTGCTGCTCCAAGCACCCTGCACCCACAATATACGGTGCTCCATCCCACCTGCACCCTCAGGGCACAGCAGTCCCATGTCTGTACATTACGGTGGCACGGTGCTCCCACGCAGGTGACATTCCCATTTGCCACTGTCCCCAGATGCCAGCAGCTCTGCTCGCAGCGTGCACCCTTTCTGCAGCTCTCACCTGAGAACCCGCTGCCTGCCTCCAGCTCCTCCTCAGCGCTGAGGACCCCCGCACAGACGATGTTCTTGCCAGGCATCTCACTCCCATGCCCATCCCATGTTGTTTCCAGCTACACTTCCCCCTTTTCCCCTTGTTCTCTCTGTCCCCATTGCCACCCGCTCTCTTCCCATGACCAGGGACTTCCACATCCCACCTTGGCCACATTCAACACCCCTTGAGCACCGCTTCCTCAGCTCAGCTCCCTCCCGCACCCATACAACCCTTGCCTGCTCCATCACACCCCATCATGTCCCGTATCTGTTTCACCTCCCTCACAGCCCTTCCTGCAGCCAGGCTCCCCACGCTGCCTCACTGCTCCCACGCCCACAGGTAGTACCATCTCATCATGAACACCTTGGCAGCCCTCAGCCCTGTGACTCAGTGTCCCTCATGGATCAGCACCCTGGTGACCTGGCATCCCTCCCCAGGCACACCCCGGGACCTCCCTGTTCACGACCCAACATACAGGGTGACTAGCCAATGACGTCCCTGCCACTCGGTGTAAATCTAGGACCGTGTCCCTGGAACTCCAAGGAAGGCTGCAGAGCACATCCCCATGGCTGGGTGTGAATCCCAACCGCCTTCCCTGCCATCAGCCTGACTGCCCGGATTGTACCCGTGAGACTCGGCCCAAGTCCAAGATCTCATTGAGACTCCCCTGGTTTGCCCGGTAAGTGACTGCCACCTCCTGGGAAACATCAGGGACAGGCTGGATGAGATCCAGGGGCTGGAAGCTGGAGTCAGTAAAGTTCAGCTCAAGGTGCAAACTTTCACCGGGGCACGAATTAATGAGTGGGTTAGTGGCTGCAAATAAACACAGGGTTTCTCATGACATGTAAGAGGTGAGTCAGTGCTTTCGGTGAGGCTGGGTGTAGCCCAGGCAGACAGGGTGCTGAGCCCTGGAGAGTCTGGACCTTATTTCCATCTTGGTGACCCTAAAGCACTTCTGGACATTTGGTGAGGTCAAGCCATCTCGACTCTCTCTACTGGGACTTCGGCGGCATTTGGGTATCTGAATCTTAAAAAGCAATTTGTAATTCCCTCCACCGGCACCCAGCTCTACAGATACTCAGGAAGGACGATGCACTGCTGCACCCAATTGGCCCTATTTGTTTTATCCTCAGGCTTTTGCACTGTGTCCTGCAGCCCAGGCCTTCCTTTCGCAGGGACGTCTGTGAATCCCAGCTCTGCTGTGAGCCCAGCAGCTCGCCTTTGGTAGGAGGGATGGAGGATCCCTCGGTTGTTTCACCCCCCTGCCCGTCCCACCCAAACGAGGACTGTGGGGTTCCCCTGGGGAGTGGAGACAAATAGGTCGAACCATTATTTTTTTTTCTTAAATTGAGCTGAACCTGAGCTGGGCTTTGCCAATTCCGGCTGGAACCAGGTCACCAGACACGGACCATGTAGCACGTTCAGGGAAAGCACGAACAGAAGATAAAGAAGTGGCTTTGAGCCTGGCTCGACCAGCAGAGAGCAATGAGAAGGTGACAACGGTTTGGGTGATGGTGACCATGGACTGAGAGTTCACAAGAGCTTGGTGTCACGTTGTGCTTGAAACGCTGTCAACCAAACACTCCTGGCACTTCAGTCTTGCCCTCCCCTTGCCGCAGGATTTCAGCTTTGGAGGATTTTGCCAGAGGATTGCATCTTTGGATTTCCTGGCTTGAGCTGCTTGCCTGAATGCTCTCCAACCCATGTTGGTCCAAGTGACCTGGTTAGGCAGTCTAGCGGTGGATCTATCCTAACTCACAGTTGCAGCTGGAAGAGGATGTGCAATTAATGTCCTGGAAAAGGAAGGAGGGAGAGCAGCAAAATGAAGACTACGGACTGAGAACTGCTACGTAATGACTCCCGGGAAGCACGTGTGAGGGAGGATACCGCAGGGCAGCTGCCTGGTCCTTCAGAAACAGCTTTAAGGGAGTAAGTTCAGAGAGAGGCTAGGAATCTGGCAAAATGGAAATCTCTGCAATTATCTCAAGAACAAGGAGGAGGGGCCCAGACAGCGGAAACAACATTAAATCTTTAGAGACAGGGTAGTATGATTGCATGGGCAGATGCAGCACGACCTGCTGGAGATGGCTGATGTATTTCCAAGGGTCTACAGGGAAGGTGAAGGTGGTCCCAGTGGTCCTGGGGAGGTGGGACCATGGATAGCTGTGGAATGGCTGGTTAGTTACTTCCCTTTTCTGCTTTGGTGTTGGGTGGGGAGCACAGACGATGTTGTCCCGGCATGGCTGAGAACTCAGCAAGGGTGGGCTGAAGGTCTGGGTAAAGGGTGTTTGGATAAACCCCCTATTTTCAAAAGCCTGATGATGGGCTTTTGTCTTATGGCACTTTGAACACTGGCTGAAGAAATCTCGACTGTGGATTATCTTTGAGAACAAGTAAACTAGGAGCTCACGTGAGTTCAAGGGTGGGTTCAGCTGAAGTTCATGGAAGAAAAATCCACCAGGGATTATCACATAAAAAGGCTCAGCTCTGGCTCCGGAGGTCCATGAACTGCAAACTGCTGTAAGCTGGGAAAGTATTTGAGGCTGTGTCACCCTGTATGGGTCCTGTGTTTCTGCTGTTCCCCTCTGCTTGGTGGCGATGCACAGGGGTGCACCGTGCCCCGGGGCACTGCACCCATCTCAGCACAGGGGCAAGGCAGCGAACCTCCTCCTGCAGCAGGTGAAAAGGCAGGTGGAAAAGGCACATGTCTGTCCTTGACTGCAGGAGGGTGTTTGATGCTGTTTCACAGTGCTCAGCTGGGAGTATGAATCAGCTGGGACTGATTATAACTGATTATAACCTGTGTGCAAACCTGATTGCCAAAGGGCAATCATCAATGCCAGCTGGTAACGATTTGGGGATCGAGATGGCAGCAGTGAAGCACCAGCATCGGAGGAGATTTCTGTGCCTAAAGCCCTAGGAGAGTGTCTCCAAGTTTATCCTATCCCTGCTTCTGAGGGTTATTCTCCTGCAGCCCACTTGACATCACACGCTTGGCTAAGCCAGAGACAGTCGTCTTCTTCCAGACTGAGCCACACTCATGTCTGCTTCCCGCTGGAGCTGTCCTGCCATGAGGCTGAGGTAGGGAGGTCACCCCTTGGTGCCACATCCAGGTGACCTTCATCAGGTCTGATCTGCAGTGAGTGTCCAGCTGGCACAGTGGGCCTTGGGGGAGGATGGGCTGGACAGCAGAGCTGAACGTGCCTTGGCTCTCAAACAGAAACGATGGCACAACTGGGTGGAAGAGATCTCAGGAGGTCTCTAGTCCAACCTCTGCTACTGCCAACACCACAGACCAGGGGTTCTGGGGCTTGGTGGGCTGTGGGCAGCACCCCTGCCAGTGCAGGAGCTCTGTGGCCGTGTCCTGGCTCCTGGCCTGGAAGGGAGGAAGCACAAGGGCTCTGCAGCTCCTGCTTTGGACCTCTCTCCTACAGTTCCTGTGGGCTGCGGAGGGGCTTGGTCCCTTCCTGGGCTGTGGGTCAGCAAATAAACCAGGTGTTGGGGATGTGAGGGGCTGTCTGAACCTGGCCTTGAGGTGGGAAGGTGCCTGGGCTCTGTGTGCTTGCTTGCAACTCGTTGGAGAGCCGTGCTTCACTGCTGGATGGATGGAGCTCAGTGCTTCAGCTCAGGGCACCCTGCACATGCTGGCTCCTTGCCACCCCTTCCCAAAGTGTTGGCCATATGTGGGGGTCCTTGTGGTGACCCACTGGTCCCCTGTCAGGCACGCAGATACACACGCAGCCCCGGATGCTTGCAAGTTGTGTGCAGCACAGATGCTCTGGGTGATGCCAGATCTTCTATGTTTCTTGGCCCCCGGTTCCTCAGCCATCTCGCCAGGTATGTAACTATCCCAGCTATTTCCTGCTGTACTGCAAAAAAAATAATAATTAAATAATCCAACCCTTCCCCCTGTTTGATATAAATATACACTGCAGCTGCCCAGCCCCCTGGCCGGACAAGCAGCATTGCAGACAGATTGCGTCTCGCAGCAGCACAGCCAGCACCCCCGTGCCCTGCTTGTTCCCTTTGGCAAGGGGAGCAGAAGGGGCTGCCACGGTCATGGCCTGGACCCAGCTCCCATCACAGCTGGTGTGATTTATGGTCTGCTTTCCTCCTCCTGACAAGCACATCCTGGGACTGTGTGCTTCTGCACCGAGTGGAGAGTGGGGAGCTCGTGGCAGTCTGGGGCTGACGGTGCCCTGTGGAGCTGCTCCGTCCCCTTACAGGGGCTCATGGGCAGAGAGGGGCTGCTTCCTACCAATCCTGGGAGCCTGGGGCTCAGTGGTGTATTTTCCCAGGGACTAGTTTATGTTTTCTGTGCCATGGTGAGAGTGCGATGCCCCAGAATCACACCGTGTAATCCCACACTTTCAGCCCCCTTGCTGCCCTGTTCCCACGCTGGTGTGACGGGTGCTTCCCAGCCTAGGAACCTGTGCAGGCAGGGCAACCCACCACCGACAGGCTGGTTTTTGCAGGGGTCTGTCACTGCCGGGATGGGGGCGACAGGCTGTGCAAGGGTGCACTTTGCTCCAGGACCTTGGCTGTGTGGGTGCTGTGTGGGGCTGGTGGGCACGGACACACGGACCTGAAGGGTGACAGTTCAGGACAATCCATCCACAGCAGATGCTCTGCTCCTCTCGGAGTGAGTCAGTGCGTGGATTTGCTGTCCCTAGGCTTGTCCCTGACTGCCCTCTGCAAGGGCGACTGGACTGGTGAGGGAATGGGTCAGTGATGGGACAGCCGCTTGCTCCCTTGCTCCTGCTTGCTTCTTGCTGACAGGGGGGCTCAGTGTCCTGCCCCTCCCCTGCTTGGCCCTCAGCCTCCCACTTGTGCAGGGGGATGAGCTGCAATTTTTCCAGGCTGCAACCTGGAAGAGGGAATGGCCTTGGGTCACCCCCGCCATGGCCAGAGCTGTGAAGTGCCAGGGATGTGTTTTACCAGGGCTCAGACCCCAGGAGTACAGATGGTTTGGAAAAAAAAATACCAGCCATTAATTAGTGAGATGCTGGGCACCATTTGCAGCTGTGCTGTGAGGGGCAACGCTGGGAAAGCGGGAGAGTCCCTTCCCGGGCTCCTGCAGGCATCCTGCCCAGCTACACCCTGGCTGCCCACCTCCATCCACCGAGTCTGTGTCTCCAAAGCACAGTGAGGGATTAGGACTGGTGCTATGGCATCTCAGACCCCTCTTTTCCCCACCCTAGGAAGGCCAGCAGACCTGGGTGGGATGCTCACCCGGACCCCATGCTGGCAGTGCTCTGCAGAGGTCTGGGACCATAAGGAGCCCCGTGAAAGCCTCCCTGGATTCCACCAGCCCCTTCCGACTGTGGGCACGACCCTCTGCCCTGGCTCCTGCCAAGGCAAGCCCCCCGGGGCAGTGTGGGGCAGGCAGTGGCTGGTGCCTGGGGCCGTGTGCGTGTGGTAGGTCTTTTGCTATTTTGTCTGATCTTTTCCCGGGCTGAGAGCGAGCAATCCATGGTTTGAATTCCAGTTTCACTGTAATTATTCTGTTATCTCTCCGCCAGGGTCTGGTTTCACTCGTGCTTTGGGTCGCTGTCTGCCGTGAATGGATGTCTCCGTTAGCAATGGCTGTTCCAAAGCTTTCCCTGTCTCTGCCCTTTTCCACTTCCTTCAGTGCCCTTGCAGACCCCTGTGCTCCCCTCGGCCCTGAGCCTGAAGCCCCTGCAGGGCCAAGGCTCCCGGAAATCACAGCAGCCACAACCTTGGACCTGCCATGAGGGCAAGTGCTCCCACCAGCCACCTGCTCCTCAGCAGGGCACGGGTCTGCCAGGACACTGGCTGGGGGGGGATGTAGCAGGACCACAGTGGTGAGGAGGATGAGGGGAGCAGCAAGGAAGTGGTGGAGGGGGCTGCACCATGCCCTGTGCCGAATGGCCTGGTACCCTTGGCTTGCTGGGGTGCAGCAGGAGAACCAGAGGTGATGGATACAAGGGTGCAATAGGGTGAATTTTTGTTAGAATTTTTCCTGAGGGTAATATTCTTCCCCCTGTGAGGGCAGTCAGACACAACACAGGAATGAGAGCCCATAGCAGTGTTGGGGTGTCCACTCTTGGAGATATTCAGAACTTGGCTGGACCTGGCCCCAGCCAACCTCATCACAGTGGATCTGCTGTGCTGGGGGTAGTGGGGCTGCACTGGATGCCTCCACAGGACCCTTCCAACCTCAGCTACTCATTTGTTTCCTGATAAGTGTCCAGGTGCCAGAGCCTGTGGTGATGGGTTTGTCTGGGACGTGGTGCCTCTGAGCACGAGCTTACACTCTGGGAACAGTCCTGCTGCCCCATCACGGTGCAAACTCATCTTTTGTCACCATCCTCTGCAGCTCCCAGGGGCGCTCTCCACAGTTCAGTTTCCCAGATCCTTTGGAGGGTGTCCCCCATGGAACAGCTCTGGGATCCTGGGGTTCAAGGGCTTTGCTTCACTGCTCTCATATCTCTCTGTGCAACAGCAGTCCAGCCCCTCTGGTCCAAGTGTCCCTGGGGCTCAGGAAGAGCCCCTGCACCCCCTCCCAGGGCAGCTGGTGACCATGTAAACCAGGACCTATCTCTGTGACCCCCAGCAGTTCCCAGACATTGCTCTGTACGCTGGGCCAGAGCTGGTGTGACACGGCTCAGGACACTGACATGCGTGTGGGTGCTAATCTTTGGGGCCATCAGACCAGGCATGGAACCAAAATCCAGCTCTAATTGGCCTCGTCCAGTAATTCTTCCTGACAAAACAATTAAGTTTCTCAGGCAAGAGATGTTCTTTGCAAACAGTGTGTGCCAGATACTTTTGCTTTTTTTATCTGTGGTATTTAAGGATCTTTTCCTAATACTCACTCATTATTTTATGAGGCACAGACCAGTTCTTCCTGCCCTTTTGAAGCTTAGTATCACACTCATGTTCATTTGTTGTCTCGGGGCTTCCCTAGCCCTATGTGAGGGTTGTTTTTTTTTTTTTAATTATTTTAAATAAACATTCTTGATTTGTAAAGGGCTGGGCCCTGTGAGACAGGGCAGGGAGCGGGACCGGCTCCAGCCCTCCCAAGCCTGCTGAGGCTGCCTGTACTGGAGCAGGACTGAGGTCAAAGCTGGAAAAACTTGCAAGACCAGCTCAAAGAGAAGGCCTCTGGCCAGCGGGAGCCTGGCTGGCCGGCTGACTTGTCCAGGGGATGGCAGTGTGTGGAAAACACGAGCTGGGGGTGGCTGCAGTCGGGGTCCATGGGCTGGTGGTGCCCGCCATCTGTCCTCTCTCCATCCTCTCCTACCTTTGGAAATCACAAGGGGGTGGCTGATGGGCTGATGGTCTTCTGTCTCCTCACCTGGGAGTTTTGACTCCAATTTGTTCTTCATCTTCCTGACATCAACTTTTAGTGCCTTCAACCCACCCTTTGGAGCAGCCTGTCCCTTGTTTCCCCAGCCTGGGTGCCTGCGCTAAGATGTATTAGCATCTTGATGAGCTGTTAATCCGAATGCTGCCAACACCTTCCCTCCCCAGGGCCCTTCTCCCAGAGGTGTTGGCACCCCACTCCCACGCACATGCCATTCCTACCTGTCTCAGCGCTGCTATTCCTGATCCCAGGAAAGAGAGGGTGCAGCATAGGGGAATGGCACCCCAGGACCGTGCAGCCCTGGTACCTTTTGGGGAACGGCATCCCAGGAAGAGATTCAAAAGCATCTTGGAAGCAGTGTGTTAGCAAAGCAAAAGAGAGCACCTGGATGGGATGTGGTGTAGGGTGAGACCAGCTGGGTTTTGGGGTGAATCTCTGCTGTCTGTGGGGTGTCTGGGCATTAGTGCTGGACTGTGATGTCTCTGAGGTTTTGCCCAGTGGCTCCAGCACTGCTGGCTTCTCACTGTGCAGAATGTGAACTGGGGTGTGTGCTGTTTGACCAATGCTGTCCCAGGTGTTACCTTGCTTGGCCTTTGCTGGAGCCAGGAGGGGTGTAGGGGGCCAGGGAGGGGAGAGAGCGGGGCTGTGGGCTGAGAGGATGCCATGGGAGGGTGCAGCTGGCATGCAAAGGTGTGGACTTGACGTGAGCATCCCGATGCAGCAACCCCACAGCAGGTCCTAGTTCTTACGCCACCAGTGCTTTCCCCAAGTTGGGGGCAAACAGCTCTGAGGGATGGGGCGATGGCATCCCCTGGTGATGCATATCCATCACTCCCAGCCTGGCCGCTGTGCCGAGGGAAAGAAAACCCAAGCGGTCATGTCCGTGGCAGGTGCCTCTGTGGTTCGGGATGACCTTTCCCAGTGGGCTCCGTCCCAGGGACTCAGTCAGCCCATAAATCTCCCTTCCGCTGTGGCGTGGACCATGGAGAGGCAGCCCTGACTCAAGGCTGGGAGTGTCCAGCTGTGGACGCTATCTCAGCGGAGGAGCCGTGTGTGGGGATGCCAGCATTTCCAGGCGAGAGACAATCGTGCTTTATTTCCCTGCCACATAGGAAAAATAATAAACATTCCTTGGGTTTGTTTTCAGGCTGCTTTGTGGAATAAATCTCAGACTGTTGTTGTCTCCCTGGGCTCCCCGGTCCCGCAGAACTGCCTGTTCTCTCTCCATGAGTCACCGACGCCTGTGTTGCCGCTGACGGCACCTCAGAAACCCTATGTAGCGGCCCAGGGCCTTCTCAGTGCTGGATGTGCCGTGGATACCCGGCAGCAGAGCTGCTCCATCCCGTTGGGGAGCTCAGGTGGGCACTGACATCCATCTGGACATCTGCCAGCAGCAGCCTGGACAGCCCTTGCCACCTTGTCCTCTGGACCTGGGTCATCCTTCCAGGGTCTGACGCTGCAGATCTTCAAGGCAAAGGGTCTGTCCCATGGGTCAAGGGCTCTCCTGGAGGAGACCAGTGTTGTGCTGGAGCCAACGGCCTTTCCCATCCCCTCTGACTGTGTGGGAAGGAGATCCAAGGGATGTTATGGCTGCTGTCCTTCCTCCTGTGGGAACATCAGACAGCAGTGCCCAGTTTCGTGTGGTGGGATCTGGCCTTCTCCCACATGATGCAAAAAGCTTGGTCTGCTGTAGACCTTCGTGCTGGAGATGTGGCTCCATGGGGGAGGAGGTGACCATAGCCCTGCTCTAGCTGATCCTCGTGGAGGGAATCCAGATGTTCACACCACTGCCGATGGACCAGTCCCACGTGCTGTTGGGTAACATGGTGGTGGGAGACGGTGGGAAGCACTGGCTGAGCACCTCCTGGAGCAGCAGTTTGTGATGTGACCAACAATCCAGCACTACCCACATCATGTCCAGTGCCTAGCAAAGTGTGCCCAGCGCCCAACCGCATGGGGGCACCTCATAAGCCTGGCTTCCAAACCTTGCCGATTTTCCTTCTGCAAGTGGGATCACCGCCTGGGAGATCAAGGGGGGGCTGGGAGCTTGGTGTGGAGTGTATGTGTGAGTGAGGGGAGCCCGGTGGGTGCAGGACCCCAGGGTTGGCTGCTGCTGGATGGTCCCTACTGTGAATGACCTGGGCTGGTGCGCTGAGCCCTTTGGCACCGGTTTGGGGCACCTGGGGGTCAGAGCATGTCCCACATGCGGTGGGACGGGGTAGGGAAGTCTCCAGGAGGTCGGCGTGTGCATGTGACTGGATGACTGACCTCAGCCGCAGCATCGCTACACGCGTGTCCCAAAAATAGACGGTTTTAGAAACATGAAGTCTCCTCGTGTTATTGCCCAACACACGATACAAATATAGTGGCAGGAGTCAGTCTAGTGAAACCGTCGCCAGAAATAGTGCGAGTTACGGCAAAAAAACCAGCTCTTAGGAGCGAAGGCGGCTGGGAGGGACTCAGTCGCCGAGGCTGCCAAAAACGTGGCAGAGGACTAGTGTGAAGTCAGGGTGTTTGCAGAGCTGTCCGTGGCGAATAATGAGGAAAAAAACCCCAAAGGTAAAGTATTTCATTGCCTCACAGGAAGGGAAAAATGGGATGAGGAATGAATGAAGTGCGGTTGCCAGGAGGGGTTGTTCAAGCACTGGAACAGCGGATAAAAAGGTTCGATGAGCACCGTGACCCCGGGCATGCAGTGATGTGGGGAGATGCACTGACACAACCCAGGGGCAGGAGAGGAACAGACACCGTCGCTGACAGCTCTGGCATCCGCACGCAGCCGAGCTTCTTTAATTAGGGACGGGGTCGTTTAGGGGAAACGTGATTGCAGCTTACAGGAAAGGCTTGTGGAGGGAGCGAGCTCGTTCCCTGGAGGTGCTTGGTAGAGGCTTAATGGATGTCTTGTGCAGCCAGCAACCTAACTTCTCAGGAGTTTTAAAAATTGCAGCTAAGAGACGGTAATTATGGAAAGCTCTGGACACTGTCAGGGTAACGAGCGAGCGGGCTCTGCTCTGCTAACGACGGGCTAATTGCTGGGCTCTGGCGCGGGAGATCTGTAGGCACGGGAGAGCGGCGTGGCTGCGCTCGCCTTGGACATCAATGAACAGAGTGTTTATTTGGACATCTGAAAGGTCAGTTTGCTAAAACACAAAACAATCGCTGGCGTGACCGGCTGGGGCTGTAAAATTTAGAGTGGGAGGTGTTAGCAAAAACTGGGACTCGTTCAAGGACATCCCAACAGTGCCCCAAAAGCCGTGATTTCATAGACCGAAATAATTCTCCCAGGGAAGAAGCTGTCAGAGGCGGTTTGGACGTGTAAGCATGGTGGCCCGCAGCCGGAGGGGGAGGACCGCTCTGCCCTGAGTGATGCAGCAGGTGGGAACCAGGCGGGAGCCTGGCCAGTGTCTGGGGTAGAGGGAAGGAAGCTGGATGGAGGCTGAAGTGTTTATGCTGTTTTGCTGTCTTGGAGAGGGCAGTGTGCCTTCCCCTCTTCCTCATCCTTTTCTGCTTTGACCATGCATTTTGGAAGGGTGACTCATGCTGAGCAGGCAGAGTCAAATGATGGGAAGGCTGGTGTTGAGCAGAGTGGCCATCGAATGAGAAAAGAGACCTTGGTGGCATCTCAGGGTACCGCAGGATGATGGCGGCTGGTGAAGACCTTGGAAAGGGTCTGCCCTTAGACCCACCAGGGCAACCAGCTGCCTGGCTGGGCTACTCTGTCCCACCAGAGAGGTGTGATCAGATGAAGAGGGCTGTGGCTCAAGATCTTGTCTCTCTTGGGAAGGGCTCTGGCAGGCTGGCTGTGGACAGACACAGGGGAAGGTTGTATGTGTGGTGATGAAGTACCCAGGGCTAGCATTTCAAGCAGAGTCCATCTGGTCCATGGGATGCTCCCTTCTCTCCTGCCACAGGAGAGGACAATACTGAGGGCTTGGAGGCCTGCAAGGAGCCAGATTTGATGGCCCAGGGAGGGGGATGTGCAACCAGACGTGGTGTCCACTCATCATGGACCCCTGGTCCCACGGCCTGGGAGATGAACTGCAGGATGCGAGGCTCGGTTTATCCCGCTCACTCAGGGAAGCCTGGGAGGTGACGTGATCATTTTTATAGGTACTAGCACATAAAGATGTTTCCTGGGAGATGTTTCCCAGGTCTGTGAGAGGATGGGACACAGGTTGTCACCTCTCTGCTGTCATGGTTCACATGCAAGGCAGTGCACTTGGGCTAAAGGGTGGCGGCTCCTGTACCTGAGCTGGGAGTTGGAAGAGGATTGGAGTGCCAGGCAGTGCAAGGCCACAAGCTGCAGCTGAGAAGGAGGCATGGTGTCTGCTCACAAGCCACAGCATTGTCACATCGCTGAAAGCCACTCCAGGCTGTCCAACAGGACCAGAAAGACTGCATGGAGGAGATTCCCAGAGCAGGAGCAAGTGCCTGCTCGTGTCCCCTTCCCCCCTGGTGAGAACAGGATGCTGAGAGGGCACAGAGCAGTTTTAATGGGGGGAAAAGGGCTTTGCCCTTTGGTCGGGGGTGTCCAGCTAAGCAAAGGGTCAGAGTGCTCACAGGAGAGTGGGTCCAGCGCCAGGTCCAGCAGCAAAGAGCTGTTTGGGCCACAGGTCACCCAGAGAAGGCCATGAAACCAAGGTGGTGGAGGACATTGGGAATGATACAGGAGATGGACAAGACAGTACAGAGGAACGGAGGATGCTATGGCATAGACATATAAACCACCAAACATGAGAACTCAGACAAGTAGCAGACAATGATGGGGACAAGGGTACAGCCGGTGGTGCTGACACCCATCCATGTGTCTGCCAAAGGAACTCCCTTAGTCTGAGACAGTGTCCCGTCTGCCTGTCGTCACACAGCAGAGATGTCGGGAAGATGGCAGGGGCAGGATCAGGCCTTAGGGGCAGCTCTTTTCCCAGAACACCCACAGAGATGCTCGGATGCCTGCTACCATGTTGTCCATCTGTCTGGGGGCATCCTTGCTGTCCCACACCCTCCCGCTCCCTCCTCCTCTGCTCCATCCTATAGCCCAACTTAAAAAGCGAGGGAGGGTTTGCTGATTCTATGCATCACCGTGGCCGGGGAACAATTTACCTTCACCCTGCAGGTGCCCCTTCCTCCGGGAGCTCTGGGGAAGGGGAGGGCTCTGGCCAGTCTCTAAAAAGCCTGTTCCAGTGCCAGAATAATACCGGGCATTTTGCCTGGTGCCATTTGCACAGCTCGTGCTTTGGCCAGTCCCCAGAGCCGCCCAGTTCTTTATTTCTGTGGCACTCGTTCAACAGGCGGGAGAGAGAGACGAAAATAGACGCTGAGAGAAGGAGCAGATGAGAAACCACATCCCGAAGGTGGGGGGGGATGTGGTCAGAAGAGCGCACCTGAGGCCCGCCGGCACACAGCCCTGGATCGCTGGCTGGCACCGAATTGCCCCAGCACTGGCGTGATAGGACCCATTCCCAGTCTCCTTTGGGGATGCGATTGGATGACCCTCAGCTGCCAGGGGTGGTACCAGCTTCTTTGCTGCTCTGCCCAGCTCCTGGGAAGATGTCCTGGCAGCACAGGAAGGGCTGGGAGTGAGACTGTGACTCTGCAGAGGTGTCTCCTGCCAACTGAACTAGGTGGTGGTCCCAGGGGACATGCTGGGGAAGGTCTCCTTTCCTCTAGCGCTGCCCAGGGTCATGAAAGGGCTTCCAGGGTGTTGAGGTAGCATCTGTGCCGGCTCGCCTGTGTGCATGCTGCCTCTCGCTGTGCCCATGTCCCCAGCTGAGAGGGCTGTGCTACCCTCGACCTGCTGCTGGGCCTGGGGTGGGACCTGGGGTGGGACCGGGGGTGGTCTTGGTGACCACCCTGCTGAGACGACCCTGTGCAGCTCCTCAGGGCTCAAGCCAGGTGGTTCCTGGGGCTGGGCACCCTGCCCAACTGTGCTGCTCTCAGTTCCATGGCCTTGTTCTCCCCAGGGATCCAGCTCCACAGCTCCCATCCACCCCCTCCAGCCTCAGGGAGAGGTGTCCACTGCCCGCTCTATCTCACTGTCTGGGAATTTCTCCTGAGACTTTGCCTGCATTTTGCTGTCCTTATTTGCACCTCTTTAGGCACATTTATACCCTTGAATTGTTTCCTCTCCTCCTTGGTGCATCTCCTTCCCTCTGCCAGCTGCCCTCGGGACCCCTATTGCTCCTGGACCTCTTTTGGTGGCCCTAGGGCCACTGTCCAGCACTGGTGAGAAGGACCATCACCTCTGCCTGCCATCTCCAGGGCTGTTCTCTGAACCCACAGGGATGCCCTCCACCCCCAGCCAGTTCCTCTCTGCCCTGCTGCAAGCTGCCCGCTCCAACCCCCTCTCCACTATCTCAGGCCCCTCTCACAGCCCCTGGTTTGAGGCTGCTTTTTGCTTTCCAGCTGAGCTAAGGCTGGAGCCAGCTGGGTACCTGAACTTTGAGGCTAGGTGCAGCCTGCACGTGTTTGCCTGTTTCTCATCCCTCCCTGCAGCTCCAGGGTAATGCAGCACATCTGGATTCCTTGCATCCAGCCCCCATCTGATGTGCCACATCTGGATTCCTTGCATACAATCCCTGTCTAACAGGCTGTGTCTGGCTTCCCAGCATGTGATTCCTAGATAACAAGTCACTCCTGGATTTCCTACATGTGATTCTTGGATAACATGGCATATCTGGATTCCTTACATTCAATTCCTGGACAATATGGCACATATGCTCTCCGGCCAAGGCTGGGGCTGGAACAGGACTTTCTCTTTACAGTTTAAAAGATATTTTTTTTCTGGAGAGAATGAAGCTTTGACCTGAATTTCTGGCTGTCTCACAAAATCTCTTCTACCTCGGCTTTGGCTGCTCTTGGCTGGGAGCCTGGCTTGAAAACAAAGATCCTATCTCCCCCCACCCCCTGGGCTTTGGGATTGCTGGCGGTGGACACACCACCCCTCGCCAATCACTGCTTACAATAATATTTTTCTCTAGGATTGAGCTTGGAATAACTTTGTTTTGACATAATCTGAACTAATGTCTCCCCGGCAATGACAGTAAACACTCGACAATAAGTCGCAGCGCAGCCCTGAAGCTCTGCAGAGGGGCTCTAGCGGCTGGACACGAGAGAGAGGGCATGGGGCACAGCTACAGGGAAGGATCAGGTGATGGCAGGGTGCACCATAGTCCCAGAGGTCCGCTTTGCACCCTTGCCCTCCAGCCACATCCCTCACACGCTCCGCAGAGGGTGATGGAAAATGCAGCATGGGGCCATTGCTAATCAGTTCCTCAGGCACGAGGAATTATTGTGTCTGCGGCGGTGGCAGCTCCAATTTAAACACTGTCACCGCACTATTAATGGTCCTGGCACTGGCTGATTCGAGAGCTCAGCCAGGGACCCAGGACCACTAATGTTTGTGCAGCCCAGAAAGAGATGCTGAGCCTGAGTCCGTGTCTTGTGCCGGCCGTGTCCTGCTTTCTCCCAGTGCTGTGCCCATAAGCTGGTGTGCTCAGGGTGCTGGCACTGGCTGATATTGCCACTGCGCACCACGTCAAGGTATGATTCCTCCCCGTCCCTCCCAGGGGAGGGCCCCAGGAGGTCTCACCTTCATGAGCTCAAATAGCACCAGTCTTGAGCATCTCCTGAGGGATGTGAACTACTCTCAGCATCCTCCTCCAATGGTCTCCTTGGGTACAAGTACAGCTGTGCCTCCTCTGCTTGTTCTGGAAGACCACAGGTTGCCCTCTTTTCTTTTTTTGATGGAACCACATGCTTGATATTGGTGCAGGTGGAACAATATCTGGGAGACTTCTAAATGTCAGTGCAGTGATCCCTGGAAGACTGGAAGATGGAAAGATGTGTCTGATGTGACTGGTGCCAAGTGAGAAAAGTCTGCCCTGGGCTGCATGTTTCATGCAAAGAAAGCAAAGAAGCGTTCCCTGGGGAGGATGCAAAAGGGACAAGATGAGATATGAGGCTCATTTAATACCTGCAGAACCATTAGCTGCTCCAAGTGGTCAGGGCAGAGGACAGGGAGTTGAGGAGCAATGTCCCTGTTCTGCAGAAAAGAGCTCTTCACTGATGAAGTCGCACCAAAAGGCTTTTCTGGCTGCACATTTCAGAGTGGAGGAACAGAGGGGACAGGCGGACGGTAACAGTCTGGCCACTGAGCAGGTGCTGAGGTACTGTTCCTCAAGGGGATGGTGGGCTCCCAGAAAAGCCTGGGACCTGTCTGGGTGGCCTTATTCATCCCTGTCTCCTTTTCTTTCCTTTTTGTCATGTTCCAGGAATCCTTTCATCCGTGTGTTTGTTTTTCTTTCCCTCTCCTCGCAGATGCTCAGTAATTCTTTGAACATATCAGGCGGGTTTGTATATCCCTGTATCCGAGCTGTTGTGTGGATTCCCCCCAGAGAAAAACAGGCACCTCTGAAGCATGTTGCACACTGGCCTGAGGTCATGTCTAACAGCAGCCTGGCAAACTCTCGCTGGAACGCTTGCTCTGGGCAGAGGGCAGGCGGGGAGCTTGAGGGGAGAATGATGCTGCATATGGGAGCACTTTCCGAGGTGGGGAGAGATGGTGGGCGCTGATGGGAATAAACATTGCAGTGCAGAAAGGATAAAGGCGGCAGTGGCTTGTGAGTACGGAAGCCTGGAGCTATGGATAAGTCTGGCATCTCATTTGGAAAAGGGAATTTGTAGATCTCCTTCCCCTGGATGCTTTGTGGAGCATCAGATGGTGGCTGTGGATGCAGTCTTTTCTGCAGGCACATCTCTCCAAGGCCAGCATGGCCCAAGAGTGTCAGGACCTTCTCTGCCCATGGGTGAGTGCCAGGACACCAAGCCCTGAGGGTCCCACTTACTTGGCCATGTTGGATGTTCCCCCTCAATGTCTGAATAAGGAGGTGCCCCAAAGCGAGAGTCTGATCCCTTGGAAAGCCACGGGCACATGAGCTCTCCAAACACCGTCCTTCACATGACCCAAACCAGCCCCTCCATGCGGTGTGGGTCCTGCATCATGCCCCACTTCTTCATTTGCTTGGGTCCTCAAGAGCCAGGGCGACCATGGAGCACCTGAGCAGCTCAGGGACCAGGGTCCTGGGGATGTGAAGCTGAGGAGTTCAGAACAAGACACACAGGACAAACCATCAGCAGTTGGGAGAGCGATGCTGCTGGATGAACGCCACGTGATTCAGCGATAGCTGCTGCCCACACGCTCCTACTGCCCTTCAGTGGGAGGCCTTAGGGTGTCCACAAGCAGTGGAGTGGATGGAGGTCGGCAGTGTGATGAGCTGGGCAGCTGGCAGGGGTGATGGGGATACTGGGGAGCACTTGGAGGACGTTGTTGCGGATAGTGAACCAGTGATCCCTACTCTGGCATGGTTAAACCTTACTGTATCTGAGCCAGTCCTTACCCAAACTGCTGTTAGTGACCCCAGAAAGCCACCTGCTTCCCAAGAAAGGAGGTGCTGCCAGCCCTGCCTGCCTGGGAGCTGCCTCATGGGATTGTCCTGCCATTGGGGTTACCTCCCTTGGAGCAGCCTTGAGTGCTTCACAGGCAGAACCTGCATCTGGACAGACAGAGCCCCGTATCTATATGATGATGGCATCACAGGGGCGCAGGGGTCAGGCAGATCCTTTTCAATTGCCCAATCCTGGGGCAGAGGGAGCCTTTTTTGGGATCCCCAAGGCAGCCTTGATTGCACAAGAGCTTAGCCAGTGCAACTCAGCCCTTTTCTCACACCCCATCCCTCCCTCCCTCTCTCCCTCCCACGCCCCACTTTAGCTCCCAACCCACAAGACTTCCCTTGCAGGTTGGTCCTGCATTCCCCATTGCCTGCACAGGGCAGGGACCCTTCCTGCACACACTCCCCCAGCACCAGGTCTCCCCCAGCACCCTTCTGCAGGCTGTGGCTGCCTCTCCTGCCTTCCCAAAGGAAGAGTGTAAGCGCAACATCCAGGAGCCTACCTCTGCCCAAGTGCAAAGGAGGCCTGAGGACATGGATGGGGAGGGGGGAGCGGAGGGAGGCAGCACAGAGGAACAATTGAAAAGAGGAAAAAGGAAATCCTCCTGGAGCTGTGAAAGTGTTTTCCCAGACTGTCTGGCCGCTACGATGACCTCATTCTCCGAGGTGGTGTTAATTGGGCTGAGAGACTGGAGAACAGGACGTCCAGCCCTGCCAGCCCCACCACCACAGTCACCTGTGCAGCCCCTCGTGTCCAGCATCTCCCTAAAAACCTGACCCAGGCTGTCCCCCGCTGGGACTCCGAGTCCCCGCGCTCCTGCCAGTGGCCGTTAAGGAGAGTTAACAAGCCACAGATTTCCATGAGTTCATCTCAACTGTTTATCCTGGAAAATCCCCTTTGCAAAACTGGTGATGCATGCATGGAGAGGGAGGAGGGGAGCATCCCAGTGCTATGCAGGCAGAGAGCCTGTCTCAGAGGTCTCCACTCATCCCCGGGATGCGAGTGCCTCCCGTGATAGCAAAGCTCAAGGGGCCATGCACGGAGGAGCAGCCGGAGCTCAGGCTGCTGGGCTGGATGGGAGAAGCAGGATGATAAGGTGATAAGGAGCTTGTGGGGTGGATGTCCTGTTCCGTGCACCAGGTTTCCAAGGGGATGTCTTCTGGTGGGTAAATATTTTAACTGAGATAATGGAGGCCTGAGTAACGGATCCTCTCCTGGATCATCTGCTCTATAAGGATGTGGACACCAACACAAGTTTTTTCCATGTTCTTCCCTGCAGGAATTTTAGGGGGGAACCAGTGGAGCTTCATTCCTTCCACATGTTTGACCGATTTTAAAAAACCCTTAAGAAGTACCTCCTAAGGCCACTAGCTGTCAAATTTTCCCGAATTTGAGTTAAAGAAGCTTCTTTTTACCATCAGCATTGCTGACAAACATACTCCAAAATGCCAAATGCCACGTAGCTGTAACTTCCTTTAAAGATAAGAGAGGGTTCCCCATGGTATTGGGGACTCTGTTCCCACCCCCACTGGGCACCTTTATAGTGGTTGCAGCACCATATTTGTCTATTCCAAACTGTAAAAGTGCTTTGTATCTTCTCCAGTGCTGGAATATTGCTACGGGTTCCTAAATGCCAGCAATGCACAGGGACTGACAGTGGCACATTTTGTAGCAGAGCCTCGTTAACTTGTCTCCCAGGACAGATAGCAGCAAGCGAAGCCAAGAAGTCCTCTTGGGAGACTCCCTGTCAGGCGTGAGCCATGTCTAGATTGCAGCTCTGGATTAGGGATCCGGCTTGCAGTGCCTCACAGGAGTGGAGCCGGAGGAGATACTTGAGTCATATCCATGCAGAGCCATTGCACTCGAAGGGCAACAAGAAGTTGATTTGTGGAGTGTCTCATTCACCTGTCTCCATTTTTCTCCCCTGTGAGATACCCGTGTCTGCCAAAGCCGTCATAGCTCCCAGACGATCAATCCTAACTCTTCAGATACTTGGGAGACACCTGGTTGGCCAGGCTCTTCGCTGTCTGAACCTTCATTTCTCATCGTTATCTCTCACCTCCCACGTGTCACTTTGCAGCCCCCCTGGCAGGACTGCTGGGCAAGTTTTACACACTAACGAGTGCAATGGGGAAAAGACTTCCAGTCAAATAACAGGTGTCCTCTGGTCCCAGTGCCCCCCAGCACTTGGTTTTGTTGCAGGATCTCTCGACCATTTCTGTGACAACCTTTGGTTTTTTGAGTATCTCCTTTCAATGCAGACAGCACTGTCGTCATGCCCCAGTTATTCTCTGGAAATGGGTAGTTTCTTCCAAACCTGGAAAGTTGGCATCTGCTCCTGCTGACCTTCGAGATGTCTTTTCCTTGGTTGGTAGTGGAGAGTGTTTTGTCCACAGGACTGGATTCTGCTGCAAGAGCTTTATTTTTTTTGTCACTTGTGTTAGCTCTATCGTGAACATTTCAAGTTGTATGACTTTCACATACTTTTTATTTCCTACTAGTTGTGCTGTTATTCCCTTTGGAAATGGCTTTAGGTTGACACTTCAAGCATCCTTTTTTTCAGGATACCGCTGATTTTTCTTGTGGGATGACTTTAGCTAATGAGTTATGACTTTATCTCCATTTTTCAAACTACTTGGGAAGCAGCTGATGTTAATTGTTGAGTCTTAGTGATGTCATGGGATTGCATTTGGAACAGAGCTTTCATTATGCGCTGTCTCAACTTAAATTGCAGATTCTAATAGTGAAATCTTGCTGTCTTCTTTGCTGTCCAAGTTTGTTTGAAAAGTCTCTTGCAATACCGATGAGTCCATCTCTTCCTTAAGGATGTCACTGAAAGCATTGTTATTAGGCATGAGAGTATTGACCTCTGCATCTGGTTTTGTGTTGTTTTGAGACATAACTTGAGATCCAGATTCTTTGCTAATAAAATCATCATCTCAGGCAGAATTTAGAGCTGGCATATTTTGTCCTAGTACTTATGTTTTAATTTTCTCTATTTCTGAATAAACAAACCAGACCTGAATATGGTATTTCTTCTTTTTCCTTTTAGTTTATTTTTCAGCATATTTGAGCCAGTAACTTTACATGGGTCCAGCCCACGCTGTTATTCACCTCTCTTGCCTAATCTAGATCTGAACTAATTGAGAACAGCCTTGCTTTCCCCTGATGAGCTACTGATGCTTTGCTAATGATGTTTTCTACTCCAGCACTGGGACACCACTCCCTCTCTCCCCTTCTCTTGCCAGCGTGTTGGTGGGCAGCAGTGGGTCCTCCCTGGTGGGAGAGGGGTTGGTGCTCTGCAGATGCTCTGGAGGTGGAGCAGCTGCCGCAGCAGGCAGCACATTCAACATGTGTATGGGCAAGAGCCTCCCTGGGCCGGTAAATTGGTAGAAATTGGCAGAAATTGGCCAAACTGGCATGGAGAAACCACGTGGATCTGCTCTGGGGGGCTGCATCGTCCCCTGGTGGAAGCTGGTATGAGAGGACCCTGACTGGCTGGGGGTCTTGGCAAGAGGAAAAGGCAGGTTGTCTAAAGAGGGATGGTGGGGTAAGAGGGCTGTGCTGGGGATCCCACAGGGCTGCTGGTGGAGTTGTTGGGCAGGAGTGGTTCTGGGACATGGTTTGCTTGTGCTGGTGGCTCCACTCACCCACATGCCCCTCTCCAGGAGATGCTCTGAAGCCTGGCTGAGACATTCCTGGCTCCTTGCTTGGGAGTGCACAGGAATCCCAGGCAAAGGATACAGGCTGCATGGGAGGAGGACCCCAAGGTCCATGGGGACAGCTGATACTAATGTCCAGGTCCAACAAGACAAGGAGCAGCTGGACTGTTCTGGCTGACCCTCCCCAGCCAGTTGTGCCCATGCCTTGCTGCCATCTTCCCTCTGCAGTTTGCTTGTGTCCTTTGCTCCTGTCCATCACTCCTGTCCATTTGTCCCATCTGTCCCCTCAGGAGACATCCGTGGGCAGCAAGGGGGTGCTGGCAGAGCAGCCCATCCATCCTGGACGGGACGGCTGTCACGGCAACCTTACAGCACCTTGCCCCAGCTCTGCTGCTCAGCTGGCCCCTGCAGCCCAGCCCTTGTGTGCCATCCCAGTGCTGGGGACAAGGGGAGAGACCCTCCAGGGGTGGGGCAGAGGAGTGAGTGGGGACAGCAGCATGCCCTGGTGTGGCTCTAGAGGGGTGCAGTGGTACCCCACGCCTGGCTTGCCTCCTGGCAGAGCGGCAACACACAGCCCTGCCCTCACTGCTGTGTACTCCGTGGTCAGCTGCCTGGACCTCACTGAGTGGCTCCAGATGTGCTGGTGACCGGTGAGTCAGCTGTGCACTGCTGCTGGGATTCCTCAGAGTGTCTGCGTCTGAGGGATGCTGCCAGCATACCACCCCTCCCCAACACGGCAGGGGGATGGGGGCACAGTCCCTGGGGACCCCTTGACCCCCAAGTGCTGCCTGTGTGCAAGAAGCCCTACTGCACAGATGTGGGATGGACTGCACCTCCCTCCAGATGTTTGCGTGGCCCTTGACCCCCTGTTCCCTCACAGCAGGGCCTGTCTAGGTCACACGAGGGGCTGGGGCTGGGCAGGCTCCGAGATCACTGGCTGTTTTGGTTGTCGGAGCAGAGATGAGAGGTGGTGCAGTGCAGCAGCAGGCACATCCCAGCAGGCAACAGCAGCTCAAACAGTCCCTGTCTGGCAGCGGGGAGCTGGACCCCCAGGGTACCACAGGAAGGGTATTCCTCCGAGATGTGCTATAGGGCAACGCAAGGTGCTGGGACATGGCAGGAGGAGCAAACCAGCTCATGGTCCAACCAGTGGACGGGAGCACAGAGAGCAGAGGGGCAGGACCCCAGTTGCCAGGGTCAGGCAGAGCATGGCAGCAGCATAGGGCTGCCCTCTGCATTGCTCCCTGGCCCCCTGACCCATGGCTTCGGCACCAGCCAGTGTCATCCTGCTGGGAAGCCCCTGGGGCGAGTGCCAACAGGTTCCCACCTTGCTAGGTTTCCCTGTGGTGCCCTGTAGGTCTCAAACTGCCACCCCCGTCCCCATCCTTGCTCTGCTTGGCCATACAAGCCGTATTCATGCCCTGGTGTCCCATCTGCCCGTGTCTAGGACGGCATGGGAAACTGAGGCACACAGCACTCCTGTCATGGGGCCAGAGCATCCTCTTGCCTGTGGAGTGAGGGGCTGAGCACACACAACTGCTAGTGGACTAGTTGGCCATGGGCAGCATGGCACGAGGGTAGGGATGATCTTGGGGACATGTTCAGAGGAGCCCAGGAAGAAGCCTTGGACTTTCCTGTCCTCGACAGCCCAGGGACCACTGAGCTCCAACTGAAGCCCATTGCAGCTCCAAAAGTCAGGGGTGCTGTGAGCAGGGAGGCCCCCAGGCCAGCCTCCTCAGCATCCCTCAGCTGCTGCTGACTTTGGGATCCAGGCTGTGAGCACAGCTCTCCTTGGGCAGCCCGGAGCCAGCGCTGCGTCCCCACCCTCCCCACCCTTTATCAAGTTCCTGCAGCCTTCCCCCCTTGCCGGCCTGGGCTCTCTGCCAGGTTGGACTGGGATGGAGAGCGTGGCAGGCTGCCTGCAGCCCACCTGCCCCCTCTGCCTGGGCACCAATGGATCCTGGCTGCTCACGCTACCCACTGTCCACCCTTCTGCATCGTGCAAGCCCACAGGGGATGGATGCCCAAGGCACGAGAGGGTCCAGGCACCAGGGCAATGCACGACCATGCTTAGGCAACATGAGAAATGCCTCCAAACAGCTTCTCCCAGAGGCATAATAAAGTGCTAGAGCAATCCCTGTGCTTGCTGCAACACTGGCAGTGCTGCTGGGGGCTGTTTTCAGCACAGGGGTCCAGCCAGCACTGCCGGTGCCTGCTCCCCCTCACAGATGCATCGAGGGGAGGGGGCAAAGCCAGCCTAGCATAGGCTTTCCTGGGGGCAGAGGACATCTTGCACAGGCCCAGCCGCTCCTCCTCATCGCTTGTGTGAGGAAGGGGATGGGTCTTTCCAGGCTTTCTGCCTTCCCACGGCCCCTTGGCTGGCCAAAATGTCTATCGAGGGCTGTGCAGGAAGCTCTCCCTGCCCAGGAGTCACCCTGACGATCAGAAGTTATTTCTGGATGAGAAATTGTCCAGCAGTGGCTGCCAGACGGGACGGGATGGGCAGTGTTCAGAGGAAGTGGAGATGGGACAGGATGGGATGGGATGGGATGGGATGGGATGGGATGGGATGGGATGGGATGGGATGGGATGGGATGGGATGGGATGGGATGGGATGGGATGTCCAAAGTGTGCCAGAAGGACCAAGCACCCTCAGGCCACCTCCAGCCCCCTAAGATGCTCATTGCAACAAGCAAAGGTTGAGCGGAAGGAGGAGCTGGTGTTAAAGGACACCTTCCTGATGATGAAGAGGGATGTGGGGAATAAGTAGCTGTAAAGGCTGTAAAAAACTGTGTCTGGGCACTGTGGGATGGTTGTGCAGACCCAGCTGTCTGGGAATGGGCCAGCACAGAAGCTGGATCCCTAGCCACTGTCAAAGCGGTGCAGCAAGGCAGTACTGGCGAGCTGCTGCCACCCTTGGGCTTCTGCTCATAGTCACTGAAAATCCTCATGGAAGAACCAGAGAGAGACCTCGCAGTGACTTCCACCAAACTGTTCTCAGATGGAGAGAGTCATGAGTGAGTCTGAGGACCCAGATGCTCAGTTACAATGAGTCATGCAAAATAAACAGTTTTCAATGAAACAGTTTTCAGTAACTTTTTTCCCAACCGCTGATCAAACACCAAAGTAGCCTCGAAAAATGCACAAGACATGTAGTGAGAAACTAAACCTGGAGCCTCACAGGTCACTTTTTCCATGAAATGTGCCCCTAAACAGGCACAGCCCTGGGGAAGATGTGGTCTGTGCTGGCTGGGTTCCCTGCACCTGGCCCGAACCTGGATTTTCCTCATGGCTCCAGTGCTCCTCTGGCTGGAGAGGACTCAGTCCACCCAGTGCTTTCTCCCTCCTCCAAACCCTGCTTGGTGCTGGGGGCTGCCCTGCAGCCTTGCACCCAGGGTCCTTGCCCTGCTGGAATGGCACAGAACCACCCACCTGTGCTGGGCTTAGAGGGGTCCGGCACTGCTTGCCAGGGGCTGGGCCTCCCACCCAGGTGCAGTGTCTGTTGCAAGCCCCAGGCAGCTCTGTTAGCACAGGAGGCTCCTGTCCAGCCACAAAGCCCTTGCTCAGACCTCAGGTTACTCCAGATTTCTTGCTCCAAGGAACTGGTAGAGGTGGCCAAGCCCTGGGGTCTACATCTGTGCCATAAGCTGGGAGGGAGAGGCCAGCAGCAATGGCAAGGTGTCCCTGCATCTCCAGCAGCACCAGGGCATGGGGGGAGATCTCCCCTGGCCATGACCTCCCTGTTAAGGACAGGGTGTCCCTTTGGAAGGTGCATGTCTTGAAATCTCCTGTCCCAGTGCCTTGACTTTGCTGTTATTTGTGTCTGGGCCCCTTATCTTGCTGCCCCACCTAGCATGGTGCTGGCCCTGATGCCCCCGGTGCCAAGGCCATGGGCTAATCACAGCTCCGTGCCCAGCCCGGCACCGCTGCTCGAGGGGACAATTGGAGGAAGCCATGTCCCTCGGGAAACCCTGAGATTTCTTCTGGAAGTGACAACTGCTGGGAGAGCTGGCAGGGGATGACGCTGCACGTGGGGTTCCAACCAGCACAGCAGGAGCTCTTTCCTCCCCAGCCCCCCTGCCCGGACCCCCGCACCTGCAGTGGGGCTCAGACATGGTGGGCAGGTGGGGCGCACACACTGCATGGCACATGTGCATGCAGCCAGCGAGTTCCCACAAACCCGCGTGCCCCAGCTTCACGTGGCGATGGCAGAGCCACGCTTGCACAGCTACACGCAGACGTGTGGCCACGGCAGGACTGCACGCCTACGCGAGCACGACGCGAGAAGATGGGGTCACGCTTGTTAAGACAGACAGGAGTTGTGCACGTGTCTCAGGGCGCAGACACAAACTGGGGCTCTGCAGGGGAGCATCCAGGCAAATATGCACCAACGGGATCATGTCCACCGTCACGGATGTGTGCCGAGAAGGAGGTGCGTGCGTGCGTGTGCTTACACACAGCCCCAACCCAGTGTCCCACCTACGCACACCGTGGTGCTCAGTGGAGGTGTCACGGGGATGCATCTCAACATCTTTTGCCAGCATTCAGGTCCAGAGACCCCTCAAATCCCTGCCCAGGTTCTCTCCCACCCAGAAGTCCCCTCCGCTGCCTCGGAAGCCCAGGTGTCACCGGCTCATCCTGCCTGAGCCTGGTGGTGCAGGCAGCTGGTCCCCACGGTGGGTGCTGCCTGCTTGGTGATGCATGGCTTGCTAGAGTGCCCTCCGGGATGCACGGAGAAGGCAGGGGGAGTTAAGTTCTGTAGGAGAAGCTCCTTAAAAGGCTGGAGACGTGCAGGCAGTCAAGGTTTTCCCAGGCAGCCAGGAGTTCCTGGAATTCCTGGAAGTTGGCTCTTGGTGCCAGAGAGCGAGTCCTGGAGAGCTGCAGGAATGAGCCTTCCTGAAAGGAATCGCCCCGTGCCAGACCTTGTCCCGCCATCGGCTGCCCCAACGGGGGTGACTGCTCTTCCTACATTGTCCCTGCTTGCTCCCGTGGGCAAGAGGTGTGCGCACAGCTGGTGTCACGATCTCTGTCACAAACTCGCCTCCCAGAGGAAACCGATCTCGTGCTCCGGCTTTGCCCTGGCAGACTTGTGGCCAAGAGCTGCCGTCATCACCGTCCCCAGCCTCATGCCTCTGCTGGCCCCATTCCTTGGCTGGAAGACTGTCCCAGGCACAGGCTTGGGTACCTGCCAGCTGGGATGTCCTGCGACTGATAATGCCCCTTAGCTTGTAGCCCTGTAGCTCCTCATCCTTTGTACCCTTTTGGGATCCCAGCAGCAAGGTGGGTTCCCACACCTTCCTTCTGAGTGGGATAAAGGTAGGTGTCTCCTTCTGTTTTAGTCTCTCCATGACTTGGGAGCAGTCCAGCTTGTCTCAGCCCCACCACGTGCTTAGAATGCCCAGCGTGCATCTTCCAGCATCCCATCCCATGGGCCAGAGACACCTCCAGTCCCACACAGACACTTGAAAGGTGCCTATTCCCCACCTGGGTCATCTCTTTGCAGTGGCCAAGGTCTTGTTTCCTTGGAAGTGCTGATGTAACCCCAACCATCAAGTCCCTCCAGCAAGCCAAGGCCATGTAGTACTTTTGTCCCCTCCGCTGAGTGTTCCAGGTCCACCCCCCCAGCATTGGCAACCAGTCCAGGAGATGAGATAGTAGGCAGCCTCCAGGACATCAGGGCACTTTGTGGACACCTGTGCACAGCTCCGCCATTGTTCAGTGCTTTTCAGGAGAGGGAGAGGACAAGGGCACATGGTGGACAAGCAGCATCACAGAGCTGGCAGATCCCATCACCCAGAATCCCATCTTCTTGACCCCAGGATCCTTTTGACCCTTTGATCCTCTTGACACAGACACCTCTGCTTAGGGTTGAATAATTTGCAGCCTGGCTTTGCCTCAGAGGCTTCCACCAGAAAAAGTCTCCTCGTACGGCACAGCTCCCGCGGGCAGCTCTAAGCACAAAAACTCCACAGCATCACGCCACGCTCATTTTCTCCTTCTCCAGTTCTCAATGTCACTCATTTGCTGCTCTCCTGAAGCCTTCTGGCCCACTGTATTCCTTGCTGTGTCTCTTGTTCTTCAGGGATACTGACGACCTGGCCCCAAAAATGCATTGGAAGGAGCTCTGCTAGCTGTTGTGCCTGGCTCCCCAGCATACCCTGTCCTCTCCCTTAAAGCCCAAATGATCCCTTGTCACCCTCCTTCTCCTCCAGCCTTCCTCATAATTACCTCTTGTCTAAAAAAAAATCCCCCAAACCTAAAAATTAGCTTTATTTTATTTTAAAGATGCCAAGTCAATCTGGTACAGTCTATCCCTGATAAACAGCACTCCCTTGGGGCCTCCTGGGATCAGAAATAGCACAGAGGCTGGACCTGCTCGGAGAAAACATTCCTCCCTGCACACGCATGTCTGCTTCCCCCGGCCGCTGGCAGCTGGGTCGTCTCCCGGGAGTCACAGGGCCTCAGGGACCAGTGCCACCATCTCTTCCTACGGGTGGTGCCCAGGGAGGGGGAGCCATCCACCTCCAGGCAGCTGTGCACCCCCTCCGGGGCAGCCCCCCCCCCAATCTTCCCCGTGGCACGGCTTGGCTGAGCTTGCCGTTTCTGCAGGGAAAAATATTGATTTATTAAAGCGTGTCACTGAGTCATGATAATCCCCGAGGGGCGGCCGGTAAAGCCCCGCTGATCCACGCCGCGCTGACCTGGACTTGCTCACGGCTGGTATGTGCTGCTAATCCCCCTGGCCACCTCCTGGGGGAATGGTCACTGCTGGGGTCAGGTGGACCCGAGGTGGTCCCGTTAGCTCCCAGGGAAGCAATCAATGCACAGGGGAACCCCTGACCCAGGGGGAGATGTGGGGTCCTTCCCTCAGCCCAGGAACCTCCTTTGCCCGTGGTGCTGGGCCAGTTCCCTTGCTGGGACCACTCACAGGGCACCAGGACCTACCCAGTGCTCCCAAGCAGGGGTTGCCTGTTTCCAGCCCTCACAGTGCTGTTGTGTGAAAGGCTTTTGCATTTCATACAACAGACTTTGCTCTCTGAAGCCTCGTCCTGCTCATCCTTCCAAAGGTTTTACGTGATCCCTGTCCCCTTTACTTCGTGAAGGTTTTGGCACCGACAGCTGACCATGCTGAGCTGTCCCTTCATGGCTCCCTGCTGGGACACCCCATTATACCTGGGACTTTCGCTCCCTGTCACTCCTTGGGGACAGTTTTGTCCACACTTCTTCAAGAGGGGATGCTTAATGCAATCAGACTCTTAAAGGATTGCAAACACAATGCTGTGAATGAAGATGTGGCGCCCCCCTATACTGCCCATCATGTCTTTGTGGACACCATCAAGTGTCCCCTGTAGCTCGGTGGCTCCTGACCCTGCCTGCTTTCTTCTCAAATAATCATCTTTGGGACTCTTCCCTGGCCAGTCAGCCTCCCCTGTGACGGGTGTGAGCTGAGCACAGCCCGCGGTGGGGGCACACCGAGACATACAACCTTCCCACTTCTGCTCCAGCTCCCTAAATTCATTGCTTTGGGGAGTGTGATCACAAATTACCTGCCAGACCCCCAAGTTGCCTCCTGGGATGAAGCCCCCTACCCATGGCAATGGGGGTCAGGACCCTCGGTCTGTGGATACAGGGCCAGACCCCCTGCTCCGTGCTCTGCTCCTGCTGGAGTGGCTTCACACAGGGCTAACAACACACTGCTTCTCACAGGGCACAGTGGTTGCTCTCTCCCACCGCAGCCCATGCCATCTGCAGACAATATTAATGATGTTTTTCATCCATTAATCACTTATAACATTAATCATGTTGTCTTCATGCTAAATAGCAGAGGGCTGGGACTGCAGGAACTCACTTGCAAGTGATGGGCCTCATCTCAGCTGCTTCTGAGAGCTGACAGCCGGCCAGCGTTCAATTACATTTCACGTATGCCATGTGGCTTCTATATTGTTTAGTCTCTATTTGGAATTCGGGGTCAGATTGAATTACCTGTCCCACAACAGCGTGCTGCGCTGACACAACTCCTGCCTCCAGAATTACATCGCAGAGCCCTCGTGTTCACTGGAGGTGATCCCTCACCTCACGTCATTGAGCGGCAGCTGCTAGGCTGCTCCCCACGCATGTCCCGGGAAACACGGTCTCTTTGCCTGGGTCAGGCTCCAGGAGCGTGGCTGTGGAGAAACAGCTGTACAAGATGTGGCCCTCAGCCTGCGTGCAGAGCGCCTGGATCCCCTGGCAGGAAAGGTCTAGCCTTTGGAAACGTCGCCTTGGGGCGGTTATCCCAGAAAGCCCCAAGGTGTGGTGGGACTGGGGGTTCTGAAAGCATCAAATCCAGTTTCTGACTCACAGCAAGACTGTCCCCAGCATGAGGTCACGGTGGCTGGTAGGGAGTCTCTTCCTGTAACACCAGCTGTGGCTTTGTCTCCCTGAGGTTTAAAAGCCTCCAGGGATGGAGATCCACCAGCTCTTTCGCTTGCCCCCATGCTGGGATCCTTCCCAAGAGTCGACACTACACCTTGTGCACAGGAATAGACGACCCAAATCTTGGCCACCAAAAGCACGGTCTGTTTCCTACCAAGAGCAGCGAAGTCTTTCTCCCAGGCTGCAAAGTACTTCTGGTGGGGGATCCGGTCCCTATTTCATTTCCACAACAGCATACGTACTTCACGCCTTCACGTCAGCAGGATTTACGCACAAAACTGACACTCAGCCCAGTTTTTCCTCGCCTTTTACCCAACGTTCGTCCCTCAACCCACCTGGGGAGGACTGTCATTCCTTCGGCAGACAGACACAGAGGCAGCTTTCTCCTGTCAGGACCCTACACTCCTCCCCAGGGACTGAGTCCCACACTCCGGGTGCTCCGGAGCCTGGTACCAGCACAGCGCTCGTGGCAGCAGGGTCTGGGTAGAGCAGCAATTCTGCCTTCACAAAAAAATTCCGACATTTGGGGATTTGGTTTTGTTTGGATGTAGCATGAACCCAAACCAGAGCTTCTCCAGTTGACAGATTTTTTTGGGGGGTGGGGGGCTTGGATCTGAAGCTGGCTGCCCTGACGCCCAGGCCCAGGGAATTCCTGGGAACGCTGACTTCACGCTACTCCTCTTGCTGCTCTGTCCTCCAGCCAAAGCCCAGGCCGGCCATGGGAGCTGAGCTTCTCGTGGAGTGGTGAGTGGAGACCTGGGGCTTGCAGACTCTCCAGGCTCTTGGGTTGCTGCCCATGCCCCAGGCAGCCGCTCAGGAGCAGGGGGAGGAGGAGGATTGCCAGGCAGCAGGTCTGGCAGTTTCTTGGCAGAGTTTGACTGCAATCAAACCGTCTCCACAAAACATCGTGATGAGCCAGCACATTACAATGGAGAAATGTCTTGTCTAAATGTTTCTGATCAACTCTCGTGCGGCTGCTTTCTCACTTTTCCTCCTGGCTGTGTTCCTGAAGGAAAAAAACTCTTCAAACACACGGCCCTGGCTGGAGATGCTATAGGTGTGACTGTGCTGTCCCAGCCCAGCTCCAGACCCACCACCTGGGGTCTGATGAACCTCAGGAGGATCCCACCAGTGCTGGGATCAGTAAGGAGCCCTTAATGGACATGAGAGGAGTATGGCATGAGCGACTCGTGTGTCAAGGATGCCTCCTTGCAGTGGAGGGCTGCATGGACCAAAGCGTGCGGAGCCCCAGGTTTGCGCTCAGTGTGTGCGTGCATATGATGCCCAGCAGCAGATGACACCCAACCTTGAGCCATATTGGATGTACGGAGGGCAAGTCGTCCTGTCCACAGCAAGAGCTCTTGGTGACGGGGTCTTCTCCGGTGGAGGGTGTACACCTGCTCCCAACCTCCCACTGCAGAGTCAGCTCCTCTGCATCCACAGCAGGCGGACTTGGGGTTTCCTTCTCTGCTGAGAGCTTCTAATAGTCCTCAAGCTCCCGCTGCTTCCTCAGAGATGTCCCTCACCCTGTTGTTGGGCAGCAGAGCAGGGCAGGGGGGTCTGATGCCTGGAGGATGTTGGAGTGGGTATTGTCTCCAAGGATGGGTGATCCCTGCCACACTAACTACTCCAGGGAGTAGGAGATGTCCCAGGACTCTCCAAGGGCACCTCCCAGCCCCGTCATTGGCAGTGCCATCACAGGGGAGCTGGACAGGACAGGAGGAGACCTTGTGCCCACGTGGAAGGAAGGTCCACCATCAGCTGGAGCTGTTCACGCTTCCGGGGAGGATGAGGCGCGCGAGGATGCGGTGTGCGCTCGCGGCGAGCGCGTCGGGCAGCCATGTGCCTGGCGGGGCGTGCACGCACGTGTGTCGGCACGCGTCTCTGGCGGAGGGCGTTGTTGTGCTGGTCTGCGTGGGGAGGGCGTGCGTGCCGGCCAACATGTGGTTTGTGTTTAGAGTGTGCGTCTGGTGGTGTTTTGTAAATGAGGTGCACTCGGCGATGTGTGTGTGTTCATTCTGGCACGCCGTGGCTGCTGGTGCAGCGTTCCCTGGCCGGCCGCGCGCTGTTTGTATAACGGGGCATGTGTTTAGCAACGCGGGGAAGCTCATGCACGTGTGCGCCGCCCGCGCCTGCGCACGCCTTCGTGTGGCAAAGCGTGTCTGCTGCGTGACCGGCACCGTTGCGGGACCCGCTCTCATTTCAGAGATGCGTTTGGAGCTGGAAACCGTTTTCCCCATGTGGCTGCCATTCCTAGGATGGCGATCCCTGCTCCCTCCCTTTGACAAGCTGACCCCGACCGGGATGTGTGAGGGGGGAGGCGCTCCCCCCCGGCCCCCCACTGCGCTGTGCTCCCTGGGGAGCTGATGAAGTGTGATGTTTTGTGGGCTGGTGGCCCCGGCTGAGCCCAGCAGACAGCCTCTCCCTTCGCAGCACCCTTTCCGCATGCGAGACCAGAGCGAAAACACCTGGAGCCAATTCCCATCCCCATCGAGCCAGCAGAAAAATGAGGCATCCGAGGCCTCACTTCGTAAACGCACAGTCCCTGGGCTGTTCGCCTTCCCCCTCCCCGAGGAGGAAGGAAGGGCGGTGTGGTGGGCTGGCTGGATGGTCCAGGGATGCTTGGAGAGAGATGAAGGGCGGCGAGGCGACGCGCAGGGCATCTCCGCACCGCGCCTGGGGATGCATGGGTCTTGGACAGAAACGGGCAGTCTGGGAATTGAGCAGCCAGCTCGTGACTGACTTTATAGTGCTTTGGAGAGGAGGAAATGCCGTCTCCGTGGCGGTGAAACCTCTTTCCAGTGCTGGCGAAAGTTCAGCCACCCTGAGCCCAGGCAGAGAGACAGGCTAAGGGAAGGCAAGGGGAGAGGGCAGGAGAGGAGGTAGAGATGCACCTGAATAACCCTGGAAAAACCCCTCCACCTCTCCTGCTTGCTGCAGAGAGGCAGCAGGACCAAAGCCTCCCTGCTTTCTGGGTTTGGGGCACAGTAAGCAAGTCCTGAGGTATCAGACATGGGGACCACCAACTTCTCTGGAGTCAGGTTGACAGCATGGGGACACAGCAGCGGGTGTGCAGGCAAGGAGGGGTGACTCTTCGGCAGCAGCAAACCCTGCTCTGGCAGGAGCAATCAGGTGACCCACCAGCTCCTTGTGCCTGGCATGATGTGGCATCTTCTGTGCTTCCCAACAAGATGCAGGTGGCACTGACCTGTCCTCCTCCTGCCAGAGAGCAAACCTGGCAGATGGTGGACAGTCCATGCTGGTGCAGCTCATCATGGCCAGGGACAGGCGTCAGAGGAGAACAGAAACTGCCTGGGGAGCCGAGCGCTGCACTTGTATAAAATCATGAGCAATGGCGAAAGCAGCAGAACGTGGGAGGGACGCTGATGCAGAGCAGCTTCAGGAACAGTGAAGGATGGAGAGAGAGTCTGGCAATCCACATCCGACTTTTATTCCTAGTTAAATAACAGAGCACGTCGTAGGAGAGAAAGTCATTAAGTGTCAAGAGCCAGATTTCAGAGGAGCTCAGTGCCAGGTTTCCCAGCACTCGGCACCACAGCCGAGGCCAGGCTTTCCGAAAAGCCAGCTCCCATTCGGAGCCGCCACAGCGGCCAGGCTTGCAATGGGGCTGGCTGGGGCTCCCGGGGGACATGTCTGGATGGATTCATGGGGGAGCCGTGTGCCTGACCTGCTCGGCTCTTCTCCGAAATGCCTGACACCGAGAAGATGCTCCCCAGTACCGACCCTGCGAGGTGTGCTCGCCGGGCGAGAGGGGTCATGTCATCTGGTGGGCTGGTTTCAGCCCCTCGTTGGACTGGCTGAGGCTTTTCAAGCAGGAGACTGACAAATTGTGGGTTGTCAGCTTCCTGTGGGAATTTCTAAGTGAATAATCATTGTGAACATCATGAAAAGCATTTTAATAGTCAGAGAATACCATCTGGATGTTCACAAACAAAGGCGATATAAATCCACGACTGACAGCGCACTGAACTCACTGCTTTTATAAGTAAAAGTATTTCCAAATTGTTTCCCAAATTATTTAAGCAAGTTTTTCCTCTAATGAAATTCAGAAAAGATCCTAACAGAGGCAAACAGTACAGACTGAGCACAACTTTAATGCAGAGGGATTAAAGTTTGGGTCGGATGTAATCAAATGACATCCCCTGCGTACAAATGCAGCCCGTGTTCAGAGATAAGAGGAATCCCAAACAGTTCTGCGATGGGAGGAATAAATCTGGAGGTGCCAAAGGGAACTGGGGGAGAGAGCAGGGAGTAACTCCAACCAATTTTTGTGGGTGTGAAGGCCTTGTGTGACGGCAGCGCGCACTGCGGGGCTCGTTTGGGAGCGTACCGGGAGGAAAGTGCTCGCTATGGTTACAACTGCCTCCCAGGTCCTGGCAGCGGGAGACCCTGCGAGGGGCGGGAGATGAGGGGTGCTGCAGATAAGAAGAGGAGAAGCTAGCCAGGCACATGCCTGTTTTGCAGGGAGAAGAGAGGTGCTAACAGACCGGCTGGGTGCTGGCTCCAAGGTGAAGAGTTATGTGCCAGGATGGAGGAGAGGTGTCCGGAGGAGAAGATGGCAGGGACGGGCACGGGGTTGTCTCCAGCCACAGGGATGGACCTTGCCACCCACAGGTTTGGCGTCAGAGGTGTGCAAAGGAGCAAGAGGGGGACTGGATATGGGGCCTGTGGGACTTCCAGCTTGTCCTGGATGGTGACATGCACAGCGCTGCTGCTTTCCTGGACAAAACCCCTGGAAATCAGGCAGCAGCACAGATCCTGACCTCTGTCTTTACGTCCTGGAGTGTGCCTCTTGACAGCCCAAAGCATCCACTGAGCCAAGGGCTTCGTTCAATGTGGGCCTCTGTGGAGAAGGAGCTGGGAATGGAAGCGGTGATCCGGAGCCAGTGGAGGCCACACTGACAGCAGAGCAACCTCAGACATGTTGGAGAGAGAAACTGGCCAAACCAGGCTGTGAGCTGGCCACCCGTGTGCTAGGATGGCCAATGCAGTGGTGATTTTGCCGGCAGCACCGGGACGGCTGTGGCTGGCAGCATCACTTTCTGACTGATGGTAGCCCAAGGACAACTGTGCCTCTGTCACTCTCGGACCTCTGGCCAAACTTCAGGATCCTGGCAGACGGTACAGAAACATCTGCTTTTGCTGGCTTTTCCTTATCCAGCTCTTGTGGCAACGGTTGAGGGTTCTCCAGCCAGCAAGGACTGGAGAGAGCTTCAGGCTGTGGATGAGGTGTCCCACAACACTTGTACCGTGGCACTTGCCTCTGTATTGCCTCTGAGCAGAGGATGCTCTGCTGTCCAAGGGGGCAACGAGCTCCAGTTCCCAGATTTCATCTGAATTCACCTTGCCCTATGGTGCTGGGCAGCCTTCTGAGTGAAAAAAGGTCATGTTTATTTATCACGGTTTCAGGCCAAGTTCTGAATGGGAATGGGTACAAGGTTCTCAAGCAAAAAAAGTTGCTCGCAGAAAGAAACGGGAAATAAAATCTGATCTCTCCGCTGTGATGGGATGCCTGCTCGTGACAGGACACCTGCTGACAGCTGGACACCCCCTCCACCAGACCCTCTCTGCTGACATCAGCCTTTCCCCCTTGCCCCACATGGACCGCTCATTTCCAGCGCGAGCTCGGCCAAGAGAGCACGTTTCAGGGCAGGAACACAGGAGGAGAACACGGCGTGGGGTTGCTCGATCGTGCTGCCTCTTGGCTCCCTGTCCTCCCCACCCTGTGCCAGGGTTTGCTGCCTCCACGGGGCTTGGAGGTGGCTGCGAGAGCTTTGCAGGTTTCCAGCACCATGCCTCAAGTTTCTCCTTGGAAACATTAATTGTATGTGCCTTGTGTTCAGCCTGTGGGCTCCAGCGTGGTCTTGGCGTTAGACTGAGACCACGCTCGGTCTCTTTGGATGCATCGGAAAGATTCCAGACGCAGGAATAAAGTGTTTGCCCAGACACGTTGCCGAGGGCAGGCTGCCCCACACCAGACCAGCTGCCAGTTCGGGGGGTGCCATGTCCCCAGCTGGCCCCCAGAGCATGGTTTCTGTAGGCCCCAGCAGTGGGACCAACAACCGGACCATTCCTGCCTGGATAAACTGGACAAGTGGCACTGCCAGTGATGGGGCACCAGTGGAGCAGCCTGTTTCCTTGCAATGACTTTGCTAACATGCCCCTAAACCTTCTCCTAGCCAGAAAAAGCATTAGTCACCGTTACAAAGTCAGGATGAGCAGACAGAAATAACAAGTGCGTTCGTCTAGAGCACGTCCATGCCAGGCAAAATATTGTGGCCGGGACCATTCTGTGCTTGTTCTGGGGAAAGGGCAGAGAAACCTGCTTGGCCAGAGCAGAGGGCAAGGCTTGTGGCACATCGCCTCGGCATCTGGCCAGCTGTACAGGACACTGGTGACTGCCAGGGCTTCGGGGGTCTGCAGAGATGGAATGACCTGGCAGCGGGGCTGGTAAAGCAATTTGGCTCCTGGGAGTGCAGTGGGATGAAGAAAGGCTTAGAGAGGCAGTGCTATGAGCTCCTGGCCATGGGAGGCTCTCTGGGCTAGCTCATGGCCAACCATGAGCTGGGGCACATTTCAGAGGGTACCACAGCTTGGGACCTCCTCTGCAGCACTCTGCATCAGCCTTGTCTATGATACCAACAGCTTCCTCCCGTGCCGGTGCCGGGGGGGCAGAAGGGCAGCAGGCTGCCTGCAAGGAACCAGACAGCCCACCCCTTGTGCCCCTCTAATGCAGCCCGTCTGTCCGCTCCAGGATCACCACAGAGGAGCAGATACTCTGAAAGCGGGGCAAGCCAGGACCTGGATACTGACTGTCAAGGGGAAAGGATGAAGGGAGATCTGCAGTCGGTGAGTGAAAAAGGAGAGCAGCGAGGATGTGGCCGGGCGCTGATGACGGGGGTGGCTGCAGACAGTATCGCAGCAACGTGCTGGCATGGAGCAGGGGCCAGTCTGAAGTCAAACACAGGGAACATTTCTACCAGACGGGACAATTACACACTGGAGCTCCTTGCCAGTGAGGCCCCATCACGAGTGGAACAGATCCCATAAGATACTTCTAAGTTTAGAGTAAAGGAGCCCTCTCCAATAGGGGAGGATGCGAGACTGGAGAGCTAAATCCCGCGTGTCGCCGCCAAACCGCACTCCCCGGAGAAGCACACACGAACCGCTCTTGCAACACTCGAGTTACGGCTCAGACACACATTCCAGCCGAAACCCCTATTTTCAGTTGTTTATACATCGCTCAAAAAATATCCTTTTGGATTAAATTTGTTCATGCTTGATCTCAGGCCAAAAAACCAAAGAATTATTTGGGGATGGTTTGAACAAAATCCGTTCAGCTGTTTCTGTGTTATGTAAGCATTAGAATAAATATGTTTTCCTCTTTTCAAACATTTTTCTCATCCTCACTAGCTGTCAGATAGCTCAAAATCAGCTTCATGATTTGGAAGTATTGTGCTTAGCCCATGCCTGGCTCTCAACGAGGGACCAGCCCGTTCATCAGCCGGACAAGACCTCCTCAGGGAGCGAGGAAACCAGAAGGGATTACAGCTCTTAAGTGTGGTGCTCAGCGTCTTTAAAGGTGATCTCCAGGGGCATTGGATCACGGCTGGGCACCTTCTGAGAACGCTTGAAAAGAAGGGGTTGGCCAGTGCCAGCTGAGGGTTAAATGAATAGATACTGAACAAGGATGTGGAAAAGAGCCGTCAGTGTGCGAAGGGGAGGTAAGCACTGTGCTGTTGCATAGACCACGCAGTCAGAGGAGGGCTCTTGAGCCAGTGGTCTAACAGGGGCTGTGCATGTCTCACTGCCCACTACCAGCTTCACCAGAACTCACAGGTTGCTCTGGAGCTGCTCCCTGCTTTTTTCTTTTTTTTGTGCTGTGCTCGTTGGTTGGTTGGTTGTGTTTTCAGGAGAGGAGAAGTGAGGGAGGAGAGCTCACAAACACAAAGAAGCTCTTTCACCCCAGGATCGTGCCCAGGTGCAGAGAGGTGGTTGGTGATGGGCATTGCAGAAGGAAGCCCAGTCCTTGGTGAGGTGGATGAGGCAGATGTTGGGAAGGCTTTGTGTCAGCATCTTTGGGGTGGGGCAGAGCTGTTGGAGGTGAATTCAGAAATATCCTTGAAATACAGCTCCAAGGCCGGAGAAGACTGTCATCCAAGTTCTGGGGATTCACTCCAAGTTGGTGTAGAAGTGATGCCTTGCCCCAGCAGATCCATGCACTCGCAGGGCTTCCTCTTGGATAAAGGGATGAAGAGGTGAAGTTCACCCCCATGACGTGCTCCACAGGAGTGAGGGTCTCCAAGACACTTGTGTGTTTGCCTCTTCCTGGTGCAAATAGGAGTTAAATACCTGAATGCCTGGCGGTGGCAGGGACATCATTCCTGATCCAGCACCTACAGAAACCGCGGGAAGTCTGTCCAAGTGCTGATTCTTAACTACGGGGCGTTTGTTCAAGGAATGACATTCATGTAACTACAGACAAAGTGCTATAGCAACGAAACCGAGCTGCCAGTAATAGACACTCCAACATCATGTCAATGTTTTGTGGAGAAACCATGGGAAAAATGAGAAGGATCATTCTGAGCCGGAGACGGGGAATTTTTGAGAGAATCAGGAAGCTGATAAAAATGCTCTAAGCACAAAGGGAATTAAAGTAAAGTCCTTCAGCTGAATGCAGAGGCTGCTTCAGCATCTGTACAAGCCACCAAGGGCTCACAAAACTTGAGTGAAGAAAAAGGGCAGGAACACAAATTGCTTTAAGTCTGTCAAGAGGGAAAAGGCTGTGAAACCATGAGCAGGTGAAGGGAAAAAAGGATACTGGGGGAAATCCAGAAACATCTTGACTTTGACTAAAGTACCCAGACCAGGGACTAGGGGAGCAGGGAAAGGCACCAGTAGTCAGGGGGAGACCACAAGCCTCCTAGAGCTAGCATAAGGCCGAGATGGCTCCTTGGATCAGAGGCACCAGTTGGACCCACAGAAGGGTCTGACCCTTCTGAAAACTTCCAGCACCTCTAGGCTGGCTGCACTGGTGAGAAACCAGCATCTCCAGGGTCCTGGGGCAGGAGGAATGATTTGAACTGAAGCGGGAGTGTTGAACACTTGCCAGGACTGAAGTGTAAACATATCCAGAGCCAGGTAAAATCTGCCTCTGTCTCCTTCCTCATTCCACTGGAGGATCCTGTCAATGGCTTCAGCAGTAGAAAAGGACTTGTGAACACTCGCAGATTTGCTTTAGGGCACCGGAGGCACCTGGAAACCCAACTGTCTCCTTTTGATGGTTCAACTTGGGTGACTTTGCACAGAAGCAGGTAAAGAGCGCTTCCACAGTCCATCTGATGAGTGGGGTGACATACGTTCTTAACCCATCCCAGGTGTTTGTAAAGCAGACACATATCTTATTCCTGAGCTAGCAGTAGGAAAAGTGCTGGAACAAAACAACACATTAAAAAAGAAAACGCCAGATCCACGTGGTAGAGCTGAGAGTGCTCAGGGAGACGAAAAATGTAGCAGCTGCTCTGTCAAGTGAAGCAGGCAATTTAACATTAAAGCTACTGCTTTCCAGAAGTCTGGAGTGAAGAAAATGTTGTACTGGTCTGCAAAAACGGCAGCAGCAATGATCCTGGGAATAGTCCGGCAGCTCTTTGTTCAGGAAAACGTGCTGGAAGGAACTGATCATTGGGGTTCAGATAAAGCCAGTTGGAGGGGCCTTGAAGTCCCCCTGTCTCATTGACCAGCTGGGTGGATGGGACAATAGGAACCTCGTGAAGTTCAACAGAGGCAAACACCGTGTCCGGTGTCTGGGATGGAGCAACCCCATGTGTCAGGACGGGCTGGGGACCAACCAGCTTGGGTGCATTAACTCCGCAGCAATGGACATGTGGGCTGGGTGAAGAAGTTGACCATGAATCAGCAGTGCGATTTTCCAGCGATGAAAACCAACTGGTGTGCTGTGTTAGCAAGAGTACAGCCAACATCTGGAGGGAAGATGTATGAGAGGAGGCTGAGGGAGCTGAGGTTGTTCAGCCTGGAGAAGACAGGTTGAAAGGGGGATCTGATTGGAACTTCCTCTGCCTAAAGGGGAGCTGTAGAGAAGACAGAGCCAAACTCTTTGACCAACAAAGGGAAAATGGGCAACAAGCAGAAGTTGCAAGCAAGGAAGGTACCACTGGACGCAAGAAAAAATGCGTTGTGCAGACAGGTTGCTCATGGGCAAGGCCCTGAGTGAATGGATTTGGCTTTGGCATTAGCCCTGCTCTGAGCAAGACTGGACTAATGTATGTTTCTCCCAGTCAAAGTTATTCTCTGGTCCTGTTTTCTGATAGAGGAAGATCAGGGAAAATCACGTTTCTCAGCCTGTAACACAGCCTCGAAGCAGCTGGCAGAGCCATGGATGGAGAAAGACCGCAGTTTGTTCCCTACACATTAGGGTGCGATTGTGCCACCACCGGAGAACACCCAAAACTGCTGTGAGACTCTGTAGAAGTGTCTGTGTTGGGTGAAGCTGGACAACAAGTGGTCTGCTCTCTCTGCAGCATGATGGGCTGCTGCCTGGGAGGAGCATCAGAGCCCCTAGCTCTAGAATGTCTGGAGTGTCTTCTCCTTTTTAAGTTCCCCCAGCCTGCAGACAGTTTCTGAAGATGCTCCAGCCTTGGAAAACAAAGGAAATAAATGGTCATCCTGCTCGCCCTGCTCAAGGCTTGTTCCATTTATGGACAGAAGCTCTGAGAGCGAGCTCTGGCATTGCCAGAGGAGAGCTTGGCACCTCTTGGCAGCACAGAACAAACCCTCCACTGAGACACACCTTCAGGCCTCTTCTCCCATTCTCAGACTTCTCTACTTCTTGAACAAGGTTGTCACCTCATCACCATGCCATTGCAACCCTGGAGAGGAGCAGGGACCACCCTGAGCACCCAACACAGCACCTGAGCTGCTGGTTGATCACAGGTTGGGTTAGCAACATCCTCACTCCCCTTTGGTGACGGGGTGGCACAAAATCCTTGCAGACATCTCACATGTTGAGTGTTGCTGGCCTTATCTCCAGGATCAAGACCATATTTTTCTTCTCATTCCAGGAAGGACAAGTTTTAAGAGGCCCAGAATTGGAAACAGCTCCTCTCTCTTCCCATGCTTCCCACACATTTTTTGATGTGGGGAGTTGTTTACCGCGGTTATGCAAGCGGAGGAGGAGGGCTGGGGTGAGAGCGGACTCCTGGCTGCTGGGCACAGTGTGACTCCTGCTGCCCTGCACGCCCTCCTCGTCTCCTGCATCCCACACATCGTGATGCTGTGCTGCACCGGAGATGCACGGGTGAGCAGAGGGAGAAGGAAATGTCCCACTTCTCTGGTCAGAGGGACTGAAGAGGACTGGATCCCAAGGTGAAACTCTGGGATGCATCCTGGACTCTGTGGAGTGGACATGCAAAGGTGGCTGAGCTTCCCAGCTCCTTTCCTTGAATGTCAGTAACAAGTGAGTGGCAGCCACCACGACAGGACAGCATGCTGTCCCTGTCCCTGTCCCCTGAGAGTCCCATACTGGACATGCCCAAGCCAAGAAGCAGGTTTGCAAAAAACATATGCTACCTGAGGTCTTCCTCAGCCTCTGTTTTTGTACTCCACCCAGGGCAGCTTTCTCCTATCCCCATCACTCCTGGTTGTGTCTGGAGTGTCACAGCAGGGCCCTGAGAGCACTAATAGACCTTAATTGCCCTGACCAGCCTCACCTGGGCCCCATCCACACCCCTGCTCATGGCCCAGCAGCACCATTTAAGCTCAGCCCTGGATATTTGCAGCTTCCCTGGGTAGTGTTGTAGGTGTGCTTGTGTCCTGCTCTATCTCCTGGATGAACCTTGGATCTATGTTGTAGCTTGTCTCCAGGATGGACCTTGGCACCGAACTGTAAGTCACTGTCCCTGGGATGGACCCCTTTGGTGTGTGTGGTAGCTGTGTCTCCTTTTGCTCTTGATGGGACTCCTTGGATGGGCCCCAGACCTGGTTTGTTACTTATGTTCCCACTGTGCTTGGGAACTGATGACTGCTCAGGAGTGCTTGAGCTTGCTAGAGGAGTGTGAAACGCAAAAATTAGGACTGAGAGGCATTAACTGCTGATAGGGTGATCACAAGGTGCCTCTGGTAGGCTTGTTCCAAGGGCAGGGAGTAACAGGACAAGGGGTAATGGGGTTAAACTGTAAGAGGGAGATTTAGATTGGATATCAGGAAGAAATTCTTCCCATGGGGAGCAGGGGGGAGCACTGGGACTGGTTGCCCAGAGAAGCTGTGGGTGCCTCATCCCTGGGAGTCTCCAAGGCCAGGCTGGATGAGGCTTGGAGCACCCTGGTTTAGTGGAAGGTGTCCCTGTCCATGGCAGGGGGTGGGACTGGGGGGGCTTTAAGTCCCTTCCAACCTAAACCCTTCCATAATCCTGTGATAGGGACTGCATGGCATGGCAGTGGAGTGGCAGCCAGGGAAATCTGCCCTGGCTTTAGAGGGAGAGAAGGCAGCTGTGGATGAAAGGTGCCTGAGCACACAGTTGGTCTTGGTACAGGAATAAACAGATGTTAACTGGCCGTGGATAATCTGATGTGGAAAAGGAAGTCCATAATCCTCCTGTGTCCTGGAGCTTTTCTTTGGGGAAAATGCTGAGGTGATAGGAGGTGGCACTTGTGAAGGTTGCCAAGCGGTGAACAGGTGTGGGGCTCAGGACACCCCAGTCCTACATCCTATGAGCATGGGGCTGTACTGGAGGTGATTGAAGGACATGCTGACCCCTGCACCAGCCATGAATCTGGCCTTGGCGTATCCAGGGGAAGCCTCTGTGGTGATGGTGAGGACCTCCCTGATGTGCTAGCCATACTCCTCCTCATGCAGCCCTCTCACTCACAAGAGGTGTGCAGTCCTGTGTTCAGGACCGCAACTCGGCTTTTATATTTACAGACCTGCTGCATGGGTGTCTCTGCCTGTCCCTTGCCACAGTCCAGAGGGTGGCAGTGTCCCAGCTGTGGAGGGGACATCATCCTTCCTGACACCCTATCCACCTCTCAGCTTTGAGGAGCTCCATAGACAGAGCTCTCTGCAGTACTCATCCCCCCCCCAAAATGTGCATCCACTCCTGGTGTGCTCTGTGCAGGAGTCCAGCCCTCCCAGCATCATTCCCCCTGCCGCATCCTGCCTGTGCAGCCTTGTTTCTATGCTCAAGGCTGCATTCAACCTTCCTGAGGGTGCTGGTTCTTCACTTGGGAATGTGTTCGATATCCTGCTTCTGGAGGGTGCCTCAGCCTGAAGCCCCTGGTATGGGCCAGGGTTCTCCAAAGCTCTGATCATCCCAATGGTCACCAGCTCCATGTGTTGTTCCTGGAGAGGTCCTGGGGTACCATCCCAATTGCCAGAGCTGTGTGTTGTCTGCCTGACATCCACCTGGAGCTGGCAGATGAGCTAAGGGTGGACATGCAGGGGAAGGATGGGCCAAGCCCCTCGGGTGCTCTTTGTCTGTGATTTTTCTGTTTTTTATGGGCTGCATCTGCAGAGCCGGCACCTCCTCGCAGGGCTGGAAGCAGCTGCTCACAGATGGCTGGGCCAGGCTGACCTGGTGCTTGTGGAGGGGCTGCTGGTCACACAGGTGCTGACAGTCTGCAGAGTCTCGGTGGGCTGTGATCCAGCTACTCCCTCACTCCCAGGACAGGCTATGCTCAGGTGCAGAGAGGTCAGTTCCTTGCAGCAGGAACTGAAGCCCCATGTGTGGAACTGTGAGATCTGGTGAGCTGAATTGGGGTCCCAGAACACCCCCCTCCCCACATGCATCCTCCCTCCACCTGCAGTGTGGACAAGGATGGGGTGGGATCTGCCTCCTGGGATGTGATGCTTTTCTCCCTTCCACGATCCTGTACAGATCCAGCTCTGCTCGCCAGTGTGTGCTCTCCAGGGTGGGCAGCACCCCTGTTCTTGCAGGGAGTGTTGATCTGCCTCTGCCCCTTGTCTGGGGGAGAGAGCAGACTGTATCACGGCAGGACTTTGTGCACAGCCTCGTGGGGACCATCTCGGCCCCAGCAAGCTTCCCCCTGACTCCTGCGGTGGGCAATGCTCCCAGCTTGGTGCTCAGGACTCACCATCACCCAGGAGGATTTGGGGGCTTCAGGCTTCCTAAGGGGTTGAAGGATGCAGACAGAGATGTGGGCAGTGAAAAGACCCACCACACTGGGTAGTGTTGGTGGATCAGACGAAGCGATGGGCAGTGGGCTGATGACTGCGTGACAATGCCTGTGGGTCTCTGACTCTGAGTCCTGCAGGGGCCAGAAGAAGGGGTGACCCTAACCAAGGGGTCTCGGGTCTGCAGTCCTGTACTGGGGAGGCCAGCAGAGCTTGGAGGATGCTTGAGAAAAGGCCAGAGCTTTTGGCAGCCCTTCTACAGCCAGAACAATGGCTGACATCATCTTTTATTTAAGAGGGAGGAGGAAAAAAAAGAACTGCGACCAGAAGGACCGTGGCCCTGTAGCCCTGAGAGAGACGGAGTTTATTTTTCCTGCCTGCTGGTTCCTCTCGCGCTCCCCCAGTCCTGGCTGTGGCACAGCACATTCCTTTGCTGTGATCTCCTCACTTCCATGCAACAGCACATTCTGCCTGCGCCGGCTGCTCCCTTCTGCCACGACCACGTTGTAGCCCTGCTATGGCCACCCTGGCACAGCCGGGGTGGATGGGACGGTGATCACCTCTCTTTGGTGCTGGAAGCTCTCGGCTTTCTGCCACTGCTGGCGCCCAGGTTCAGCTGCGGTCCATGTGGCTATGCATGATCCTGCTTGTGGTCCAGGTCCTGCTCTCCCCTGTGCACAGGTTTCCCTCCTGGAGCTGGCATCTCCATCCCTGGAAAGATGGGCTGAGCCTCACCGTCTGGGTGGTCCCTTCTGCTGTGGTGGCTTGTGGTGCCTGCCTCCACGGCAGGCATGTTAGACCAGGGGGTCCCAGAAACTTGGATCAGCCCTCCAGGTGGGGATTCCCACGCACCCCAGCCTGATGGGACCAGGGAGTACAAGATGCTAGGCATGGCTTGCTGTCTTCCCACGCTGGGTGAAGCGAGACCAGCCTGGGCTTGGGGTCATCTGTTTGGAGCCCAAACAGGCAAGAGTACAGGAAGATGCCTGCCAAGTCTTGTGAGCAGCAGAGAGATGAGCTAACGCCTCATAGGGCTGAGATTACAGGGCTGTCAGCAGCTCCCAGCACAGGGCAGGTCACCCCAGAGGGTCTGGCCGGACGTGGGTGCTGTAGCGCATCATGCCAGGGTCGTGCTCCCCTCCCAGATGGTGCGGGGTTGAGAAGGCCGGGCTGTGGGTGCCGCTGCATCCTTGCCAGAGCAGCGTGCCCTGTGCACCCAGCACACCCGGTCCTTGCACTCGCAGCCTCGCTAGGTTTTGTTTGCAATACGTTGCTATGTCCCTGTCCCTTCCCGACATGCTGCTGTGAGCCCAAGCACAGGCCCGGCTGCTCATCTGTAGCATTTTTCCAGTGCAATCAGACAAAACCGAGATATTGCCTTCTCTCAGGACATGGCCCTGTGCTCATCCCAAAGCCCCTTCCCAGGCCTTTGCCCTATACCCAACCATAGAGGTGACCAGCAATGTCCCTGTGCCACTGAGGTGTTTGAGAGGTGGAAAAATCCCTTTCTCTTGGCTTTTTTTCCACCTGCACCAGCTCTGCATTGCTCCTGCTCATGCTGGGGGATGCATAGGAGAGTGCTGGGGGTGCTGGTACAGGTTTATGGGAAGCATTGTAGGGCTGTGGGGGTCAGTGCCAGACCATGATGGGGCCACGTGTGCCCCATCTCCTGCCAGGCTGGGCTAAACCAGGGTTAACCAGTGGCGTGGCTGGGAGCTGCCACATGCCAAGAATGTGTCCAGCCCTTCCCCAGCCTGGAAATGAATCACCCGCTCCCTTGGCCAGATGCTTCGTGCAGGCTGGGCTCAGCACTGTGCTGTGCCGTGGCAGGTCCTGCAGCCAGCCAGGGACCCCTGTGTGGATGAAGGGAGACCCTCCCACCATCGCTACCCTTCCAGGCAGCTCCAGCCTGTTTTTGTTGCTCCTGGAGCATCCCAGCTGCATCCAGGACCCAGCACCCACATCTCTGCTTTGGGCATGGCTTGTTGGCAAAGTCATGTGTGGACATAGGTTGCAGTGCTGGGTCAGGCAGCTGTGGGACACGGTCCCCCTGCGCTGGCTCAGCTCTTTGCCTCTGCCACTTGTATTTAGACGCCTGACCCTGCATTTCTGGGATTTGTAAATCAATCTGGAGGTCTCCTAGCTTTGCCATGTGGTACTGTGGCCTTGCTCAGCCCAGTGCTGACCATCTTGCAGCTCATCTTGCTGCCTGCCCCAGCATCCATCTGCATGGTGGATGCTCTCTCTTCACCTCTGACTGACACCAGCCCAGTCCTGCTGTGACCCCAGGGAATCCCAGCAGCTCAGGGTGTGGGGACCTGCGGCCTTCCCATGGTCAATGGGCTCCTGGAGAGCCAGTGCTGGGGAAAGGTTTTGCACCATGGGGTGCTCCTGTCCGTGCCCAGCAGCGCTGGCCTCCTGCGCTGGCTGCCCAGCAAGGGGGATCTGGCTTCAAAGATGCCCATATCCAAACCAGGGCTGTAGCTTTGAGAAGGCAGGCAGTCCCATGCCTGCTGAAGTCTAATTGACAGTTTTTGGGGAGCCAGGCTCCCCACAATGTCTCTCCTGAACCCTGAGCAACAGCCAGAGCTATTCTTCCCTCTGCCTCCTTGCCTTCCCCACGCTGTGGGAGGAGCAGGCAGAGCTGGCTTTGCAGCAGGGATGTGGTGCCTGCCTGGGTCTGGCAGGCGGGGACATCAGTTGGCATCAGCTGACAGTCTTGGAGCAGCGGGCTGCAGACTCCAGCTGGTGGCACAGACTTCAGCTGGCCCACGTAAACTCCGTCCATCATTTCTATTTCCAAGTATGTGGATCAACAGGGATCTGGAGAAATGCCATCCTGGTGCATACCAGCCGTGTTTCAGCAGCGTGGCTCTGGGGAGCAGGTTGGACCGGGTAGCTCAGAGGGATCTTGCTTAGAGACAGACCTGCTCATTGCATGCTCCCCATGTGTGACAGGCAAAGGGACAGTGGCTGTCTGCCCCTCCACCTGGTGTCATTGCCACGCTCTGGGTGGCATAATGACCTGGAAAGGCACGGAGGAATGATCGTGGTTCCCTTTCCTGGCTGAACAGGAGAAACCAGGCAGTGGGGCTTGGATCATGGCTGCCTGAGGATGCTGCTGCCACTTTGGTGAGGCACCTGCGGCAGAACTAAATGAGTGTAACAAGGATAAATGCAGGTCCACAGGATCACTGCGTTCTTTGCTGCAGCCTGAGCCTTCCCAAAGTGGTTTATATGGCCTGTACACACCAGGAGGTTTTGCAGGAGTGGGAAGTGCTGGCCAATGCGTGACCCTGTGAGCTTTTGCCTTTGACAGCCTTCAGGGGGCTAATCTGCCAGGATGATTCGGTTTGGATGTGATGCAGTGCTTGGACCCCACCATGTGTGTGCTTGGCCTCACTCACATGATGTGCCCCCACCTTCCTGGGGCAGGGAGAGGGGCTGCTCCTCCTGAGGCAGTTTGGGGTCTCATCATACATCAGTTCACCAGCACCAGCCCGGAGGTGATGCTCCTTCTCCCCAACCCCTACCTTTTCCATGTGTCCTTCTGGGTTTATCCTGCAGAAAAATCTGCAGAGCAACAATGGGAGGGGATTAGGGGCAAGGATGAGGCTTCCTTGGACTTCTTGGCAACCAGAGATCCCCTGGCATGGTCCCTGCAGCTCCTGGTGCACATAGGCCTCTAATTCACCTGCTTGCCATGCACAGCAAGGCGGTGAGGGCATCTGAGCAGCAGACCAGCCACAGGATGTCTGGATGAATGGAACAGGAAAAGCCTGGGGAAGAAGGGCTGCTGCTGCCCAGCACCAGGCTCCTCTTCTTGCCAGCACGCTGAACCGCTTAGGGCTAATGTCGTGCTACCGCCTCTAATTAAGAATGTCTCCATTTTAATTTAAAAATACCCAAACCAAAAATGTTTCCATGTTTGCTTCAGCCTTGCTGAAACTAGCTGGAAATGCTTTACCTGCAGCCAGCGTGGGGAGCGGGTCCCTGCCTGGGGATGCAGGGATGCTTCCCGCTGGATGTGGCATCGCTTCTTTCGCTGCATCGAGAGCAAAGCCATGCTGTGCTTCTGCAGCAAGACGTGTTCAAAGCGTTGTGCAAACACAGCGATCGGCCCTATTTACTGCGCCTGGTGACCTTGCTCCAACGTTTCTGGCGAGGGATGTAATCTGTAGGGCCGTATTTTTCCCTTGCTTTCCTAACACTTTCCAAACAAGCTCATCTGAAAGCATTGACTCAAGGGTTGCAAGAAGCTGTGCTGAGCATAAAGACACGTGTCCAGAAACTGGTGCCTGCGGGCTCATTGGCTCAAGAAATAAACAATAAATGAAGCAGATCTCTAAACATCTGGCAGAAAGTAGGAGCATGTTCCACAATCTGAGTGTCTGAAGGATAAATGGGGCTGGAGCGAGTCACAGCTCCTTTCCTGTCTGCGTTGCGAACGGGGCAAGCGTGATATTTACGGGCTTCAGTGATGCTGTGACTCCAGCATCTTGGCACTTCTCTTTCACCAGCTTCTAGGGGAATAGCGACACGTGTGAAAAACATGCTGCCGGGGCACAATGTCCCAGGTCCAAATGGCAGCAGGGACAGGGAGGGAGAAGCTCTGGGAACAAGCTGAGCTCTTACCCGCAAACGTGATCGGGCAGGGCATGCTGTGCTGGGAGATGGGGAGAAGCTGGGAGCCTTGGAGAGCTGCAGGCACCTGGAGAAGATAGACACCAGGCAGCAAGTAGCCTTGCAAGGAAGTTGGCTTGTCTGGTGATATTGCTGGGGGAGAATTCCCTGGAGGTGGGTATATAATACATGGGTCTGACCAGGACTGAGTGAAGGAAGGTGTAGCGAGTTTCTCAGTGCTCAGTCCCAGAGCTAGGTCCTGCACCTTCCTTGTTTTCACAGGCCTGGCCAAAAATAAAATTAAAAAAAAATTAAAATGAGGACCTTGGAGATCATGTAGCCATGGAGCAGGACGTGGAGTTTGGCATGGAAATGCACAAGCCAGTGGGTCTGGTGATCCCTGCCTTGGAGTTAAGTGTGTGAGTGGTCCCACTGATTTCACTTAGGGAGGAGTGTGGACTTAAGTGCTTTGCTGGATGAAGGCCTAGGAGATGGGAGGGCTGAACTCCAAGTGGAGCTGGGCAGGAAAGAGCCTACGCTCTGTGCTGCAACGGTTGGGATTTCCAGTCCGGAGACAGACAAGCAGGGCAGGCAGAGCGTGGAAATCCTGCTTCAGAGCTGCAGGCAGGGCAGGGGCTGGAGCCAGCATCTCGGGCAGCCCATCTAGTGGTTCTCAGAATGGCTGGGATGGAGTGGGGAACACTGGGGTGCTGTGCTGTCCCCCCAAAGGCACAAGCATTTCTCCATCCTGAGAAACTTCTTCCAGAGAGCTCCAGCAAAACTGATTGTAACAAGCTGTGCATGTGAGAATTTGCTGAAAAGACATGGATAAGGATGGCAGAGTGATGCAGAAACTGTGCCTACCTGCAGAAGAGCAGGGACAGTCCTACTGAGGACAGCATGAGGAAGAACAAGAGAGTATGGCTAAGGAGAGCCACAGTTAACTAGAAAGCTGGGGGAGAGGCCCCAGTAAGGAGACTGATGGCAGGATGGTCTTGATGTGGGGCCATGGTTGGGTCCCCACCTCTGTGAATGCTTGTACTGTGCAGCTGGGAGGCTGTGGGTGCCTTAGGCCATGGCACTGACCCATGCCCAGCAGTGGCCCTGGGGAGCTGAGCAAGTGGAAAGTTGTAGTAGTAGAAGGTACCACTGGCTTGGGGAAGGGGCAGTGTAGATGGGGTGAGGGTGAAAGGAGATGATGTCTGCTGGGGTAGGGCCAGACCATCCTCAGGTGCTTTGGAGATCATCCCATCCCTGGGACCAGAGTGCTTCTCAGAGCTTCAGGAGACACATTTGGAGCAACATCTGTTGCTTACAAGCCCAGATCTGGGGCAGGGGTCTCGCACAACCCCAGGGGACCAAGGGTAGCCTCTGCTGTGAGCCTGTTTTGGCAAAAGTGCCAGCCCCTTCCTCTTGCCCCCTGCCCAGATTCCACCACACCTCCAGCTGCCCCAAGGACTTGGACTATGGACGCTTCCCTCACAGCATCACCATGCCAGGCAGGGGATGCCATGGATGGCTCAGCTCTGTGCCTGCATCCCCCTGGGGGTTTGGGGAGCATGGCAGCTCGCCGTCTTCCTTCTGATCCACATCTCTGCTCACGTGGTCCAGGAGAGGACAACCCACTGCCAAGGCTGGGGATAGGCAGGACATGCAGCGTGCCTGTTCGTTGGGCTGTGCCCAGAAGCATCACAGTCCTCAGTGGAGTGTGTTCATGGGGGGGTGGCCAGGGTTGTCCCTGCTGAAGTGCAGCAATTGCCCTGGATAGGACAGCTGCTTCACGAGAGGTCTGTGAGCTCCTGAGGGACATAGCCCATGGAGAGTGGGACAACAGCTCCACTGACCCATCCACAGGTGCCTTTGCATGTGCTGGGGTGGCTGTTCCCTGGACATCCAAGTGGCCAAGGGATGCTTGTGCGTACAGGGAGGAGGGAGCGGCTTCCTTGCAGCTGGGACTTGGCAGAGGTGCAACCTTGTGCGTGGTGATGATACTCAGATATCATCTCTGGTGATTTACGGCTGGAGCACACAAGTGCTGGTTTGGGAATATCCTCGTAAATAGCTCCGGTGTGACAGAGGGCCTGCTGGATAATGGAAAATTGCGGGATCATCTCTTGCTATGGCTCTCAGCAGTATCTGGCGGTTAACCCTGCTGTGACAGCTGGGAGAGAGGCGCAGCTCTTGGTCCAACTCTTTCCTATGGGAGTCAGGTCCCTTGCCCCTCTCCCCTCTTTTGCCTCCCCCAGGCAGGAATTCATGGGTCACTGTGACAGGCAGGACAACACCATGCCATGCCAGGAGGCAGACCACATGCTACTGTGGGGCCACAGGTCATGCCCACTGCTCCAGTCTCCAGTAGCTGTGCCATGCTGTGTTCCATTTCTTATGCTGCTCTGCTTGTGTGCTGCCACATGCCCGCCCCCCCCTCCTTTGAGCCCCCTCTTGTATCCCAGCATATTTTGCAGCCCTGGCATGGAGCAATTTTTGTCTGGAGTCTCTGCCATCTGTTAGCAAAATGAGTTAGGGCATGGGCTTTCCCTCTGAAGTCAGACATTGTGTTTGCCATGTTATGTCCTTCTGGACAGCTTTCTGCTCCTAAGCTCACCCGCTGCAGGGGAGGGCTCCTCCTTTGCAGGACTTGCACAGGGAGTCTCCCTGACCAGGTCCCCAAGACCTCCTTGCGCTCACAGCAGAGCCACCTCCGCAGGCTAGTCCCATCCCTGCACACCCTGGCCAGGGCCCATCCAGGTGTTCACAGCCTTGACACAGGCACTGGACCTTCACCCGAGTTCCCTATCATGCTGATGAGCTCTGGAGAGATGCTACTATGGCTAAGCCAGAGCCAAAAAGGGAAACTGAGGTCCTACAGTAATGGAGCAACCTGCAGCCTTCCCCGCAGCAGCACTGCTCGCCCCTTGGCACAATGCTTCTCCCAGGCATCCCCCCTTCCCAGCATGGACCTGGGGTTGGTGGCCACTGTCTGGGCTCTGCGGTGAGGAAGAGGAAGTATGGGGAGGAGACACATGGCAGATCTCACTGACAAGGGTTATCTAGTGCCCGCTGGGCAGGTGCCCAGACAGCTGGACTGGGCTTGACGGCATTGGCTCTGGTGCTCTGGGAGGAACAGATGGGATCCATTAGCGGAGTTTATTTAGATATCTCCAAAGGGCTCCGTCACAACCCATTAAACTTAGACAAGCAGACATAATGAGGGCTTAACACGGCTGTCTCGGCAACACGCCTGGCACAGCTCAGCACCAGTGGAGCCACTCAAGGACAGTGGTGTGCATGGAGAGCCCCTTCGGAGCCTGGGGTCTCGGTCTGGGTAGTGGTGAGTGGCCAGCCCCAGTCTTGGGGTGCGTCTTGTCCGGTCCCCCAACTCACACCACTACTCCCATGCAGCTTGGGTGCCTGGCAGCCCTCAGATTGGGTGACACTGGCTCTGGATGTGCTTTTCTGTCCCACCCTCCACCCTTCTGCAGAGAAATGGGAAGACATGACCATCCCAGTGTTCTGGCACTGGTCTTGCTCTTGGCCCCACAGTGGGCTAACACTTCCAGGGTGTGATCCCTGTGCTCAACAGGGAGCTGCCAGCTGCCCTGATAGCTCAGCCCTGGCTGGCCCAGGCTAGCTCTCAGAAACACAGCGGCTGGACAGGATCCCTCCACCCTTCGCCACGGCCCGTGAGACCCCCCCACCATCGCCTCCCCAACAAGCCCAGATGACTGACTGATGGGTGGAGGATGCTGAAGCCAGGAAAGGCAGCTGTCTCCGGTATCTCCCTGCACGGTACCATTTCACAATGCCTTTAGCCCAGCGGGATGCCTGGAGCCTGCCTTGCTCTATTCAGGCTTCCCAGCAGACCCAGGACGGTGCTGTGGCACACCAAGGCCTCCCAACCCTGGTGTTGCTCAGTGGCATCCTTGCCAGGTCCCTGCTGGGACTGTCCCTGTTTAAGGGACTAATATCACTATTTTTTGCTGTCTTACAGCGTGTCCTGGGTATCCTGTACTGCAGAGAGAGGTCTCCCATGGCAGAGAGGGTTCATTGCCCTCTTTTGTGTAGGGTTTGGAGACCAGGTTTGTCCCAGGAGATAGAAGGAGGGCAGGACATTCCCTGGGGATCCAGAGGAATGGATGTGTCTTCATTAACTGCTGCCCTGCACTGGATTTTTAGAGCAGCCTTTAATCTAACAGCAGTTAGTGAACATTAGAGGGAAAAGGCTGGGAGGGGCTGGAGATCTGCCACACCACCAGGACAATTTCTGATGGTCTATGTGTCCCTTGAACCAGGATGCTGCAGGAGCTGGTGCATGTTTGGTCCATCCTCCTGCCTGCCCTGCTTCCAGGGGTGCAGGAGAAAGTCCTGTGCTACCCCAGCCTGTGAGGACCACAGATCACATCTCCCAGGTGTTGCAGGGAGTCACCTCTGCAGGGTCCTGCCTGGTACTCCCCATACGCAGTGTCTGCAAGGCCTGGGGGAGCGGTTTCCCACCAGCACATGCCTTCTGCTGGCTTTCCCCGTGGGGTTCGTGCAGCTCCCCAGGTTTCAGCTGCGGTGGTTTTGTAACCAGGTCATCTGTTTCGCAGCCTCTCTGGGTGACAGCTGCAGTTTCGAGGCAGTTCTCCAGGAATTTAGCAACACTGAATGGGATCCGGATGGGGTGGCTCAGGTATCTGAAGGTATCTCAGGCTTCCACTCAACCATTTGACAGCATTTTCCATGACCTCATTAGGCTGAGGATCGTTAGCCTGGTTTCTACAGAAACTCGAGCTCCTAACAGGGAATTATGGCCCATTATTTGTCGCCAACACAGTAGGTATGTCACGTCTAGCGAGCGCAGCTTTTATATGTGCTGTTACATGACTGGGCGTCGTAGTCTCTAATAATGCTATTTCTGGATTGCAGTAATGATAATTGAGAACTAGTGTGTCATTAATTATACAAATGACTTGATGCCAGCACTGGATTGTGGCTCTAATTTCTGGAACTACTGTCCTCATTTGTTTTGTCTGACAGCTTCTAGCATTTGATGTCTTGCGTTATTTGACGTTTTATTCTGCAGCCACAGTAAACCCAGGCCAGTATAATGCAGGTTCCTGGCCATGCCTGTCCTTCTCCAGGCTCATCCTGCTTCCCAGCAGAGACAGCCTTGGAGCTCTGCAAGAATTCCTGCCTGTAAGTGCTCTCCTCCCACGCTGCCATGCGTGTGCTGCCAAGACATGCAGCGTTAGCAGGTTGGAGTTTCACCTCCTCACGGTCTTTGCAGCGATGGGCACCTCTGCCCATGTCAGGGAATGCATCCTCATCTGTGTTTACCATTCCCTTCTCCCTCACTTCTCCTCACAGCCCTGAAGAGAGGGTCAGCCAGCACAAAGACTTTCCCAGGCTTCTGTCTTAGCCCAAAAGGACAGTCTGTGCCCTTTGCCTAGTTTAAGTAGCCAAAATCTTGAAGCTCCCAGTGTGGCTCCAGGTGGAGGGAAGTGGGAAGAATGGCTGTGCTGCTGTGCACAGAGCCCTGGCTTTCTTGCAGGGGTGCACCCCAGAACTGTGCTGGGGGTCTGTCCCCAGTGAGTGATCATCCATTTCTGTACATTTCCCAGTGGGAATGAGCTGAATTTGGTCTGGGATTAGCCATCTGGTTCAGATGCTGGCTTGGACTGGTGCAGGGCTGGGAGACCAAGCGATGTCACATACATGAGCGCTGGGGCAGCAGGCATGGTCTGGGTGGGCAGCTCCTGGGGTGACTGAGTCTTAACCTTTGTTCAGTCCCTGTTTTTCATAGGTTATTTCTTTAACCTGGAGTATTTACCTGTTGTAGGTCACTCCCAGAGCTTTTCAGGACTCTGGTTCTGTTCTTCTGGCATTTTTCCCTGTAGTATAATACAAACCCTGTGAACTCCACTGCCTTCAGTATCTCAAATATTTGCAGTATCTTTTTGTGAAATATTTTGGATGCACAGCATAGCCCCAGGGAGTCCCGGGAAGCACCTCCCAGATAAGGCATTAGGAGCACACATGCAAGAAGGCTTGGGCTTTGTCCAGAGGAACCGGTGAGGATCCAGATGAAACATCCTACATGAGAACATCTGACCCTTGCCACTTGCTCCAAACCATCTCCCCTGCCAGGCGCAGCAGAGCATGTCGTATGCACACCAGAGTTCATCGCAGACCGAAGAGCCTCTGCTTTTCCACGTTGCACCAACCCGCTCTGCAGTCCTTTGCTTTCTAGCGTCTCCCTCTTGCCAGCTGGTTCCTCTGTCGGATCTGCTGGAGTGCCAGGGCGACACTTTTAGCTGCTCTTAGGAAAGCACAACGTTAGTTTCTAAAATTACATGTTGCCGATCGTTTCTTAAGCTTCTACAGCCCTGTCCCTCTTCTCCCGAAGAGGATGCTGAAGAAAGGTCCAGGCATCACCGCCAACCCCCCTCTCTCCCCAGGGGCCAGCAGGGAGGCTGGGTGCCCAGTTCAGATGCGTGGAGCCCTGCTGTACCCCTCTGAAGGTCAACGCAGTCCCACGCTGCCATCTGGCATTTTATCCCCCTCCCGAAACATTTCCCAAAACAGTACCCAGCATGATCTTTTCCATACTGCCTCTGTCTCCCATGCAGCCACTGCGGGATCACCCCCCCATCCAGCTGCGGAGCGGTTGTGCTCATTATGATGAGCTTTTTCCAACAAGCTCCTTTCTGCAGCTTTATGAAACCTGCACTCCAGGATCTGGCTTATAGGCAGGCGGTTCTTTGGTGAGCAAGGGGATTTTCCAGTCCCTACATGTACTTGATGGTGCCCACAATGGATCCCTCACTACGAGATTGTCCTCCCTTCAAGGAGTTTGGGGTTCCCTTCCCTCCCCTTCCCTTTTTTATGCAGCACGCAGAGGGGCGATGAGCAGGATAACTACCAGGCTGTAATCAAACACCGAAGAGCTGAGAAATACCAGTTGGAAGGGTTTAGGACGGGGCTATTGCTCTCTCTGTCCACAGATCATCCCAAACCTCTGGCCCAAGCCTTGTGCATGGACTGTCCTGGGAGGTCTGTAGCATTGGGCATCTCTCTGGGAAGGGACAGTTCCCTTTGCTGGGAAGGAAAGCCACTTCCGTGCCCAGAGGGCAGGCAACGAGACCGCAGACCTTTCTGGGAAGCACATCAGGATGCTGGCAAGATCTGTAGGGGAATTACTGAGGTCGCACTCACAGCTCAGTGAGTTCTTAAAAAGTCCAGCTTAAAAATCGTCATGAAGATCCTCCACGCTGGAGGCTTCTGTCCATTCGAGAGTTTCAAAGCCCAAGTACTAGCAGCATCTCAGCCTTGCTGAGAAACTTTAAGGCCGTGGGCTGAAGGCAGCGATGGAGCTGAACAAGGTGCTCCGAAATCTCAGGCTCTGTAGTTGTTGGATGTCTTCTTACAGGCAATGTCACTTCTGAATCAGGGACCCTCAACTTCAAGTGCTGTGATGTTCGGTGGCGATTCTGCATCCATAACAAAGTAAGGTCAGGGAGAGAGGTGGTTTCCATGGTGTTTTCTTGGGATATGGACTGTGAACTAGGAATAACTGTGCTGATCCTCCGCCACTTGCGTTTCTGTAGTTGCAGTCTTTGGTGGCTGGTGATGTCCTCAGAGGGTTGTATTGTGTTCCCGTTTCAGATGGATGATCCCAAAGGTATCATCCACCTCTCCACCTTTCTGTAACCTGTACGTAACTAAGCCAGTTCTGGTTTTACTGTAAAGTGCTTTCTTTCTCTGTATTGACACAAGTACATGGCCTTATCAGCACTGCCTTCATGGATTTGGGGCAGTATAATTCAAAATGCTTGGTCTGAGACATCTGTATGCTCTCCCAGTGGGATACCCAGAATCCAACAGTATTAAAGTCTGGGCTAGTTATGATTGGGACCACCACTGTTTTGAAACTAGTTTGTGCAACATCTGTCCAGAATAGTTGAGATTGCATTGAAATACTCTTGAGACCTACAGCTGAGGCTTAAGCAGGAATAAAATGTGCATACCCGTGATGTAAGATGAAAGAGAAAGCACTTCTTCGATGGAAGGGAGGTGTGTAATTGCAGAGACATGAACTGGATCTGGTTTTAATCCCATTGGACAGATTGAACACTGTCAAGTGCAATTTCTAATCTCAGTCCTGCTCTGCTGCGTTGGAGTACGGCTGAAGGTGTTTTTCAAGTGTTTAGGAGCCTTTCCAAAGGCAACAGTATCATCTGGATAACATCAGCCTCCAGGCTGGTTACTGTGAACTGGACGCTCTTTGAAAAGCCCTCAGTGCTGATGCAAGCCCATATGGTGCATGTTTAACCTGGGACGCGTCCATCTCTAATACATGCCATGAGGTTCCTGTGGCTCTCGCGCCCTGGCTCGACCACACTCAGACTGTAAGCGCAGCGCCGAAGTGCCGTCCCCTTTCCCAAGTCCCACAGGACTTCTCCGACTCACAGAAGCGGTCAGATGGGTTGCAGAGGGCTTATGATTATCCAGGTGCAGCCTGAACCCCTCCAGGTCTCCCCCGCTCTGTGTGCAACGAGCCCACCCAGCTGTTCTGCTGATCTCTCCCACCGTACCCGCTGCAGAGCAGGGGTGCGTTGGGTATGGACCAGCCCTGGCTCAGCACGGGAATGGGCCTCTCCAGGGATGCCCTTAGCTGGGGCTGGGGCATGAGCAGTGGCACAGCATGGATTCTGGGGGTGCAGAGGTGGTGCTCAGTGTCTGCTCAGAGCCCAGGGAAGATGGGCAGTGCTCTGCCCACTTCACCTTTTCAGTCTCCAGTTTCAGGCTCATGGAGGCTCCACCTTCATCCCCACGAAACCCCAGTGCCAGCCTGGGGTGGATTTCCTCCATCCCCAAGCAGTTCTTCCTCCACGGGCTGTGCTGTTCCTGCCCATACTGGTCCTGGCAGACATGCAGCTGGGAATTTCTGCCCTGGGACAGAGTCAGCAGCTGCCCCTTCATCCTCCAAAAAACGGTGCATGGTACCACTGTGGTACCCGGAGCAAAGGTACGGGGGGTCAGCATCCTTGAGCTCTGGGGCCAAGGGCTTGGTCTGGCTGCAAGTCAGAGTCACACAGCTGATTCTTGCAGGGAAGAGTATCTGCTTCTCTCTAAACAACTCCGAAGGGGCTTTTTCCTCTGTCCCGCTGACACTTTGAAAGTCCTCATGCTTGGCACAGTTGCGCAGTGGTGCGTTCCTGGGTTTCAGTTTTCCTTTTGCTGCTTCTGTAGCTCTTCCAGAGGTGAAGAGGTTTGGAAAAGCTGCGGGTGGAAATGGAAAAGTGCAATGAATACAGATCCTAGACACTCTTGATTTTTATGGCTATGAGCAGCGGAGGGGAAGAAAATAAAAAATGGGTGTATGCTCCTGGCTGGAAACTTCCAAGCTGCAAGTAACCAGGAGGTGTTTGAGGGGATCAGGAAAACCACCACAGTGGTTTGCAAAGTTGTTTTCTGACTTGCTTTAGCGCACAGCCTGTCACTTCAGACAGCTCAGACTCTGGGTCTCGCCAAGAGCAGAGGGGATCAGCTCTACAACGCCTGGCGTTGGCCGTGGAGGAGCTGAGTTTTGCTTTCCAACCAAGAACAAGGATTCGAAGCGCAGTGTGGTGAGGGAGGTGTAGCGAAGGGCTTGGATCAAACGTTCAGACTTCCCTGCACTGTGTTGGGCTGGTTACTGGCACAACTGCATCAGTCTGCTGGGACACCAGCAGCGCTTGGCACCACTGCAACAAGCCTCCGGCTGGGATTAACCTTGTGTCATCAGAATGTCAACCTGCATTTCAGTACCCAAAATAAATCACATCCCAGCGGAATGAGAGACAGATCTTACAGCTGTTCTTCATGTTTACATTTGTTCTGATGTCTCTCCCCTACAAGTGTCTGATCCACGTTTGCAGAGGGAGGACAAGCCTTGGAGGAGCACACATGGGCAGCAAATGCTGCAGCTGCACAACCGATGGTCAAGCTCCTGTGGGAAGAGATTTCCAGACACAGGTTCCAAGATTGCTGTCCTCATGGAAAGACAGAAAGAGGATGCTCTGGAGCCTTTGACCTCTCTGCTTTACCCAGGCTGAGTGCACAAAGGTGGGCTGGGACCCCCAGCACCCCTATCCAAATCCCATCAGCCTCAAGAAGGGAGGTTTTCCTTGAGGTCTCCTGGGACCAACACTGAGAAGGGACCACTGCCTATGGCTGTGGAAGCACTCCATGCTCCAGACCTGTTTGGTTACTGGCGGCCACCATCCACTGCCTCCAGGCAGCACCCAGAGCTCCCTGCATCCATCCTCCTGCCACAGCACCATCACTGGGAGGGAAATGCTTGGCTGTCACCATTGCACCTTGGGTTCCTCCAGTTCCCTCTCCCCGCAGAGGAGCTCCAGCTGGATCCAAATCCAGCCACTCCTGCAGGCTTGCATGGTGGATGGAGGAGCTGGATGTGAGGATGTGGCTGCTGCCATGGAGAACAGCAGAGACAGGGTTGTTCGTGCACTGGCAGCTCAGTGGCCTCCCATCAATGGTTTGAGTCTAACCCGAAACAAAAACATTCTGCTTTTGGAGAATCAAAGTCTGACAGCAACACTTTAGGGGTCTGAACTCCTTCTTTTCATTTTAATATCTTAATAGAAATTAATTCAATTTTATGAGCAAAAGCCTTATAATGTAAAGTTAAGACATTCTATGTTCTTCCTGACAAAACAAAGATTTTTGGAAAAGCAAATCTTTGCTTTACTGACTAAGCCTGCACAGGCTCTGCCTGACTCAGCCCCTGTCCCAGGGGCTGCAGCCGGATGCCCACCAGCATCATGCTGCCCCTGCCATGACTGGGCTCTGGATAACCCGGAGGTGTCTTCTACAGGCAGCAGGGGTAGAAATGAAGTGCAGAGCAGTTTCATCCATGACTTCTCCACAGCAGTACTCAGGTGCTGCTCCCACATCCCGGCCGGGTCTGGGTGAGCTAACTCCCTGACATCGTCCATGAGGCTGGTGTCTTTGCTTGTTTTCCTTTCAAAATACGGTGCTGAGAGCTAAAAATTTATGTCTTCTCCTCTGGCACAGTACTTCTGTTTGCTGTATTTGTATCTTTAGCTCACAGATTAGCCCTCTCCCATTGGGTGATGCATCTGTACATCCACCCCACCAAATGTCCAGGGGGCTGGGTTGTCTGGGAGCAAAGGTGACACTGAACAGCTGCCGAGTGTCCTTGGAGACAGGTTGCATCTACTGGGAACCACTTGGCCAGGTGGGACACCCTGGGCAGTCCCGGTCTGGTGCTTTGCTGGCCCAGACCTGTCCCCACTCCAGCTGCCTGTGGGGCAGAAGTCTCCTGGGGCTCCCTGGGAGGTGAGGGCTCTGCAAACAGGAGCACAGACAGACCCCAGGGCTGAGAAAAAGGATGGCAAAACACAAGAGAAAACATATCCCCTGCTGTGGATGTTTCTGCTAATGAAGAGCAGGGCTTTGCCCAAGCCTGAGGGCACGGAGGAAGGGCTGAGCATTCTCCTTGTGCCACAGAGCTGGTCCCCAGGGGCAGGGGAGGCTATCAAGCTGAGGCCTGGGGTCAAAGACCTGATGGCTGTTGCTCTTGTGAGCCACTTTTCCTAGAAAGCAGACAGCGACGCAGATGGGCACCATGCGAGCAGAGCTGCCGAGGTCTCTGGCTGGGGGGAGAGCAGGATGTGCTGCCAGTCTGGGGAGGTCTGATGGGTCTCGCAATAGTTCAAGCTCTGCACCGCTGCCTCCGGCCAACACTCGGGCTCTTCGGAAAGTATTTCTGAGTGATTCCCAGCCATCGTTCCCATTTTGTTCTGTTTAAATTTTTCCTCCAAGACAACCTCGCTCGTAATTGCTCTCAGATTTAGGAAACTGGCTCTTCCTGAGACCCAGAAAACATCGTTGCTTGTTGGGACAGTATCCTTCTTGCTCACAGTGAGAACCACATTTGTGCCTTGGGCTACTGCAGCATCTCAGGCCAGAGAGCAACCTCGTTTTTGCCATCTGTGTGAAGTCCATGCTACCACCACTCCATGCTGGGCAGAAATGTTTTGGCTTCAGAAATCAATTCTGGCTTTTGGAGAGCTAAAGGCATTTCACACTGGTGGGGAGACCCTCCGGTGCGCTTCTGAGCATCTGTGGCACGAGGGTGCTCCTGAGGTTGCTTTGGGACTGTCTGTCCCCCTCTCCAGGGACAAAAAGACCTCTGCCATATGGCCTCTCTGGCAGGAGGGTGATGTGTGATACCCTGAGCCTTCAGCAGCCCTAAACTGAGCTTCCCAGTCTCCGATTACATCAGGAATAGATTTCCTTTAAAAATGCATCCTGCCAGTATCTGGCTAGAGGACATGGGCTAAACCAGCTGACAAATCCACTGCCTAAGCCCTGAAGGGTATTTTACCATGGCCCTTGGTCTCCACTTCACCACACCAAACCCACCCACTTCCCTGCTCCTCGCTTGGTGGCTCCCTCACTCCAGGATGAGGACCACTGCGAGGAAAGGTTGGACCAGAGGCCTCAATCTCCCAGCTAGTGCTTGCCACTGGATGCTGGGAATCTGTCCCCCCAGGTTGGGAGCCCGGGGTCTGCATTAGTGACTGGGAGCTAGACCTCCTCCACCAGTCCATCCATGAGGCGAGACAGAGATGCCTGCTCTCCCTTTGAGCCTCCGGGATGGCCCGATTCAGGAGGCTGCCCACACTTGCCGCAACGACGTGCTGGTTGCGTCTGCCTGGGGTTGCTGCCAGAATTGGTCCATCTGCCCTTCTTCTGGCAAAGTGCGTGAGAAAGAGCTGCATGGAAATGGAATGGGAAGGTAGGGAAATGGGGACAGAGGCTGGACTGTTGGATGGGGAGGAAGTGAACAAGGGAGGGCAGTGAGAGCGTGTGATGGAAGATGAGTGTGACTTGAAGGCAGATGCTGGAGCTGGCTCCGAGACTATGGCTTTGCTAATGAAATCGGGAGTGCAAAATGGGAAAGCATCGTGGACACAGCGAAGGAGCAAAATAGCCTTCTGGAAAGGCTGGAGAAAATGTAAGCACCAGGTCAGGTGTCTGCACAGCATCCCCAAAGGTGTCCATGAAAGCCAAAACAGAAACACAAGAGCAGTCTGGGAACACAGGAGCTGCCAACATGGCCTTGGAAAGGACAAACCCTGCTAGCAGGACGCTTGCAGTGGGGACCGGCTTGTCCCCATGTCATCGAGTGGGCACTGCTTAGTGCTGCCCTGGTGCCGGTACCTGGCTCTGTTCCCCCACAGGCGTGATGAAGGGCTCAGCATAGGAAGAGGTGGGACGGGCAGGTGGAAGGAAAGCTGGTTCCAGGAGAGGAGTCCGAAAGTGTTTGACTTGTTTAGTCTAGGAAAAAGAAGGCCGGGAGAGAGTTGGTCTATAAATACATCTGGGAGTAAACAGCAGGAGGGAGAAGAGCTATTTAGGCTAGAGGACAGTGCTGGCAGAGAAGCAGATGGCTATCAGCTGGCCGTGAACATGGTTACGCTGCGAGCGAGAGGAAAGATCTCCTTGCAAAAGGCAGCCCTCGGACAGCCTCTCCTGGGGTCAAGTAGGGGCAAAACCTGCAGCTCAGCGGAAACCCTCGGCCCAACAGCCTTGTTGAAAATCATGGTACATCTCCATAGCCTTTAATGCTTTTGAGGCGGTGATGGAAGGGAAGCCAGCCGGAGTGGGGGCGCCTGGCAGGGTCACCTGGGAGCATCACCGGGACAATGGTCAAAGCCACAAGCGCCATTGCAGCCGAGATCCCACCACACTCGTTGCTGGGGTGAGTGGTGAAGCTGACAGGCACATCGATTCCCAGCTGTGGGACTGGGAAGCTTGTGGTTCACCGGAAACTTTAAAAAAAAAAAAAAAAAAATGCTGGTGCAGATCCAGTTTGGCCCCATCCCAGATTGAAAAAACAAACAAACATGACATTTCTGGTGAACTAGAAACCCTGGCGCCTGGCCAGCACTGCAAATAGCCCGACTGGTTTCAAGATGGAGCTTGAAAAATTTATGAGGAGGATTACCCGAGCGGTTGCCTGTGGTAGCAGGGGATGGGAATGGGTCCCTCAGGAGTGCTTCCCGGGCCAGCGTTCGACCCGCGGCCGCAGCCCAGCGCACGAGGACATGAACACCCCGCTGCAGTCGGGCTGGGAGCAGTGGCCTGGCCACCCTCCTACAGGACCACTCTCCTCCCTCCTGCACCGCCCAGCCCTGCTCTGCTCTGCAGAGACCGCCCCGGGAAAACCATCCTTTGGAAAGCAGAGAGGGAAAGACTAGGCGTGCGAGTCCTGGCCGTGCTGCCTGGGAAGGTGATGCTGCAGGCAGACCTGATGTAGCTGATGCTCAGGAGGGGCTCAGGGCTGGTCCCTGCACGTACATGCTAAAGTCATGCCCAAAGATGCCTTGCACACTACTCACACCCTCCTCGGACCCGTATTGTCCTCCAGCTCCCTCCTTTCATCACCCCTTTGCTGTGCCCTGAGCCTCTGCAATCCTGTTTCCCTTCCCCACATTGTCTGGGATCAAATCTCCCTTCACCATCGCTCTGTGTGTTGGCTCAGGGGGCCCCCACAGCTTTCACCACCCCATACCCCTCACTGTGGCATTGTCTGCGTGCTGGGGGGTGCACGGTGCTGCCCCATCACCTCCAGGGGTGCGCACCTCCTTCCAGCAGAGGAGATGTGACTGGGGGGATTCCCACCCAGCTTTGCCGCTCATGGCTTTCTCCAAGTGACCGTATTGTTTCCCATTTCTTATCAATTTCCTCTTCCCTCCAAGCTGATTTGGATGATGCTTTATTATTTTAACAGCTTGGCCATTCCTCATCCCTCAAAGTCCAGGGGAAGCGGGAAGGAGCTCTGCTGATGCTCTGAGACCTCGCAATGGCTTGTGGTAAAGTGTTTTAAGGGAGATTTGCAGTACTGCTTACGCTCGGGAGGCTCAGGGCCTCTTTCCAGCTGGTTGGGCTTAAAGCAGGTTACAGCTCGGGGAAACGGGACCCTTTCAAAGTGTCAAATACACGGCGCTTTGGTGTTCCCAGAACACGTAAGATGTAAACCTGCTACCCAAGCACGGCACACTCCCGTCCCCATAACGTCAGTGCTTTCAGACCCCCAGGGACCCCTCCTTACAACGGGCCCTGCCTGTCTTGAACGCACTGCTCTGCAGAGTTCCCAGGCACAGTGATGCACAGAAAGATTTTATCTCCTGTGAGGAAATAACGGAAGATTTTATCTCCCACCAGTGACCAAGCTGCCGGCTTGACCATGTCCTTCCTTCCCTGGGGGACCTTCGGATGTCCCTGTCCCATGCCTGCATGTAGGATTTCAGCTAATATCCAGCCCAGGCAGTGGAGAGCAGGGTGGGAAAGGATTGCAGACGGGTTTTTGAGTCACCAACCACTCCTGCCCCTTGCGACTTGCCTGTGGGTGGGTTTGGCAAGCCCTGGCAGGGTGCAGGAGTCCTGACCCTCCATGCAGGGGACACAGCCACCCTGAGGGGGACTTGCAGGCACCCTGACACCCTAGCCCAGGCAGTTTGGGCATCCTCAGATTAACAGCTCTGCTTTGAGCCTGCTCTGGCTTTGCACAGCACCGTGCACCACGGGCACTACCAGCAGCACTGGTGGGTGTCTTGCTCGACAGCATCCATCACCCGAGTGTCCTCAGCACCCCCATCTCCTCTGGGCTCCTGCACACCCAAGAGGACCCTAGGCATCCCAAGCTTGGGGCTTGTCCCAGGACTTCTTGCACACAGGGATCCCCTTCCTCCACAGCTCTGGGGGCCCATGGGGCAGTAGCATCACGCTGGTCTGGGTGATCTTCCCCACCCCAGGGTGCTGGCCCATCTCCCTGAGCACTGGAACAGTTGTGTCTGCTCAGCCTGGTGCTCTGAGTCACTGCTGTGTTTTGTCTGTCCGAGGCAGCTCTGCTGGATTCAATTAGGGGCTGTGCTGCACCTCGCCTGCTTGTGAAAGTAACCAGGGCTGGGCCCACTTGGTGTCTGCTGCTTCACCTCGGTGCTTTGCCCCAGGGTTTCTGCCGGGCAAGGTGGTTTAAACTGCCCTCAAAGCCATGCAGGGCCAGAGCACTACAAGGAGAAGCTTGCAGTGCTGGGGCCATGCACATGATGGGCTACCTGGGGTGGTAGTCCCAGCAGCATCCCCCTCTCCTACAAAAGCTTCATCCTTGCTCCCAGTCAACATCCCACCACAGGCACAGTGGCTGTCTTGTCCTGCTGCCCTGCATGCCGGTGGGCTGTGCAGCAGGGATGTGAAAGGCAGCAGTACCAGGTGCATAGAGGACTGTGCCAGGCCCTGCCATGGCTCTCCTGTGGGATGGGGAAGCTCCTGTCCCTGTGTGCCCTGTGGTTGGGCATGGGTACCACGGGAAGCCAGCACTCATGGCACCCAAACCTGCCGGTACCTGGGCTGTGCGTGCAACACCTCTCTGCTTGGGGAAGTCACCTGACTGCCGAATGCCAACCCCCTTTGTTATGTGCTAAGATGCAAACTATTTCGATCCACAATTCTCTTTCGTGTTTCTTTTCTTTCCCATGCTAGATTCCTAGAAGACAGGGAATTTATGGTGTGAGTCCGCTCCAGCCGCAGAGAAAGCCCAGCCAAGGTCAACACCACGAGACAGGCAGCTCCTGCCAAGGGGGGAAAGAGCGATCGCTCAGTGCTTGGCGGAGGAGGAAATCAAACCAAAACCCTTCCAAAAAAATCTAGATATAAACCACCCCCCACTCCAAAAGCCTTGGGTGGAAAAAGACCAAAAGCCATAAGGACCATGCCTGCACTGTTCCCCCTGCCTAGCCTCAGCCTGGCCCCGCTTCTCCTCTGCCCCAGCCCTCTCCCCTGGCACCGTGTCAGGGAGGCCAGTGAGTGGGGATGCAGCCGGTGGCATGGGGATGTCCCTGCCACTGTGCCCAGCTCCATCACTTGCTCAGAGGTCAGACAGCTGGACCAGCTTTTGACATCCTGTTTCCAGGCTACCTTTTTTATTTAGGGGCTGTTCCTGCATGGCTGTTGGGTTTACAGCTCCCCAGCATCCTTCCCCACACCCCACCGTGGTGCCTCTGCCTGGCATGGCTGGATGCCACTCTGAGACTTGTCGTGTGTTCAGGGACCAGAGGTTTTGGCATCCTGTGGCACGCACGCTCCCAGCCCGGTTTTGGCAGCCCTGGGGAATTCAAGCCATTTAATCACATTAAACAACATGTTTTGGGGTGCTCTCCGGCAAATGCCCTCTGTGCCCTTCCTGGCACGTGTGTGCCTCTGCCAGCACCCACGTCAGGCTCTGCTGCATGGACCCACGCGCGTGCTGGTGGGACAGATTGTCAGGGCAGAGACCATCAGCTCGTGGGGCTCTGGGGATCAGGATGGGGCTCACAAAGCTTTGGCAAAGGAAGATGTGCTGGTCCTTTCAAAGACATAAAACAGCTACAGAGGGGAAGGGAACAGTCTGTTCTCCCTGCTCGTGGCAGACAGGATATCAAATGGGCTTAAGCTATAGTGGGGAAAAGTCAGGTTAAACACTGGGAAAAAGCTATCTGAGCAATGCAGCCAGTGCAGCTCTGCCAGTGGGGAAGTGTCCAGCCCTGGCGCCAGGGAAGGGAGGGATGGCAGAGCAGTCAGGAGCCCTCCTGGACCCTGTGCCATCCCTCTCAGATACCATGGGCATCCCTGGGCATCAGCATGGCCCCTTCCCAACCTGGGACAGGCTGCCTGTCCGCCCTCTGCCTCCTCCACTCTGCCTAGATTTCCCTTCTCTTGTGAGTGTCACCCCTTCCCCTCTTCCTGGGAGCTGGGATGGGATCCCTGCTGCTGGACATGGCAGGAAGAGGTGATGGTGGCGTGGGATGAGGTGAACTGGGGAAGCAGCAAGGTCCCATGGCCAGACAAGCCTGCCCTGGGACACCAGCTCCATTATTTCATAGTGGTCTGGGCCAGCGCTCAGGGTGCCACTGCTACTGGGCTTCTGTGTGAATTTTGCAGGGAGGAGGAGGCTGCTCATTACTTTGTCTGTGGTGGTGCGGTTGACTGCTCAAAGCCCTTCAGTTCGGCATGCACTTGCACCCCATGCATGCTCAGCACTGGCAGAAAGCTGAGCAGCCGTGATATATTCCTTCCACCATGGGCAGCTGAGCAGTCTCAGAGCTGGGTCCCAGTGCAAGACGTGTGCTGTAAGAGGGGTCCCGTGGTGCAGGGGAACCCACTGCCTCCAGTGCAGCACATCAGGACCAGCGGTGCTGGGCAAAAGTCTGCCACCTTCTCCAGCTGGCTCTGCTGCTTGTATGTGTGCCCTGCACCCAGCAGCGCTGGGGACAACCTGTGCCCATGGGCTGGTGCCAGCTTGTCCTCTGCACCTTATCCAGGGGAAACGGCGTTTCCCGTGGGTGTCCTGCCCATCAGCTGCCGGCCGCCACGGTGACTCATGCAGCTGATTTCCTCTCCCAGCCCCTTGCACCTCCTGGCCTCTCCTACCCACTCCCACCCTTCCTTGGCCGGGAAGGGTGTGAAATACCCAGCTTATCGCAGACTCCGCAGTGATTGCTGTGCTTCTCATGTGCGGGCACCTCCCTGCTCCTCACCACCCAGACCACGGAGCTGGGGTGACTGGACCGGGCGATGTACGAGGACAGGCTGGGTGGAGAATGGATTGGGAGCAGCCCTGAGGAGGATTTGGGGGTACTGGGGTGCCAGGGAACCCCTCTGGCACAGCCCCACCTGAGAGTGCCCCCATACATTAGGGTGGGGTTGGAGACTGACAACCCCAGCTGACAGCTCCAGCACAAAAGGGCAGGTCTGGTAGAAGCCATGTGCCACCCATCAGGACAAGTGTCCCCAGTTGTGCCAGAACCTACTTCTGATGTCTCGTGGTGACTGCTCATCCCATGCCCAGCAACTGCCTTGGGGAACCAAGAGGGGGAAGGAAGAAATTTCCAGCAGCAACATTCATGCGGTCTTGACACAATTCATTAAGGTTTTGTGGTTATTGGTGTGTAAGACACTGGCTTCCGTTCCTGCCTCTGCCACGCTTCAGTCCCAGGCAAGTGACACGAAACCCTCGGGGCTGCTCTGGAGCCAATGCCATGGAGCAAACTGCTCCCCACCGCCTTAGTCTGCCACGGGGATGGTTAGACCAATGCTGCCCAAGCGGCTCGGCCTTTAGGGGTGACAGTGTCCCCCTGTGTTTGTCCTAGACTGAGGAAGGGACCATCACCCGTGTTGACACCGTTTGACTTCTGAAGCTGACTGATGTCTCCCTGTTTGAGGCCCCCTCAGCTCGGCTCCATTTAAGGGGCTTAGGAAGAATTGAACATTGCTGGAATTCTTCTCTTGCTAACTTTAAACATTCATTACTTTAAATGTTAATCCCCTGGGATTATCCCATTGGAGAAAGCAATGTAAAGCAACGGGAGAGAGAACAGTGCGTGTTCTTGCCCCTTGCACACCCATCGATGGCTCTTTCGGGGCGGGAAGTGTGAAAATGCCAATAGGAGCTTCTCAAAACCTGGCTTGATTTTTACACCTCGGTGTGGACTCTCGAACAAGCCAAGTCTGAAGTCTCTTGTTCCAGCTGGTTTTGAGTCGTACATGTCCAAAGTGTCTCCGTGGAGTGCGAGGGGGAAATGTGTATTTTTCCATGTGTGTGACTCAGAAATGACTGAAGCCAGTCGGTTCCAATTTCTTGAAAAATCCGCTTTTGGCGTGAGCCCAAGAGTGGAAACTTTCAACCAAAAAAGAGTCGATTTGAGCTCTAAATAACATAAAAAAAGGCTTAGAAGGGAAACTGGATTTCAACCATCATTATGGCAATCACTTCTCATGGCCCTCTGACAGCAACAGCAGAGCAAGTAGTGAAAGTAATTCCCAAGGAAAATGTACTTGGATTCCACGGGCAGATCGGGATTCGGCTGCAGACGCTTTGTACCGGCCGTTCACGAGCGGGAGGGAGATCAGCCCTTGGAACGGCAAAGGAACAGGAGTGCTCAGCTCCAAAACGCGCTGGGGATGGAGGTCAGCCCCAGGCCTTGGCACTGACCGCCAGCAGGGCAAGCGCCTTCGGACAAAGACACAACCCTGCCCGAGGAGACGTTTGCCTCTCCCCCTCTGGGTTGTGCCTTTGCCACAATACATCCTGTTCGCTCAGGGAAGATTTATTCCCTGAGAAGTGCCTGAATAATTTCAAGCCACAATTAATTAAAGACTGCTGCAATCTCCTTGCAAGCAGGAAGCGGGGCAGAGAAAAAGACACACAATCTCTAGAAAACCGACGTGTTGTGAATTAGCTCTAATCAGGCTAACAATGATGGATGCACTCCCCCAGTGGCTTTCATCTGAAAGCTTGTTATGCTGATCATTGCGAAGGCCCTGCGCCGGATCAGGATGAGATGGACCAGCTGATAGACTGGGTTTCTCCTGCATTTCGAGGATGCTGGATCTCGGCATGGGGACGCCGTCCAACTTGGCCGTAGTCACACCAGTAAATCAATGGCCGGGCTATAACCAGCAATGTGGCTCCCTGGCTCTGAATAGAGGCCGACAGATTTTCCTGAAAAGAGCAGACTGTTTATGTTTGGGGAAAAAAGCTCCATTAATTGGAATGAAAGCCGAGACCGTGTGTTGCTCACCAAAGTACTCAGGACATCATAGTATGGCACAGAGCTGCAGGCTGGGAGGGATCTTTGGTGCCTCCCGTCCAACCTCCTCCTCGGAGCAGGGCTAGCTCCAAGGAGAGACCAGGTGGCTTTGGGCTTTGTCCAGGCCAGTTGTGAACATCTCCAAGGAGGATTTTCACCCTCGCTATGAAAATCTTTTTCTTCACGTCATGCTGGATTTTCCCTTGCCGCAACTTGTGCCGGTTGCCCCTGGATCCTTCGCCGCACACCTCTGAGAAGAGTCTGGCTCTGTCTTCGTAACTCGTTAGGCAGTGGAAGACAGCAATTAGATAGTCCCTTAGCTGAAGAAACCCACTTTCCTCAGCCTCCCCTCATGCATCGCATAATCTGGCCCCTCATGATCTCGGTGAGCACTGGACTCGCTCCAGCATGTCGCTTTTTTACAGTCGTCCCAACCCAAATACAATGCTAAGTCCCACCAAGAGCTAACCCAAGCATGGCACAAATTAGTGAAGGTACAAATCGCCGTCACTCTGCCCCACTTGTGCCATCACCTGATGCCCACAGGTTTCTGCTTTCAACCAAGCACTCAGCTCAAGGGGATGAGAGGCTGGGCCGGTGCTCAGTGTAAGGGGACAATGCGGGGCTCATCAAAAAATATGACTGAGGCCAAAACCATGGAGAGATGTGTGTGCTGTGGTGGAGCCCATGGAGTTCATCACAGGACATCTGGTGTGGGGCATGGCTGTGGGAAAGGGGGATGCCCTGCCTGTGAGGGGATGAGTGAGGGGCATGGGATGACCCCCGGGATGGGGAATGCCATGCAGAAACATAATGCATCAGTGTGGATACGCCAGAAACCTGCTCGGATGAAAGAGCTTTGAAGGTTCATGTATTTGAGGTTTGACTGCAGGTTCTGCTTGGGGGGATGCAGAAATATCACCAGGGCTTTGTAGAAAAAGAGGCACCTTCAAAGCACCGTGGCTGCCTCCAGATCAGGATCTGCAGCTCATAAAAAGGGGGTTGTGCACAGAATCATTGCATGAGCATGGTGGTGCTCAAACTTTCCTGGGTCAACTCAGAGACTTCTTATGCTGGAGCCACTGCAGCCACCGTGGAGGAAACGTGATGGGTGGAATGGGGTCCTTGTCTCCATCCCCTGGGGAGCTGGGGCAGGGAGGCCATGTGGAGGGATGCCCTGGCTGTACTGTGCTTCTCCTAACACAGAGCATGGTCTGGGGACCATATCGGTTGTGCTCAAATCCTTTTTAGGCACCAGAGCAAGCGGTCTGGATATGTCCCTTAATCATGCCTGTTCATAAATCTTGCTGCCACAGCGGGAGCTTTTCACTTCCAGATATAGAATGGAGAGCAAATGCTACTGGCTATTCTGGGACGTGGCAGCTGATGGATGGCTCCAGAATTTACTATTTTAGACTTGGTCTTTGCTGTTAGGGTGACACGATAGAAAAATCGGTTGCAGTACGTGCACATTGACTGCATAGGTTTCACCTAAAGCAAACTGAAGAATAACCTTTGCCAAATTAGCGGTTCAGGTGGGGTATTTCTCTTTCCCATACTGGGAGAAGTTTAGGGACCCAGCCACTGAAGTCAACTGAACTGAAGAGCTCAGAGGATGGATGTGCCAGAGGATGAGAGAGTTTTCAAGACAAAAGTATAAACCTACGTGGTACCCCTGGCAAGAAGAGTGGCTTGCCCACCAAAAATGACACTGGGAATGAACAGAGCTTGAAGAGACCGGGGAAATCTGCAGGGTACAGTGGGTCTGAGGACCTGGAAGTGCCCAGTGTAAACAGCAATTGCCAGAAGTCAGGCTGAGTTGGACCATGCAACGGCAGTTCAAACAAACAGAGAAAGACTCTCCAGCTAAGTCAACAAAGAGAAGGGATCGGTATGCGAGAAGGGTGGAGATTAAAGGTAATCTCAGGATGACCATCCTAAATACATTGCATTTCTTGTGAGGTCAGTGGTGCATCCACCATAGTGGGCCATGGCGATGTCCTCAGGAAACCAAACCCAGTGTTTATCTCAGTCCAGGAGAACCCACCTACCCCTGTCCTACAAGAAGAATTGGCTCAGCTCTTTATAGTGTGGATACTAAACCCACAGATACCGTAGTAGTGTGGATTTTCCCCATGGGGCTTGTGGAGGACATGGAAATGTTGACCTGGAGGAGAGATTCGGAAACAGCCGGCTGGTAATGAATTTTAACTGTTAAGGTAATAAACAGGGATGCTTGCACATCCCCGTGAAATGCAGGCACTGCCAAGAGCAAGTGTTTTGCTGGGAGGAGGAAATCTCTTCTTGGTGTGCCACAGGAGGCTGAATCCTCCATCTAGTTGTAAATGAGGAGGACCAGGAGGTTCAATCTGTCCTCTCTCGCCTTGGCCCAGGCTCAGCTTCACTCTTGCTCTGTCCCTTCCAGCATCCCAGCAGGACTTTCCAGTATAGCAAGACCCTCACTGTTCTCCCACCACAGCTCTGCCATGGAATTTGGCCCCTCAGCCTCCACCTCATTGCGAAGCAGAGCTTGCACCAAGGTCCAGGCTTGGTCCCATGTGGCCCCTGTGCATATGCACATTGCCTCCAAGGAATGTGCTTTCTGGATGGAAACTGTGTCATCGGAGAAATATTTCATATTTTCGTTCGTTCACATTCCCCAAATGAAAAATGAGTAGTGAAGTCTCATAAATAAGGGGCCGAGTTTCTCATTTACATATTTCTGTGGTTGTTGGAGCAGAGGTGGCCGCGGTCCTGCCAACCATGTCCTAAGCCTTCCCCTCGTGCACCTTCGCTCCTGCTGGCAGCTTCCTACGCTCCCTGGAACACGCTGCCCTGAGACCCGCGCGCTCGGACGGGCTCCGCGTCTCTTAGGTCACCCTCCATCCTGCCAAGCACTTTGTGTAGCCACGGGCTGCTGGCATGAGCGTGGCGGGGAAAGCATGGGTAGCTGGGAGTCTCGGAGAAATCCCAGCCCTAAGAAGGTTTTTGGGATTCAAAGAGGGGGTTGCACAGACCAGGAGGGTGTGCTGGAAAGGGGAGACCCCTCACGGAGTGGTCCCAGCTTATCACTGGTGACAGGGCACTGGGGTGACAACAGGTGGGAAAGGGATGTCTGGAGAAGCACATGGGAGATGGAGCAAGTGGAAGAGGGCAGGGAACAGTAGGGGAGGAGGAAGCAAGTGAAGGGGAGAGGGAAGGAGGGACTGGGGCAGGCGCAGCCCAAGGCAGACAAGCACAGGCAGACACTGCTCTGCCTTCACACTCCAAACACATGATTGTCCCATGGCTCCTTCCTTGGGCACAGCCAACTGCTCTGCCCTCGCTCACCATGACCCAGCTGCACCACCTCTCCATCTCCCCTCCTCACCCTGACCCTCTCCCCTTGCACAGTGGCCAGGTCCGCTTTGCAATTTGCTTTGTCCATCCTGCTCAACCCCTCTGTGGGGCCGGCGAGGTCCTCTGAGGTTCAGCGCTGACACAGGCAGGTTGGAGAGAGGAGCAGGACTCTGTGCATCCCCTGTGCATCTCCCAAAGTGTTTGCAGCAAGGTGTATCAGTACTTCTGTTCTATCTGTGGCATGAGTTTTCCTCACAGCTTTTCCAGAGGTTTTCAGGTCTCCAAGGGGCTCCAGTGGGTGCAGGGCAGCAAGAAACCCTTCTGAGTGCTTGGTGAGACCATCCCAGAGCATGCGCTGGGCTGGGAGACTTCCTGGGCTGGGACACGCATCTCCCTTTTGGGATGCAGCTGACCCCAAGCCATGCACACCTGACCTTGTCCTGGTGCACACCTGGGTGTGCGCATGGGGTTTGGTGGACGGGGACACAGCACAGGTGCCAGCTGTGGTCACAGCTGTCCTCTGGACCTGCTTCTCCCCAGGCCATGCTTAGGGTTTCAGGTGCGCCACCTTCTCCTGGCACTGCAAGGGGAGGCCAGTTCGTGTCACCCAAGGGTTAATGGCTATAAACTGTGCTGCTAAAGCCATCTTCTGGTTTCAATTTAACTGTGCATTTGCGTGTGGATTAGACTCAAGGATGTTCATATTCACTTAATAATCTCCCCACTTAGGCACTGCAGAGATGAGCGCTCAGCTGCCAGAGCCAGGGGAACATTTAACACTTTCTCCCTGAGAGGTGTCCCCACTTTCCCAGGCCTCCACAAGCAGGGAGAGCCAGACACCTGGTTGTGAAGCTGTAGTGACGTTCAAGGGACAGGCTTGAGCTCGGCAGAGCCCCCCTGTGCAAGGGCTTGGGAGAGAGGCGCCCCTGAGCTCGCCACCTCACTCTTCCAAGGGTGCATCGAGAGCAACGGACAAGGGGCAGCCATGGTCTCCCTGTCCTCCATCCAGCAGATCACGTTAGGATGTCCTGAGACCTGGCAAGACAGAGGTTATCCATCCAAATCTGCTGAGAGAGGATCAAGTCAACACTGCTGAGCCCAGGGAAGCCCAAGGCCAACATTGCTCATGCTGTCCTGCTGGCCAGGCACACAGACCCTGGCACCTCGCCTTGGCTTTCGCCTGCCCCTCTCTTGTCAGGCTTCAGAGTCAAGCAGTAAAAAAGATGTTTCTGGAGAGGGAGTGTGTCCTGCAAAGTTGTCTAAACATAGCACAGGGAAATAGGAACGCGGGGCAAGGGTCTGAGCGCAGCAAAAATAACATGGGGCTCACTGCTCACAGCTCAGCCTCCTTACCTTCTCTGCAGCCACGTCCCAGGGATGCTGGGCAGGCAGAGCAAGCCAAGGATGTCCCGGAGCCAGACAGCATGTGGGGTGCCCAACCAGGCAGGGACGTAGTGGCCTTTCTGAAGTGTCCCAGGCTACAGCTCCTCTTCGCTATCCATCTTAGAAATGGGACCTGGACATGGTCCAAGTCACGGACATGGTCTGCAGGCAACTTGCTTTAGGTGACCCTGCTTGAGCAGGGAGATGGACAAGATGACCTACAGAGGTCCCTGTCAACCTCACCCCGCCTGTGTTTCAGTGACTTCAGCCACTGAACATGCTCCTCCCAGCACTATCTCCATCCTCCCAGCCCAGGTCCCTGGTGCATGGACCAGCAGGTGGTTCCTATCTCGCCATCCTTCAGTGCCTGCTCAGAGGGCACAGGGGCTACATGGCCTGTGGTGGACCCTTGTCAAGGTTGCCAAGGTGGCCCTGCCGTTCAGCCTGGTGAAGCTGGGCTGGCACCCACATTTCCTTGGGGAGCAGCAGACACAACTGGGAGGATTATTTCTCAGTTCAGGTCCCCGTGCAGGTGGCTGCCAGGTCCCCATCCCCAGTGACCTCCTTGGGCTTCATAGTCTTGCAGTACGATGATTTTCCACCAGTCTGATCTTCCTGGGGCAGCCACACTGGCTTGCAGGATGCTGCAGGCTCTCTTTCTGCAGCTCCGTAATTCTCCTGCTCATCAGACACACACAGCCCCCCCGTTCCTCACCGAGGGCTGTACTCCATCTCATGTTCAAATTTTGGGTTGATGGCAGCCCGGATACGCGTCGTGCCAAATGGGACCTGATCAGATTAGGTGGTCCTCACCAGAGCAGACAGGGTCCTCACCTCCCCGTCTGAGACTCTTTAAAGAAAGCGGAAAGGAGAAAAAAGGAGCTTTTAACATAAAACATCTGGTGTGTTATTCTGCCTTGCACACTAGGATGGGGGAGAAATGTGTCCTCCAGGCAGAAGGGAGGAAAGAGGAGATCTCTGGATATACACAGTGACTGCTACAAGAGCAGCTGGACCAGCCGTCACCTTGTGCTCACTGCCCCGTGCTCCCGCATTCCCCTGAGGTTTGCTCAAAGCCACGGCTCACGGATGTGCCCTGCACCCTGTGTGCCCTGGGGGAGAGCAGGCTGCAGGGTCCATGGCCATCTGGAAGAGCCTGAGGCCACCTGAAGACCGAAATCTCAGGACAGATCTGCTGACCGCTGCCATAAGCCAACATTAGGCAAGGTCCCAAGTTTCCTTTGGGAGACGGAAACTCAGGACCTGGAGTGGGAGGGAGCCAGGAGAGTTAAGCAGGGACAGGCAGGCTGCAGGAGGGTGTTAGAGAACAAACCGTGACTGGGAAAGAGCTGTAAAATACTTGGTAGTCTCTCAAGCAAGCTGGCAGGAAAGTGAGTTGAGATGGACTCAAACATCGTTTCCACCTGGTCTGAGAGCGGTCCAGAAGAGCGAGGCAGTGTACGGAGCCGAGCTGAGATCAGAGCCTCGCAGTGACCCAGACTAATGCTCCCTTTTATCACCCGGCTTTAAACACGCGCTTTTATGATGTGCGAGAAAGGGGCATATGGTTCCCTAATTAACTCAAGAGTGCTGAGTTGTGAAGTGCTGCGAGGAAAAGCAGCTCAGCAGAGATGGCAGGGCATGTCAGCGCAGCCTGCTCCCTCCGCCAAGCCGGCCCCCTTGGCTCTGGGGGGGAAGATGCCTTCGCCCAAGGGCACTGCCCGCTCCTGGCGCCCGGAGGGGCTTGGCCAACCATTCCTGGGGTAAAATATTTGCCCTCGAAAGTGGTACACGAAATCCTCCATCTGACAGATATGATGTGGATACAGAGGATGTCCTCATGCAGCAGTCCCCAGGGAAGTTGGCAGCATGGCTGCTTCTTCCCTACTCATTTTGCTCTTTGCACTGGGATGCTCCTTGCATCCAGCTGGATTAACACCCGACAGCAGCCGGCTGACCTCAGCCCCACGGCATCTGCTGTGGGTGGCTACTCACCCATCGTGTCTGCACGCGTGGGGCTGGTGGGGACCTTCTTGAAACCTCTGTAGGACAAACCATCCCTTCGCCTGCCCAGGCTGGGGTTCCCCAGACCCAGCACCAGGGCACCTCCAGGACCGGGAAGCACCTTCAGCATGTCCAACAGAGCTAAACACCTGATGTTTATCTGTTTTACCCCAAAGCAGTATTTCTGTGATTTCCATCCCTAAGATCAAAACTAAATCCCTCATAATTTGGATCCAAAGTGAAATGCTTGTTTCGGTCTGAAATGCAATGTCTGGGATTGCTTTATTTGTTCAACCATGAAATACAACCCAGTTCCATGCTGGAATGAAAAATCCCCCAGATTTTGCTTTGAAATGGTGAAATATTTTGTCAATATTCTTTTTGTCTGAAGCCTCTTCGGTGAGCAGCTCACCTGGTCTGAGGCAACATTCTGCAGCAAAAGGAGTGTTAATTAAATTGAAACATTATCCATGTGCTAGTTACGAATGACTTCTTAATTGGCCGAGTTAAGCCAAAGCATTACTGTGGGCAATAGGGTCTGGGTGGCAGGGCAGAGGCGAACTTAAAAGCCGTTCAGGAGCTTTATCCACGCATGTCCCCGAGGCAAACGGCGCCTGGTTTTGGCACACGACTGATGCCAGGGCACGGACACCATGGGGAGCGGGCATTTCAAACACCAGCTTGCAGAAGTACATGGCAGGAAGAATTGTCCCTGTTCAGACCCTGATCCTGGGAATAAAAGAGATGAGGACAAGGGAGCCTCTGTTACCTAAGCAGGAATACAGGACTTGAGGGATGGAGACACCATTGCTCGAAGGGTCAGGCCAAGGACTGAGGCTGGGAGGACAACTTACTGATGGCTGTGACCCTGAGCAGAGGGAGACTGTGGGGATAAGGGGTTGTTTGTATCTGAAAGTCAGGAAGTTCTGGCCCTAGAGAAATGCCCCAAACACCAGGGGCTGCTGATGGACCCTGGTGAAGGACCGAACCAGCCCAAAACGTGGAGGAGGCGATGAGTCGTGCGGCCGGCAGCAGGACCCACCAGCACCAATTCCCACAACCGTTCGGTGAGGCTTATCCCTAGCACCATCCAGCCACCAAACCCAGCCTGGTGCCCTCCATTACCCCACGCTTCCCCTACGCCTGCCTGCACTCCCAACTCCTCTCATGTCCTCATCTGACTCCTTTTGGCCAGCCTGCCGGGAGGAAACAGCGTGCGTTGGTGGAGGGCCAGGGCTTCGCTTGTGCTGGAGCTCGCTGCCAGACTGCACGGTGAACGGCTGATCCCTCCCGGGGGGCTGTGTTTTGGGGCTCGCTCCTCAGCCCAGACAGACCGATGGGAACTGAAGGATGTTGAGACCTGCCAGGTCTGGGCAGCAGATCGCAGGGTTCTTTGGGAGGGGAGCCAAACCCCAACAGATGGACAAAGTTACAGCTTCCCCTGGGAAGCTGAGACCTATGGTGGGGCTTGGTGGAAAGAGAGGAGCAATTCAGTCAAACAGCCCCAGAAATGCATGTATGCTGCCCAGGGCTCTTACCAGTCTGTCCATCACCCCAAACCAGGGTCTAGCAGTGTTTCTTACCTCCATATCCAGGAGGACATAGCAAGAAGAGGCTCTGGATTAGCCCTCACACATCCCTGGGAGAGGTAGAGGGACGGATCCTCAACGTGATTGCTCCTGACTGTGCTAGGCATCAGTGGTGGTCTGGAGACCTGGGGGACTACAGGCTGATGGCAAACTGGCTGGTGTCCCTCCTCCCTTCCCATCCTACAGAGCAGACTCTCAGAGGGAAACATGGGCTCAGGATGTGTTGGGAGGGATGTTTCCAGCGTGGTCACTGGCTGGAGAAGAGCATGACCATTGCTGGCCAAGAGTCCCACAGCAATGGGGAAAGGCGGGTGGGCTGGGCTGAGCAGAGCCCAACTGCAGGAGGATCTGGTTGCTGCTGCTGCTGTGCAGGGAGAGGACTGTAGAACCGCATCAACTCCAGAATAACAAGACGGAGATGACCAGGAACACACTGGAAAACTCTTGCAGGGACATAGCTCCAGAAGAGCCCAGGGAGGTGAGAGGAAGTCCTGGCTGGTGCTGGGATGAAACGTGCCCTTGACCCCACCATGGACCTCTGTACCACCCCTGCCCTTGCACTGCTCCCATCTCCAGTGTCCCTAAGCCCAGCTCAGCTCCCACAGGAACTTCTGGGCCCCTTTCCCACCTTCCCTCTGCCTTTATGTCACCAGCCCTTGCTTAGACCCTGACCACTCTGTTGTCTCTGGCGTGCCATCTCCCTCTCAGGTCTCAGCCCTTCTCATTCCCTCAGTTCCCGGCTCTGAGAGATGGACCCTTTCATCCCACATGGTGTCTGACCTCTCCTCTTCACTCTCCCATCCTGGACCAGACTGGTATCTCCCCCTTGGACACTGTTCTGCAACACTGGGCCACCCATCCCTCTCCCAGTGCCTCCACAGTTTTCCATCTTTTCCAGTTTTGGTGCCTGGTTCCCCCACCTTCCTTGGTCCCCTAAACCCCTCCTGCATCAATGACCGCTTTCCTTCTGCAGACACCCCAACTGGCAGTGTTGGCAGGTCACACCAGTTGGCTTCTGGCTGCAAGCCCTACTCCTTGCCTTGGTCCAGCCACCTTCTCAGCCCACCCTCTGGTCCCCTCTGCCCTCTCCTCCTATCCCCACACCTGCATCGCTGTGGAAACCCCCCCGACATGGCTGTCCCACAGGCCCACGACCTCCACCACCACTTTTCCAGGCTCCACACCAGGTTATTTTGTCAGAGCCGTTAAACCGCACAGTCACATTTCCAGTTGCCTGGGAAGAGCCAGAACGGCTCTGGGCGAGCACCCCACGCAGCAGCGGGGGCATCCCCAAGGGGAGAAATGGGGAAACCCTCCACGGGGGAGCTGTGGGTCCCTGGGGAGGGTGGCAGAGGGACCGAATTACCAGTCTGCACGTACGTAGCCATCTGCAGCCCTGCTGGAAAGCTCATTGTTAGATTTTTGGAGGATTTCTGTCATTTCCCAGCAAGGAGATCACAAAATGCCAGATCTCAGGATTGTGGGGCTTTTAATCACACATGTGGTGCCTCTTTGGGAGTCAGACAAGAAGGCTGGAGATTACTGCTCAACCAAATCCCCCCATTGACAAGCGTTTTGGCACGGGGAACTTACCTCAAGGTCACCCCACGGCTGAGCCAGTCCCTCTCAGCCTCCAGGTCACCCCAAAGCAGGATGGGCCGGTGTCCCCCAGCATCTGTGGGGAGTTACTGTTCCCTGCAAGGTTTTTTTTGGGAAAGGACATCCCCAGGGCGCTGCTGCTGTGGATCCACAGCCTTGTTGCCATTAGCGAATGCACCTCTCCCCCCCCCCTTGCAGGTTTTTTAATCCCCATCTCCCGGAGTCATGTGCCTGGGGGAGACTCGGATTTCACTTTGCTGTAAGGAAAATGCTAAACCCTTCTGGATGTATAGAAAATCTGGAGGTATAAACCTTATGGCTTAAAAAGCAGAACACAAGAAACCATACCCAGTATGTGCTTCTTTTTTTTTTCCAATAAATCTTAATTTGAAGCTCTGCTCTTGATTTTTGGGCTCTGACTCATGGTCCGGATTATCAGGGCTCTGGGAGCCATCGACTGGCATTTGCAGGGTGCATTGGGAAAGGGAGGGAGACAGCCCAGCCCTGCCTGCTATATGTTTCCCCTCAACACCACAAGGATCTGGCTGCGAGATAATAGAGCTCCACCGCCTTTTCCTTAGGGCCCCTCTGTGCTGCAGACACAAACTGGAGCACAGGCAGTGTCTAAAGTTCATGTTCTGGCTGAGTGTTACCAGTTACATCTCTCTGCTCAGTTGCCCACAACTTGCTTCAGTTTTCCCCTTCTGGGTTGATATTTTCCAGCCTCGGTCTCTGCACAAAGGCGATGTGAAAGTCTCTTTGAACACGCTTTGGCTATTTCAGAGTACGCAGGCAGTGAAAAGCCATATCTCCATAATAAACACAACCCCCCTATTTTTTTTTTTTTTTTTTCTTTTGAGAATACAAAACAATCTTCCAATTTTTAAGCAGCTCTACTGCCGAAACTGCTGGGGGTCAGAGCTGACATCTGGCAGGGAATCAGTCCTGACCGAGAACGACCGTGGCGCGTTCCAGTAAACACTGTGTTTCAGTTGCTGAAAGCTATATCCACCCAGGCACAGCACGTTTTGCAGCGATGGTACCTTTTAATCAACACTTGGAAAGCTCACAAGCGGCCCGGAGAAGGACAGAAACAGCCACTCTAAAGATCTGCCCGAAGGTCCCTGGCAGTGGGTATGGAGGCAGCCAGAGAGGTTTCGTGCCTGAGATGGGTGCGGGGCTCCATCACAGCCTGGAGTTACCTATCGGCAGCAGATGTTCAGCTGTCCTTGAGAAGGACAATGTGAATGAGATGTATGGAGCCAGGACCACTAAATCCCTCCTTGGCCAGCATCAGATTATAACGGTTCAACGATACATCACTGAAGGCTTCCCAGAACTACATAAATACCAAAGAGAATTCAATATAAATCATTGAACGATGTAGGTTGGGAGGGATGTCTGGAGGTCTCCAGCCAAGCCCCTGAGCAAGTTAGCACTCCAAAGCTAGGACAGGCTGCTCAGGGCCTTGTCCAGGCATGATTTGAACATGTCCAAGGATGGAGATCCCATCACCCCTGTTCCCAGGGCTGCTCCACTGGCAACACCACCCAAGCCTCACAGGTGCTGCACATCCACGTGTCTTCTCCGCACAAGGAGAGCTGGATACCTCCAGGGGAAGGGGAGAGGATGAGAGAGGCAAAGCCAGCAGAGAAGACACCATCACAACCATCCCCTGGTTGTTCATGCATGGCAGAAAACTGGGGCCTGGGTTAAGTGTCTAGCCTAGAGGATGGGGATGGTGGCTCCCCTTCTCTCCCCAAGAGGACTCTGATGACACACATTCCCATGAGATCTCAGTGTCCCTCCATGGCCGTGGGAGAAGGACGCTGTTTCTTTCTGTCAGTCATGCCAAGGAAAAGCATCCTGCCACCGCACGACTGCAGCTCCAGCACTGTCCCATCAAGCAGCATCCTGGTGTTGGCAAAACCTCTTCCCGTAACAACCACGGGAAGTGACTGCCAGAGAAAGAAGAGCTAATGGAAAGTTAAGAATGGGTGGGGTACAGCTGGGGTCACACGAGCCTCGTTAGTTACTCATTAAAACACACGTACAAGGGGACCTGCCAGCGATCAGCGGCTGGCAGGGAGAGGCTGGCTGAGCCCCTGCGGTCCCCAGACAGCCCAGCAGCACCGACAACGCCTCTCATGCTTTGAGAAACACCCCAGCACTGAGTGTACATGGGAATAGCTGATAAGATCCTGCCCATGATGCTGAAATGAATGTCCGTGGTGGCTTTCAGTCTCGTGCCGGGGACAGGATGGCTCCCACGACTGCGCCGGACAGGTACCAAGTGGGTGTCCCTGCAGCGTCGGCTGCACGTGGGTTAGTTGAATGTTCCCCCAGGGAATGCGCGGGGCTGGTGCAGTGGGATGCATTGTGAGCGGTGGAGACCCTGCCCCCAGACACTGCTCGGAGTACCCAGTGGTCCTCAAAAGGGTTGTTGATGTTTTAACAGCCATCCATCCAGCCCAGTCTTGACACCAAAGCTGTGACTCTTGGATGGCTGATGCAAACAGGGGGCTGATGTTCACCTGCTCCAGACCTCCCGCCATGCACCAGCCCAGCACATGCTCCACCCTGGGCTCCCACTGGTGCCCTCCTGCTGCCCACTGCTCAGACCTAGCTGTGCATGTCAGAGCTGGTTCAGGACAGAGCCACGAGACAACTGTGGGCTGGTGAAAATACCTCTGAATGCGGGACCTGACAAGCCCAAAGGTTTTGCCTGCCAAAAATAAGACTGAGCAGAGACTTGACTTGATTCCCAGGTACTAGAGAGTCCCATCCGTGCCTCATAACCTGCCTCCCCTCCTGTCTCGTGCCCTGAGAGGCATTTTTCTGGGACAGGCAGACTTACAGAGGCCTCTGTTTCAAACAGCCTCTTCAATTTGGAGCTTTCTTTTTGCAGCATCTACAGGAGTTATAACTTGTTAGTTAACAATTAACAGCAGGTGAACAGAGGCAGGAAAACAAGGATGCTCATCTGTGGGAAGAGGCAGCTTCCCTGTCCCTTAGTGCTTTAGATGAAGACTGCGCTGACTTTCTGGAAGACACACCATGGCCAGACACGAGGCATTTGTTCAGCAGAGGGTTAGGCAGATGAAATGAAAATTTTGGCCCACGTGATACTGGTCAGGTTGACTGGACCAAACGCATGTATCAGCCTCAGCTTCCCTGAGACCATGACAAGGGCTATTTCAAGCTCAGCATCAGCACACGGCAGCAGTGAGGACGTGCAGTGCATCTCTCCCAGCACTGGCACCGGCTGCCACGGCTGGTCCCTTGCAGAAATGCAGCCACAGGACACAAGTGTGATGTGTCCTGCTCATGGCCATCTGGTCTGGGGAGAGCAATCCTCTCTTCTCCAGCTTGTCAGGACGTCTGCGTCCAAACGCAGGGCACCGGGCCCCTTCTCCATCATCACCTGCATGGCATGTCTCCTCTCCACCTCTTCTCTCATGAGCTGATGCAAGACAGGGCTTCCCATGGGTGCTGCCCTGGGCATTCCAGGCTATCCCCTGCTGCTTAGGCCCAGATCAGGAAAATTTCTTCCCCAGGAGGGTGGTGCAGCTTTGGGACAGGTCCCTGGAGTGGTGGGCTATCCCCATCCTTGGAGGATTTGCAGCTGAGACAGCCCCGAGTCAGCACTGGCGTTGGTGCTGCCGGGAGCCAGCGCCGGAGTTGGACACCTCGGAGGGCCTCTTCCACCGGTGTTTCTGTGATCTGCCCCTCACACATACCTTTCCTTTGAGCGCATCCCGTATGCTCCCGCACAGGCACCGTAAAGCCTCGTCACACCCTGTTAGCGAGTGCCGTTTCCTATGACAACGCTGTCAACAGCTCGTGGAGCAGGATTCGGGTCCCCAGGGGGGCAGGTGCAGGGCTTCTCCGTAGCTATGGCAAAGGGGTGTTTACTTCTGTGTTTTGCGTGTCAGTGCTACCCCCTGGGACAACTCTCCGTGTGCGCAGCAGCGCGGTAAGGCTGTTTGGCATCTCCCCCAGCAACTATGTCAGCGTTTGGGGGGACTGCACGCGACCTTCGCCTGCCAGCCACCGCGGCGGGACACGCATTGGGGACCAGCCGCAGGAAGCATCATCCCTGGAGCTGCCACAGCTCCCGGCAAAGCCCCCAGTCCTTCACCCACCTCCGCGCTGGTACAGGCAGGTCCTGGATGTGATCCTAGGTACTCTTGCTCCAGCCCTCGTAGCATGTTTTCTCACCCAAGACACTGCACGATCTTTTCCGCGCAGGCCTCCCCGGCGGGAAAAGTTTTCTCGTTTTCTCTGCCTTCCCCTTCTCGTCAGACTGTACCTATACCCGTGCCTTCCCGGCACGGGCCAAATTGCACAGCTTTTCTCCGACACATTGCAAACTTCAGGGAACGCTCCCAGCCCTTCCCCGCGGGCAGCTCGCGAAACACTCGGCTCTGCCCCAGCCAAATCGCAAAGGGCTTGGATCCCGTTCCCCGGCACGAGTGCCAGGGGCGGGGAGATCTTGCCTTGCATCTATTCTTTCTAGGTACAAAACACGCTTTCAAAAGTCAGAGCTGTTTCACTGGCAAGAGATGGAAGCTGCTAGAGATGGCCAGCTGCCCCAGTTACGATTCCCAGCAAGGCCACTTTCCCAGTCCTGCTCTCTGCATGTTTTGCAGACACATGCATCGAGGACGTGTTGCTCAGACTCCCAGCCAGCCCCGACCAGGGTTGTGCATCCCCACAGGCCACATCACAGCCCTGCGACCGCTGGAACTGCTGCAAAACTGCTCATCCCCGCATCCACCCGCTCCCACATCGCTCACCTCAAGCAGGGAGCTTGAAGAATGTGTGTGAACGGAAAGTCAGCATCCATCAAAGCCCACCAAGGGGCCAGTGGCTCCTGCACAGTCCCCCCACATCTTGACTTGTCCCAGTACCGGGTGTGGAGGGCAAAAACTCTCCGTAATTTCCACCTCCCGGATTTCCTGCGGCTGTAGCCATCAGCACTTTCACTGCAATAAAGTGGGAGCTGAGATAAGCCAGACAGCCGGGCTCCGGAGGGACTGTCCTGAGCGTGGATTTAGCTCACACTTGTTTAAGTGGGCGTCCAGGTTGGGGACTTCACACCTCTCGCAGGCGGAGAGGAATTGGGTGGATTTGCTGATAATTTGCTGCCAATTTCCGCAGCCCTGGAAGGAACAAGGGGAAGGGGGCGGAGGGGAGGCTTATGGGGCGCCCACGGGAAGGGGGTGCAGACAGGGCATTTCCTTACACATACTCTCACTCCCTGGGCAGCAGATTGGGGCTCACAGGGAGTTGGGTATTGGGATAAGCAGCGTCTCAGCTCCTGGAAGAGTGGAAGCCCCCATGGGGGAAGTGTGGTGATGGTACCCAGTGCTCGAGCATGGCCAGTGCTGTGGGCTGTAGGGAGGGGGGTATTTCATGCTCCTTGCTCTTCACCCCCACTGTTTAACTCTCTGCCTGCCCCAGCTGCTCCCCAAAACTTGGCCAGCAACACCCCATGAGAAGGGGGACAAAGGCCAGCAGGAACAGCCGGTGCCTGGGCTTGCACCAGCGCTCGGAGCTGATGGGGGTTCGGGGCCCGGGTGGCCCTGGATGAACTGGGGCTGGAAAGAGGGGAGCAGCCCAGCTCAGCTGCAAGAACACACACACCCCGCTCTGCACCGGGGTCTGGAGGTGGCTGGGGGGCACGGTGGCCATCACTAGCCAGGCCAGCCGGGGCCGGGCGCTGCGTGTCCCCAAGAAACCCCGGGGCCGGGGAGGGGGCACGCTCCGAGCAGCGCATTGTTCCGCAAACGGCCCGCCCGACACCCCGCGCCCGCCACCTAACGGCCACCGCCGGTGGTACCCGCCCCGCGCACCCCCCGCCCCGCGGCTCCCCACCCGCCACCCCGCCTGCCCCCCCGGGACCCCCATCCAGCCCCTTGCCCCCTGCCCCACCCCCCGCTTCTGCCCGGTGCCACCCGGGAGGCGACACCCTCGCGGCGTCACCTGGGGCACGACCCCCTCCCGGTGCCACCCGGGGGTCAACTCCCGCCCCCCGCCGGTGCCACCCCATGGGGGTGGGCGCAGCTCTCCCCTGCCCCCCCCGCCCCCCCCCACTCCGCAGGCAGACTTGGCAGCTTCCTCCTCCCAGCTTTTTTGGCGGAGGCGCGCCCGGATTGGCGAGCAGCGAGGGAGGGGAATTAGGGGAAAAAAAAAAGGAGGAAAAGGGAAAAAAATACCCAAAAAAAACCCCAACCAGGCAGCCCAATCGGCTGGAGAGGCGCGTGTGTTTGCCCTTTCCTCATGACGTAGTGTCCTGTGCCTCTCTCCCCCCTTCTCCCTCTCCTTTTCCCCTCCCTCCTTCCAGCCCCCCCCCCCCCCCACGGCCCCCCCCCCTCCCCTTCCCCTCGCATCCTTGGAAGCAACAATTAAGCAGCTCTGGGATAAAACACACTGCCTGCGGGAGCACGGGGGCATTGCTTCAAGAGATGGCAAGGCAGGCAGCTGCACCCCTCCTTCCCGGAGTCCTCCTCCTCTTCTCCATCCTCCCGGCTTCCCAGCAAGGAGGTAAGGAACGGGAAGGCTCTTTCCCCTTCGCTCCGGCCAGGCTTTCGCTCAGCCCTGCGCGGACCCTCCGCGGGCCACCGGGGCTCGGCTGCTGCCCCCCCCGGGCAGCCCCACGCCTGCCCCGGCTGCGTGTCCCCGAACAGGGACAGGCAAGCCCCCCCTGTGCTGCCTTGGGGACATCCCCCGTGGGTGCCGCCTCCCCGGAGGGCTCTTTGACTCTCAACGCGATGGGTGGCGCGTGCCATGCACGGCTTGGGTGGGATGTCACCGGTTTGGGGGTTGACACAGGGCACTGCGGGGATGGCACAGCACTTGCCAGGGGGAGGCTGTGTCCTGGAGAGAGGCTGGGGGACGCGGGAGGCTCGGGGACACGCAGGCGGAGCGCAGGGCAGGGCAGCTGGGGGCGACCACCAAGCTCCCATGGGGATTGGAATTGCGAGAGGCCAGGGGAGCTGGCACCCGTCACCCCCAGTGCCGTGGCAGAGTGAGCTGGGGGGGCGGTGGGTGTGCGTGCATCCCGCAGTCGATGCGTGCGAGCTGCTGCTCAGTGTGTGGCCGTGACACAGCCAACCAGGCTGGTGTGGCTGCAGAGCAGCTTGACGTGCCTGAATCACGGGCTCCGGGTGCCTGGGGTGGCCCCCGCGCCATCCTCCTTGTACTTGTGTCACCAGTGCCAGGTCCATCCACTGGCACATGGCACGGGTCATGGCTTGCAGGCTGGTCCCTCGCCGGGCAGCGGCAGGAGACACCCTGTGTGACACCCCCAGCACATGTCCATGCAGCAAACCCGCTGCCGGGGCGGGGAGGCGAAAGCCACCACAGCGGTGGGGTCCCACGATGACGTGTGACGAAGCCAGAGCCGGCCGGGGCAGCAGGTGCCTGCCCGGGGGACAGATCGCGTCTTGCGGTCAGGACATGAACACGCAGAGAGGGGGAGAGCAGCTCCGAGCACAGATTTATAGCCCACTGCCATGGACAGGGGTCTGCAGGGGAGGGGGACAGCGGGGTCAGCGATGGGACAGCCACCTCCGGAGAACCAGGCGGTGGTTGCCCCATGGAGAGCGTGGAATGGGCAGAGCCAGCATCAACGATGGGAACGGTGTCAGAGCCATCGCATGGGGCTTCTGGGTCACAAAGGAGTGAGGACCAGAGGAGGGGACAGGATCCCATGGGCAGGGGAGGGCACTGCCAGGGCTGCGTGTGGCCGCAGGCGGCTGCAGGTTGGGCCACCCCTTGCCCAGGACAGAGCCCTCGGGGCAGCTCTCTGCAGCCTGTAGCATCATCTGCCGGTGCCCTGGAGCTCCCTGCTCTGCCCCAGCCGGGTGGGCTCCCGGAGCAGTGCCCACCAAGCAGGCAGCTGCCTGTAAAGCCGAGCCACCATCCCTGCCTGATTCTGGGTAGCTACAGCTCAGGGTTAAGGTGCTGTTCCCTAATGGGATGCAGCTCACTCCTGGGCGTTCTCCATCCCCAGCAGCGATGCTCCACGCTGGATTGCTGAACCAGGGTGGCTTTGCTCCCCGGCTCCCAAGCGGTGGCCAGCTGGGACAGTCTCAGGAGGACTTTGGCCTGTGGGGTGAGATTCTGCAGCAGTTTATGAGCAGTTCGGGGGTGTTGGCCCTGCTCCAGTCCCTGCCTTGAGCTTCAGGGGTGTTTGCTTACAGAGGAGGTGGCCCTAGCCCTGGAGATGGCCCCAGTGCTGATGAGGACACCAGGGAATACCAGTCACTGGAGTGACCAGTGTCTCTGCAGCCTAATGTGCTGCGTGTCACTGGGCAGGCTCAGCCGTGCTCCCTGCCAGCCCTCAGGGACTGAGCTGGGACAGAGGCACGGCCAGTGGCACAGAGTTGGGGGGGATGCCAGCGTGCTGTCGGGTGCACCCATCTGGAGAGGGTTCAGGGCTGCACCCTCCAGCACCCACTGCTGGTGCAACTCCAAGCTAGCCTGGCTGGAAAGGGACCCTTGAGAGACCCCAGGGAGAAAGGGGGAGAGCCCCCTGCACGGAGACTGTCTCTGTCAGAGCAGTGCCCCTGAGGAGGGACTGAGCACTGAGCTTGCAGCAGGTGGTGGTACTTGGGAAGCTCCCAGCAGCAGGTCAGGATCAACACCTGCTGCTCTGCACCCCCCAGGGAACAGAGGGGCACCGTGGGGACATGCATGGCCTGGTCCAGGCCACTGCGTGGGGAAGCTGCTGTGTGTTTACCTAAAAGGTGCTAAGTGCAGCGTGTCCCACTGTTTGGAGAGAGGCATCTGCCCCTCAGTGCTTTCATCTATCCCTCACTGCTTCCCTTGCTGAAGCACAAGGGCGTCCCCTGGGAATGACACCCCCTGAGAGGGGACAAAAGGGACCCCAGGCAGTCCCAACCCTGCAGGCTCTGGGACCACGGGGGACAGCTCGGGTAGGTGCAGAGATGCTGGCACCAGGTGTGCTGGCATCCCAGCCTGGGCACCATGGAGACCCTCCGAGGTCACCCAGAGTCCCCGGGGTGCCCCAGGGCCAGTAGTGCCAGTTGTGGGGCTGGGATGGCATCTCCCCTTCCCAGCAGGGCACCTCCCCAAGTCACTGGCCTGCTGGGGCTGCTGTCTCTGCAAACAACTTGCAGGGTGCAGCTTGTCTGCCAGCGCTCAGAGATGAAAGCTGAAGCCGTGGGGGGCTGGAGAGCAGCCAGGTTCTGGACAGCAGCCCCTCTTGTACCCCCCCCCCAGCTGCTACCAGTGAGCTCGGGCCGGGATGCGCTACAGCTTCCAAGTTGCTTGGAGACTGCATGTTTCCAAAACCGATTCTCCCAAGAAAAAGAAAACAGCGGCGTGAGGGAAGAGGGGAAATATCTGCGGCGGTGACGTGCTGAGCCTCCTCCGGGAGCGATCGCCCACGGGTGCAGAGAGGGCGGCGAGGTCCGCTGACGGGTCCAAGGTTTGGCTGCCCAGCAAGGGGTGTGAGCTCGTGTCCCGCGGTGGATCCTGGTCTCAGTCTCAAAAGGAAGGGAAAATAAACTGTCGGTTAGAGAAAACATCTGTATTTCTGGCTTGTAAAGAAGGCTGCAGGCAGCGGGGCAGGTAGAAATGGTGCAGATGGTGCAGAGTGGTGAGTCCAAAATAGTGCAGGTGTTAGAATAGTGCAGATACTGCAGAGAGTGACCTGTGGGGGAAAAGGGCCAGTTTCTATAAGGTTCCACACCAGATCCTGAGCACCCCCAGGGGTTAACCCCTACCACAGCTGGAGCTACACATGTGGGTGCAAGCCCCTGGCTTGAGAAGACATCGCCGGGGTGGGTGCTGGGGTCAGCCCTGTGCTCTGCAGGCTTACAGCCAGCCCCAGCCTGGGACACAAGCTGGGAAATAGGAGAAATCCCCCTTCCCGGAATCCTGGCAGGCTCAGACCAGGGATGAAGCCAGTGCAGAGCTCCTTCAGTCTGGGGAGGCTGGTGACTCAGTTTCCCCTTCCCCAATGTGCCAAGGGAATGCAGGATGGAGAGGCCAAGGGGTGGCATACCATGCTGGGGAGCAGACTCCAAGCTGGGCTATGGGCTCCTACCCCCAAGGCTGGGGACGGAGGGGGCTGGGGAAGGACAGAGACCCCTCTGGAGAGTGATTGCCATAGTCTGATGTGGCCTCGGTGAGCCCACGGTGTGGCCAGTGCCGAGTGCATGGGCTGATGTCAACACCCCAGCCGAGATGGTGCAGCCAGTGGGTGGGACTGGTGATACTGGGGTGAATTTGGCGGCTTGAGGCTGGTCCTCGGATGGAAAGCCAAGCAGGTGAGGGCCCTCGTCCCTCCTGGCAGTGCCTGCACTGGGGAGCAGACCCCGAGCTGGTGTCTGGCACTGCCTCCCCACTGGAATAAGTCTGGCTCTGCTAGGGCCAAGGCAGCTTGTAAAATTGCTTCAAGAGAAGCACAGAGCTGGCGGTGCTGGGCAGCAGAGCTGGCCAGGGAGAGCAGCAAGGGGGGGAGCAGCCTCCTGCAATGCTCCTGAGCAAGTCTCAGCTCCCCAAAGCCACATGACATCCCCAGCCCAGACATCCCGCTGCCCCCCAGCCATCTCCCTCCTGCCAGGGCTTGCTGACCCCCTTCACCTCCTGATCTGGGCGTGGAGGTGGTTGATGAACCGGCACATCCCCTGTAATCCTCGAAAGGTGCAGACCTGCCACGAGACACTGGGATGAGCACAGAGCCTTGGCCCTGGGATGGAGCCTGGGGGATGCCCATGGAGGGGGCAGTGACAGTGGCATCACAGTGGGACCCCCACTGCCAGGATCCACGTCACCCAGGAGAGTGACACCAATGAAGGGCTGAATATGGCAACCATAGCTGTGGGCAGGAGTCGCCTGGACATTTCTGGGGTCCCCACACACCCCAGAAAGGCTGTGAGCCCTCCTGTGTTGTCCCAGCTTCCCTGGGGGTCTCTGCCAGGCAGTGCTGGCACAGGAGGACAGAGGGGTGGGGGAGCTCAGCCTGGGTCCCTGTGGTTCTCGGCATCACCCCAGCACCAAGGACCTTGTCTGGCCATGGGGATGGAGGCTGGGGGGCACCAGAGGGGCTGAGCGCAGCGGGGACCCTCCTACTTGGTGGGGGACAGTCGCCAGCCCTGGGCATGGGGGTCCCCAACCGGATCTTGGCCATCCTGCCAGCTCTCGCTCCCAGTGTCATCCCCTCCCAGCAGGGTGGGTGGGGGAGGACAGGTGATGTGTGCACGCTCGGAGTTTGTTTGGAAACAGGCAAGAAGCTGGGATTTGTTTTTCCAAGCTGGGGGAGGTGGACGGGGGAATGTGCCGGGAAAAGGAGCCGCTCTGTAAACCCCTGGCCGGCAGCCGGACCGGACTGTGCTGTGCCAGAGGGGTGAGCCGGCCGGCTGGAGCGATGACCGAGTGCGTGTCCCCTCCACCCCAAGGGACACCAGCTGCTCCAGGGCCAGATTCGGCCCCCAGCCCCAGCAGGGCCTTGGGAGGTGACTGTGGGGCAGCACAGGGCTGAACCCCGCTCTTTGACATTGCTGGGGCACGTGGGGGCTGTGTGATGGGTCCTGGCAGGGCTCCTCCATCTGTATGTGCATCCTGGTGGGTTTGTGGGTGCATGTCCTGCCAGTGCGTGTGTCTTGACATCTCCTGTGCACGCACAGCCTGACACCCCTCTTCCACGCGTGTCCTGACACACGTGTGGGTGCATTCTGGTGTCCTGTCTCTGTGCGGCTGGGCTGGGGGATCTACCCCAGGTGCCCTGGCTGGTGGAGGACATGTGAGCAGGGCCCAGGGGACACCCTCATCCCTACCACCTTGCAGCAGGCAGCTCTTGAGGTGAAGTGGGGGGCTATGGGGCACAGTGAAGAGGGATGCCCAGAGTTCACGCCACGTTGGAGATGTGCAGTACGATGTGCCCCTGGGCACCACGCAGCCTGTGATGGTGGTGCCAGGGCTGTGCCACTGCTGCATCCAGCTCACGGGGGTCTGGACCCTGGCCAGAGTGTTGGGGAGGCCACTGCAGCCTCAGAGCAGGAGGGCAGGTCCTCAAGTCCCAGCCATGCCACCGCAGGGTCCCCAGTGCCCATCTGCCCTGAAGTCCATCCCCTCTGCCCAGACCAGGCAGGAGCGCTGGGTGCAGCTTGCCGCAAGGGTGCTGGCCACTGCAGCCTTGTGTTTGCCTCCAGCAACCCCCCAAATCTTCCTGCCAGCCTCACTGCAAGCCCTTCCAGCCATCCTGCAAACCCCACAACAACCCTTGCGGTGCCAAAACCCTGCTCCAGCCAAAAGCGGAGCAGCTCTCTGCGTTGCAATCCCCTTGTGCTGCCATCCCACCTGTCAGCCCCTACCCCACCCATGGCCCTAAGAGGGACCACCCGGGGGATGGTCTGCAGGTGATAGACCTTTGCCAGGGTCCAGAGCAGCCAAAAAACATTGCCATGGTGTCTGAGCGTGACCCCTGAGCATGAGCTCCTGACATCCTGGAATACACCGGGACCTGGGGGCTTAGCTTCACAGAGACAGGCAGAGGGATGCAGGTGGTTTCAGTGGGTCTCAGCACTGTCTCCCCAGCCCAACACCCCAGTCCTGCTGGCCTGAGCTGGCTCTTCCTGCTGGCAGCTCAGCGGGCAGAGCAGGGCAGGGCAGGCAGTGTGGGCATGGGGCAGCCACAGCCAAGCACGCTCAGGCTTGGCTGGGACCAGTGTGGGCTGCAAGAGTGAACTGGGACAGCCTCACCCCACCATGCATGGCCATGCCTGGACCCATCCCCCCAGAGTCACGTGAAGCTGGAGGTGATGGAGATGGTGCTGGACAGGTTTTGGGAAGCAGAGATGGACACTAGCCAGCGCCGCTCCATGCCAGCTCCCTGTCCCTCCCATGCAGAACCAAGTCCTGCTGACACCTCCATCAAGATGCCCTCTCCAGCTCCTGCCTGAGGCACCTCCAAGCCCCGTCACCACTGTCCCACTGGAGAAATGGAGGTGTGCAAGGAAAGGCAGGGACCTGCCCCCAGGGCTCTGCATCCCACCCTCTCCATAGGGAGCAGCTCTCCATCCCAGGAGGTGTCCCCTTCCCTGACCTGCTGGATACACTTGGATCCCTGAGGGGATTTTAACGAGGGTCTCTTCTCTGGCAGGGGTCCCTGGTGCTATCCCGGGAGGGGGAGTCCCAGGAGGAGGCTTTTTCCCAGGTAAGGGGGTTCAGGGAGCATGGTGGGGAACAGGGATGGGGCAGGTGCCTGTGTGGGGCTGGGTACCTCTGAGCCAACACAGAGGGCTGGGAACCTGCCAGCCGGGTTCAGGGGACGTGGGGATACACCATTTGGCCACTCAGCCCTGGGTGGCTGCCCCAGCACCAGCCCCATGGCATGGGGACAGGACTGGATGCTTGGTGTCACTAGCCCAGGGCTGGCACCTACACCCTGCCCAGCCCTGGCCATGGGAGGTACTCAGAGGTCACAGCCTGTCCTCTGTGTTTCACCCGAAACTTGGGGACATCCCAGGTGGGACGTCCCATTCCCTTGCACCCTTGTGACCCTCTCTTCCTCCCCATGGACCCCCAGGAGCCTGGCATGGGTGGGTGGGTGGTCACAGGGATGGGTGCTGAGACTGTGCCATTGCTCGCAGGTGCTGGAGTTGGTGGTTTGGGAGCAGGTGAGTGCTGGGATCCTTTGCCCAGGGTGTGCTGGGATGAGCAGGGGGGCAGCACCCCCAGCACAGCTGCTTTGTGCGGGCAGGGGGTCTGCCATGAGGCTGGACCCATCTTGCACGGTGTTCTGCCCTCGGGGGGGGTGCTCAGAGGAAGGATGGCTCTGACCCCTCTCCACTCGCTCTCCCCTAGGACTCGGGGCTGGAGTAAAACCTCTCAAACCAGGTAAGAAGCCTTCCCTTGGCTCTCTTGCCATCTCCGGCCATGCCAGTGGCCAGGGTGTTTCCCAAACCTTGTTGCCCTCATGTTTCTCCCACGTGGTCAAGGGCCACCACCCCCGTTCTGGGCCCCCCTCCATGGCCAAGGCACGCAGCAGCCGGCACTTTCCACCCTGCCCTACCACACTAACCCCTGCCGAGCCCCCATAGCCTCAAGTGAGCCTTCCTCCCTCATCACCCGCTTCAGCACACTGCCCTCTCCCCTCCAGCCCCCACAGATCATGCTTTCGGGGGGCTTCCTGCCTGCAAACCTGCGCCAAAGCTTCCAGGGAAGATGCAAAGCCGGGTAACAGTCGCTCAGTCCTGCCGGGAGACGGTGGCCGCAGGAAGCTGGCAGCACCCCCGATGGCTTGCGTTCACAGCCGAGCAGCTTTTGCTGTGCCTCCTGCAGCCCACACTTTGTTTGTCAGCCTAGAAGTGAGGGGATGAGAGGGGGCATCACCGGGAGAGAGATGAAGTGCTGGCAGGAGGATGCACAGCACCGAGTCTGGGGCATGGTGGGGAGGGGCAGGGGCAGCAGGGGCAAATCTGATGCCAAAGGAGATGCACGGTGCCCATGGAGGCCCAGGGAGAGATTCTCTCTTAGGCTGAGATCCAGAGATCCAGGTCTTCCCTCCCTGCCTGCCGCAGGGGTACCCACTGTACCCCGAGGCAGGGGCACAACGGCACCCCCAGCCCCCTGAGCCGTCCCGTCTGCATGGCGGGAGCGCCAGCCCGAGGCGGGGGCCGGCAACCTCCATTTACTCAGATTTCAGCTCGTGGAAAGAAAAACAAGGCCCTTTATTTTGGCGTAATTAAAACCAAACGCGGCGCGGCCGCGAAGGCCCAGCCGGAGCGGTGTCCGCGCCCTGAGCCAAAGGCAGTGGAATTTGCGCCTGGAGGGAGCGAGGGCTGATTAGCCCCAGATGTTGGAAGGCAGCGCTGGCCGGAGCCGGAGGGACTCATTCCTCAGCCATAAACATTTCGGCTCCGTCCCCTCGTGGCCTGGCGGGGTGGGGGGTGGGCGAGGCAGAAAGGGATGGGATGGGGGACCAGGATGCTGGCAGGGCATGTTTGTCACCTGACCCTGTGCCCGTCCCCAGGACATGCTCCCATCCCACCTGGATGGTGTAAGCGGGACTTTACTGCTCCTCTGGACCTGGCCATCCCCCCACTACCTCACCCCACTTCTCTTTCCAGGGGTCGGAGGCCTCGGGGGACTCGGCCCACTTGGCCTGCAGCCAGGTGAGCATGGACCGCCAGTCGCCCCAACTCCAGACTGTCCCCAGGGCACTGTCCCCAGAGACCCACCTTGGGGACAGCACATGGCTTGTCCCCACTGGGTGCTCCCTTCCCAGACCAGAGGGACTGACAGCCCTGTTGTCCTCCAACATCATGGGGCCCCATGTGACCCCAGCAGTGATAGGTGAGGAGGGACCTGGGGTCCCTGTGGGGTCTGCAGCAGAGGGACAGTGCCTGCATGTGGCTGGCCACCCTGCCCGGGGCCGCAGGAGACCCTGGGGTGTGCAGCGGTGGGGGACACCGCAGGGTGCCCCGGAGTCAGCACAGCTGGTGACAGGGGGGATGGGAGCAGGTATTTGTGGGAGGGATGCAGGGTGATGATGGTGCAGGACAGGTCAGCACCTGCTAACCACCGCCTTGCCCAGCCTAACACCAGCCCCCAACCCCCCTGCACAGCCCCCCAAGGCTGACCACCCCTTGCACCCGCTGTGGCCGGCGTGGAGGGCAGGACACCTTCTTGCCGGTGGTTTTTTGGGGATGCTCACGCTGGTTATTCTCCTTTCTGCAGGAGTTGGGGGTCTCTTCCCCGGAGGCGCATTCCCCGGGGGCGCCTTCCCAGGGGCTGCCTCTGCTGCTGCGCTCAAGGCTGCTGCGAAAGCTGGTGAGTGCTGGGGGGATCCGATGGGATGCTGGTCCAGGCAACAATGCCGGGAAAGGCAATGCTGGGGCTCAGGCAGTCCCCGGGGACTCCCGGTGTCCCCTGGATATCTGGGATAGAATAGCTTTCCCCATGGAGCTGGGGGCTGCCAGCTGGAGGTGCTGCTCTCGCAGGGATCCCCACCGATGCGGAGGGTCCCTGTCACATCTTGGTGTGCTGAGAAGGGGGTGTTGGCCAAGCCCAAGCCCCCAGTAGTGGAGAGCACAGAGCTGCCTCGTCCCTGTGCCCAAGTCTGGGGAACCCATCCCCAATGCTGCCTCGGGCTGTCCCCTTCATCCCCCGAGAGCTTTCATGAGCTTGTCCTTTCCTTCAACACCACTCTGGCCACCCGTAGCCCAGTGGTGGCCTCTCACACTGGTACGCTCCTCTTCCCAATGCCCCCAGGTGCTGGCATTGGTGGCGTGGGTGGAATTGGTGGTCCTGGTGGCCTCGGGGTCTCCACAGGTAGGAAATATCCCTCGTCCCCAGCATAGCCAAGCACGGGGCAGACATGTCCCCATGCCTGCCAGGGTGGGCCAGAGCCGGCATGCGGGGCTCAGGGGTCTCTGCTGCCTGCAGGTGCGGTGGTACCGGGCGGGGTGCAGCCCGGGGTTGGCGCGGCAGGGAAACCCCCCAAAGTACCAGGTAGGTGCACGGCCCCGAAGCAGGGGGCCGGGGCGGGGAACGTCTCCGGCTGAGCGCTCATCCCTGATTTTCTCTCGCCCGGCAGGCGCTGGGATTCCTGGAGTTTTCCCAGGCGGCGTGCTTCCTGGTGCAGGTGAGCTGGGGGTCCCCACCAACAGCACCCTGACCCCTGAGGGGTTCCTCACCCTGCCAGCAGCACCCCACTTTGGGTCTATAGGCTTGTGGCCAGCTGCACCCTGGGTGCTATAACACCTCCCCTGCCTGCCCTGCCCACGCAGGCAGAGCACCCTGGTGCAACCCCCGCCCCAGTGCAGCCCCCACCCATGCTGCCCACCTGCCTAACTCCCTGCCCACCCCATCACTGGGGTTTCCAACCCTTTCACTGGGGCTGCAGTGACATTTCCACTGTGCCAAAGGCAGGGAGACCCGGCGTCTCTGGGGGTCTCGTGCCAAGCTCCGTGGGAGCAGGCGGCATCAGCGCCGGGAGAGGAGCTGGCACGCAGCACGCCAGGGCCACTTGCCCAGCCAAGGGCAGCGTGGGAAGGAGGGGGAGGAGGTGGCGGGAGTTGGGGGGGAGAGGAATTCCTAACTGCAAAGTAATTTGGGGGAGGAAGACTTGTGAAAACAAGATGTTTCGACATTGTCAGAAGGAGAAGTGTGTTGCTGGTCAGGAATGTCTTTTCCATGTCTGAAAACACGTGAGTTATAATGGAAGACATTTGTAAAAGGGAAAAAAAGCCCAAATAAAATAATAAAAACGAAAAAAAACCTGACACCAAAAACCCAATCCAAATGACTGCAAGGCCAAAGCACTGCCTGTGGCTGCTGGAAGGTCGGGGCTCAGCAGGCAGGACCCCTCCTCCCACTCCCCAAAGAGCCCCAGCTTGCACGAAGCCTTGGCACATCATTGGGGCAGAGGGCAGTGCCTGGCCTTGGCTATACCATGCCCGAGGCTGGTGCTTTCCTGTCATGAGCGGGACCCACTCGTGGGTGCCATGTACCCTGCAGGCACCCCGAGCTCCTGAGTGGGTAGCTTGGCCCCCCCTAAAGCACAGCGAGCCCCAGGGCTAAAGCAAACCCTTCTCTGGAAGCTCTACCCCCAGGGGGTGTGGGGGGATGGCATAGGGGGGTCCCAGCAAGTCCCTGGGGGATGAGGGTACCCTGTCCCAGGGTACGAGGGATAGTGCTGAGCCAGAGATGGGTGACAAGTATTTGGGAGCTGGGTGTGGGGGGACTAGGGTACCATCGATGCCACGATGCCCCACTGTGCTCACCTGGCCCCTCTGGTGTCTGCCTCAGGTGTCCGCTTCCCCGGCATAGGGGTGCTGCCCGGAGTACCCACTGGTGCTGGAGTCAAGCCGAAAGGTCCAGGTAGGTCCCCTCGATCCCCAGGGACACTGGGGTGGAGGGCGGGTCCAGCTCTGCTCTCATCCCCATCCTGCTGGGCCTGGCTCCAGCCCATCCTTTGGGGTCGTAGCCCCACGAGGCACATGGGCAAGTGAAGCTGACCTCCAGCTGAGCCCACTCAGACCAGTTTGGACCCCAAGGACCGTCCCTGAGGCTTACACGAGTGTCTTTGTGTTTCTGCCTAGGAGTGGGGGCCTTCGCAGGAATCCCTGGTGAGTGTCCCGTCTCTCTCGCCTGTCTTTCTCTTCCTTCCCAAGCCTGTTCATCACAGCCGTGGCCTCCCCATGCTAGAAGATGCCTCAGGGCTTCCCAAGCCACCCGCTCTTGTCTCCCGGGGTGCCCCGGGGCACTCCGCTCTCCCAAGGACTCTCACGCGGGCTCCAGGTGAGAGTCTGCTGTTGGCTTTGCAGGACTGGGAGGTTTTGGAGGTCAGCAGCCCGGTGTCCCTCTGGGGTATCCCATCAAAGCTCCTAAGCTCCCAGGTAAGCTGCCACAGCCAACGGGGCTAGGGGTGAAGGACCCCCAGAAGTGCCAGGCGAGGGACCTGCCATCCCCAAGGCTGAGCTGCGGTGCCCCCAGGTCCCCTGGACCTGGCAGAGCTGGTGTTGGCCCTGGGACAGCAGGACAGAGGACGGGGCACTGGGTGGGAGAGTCCGGCAGCAGCCTTGCCTGTCACAGCCCCCAGGCAGCTGCATGGATGTGGCTGCTGGTCCTGCCCGCAGCCCACGAGGACGATGCTGTGCCTCTCTCTGGCTGCTGTGAAGTAGGAAAGAGCATGTTCTAGGGACATGCTTTGGGCCAGGACACCCCAGACCATCCCTTTCAGCTCCTCTTGGCATGAGGCACAAGCTCTTGCAGGGACCATCAGCTGTCTGTGTCTCTGGGGGTTGTGCTGGGCATCGCTGGTCATTCACCCAAGTCAAATATCCCAGCTCAGGGAGCTCTAGCCAAGACCACCAACAGCAGACAGGCAGTGGAGATGGATCTCCAGGCAGGTCTCCCTCCCTATTGCCTGCTGAGACAAGGCTCAGCCCCAGGCAGGGGAGCCTGTGGGGTGCTCAGCACCCCTTTGCCATGCTGGGCTGCTCCGGGGATCCCCGTCTCCAAGCCCTGTGCTGGGTGCAAGCTCTGCTGGTCGCCAGCCGGCCATGCCTGTGCAGGGACAGCGGCAGGATGGGCAGTGCCAGGCAGCCCGTACCGGGTACTGTGCCCTCCAAGGGCCATGTTGTGGGCTTGCTGGTCCAAAGAGCATCCTCGAGGAGGACAGCCAGATTTGGCCAGGGACCCTCATCCCTGGGGTACTAGGACACAAGTAGATCCACAGGCATTTTTCCACTTGCAGAAACCCGTTGCTGCAGGCAGGAAAGCCTTGGCGGGAGGAGCCCACCCCCGGGGAGCGGGTCCCACTCCGGCACGGGCGCCAGCCCCAGCAGCTCCACCAGTTTCCCCCCGCCGGGGCCCGCCGCCACAAACAACGGCAGAAATACTTGGCCCGCGCCGGCTTCCTCCCGCGGAGGCAGAGTTAGCTCGTTAGGGCGACTCAGCCCCGACGCCATCGGATACTGTCTGGCCTCCTGGCCGCAGCCTGGCCCCAGACTGCCTTTCATGGGGTGCCCGGTGCGCAGAGCAAACCGCCGGCGCACGCACGGCACAGCCATGCCTGGCTCCATCCCGTGGCGGCCCCACCAGTGGCCCGCAGCCCGGACAGGACAGCGCTGCCGGCTGACCCACTTTTGGGGGAGTCTTCATTAAATAAACCAGGGAAGGACACCCACCCCTTGGCCAGGGAGCCCCGTTGATGCATCATGCCTCTTGGGGGGGGGGGGCAACAGGACAGTAGTGGTGTCCCCAACGGGGGTTTCAGTGCTTCAGTGCAGGGGGATGTCAGTTTGACACCTCTGAGGGCTTAGGGCTGGCAGTGTGGGGACACACTGGGCTGGCTGTTGAGGCTCTCTGATGCTGCAGGCAGACCTGGGGGCTCCCATACATCATCGCATCCCCTATGATGGAACCCAGCTGTAGCAGGTTCGTGTCAAGAGGGGATGAAGGGACAGTGGGCAAAATAACACTTTCAGTGGAAAGTCTCCTTTATGCATGATTTGCTCCAAATTCCCCAGCCAGCTCCTGCTCTGTGCTATCCCTCCTCAGAAGGTGGCCCCGGGGCTCCCTCACTCACTGGGGGCTCAGCCTGAAGCTATAGGTGAAATCTGGGTTTCACCTGATGCCATAAGGATGGGGACTGCTCCCCAGTGCCCAGCTGCACTGGGGTGGCACTGGTCTGTGCGAAACCCTTTCCATGCCAGCCTGTGTACCTATCATCCCTGAGCCCCCCAGCAGTGCTGGTGGCATCCCTGTGCCGGTGTAGGATGGGTGCGTGCAGCCCTGGGGTGGGGGCTGCTCTTGCATCTGGCTGGGGGTTGTGGGAGCTGGGCTTGGACTTGGCAAAACACTTGGAGACCCGAGGGCTTGGACTCTTGACCCTTAGAGTCACCTCCACGTGTGTCACCCAGTGCCAGGCCCTTCTGCAGCTTTGGGGTGAGTGAGGTGCTGATGCAGTGCTCCAGGGCAAGGGGGGGTTCCCCAGGTGGGGGACACCCAGCACGGCTTCAGAAAGCCTCCAGCTTCCAGCAATGCTGCACTGGCCTGGGACATGACTGGACAGCCTGGCAGGGTGGAGGGAAATGTGGTTCCCACATGCTGGCTGACAGGAGGGGACAGTGTCCCACGCTCTAGGGTAAGCTTTGCCATGAGCAATCCTGCCCTGGCTGCAGGCAGCCGCATCCCCACCCTGCCTGCAACCCCCTCAGGAGGGAGGGCTTGGTGTGTGAGACACCCCCACTCGCAGCTTCCCCATCGGGGATGTGGCAGCCTGTCACCCCTCCTCAGGCCGCTGCCAGCAGTGATGGGAGCTCGGTGCTGCCAGCTTCCAAGTACATGGTCCCCACCGCGTCACGGGCATCCCGAGCGGTGGGATCCTGCTCTTTCGCAAGGAAACATTTCCCCGGCTGCGATGTTCCCGCTTGTAATCCCTCCCATCCCTTAGCGCCGACCTCCTAACGAGGTCACGTTTCAGCGGAGGCTCCCAAGCCCTGATTCCAATTAAAACCTTTCATTTGGAGCCGGCTGCAGTGCAGCCAGCTGGGTACAGTTCTCGCCACGGGGCTCTTGGGGGGACCCCCCCCCCGCCAAAGCAAGGTCACAGGAGGCTCCTGCAAAACCAGCTTCAGGCACCACAGCCCAGGGCTGCGAGCTGGTGGCTCTTTTTGGAGGTGCTGGTGATGGAGAGGAGCATCTCCCAGCCTGGCTCCAGCAAGGGGCTGTATCCCAGAGGATTTGCTATCCCGAGGGATGGAGCCCCGAGGCCTGGTGCCTCACAGCTGGCTGGCAGAGAGGGGCTACACCGCGGGGCAGAGGGGGCACGGCCACCGGCAGCCAGGTGCTAACCCGCCACCTTTTCTCCTCTCCAGGTGGCTATGGATTGCCCTACAGCACTGGTAAGCTGCCCTACGGTGAGTGCTTGTAGCCCTCGCTCCGCGGTCGTAGCTCCTCGCGGCTCCGACGGCTGCCGCCATGTCCTCGTGGCCATCGGTCCCTGGGGCAGCATGAGGGAGTCCCGCTCCCAGGGCTGCCGTGCCTTGCCCTGCCACGGACCTGGCTGGGAGCAACCCGTCTCTCCTGGCATTCCATGCCACGGGGCCGGGAGCCGTTAATCCGCAGGCACGCTGCAGCACTGGCAGCGGTCGGCTGGCTGGCTGCTAGGACACGTCCTGAGCTGCGGCCAGCTCCAGGCAGGGATGTTTGAACTGGCATCTCAACTGCAGGGGGGAGCTGGCTCTGGCATCCCCCTCACATCCCTCAACACCGTGGAAGGAAGATCCTTTGGGTTGAGGGAGCTGCTCCATCTGCCTCGCCCCCCTTCCTAGGGCCAGTGCCTGACCTGGTTTTGCCTTTCTGTTTGTGATTCCAGGCTTTGGGCCCGGTGGGATCGGAGCTGGCATCGGGGCAGGAGGAAAGGCAGGGTACCCCACTGGGACAGGTATGCACCCTTCCCAAGCAGCCTCAGGATGGGAATGGCACAGACATGGCAGGGGAACAGGGCACTCCGGTGACTTCACCAGTCCCCATATGGGGTGTTGGGCAGTGCTCAGTAGCCCCAGCGTGGCAGTGACATCCCAGGGACAGCCTGGAGGGGTGCATCACCTCCCAAAGGAGAGGGGGGTGGATGCTGACAGGTGGAGCTGGTCGCCAGGGTCCTTGTGAGATGGAGAAGCCGAGGTGGGAATGTTCTCGGAACCTCAGCAACTTCCCATGTCCTTCTGCAGGTGTCGGAGCACAGGCGGCAGCGGCGAAAGCAGCAGCAAAATTTGGTGAGTCGCCCTCCGCGGGCACATCCATCACCCGTCTCCCCAGCAGGGCAGCTGCTCCCTCCCTCCCAGGCTGGGGGGATGCTGGTTGTGTCCTTACATCTCCAAGCTGACAGTCCCCTTCTCCCTTACGGCAGGAGCTGGTGTCTTGCCCGGTGGCATCCCAGGAGTCGGCGGAGTGGTACCTGGTGTCGGCGTGGTCCCAGGAGCCGGAGGTGAGGCGATGGAGGGGCGCAGCCCTGGGGATTGGGAAGGGTCACCTCCCCCTGTCCTGCACCCCTAACTCTCTCCCGCTACCCCGGCAGTCGGAGGGCCAGCAGCGGCAGCAGCAGCAGCAAAGGCAGCGGCGAAGGCAGGAGCTTTTGGTGAGTTCTCCGCTGTTTCGTACAGATCTGGCGGCTGCCTGCGGGGTCAGGCTCACTCTCGGGGCACAGAAGAGCCATACATTTGTGCAGGGGCTGCATGGCTTCACCACCTGCCCCACCACCCCCTGCCCCATGTCGTGGGGTGGTCTCCCAGCCCCAGCCCCCTGCCCTGACTCCAGCGGCTGCTTGCCGGAGCTCAGGGCAAGGTGAAGCCACTCTGCTGACCCAGCAGCTTTGTGGGTGGAAGGCAGCAAGGTGTGAAACCTCCCCCCCAAGGGCAGCAGAGGGGCTTTTCCCCCTTGGAACAGCTTCCAGCAGCCTGTTGGGAGACCCCCCAACAGGCGTAGCAAAGCCCAGACCGCAAAAAGCAGCTTTTTTGGCTGGAGGGCTGGCTGGCCACCTCGCGGTGCGGTGGCCCGACACGGGGCAATCGTTTCTCCGTAAGAGATGTGGTTTTGCTGTGCCAGGCTCCAGTGGGGGGTCTGGGGAGATGGTGTCTGCAATGAGCCATCATTCGTTAGCGGAGGGATGTGCTCGGTGACGCAGATCTCGTGTTCGCTGCTCCCTTTGTCGGCTGTTTCACCGGAGAAAAGCGAGTAGCAAACAACTGCTCATTGGAGCACCCACAGGCAACACGTCAGCCACAGGAGCAGCTGCAATTTACAACCATGGCCTTGGGGGACCTCAGGGGTCCTCAAGCTCCTGGGTAGCTGGGTGGGCTCCAGACCCCTGGATTGGGTGTAGGGAGCTGGGAATCCCCATCCCGGGCGCATCCCAGGTCCCCTGCGCAGCTGGCTTGGGAGGTGTGGAGACCCCACCTCAAAACCAGGTGCCCCGGAGCCTCCTGTGATACTGGGGGAGACACGGAGTATTTTGGGAGGGGGTCTGACTGCTCTGCTTCCCTCTAGGTCCAGGGGTGCTGCCTGGGGTTGGCGGTGTCCCAGGCCTCGTGCCCGGCGTTGGTGGTGTCCCCGGCTTGGTGCCTGGTGTCGGAGGTATCCCCGGGGTGGCAGGTGACTGTTCCCAAGAGCCCTGTCCCCACTGCCTGGCTCTGCAGGTGGCACGGGGACTGGTGGCTGAGGATCTCTCTCTCCCTTGTCCCCAGGAGTCGGGGCGCCGGCAGCAGCGGCAGCAGCAGCAAAGGCAGCTAAGTACGGTACGTGCTGCGCAGTGCAAGGAGATCCCCAGCAGCTCCCCAGGGACCCCTGGTGACCCTCTCCACCCGTGGCACACAGGGCACCCCCAGGCAGGAAGGTGTCCCCTGGGGATCATTCCTGATGGCTCATTAGGGGGAAGCATCCCTGGGGATGCACAAATAGGATGCAGGAGTGGCCCCAAGGCTCCATGGAAGGCTGGGGGATCCATGTGCTGCTCCAAAAGGCAGTGCCGGAGCTTACATGGCCAGGTCCTGGGACCTTCTCCGGCATTGTCTCTGCAGAGCGCTGGGAGTCCCCTGGGAGCACCCATGCTCAATGGCAGTTTTCCTTTGAGGGCTAAACCATCGGTAGCCATTTCTTCCATTCCTTTTCCACGCTGTATAGAAAAAAATCCCACCATGTGCCCAGGGAAGGGTGTGATTTAGGGAGAAACTTGGAAGTGACAAGTTAAAGGGTGTGTGTATGTGCTGGGATGCCAGGCACCTGCTGAGCAAGGGGCATAAGGACAATCCCTCTGGCACTCAGCCCTTCCACAAGTGACCTGATGCTTGTCACTGTGTCACTAACAAGTGCCAGCGGGTCAAGGCTGTCACCACCCTGGGCAGCTTCCCAGCTTCCCAGTCTGGCCAGTGTCCAGGGCACCCAGCCCTTTCAGACAGCTACTGGGGACCACCAGCCACTTCTCCCCTGAGGCCTGTTTGGCTACAAGGTTTGATGTTCCCGTGATGTGGACCATCTGGAGCCCGCCGTGATGATGAGGATCATCACGATCCCCTGTGCTGGTGACTTCCCAGCCTCCCTTTTACAACAGCAGATTTACCAGCCTCGCCGGGGCCTCGCAGGAGACACGGCAGCAGCCCTTCCCTCGTACCGGTGTGCATCATTCCTGGGATGAGGCAGTGGGGTGCTCTCCTCACTGTGGCACAACCACAAGAGCAGCCCTATGAAAGGTCCCACCTTCCAACTGTTGTTGCAACACGATCCAACTTCTCCTCTCTCGTTGCCTGCAGGAGCTGGCGTCGGTGTTCCCGGTGTCCCTGGTGTCCCCGGTGTCCCTGGTGTCCCCGGTGTCCCTGGTGTGCCTGGCGTCCCTGGTGTGCCCGGCGTGGCTGGGGTACCTGGCGTGGTGCCTGGTGTTCCTGGTGTGGTGCCTGGCGTTCCTGGTGTGGTGCCTGGCGTTGGAGGTGAGTGGATGGGTTGGCACAAGCTGATGGGGTGGTCCTGGCCTCGCCATTCCCCTGACCCTCTCCCTTCTGCCCCTGCAGTGGGTGGCCCAGATGCCGCAGCGGCGGCGGCAAAGGCTGCAGCGAAAGCCGCGGCATTCGGTGAGTCACTGTCATCCTTTCCCGGGGGGAAGGAGGGATGCTTGCAAACAGGCAGGGTGGGGGGCACCCCTGGCGCTGTGGGTGGCAGGGAGTCAACGGGACTCTGCCTTCGGAGCCTGCCTGCTCGGTCACATCCCTGAACCTCTCTGCAGGAGCAGGGCGTGTGCCCGGTGTCGGCGTGCCCGGTGTCGGTGTGCCCGGTGTCGGTGTGCCCGGTGTCGGCGTACCCGGTGTTGGCGTGCCTGGAGTCGGCGTGCCCGGCGTTGGTGTGCCCGGTGTCGGCGTGCCCGGCCTGGTGCCCGGTGGGGTCGGAGGCATACCAGGTGAGATGGTGTCTAAGGGATGCTTGCGATGTTCCCAGTGGTGCTGGCTGAGGGGTGCTGGCATGGGCACCACGGCCGCCCTCACGATCCCCCTCTCCTCCAGGAGTCGGAGTTCCAGCGGCCGCCGCTGCTGCCAAAGCAGCCGCCAAAGCAGCCAAGTACGGTAAGCCGGGATCTCTCCGGGGTTATCCCACATGTCCTGGGTCCTGCTGCCTCCTCACCCCAGGCTGCTCCTCTGGGGTCAGGGCTGAGGCCCGGCACTGCACAGTGGTCACTGTGGGTTGGGGCAAGGAATGAGCTCTCTGCAGGGCTGTACGTGGGATGAGGTCCTGGCTGTGTCAGACCAGAGAGCTGGAATGCATGGAGGGTCCTGGATTCACCATCCATACACTGCGCCTCGTACATTAGTCCATCCATGCTCCCTTCTGCACCCCATCCTCGCCACCAGCCAACCAGTCACCTCAGTATCCATCTGTCCACCCATCCACACCTCCATCCACTCATCCCTCCACTCACCCCTCCATCCATCCACCCATCCCAGCCTGCCATGCCTTGTCAGCCCGCTCCTTCCATCGCCTCTTCCTGAGCCTCCGCCCCAATCCTTCCCTCTCTCCTTGCAGGAGTGGGTGGCCTGGCTCCTGGCGTGGGTGGCCTGGCTCCTGGTGTAGGTGGTCTAGCTCCCGGCGTGGGTGGCCTTGCTCCTGGCATAGGTGGCCTGGTTCCTGGTATTGGAGTTGTCCCAGGTGAGGAGGGTGAGGACAGCGGGTAGCGGTGGCAGCCCGACTGTGCTGGGGCTGGTCTGGGGTAGGACAGGCCTGAGGAGGACCTCGATGGTCTCCATCAACTCATGGCCATCCCTTGGGGGATACAGACAAGGCGGGAGGGATGGGCTTTGCCCAGCATTGCTGGAGAGGACCCCCCTGCGGACACTGACCCCCTCTTGCTCTCTCCGCTCAGGGGTTGGAGGTCCGGCCGCAGCAGCTAAAGCAGCAGCGAAGGCAGCCAAATTCGGTGAGTTGGCTGGAGAAGCCCATCGCTCACGGCTCAACCCATAGCAGGCAGCCCTGCCCGCCCGTGGGCATCTGAGGTCTCCCCATGAGCCCTGGCATGGCATGGACTGGCCCGGGGGAGCTGGGGGCCTTCGTGGGTGGGTACCCTATGCTGAGCCCATCATCCCATGGGATTATGGGGATCACCCCCGTGCTGCCTCACCCCCTCCCTCTGCAGGTGCCGGCGTTGGAGGAGTGCCAGGCGTGGTGCCCGGTGTAGGCGGTGTGCCCGGTGTTGCCGGAGTTCCAGGAGTGACACCCGGTGTCGGTGGTGTGCCTGGGTTGGTGCCAGGAGTGGGGATACCCGGTACCGGCATCCTCCCTGGGGCAGGTATGTGCTTTGTCACACCCCAGCTGGGGACCCACTTAGGGACAGCAGTGGCCAGGGATGCTAAAAACCACCAAGCCACGTGGAGGGAGGGCAGAGGGGTACGCGGGCAGGATGGGGGACAGTGACACATGGGAGGGGTGCAGGGGTGACTGTCCTAACTGCGGTGTCCTCATTCGCTTTGCAGGCATCCCCCAAGTAGGGGTGCAGCCAGGTGCTAAACCTCCCAAATTTGGTACGTATCTTTGCCACCCTGCTCCAGGTCCACCTTGGACCATCACCGGGCACCCTCCTCGTGTGGCCGGCCTCGCTTCGTGTCCCTTGCATGCCCCCTGGTGTCCTGGTGGAGAGTGGCCCAGGCGTGGGAGCTGGCACCCAAAGTGCCACCCGTGCCCCCTCCTCTGGACTCACTGGGGACGTTTTTCTCCTTGTCTGCATTGCCTGCAGCAATGCGTCATGCAGGGGGTGAGGCCCCTCCGGGTCTTCTTGCTCTGGGTGCTGAGAGATGGGTGCTGGGGACACCCAGGATAGATGTCAGGGCCACCCCACTGGGTCAAGCATTGGTTGGGGGTGCCCCAAGCTGTGGGTGCTGGGCAGTGGGGGCACAGGGGTTAATGGTCTTTTTCTGGCAGGCGCTCCTGGGACTGGAGTCCCAGGGGTCGGTGGCATCCCAGGTAGATGCTGGCAGGAGCGGAGCCCAGGCAGTGGTGATGTGCAGGCAGATGGATGCTCCCCCAGTGGGATGCGGGTAGGGGGATGCTCCCCCAGGGCACAGGGAGAGTGGGGCTGCCCGAGGAAGGCCAGGCACACACAGGGCTGGGTGAGGAGCGGATCAGATGCTGCCCCACTGCCCATTCATGCTGGTGCTCACCCAGGGTCCCTGTTACAGGTGGCGTTGGAGTCGGTGGCCTCGGAGTTGGTGGCCTTGGAGTTGGTGGGCTCGGTGCTGGTGAGTGATGCTGGCCCCTGGTATCAGGGCTCCCCACAGCTGGGGTGCAGGTAGCAGAACAGCAGCAGCAGGCTAGCAGAGTGCTGAAAAGGAAAGGGGATGTGTGGGATGTGTGGGATGTATGGGATGCAGGGCCGCTTTTGTCCCCTCCCACTCCCACGGCACAGTCCCACCTCACACTGTCAGTGGCCTGTGCCCCGACTTGTGTCTGCCACCTGCCCTGCTCCCAGAGTGTGATCAGAAAGGAATGCCATCGCCGAGCAGGTACCGAGGGCCATAGCACGTGTTGCTCATGCCATGGAGACAGGGAACGGTACTGTACCATGTAGAGATGCAGGTCCCTGCCTGGGGACCCTCTGGGCTCCTAACAGGGTCTGGCTGCAGCCCTGGGGGCAGCGAACCCTGGTGGGGGCTGCACTGATGCCCCTCTCTGACACAGGGATCTTGTATCCAGGAGCTGTTGGGAAACCTCCCAAGCCAGGTAAACAGTGACTTCTCTGGCCAGGGAGGCTGGAGAGGTGACCCCCATCCCTGTCCCCAACCCTGTCCCCACACTCCCCACCCTCACCAGGGCTCTCCCATCCTGCAGGTTTTGGTGTTGGGGGGCTGCAGCCAGGTGAGTGCTGCTCTTTGAGTTTGGTGTGGGAGCGTGTCCCCTACCACACCATGCTCGTCCCTGCTTGCTGTCCCCACCATGCTGCTGCCCCCCGCTGTGCACACCACTGCCCAGGAGAGCACCCCAAAGCCACACGGGTGTCATGGCAGGGACAGGGGCTCGTGCAGTGGCTCCTGTCCCTGCAGTGAGCAAGGGTCCCCAGTCAGGGTGTCCTCAGCCAGGGTGTCCCCAGCCAGGCAGGGGTTTGATGGCACTGCTGTCACAGGCTGTCACTGGCTGTTGCTGTTTCCCCAGGGGTTGGAGTTCCAGGCTTCGGCGTGTCACCGATATTTCCAGGTACCATCCCCAGCTCATTGCCTTGGCATGCGCCCGGGGCACCCCGTGGTGCCCTGCTGGCTCGCAGGGACACACACAGCCCATGGAGCGTGGGGACATGGTCATGGCATGGGGAGGGGCCCAGGGGACTGGGCTGAGCTGGGGGAGGGGGGCCCAGATGGGGATGCGGGGCAGAGCGATGGGTGCCTGGTGGGTGCTGATGGCTTTGCTGTCCTTTCAGGTGGGGTTGGCGGCCAGCTGGGATTCGGTGGTGAGTGTCCATCCCCTGAGCAGGGCATTTTTGGGGAGGGGGGGGGCATATCCCTGCAACACCCAGCCACTGAGTGGGGTGGGTGTCCCACTCACCCTGCTCTGCCTTCCCCCACACAGGGAAACCCCCCAAGACCTTTGGAGGAGCCCTCGGTGCCCTGGGCTTTAGAGGTAAGCGCTGCTGATGGATGACCCCCCTGCACCCTCTGCCCTTCTCCTAGCATCTCCCAGGGGTCTGGGGGTGCAGGGTGAGGGGCTCATCCTGTGAATCCCTCCTTCCCAGGTGGCGTGGGCTGCGCACAAGGGAAGTACTGCGGGAGGAAGCGGAAGTAACCGCCCGCCGTCACCGATGACCTCATGAACTTTGGTGCTACTGCATGGTCCAGAATGTAAATCCCAAGCAAAGCTGAGACACACACCCCCCACCCCAAAACCCCGGACCCCCACCCATGCCTGGGCCATCCCCACGTTCCCAGGAGGGACCCTGCGCCTCCAGCAGTGCCCGTCGTCCCCCCCAGCCAGCCCCTCCGGCCCAGCAGGGAGCGCGGAATAAACTGCGGGGAGCAGCCATCCCCCTTGGTGCTATCGCTCCCTGCGGGATTTGGGGGGAAGGGGGGGTCTTGGGGTGTCACCCCCTCCCCCCCAGCCCCAGAGCTGACCCCGTGAGGGGAGGGGCCAGGATGAGGGGCACCCCACATTGGAGGGAGGGAAGGGGGACCTGGTGGCGGGGGACTGTGTGGAGGGGGGATGTCCCCGTTGCCTTGGGGGCCCCCCCCAGTCCCTGCGCTTCCCCCAGCCCAGAGGGGATGCAGGCAGGAGGGGCTCAGTCCCTTCATGTTACTCACTTTGCTATAACTGGGTGGGACACCCTATACAGAGGGAATCGCTTCCGACAGACTAATAAAGGACAAGTTTTTAAAGGACTCCGGCTCCATCCTTTGTCCCTGTCCCCCTCCCCATGGTGGTGACGGGTGGCCCAGCCCGGCATGTGGCCCTGGCTCTGCCCAAGCCTGGGGATGTGTCGGGGACCCTGTGTGCCCCACTGTGTGGTCACAGCTCTGGGACACAGCCTTGGGAGCCAGGGGATCCTCACACCACCTCCCACAGTGACAGCCTCAGGAATGAGGGGACATCCATGCCTTGTCCCGTGGTGACAGCCTAGGGACCCAGAAGGATATCTGTGCCCATGGTGACAGCCTGAGGACCAAGGGGGATGTCCATGCCCTGCCCTTGGTGACAGCCCAGGGGACGAGGGCTACATCCATGTGCTATCCCATGGTGGCAGCCCAGGGGACAAGGGATACATCCGTGTGCTATCCCATGGTGGCAGCCTAGGGGACAAGGGATACATCCGTGTGCTATCCCATGGCGGCAGCCCAGGGGACGAGGGATACATCCGTGTGCTATCCCATGGTGGCAGCCCAGGGGACGAGGGATACATCCGTGTGCTATCCTACAGTGACAGCCCAGGGAATGAGGGATACATCTGTGTGCTATCCCATGGTGACAGCCCAGGGGACGAGGGATACATCCGTGTACTATCCCATGGTGGCAGCCCAGGGAATGAGGGGGACATCCATGCCCTCCCCGTGGTGACAGACCAAGGGGTGATGGGGATGTCCATGCCCTGCCCCACAGTGGCAGCCCAGGGCCCCAGCGGGCCGTCCGTGCCCAGCCCCATGGTGACAGCCCAGGCAATGAGCGGGGTACCCGTGTCGTGCCCCACGGTGACAACCCGGGGTAGATGGGGACACCCGTGCCCACGGTGACAGCCCCCAGGCCTGCAGCCCGCCATTCCTCGGCCCCGCCCCATTCACCCGCGAGCCCCGCCCCTGGCCTCCTGACCACGCCCCATCACCCGGACACGCCCCGTATCCCGCTTTAGGCTCCGCCCCGAGCCCCGCCTCCCCCGGCGGCCGCGCCGGCGCTGTGCTCCCGCCCGGCCGTCCCCGCCCGCCCGCCGGAGCCGCAGCGGCAGCGGCAGGGCCGGGGCCGGGGCCGGGGCGAGGGCAGGGCCTGGCGCGGCGCCGGGCAGCGCGGCTGCATGAGGTTGATGCTGCTGTGCTGCACCTGGAGGGACGAGCCTATGGGAGAGGACGAAGGTGCGTGACCCCCTCCCGGGCCCCTGACTCAGCGCTTCCGCCGCCATTGGGGCCCCACGACCCCCCCCCCTCCGGCTCACCCGCGACCCCCGGCCAGCCAGCATCCCTCTCCGTATCCCCCGTGCACCCCCACATCCCCCCCGCATCCCTCCAGCATCCTTACATCCCCCCTGCACCCGCATCCAGTCTACATCCTTCCAGCATCCCTTCTGCACCCCTACATCCATCCCTGCACCTATACGTCCTCCTCTGCACCCCCACATCATGCCCTGCATCCCCCCTCAACCCCCCTTCTAGCCTGCATCCTCCTTGCACCCCCCATTTATCCTACATCCCCACTGCACCCCCTGCATCCCCCTGAACCCTCAAATCTCCCCCTTCACCCCCTCTTCAGCCCACTTTCCCCCTACATCTCCTCCTGCACTGCCTTCCAGCCTACATCCCCCCTGCATCCCCACATCCCCCTCCATCCTGCGTCCCTGCCTGCACCCCACAAACACCCCCACATCCCTCCTTGCACCCTACAAATACCCTGCACCCCAATATTCCCCCATACCCCCTATGCCTTCTGCCTCCTTCCCTGCACCCCCACATCCCTACTGTGCCTCTGCACCCCCTCGACCCTTCATTCCACCCCACACCCCCACTGAACTTGCATCCCCATTCTTCATCCCTCACCTCCCTCCCTGCACCCCCATATCCATCCACTGCACCCGCTGTGTGCCCCTGCACCCCTTCCCATCCTGCAGTTCCCCATCCAGCACCCCTCTGTATCCCTGCACTGTGCCTGTGCCCCATCCATCCATGCTGCATCCCCAGCACCCTCAGTGTCCCTGCACCCATGCTGCACCCCTCTGTGTCCCCCCACGCACCCTGCACCCCCCAGCACCCATCCTACACCCCTCCACATGCACTCTGCAGCCCCCCAGCACCCATCCTGCACCCCTTAGTGTCCCTCCATGCACTCTATGTCCTACCGGATCCCTCCCTTACACGCCTTCCATCCAGCACCCCTTCATCTCCCCCCACCCCCCCATCCTTCATTCCCTCCCATCCTGCACCCCTTCATCTTCCCTGCATCCCCCTTGCACCCTCTGCCTCCATCCTGTACCACTTCACCCCTCCCCGCACCCTCTGCCCCCACCTTGCACTCTTCTATCTCCCCTATACCCCTCCCTGCACCCATCCTACCCCCCTGCACCCTCTGCCCTCCTCCTGCACCCCATCATCCCTCCTGCCCCCCAGTGTGTGCCCCCATTCCACCCTTCCTGTGCGGCCAGCTGCAGGCACCCCTCCATCCCCAGCATCTCTGTGCCCCCAAACATCCGTCCTGCCCTCAGCACCCGGCTGTGTCCCAGCCCCCTCCATCACCACTGCACCCCGCGACCTGTCTGTCCCCTCCAGCACCTCCACGGGACACCCTGGGTCCCCAAACCCTGCCCCCACCCACTTCTGCACCCCCTACCCACCCTCAGCTTCCCTGTGTGCCCCCCATCCCCATGGGCCCAGAAGTACCCCTGGGGGCCAAGGGCTCTGGAGGTGGCCTGGCACAACGTGGCCCCATCTGGCCCCCCCCCCCGGGGACAGCAGCACCACGACCTTGTCCCCGTTATGGGATCGATGGAGGGGGGGGCCGGGAGGGGTGGAATTCATCACCCCGGGCAGAGGGACTTAATCCTGGGGGAGGTGCCTGGATGCTGCTGCAGGGAAGATGGGGGCAGGTGGCCGGGTGACATCCCTGTCCCCCTTGTGTCCCCCCTTTCCACCCAGGGACCGACCTGCCGGTGTGTGCGAGCTGCGGGCAGGGCATCTACGACGGGCAGTACCTGCAGGCACTGAACGCCGACTGGCACGCCGACTGCTTCAGGTAGAGCCCGTCGGGACAGCCTCGGGGACACCGGGATGCTCCGCAGGGATGGGGACAGCAGAGCCCCCCGGCTCCGGCCATGGACCTCGTGCCGGGGTGGGCAGCGGGGTGCAGCCAGGGCTCCCCGTGCGCTGCTGCGCCTGGCAGAGTGCTCTGCTGCCTGTACCCGGGGGCTGCCTGTACCCCGCAGCTGCCTGTACCCCGCGGCTGCCTGTACCCCGCAGCTGCTGTCCCTTCCTGCCCGGTGACAGGCGTGCAGGGCTGATGTCACCCGGCCCCCTCCCTCCCTGTTTCCTCTTTCGTTCGAGCCCTCCCGGCAGCTCGAGCCGCAGAGGAGGAGGAGGAGGAGGAAGGTACCGGGTTGGGGGGTGCAAGGGGTGGCCGGGACCTGGTGGGGGTCCCTGTGGGGCTGGGGGTGCCGATTGCGGTGGGACAGCGGGGTGGTCGCCCCCTCTCCATCCCGTGGAGGATGCTGGTGGCGGTGCTGAGGAAGAGCCGCGTCCTGAGCGCCGGAGCCAAGTGAGTGGGAGTGGGTCGGGCCGGCCTCTGCACCCCCCGCACCCCCGGGGTGCTCTGCTTGTCCCCCCCTCCCTGAGTTGCTCTGCCTGTGTCCCCCCCCCCGGGATGCTCTGCCTGTCCTCCTGCCCCATGCTTGGCTCCGCACCCCCCGCCAGCTGGATACAGCCCCCCCCCCCAGCTCCCCCCACGGGAGACCGGCTTCCGGCGGCCCTGGGCTCGCTGGTCCAAAAGCCTTCCTCCTCCTCCTCCTCTCCCCCCCACTCCTTCCCCCATGCTCCCCGCTTGCAGCCCTGGAAGGGACCGTGGGCCTCATCCCAGTCACGCGTGGGAGCAGGAGGGATGCGGCCGCCCCGTCGGGGGGGTGGGGGTTAAGGGGGCGGGGCCACGCGACCGCCCCCACCCCCCATTGGCCACCGCACCCGCCCCTCCAGCCCCCAGGCCCAGGGGACGCTCCGGGCTGCGCAATCGGGCGGCGGCGGAGTCCTCGCGCGGTGACGTCATGGGGTGGGGAAATTCCGCGCCGTGACGTCACGCCTGGTTGGTATTCCACTTGCGCGCGACGCCCGCCCCCGACTGAAGAACGGGAGGGGGGGGGACTGCGGCATTCCCCATGCACCCCCCCTGCACCCTCCCCCCCCCCCGAGCATCCCTCTGCCCAAGCTGGTGCAGCATCCCATTGCACAGCACCCCCTGCACCTGCCTGTGCGCCCCCAAAATTCACAGCCCCCTGGGCACACCCTGCCATCGCACAGCCCCCTGCACCCCCCATCTTCCTGCCCCCCCCTCCCCCAATCCCACAGTCCCAGAGCAGCTCCCTGCACCCCCCAGTACCCCACCACTGCAGGTGCATCCCCTTTGCACCCCCAAAGCTGGCACGTCCGTGACCAGGCTGGCACCTCCATCCTCGTGCCTGTCCCCACCCCGTGTCCCCACATGTCCCTGCACCGCCAGCCTGCGCTGGCACCCCCGGAGCTGCCTCCGGCCACCCTGGGGATGGTGACACATGGATGTGGTGGCCCCCCAGCAGGGTAGGAAACAGGGGAAGCATCTTTCAGAGAGAGCCGTGGGGCAGATGGGCACTGGCTGCCCCCCAGGGTGGCATCGGGGACAGGGTGACGATGGGGATGTGGTGACAAAGGGGTCCCCATCCCCTGTTGCAGGTGCTGCGAGTGTGGGGCTTCCCTATCCCACCAGTACTACGAGAAGGATGGGCGCCTGTACTGCAAGAAGGATTACTGGGCGCGCTTCGGGGAGCTCTGCCACGGCTGCTCTGAGCAGATCACCAAGGGACTGGTCATGGTGAGCACCGGGAGGGTCCCTAGGGGGGGTCCCCAGAGCCCTGACCCACGGCTGAGCTCCCTAAAAAGGGGGCGAGGTGAGGAGGGGGCACAGAGTCCCAGCACAGGGTGGCTGGGGTACCCTCTGTGTTTTAGGGGGACCCGAGGGGGGAGTGGAGTGCCTTCATGTTGGGGCAGAGGGGTGCAGGGGGGAGGCTCAGGGTGGTGGGGAGGTGTCTCTGCATCCATCCTCAGCCGGTGGCATGACTGGCCCACCCCCCCGCCATGCCATGGCTCAGCCTGCCCTTCCCTTGGCCCCGGTGCACCCATGGGTGCGCCCAGCACCCACACTCGGTGTCCCGGTTGTGGGGGGTCGCTGGGGCTGATGGGGTCTGCCTGCAGGTGGCTGGGGAACAAAAGTACCACCCCGAATGCTTCAGCTGCCTCAACTGCCGCACGTTCATCGGGGACGGGGACACCTATGCGCTGGTGGAGCGCTCCAAGCTCTACTGGTACGTCCCAGCCTGGGTGGGTGGGTGCCGGGGGGGGCGGGACGACACATACACGTCCCTGGCATCCCCCCACCCACCTGCCTCCTCTGGGCCCCGCAGCGGGCACTGCTATTACCAGATGGTGGTGACACCGGTCATCGAGCAGATCCTGCCGGATTCGCCGGCTTCCCGCATCCCGCACACCGTCACACTCGTCTCCATCCCCGCCTGCTCCGACGGCAAACGCGGCTTCTCCGTCTCCATCGACCAGGGCTGCGGCACCGAGCACCCCCGCACCGTCCGCGTCCGAGAGTGCGTCTGTGTCCCCCCTGCCACTGTCCCCTCCCCAAGGCTGGGGGCGTCCTGTGTCCCTTCTGCTGGTGGGATCCACCCCACAGAGACTTTTTGGGATGGGAGGGTGAGGGAGGAGGCTGGTGTGTCCCCATCAGCTGGGGGTGGCCAAAGGGGACTGTGGTGGCATGTCCCCAGCTTCTGGGGTGGCTTGTGGGGACCATGCAGGCATGTCCCCGGCCATCAGGGTGGCTTGGGGGTGACCCAATCTGCCAGGGTGGGATGTGAGTACCGGGCTGGCGTGTCTGCGTATGTTTGGGATGGCTCGGGGGTACTGTGCCAGCATGTCCCCATCCAGGAGGAGTGACTCGTGGGCAACATGCCTGCCTGTCCCCATCTGGTAGGGGTGACATGTGGGCAGCGTGCCTGTGTGTCCCCATGTAGCAGGGGTGACTCGTGGGTACCGTGACTGCATGTCCCCATCCTGGAGGGGTGACTTGTGGGTACCGTGACAGCATGTCCCCGTCACATGAAGGTGGCTTGTGGGCAGCATGCCTGTGTCCCCATCCAACAGGGGTGGCCCGTAGGCAGCTTGCCTGTGTGTCCCCATCTGGTAGGAGTGACCCGTGGGCAGCTTGCCTGCGTGTCTCCATCTCGCAGGGGTGACTCATGGGTACCATGACAGCATGTCCCCGTCTTGCAGAGGTGACTTGCAGGGGATGCCACAGCCTGTCCCCATTGGCTGGGGATGGCTCGTGGGCAGTGTCCCAGCACATCCCCACCCATTAGGGTGTCAGGGGGCTGACCCCTGCTGCCTGCTGGCCTCGCAGGGTAGATCCAGACTGCATCAGCCCTGACATGAAGAACTCCATCCACGTGGGCGACCGCATCCTGGAGATCAACGGCACCCCCATTGGCCACGTCCCTCTGGATGAGGTACATTGCCCCCCGTGTGCCCCCCAAACCAGCACCTTACCCCCACAAACCACCCCTGCTATCCTTTTCTGCTCCCAGATTGACCTCCTGATCCAGGAGACCAGCCGCCTGCTCCAGCTGACCATCGAGCACGATCCCCACGAGCCCCTTGCCCGCGAGTCGGGGCTTGCCTGCAGCCCCCTGCCCGCCTCATGCAGCCCCTTGTGCTCGCCGGCCCCCCAACTCTGCGGGGAGCCCACAGCCATGCGCCAGCGGACTGTCATGTAAGGCCGCCGGCTCGCCTGCCTCTCCCGTTGGGGTCCCTCCTTGGGGCTGACCCTCTGTCTGTCCATCCCGCAGGAGGAGCTGCAGCACGGACAAGTCTCCAGGCTCCGGCTCGGTGGGCTCACCCGCATCCCAACGCAAGGACATCGGTCGCTCCGAGTCGTTGCGCGTCGTCTCCCGCGCCCATCGCATCTTCCGCCCCTCCGACCTGATCCACGGCGAGGTGCTGGGCAAGGGCTGCTTCGGCCAGGCCATCAAGGTGGGGCTGGACAGCCACAAGTGTCCTGAGCGTGAGGTTCTCCGCTCCTTGGGATAGAGGGAGGGAGGATACCATCTCCCCTGGGGTGTCCCCAGAGGTGGGGGTGGCAGCGGGGAGGCGGTGGCTCAGTCCCTGCCCTCCCTGCCAGGTGACGCATCGGGAGACGGGCGAGGTGATGGTCATGAAGGAGCTGATCCGCTTCGACGAGGAGACGCAGAGGACCTTCCTCAAAGAGGCGAGTGTCCCCCTTTTTTAATCACCATGGTTGGGGGGCGCACGAGGGATGGGACTGTCCCACCCTGTCCCCACCTCTGATACGACACGCGCCTGGAGAGGGGGGTGGCCAGGCCCCGCCTGTTTAGTGCAGAGCGCTCCACGTGGGCAGCAGGTCGGTCCGAGTGGGTGCTGGGTGCCTCGGGGTGTCACGGGTATTGGGGGGGGGTGTCCTGCAGGTGAAGGTGATGCGCTGCCTGGAGCACCCCAACGTGCTGAAGTTCATCGGGGTGCTGTACAAGGAGAAGAGGCTCAACTTCATCACGGAGTACATCAAGGGGGGCACCTTGAGGGGCCTCATCAAGAGCATGGTGAGCACTGGGGGGGCAGGTTGGGGGGACTGTGGGACCCCTGTCCCCTCTCCTCTGGCAAATCCCCTTCCTCCTGTCCCCAGGATAGCCACTACCCTTGGAGCCAGCGGGTCAGCTTCGCCAAGGACATCGCCGCTGGCATGGTGGGTGCTGCTGGGGGACAGGGGGGTGGGATGGGTGCTGGTGGGTAGGGGACCGTGGGGTGGGGGTGCCCCCTGCTCTCAGCCCATCATTCCTCCCCCCAGGCCTACCTCCACTCCATGAACATCATCCACCGTGACCTCAACTCTCACAACTGCCTGGTGCGAGAGGTGAGTCCCACCTCGCTGGTGTCCCCCCCTAGCTCAGGTGGGGGTCTTGGTCCCCTATATAGCTCCCCCCATGCCTCGCCCCTTTCCATCCACCCAGAACAAGAGCGTGGTGGTGGCTGATTTTGGGCTGGCGCGGCTGATGGTAGATGAGAAGAACCAGCCTGAGCATCTCAAGAGCCTGAAGAAGCCGGACCGCAAGAAGCGGTACACGGTGGTGGGGAACCCCTACTGGATGGCCCCCGAGATGATCAATGGTGAGTGATCATGTCAGGAGGGTGGACGTGGCCAGCCAGGGCTCTGTCCCCAGCAGGGGACACTCGGTGGCAGGGATAGGCATGGCCTGACCCATCTCTCCCCACAGGGAGAAGCTACGACGAGAAGGTGGACATCTTCTCCTTTGGCATCGTCCTGTGCGAGGCAAGTACCCTTGGGGGTGGGGTCCTTATTGGGGTTGGGGGTCCTCCCCTTTGGGTTTGGGGTCTTCTCTTGGCACTGAGCTCGTTCCTCTCCCCCAGATCATTGGCCGGGTGAGCGCTGACCCCGACTACCTGCCCCGCACCACCGACTTCGGCCTCAACGTCAGGGGGTTCCTGGACCGCTACTGCCCCCCAGCCTGCCCCCCCAGCTTCTTCCCCATCGCCGTCTGCTGCTGCGACCTGGACCCTGAGAAGCGGTGAGTGGTTGGGACGCCCCTGAGGGGGACCACTGAAAGGGGGGGGGGGGGGGGCTGCTATGTGGGGGAGGGAATGGGACACAGGGCCAGCAGAGCTGCCACATGCCCCCCCTTCTCTCCCAGGCCATCCTTCAGCAAGCTGGAGCAGTGGCTGGAAACCCTCCGCATGCATCTGGAGATCCACCTGCCGCTGAGCTCCCAGCTGGAGCAGCTGGACCGAGCCTTCAGGGAGATGCACCAGCGGGGCGAGAGTGGGCTGCCTGCGCCCCCCCGATAGAGCCACCCCCCAACCCACACCCCCTCTCAAGCTGTGGGAGAAGGAGCTGCACCCGCCGAGAGTATCTCCTCTGGCTGCCACCACCCCCGGGGCTGGATCCCTGGGGGTCCCCGGATGAGCCCCCCCAACTCCCCCACTCCCCTGCACGGGCTGCCTGCGCTGCTGCCCGCACCCCTGCCCGCACCGTCCCTGGGAGCTGGCTCTCCCCAGGGCTGCACAGCCCCGTGCATCCCCCTGATGCCGTAGCTCTTACTCCCAGGACAAGCCTGGCCGGCCGCACCGTGGGGACAGTCCCATGTCCCCATGTACCCCCCACCCTGCCCCGGCTCGCTTTGCCTTTGCACGCCCGGGGGCTGCGCGGCCGCTGCACCCGCACGAGCCCCGTGGGCTCCCCCGTCCAGAGCCGCGGCCTCGCGGCGGTGCCTTGGCTTTCCATGAACTTGCACTGCGACACAGGAGGGACCCCTAAGTTCCTTTTGGGGGGTACACAGCCCCCGAGCCCCCCCCACCCCCGGGGGAGCGCAGGTCCCGGGGCAGCCTCGTAGCAATGCCCTCATCCTTGGCCGGACCCTCTCACGCTGCTTCTACCAGCACCCCTGGCTGAGTGAGGGGTCTGTGGGGGGGCACACCCCCCCCCCCCCCCCGTGGCGTGAGGACAGGCACATAGCGGTCCCCACTGCCCCCACATCCCAGCTGCCCGTGCTAATCCGTGACCACGCACCCCTGGGGACAGAGTCGGGTGGTCCAGAGGGATGCGGGGATGCGGCTCGTCTCGGTCCCCTTGGCCAGGGGTGTTTAGGCGGGGGGGTGGTTGCGCCGCGCGGTGCTTTTCATGCTCTTTATTCAGGTTCATTTTTCTGTAAGATATTTAAAGAGAAGAGTTTGTATTATTTTTTCATACGACGTAGCGTTTGCCATTTGTCACTGCCTCGGTTCTGCTTTCCCAAAGGGATGAAACTGTGAAGCCTCTCCGCGCACTTTTGCCCGGGAAGTCCAAGGCGACGTCCTCTCCGGAGGCGGGAAGGGAGCTCAAACTGTGATGTACCCCGAGCCGTGAGTCAATAAATCCTTCCCCGCTCGCTGCCCGGCCTGCTTGGGAATCGCTCGCCTCCCCTGGGGGGGCTGGGAGCTCTTGGGGAAACTGAGGCAGGAAGGGACAGTCAGGGTGGTGCAGTGGTACTGAGCTCGGTGGCATCCCCTGGCTCGGTCACCCCTGTGGTGACAGCACTGTTGTCCCCCTTCATGCTGTTCCCTCCCCATCGTGGCCTCCTTCCCCAGCCCTTGGGCTGATGCCATCCCTGCCTGCACCGCCTGGCTGGGCCCTCCAGGACCCCCAAGCCCTGTGTCCTCTCCCCAGGCCCCCGGTGGCCATGCCCACTGTCACCCCACGTGATGGTAGAGCCCGCGGTGGTGACAGGCAGTTGATGGGGCTGCACAATCACAGGCACTACGGAGCAGCTTTGCCTTTGATGTAAAACAAGCCCCAGGGGACAGTGAGGTGGACCCACGCAGTGGTCCCCTCTGTCCTTGTCACCTTCCTCAACCATACTGAGGTTCCCAAGGTGAGGGATCTCCATCCTCGGGGCGGAGGAGGGGGTGTTGAGCTTTGACTAGAGAAAATCTGGACCTCAAGGAGCTCCTGTGGGGGTGTGACAAGGAAGGGACGAGGGGATGTCCCCAGGGATGCTGCACCTGGGCGAGGAGGGCCTCCCCTCAGAAACTGCACTGCCCAAAGGGGTCCGAGGATCCAGGTTGGACCCCCCATCAGGAAAACCTCATGGGTTATTGCTCCAGGCATGCTCAGCCTTAGTGCAGGCAGGACTGGGGCAGGGTTGGGGAGGTGACAGTGGCACTGTCTTCCCCCCACAAGTGGCTCCTTTGGCTGCCTGTCCCACGTCACCCCAGTGAAGGGTCAACAGGGGCAAACCCCCTCCCTTGGTGACATCACAACACGTGAGTTCTTTGCTCCGGGAGCAGGACACCATCGCTCCCCAAGAAACACCGTGGGACCCACTGCAGATGTCACACCTGGGAAACACCATGGACCCCAACTCCCTGCCACTGCAGGAGAGCACGACCCCGGGGGACCCCTGGCCCGGCAGGAGGTCCCCATCCCCGCAGGACTCCCAGTCTCCCCACAGCCCCCTGCCCAGCTGGATGGAGCTGCAGAGCAGGATGAGCCTGCTGCGGCCAGTGCCACCGTACCGCTTGCTGGTGGCCATGCAGAAGACCCTTGGAGCTGGGCAGGAGGGAGAGACAGGCAGGAGCTGGCAGCCAGCCCTGGCAGGGCTGAAGCCGTGACCACTCAGTCACCCCTGTGACCAGTGGCTCATCCCAAACCAAGCCACCAGCCGGGAGATCCCCCTCACCAGGCAGGGAGGTGGCCCCGACACAGCTCCGGTGGCCCCATGCCACGGCTGTCACCCAGCCGAAGCCTCACCACAGGGGTGTGCATCACCCCACGCCCAAATCTGGCCACCAGCGTGTGCGACACCCAGCCCACCACCAGCCCCCAGCCCAGCTGTCAGCAGCCTGGCAGGGCTTCTCACCCCACAGCCCCCCACAGCCCAGCCTGATGCTGGCATGAAGGGCTCGGGATGTCCACTCCCAGTACCCAGCATTCCCCCTCGGCCATCACCTCCCAGGAGGGACAAAGACACCCAGAGTAAGCTGCAGGCCACTGAGAGCTGCACCCCCCATCCCCTCCAGCATCCTGCTTTGTCCCCACCTGAGGAGGTCCCCGAGGACATCCTTGGCAGGGCTCTGCCCAAGTTCAGCCCCAGCTCAGCATGGTGGTTCTTGGTGCAGGCGGGGGGCCAGGTGTCCCCACGTCCCCTCAGGCCGGCCAGCAGCCAAGTGCTGCTGAGGTGGTGGCCAAAGGCACCTCTGGCTCTGGTGAGGCTACAGCCGAGCTGATGCTGCTCGGCACAGCCTCCTCCACCAGCCTCCTGCACGAAGCCCACACTGAGGGCTCCGTCTCCGGCCACGATGATGGGGACGAGCCATCGGCCACTGGGTTCGTGACCTTCTTCATGGGTAAGTTTGGGTGACTGGGTGGGAGGGAGAGCGTGGCTTCCCCGGCATCTCAGCAGGGTGGGCACTGGTGCTGGGGGGACCTTTCCTGGGGGACAGCAGCTGCTTGTGGGAGGGGGGGTGACGGGCAGTGGGGTCCTCATTGAGACGTGCAAAGAGAGGAAGTGCCAGGGTCCGGTTGGAGCACCCAGCTCCATAAGGATGTCTGGAGCTGGGGAGAAGGATTGCTGGGATCCCACCAGGGTGCCCAGCTCCACAGGGAGCTGGGAAGGTGGATGAGGGTTTCTGAGGTCCATCCGGGGCATCCAGCTCCATAGGGATGTGGGGACAGGTCCCTATCCCTGGGGAAGGTTCACCCACATTGGAGGATTTTCCAGCAGCGAGCAGGAGGTGGCAGTGGGGACCTCCGGAGCCCTCTCCACCAGCGTTTCTGTGGCTCTTCCCATCCTTGCTTTGGACTGGAGGCTGGACTGGGGATTTCCCAAGAACTACACCCCTCTGATCCACCATCCTACGCCTGGTGCAGGCTCTCTGTCGTGGTTGGCACTGTCCCCACAGCAACCCTTTGTCCCCTGGGTACAGCACCCGTCCTTCCAGCTCAGGACTGGGGACTTTGCATGCTCCAGGAGCATCTCGAGCCCTCCTTCTGTGATGTGGACACAGAGGTGTCCCTGTCATGGCCCCGTGTCCCCTCACAGCAGCCTGTGCTGCAACAGGAGCCACCTCCTCGCATCATGCATGTCACCTGGAGCTGGTGACTCCACAGGGCGAATCCAGACCCCAGGAACCCCCGTGAGGTGCCAAGGTTGATGCTGGTGGGTTGGTACCTGCCTGCCTCAGTTTCCCCTCTTACCTGGGCATAGGATGGTGGTGCTGGATGTGCGGATGAGAAGAAGGGGACTGTTGCTCCAGTTCCCTCTTCCCCCACAGACGGTTCTCAGGAGAGGCACCCCGACATCCTCTGGTCCCTTGTGGCTTGCCATGGGGAAAGCTGGGTGAGGAAATCCTGTGGGCCACATGTTGCCACCCCTCTTGCCAGTGATTTTTGTAGGGTCTACATAAATGTGACATTTTTAACCACAGCACCAGGGATATGGCTCTCCTGTGCTTCCCTGCAGCATCGCGGTCTTCCCCAGCCACTCGCCCATCCCTGCCCCTCTCTGCCAACCAGGGACGTGGGTCCCCTCCCTGACCCAGCTGGTCATCCTGATGAGAGACATAGGGACCTGATAAGGGACACAGGGACCTGGGAGGGGACAGACAGGGTTTAGCAGGGGAACCTGGAAAACCTCAGCTGCCTCTGATGGGAAAACTTGTTTCTCCTTGCTCCTGCTGCCGTCCTCTACTGGCTCCTGTGCAAATCCCTTCCTGGCCATGACTCAGATGAGGAGGTAAGCGATGGGCTGGGGCTGTGGGGTGGGAGCTCGGGGTGATACCAAGGTGCTCCTAATTCCACAGTACCACCAGGTCCCCTGGCCTGGCACTGGAGTCGGGCAGCACGAGCTGGTGACTCCTTTGCAAAGGGTTTGCTGGGGCTGGTGACGTGTTGAGTTGTGGGAGGGCTCAGCCAGGGCTTGGGGAGGGCAGCAGGCAGGAGGACTGCATGGTCAAGGCTTGGGGTGGCACCCGCTGGGCTTGTGAGTTTGGATGGCTGTGACTGTCCCCAGTGCTGTGCCACCGTCCCATGGAAGTCACCCTGTGCCTCTCCAGGGCTGGCACTGGCTGGATGTGGGGGCACCTGACAGCCCCCAAACTCCCTTCCCCTGGCCAGGCACTGGAGCTGCCTGGAGAGAGACAGCCTGGGGGGCATGGAGCAAGGATGGGGTGACCCTGGTGCATGGGTTTGGGCCCTGTGAGACCCCAGAACATGGGTTTAGGGGGCTGGGAGACCCTGGTATGTGTGTTTAGAATTTGGGGGACCCCAGCAGAGGCTATTTGCTGCCCTGCAGGGATATGGCACAGGGAGCAACCCAGACATGGGCAGCTCTTACAGGCTCAGATTGAGGGAAAGAAGGCAAAAGGCAGGAATCAAACCTCAGGCTTTTGGGATGCCACCCTCAGCCCCCCCAGGCCTCCTGCTCAAGGGGCACTGTGGGGTGCACGATGTGGCTTATCCTCTCCATGCTAGGAAAAATAAGTTTATCCCCAGCTTGGAGACTCTCTGGTGGCTTCAGAGGCTGGAAAGTGGTGGCACTCCCTGCCCGGCTGCTGCCTCTGCCCATCCTTCGGGGTGGCTTTAGGGATGGACCCTTCTGGGCTTTGTCCCCTGGGACATTTTATTTGGAGCAGTGGCGAGGTGCTCTGCTCAGGCATTCCTCGGTCCAGCCTCTGCACTGGGACAGCCCCAAAACTGGACCCGTTGCAAAAAAAAGTACTAAAAATAGCGGTTCTCACGGCAGATGCAGAAAAGCCTCCGAACCTGCCAGCAGCTGAGGATGGGGCTGGCCCCTCAGCCCCATCCCATGCTCGGTAGACACCCTCTGGCCTCTACAACCCCAAATCTTCCCCTGCTGAACCCTCCCCTGGTGCAACCAAAGCCACCAGTACCCGACTTGGTGCTGGGACAGTGTTGGGTGCAGGCAGGGGGGAGCAGGCAGCCCCCTGGGCACAGGCAGTGAGGAGCCAAGGGGTTAACCTCCCTGTGCCTGCCGGATGCAGCATCCTGGGCTGGGCTCTTTCCATCTTGTTTTGGTTTGGAGGAATGAAAGCTTTGGCAGCAATGAAGCTGCTTCCCAAAATAACTCATCCTCCCATGGTAATTACAGAGCTCTGGGCCCCGGCAGCGGCTCGTGGTGACTTCCTGGCCCAGCTGTGCTGTGCCAGGACCCGATAACGCTGCTACCAGCCACGGTGAGGGAGACCAGGGTTCCTCGGGGACCTCAGGGACCTCTCAAGGGACCTCAAGGACCTCTCAAGCAGTGCCAGCCTCCCTCAGCATCACCGTTGCTCCCCTTGCATCATTCCCTGGCCAAGAAAAACACAGCCCCCCTTCCACACCGCAGCTGATCCCTTCAGCTTTTAATGCTCTATTTAAAGCCCGGGCTGCAGCTCACCAGCCTCAACGGGCACTGGGCTACCGGAGCAAAGCCCTGGCAAGCCAGTGACTGCTCCAGGCTGTGCCTGCTGGCATGGCTGAGAACGCCCAGCTCATCACAGCAGTGCCCAGCCTGAGCTCCTGCCCCCCGCGGGGCTCCACACTGCTCCTTGAAGGGCAGGGAAAGATGGGACTGAGCTCCTGCAGCACCGGAGCCTGTAATCCCCAGTAATCTTGGAGGAAAGAGCTTGTTGCAGGGATTAGAGATGTGAACAGCCACCCTCACCTACCTGCCCCTGCCTGCGGTGCTGCCCACAGCCTCCCGGCCAGCCACAGAGGAAGAAGGACTACCAGGCGAGCGGGCTCGCTGCCTGGCCACCCCAGATGGACAGGGTAGGGCAGCCACTGGTGCTCCCCCACGCTGCGTTGAGCCTTCGTCGGTTATTTACGGGAATAAAGGGAATGTGGTGGCCATCTGGCCGCAGTCTGGCCCTGTAACATGGGGGGGCACAAGGCCCTGGGCAGTGACAGGGATGGGGACAAGGCTGAGAGGGTCCCTGTGGAGTCACCCAGCCTTGGTGGGAGCCTCTGTGCAGGACCTGGTCCGTCTTTTCCTGCTGGGAAAATTACCACTGGTTTAATTTTATGCATAGGGAAACTGAGGCAGGGAGGGGCTGCCCACAGCAGGGTGATCTGGGGTTGTATGTGTCCTTCCCCCCCCCCCCCCGACATCAGGGTGATTGTGGGGGGAATGAGGTCAGCCCCGGTGGGCAGCTGGACAGAGAAGCTGAAATTTGGGGATGGCCAAGGCTCTGCCAGCTGCTCGCTGCAGGGAACGGCCACCGCCGGCCAAGACCCCCCCCCAGCCCTTTTCATGGCTGGAACACAAGCGCCCCATGCCATCCCGGCCAGCTGGGCCAGCGTCCTTCCCTGCCCTGTGTGGGGAAGGGGGGAGACACGGCCGTGTGCCACCAACACTTGCTGCCTTGGAAAGCCTGGGCCCTGGCACGGGACGGGAACACAGCCGCGGGGCTCCTGGTTCCCCCTGCCAGCTTTCCAGCATGCCAGCCAGTTGCAGCCCAGCAGAGGCAGAGCTGCGGGCAGGAATGTCCGGCATCAGCCCTGGATTTTGCAAGAGGGAGCACTGGGAAGGACTGGGATCCGGTGCCCCATCCCTGGTACCCAGCACGCGGTGCCAATGCAGATTTGCCTGGTGCTCAGTACCTGGTTCATGGTTCCCAGTACCCACTAACTGGTACCCAGTGCCCAGTGTTCCCAATACCCAGTGACTGGTACGCAGTGCCCAGTGTTCCCAACACCCAGTACCTGGTTCCCAGTGCCGATTCCCTGGACTAAGGCCCTGGTGCCGGTGCCCCGGTGCTGGTGCCCCGGTGTCAGTGCTGGAGCCCTGTGCCTGGTGCTGCAGCCTCGTACCGGTGCCCAGTGCATGATGCTGGTGCCCGGTGTACAGTGCCTGGTCCCAGTACCCAGTGCCTCTCCCTGGTACTGGTGCCCTGTACCCGGTGCCCTGTACCAAGACCCTGGTGACTGTGACCCGGTGTCGGTGCTGGAGCCCCGTGCCTGGTGCTGCAGCCTCGTACCGGTGCCCGGCTCAGAGTGCCTGGCCCCGGTGCGCGGTGCTGATGCCGGTACCCGGTGCCGGTGGGTGCCGAGCGGCCGCCCCCGCCCCGCCCGCCGCCCGCCCCGCCCCGGGCCGCCCCCGCCGGCTGCTATTTCTGCTAATCCCGGCGGCGGGGCCCGGCCGTGCCGCTCGGCAGCCGCCGCTCCCGGACGGCGCCCGGCGCCGCAGCCATGGTAAGGCCGGGGGGAAACCGGGCCGGGCCGCACCGGCGCTCCGCTGTCCGCCGGGCCCGCTCCCGCGTCCCGGTGCCCTCCGTGAAGGTGACGGTGCGGCGGGGGCGGAGCGGGCCGGGACTGCCGGTGCCGCAGCGGGGAGCGGGGAGGGGGGGAGCGGGCAGCGCGGCAGCACCTGCCCGGTCCCGGCGGGCAGCAGACGGGCAGCATCCCGGAGGAGATGGTGTGTTTGGGGGGGAAACCACGGGACCGCCCGCGCGCCGCCCCTCACCGTGGCATCGCGGCGGGCGCCTTCCGGAAAGGCGACGCTGCCTCCGAGTGGCACCTGCGCGTCCCCGCGACCTGCGGCACCCCCGGGGTGTCCCTGCGTGGGCAGGGGGAGGGCTGGCTCCCGGCACTGGTGACCCAGCGGTGTCTTTGTCGGGTCCCCCGGGCTGCGGTCCCGGCGGCGCTGCCAGCCCGGCCGGGCCCTCCTGCGGGGACCGTCGCACCCTCCCGCAGTCCAGCTGCGCCTTGGGGCCGTCTCTGCGGTTACCTGCAAGGGCTGGAGCTGCCAACGGCCTTCCCGGCTCGGTGGGAGCCTGTCCCGCAGCCCTTGTCCCGCCTCATCCCTCTTCGGTGCTGGCCGGTCCCCAGGAGTCACTCATCAGGGCCATTCGTCCCCACGGGGACCTCGAGGCACTCGTGACACCCAGGGTGGGGATGGAGATGGAAGGTCGTGGCTGTGGCTCGCGTGGAACCGGGGGAGCACAGCCGGGACAGACGCCCTTGGTAGGGACCATCGCGGCTGTCCTTCCCCGGCAGCCGCCATGGGAATGGGACCGGCACATTCCTCTGGAGCCGGACGCAGTGGTGAAGGAGGGCGGCTGGCGGAGCGTGTCACAACCAGTTCTGGCAAGCGTCTTCCCAAAAGGCTCCGAAGCATGGCTTTGGGGATAGACAGATCCAGGCCTGGAAGCGTTTTGGGGGGAGGATGACAGTGGCAGCTGTGTGCGGGGTGGAAGCTGGGCTCCCTTGGCAGTGAATGTGGGGTGAGCTGGGGCTAGAGGCGGGTGTGGACACATCCAGAAGGACCCACGAACGTGAAGCCAGTGCCACCCGTGGGTGCCACATCCCTCTGTCCCCAAAGTTGTCCACATCTTGCCTGGAGAAGTGGGATGAGCAATGGTCCCCCTTGACCTCTGCTTCCAGATCTTAGTGGGCTGGATCTTCTCGCCCATCCCCACGTGCTGAGACTCCACCTCGTTTCCAGCAGTGACAGGTCCCTGTCACTTGCTGGCTCATGGGGAGCCACCGCACGTGGTCCCATCCTGGGGTTCCTGCACAGGCATTCACAGGTCCTTCAAGCTGGAGGATTCTCTGCAGGAAAGGGGCTGGAGCTGCTTCCCTGAGGGACGAAAGCTCTCGTCCTGTGTGTTTGCCCATCCAGTGCTGACACCCTGGCCAGACCAGGGACCTGTGCTGCTGCTTGGCTCTGCATCCATGGGGTGCCCAGCACCCTGCTCCTGTTAAAGCTGTTCCCAGCTGGGATGCTGCTGACAGGGTGGGAGGGGAGAGCTGGGGGTAAGAAACTCCGATTACAGCGTGCTGGTGGGAGCATCCTGTGCATCTGGAGGCAGATCAGAGCAGGTGCAGCCCGGGTGCCAGCTGCCCCAGGGAAGAGCCAGGCTGGTCCCAGCAGAGCTGGGTTTTGGTGGGGCCGCTGTGCCCTTGTCCCACGTTTGTTGGGGTTCATGCCTTTGGGATGGGGTGTTTGTGCCTGGGATGCTCAGCTGTTGTGCTGCGGCGGAGTCGTGTGTGCAGTGCCATGGGTGGCACATCTGGATGTCACCTTTTGGTGCGTTGGGGATGCTTCGTCCCGCCTGGCTGTGGAGACAGCACCTCGCCAGGACGTTTCCTTCCTCTTCCCTGCAGAAACAGGCTGGGAAAAGTCATCCCATGGGAATGTGGCCCCAGGCAGAATGATGCTTACGGGCAGACAATGGCTTTCCCCGCTCAGGGTTTACTTGTCCCCATGCCCTGCTCTGACACGGCCCTTGGGCTGTCACCGTGCCGGGAAGGTGTGATGCAGGGTGACAGGCGGGCCAGGCTGGTGACAGCCCTGGCGCTGAGTGCCGGCTCGCACACAGCCAGGCGTGTAATCCGCTTATGGGGGCACCGGCGCAACCCCAGCGGTAAATCCCTGATCCTGCCGGGAGTGCGGGGTGGGATGGTTGGAGAGCGGTGCTACACCAGCTCGGGGGGATTTGAGGGGTGAGGGGCACCGCTGATGGGGTGCAGAGCCCAGCTAGGCTGGTGGGGTGATGGTGGGGTGCTGCAGCCTGTGACGGGGGGTAGAAAGGGGCTGCAAAGCCATCGGGGAGCTCCCTTAGGGAGATGCAATGTCAGGCAGGGATGGTGACATTGCTTTCCTGGGACCAGGCTGAGTGGGGACAGCTGAGGCTGGGTGGGGACAGCAGGATCTCCTGTGGTGGCCTCGAAGCTGAGTGGTGGGAAATCCAGCATTGGGGTCAGGAGTGTGGCTGGGACCCAGGGATGCTGGGAACAGGCACAGAAGCATCCGGACTCCTCTCTGTGTCCATCAGGCTCACGGTTCGTGGCACCTGTCCCAACCCCAGCGATGCTCCAGGGCTTTTTAGTGCTTTCCTGGTGAACGCAGCCCTTCCACGGCCGAGTGACCCCAGCTCCAGCCTGAGCTGCTCTGATGCACCTCGACATGCATCAAGGTGAATCACCATCTCGGGTGACCCCAGGCAGTGACAGCTCCAGTGCCCCCGATGGCTTCTGCGGCTCATCCTGAGGCACCGTTAACCCTTTGTCTCCCCAGGGATGAGCCAGGAAATCCAAGGCAGGACCACTGCAGCTCCTGCCAAGGATCCTGTGGTGAGCATCATCCCTGTTTCCCCCATCTCATGTCCTTCCTGGCTGGACCCCTTGGGCTCAGCTGGAGCAGTGGGGTGTGGGAAGATGTAATTGCTGGGTGCAAAAATGTTGAGTTTTCAAATAGACTTTCCTGGGAAACCAGGTTTCTACCCCTTGAAGAGGCTGAGGGACCCTGCTGGGGTGGCTGTGGGGTGCTCTGGGGTGGGGAGTGGGAGAGGACCTGGTGTGCGCCAGGATGGAGGAGGTGTCTGTCCTGGGATGGAGGTGTCTGTCCTGGGATGGAGGTGTTTTCCAGGACTGAACATCATCCTGGGCTGGAGCCAAGCTGTGTGCTCAGCCCAGGGGGACTGGGGTGGGGGCTGGTGGTGGTCATGCAGACCCCTTGCCACCTCCTTTGCCAACAGTGCTTTGCTGGTCCTTGACATCTCAACAACCAGAAAGGAGCTGCCCAGGGGCTCCTTCTCCCCATGTGTGCCCCCCACCACTGGTCCTGCTCCCCAGCCCCCACAGGGGTTGTGCCTGGCTGCTGGGTGCTGTGGGCGCCTGGATCCTGCCCAGGGTGGAGTTATGCTAATGCCGCTCCCCATCCCTTGGCACCGCTGGTGCCGCTCCCCATCCTCTCCTGGCCACGGCCACGGACGACGCTGGCTCTGCCATGGCCACCTGCCCCGAGCTGCAGCCCGGGCAAGAGGTATGGGGGCTGTGTCCCTCGCCAGTGGGGTGAGAGGGGCAGGTGGGGATGGGGACCTGGAGCACCCTGGTGCTGTGGGAAGGTGCCACGGCCAATACTCCATCCCTGGGATGTCTTGCTGGGGAATGCACTTGCTGCAGGACCCTCTGTGATACGATGCAACCCCCCTTCCCATGCCACAGCATCACCAAGGCCGTGGGCTTCTCTGGGGTGGGGGATGAGGGGGAGCCCCAAAGGGCTGAGACCCTGTGGGATGGAGCAGCAGTGGGGCCAGGAGCTCTTGGCGGTGGTGGCATCATCTCCCATCCCTGTGCAGCCCCCGGCTGGGCTGGGCTGTGGGAGGGGGATGCTGGTGCTGGCCCCCTCGGGTTAAGGTCAGTGAGAAAGAGGAGCTGTGGTCACACAGACCTGCTCAGCTGTCGCACCTCCCCCCCGCCCCGCCAGTGGGGGAAGAGAATCGGAGGAAAAGACAAGGAAGCTCGTGAATTGAGATATTTAATCATTGAATATAAATTGCTATTATAGTGATAGTAATAATATTAACAATACTATTAATAATAAGTAACTAAATAATAGAAAATAAATCAAAACAGCAGTATGTAAGCGGGGAGTGGGCCGGGGGGGCCGTGGCTGCTTTGCTAGCTCCTTTGCTGGCTCATTCGTTAGTGAGTCAGTGGGTCGGTTGGCTTTCCCGGTCGTGCTGTCGCTCCTGCGGTCGCTCAGACTCTGCTGCCATCGCTCTGGGGCTCCGGCTCTCGGGCTCTGGCTGTCGCTGCTCAGGACCTGGCTGTGTGTCAGGTGGTGGGTGCTGAGCAATTGTCTCATCTGTTTTATTTTCTATTATTTTAATTATTAGTAGTATTGTTAGTATTATTTGTATCACTATAATATGAGTTGATATTCAATTATTAAATAGTTCTCATCTCAATTCATGAGCTTCCTTGTCTTTTCCCCTGATTCTCCCTCTCCACAGGAGGAGGGAGGGAGGTGAGTGGTACTTTGTTGCTAGCTGAGGTTAAACCACGGCACTCCCCACCCCCACTGCTTGTAGGGAGAAAGTTGGGAACGCAGCAAGTATCAGAAGCTGGAAAAGGCCTTGAATTGGTGCAAACACTCCCCAGCACCAACTGAAAACCCCTTCTCAGTGCTGTTCTCAGAGCAAATCCAAACCAGCCCCCGCCACTGCGAAGAAAATTAACTCTGTCCTGACTGAAACCAGCACACGAGCGCTATCGACCCGCTGAGAGAGAGGGGAGCGTGGGTCCCCTGCCGTGGGGGGCACCTGCTGCCCCCCAGCCTGGCACTGTGGCCCCAGCATCGGTGTCGGCAGGGGCACGGGGAGCAGGGGGCAGGCGTGTGAACGTGCGCCCCGGCAACGCCGTGACCTTGTTTCCAGCCCGCTAACTCGGTGCATCTCGCCGCCGGCACAGCTGCCCCCCCGCCGATGGAGAGGGGGACACGGGATGTGGGAGAGCACGTGTCCTCACAGAGGGATCTTGCCAGGGGGATCACTGACCCCCAGATGTGAGCCTGCAGGGTCAGGGGCTCCCCCAAACCCTGAATGCCCTCCATTTGGGGGTCTCCTGCCCATGGGGCTGTGCTCTCCTGACAGTTGCCGTGGGGGCTGTGCTCTCCTGACAGTTGCCGTGGTGGGACACTGGGGACCCTTGAACTGCTGCCAGACATGCCCTTGGGAATGCGTCTCCTCCCGCCAGTGCTTGTAAACAGGATGTGGAGCCGCTCCTGTCCCCACGTCCCCATCCCTCCTCCCAGTCCCACCACCCAACTGGGCCACCAGCTCAGAGGACGCTGTGCCTGGCCCCCCAGCCCCTGCCTGAGGCTGCTGCCCACACCAGCTGCGGGATGGGCAGAGCCAGGGTGAGGGCGTGTCAGGGTCCCGGTGCATGCGAGGGCATGGCCTGAGCGTGGCCACGGAGTTCGCAGCCCCTTGGCACAAGGGGTTGGTGATGGACGTGGGTTGGGTCCCCTGCCCTGGCTGTCCCCTGGAACTGCAGGGGTGGGAGCCCCTTGTGTCATCGTCCATGCTGAGACCCTGCAAGTGGGCAGGCAGGGGGGCACAGGCAGACCCCTGCCCACCATCTGCGTCCCCCCTGGGTCCTGCCCCACTGCCAGCTCCTCTGCTGCTGCTCTGCATCTCTTCTTGATGTTTTTCCCTCCTCCCCGGCGATCCTTCCCCTTCCTCCCGCCAGGCCATGGGGAGTGTGGGGGTACTGGCTACCCCAGAAGGTCCCGAGGAGCGGCGGGGTGCCAAGGGGGAATGTCCCTGTCCCCCGGAGTGCCAGGAGCCAGCTGCCGTCCCTGCGTTGCAAGCTGTAAGCGCCCGGGGTGCATGGGACCATGGTTGTCCCCGCTGCCCTCCCCACGGCTGTCCCCAGGGTGGTGGCTGGTCCCCTGGGGGAGCCATGTCCCCCCTCTCCTCCCATCCCTGACATCCTTGGGGTGCATGTCTGTGCCTGCTGCAGTCTGGGGGCTTGTGATGCCGAGTCAGGTGATGCCACCTTGGGCTGGCACTGCCACCATCACTGTCACCTCCTCCCTTGGTTCCCAGATAAAGCGTTTCCTGAAGGAAGACTCAGAGGAGGCTGAGCTGACCCAGTTCCTGCGAGATCGCCCACCGGCCGACAGCCCCAGGAAGGTGGAGCCCTCAGAGAGCCGGCGGGAGCCCGGCCACCCTGCCTCCAGTGTGGGCAGGGTTCCCACTGACGAAGCTGCCGACGAGAGGGACGCCAGAATCTTCTCCCGGTCTCGGCCTTTGGATTACCAGGAGCACATCGCCGCCCCCCCGCCACCCAGCCCCAACCGCCCACGAAGCCCCTGGGGGCAGCTGGACCCCTATGACTCCTCTGAGGTGCAGGATGCATCCACGGGGAGGGGACGTGGGGCGAGGGGCTGCAGGAGTTTTGGTGGGGGATATTCCCACCCTCTGAACCCAAGGGGTTTGGGCAGGCATAGCCGCATCCAGCCGCACTCCAACCTGGAGAACCCCTTGGGGAGGGTGGGGGTGGCCTGTCCGGATGGGGAGTGGGGGTGGGATGGTGGTGTCCCCTGTCCCATGTGCTCTCTGCCCGCAGGATGACAAGGAGTACGTGGGCTTCGCCACGCTGCCCAACCAGGTCCATCGGAAGTCGGTGAAGAAGGGCTTCGACTTCACCCTCATGGTGGCAGGTATGAGGGGACCGAGCCTGGCACGGGGGATGCTGACCCTGCTCTGGATCCCAAACGCCATGAAGCTGGGGGTTACCGGCTGCCCTCCCTCACCCTTGTCCCCCTGTCCCAGGGGAATCCGGGCTGGGCAAGTCCACCCTGGTCAACAGCCTCTTCCTCACCGACATCTACAGAGACCGCAAGCTGCTGAATGCTGAAGGTGAAGTGGGGGGGACAGCCCAGAAATGGGGTGTCCCGGGGGGGTGGCAGATCCCAATTTCACTTCTGTGGGGCTGCAGCCCCTATCCCTGCCCAGCCGGGCTCCTCCAGATCTGCGAAGCTGTGTGTGGCACGTTGCCGGCTGCCTGCTGGTGCTGGGTGCCGCTCCAAGGCAATGAGAACCCCCCTTCCCCAGAACAGGGACCCCCCGTGGGGCTTTGTCCCCACTGGGAAAACAAGTCCTAGCTTGTCAGGGTTCAGCTGGAGCTGTGGAAAATCCGGGAGGCTGGGGACAGTCGGGGTCCAGGGCACAGTGCCAGTTCAGCTGCAGCCAGGTTTTGAGTGAAAATGGCCCAAACTTGCCCAAATCCCCAGGGAGCTTTGAGGAGGCTGTTTGATTTGTTTCCATTGCTTGGAGAGAAAGTCAAAATGTGTGTGGCCACATGCACACGATGCAACGGGAGCATCCTTAGGGATGCAGGGACATGGAGGGGTCCGGGGGTAAAGGGGCATGTGCAGTCCCAGAGCTGTGGGGTCACGCATGGGGGTACAAGGAGCCAAGAATGCTGCCTCAGTGATGTCCAGCCCCAGCAGACCCCAGGCCAGAAACGATGGGGGTGATGCAGGGAGATGCTGCAGCCCTCAGGTGTCAGCCCCCCATCGACGTGTCTCCTGCCGCTGCAGAGCGCATCACGCAGACGGTGGAGATCACCAAGCACGTGGTGGACATCGAGGAGAAGGGTGTCAAGCTGCGCCTGACCATTGTGGACACACCGGGCTTCGGTGATGCCGTCAACAACACCGAGTGGTGCGTCCCATGGGGGGGGTGGGGGGTCTCCCCAGGGCCAGCAGCACTACCATGGGTGCCAGAGGCTCTGAGGAGGGGATGTCCACGACTCCTTGCTCTGTGATGCTGAGCTAGGGGTCTAGGGAAAGACCAGGGGTCCCACAAGGGACTCAAGACAGTCACTTCCCTGCCCCCACAGCTGGAAGCCGGTAGCCGACTACATTGACCAGCAGTTCGAGCAGTATTTCCGTGACGAAAGTGGCCTCAACCGGAAAAACATCCAGGACAACCGCGTCCACTGCTGCCTGTACTTCATCTCGCCCTTTGGCCACGGGTATGGGTAGCTCCTGCCTGCGTTGCCAGGATGGGGGGCACTGGGGAAGGGGCTTGGTGAGATGGTGCTCACGGGGCTCCCCCGCAGCCTCCGGCCCCTGGACGTGGAGTTCATGCGAGCCCTGCACCAGCGGGTGAACATCGTGCCGGTGCTGGCCAAGGCTGACACCCTGACCCCTGCTGAGGTGGAGCGCATGAAGAACAAGGTAAGGGGATGTCGGCGCAGGCTGGAGCCATCCCAGTGGGTCCCTGGGGATGGGGGTGCCCTGGGGGCTGTGGTTCCTGCTCGGTTGGGGGCTGTCTCCATCCCCTGCCTGGACTTTGGAGCATCACAGTAGAGGACCATGTTGCCCACATGGCCACCAAGGACACCTCTCCCTGGTGCGCAGCTGCAGCTGGAAGGGTCTGGGGGGGGGTGTCCATGGCATTTAGTCTGGGGTGGGCATGTTGTGTGGGTCACCGGTGCTGTGTGGCTCTTTCCACCCCCTTTCCGAGGGCCACAGCCCTGCCCTCAGCGGGTCTGTCTGCCTCCAGATCCGGGAGGATATCGACCACTATGGCATCCGCATCTACCAGTTCCCCGAGTGTGACTCGGATGAGGATGAGGAGTTCAAGCTGCAGGACCAGGCACTGAAGGTGGGTCTGGCTCCTCCAGCTCCATCCTTGGAGGGGCAGAGCCCCATGGCTGGGAGGACATGTCGTCCTGGGGTACACTTAGGACACACAAACCCTCGAGCGGTCCCAGATGGTGGGGTTGGTCCATATCACGCTACCTGGATGTGTCACCGAGACCCCACAGGTGCCACCTGCAGCTTGGTGGGCTGGGGCTGGGCTGGAGAAACCCCTGCCATGGCTTCTGCCACCTGGGACTCTCTGGAGCTGGAGCTCTGGGATATCTTGGCAAATGGGTGCTGGGTATGGCCAAGGAGCGCCATGTGGAGAGATATGGGCCATGGTGGGCAGGACCGAGCCCTGCTAACCCCCTCCATCCTCTTGCAGGAGAGCATCCCTTTCGCCGTCATCGGCAGCAACACGGTCGTGGAGGCCAAAGGCCGGCGTGTCCGTGGGCGCCTCTACCCCTGGGGCATCGTGGAAGGTAACGCTGGGCCATGGCCCTGATGTCCCACTGGCCTTTTGGGGATGGGGACATGCCCCATCTCCATGCTGCTCGACCCCGGGGAGGTTGGGGAGATGCAGGGGGCTGGCTGTGGCCCCCTGACCTCAGACTCCCCCGCAGTGGAGAACCCGTCCCACTGTGACTTCGTGAAGCTGCGGACGATGCTGGTGAGGACCCACATGCAGGACCTCAAGGACGTGACGCGGGAAACCCACTATGAGAACTACCGCACGCAGTGCATCCAGAGCATGACCCGCATGGTGGTGAAGGAGAGGAACCGCAAGTACGGGGCCAGGAGCAGGGTGCCGGTCTGGGGGGGCTGCGGGGGCACCTCCTCTCTTTGGGGTGGCCCCAGCCCATTGCACATGGTGATGTCAGGGGGTCGGGTGTTCATCCATGCTGGCCAGTGTGGTGGGCTGGGTAAGGAAGCCTCGGGGGTGTGGTGGGGAGCCCTGATGTCGGGGGGGTCCTTCCTGTGCCAGTGGGCTGGGGATGGCTGGGTGTGATGCTCTGGCAGTGAGGGTGACCCTGAGTCCCCTCCCACAGCTGGGTCTGTCTTAGGGGGGGATGCTCCAGCAGCGAGGGGGACCCTGCGTCCCTGCAGGCTCCATGGCTGGAGCAGGAGCCAAGTGAGCAGCTGGTGCTGAGGCTCTGCTGCGGGTACCAGCCGGACCCGTGGCACTCCCATCCCCTTTAGCCACCCCAAGATGCTGGGGGGAGCCCCTCACAGAGGGTCCCTGACAGGACCCTCCAGCCGGGGAGCAGTGTGGGAGCAAGCGGAGGGTCTGGGGGGCCAAAGCAGCAGTGCCAGAGGTGGGGAGGGGGCTGGTGGTAGCTGTAGATGCCTCTAAGTTGGTCTTTCCATACGTGTTGCCGGAGAAGGCGGCATCCCTCTGCGCTGAGGCTGTGCTGTGTCGACGGCTCTGCCGACTGAGCCAGGATCTGGCTGGGGCCGTGCTTGGCCCCCGCCACCCTCCTCTCCCTGCCCATCCCTCTGCCCCCATATAAAGTACTTGCTGTGGTACCCATCCCTGTCTTGGTCCTTCTCTGCCCGCACAAGGGCCAGGCAGCCACTTGCAGGGAGACCTTGGCCCGTGGCCATCCACCCGTGGCCCACGAAGTTGCCCGTGGGGTGACAGCACCACTGGCGGTGCCGGGAGGAGGCCGTGTGCCGACAGCATCACTCCGAGTCACCCAGTGGGGCTGGGGGAATGTGTCACCATTCAGTGGCACCCTGCCAAAGGCTGTCCAGGGGAAGGGCTGCAGGGTGGCCACCCCCATCATACTGCCCTCCCAGGGGGATGCAATTTTGGGGTGCAGGAGGCAGCAGTAGACAGTCTTTCCTGGGCTGGTGAAGCTGCTTGTCCTGTTGCCAGTGCCCGGCTCAAGCCTTGTCTTGCTGCCAGGGATGGAAGGAGCTCGATGTGCTCTCTCGTGGGTCCTCCCATGGCGAGGAGCTGTGACAACGGGCAACAACTTCCAAAGCAGCTCAAGATGCAGCCAAACCCCATGCCTTGCCATGGCACGCTGGCACAGCCCCCCGGCACCGTGCAGGGCAGGGGTGCCCCAGCCCGCCCGTGCAACATCCGCCGTCTCCATCCCCCCTTGGCATGCCAAGGGGCTGCACGTGGCGGCGGCACGTGGCGGCGTGCGTGACCCCTGCCAGCCGCAATGGCGGTGTCCCAGCCGTGTCATCACCCGCAGGGGTAGCACGTGGCATCCGCAGGGACGCGGCTGTGAGAGCTGGTCCCTCCCCATTGCCGTTGGCACGGGAGAAGCCATCGATTTGACTGGCCGCAGTCCTGCGCAGTGGGGTGGCCCCGAGGGGATGCATGCAGCCCATGCTCCCCCCTGCCAGCGGTGAGAGAGTCTGTGCAGGGGGGTGGTGGGTATCTGCAAGGTTTGGGGTCTCTGGGGCTGCAGCACCTACGGGAGAATATATCCCCCGTGGGGGGCTGGGGGGGCTGTGGCAACATCCTCACCTCCTCTCTCTGCCCGCAGCAAGCTGACGCGGGAGAGCGGGACAGATTTCCCCATTCCTGTTATCCCCCCTGTGCCTGACGTGGAGATGGAGAAGCTCATCCGAGAGAAGGACGAGGAGGTGAGTGTGGGGGAGGGCTGAGCCCTCCCTGACCCCCCCCACTGTGTCCCCAGCCCCAGCCATGGCACAGCTGTGAGGGTTCACTCAGCTTCCCAGAGGCTGCTGCTCCTCAGGCAGGGCTGAGGAGATGTCAGAGGGGCATTGGCGGTTCCCACAGCTCTTGGTGATCCCAATGTGCTTGGGATGCTCCATCCAAACCTGTTTGCCAGAGAGCTGGTGTTGCTGGGGGGTGTCAGAGTGCCCCCCCACCCCCACCGCCCCATCATGATCCCTGCTCTGCTCCCTTCCAGCTGCGGCGGATGCAGGAGATGCTCCAGAAAATCCAGAAGCAGATGAAGGACTCTCACTAGTCCCCCCTCCTTCCCCTCCTCCTTGCTCCTCGCTCCCCCCAGAGCAGAAATGTTTACATCATGCTCCATCCTGCCCCGGCCCCGCTGCGAGATTCAGTACCAACACCGCATCCGCCACCTTAAGCTGCTGCGGTATCGCCTTATCCAACCAGCCAGCACCCATCCCATGGGCACCGTGAGGGGACAGGGCACCCAGCCTGGGGGTCCCCTGCCCTGCCCAGGTGGCTGCCCTGACCTGGCGTAAAGGAAGAGAAAGGAGGGGGTCCCAGGCCCCCAACCCCCCAGCTGCCCTGCCGTGGGGGACAGGGTTGCTCCTCGCTGGCCTTGGCTGCCAGGGAGAGACCAGGGGGGACAGAGGAGCAGCCCCCACCCTGGGCAGGGTGGCAGTCGGCACTCAGGCCATTGGCCACCTCCGGGCCAGCACTGGGCTGAGGAGGGACTGAAGCGTGGCAGCGTCCAGTCCTGGGTCCTCAGTAGGGGCCCTGTCCCCCCTTGGGTCCCTGAGCACTGGGGAAGGCCATGGCACAGGCAACAGGGGAATCAGTCCCTGGAGAAAGTTCCTTCCCTCCAAATCGGAGGCCGGGTCCCCCCCGGCCTCCCTGGACGTTGTCCCGTTAAGCAATAACAACCATTCCACGCCCGCGGCGCTTTCCAACCCACGGCACCAGCGTCATCCCTCGCTGGCCATTTGGCCCCTGGGGTCACCGTTTTGTCTGTGGTGTCCCTGTGCCCCCCAGGATGTCCCTGTCCCTGCTGCTTCCTGGCAGAGCACTGCTGTGTGTCCCCATGTCCCCCTGGGATGGCCCCATCTGTGCTGCTGCCCTGCGTTGTCCCCCCAGGCTGTCCCCCCCCCCCGCTGCTGCCCTGCAAAGCAGTGTCGTGTCCCTGTGTCCCCCGCAAAGCATCCGGCGTGTCCCCGGGGCCAGCCCTGGCCCCCACCTCCCGGCCAGCAGCCCCAGGGCATCCCTGGGGAGATGAACCCGAACCACCCCCAGCTCCCTGCCCCCCCACCCCGAGATAGGGCAAGACGAAAGGGGATGTTGAGGCTGCAGGGTGGAGGCAGGACTGGGAACAGTGGGATGACTGGGACCTCTCTGGCATAGGGATGCGTCCCCTTCCTGGCAGGGCCACCCAAGATGGGGCTCCCCAGGGGGCTTCACCCGTGGGCAAGGGGTTTGCACCCAGGCGGCTCACCTGATGGGGGCTGCATTCAGCTGAAGCTCGGGGTGGGTGCTGCGGGGTGCCGGCGCAGCGTCTGGCATGTGCCACCCGTGTCCCCGTGCCAGCCGGAGGGTCCCTTGGCCCCCATGGGAAGGACCCCAGGGGCAGGGCCCTGCGGGGGGAATTAGCGCTTTCCTTTTTCAATCCAGCTATTTTCTTACAGTAGTAGCGCCCTGCGCGTGACGGTCACAGAGGCGCTGGGGAAAGGAGAAGCAGAGTATAGGGTTAGAAATTCGTATAGAGCTGGTGGAAATATTTTTATCCCTCCACAACCCTTCTCAATAAATACGGCTGACCTGGCTTGTCTGCAAACCCGCGTTGCTGCCGCGTGGGCGGTGGGCGCCCCACGTCCCCGGGTGGGTGAGGAGGGGTGCTGACTGTGCTCAGCCCCGCAGCCTCTTGCTTCTGGCTCCCGTTTCCCTGGCAAAGGCTGAAAATGGATACTGGGGGGTTGTGCTGCACCCACAGGGGCACCCAGCTTGGGGTGGGGTGGCAGAGCCCCGTGGGACCCATCTCCAGGGATGAGAGGGGACACAAGGATGAGGTCCCTCCCGCCTGCTGCTGCCTCACCCCCCTCTCGGGAGCTGCCCTGGGGTGCCGTGGCCTGGGGGGCTGCTGGTGTTGGGGCCGTGATGGGAAGTGGGGGTGCAGAGCCGGGAGCCTGAGCCAGGGCACGGAATTGCCCTCCACTTGCTGCTCCCGGATACACCCCACGGGGGGTGAGCCCTGCCGGGAGACCCCCCCGCAAGGACCCAGGTAGCCCAGTTTGGCCTCACCAGGAGCTGCGGGGTGAAGGGGCAGGAGGGGGGGCAGACTGGCACCAGGACAGGCGAGAGCTGCGTCTCTACCTGCCTTCCAGTGGGCATCATCCACCTGCACCCCGTTATCCCAGGGCCACCCGGGGCTGAGCTGCTCCATGGCTCTTCCCCGGGGCCACCTCCATCCTCCCAGCCGGGAGCTGCTCTCCCTGCAGCCCAGAGGAAATGCCCGACGTTCGCTCCCAGTTTAGGCTGGTGAGTCCGAGTTGCTCAACGTGTGTGCGGGGACCAGGGGAGGGAAGAGGCACACAGGGTCCACAGCCAGGTCAGACAGCCCCAGGGCTTCCTCTCAGATTTGGCTCTCCCTCCCCAAGGCACGGTCTCTCCTTCCACGCACGCACACGAAGACACCCACCCTGGGGCCCCTGCCCCACATCTCCCCCCCACAGCTGCGTCACGCAGAAACCAGCCCACTGGGGTCCCCGCACTGTCCGGGAGAAGCCCCAGGAAGGCGCTGGCCGCACAGGACCAAGGGGGAGAAAGCCGGCCTGGCCCCAGCTTTGCCCCGTCCGGGAAAGCTGTTCCCCCCAGGCCCAGCCCCAGCTCTGTGGGGAGAGCAGCTGGGCGAGGGCCAGAGGGATGGGGCTGCCCCAAACCCAGCTCAGCACCCCTCGGCGTGGGACCCCCACGCGTTCCAGGTGGCAGAATGGACCCAGGACCCCCAGTTCCAGCTTTAGCACAGGCTTGGGAAGAATGAGAAAGATCTGCTGTATTGAACAACTGGGAAAAGGTAAAACAGGGGGCCTGGGGGATCCAAACACAAGGGGGAGTCTGGGGCAGCCAACGTTCTTGCGGAGCAGGCGCTACTTCTTGCTGCCTTTCTTCCTGCTCTCGATCAGGCGCAGCCCCTGCTTCTTGATGTCCTCCCGTGTGAGGACAAGGTCTTGGCCCTCAGAATCAGCAGGGTCTGGAGGAGAGAGTGGAGAGGGTCTGTGGGGCCACCTCTGCTCTGCCCCTGTCCCTGGGGACAACCAGCAAGTTTTGGAAGGCTGGTGGCATCCCGGAGAGCCCTCGTGCCCAGCCCTTGGGCACAGGCACTGCCGACCGGCTCTGCCAGCCCAGCATCCCAGGGGGAGCTGCAGGGCCTGGTGACGCCACCGCTGCGGCCCATTCCCAACGCACTGGGGCTTCCCAGAAAGGGCTGGAGCTCCGGGGTGGGGGGTAGAGCTCCCGCTCTGTCAGGAGAAGGGGGTGAGCTGCTACAAGCTCGTGGTCTCCTCCAAGAGCATCCAACAGGAGGGGGCACAGGCAGAACCAAGCACTGGCTATCCTTCACCCCCAGCTGCTCTGGAAGAGGGGGTCTCCCTCCTTGTCCCACAGCATTTCTCCTTGTTCCTGCTGCCATCTGACGCTCACCACCCCACCAGCTGCCTTCATGCTCCCACATCCCCACCTAAAACCACCCCCTATGTCCAAAGCCTTGGAGACAGCCAAGGTCAGGCCCAAGGTCTGAAGGCAACTCGTGGGTTGGGGTCTGCGGGAACGGTGGGAGACAGGCAAGGATGCCCAGAAATCCCAGCAGGCAGGGGCTGGGACAGTCCCTGTGGGATGTGTCCCTGCTGGCATCTCCTACCTTGCGCCTGACTGCCTGCGTCCTCCAAGGAAACCTTCACCTTCTCTGTGTCCTTGGCTGTTTTACTCTCCAGCAGGCTCCTCACCTTCACAAAAATCTGGGAAAGAACCCCCGGGTGAATTATCAAAGGAGACGGGGGGTTACAACCTCAGGGCTGCCCCGCCGCGGTGTCGCCGTTGGGGGAGGACACCCCGCAGTGCCCAGGGCCACCTGGGGCTGAGCTGCTGCATGGCTCTTCCACGGGGCCATCTCCATCCTCCCAACTGGGAGGACGGCTTGGGATGGGCCACCCCGGAGAGCCTCACGTGGGTCCCCAAAACCAGAGCAGGGATGGAGCCCCTGCGCACCTCATTGTCCTCATCCAGGCTGCGCTTGCTGGGGGGCAGGTCGGCCACCCGCTGCGTCAGGTACCGCAGCTTCTGCCCACACTGCTGGAGCTTCTCCTCCACGCTGCCAGCCTTGATGGAATCCTGCAGGGAGAGAAGAACCACCTCGCTGGGAAAACGAGGCCCTTAGGGCGACGGTGGTTGCACCGAGCCTCATCGCGCCAGGCCGTCGCCCCACTGAGCACTGGCCAGGGCCGTCCCACCCCAGTGCCACACGAGTACCTGCCCAGGCACGGAGATGCCGTGCAGACGGGTGAAGAGGTGGTCCACCCCACTTTCAAAGTCAAGCAGGCTCTCCTGATTTCTCCGTGCCTGGGCTCGCATCTGCTCCAGCCGAGCCTCCTCCCGCTTCAGGTTTGCCCTCAGCTCCTCCTCCAGCATCCTGGAACCAAACACATTCCCACCCATACAGCTGCCTGGGGGTGCAGAGACACCCCAAATCTGTTGCAAAAGCTGCTCAGGTTGTGTCCCCCCATGACTGCAGAGCAGAGGTGCTGCCTGCAACTCAGCTCCACGTGGCTGGTAGCACTTCCCTCAGCAGGCAAGCAGCAAGGGTCCTCCTGCTGCCGCAGCAAGACCTTTGGGCGCTCTGCCGGGACCAGAGCAGGGGGAGCACCCTGCTCAGAATAGCGCCTGGTGCACGAGGCGTGGGCGGCTACAGCGGGACAGAGGAAGGGGTGCCCTCTTGGGGGGGACACCCATGATGCCCGTGTCGTCCCCCCCCCCCCAAGGGTGGTGCCTGGTTGTCACAACTGTCCCGAAGCCGGCAGCACCTGGTTGTGTTGGGGGCCTGGTGAAACTTGAGCTCGTCCCGCTGCAGCTCCAGCTCTCTCAGGGTCTTCTCCAGCACCGCCGCCTCCTCTGTGAGCTCCCTGAGGAGCTGCTCCAGGTCCCCTGGAGAGTTCTGCTGCTCCAGGAGCCTGGCAGGGACATCCTGGCCAGGAAAGAGCAAGAGGACTCAGCCCACGGGGGATCCAGCGGGGTACAGGATCTGGGCCGTGGCCTCGGGGAGCTTTCTGCACCGTGCAGCACTGCAAGTTCACGCCATGGAGAAAAGCAGCTCCATCCCTCCCGCACAAGAGGAGCTTTGGGGGGGCTCCAGGGGCAGGGGAGAGCAGATAAACCCATCATCAAACAAGGCAAGCAGAGAGCTCTCAGCTCCCTGGGGCTCAAGCAGCCCCCAGTTTTACCAGGGAAGGGCTTTTCCATTACCCAGAGGCGGGAGCACTGCATCACAGCCTTGGCCCTCTCCATCTTCTCCACCACCCAGGCCTCATATTCCCTCTGGGACTTGCTGGCTTCCAGCTCGGTGCCTGGGGTGGGAGGGAAGCAGCAGGGAAGGATGCCTGTGGCTGCACCCATGTCCCATTCCCCTGCACCCCACCAAGCACTCACCCCCCAGAGGGTCCTGCAGGTGCCGGCTCGAGACGTCGGTGGTGAGCTCGTACCTCCCTTGCTGCAAGGACATTCATTGTCACCCCCACTGAGCCGTGGCACCGTGAGGGAGATGGCTCTGCAGCCACTGCCCCCATGGGGGGCTGGGCACTGGACCCAGCCTGTGCCGGGTCCTGCCAGCTCACCGCTCTCAGGTGCCTTTCCCTTGCTTTCTTCCGCCAGGACCTGTCAATGGGCACCTTTTGCTCTTCCAGGGCGCGGTACCTGAGCTCCCTCTCTGCCAGGATCCGGCTTCTTGTCTTGGCCACGTCCACCTGGAGCGTAACAGAGAAGGGATGAGCGGCTGCCGAAGCCAGCACTATGAGCCTGCTGAGCTTCAGGGATGGCGAGCATCGAAAACGACCCCCTCCCCGTGATAAAGGGCTGGGAAGGAAACTGGGCAAGGAGAGCTGGAGGACGGAGCCTGCTGCCTTCCCCGTGGCTGGCGCTCCGGGCAGGCTGGCCCAGCCCCAGGGCAGCCTGGCCCAAGAGCCAGACCCGGGAGAAGCTGTGGAGGCATCTGGGTGCTGCGGGCAAGCCCAGACCAGTCACTTCTGCTCTTCCCAGCAGGAAGACTCCCCAGCCCAGGCACACGGTGCTGTCTGTGGGCTCTGGAGGGTGGGCAAGGCTCCCAAGATGCCCCAGATAATCTCACCTTGGTGACATCACTGGCGTTGCGGGCATCCGAGGCCGTGAGCTCCAGGTCTTCCAGCTCCCTCTGGTACCGCTTGGCCGTCCCGCACAGGAGGTCCAGGGGCAGAGACAGTTGGGCCAGCTCCTGGGACACAGGCAGCCACAGCACGTCACCCCACCAAGCCTCAGGGGTCCCCCACTCTGGGGCAGGCCATGGAGGGGAGCACAAGGACCTTGCTGATCCAGGAGGATGTCCCACCGGCACAGCCCCTTGGGCACCTCACTGCAGGGGCAGCGGGTGGGATGATGGCATGGAGAGGAGCTCACCTTCCTCAGGGCATCGCGCAGTGCCAGGTACACGTCCGTCACCCTCTCTCCAGCCTGGACTCTGGCCAGCGTGTCCTCGATGCTGTTCTCCAGCCGGCGAAGCACCTAGGGCACAGGTGAGGCTCACACACAGGCTGAGCCCACGTACTGAACCTGACACCCACATATGGAGGGCGAGCATTGGATTAAAGCCCACCGTGGGCGCTGCCACACCAGGAAGGGGTCCTGGGTACCTGCGGCTGCTCGTCCCTCCGCTCAGCATCCGTCAGCCGCTGCAGCTGCCTCTGCAGCTTGTCCAGGGTTCCAGACCTCTGGCTCAGCTGGTGCAGGAGCACGTTACACTTCTTTGCCCGCTCATAGATTTCATGCCGCAGCTTCTCCTGGGCCTCCTGGATGGGCACACAAGGGTTTCCCAAGCTGGGAGCAGAGCTCACGGGGTACCCACGGGAGAAGGGGGCCCTGCCTGGAAAACTGCCCCCGAGGTAGAGCTGGGGACACTGGGATGTTGCCCCGGGACATCGTCAGTCCCTTGGCTGGATGGGGTCTGGGAGAGCTTTGCTCTGGGGGGGGGCTGGCTGGGCTAAGGCAGAGGTGGGCATCTGCTGAGGGCAGTGAGGGTTGGGCTTAGGGACTGCGTAATGCAAACCCGGGGCTGGGTGTCCGTAAAATCCGTCAGTGCCCCAGATGTGGATGCTGGGGGAGAGCGGTGGCACTGCTTTGGCCCTGCAAGAGGCCCCAGGCAAAGGCAGCTCTGCGGGGCCAGCGCCTCCATCTCCACGGGCTTAGAACCGGGCCACAACCTTGGGACAGGCAGTGACGCGCAGAGGCAGCACCTCTCTCCCAGGGATGCAGCTGGACCCCACAGGAGCCCAGGCAGCCCCCGGCACCTGGCAACAGCCAGGAGCTCTGCTGGGACAAGGCATCTGCTCAGGGAGCTAAAGGAGGACCTGCACACATGGGTCCCACAGCGGAAAGGGACACGGGGCACCTCAGGCTGACACCCTGTGTCTTGCCGCCCCAGCCCTGTGGGGCTGTCCTTGCACCGGCACCACGACCCTCCACCGAGCGCCCAGCTCTTCCGAGCGGCCCCAGACCCCCAGGCCTGCCAGACCCTCCCGGTACCTCCTCCGTCTTCCTGGCCAAAGCCACAGCCAAGGGCTTCTGCGCTCCCCGGACCGCCGCAACACTGAGCTCGTTGCGCTGTGGGCAGGAGAGGGGAGAGAGAACGTCACTGCTGGCCTGGAGACAGCCACATCCTACCGCTGCCCTGCGCTGCCGGCTCCAGGGACGAGCGGTGCAGGAGCTGGCTCCGATGGGCCAGCACCAGGCAGGGTACAGAGGACAGGACCTGACGGTACCTTCTGGGCGACGCTCAGCTCGTCGACGTCGCGCCGCACCGTCTCGCGCAGGGGGGGAAGCCGCTCCCTGTTCTCACGGAGCTTTTCCTCGCCTACCTGCCAGGAAAGCTTCTCCCCTCGCCCTGGAGGACACGAAGGCGCTGTTGGTACCGTGCAGGGCGATGAGGGGACCAAGACCCCCCTCGCCCGCCCCGGGGAAGCCAAAGGGGCAGCACCTTGCAGGCCGACGCTGGCGCGCAGCTCCTGGACGTGCCAGCCCAAGTCTCTCCTCTGGCCCTGCGCAGCGGCGGCCGTCCTGCCTTGGCCCTCTATCCCCTTGGCCTGGGAGGCCACCATGGCAGCTCCAGTGCTCGGGGCAGCTGCAGTCGGGCAGTGAACACGGACAGAGCAGAGCTCCCCGTGCCTAGCCCTCACCTCCAACTGCCACACACCTGCACTCCGCACAGGGCGGGCAGTGGGGATGTTGTTTCCCGTCACCATGGATACGACAGTTAGACCTCATCGCTGTGGTTACGACAATTGCACCCCATCGCCATGGCTAAGGCAGTTGCACCCTGCCCAGGTGGGGGACCCCTCCAAGCCTCACCAGAAACAGGGCAAGGGCAACTGCAGGGAAAACACATGCACACATATCCCCCAACAGACCACCAGCACTCCCCCTGACCCTGCCAACTGATGGCAGATGTCAAGAGGAGTCAGTGACTACCTGGATACGTGCCTTAGGAAATCCGAGTTCATTAGGAAACGGCTGTGCTGGCAGTCACACTCCTACTGAAATGGGCAGGGATGAACCACCCACCAGTCCTGGCACTGATTTTGATGCTGACCAGACATTCCTGCTGAACGCCCAGAGAGCCCTCCCCAGCCTGCCATCATGCCCCCCAGTGCCCTCAAATCCCCCCGGATGTCCCCCCTCAGCCTCGTGGCTGTCCCCCTGCCTGACCAGCAGCAGGTAACAATCCCAGGGCCACACCAGACCAGGGAGTTTCCCGGTGAGGGCCCTAACCCAGGCCCCAGGGAGGAGGCCGACTTCCCCGTGCGATGGGTCTGGGCAGCGTACCAGGCCCCCTGTTCCCCTCAGAAGGGAATCGCCTACAACGATGACCCTTCTTGTCTGAACGGAGGAAGCTGCGACACGTGGGGCTGATGGAGTCGTCCTGGGCAACCGCCTGGATGGCCTGTCCTCTGCAATTGCCTGGCCCTCGAGTTCCAGAGCCCCGTATCTGTTCTGCAGGGGCAACTGGGAGGGGACTGAGGGCAGGAGGGGATGTTCCCATCCCTCTCAAGTTCCTTCCGTCTGCCGGGCAGAATACGGGATCCACTGCTGGCCGTGGGACCTCCACCTGCCTTTGCCTCAGGGCTGGTAGATCGGTGGAGCCAAAACCTCTCTCCTTCTCACACTCCATCACACTCCGCAGCCTTTCCACTTCCTCCTTCAGCTCTGCCACCAGCTGAGCAGATGGTCACCCCTCACGCAGGGGCTGTCTCTGCTGCCCTCAGGGACGAGGGACAGGCTCAGGCACGCCCTGCAGCCGGACACCTGGACAGCAGCAGCCCCGGCTGCTGCTCTTAACTCAGTCCTCACGAGTGCAGCTCGGACACAGAATGTTCCTACAGGCAAACCCGTCTGTGCACCCAGCAAGTGTAAAATGATCAAAAACCACACTGCATGGAAAAATCCCAAAGGCTTCCTGTCAGGAAATATTTGGCAGCAAGGGACTGGAAAAAATACCAAGGCCTAACAGAAGAGCGTGGCTGACGCCAGTCGTTTCTAGGACGTTGCTGAAGCACAACTGCTCCGGGAAGCTTTTCCTTCTTCAAGCTTTTCATCTCCTTCCTCCACGTCTTTCAGACTGAGCACTTCCAGAGCTCCCTTCCCTTACGTCTCACTCCGGATCAGCTCATCGATCTCTCTGAAGCAGCCGGGCTCAATAAGGCACACCTGAAACGGGAAAGATTCCATCAGTCAAGCAATCACACTTCACTGTTCCGAGCCCCCTTTCAGGGTGGCCGGGCTGGCTTACGGCTGGACTCTGATCTCCAAGGTCTTCTCCAACCTCAACGATTCTATGGCCCAGCATTAGTGCCCAGGAATCACAACTGTCGCTGAGTTACTGAGGACTTGGCAGCGTGGAAAAGCAATTGCTACCAAGAAATCTTTCTAGATAAGCTCTGCAGTTCCACTTCCCACGCTGGACATGGCCTTTGACAGCCGGCACTGCTGGATTCTACGCTGGTCTCAGACAGATGCTTACCAATCCCAAAGTTTGCTTTACCACAGACTGTTTTTTAAACAACTCATTAACCACTGCCAAAATACAGGCCAGAACCACCAAATAAGTAAGAGGAACCTTCCACATTCTGCACATGAACTCCCCAGGGCTGTAGGAGAGTCACAGCTAAGAGAACTTACGCTGTGCTTCTCCCCAGCCTGACGCAGCCATCGCTGCGCTAATCAAGGCTGCTTCCAAGCTTTCATCCCTAGGATTCTGGGAAATTAAAAACTACAAACTCCACCTGACTGAGGAACTCTGGTGAACTTGCAGCTTATCTAAACCACTTCCACACGTTAATTCATCTTCTAGCAAACCCTACAAGGCAGAGTCAAGCCAAGCGTGAAAGCCAAGGACCGCTTCATCGCTTACAATTTCCAACTCTTCACGGAACTCTTCGCTCTCCATAACTTTGATCAGGGGCTTCAGCTTCTCTTTCAGTTTCTTCCCCTCCTTTGCCGGAAGAATAAACCGCAGCCTCATGTGAGCACGGTCAATTTGCATGGTCTCCTTCAACCCTCTGATCACCTCCAGCGCCTGTGAAGACATTCACAAGAAAGAGCACTTGCACTGCGGCTCGAAAACCATAAATCAGAACACTTGTTTCTCTCCCAGGCATGTTACAGTTCCCACTTTCATTAGTTTCTTTCCCCCTTCCCTGACTGGACAGAAAACAAACCACACAAGTCCCAAAAGCTGCATTTAGCCAGCGCTCACCCAGGTGCCTGGATCCTCCTGTGCCCTTTGGCCCACAGGGCTCTGCTGATCCCCCTGCGACAACTCACAGGGAAACGACACCCCAAGACACAACCTCCAGCAGAACCCGAGTTTGCAAGAAAACTGACCTGCTGCTTCGTGCTCTTGTGTGGCTTGACGGAGTAGTGAATATCCTTCAGGGCTCTTTCTAGAAGGATCACCGTGGACGGCCTCTTTGTTTCAGGATTCACACGTTTCTCAGCCACAACAGTCGCGATGTCTCTGAACATCTGCTCCAGCTGCCCGTGTCGCTCTTTATCCGATACCTGCAGCTCCCCCTTTGATAAAATCTTCACAGTCAAAACCAAGAAATCGGTCCATAAACATCACAGATTCGGCTACAGAGTGAAAACTCTATGAACTATGTTCAATTTAACAATTGCTTGAACGGTTTGGTTAGATGGGAAGTGCAGAAAAAGAATAACCCTACGGATAACGTACATCACGATGACAAACACGGGCAAGGCGTCAGAAATATCCCACCACAGCAACACTAAGCCACAGCAAGAGAAGCGCAGCTTTCCTTGAATTCTCATCACCTACAAGTCCTGCCAAGAAGCAGGAACAAATCCCATCTGTTGTTAACATCTCATTGGATCACAGAACCATGGAATGGTTTGGGTTGGAAGGGACCTTAAAGCCCATCCAGTTCCAACCCCCCTGCCGTGGGCAGGGACACCCTTCACAGACCAGGGTGCTCCCAGCCTCATCCAGCCTGGCCTTGTAAGCAATTATCCCCCTCTTGTCTCTGCATCCTTAATGTACCTGAGGTGAGAAACTCTTCAGGGCTGCTAAGCCCTTCTTCCCAGGCTCAGGGACATCTCTGCCCACAGGCTGTGTGTTACACACAACACTCACAACTCTTCAGCCAGATGCACACACGCATTTCAAGACATTAACAAAGAGTTATCGCTCCTGTCTAACAATTTCTTTTAACAAGCAACCAGTCCTTTTGCCTACAGCAGCGCCACGTTTAGGTAAAAACCTTCCAGTAACAACCCAACCGACCGTGTCTGTGTGACCCACGTGTAACACATCGGGAAAGCCCTCTGCAAGCTCTTCCAAAGCAAAGTGCTCCAAACCTACCATCTTACAGATTTCTGTTTGGTCATCCGTCCCAAACGCCTCAACGAGGTCTTCCTTCTTCGCCACCTGGCCTTTGCAGACATTGACAAAAACGGTGTGTGTCTGCAGGACCTCGTCCAGATCTTTCTCCCTGGAGAGGAGGACAGGGGGAAAGAACTTGTCAAGGCAGGAACGTAGGAAAGAGCACAGGACTTGTCAGTGAGGAGGAACAAGTCCTGCTGCCCAGGGCTGAATCACGGAGCCTGGGAATTTCTGTTACTTAAGGGTCACTCCCCAGGGAGGGACAGGGGCACCGCACATCGCCCCGGCGCGCTCCCCCTTCCCGCCTCCACACGGATCTCACCGTCTCCCCGGGCTTCACAGCCAAGGACCAGGTAAACGGCACGGCTCTGCAGCGGGGCCCACGCAGGCCTCGCCAGCCCCGCCACGGCTCCCCCCGCGGCCGGGCCCCACGCGGGCCTCTCCCCGTCCCCTGCCAGGTACCACACGGGCCTCCCCGCCACCACAGCCGGCCCCACACGCCCAACGGGCCTCCCCCCCCACCCCGGCACCGCCGGCCCCCCTCGGCCAGGCCCCGGCGGAGGCGGCCCGGCACTCACGCTCCGCTGCGCCATCCCATGACCTTGCTACGGTAACAGGCGATCTCGAACCGCTTGCCGCCGCGCCGCGCCCGCACCACGGCCACGTTGGTGAGGCGGATCTGGTCGGTGGGGGTGAAGATGGACATGGCGGCGGGGCTCCCGCGCCTCAGGCGGGCGCGCGCGGGGCAAGCGGGGCTGGGGGGCGGGGCCGCCCTGCCCTGCCTTTCTATTGGCTGCCGCTACGACCTGCCCGCCCCCCCCGTGCCGCCGGTAAAGCCCGTCCGGAGGGAAGCAGGGCGGGGAGGCGGCCGGGACGGAGAGGGGGTCGCACCGCCTGAGGCGCTGGAGCCAGGGCGGTGCTCGAGGCAGCCAGGGCAGGGCCGTGCTCGGCAGCAGGCTCTGCGGGCATCAGTTCCCCCTTGGAACGGAGCTTTTGAGCTCCGCAGAGCTGCGCCTGCCGCGTCTGGGCGGAATCAAGGCCCGTGCGATGCAGTGAACGTTTCACAAGGACTTTCTGTTCCCGGGTGCTCGCCCAGCACAAGGACTTGGGGCCTTTCTTAGAGTGTGTTTTACCTAAGAAAACCCCAGAGCTCCCCGTGACAGCCCAAGCTGGCACTGTGGGTTTGCAGATGAAGCTCAGCTGAGGCACCTCTGAGGAGGTGAAAGCTCCTTGGTTCATGCTGACTGTGTGGCCTTTGGCCAAAGCCTGTTTTCTCTAGGCCCTGAGAACAGCAAATGTGGGGCTGTGGCTGCTGCATGACTGGTTTTGGGGGCTTCTCACGCAATGGTTCGGGTTGGAAGGGACCTTAAAGCCCATCTAGTTCCAGCCCCCTGCCGTGGGCAGGGACACCCTCCACAGACCAGGGTGCTCCCAGCCTCATCCAGCCTGGCCTTGGGCACTCCCAGGGATGGGGCACCCACAGCTTCTCTGGGCAACCTGTCCCAGTGCCCCCCACCCTCTCTGGGCAGAATTTCTTCCTGATATCCAATCTAAATCTCCCCTCTTTCAGTTTAAAGCCATTACCCCTTGTCCTGTCACTCTCTGCCCTTGGAAAAAGCTCCCCCCCCCCCGCCCCCCCTTCAGGTACTGGAAAGGCTGCAGTAAGGTCTTCCCTGGAGCCTTCTCTTCTCCAGCAGTAGGAAGGAATTCCCATGGAGAGAAACCGTGCCAAGGCCAAGTTTTCCCTTGAGAGGAGGACAGATTCTTTCCAATTTATTATTCCTTAACTGAGATGATGAAAGACAGTCTTTGCTCCAAGCAACTTGCATGCTAAACGGGAGAGAGATCCCGGTGGGAAGGCTGCTGCGGCTCTGCTGGGAAGGAAGTGCAGCGCCCTGCTGGAGCCACTGGCTGCTGGGATTGAGGGTTTATAAGGTCAGGGTAGTCATTTAATTTAGTGCTGCAAGAAATACTCTTCTAGACCAAGGAGAAGATGAGGAGGGGGGTTGTGCTGCACCCACAGGGGCACCCAGCTTGGGGTGGGGTGGCAGAGCCCCGTGGGACCCATCTCCAGGGATGAGAGGGGACACAAGGATGAGGTCCCTCCCGCCTGCTGCTGCCTCACCCCCCTCTCGAGAGCTGCCTTGGGGTGCCGTGGCCTGGGGGGCTGCTGGTGTTGGGGCCGTGATGGGAAGTGGGGGTGCAGAGCCGGGAGACTGAGCCAGGGCACGGAATTGCCTTCCACTTGCTGGTCCCGGACACCCCCCACGGGGGGTGAGCCCTGCCGGGAGACCCCCCCGCAAGGACCCAGGTAGCCCAGTTTGGCCTCACCAGGAGCTGCGGGGTGAAGGGGCAGGAGGGGGGGCAGACTGGCACCAGGACAGGCGAGAGCTGCGTCTCTACCTGCCTTCCAGTGGGCATCATCCACCTGCACCCCGTTATCCCAGGGCCACCCGGGGCTGAGCTGCTCCATGGCTCTTCCCCGGGGCCATCTCCATCCTCCCAGCCGGGAGCTGCTCTCCCTGCAGCCCAGAGGAAATGCCCGACGTTCGCTCCCAGTTTAGGCTGGTGAGTCCGAGTTGCTCAACGTGTGTGCGGGGACCAGGGGAGGGAAGAGGCACACAGGGTCCACAGCCAGGTCAGACAGCCCCAGGGCTTCCTCTCAGATTTGGCTCTCCCTCCCCAAGGCACGGTCTCTCCTTCCACGCACGCACACGAAGACACCCACCCCGGGGCCAATTCCCACACAGGTCTCGGCCCCTGCCCCACGTCTCCCCCCCACAGCTGCGTCACGCAGAAACCAGCCCACTGGGGTCCCCGCACTGTCCGGGGGAAGCCCCAGGAAGGCGCTGGCCGCACAGGACCAAGGGGGAGAAAGCCGGCCTGGCCCCAGCTTTGCCCCGTCCGGGAAAGCTGTTCCCCCCCGGCCCAGCCCCAGCTCTGTGGGGAGAGCAGCTGGGCGAGGGCCAGAGGGATGGGGCTGCCCCAAACCCAGCTCAGCAGCCCTCGGCGTGGGACCCCCACGCGTTCCAGGTGGCAGAATGGACCCAGGACCCCCAGTTCCAGCTTTAGCACAGGCTTGGGAAGAATGAGAAAGATCTGCTCTATTGAACAACTGGGAAAAGGTAAAACAGGGGGCCTGGGGGATCCGAACACAAGGGGGAGTCTGGGGCAGCCAACGTTCTTGCGGAGCAGGCGCTACTTCTTGCTGCCTTTCTTCCTGCTCTCGATCAGGCGCAGCCCCTGCTTCTTGATGTCCTCCCGCGTGAGGACAAGGTCTTGGCCCTCAGAATCAGCAGGGTCTGGAGGAGAGAGTGGAGAGGGTCTGTGGGGCCACCTCTGCTCTGCCCCTGTCCCTGGGGACAACCAGCAAGTTTTGGAAGGCTGGTGGCATCCCGGAGAGCCCTCGTGCCCAGCCCTTGGGCACAGGCACTGCCGACCGGCTCTGCCAGCCCAGCATCCCAGGGGGAGCTGCAGGGCCTGGTGACGCCACCGCTGCGGCCCATTCCCAACGCACTGGGGCTTCCCAGAAAGGGCTGGAGCTCCGGGGTGGGGGGTAGAGCTCCCACTCTGTCAGGAGAAGGGGGTGAGCTGCTACAAGCTCGTGGTCTCCTCCAAGAGCATCCAACAGGAGGGGGCACAGGCAGAACCAAGCACTGGCTATCCTTCACCCCCAGCTGCTCTGGAAGAGGGGGTCTCCCTCCTTGTCCCACAGCATTTCTCCTTGTTCCTGCTGCCATCTGACGCTCACCACCGCACCGGCTGCCTTCATGCTCCCACATCCCCACCTAAAACCACCCCCTATGTCCAAAGCCTTGGAGACAGCCAAGGTCAGGCCCAAGGTCTGAAGGCAACTCGTGGGTTGGGGTCTGCGGGAAGGGTGGGAGACAGGCAAGGATGCCCAGAAATCCCAGCAGGCAGGGGCTGGGACAGTCCCTGTGGGATGTGTCCCTGCTGGCATCTCCTACCTTGCGCCTGACTGCCTGCGTCCTCCAAGGAAACCTTCACCTTCTCTGTGTCCTTGGCTGTTTTACTCTCCAGCAGGCTCCTCACCTTCACAAAAATCTGGGAAAGAACCCCCGGGTGAATTATCAAAGGAGACGGGGGGTTACAACCCCAGGGCTGCCCCGCCACAGTGTCGCCGTTGGGGGAGGACACCCCGCAGTGCCCAGGGCCACCTGGGGCTGAGCTGCTGCATGGCTCTTCCACGGGGCCATCTCCATCCTCCCAACTGGGAGGACGGCTTGGGATGGGCCACCCCAGAGAGCCTCACGTGGGTCCCCAAAACCAGAGCAGGGATGGAGCCCCTGCGCACCTCATTGTCCTCATCCAGGCTGCGCTTGCTGGGGGGCAGGTCGGCCACCCGCTGCGTCAGGTACCGCAGCTTCTGCCCACACTGCTGGAGCTTCTCCTCCACGCTGCCCGCCTTGATGGAATCCTGCAGGGAGAGAAGAACCACCTCGCTGGGAAAACGAGGCCCTTAGGGCGACGGTGGTTGCACCGAGCCTCATCGCACCAGGCCGTCGCCCCACTGAGCACTGGCCAGGGCCGTCCCACCCCAGTGCCACATGAGTACCTGCCCAGGCACGGAGATGCCGTGCAGACGGGTGAAGAGGTGGTCCACCCCACTTTCAAAGTCAAGCAGGCTCTCCTGATTTCTCCGTGCCTGGGCTCGCATCTGCTCCAGCCGAGCCTCCTCCCGCTTCAGGTTTGCCCTCAGCTCCTCCTCCAGCATCCTGGAACCAAACACATTCCCACCCATACAGCTGCCTGGGGGTGCAGAGACACCCCAAATCTGTTGCAAAAGCTGCTCAGGTTAGGTCCCCCCATGACTGCAGAGCAGAGGTGCTGCCTGCAACTCAGCTCCACGTGGCTGGTAGCACTTCCCTCAGCAGGCAAGCAGCAAGGGTCCTCCTGCTGCCGCAGCAAGACCTTTGGGCGCTCTGCCGGGACCAGAGCAGGGGGAGCACCCTGCTCAGAATAGCACCTGGTGCACGAGGCGTGGGCGGCTACAGCGGGACAGAGGAAGGGGTGCCCTCTTGGGGGGGACACCCGTGATGCCCGTGTCCCCCCCCCCCCCAAGGGTGGTGCCTGGTTGTCACAACTGTCCCGAAGCCGGCAGCACCTGGTTGTGTTGGGGGCCTGGTGAAACTTGAGCTCGTCCCGCTGCAGCTCCAGCTCTCTCAGGGTCTTCTCCAGCACCGCCGCCTCCTCTGTGAGCTCCCTGAGGAGCTGCTCCAGGTCCCCTGAAGAGTTCTGCTGCTCCAGGAGCCTGGCAGGGACGTCCTGGCCAGGAAAGAGCAAGAGGACTCAGCCCACGGGGGATCCTGCGGGGTACAGGATCTGGGCCGTGGCCTCGGGGAGCTTTCTGCACCGTGCAGCACTGCAAGTTCATGCCATGGAGAAAAGCAGCTCCATCCCTCCCGCACAAGAGGGGCTTTGGGGGGGCTCCAGGGGCAGGGGAGAGCAGATAAACCCATCATCAAACAAGGCAAGCAGAGAGCTCTCAGCTCCCCGGGGCTCAAGCAGCCCCCAGTTTTACCAGGGATGGGCTTTTCCATTACCCAGAGGCGGGAGCACTGCATCACAGCCTTGGCCCTCTCCATCTTCTCCACCACCCAGGCCTCATATTCCCTCTGGGACTTGCTGGCTTCCAGCTCGGTGCCTGGGGTGGGAGGGAAGCAGCAGGGAAGGATGCCTGTGGCTGCACCCATGTCCCATTCCCCTGCACCCCACCAAGCACTCACCCCCCAGAGGGTCCTGCAGGTGCCGGCTCGAGACGTCGGTGGCGAGCTCGTACCTCCCTTGCTGCAAGGACATTCATTGTCACCCCCTCCGAGCCGTGGCACCGTGAGGGAGATGGCTCTGCAGCCACTGCCCCCATGGGGGGCTGGGCACTGGGCCCAGCCTGTGCCGGGTCCTGCCAGCTCACCGCTCTCAGGTGCCTTTCCCTTGCTTTCTTCCGCCAGGACCTGTCAATGGGCACCTTTTGCTCTTCCAGGGCGCGGTACCTGAGCTCCCTCTCTGCCAGGATCCGGCTTCTTGTCTTGGCCACGTCCACCTGGAGCGTAACAGAGAAGGGATGAGCGGCTGCCGAAGCCAGCACTGTGAGCCTGCTGAGCTTCAGGGATGGCGAGCATCGAAAACGACCCCCTCCCCGTGATAAAGGGCTGGGAAGGAAACTGGGCAAGGAGAGCTGGAGGATGGAGCCTGCTGCCTTCCCCGTGGCTGGCACTCCGGGCAGGCTGGCCCAGCCCCAGGGCAGCCTGGCCCAAGAGCCAGACCCGGGAGAAGCTGTGGAGGCATCTGGGTGCTGCGGGCAAGCCCAGACCAGTCACTTCTGCTCTTCCCAGCAGGAAGACTCCCCAGCCCAGGCACACGGTGCTGTCTGTGGGCTCTGGAGGGTGGGCAAGGCTCCCAAGATGCCCCAGATAATCTCACCTTGGTGACATCACTGGCGTTGCGGGCATCCGAGGCCGTGAGCTCCAGGTCTTCCAGCTCCCTCTGGTACCGCTTGGCCGTCCCGCACAGGAGGTCCAGGGGCAGAGACAGTTGGGCCAGCTCCTGGGACACAGGCAGCCACAGCACGTCACCCCACCAAGCCTCAGGGGTCCCCCACTCTGGGGCAGGCCATGGAGGGGAGCACAAGGACCTTGCTGATCCAGGAGGATGTCCCACCGGCACAGCCCCTTGGGCACCTCACTGCAGGGGCAGCGGGTGGGATGATGGCATGGAGAGGAGCTCACCTTCCTCAGGGCATCGCGCAGTGCCAGGTACACGTCCGTCACCCTCTCTCCAGCCTGGACTCTGGCCAGCGTGTCCTCGATGCTGTTCTCCAGCCGGCGAAGCACCTAGGGCACAGGTGAGGCTCACACACAGGCTGAGCCCACGTACTGAACCTGACACCCACATATGGAGGGCGAGCATTGGATTAAAGCCCACCGTGGGCGCTGCCACACCAGGAAGGGGTCCTGGGTACCTGCGGCTGCTCGTCCCTCCGCTCAGCATCCGTCAGCCGCTGCAGCTGTCTCTGCAGCTTGTCCAGGGTTCCAGACCTCTGGCTCAGCTGGTGCAGGAGCACGTTACACTTCTTTGCCCGCTCATAGATTTCATGCCGCAGCTTCTCCTGGGCCTCCTGGATGGGCACACAAGGGTTTCCCAAGCTGGGAGCAGAGCTCACGGGGTACCCACGGGAGAAGGGGGCCCTGCCTGGAAAACTGCCCCCGAGATAGAGCTGGGGACACTGGGATGTTGCCCCGGGACATCGTCAGTCCCTTGGCCGGATGGGGTCTGGGAGAGCTTTGCTCTGGGGGGGGGGGCTGGCTGGGCTAAGGCAGAGGTGGGCATCTGCTGAGGGCAGTGAGGGTTGGGCTTAGGGACTGCGTAATGCAAACCCGGGGCTGGGTGTCCGTAAAATCCGTCAGTGCCCCAGATGTGGATGCTGGGGGAGAGCGGTGGCACTGCTTTGGCCCTGCAAGAGGCCCCAGGCAAAGGCAGCTCTGCGGGGCCAGCACCTCCATCTCCACGGGCTTAGAACCGGGCCACAACCTTGGGACAGGCAGTGACGCGCAGAGGCAGCACCTCTCTCCCAGGGATGCAGCTGGACCCCACAGGAGCCCAGGCAGCCCCCGGCACCTGGCAACAGCCAGGAGCTCTGCTGGGACAAGGCATCTGCTCAGGGAGCTAAAGGAGGACCTGCACACATGGGTCCCACAGCGGAAAGGGACATGGGGCACCTCAGGCTGACACCCTGTGTCTTGCCGCCCCAGCGCTGCGGGGCTGTCCTTGCACCGGCACCACGACCCTCCACCGAGCGCCCAGCTCTTCCGAGCGGCCCCAGACCCCCAGGCCTGCCAGACCCTCCCGGTACCTCCTCCGTCTTCCTGGCCAAAGCCGCAGCCAAGGGCTTCTGCGCTCCCCGGACCGCCGCAACGCTGAGCTCGTTGCGCTGTGGGCAGGAGAGGGGAGAGAGAACGTCACTGCTGGCCTGGAGACAGCCACATCCTACCGCTGCCCTGCGCTGCCGGCTCCAGGGACGAGCGGTGCAGGAGCTGGCTCCGATGGGCCAGCACCAGGCAGGGTACAGAGGACAGGACCTGACGGTACCTTCTGGGCGACGCTCAGCTCGTCGACGTCGCGCCGCACCGTCTCGCGCAGGGGGGGAAGCCGCTCCCTGTTCTCACGGAGCTTTTCCTCGCCTACCTGCCAGGAAAGCTTCTCCCCTCGCCCTGGAGGACACGAAGGCGCTGTTGGTACCGTGCAGGGCGATGAGGGGACCAAGAGCCCCCTCGCCCGCCCCGGGGAAGCCAAAGGGGCAGCACCTTGCAGGCCGACGCTGGCGCGCAGCTCCTGGACGTGCCAGCCCAAGTCTCTACTCTGGCCCTGCGCAGCGGCGGCCGTCCTGCCTTGGCCCTCCATCCCCTTGGCCTGGGAGGCCACCATGGCAGCTCCAGTGCTCGGGGCAGCTGCAGCCGGGCAGTGAACACGGACAGAGCAGAGCTCCCCGTGCCTAGCCCTCACCTCCAACTGCCACACACCTGCACTCCGCACAGGGCGGGCAGTGGGGATGTTGTTTCCCGTCACCATGGATACGACAGTTAGACCTCATCGCTGTGGTTACGACAATTGCACCCCATCGCCATGGCTAAGGCAGTTGCACCCCGCCCAGGTGGGGGACCCCGCCCAGGTGGGGGACCCCTCCAAGCCTCACCAGAAACAGGGCGAGGGCAACTGCAGGGAAAACACATGCACACATATCCCCCAACAGACCACCAGCACTCCCCCTGACCCTGCCAGCTGATGGCAGATGTCAAGAGGAGTCAGTGACTACCTGGATACGTGCCTTAGGAAATCCGAGTTCATTAGGAAACGGCTGTGCTGGCAGTCACACTCCTACTGAAATGGGCAGGGATGAACCACCCACCAGTCCCTGGCACTGATTTTGATGCTGACCAGACATTCCTGCTGAACGCCCAGAGAGCCCTCCCCAGCCTGCCATCATGCCCCCCAGTGCCCTCAAATCCCCCCGGATGTCCCCCCTCAGCCTCGTGGCTGTCCCCCTGCCTGACCAGCAGCAGGTAACAATCCCAGGGCCACACCAGACCAGGGAGTTTCCCGGTGAGGGCCCTAACCCAGGCCCCAGGGAGGAGGCCGACTTCCCCGTGCGATGGGTCTGGGCAGCGTACCAGGCCCCCTGTTCCCCTCAGAAGGGAATCGCCTACAACGATGACCCTTCTTGTCTGAACGGAGGAAGCTGCGACACGTGGGGCTGATGGAGTCGTCCTGGGCAACCGCCTGGATGGCCTGTCCTCTGCAATTGCCTGGCCCTCGAGTTCCAGAGCCCCGTATCTGTTCTGCAGGGGCAACTGGGAGGGGACTGAGGGCAGGAGGGGATGTTCCCATCCCTCTCAAGTTCCTTCCGTCTGCCGGGCAGAATACGGGATCCACTGCTGGCCGTGGGACCTCCACCTGCCTTTGCCTCAGGGCTGGTAGATCGGTGGAGCCAAAACCTCTCTCCTTCTCACACTCCATCACACTCCGCAGCCTTTCCACTTCCTCCTTCAGCTCTGCCACCAGCTGAGCAGATGGTCACCCCTCACGCAGGGGCTGTCTCTGCTGCCCTCAGGGACGAGGGACAGGCTCAGGCACGCCCTGCAGCCGGACACCTGGACAGCAGCAGCCCCGGCTGCTGCTCTTAACTCAGTCCTCACAAGTGCAGCTCGGACACAGAATGTTCCTACAGGCAAACCCGTCTGTGCACCCAGCAAGTGTAAAATGATCAAAAACCACACTGCATGGAAAAATCCCAAAGGCTTACTGTCAGGAAATATTTGGCAGCAAGGGACTGGAAAAAATACCAAGGCCTAACAGAAGAGCGTGGCTGACGCCAGTCGTTTCTAGGACGTTGCTGAAGCACAACTGCTCCGGGAAGCTTTTCCTTCTTCAAGCTTTTCATCTCCTTCCTCCACGTCTTTCAGACTGAGCACTTCCAGAGTTCCCTTCCCTTTCGTCTCACTCCGGATCAGCTCATCGATCTCTCTGAAGCAGCCGGGCTCAATAAGGCACACCTGAAACGGGAAAGATTCCATCAGTCAAGCAATCACACTTCACTGTTCCGAGCCCCCTTTCAGGGTGGCCGGGCTGGCTTACGGCTGGACTCTGATCTCCAAGGTCTTCTCCAACCTCAACGATTCTATGGCCCAGCATTAGTGCCCAGGAATCACAACTGTCGCTGAGTTACTGAGGACTTGGCAGCGTGGAAAAGCAATTGCTACCAAGAAATCTTTCTAGATAAGCTCTGCAGTTCCACTTCCCACGCTGGACATGGCCTTTGACAGCCGGCACTGCTGGATTCTACGCTGGTCTCAGACAGATGCTTACCAATCCCAAAGTTTGCTTTACCACAGACTGTTTTTTAAACAACTCATTAACCACTGCCAAAATACAGGCCAGAACCACCAAATAAGTAAGAGGAACCTTCCACATTCTGCACATGAACTCCCCAGGGCTGTAGGAGAGTCACAGCTAAGAGAACTTACGCTGTGCTTCTCCCCAGCCTGACGCAGCCATCGCTGCGCTAATCAAGGCTGCTTCCAAGCTTTCATCCCTAGGATTCGGGGACATTAAAAACTACAAACTCCACCTGACTGAGGAACTCTGGTGAACTTGCAGCTTATCTAAACCACTTCCACACGTTAATTCATCTTCTAGCAAACCCTACAAGGCAGAGTCAAGCCAAGCGTGAAAGCCAAGGACCGCTTCATCGCTTACAATTTCCAACTGTTCATGGAACTCTTCGCTCTCCATAACTTTGATCAGGGGCTTCAGCTTCTCTTTCAGTTTCTTCCCCTCCTTTGCCGGAAGAATAAACCGCAGCCTCATGTGAGCACGGTCAATTTGCATGGTCTCCTTCAACCCTCTGATCACCTCCAGCGCCTGTGAAGACATTCACAAGAAAGAGCACTTGCACTGCGGCTCGAAAACCATAAATCAGAACACTTGTTTCTCTCCCAGGCATGTTACAGTTCCCACTTTCATTAGTTTCTTTCCCCCTTCCCTGACTGGACAGAAAACAAACCACACAAGTCCCAAAAGCTGCATTTAGCCAGCGCTCACCCAGGTGCCTGGATCCTCCTGTGCCCTTTGGCCCACAGGGCTCTGCTGATCCCCCTGCGACGACTCACAGGGAAACGACACCCAAAGACACAACCTCCAGCAGAACCCGAGTTTGCAAGAAAACTGACCTGCTGCTTCGTGCTCTTGTGTGGCTTGACGGAGTAGTGAATATCCTTCAGGGCTCTTTCTAGAAGGATCACCGTGGACGGCCTCTTTGTTTCAGGATTCACACGTTTCTCAGCCACAACAGTCGCGATGTCTCTGAACATCTGCTCCAGCTGCCCGTGTCGCTCTTTATCCGATACCTGCAGCTCCCCCTTTGATAAAATCTTCACAGTCAAAACCAAGAAATCGGTCCATAAACATCACAGATTCGGCTACAGAGTGAAAACTCTATGAACTATGTTCAATTTAACAATTGCTTGAACGGTTTGGTTAGATGGGAAGTGCAGAAAAAGAATAACCCTACGGATAACGTACATCACGATGACAAACACGGGCAAGGCGTCAGAAATATCCCACCACAGCAACACTAAGCCACAGCAAGAGAAGCGCAGCTTTCCTTGAATTCTCATCACCTACAAGTCCTGCCAAGAAGCAGGAACAAATCCCACCTGTTGTTAACATCTCACTGGATCACAGAACCATGGAATGGTTTGGGTTGGAAGGGACCTTAAAGCCCATCCAGTTCCAACCCCCCTGCCGTGGGCAGGGACACCCTTCACAGACCAGGGTGCTCCCAGCCTCATCCAGCCTGGCCTTGTAAGCAATTATCCCCCTCGTGTCTCTGCATCCTTAATGTACCTGAGGTGAGAAACTCTTCAGGGCTGCTAAGCCCTTCTTCCCAGGCTCAGGGACATCTCTGCCCACAGGCTGTGTGTTACACACAACACTCACAACTCTTCAGCCAGATGCACACACGCATTTCAAGACATTAACAAAGAGTTATCGCTCCTGTCTAACAATTTCTTTTAACAAGCAACCAGTCCTTTTGCCTACAGCAGCGCCGCGTTTAGCAAAAACCTTCCAGTAACAACCCAACCGACCGTGTCTGTGTGACCCACGTGTAACACATCGGGAAAGCCCTCTGCAAGCTCTTCCAAAGCAAAGTGCTCCAAACCTACCATCTTACAGATTTCTGTTTGGTCATCCGTCCCAAACGCCTCAACGAGGTCTTCCTTCTTCGCCACCTGGCCTTTGCAGACATTGACAAAAACGGTGTGTGTCTGCAGGACCTCGTCCAGATCTTTCTCCCTGGAGAGGAGGACAGGGGGAAAGAACTTGTCAAGGCAGGAACGTAGGAAAGAGCACAGGACTTGTCAGTGAGGAGGAACAAGTCCTGCTGCCCAGGGCTGAATCACGGAGCCTGGGAATTTCTGTTACTTAAGGGTCACTCCCCAGGGAGGGACAGGGGCACCGCACATCGCCCCGGCGCGCTCCCCCTTCCCGCCTCCACACGGATCTCACCGTCTCCCCGGGCTTCACAGCCAAGGACCAGGTAAACGGCACGGCTCTGCAGCGGGGCCCACGCAGGCCTCGCCAGCCCCGCCACGGCTCCCCCCGCGGCCGGGCCCCACGCGGGCCTCTCCCCGTCCCCTGCCAGGTACCACACGGGCCTCCCCGCCACCACAGCCGGCCCCACACGCCCAACGGGCCTCCCCCCCCACCCCGGCACCGCCGGCCCCCCTCGGCCAGGCCCCGGCGGAGGCGGCCCGGCACTCACGCTCCGCTGCGCCATCCCATGACCTTGCTACGGTAACAGGCGATCTCGAACCGCTTGCCGCCGCGCCGCGCCCGCCCCACGGCCACGTTGGTGAGGCGGATCTGGTCGGTGGGGGTGAAGATGGACATGGCGGCGGGACTCCCGCGCCTCAGGCGGGCGCGCGCGGGGCAAGCGGGGCTGGGGGGCGGGGCCGCCCTGCCCTGCCTTTCTATTGGCTGCCGCTACGACCTGCCCGCCCCCCCCGTGCCGCCGGTAAAGCCCGTCCGGAGGGAAGCAGGGCGGGGAGGCGGCCGGGACGGAGAGGGGGTCGCACCGCCTGAGGCGCTGGAGCCAGGGCGGTGCTCGAGGCAGCCAGGGCAGGGCCGTGCTCGGCAGCAGGCTCTGCGGGCATCAGTTCCCCCTTGGAACGGAGCTTTTGAGCTCCGCAGAGCTGCGCCTGCCGCGTCTGGGCGGAATCAAGGCCCGTGCGATGCAGTGAACGTTTCACAAGGACTTTCTGTTCCCGGGTGCTCGCCCAGCACAAGGACTTGGGGCCTTTCTTAGAGTGTGTTTTACCTAAGAAAACCCCAGAGCTCCCCGTGACAGCCCAAGCTGGCACTGTGGGTTTGCAGATGAAGCTCAGCTGAGGCACCTCTGAGGAGGTGAAAGCTCCTTGGTTCATGCTGACTGTGTGGCCTTTGGCCAAAGCCTGTTTTCTCTAGGCCCTGAGAACAGCAAATGTGGGGCTGTGGCTGCTGCATGACTGGTTTTGGGGGCTTCTCACGCAATGGTTCGGGTTGGAAGGGACCTTAAAGCCCATCTAGTTCCAGCCCCCTGCCGTGGGCAGGGACACCCTCCACAGACCAGGGTGCTCCCAGCCTCATCCAGCCTGGCCTTGGGCACTCCCAGGGATGGGGCACCCACAGCTTCTCTGGGCAACCTGTCCCAGTGCCCCCCACCCTCTCTGGGCAGAATTTCTTCCTGATATCCAATCTAAATCTCCCCTCTTTCAGTTTAAAGCCATTACCCCTTGTCCTGTCACTCTCTGCCCTTGGAAAAAGCTCCCCCCCCCCCGCCCCCCCTTCAGGTACTGGAAAGGCTGCAGTAAGGTCTTCCCTGGAGCCTTCTCTTCTCCAGCAGTAGGAAGGAATTCCCATGGAGAGAAACCGTGCCAAGGCCAAGTTTTCCCTTGAGAGGAGGACAGATTCTTTCCAATTTATTATTCCTTAACTGAGATGATGAAAGACAGTCTTTGCTCCAAGCAACTTGCATGCTAAACGGGAGAGAGATCCCGGTGGGAAGGCTGCTGCGGCTCTGCTGGGAAGGAAGTGCAGCGCCCTGCTGGAGCCACTGGCTGCTGGGATTGAGGGTTTATAAGGTCAGGGTAGTCATTTAATTTAGTGCTGCAAGAAATACTCTTCTAGACCAAGGAGAAGATGAGGAGGGGGGTTGTGCTGCACCCACAGGGGCACCCAGCTTGGGGTGGGGTGGCAGAGCCCCGTGGGACCCATCTCCAGGGATGAGAGGGGACACAAGGATGAGGTCCCTCCCGCCTGCTGCTGCCTCACCCCCCTCTCGAGAGCTGCCTTGGGGTGCCGTGGCCTGGGGGGCTGCTGGTGTTGGGGCCGTGATGGGAAGTGGGGGTGCAGAGCCGGGAGACTGAGCCAGGGCACGGAATTGCCTTCCACTTGCTGGTCCCGGACACCCCCCACGGGGGGTGAGCCCTGCCGGGAGACCCCCCCGCAAGGACCCAGGTAGCCCAGTTTGGCCTCACCAGGAGCTGCGGGGTGAAGGGGCAGGAGGGGGGGCAGACTGGCACCAGGACAGGCGAGAGCTGCGTCTCTACCTGCCTTCCAGTGGGCATCATCCACCTGCACCCCGTTATCCCAGGGCCACCCGGGGCTGAGCTGCTCCATGGCTCTTCCCCGGGGCCATCTCCATCCTCCCAGCCGGGAGCTGCTCTCCCTGCAGCCCAGAGGAAATGCCCGACGTTCGCTCCCAGTTTAGGCTGGTGAGTCCGAGTTGCTCAACGTGTGTGCGGGGACCAGGGGAGGGAAGAGGCACACAGGGTCCACAGCCAGGTCAGACAGCCCCAGGGCTTCCTCTCAGATTTGGCTCTCCCTCCCCAAGGCACGGTCTCTCCTTCCACGCACGCACACGAAGACACCCACCCCGGGGCCAATTCCCACACAGGTCTCGGCCCCTGCCCCACGTCTCCCCCCCACAGCTGCGTCACGCAGAAACCAGCCCACTGGGGTCCCCGCACTGTCCGGGGGAAGCCCCAGGAAGGCGCTGGCCGCACAGGACCAAGGGGGAGAAAGCCGGCCTGGCCCCAGCTTTGCCCCGTCCGGGAAAGCTGTTCCCCCCCGGCCCAGCCCCAGCTCTGTGGGGAGAGCAGCTGGGCGAGGGCCAGAGGGATGGGGCTGCCCCAAACCCAGCTCAGCAGCCCTCGGCGTGGGACCCCCACGCGTTCCAGGTGGCAGAATGGACCCAGGACCCCCAGTTCCAGCTTTAGCACAGGCTTGGGAAGAATGAGAAAGATCTGCTCTATTGAACAACTGGGAAAAGGTAAAACAGGGGGCCTGGGGGATCCGAACACAAGGGGGAGTCTGGGGCAGCCAACGTTCTTGCGGAGCAGGCGCTACTTCTTGCTGCCTTTCTTCCTGCTCTCGATCAGGCGCAGCCCCTGCTTCTTGATGTCCTCCCGCGTGAGGACAAGGTCTTGGCCCTCAGAATCAGCAGGGTCTGGAGGAGAGAGTGGAGAGGGTCTGTGGGGCCACCTCTGCTCTGCCCCTGTCCCTGGGGACAACCAGCAAGTTTTGGAAGGCTGGTGGCATCCCGGAGAGCCCTCGTGCCCAGCCCTTGGGCACAGGCACTGCCGACCGGCTCTGCCAGCCCAGCATCCCAGGGGGAGCTGCAGGGCCTGGTGACGCCACCGCTGCGGCCCATTCCCAACGCACTGGGGCTTCCCAGAAAGGGCTGGAGCTCCGGGGTGGGGGGTAGAGCTCCCACTCTGTCAGGAGAAGGGGGTGAGCTGCTACAAGCTCGTGGTCTCCTCCAAGAGCATCCAACAGGAGGGGGCACAGGCAGAACCAAGCACTGGCTATCCTTCACCCCCAGCTGCTCTGGAAGAGGGGGTCTCCCTCCTTGTCCCACAGCATTTCTCCTTGTTCCTGCTGCCATCTGACGCTCACCACCGCACCGGCTGCCTTCATGCTCCCACATCCCCACCTAAAACCACCCCCTATGTCCAAAGCCTTGGAGACAGCCAAGGTCAGGCCCAAGGTCTGAAGGCAACTCGTGGGTTGGGGTCTGCGGGAAGGGTGGGAGACAGGCAAGGATGCCCAGAAATCCCAGCAGGCAGGGGCTGGGACAGTCCCTGTGGGATGTGTCCCTGCTGGCATCTCCTACCTTGCGCCTGACTGCCTGCGTCCTCCAAGGAAACCTTCACCTTCTCTGTGTCCTTGGCTGTTTTACTCTCCAGCAGGCTCCTCACCTTCACAAAAATCTGGGAAAGAACCCCCGGGTGAATTATCAAAGGAGACGGGGGGTTACAACCCCAGGGCTGCCCCGCCACAGTGTCGCCGTTGGGGGAGGACACCCCGCAGTGCCCAGGGCCACCTGGGGCTGAGCTGCTGCATGGCTCTTCCACGGGGCCATCTCCATCCTCCCAACTGGGAGGACGGCTTGGGATGGGCCACCCCAGAGAGCCTCACGTGGGTCCCCAAAACCAGAGCAGGGATGGAGCCCCTGCGCACCTCATTGTCCTCATCCAGGCTGCGCTTGCTGGGGGGCAGGTCGGCCACCCGCTGCGTCAGGTACCGCAGCTTCTGCCCACACTGCTGGAGCTTCTCCTCCACGCTGCCCGCCTTGATGGAATCCTGCAGGGAGAGAAGAACCACCTCGCTGGGAAAACGAGGCCCTTAGGGCGACGGTGGTTGCACCGAGCCTCATCGCACCAGGCCGTCGCCCCACTGAGCACTGGCCAGGGCCGTCCCACCCCAGTGCCACACGAGTACCTGCCCAGGCACGGAGATGCCGTGCAGACGGGTGAAGAGGTGGTCCACCCCACTTTCAAAGTCAAGCAGGCTCTCCTGATTTCTCCGTGCCTGGGCTCGCATCTGCTCCAGCCGAGCCTCCTCCCGCTTCAGGTTTGCCCTCAGCTCCTCCTCCAGCATCCTGGAACCAAACACATTCCCACCCATACAGCTGCCTGGGGGTGCAGAGACACCCCAAATCTGTTGCAAAAGCTGCTCAGGTTAGGTCCCCCCATGACTGCAGAGCAGAGGTGCTGCCTGCAACTCAGCTCCACGTGGCTGGTAGCACTTCCCTCAGCAGGCAAGCAGCAAGGGTCCTCCTGCTGCCGCAGCAAGACCTTTGGGCGCTCTGCCGGGACCAGAGCAGGGGGAGCACCCTGCTCAGAATAGCACCTGGTGCACGAGGCGTGGGCGGCTACAGCGGGACAGAGGAAGGGGTGCCCTCTTGGGGGGGACACCCGTGATGCCCGTGTCCCCCCCCCCCCCAAGGGTGGTGCCTGGTTGTCACAACTGTCCCGAAGCCGGCAGCACCTGGTTGTGTTGGGGGCCTGGTGAAACTTGAGCTCGTCCCGCTGCAGCTCCAGCTCTCTCAGGGTCTTCTCCAGCACCGCCGCCTCCTCTGTGAGCTCCCTGAGGAGCTGCTCCAGGTCCCCTGAAGAGTTCTGCTGCTCCAGGAGCCTGGCAGGGACGTCCTGGCCAGGAAAGAGCAAGAGGACTCAGCCCACGGGGGATCCTGCGGGGTACAGGATCTGGGCCGTGGCCTCGGGGAGCTTTCTGCACCGTGCAGCACTGCAAGTTCATGCCATGGAGAAAAGCAGCTCCATCCCTCCCGCACAAGAGGGGCTTTGGGGGGGCTCCAGGGGCAGGGGAGAGCAGATAAACCCATCATCAAACAAGGCAAGCAGAGAGCTCTCAGCTCCCCGGGGCTCAAGCAGCCCCCAGTTTTACCAGGGATGGGCTTTTCCATTACCCAGAGGCGGGAGCACTGCATCACAGCCTTGGCCCTCTCCATCTTCTCCACCACCCAGGCCTCATATTCCCTCTGGGACTTGCTGGCTTCCAGCTCGGTGCCTGGGGTGGGAGGGAAGCAGCAGGGAAGGATGCCTGTGGCTGCACCCATGTCCCATTCCCCTGCACCCCACCAAGCACTCACCCCCCAGAGGGTCCTGCAGGTGCCGGCTCGAGACGTCGGTGGCGAGCTCGTACCTCCCTTGCTGCAAGGACATTCATTGTCACCCCCTCCGAGCCGTGGCACCGTGAGGGAGATGGCTCTGCAGCCACTGCCCCCATGGGGGGCTGGGCACTGGGCCCAGCCTGTGCCGGGTCCTGCCAGCTCACCGCTCTCAGGTGCCTTTCCCTTGCTTTCTTCCGCCAGGACCTGTCAATGGGCACCTTTTGCTCTTCCAGGGCGCGGTACCTGAGCTCCCTCTCTGCCAGGATCCGGCTTCTTGTCTTGGCCACGTCCACCTGGAGCGTAACAGAGAAGGGATGAGCGGCTGCCGAAGCCAGCACTGTGAGCCTGCTGAGCTTCAGGGATGGCGAGCATCGAAAACGACCCCCTCCCCGTGATAAAGGGCTGGGAAGGAAACTGGGCAAGGAGAGCTGGAGGATGGAGCCTGCTGCCTTCCCCGTGGCTGGCACTCCGGGCAGGCTGGCCCAGCCCCAGGGCAGCCTGGCCCAAGAGCCAGACCCGGGAGAAGCTGTGGAGGCATCTGGGTGCTGCGGGCAAGCCCAGACCAGTCACTTCTGCTCTTCCCAGCAGGAAGACTCCCCAGCCCAGGCACACGGTGCTGTCTGTGGGCTCTGGAGGGTGGGCAAGGCTCCCAAGATGCCCCAGATAATCTCACCTTGGTGACATCACTGGCGTTGCGGGCATCCGAGGCCGTGAGCTCCAGGTCTTCCAGCTCCCTCTGGTACCGCTTGGCCGTCCCGCACAGGAGGTCCAGGGGCAGAGACAGTTGGGCCAGCTCCTGGGACACAGGCAGCCACAGCACGTCACCCCACCAAGCCTCAGGGGTCCCCCACTCTGGGGCAGGCCATGGAGGGGAGCACAAGGACCTTGCTGATCCAGGAGGATGTCCCACCGGCACAGCCCCTTGGGCACCTCACTGCAGGGGCAGCGGGTGGGATGATGGCATGGAGAGGAGCTCACCTTCCTCAGGGCATCGCGCAGTGCCAGGTACACGTCCGTCACCCTCTCTCCAGCCTGGACTCTGGCCAGCGTGTCCTCGATGCTGTTCTCCAGCCGGCGAAGCACCTAGGGCACAGGTGAGGCTCACACACAGGCTGAGCCCACGTACTGAACCTGACACCCACATATGGAGGGCGAGCATTGGATTAAAGCCCACCGTGGGCGCTGCCACACCAGGAAGGGGTCCTGGGTACCTGCGGCTGCTCGTCCCTCCGCTCAGCATCCGTCAGCCGCTGCAGCTGTCTCTGCAGCTTGTCCAGGGTTCCAGACCTCTGGCTCAGCTGGTGCAGGAGCACGTTACACTTCTTTGCCCGCTCATAGATTTCATGCCGCAGCTTCTCCTGGGCCTCCTGGATGGGCACACAAGGGTTTCCCAAGCTGGGAGCAGAGCTCACGGGGTACCCACGGGAGAAGGGGGCCCTGCCTGGAAAACTGCCCCCGAGATAGAGCTGGGGACACTGGGATGTTGCCCCGGGACATCGTCAGTCCCTTGGCCGGATGGGGTCTGGGAGAGCTTTGCTCTGGGGGGGGGGGCTGGCTGGGCTAAGGCAGAGGTGGGCATCTGCTGAGGGCAGTGAGGGTTGGGCTTAGGGACTGCGTAATGCAAACCCGGGGCTGGGTGTCCGTAAAATCCGTCAGTGCCCCAGATGTGGATGCTGGGGGAGAGCGGTGGCACTGCTTTGGCCCTGCAAGAGGCCCCAGGCAAAGGCAGCTCTGCGGGGCCAGCACCTCCATCTCCACGGGCTTAGAACCGGGCCACAACCTTGGGACAGGCAGTGACGCGCAGAGGCAGCACCTCTCTCCCAGGGATGCAGCTGGACCCCACAGGAGCCCAGGCAGCCCCCGGCACCTGGCAACAGCCAGGAGCTCTGCTGGGACAAGGCATCTGCTCAGGGAGCTAAAGGAGGACCTGCACACATGGGTCCCACAGCGGAAAGGGACATGGGGCACCTCAGGCTGACACCCTGTGTCTTGCCGCCCCAGCGCTGCGGGGCTGTCCTTGCACCGGCACCACGACCCTCCACCGAGCGCCCAGCTCTTCCGAGCGGCCCCAGACCCCCAGGCCTGCCAGACCCTCCCGGTACCTCCTCCGTCTTCCTGGCCAAAGCCGCAGCCAAGGGCTTCTGCGCTCCCCGGACCGCCGCAACGCTGAGCTCGTTGCGCTGTGGGCAGGAGAGGGGAGAGAGAACGTCACTGCTGGCCTGGAGACAGCCACATCCTACCGCTGCCCTGCGCTGCCGGCTCCAGGGACGAGCGGTGCAGGAGCTGGCTCCGATGGGCCAGCACCAGGCAGGGTACAGAGGACAGGACCTGACGGTACCTTCTGGGCGACGCTCAGCTCGTCGACGTCGCGCCGCACCGTCTCGCGCAGGGGGGGAAGCCGCTCCCTGTTCTCACGGAGCTTTTCCTCGCCTACCTGCCAGGAAAGCTTCTCCCCTCGCCCTGGAGGACACGAAGGCGCTGTTGGTACCGTGCAGGGCGATGAGGGGACCAAGAGCCCCCTCGCCCGCCCCGGGGAAGCCAAAGGGGCAGCACCTTGCAGGCCGACGCTGGCGCGCAGCTCCTGGACGTGCCAGCCCAAGTCTCTACTCTGGCCCTGCGCAGCGGCGGCCGTCCTGCCTTGGCCCTCCATCCCCTTGGCCTGGGAGGCCACCATGGCAGCTCCAGTGCTCGGGGCAGCTGCAGCCGGGCAGTGAACACGGACAGAGCAGAGCTCCCCGTGCCTAGCCCTCACCTCCAACTGCCACACACCTGCACTCCGCACAGGGCGGGCAGTGGGGATGTTGTTTCCCGTCACCATGGATACGACAGTTAGACCTCATCGCTGTGGTTACGACAATTGCACCCCATCGCCATGGCTAAGGCAGTTGCACCCCGCCCAGGTGGGGGACCCCGCCCAGGTGGGGGACCCCTCCAAGCCTCACCAGAAACAGGGCGAGGGCAACTGCAGGGAAAACACATGCACACATATCCCCCAACAGACCACCAGCACTCCCCCTGACCCTGCCAGCTGATGGCAGATGTCAAGAGGAGTCAGTGACTACCTGGATACGTGCCTTAGGAAATCCGAGTTCATTAGGAAACGGCTGTGCTGGCAGTCACACTCCTACTGAAATGGGCAGGGATGAACCACCCACCAGTCCCTGGCACTGATTTTGATGCTGACCAGACATTCCTGCTGAACGCCCAGAGAGCCCTCCCCAGCCTGCCATCATGCCCCCCAGTGCCCTCAAATCCCCCCGGATGTCCCCCCTCAGCCTCGTGGCTGTCCCCCTGCCTGACCAGCAGCAGGTAACAATCCCAGGGCCACACCAGACCAGGGAGTTTCCCGGTGAGGGCCCTAACCCAGGCCCCAGGGAGGAGGCCGACTTCCCCGTGCGATGGGTCTGGGCAGCGTACCAGGCCCCCTGTTCCCCTCAGAAGGGAATCGCCTACAACGATGACCCTTCTTGTCTGAACGGAGGAAGCTGCGACACGTGGGGCTGATGGAGTCGTCCTGGGCAACCGCCTGGATGGCCTGTCCTCTGCAATTGCCTGGCCCTCGAGTTCCAGAGCCCCGTATCTGTTCTGCAGGGGCAACTGGGAGGGGACTGAGGGCAGGAGGGGATGTTCCCATCCCTCTCAAGTTCCTTCCGTCTGCCGGGCAGAATACGGGATCCACTGCTGGCCGTGGGACCTCCACCTGCCTTTGCCTCAGGGCTGGTAGATCGGTGGAGCCAAAACCTCTCTCCTTCTCACACTCCATCACACTCCGCAGCCTTTCCACTTCCTCCTTCAGCTCTGCCACCAGCTGAGCAGATGGTCACCCCTCACGCAGGGGCTGTCTCTGCTGCCCTCAGGGACGAGGGACAGGCTCAGGCACGCCCTGCAGCCGGACACCTGGACAGCAGCAGCCCCGGCTGCTGCTCTTAACTCAGTCCTCACAAGTGCAGCTCGGACACAGAATGTTCCTACAGGCAAACCCGTCTGTGCACCCAGCAAGTGTAAAATGATCAAAAACCACACTGCATGGAAAAATCCCAAAGGCTTACTGTCAGGAAATATTTGGCAGCAAGGGACTGGAAAAAATACCAAGGCCTAACAGAAGAGCGTGGCTGACGCCAGTCGTTTCTAGGACGTTGCTGAAGCACAACTGCTCCGGGAAGCTTTTCCTTCTTCAAGCTTTTCATCTCCTTCCTCCACGTCTTTCAGACTGAGCACTTCCAGAGTTCCCTTCCCTTACGTCTCACTCCGGATCAGCTCATCGATCTCTCTGAAGCAGCCGGGCTCAATAAGGCACACCTGAAACGGGAAAGATTCCATCAGTCAAGCAATCACACTTCACTGTTCCGAGCCCCCTTTCAGGGTGGCCGGGCTGGCTTACGGCTGGACTCTGATCTCCAAGGTCTTCTCCAACCTCAACGATTCTATGGCCCAGCATTAGTGCCCAGGAATCACAACTGTCGCTGAGTTACTGAGGACTTGGCAGCGTGGAAAAGCAATTGCTACCAAGAAATCTTTCTAGATAAGCTCTGCAGTTCCACTTCCCACGCTGGACATGGCCTTTGACAGCCGGCACTGCTGGATTCTACGCTGGTCTCGGACAGATGCTTACCAATCCCAAAGTTTGCTTTACCACAGACTGTTTTTTAAACAGCTCATTAACCACTGCCAAAATACAGGCCAGAACCACCAAATAAGTAAGAGGAACCTTCCACATTCTGCACATGAACTCCCCAGGGCTGTAGGAGAGTCACAGCTAAGAGAACTTACGCTGTGCTTCTCCCCAGCCTGACGCAGCCATCGCTGCGCTAATCAAGGCTGCTTCCAAGCTTTCATCCCTAGGATTCGGGGACATTAAAAACTACAAACTCCACCTGACTGAGGAACTCTGGTGAACTTGCAGCTTATCTAAACCACTTCCACACGTTAATTCATCTTCTAGCAAACCCTACAAGGCAGAGTCAAGCCAAGCGTGAAAGCCAAGGACCGCTTCATCGCTTACAATTTCCAACTGTTCATGGAACTCTTCGCTCTCCATAACTTTGATCAGGGGCTTCAGCTTCTCTTTCAGTTTCTTCCCCTCCTTTGCCGGAAGAATAAACCGCAGCCTCATGTGAGCACGGTCAATTTGCATGGTCTCCTTCAACCCTCTGATCACCTCCAGCACCTGTGAAGACATTCACAAGAAAGAGCACTTGCACTGCGGCTCGAAAACCATAAATCAGAACACTTGTTTCTCTCCCAGGCATGTTACAGTTCCCACTTTCATTAGTTTCTTTCCCCCTTCCCTGACTGGACAGAAAACAAACCACACAAGTCCCAAAAGCTGCATTTAGCCAGCGCTCACCCAGGTGCCTGGATCCTCCTGTGCCCTTTGGCCCACAGGGCTCTGCTGATCCCCCTGCGACGACTCACAGGGAAACGACACCCAAAGACACAACCTCCAGCAGAACCCGAGTTTGCAAGAAAACTGACCTGCTGCTTCGTGCTCTTGTGTGGCTTGACGGAGTAGTGAATATCCTTCAGGGCTCTTTCTAGAAGGATCACCGTGGACGGCCTCTTTGTTTCAGGATTCACACGTTTCTCAGCCACAACAGTCGCGATGTCTCTGAACATCTGCTCCAGCTGCCCGTGTCGCTCTTTATCCGATACCTGCAGCTCCCCCTTTGATAAAATCTTCACAGTCAAAACCAAGAAATCGGTCCATAAACATCACAGATTCGGCTACAGAGTGAAAACTCTATGAACTATGTTCAATTTAACAATTGCTTGAACGGTTTGGTTAGATGGGAAGTGCAGAAAAAGAATAACCCTACGGATAACGTACATCACGATGACAAACACGGGCAAGGCGTCAGAAATATCCCACCACAGCAACACTAAGCCACAGCAAGAGAAGCGCAGCTTTCCTTGAATTCTCATCACCTACAAGTCCTGCCAAGAAGCAGGAACAAATCCCACCTGTTGTTAACATCTCATTGGATCACAGAACCATGGAATGGTTTGGGTTGGAAGGGACCTTAAAGCCCATCCAGTTCCAACCCCCCTGCCGTGGGCAGGGACACCCTTCACAGACCAGGGTGCTCCCAGCCTCATCCAGCCTGGCCTTGTAAGCAATTATCCCCCTCGTGTCTCTGCATCCTTAATGTACCTGAGGTGAGAAACTCTTCAGGGCTGCTAAGCCCTTCTTCCCAGGCTCAGGGACATCTCTGCCCACAGGCTGTGTGTTACACACAACACTCACAACTCTTCAGCCAGATGCACACACACATTTCAAGACATTAATAAAGAGTTATCGCTCCTGTCTAACAATTTCTTTTAACAAGCAACCAGTCCTTTTGCCTACAGCAGCGCCACGTTTAGGTAAAAACCTTCCAGTAACAACCCAACCGACCGTGTCTGTGTGACCCACGTGTAACACATCGGGAAAGCCCTCTGCAAGCTCTTCCAAAGCAAAGTGCTCCAAACCTACCATCTTACAGATTTCTGTTTGGTCATCCGTCCCAAACGCCTCAACGAGGTCTTCCTTCTTCGCCACCTGGCCTTTGCAGACATTGACAAAAACGGTGTGTGTCTGCAGGACCTCGTCCAGATCTTTCTCCCTGGAGAGGAGGACAGGGGGAAAGAACTTGTCAAGGCAGGAACGTAGGAAAGAGCACAGGACTTGTCAGTGAGGAGGAACAAGTCCTGCTGCCCAGGGCTGAATCACGGAGCCTGGGAATTTCTATTACTGAAGGGTCACTCCCCAGGGAGGGACAGGGGCACCGCACATCGCCCCGGCGCGCTCCCCCTTCCCGCCTCCACACGGATCTCACCGTCTCCCCGGGCTTCACAGCCAAGGACCAGGTAAACGGCACGGCTCCGCAGCGGGGCCCACGCAGGCCTCGCCAGCCCCGCCACGGCTCCCCCCGCGGCCGGGCCCCACGCGGGCCTCTCCCCGTCCCCTGCCAGGTACCACACGGGCCTCCCCACCACCACAGCCGGCCCCACACGCCCAACGGGCCTCCCCCCCCCTACCCCGGCACCGCCGGCCCCCCTCGGCCAGGCCCCGGCGGAGGCGGCCCGGCACTCACGCTCCGCTGCGCCATCCCATGACCTTGCTGCGGTAACAGGCGATCTCAAACCGCTTGCCGCCGCGCCGCGCCCGCACCACGGCCACGTTGGTGAGGCGGATCTGGTCGGTGGGGGTGAAGATGGACATGGCGGCGGGACTCCCGCGCCTCAGGCGGGCGCGCGCGGGGCAAGCGGGGCTGGGGGGCGGGGCCGCCCTGCCCTGCCTTTCTATTGGCTGCCGCTACGACCTGCCCGCCCCCCCCGTGCCGCCGGTAAAGCCCGTCCGGAGGGAAGCAGGGCGGGGAGGCGGCCGGGACGGAGAGGGGGTCGCACCGCCTGAGGCGCTGGAGCCAGGGCGGTGCTCGAGGCAGCCAGGGCAGGGCCGTGCTCGGCAGCAGGCTCTGCGGGCATCAGTTCCCCCTTGGAACGGAGCTTTTGAGCTCCGCAGAGCTGCGCCTGCCGCGTCTGGGCGGAATCAAGGCCCGTGCGATGCAGTGAACGTTTCACAAGGACTTTCTGTTCCCGGGTGCTCGCCCAGCACAAGGACTTGGGGCCTTTCTTAGAGTGTGTTTTACCTAAGAAAACCCCAGAGCTCCCCGTGACAGCCCAAGCTGGCACTGTGGGTTTGCAGATGAAGCTCAGCTGAGGCACCTCTGAGGAGGTGAAAGCTCCTTGGTTCATGCTGACTGTGTGGCCTTTGGCCAAAGCCTGTTTTCTCTAGGCCCTGAGAACAGCAAATGTGGGGCTGTGGCTGCTGCATGACTGGTTTTGGGGGCTTCTCACGCAATGGTTCGGGTTGGAAGGGACCTTAAAGCCCATCTAGTTCCAGCCCCCTGCCGTGGGCAGGGACACCCTCCACAGACCAGGGTGCTCCCAGCCTCATCCAGCCTGGCCTTGGGCACTCCCAGGGATGGGGCACCCACAGCTTCTCTGGGCAACCTGTCCCAGTGCCCCCCACCCTCTCTGGGCAGAATTTCTTCCTGATATCCAATCTAAATCTCCCCTCTTTCAGTTTAAAGCCATTACCCCTTGTCCTGTCACTCTCTGCCCTTGGAAAAAGCTCCCCCCCCCCGCCCCCCCTTCAGGTACTGGAAAGGCTGCAGTAAGGTCTTCCCTGGAGCCTTCTCTTCTCCAGCAGTAGGAAGGAATTCCCATGGAGAGAAACCGTGCCAAGGCCAAGTTTTCCCTTGAGAGGAGGACAGATTCTTTCCAATTTATTATTCCTTAACTGAGATGATGAAAGACAGTCTTTGCTCCAAGCAACTTGCATGCTAAACGGGAGAGAGATCCCGGTGGGAAGGCTGCTGCGGCTCTGCTGGGAAGGAAGTGCAGCGCCCTGCTGGAGCCACTGGCTGCTGGGATTGAGGGTTTATAAGGTCAGGGTAGTCATTTAATTTAGTGCTGCAAGAAATACTCTTCTAGACCAAGGAGAAGATGAGGAGGGGGGTTGTGCTGCACCCACAGGGGCACCCAGCTTGGGGTGGGGTGGCAGAGCCCCGTGGGACCCATCTCCAGGGATGAGAGGGGACACAAGGATGAGGTCCCTCCCGCCTGCTGCTGCCTCACCCCCCTCTCGAGAGCTGCCTTGGGGTGCCGTGGCCTGGGGGGCTGCTGGTGTTGGGGCCGTGATGGGAAGTGGGGGTGCAGAGCCGGGAGACTGAGCCAGGGCACGGAATTGCCTTCCACTTGCTGGTCCCGGACACCCCCCACGGGGGGTGAGCCCTGCCGGGAGACCCCCCCGCAAGGACCCAGGTAGCCCAGTTTGGCCTCACCAGGAGCTGCGGGGTGAAGGGGCAGGAGGGGGGGCAGACTGGCACCAGGACAGGCGAGAGCTGCGTCTCTACCTGCCTTCCAGTGGGCATCATCCACCTGCACCCCGTTATCCCAGGGCCACCCGGGGCTGAGCTGCTCCATGGCTCTTCCCCGGGGCCATCTCCATCCTCCCAGCCGGGAGCTGCTCTCCCTGCAGCCCAGAGGAAATGCCCGACGTTCGCTCCCAGTTTAGGCTGGTGAGTCCGAGTTGCTCAACGTGTGTGCGGGGACCAGGGGAGGGAAGAGGCACACAGGGTCCACAGCCAGGTCAGACAGCCCCAGGGCTTCCTCTCAGATTTGGCTCTCCCTCCCCAAGGCACGGTCTCTCCTTCCACGCACGCACACGAAGACACCCACCCCGGGGCCAATTCCCACACAGGTCTCGGCCCCTGCCCCACGTCTCCCCCCCACAGCTGCGTCACGCAGAAACCAGCCCACTGGGGTCCCCGCACTGTCCGGGGGAAGCCCCAGGAAGGCGCTGGCCGCACAGGACCAAGGGGGAGAAAGCCGGCCTGGCCCCAGCTTTGCCCCGTCCGGGAAAGCTGTTCCCCCCCGGCCCAGCCCCAGCTCTGTGGGGAGAGCAGCTGGGCGAGGGCCAGAGGGATGGGGCTGCCCCAAACCCAGCTCAGCAGCCCTCGGCGTGGGACCCCCACGCGTTCCAGGTGGCAGAATGGACCCAGGACCCCCAGTTCCAGCTTTAGCACAGGCTTGGGAAGAATGAGAAAGATCTGCTCTATTGAACAACTGGGAAAAGGTAAAACAGGGGGCCTGGGGGATCCGAACACAAGGGGGAGTCTGGGGCAGCCAACGTTCTTGCGGAGCAGGCGCTACTTCTTGCTGCCTTTCTTCCTGCTCTCGATCAGGCGCAGCCCCTGCTTCTTGATGTCCTCCCGCGTGAGGACAAGGTCTTGGCCCTCAGAATCAGCAGGGTCTGGAGGAGAGAGTGGAGAGGGTCTGTGGGGCCACCTCTGCTCTGCCCCTGTCCCTGGGGACAACCAGCAAGTTTTGGAAGGCTGGTGGCATCCCGGAGAGCCCTCGTGCCCAGCCCTTGGGCACAGGCACTGCCGACCGGCTCTGCCAGCCCAGCATCCCAGGGGGAGCTGCAGGGCCTGGTGACGCCACCGCTGCGGCCCATTCCCAACGCACTGGGGCTTCCCAGAAAGGGCTGGAGCTCCGGGGTGGGGGGTAGAGCTCCCACTCTGTCAGGAGAAGGGGGTGAGCTGCTACAAGCTCGTGGTCTCCTCCAAGAGCATCCAACAGGAGGGGGCACAGGCAGAACCAAGCACTGGCTATCCTTCACCCCCAGCTGCTCTGGAAGAGGGGGTCTCCCTCCTTGTCCCACAGCATTTCTCCTTGTTCCTGCTGCCATCTGACGCTCACCACCCCACCGGCTGCCTTCATGCTCCCACATCCCCACCTAAAACCACCCCCTATGTCCAAAGCCTTGGAGACAGCCAAGGTCAGGCCCAAGGTCTGAAGGCAACTCGTGGGTTGGGGTCTGCGGGAAGGGTGGGAGACAGGCAGGGATGCCCAGAAATCCCAGCAGGCAGGGGCTGGGACAGTCCCTGTGGGATGTGTCCCTGCTGGCATCTCCTACCTTGCGCCTGACTGCCTGCGTCCTCCAAGGAAACCTTCACCTTCTCTGTGTCCTTGGCTGTTTTACTCTCCAGCAGGCTCCTCACTTTCACAAAAATCTGGGAAAGAACCCCCGGGTGAATTATCAAAGGAGACGGGGGGTTACAACCCCAGGGCTGCCCCGCCGCGGTGTCGCCGTTGGGGGAGGACACCCCGCAGTGCCCAGGGCCACCTGGGGCTGAGCTGCTGCATGGCTCTTCCACGGGGCCATCTCCATCCTCCCAACTGGGAGGACGGCTTGGGATGGGCCACCCCGGAGAGCCTCACGTGGGTCCCCAAAACCAGAGCAGGGACGGAGCCCCTGCGCACCTCATTGTCCTCATCCAGGCTGCGCTTGCTGGGGGGCAGGTCGGCCACCCGCTGCGTCAGGTACCGCAGCTTCTGCCCACACTGCTGGAGCTTCTCCTCCACGCTGCCAGCCTTGATGGAATCCTGCAGGGAGAGAAGAACCACCTCGCTGGGAAAACGAGGCCCTTAGGGCGACGGTGGTTGCACCGAGCCTCATCGCGCCAGGCCGTCGCCCCACTGAGCACTGGCCAGGGCCGTCCCACCCCAGTGCCACACGAGTACCTGCCCAGGCACGGAGATGCCGTGCAGACGGGTGAAGAGGTGGTCCACCCCACTTTCAAAGTCGAGCAGGCTCTCCTGATTTCTCCGTGCCTGGGCTCGCATCTGCTCCAGCCGAGCCTCCTCCCGCTTCAGGTTTGCCCTCAGCTCCTCCTCCAGCATCCTGGAACCAAACACATTCCCACCCATACAGCTGCCTGGGGGTGCAGAGACACCCCAAATCTGTTGCAAAAGCTGCTCAGGTTGGGTCCCCCCATGACTGCCTCAGCTCCACGTGGCTGGTAGCACTTCCCTCAGCAGGCAAGCAGCAAGGGTCCTCCTGCTGCCGCAGCAAGACCTTTGGGCGCTCTGCCGGGACCAGAGCAGGGGGAGCACCCTGCTCAGAATAGCACCTGGTGCACGAGGCGTGGGCGGCTACAGCGGGACAGTGGAAGGGGTGCCCTCTTGGGGGGGACACCCGTGATGCCCGTGTCCCCCCCCCCCCCCCAAGGGTGGTGCCTGGTTGTCACAACTGTCCCGAAGCCGGCAGCACCTGGTTGTGTTGGGGGCCTGGTGAAACTTGAGCTCGTCCCGCTGCAGCTCCAGCTCTCTCAGGGTCTTCTCCAGCACCGCCGCCTCCTCTGTGAGCTCCCTGAGGAGCTGCTCCAGGTCCCCTGGAGAGTTCTGCTGCTCCAGGAGCCTGGCAGGGACATCCTGGCCAGGAAAGAGCAAGAGGACTCAGCCCACGGGGGATCCTGCGGGGTACAGGATCTGGGCCGTGGCCTCGGGGAGCTTTCTGCACCGTGCAGCACTGCAAGTTCACGCCATGGAGAAAAGCAGCTCCATCCCTCCCGCACAAGAGGGGCTTTGGGGGGGCTCCAGGGGCAGGGGAGAGCAGATAAACCCATCATCAAACAAGGCAAGCAGAGAGCTCTCAGCTCCCCGGGGCTCAAGCAGCCCCCAGTTTTACCAGGGATGGGCTTTTCCATTACCCAGAGGCGGGAGCACTGCATCACAGCCTTGGCCCTCTCCATCTTCTCCACCACCCAGGCCTCATATTCCCTCTGGGACTTGCTGGCTTCCAGCTCGGTGCCTGGGGTGGGAGGGAAGCAGCAGGGAAGGATGCCTGTGGCTGCACCCATGTCCCATTCCCCTGCACCCCACCAAGCACTCACCCCCCAGAGGGTCCTGCAGGTGCCGGCTCGAGACGTCGGTGGTGAGCTCGTACCTCCCTTGCTGCAAGGACATTCATTGTCACCCCCTCCGAGCCGTGGCACCGTGAGGGAGATGGCTCTGCAGCCACTGCCCCCATGGGGGGCTGGGCACTGGACCCAGCCTGTGCCGGGTCCCGCCAGCTCACCGCTCTCAGGTGCCTTTCCCTTGCTTTCTTCCGCCAGGACCTGTCAATGGGCACCTTTTGCTCTTCCAGGGCGCGGTACCTGAGCTCCCTCTCTGCCAGGATCCGGCTTCTTGTCTTGGCCACGTCCACCTGGAGCGTAACAGAGAAGGGATGAGCGGCTGCCGAAGCCAGCACTGTGAGCCTGCTGAGCTTCAGGGATGGCGAGCATCGAAAACGACCCCCTCCCCGTGATAAAGGGCTGGGAAGGAAACTGGGCAAGGAGAGCTGGAGGATGGAGCCTGCTGCCTTCCCCGTGGCTGGCGCTCCGGGCAGGCTGGCCCAGCCCCAGGGCAGCCTGGCCCAAGAGCCAGACCCGGGAGAAGCTGTGGAGGCATCTGGGTGCTGCGGGCAAGCCCAGACCAGTCACTTCTGCTCTTCCCAGCAGGAAGACTCCCCAGCCCAGGCACACGGTGCTGTCTGTGGGCTCTGGAGGGTGGGCAAGGCTCCCAAGATGCCCCAGATAATCTCACCTTGGTGACATCACTGGCATTGCGGGCATCCGAGGCCGTGAGCTCCAGGTCTTCCAGCTCCCTCTGGTACCGCTTGGCCGTCCCGCACAGGAGGTCCAGGGGCAGAGACAGTTGGGCCAGCTCCTGGGACACAGGCAGCCACAGCACGTCACCCCACCAAGCCTCAGGGGTCCCCCACTCTGGGGCAGGCCATGGAGGGGAGCACAAGGACCTTGCTGATCCAGGAGGATGTCCCACCGGCACAGCCCCTTGGGCACCTCACTGCAGGGGCAGCGGGTGGGATGATGGCACGGAGAGGAGCTCACCTTCCTCAGGGCATCGCGCAGTGCCAGGTACACGTCGGTCACCCTCTCCCCAGCCTGGACTCTGGCCAGCGTGTCCTCGATGCTGTTCTCCAGCCGGCGAAGCACCTAGGGCACAGGTGAGGCTCACACACAGGCTGAGCCCACGTACTGAACCCGACACCCACATATGGGGGGCGAGCATTGGATTAAAGCCCCCCGTGGGCGCTGCCACGCCAGGAAGGGGTCCTGGGTACCTGCGGCTGCTCGTCCCTCTGCTCAGCATCCGTCAGCCGCTGCAGCTGCCTCTGCAGCTTGTCCAGGGTTCCAGACCTCTGGCTCAGCTGGTGCAGGAGCACGTTACACTTCTTTGCCCGCTCATAGATTTCATGCCGCAGCTTCTCCTGGGCCTCCTGGATGGGCACACAAGGGTTTCCCAAGCTGGGAGCAGAGCTCACGGGGTACCCACGGGAGAAGGGGGCCCTGCCTGGAAAACTGCCCCCGAGGTAGAGCTGGGGACACTGGGATGTTGCCCCGGGACATCGTCAGTCCCTTGGCTGGATGGGGTCTGGGAGAGCTTTGCTCTGGGGGGGGCTGGCTGGGCTAAGGCAGAGGTGGGCATCTGCTGAGGGCAGTGAGGGTTGGGCTTAGGGACTGCGTAATGCAAACCCGGGGCTGGGTGTCCGTAAAATCCGTCAGTGCCCCAGATGTGGATGCTGGGGGAGAGCGGTGGCACTGCTTTGGCCCTGCAAGAGGCCCCAGGCAAAGGCAGCTCTGCGGGGCCAGCGCCTCCATCTCCACGGGCTTAGAACCGGGCCACAACCTTGGGACAGGCAGTGACGCGCAGAGGCAGCACCTCTCTCCCAGGGATGCAGCTGGACCCCACAGGAGCCCAGGCAGCCCCCGGCACCTGGCAACAGCCAGGAGCTCTGCTGGGACAAGGCATCTGCTCAGGGAGCTAAAGGAGGACCTGCACGCATGGGTCCCACAGCGGAAAGGGACACGGGGCACCTCAGGCTGACACCCTGTGTCTTGCCGCCCCAGCCCTGTGGGGCTGTCCTTGCACCGGCACCACGACCCTCCACCGAGCGCCCAGCTCTTCCGAGCGGCCCCAGACCCCCAGGCCTGCCAGACCCTCCCGGTACCTCCTCCGTCTTCCTGGCCAAAGCCACAGCCAAGGGCTTCTGCGCTCCCCGGACCGCCGCAACGCTGAGCTCGTTGCGCTGTGGGCAGGAGAGGGGAGAGAGAACGTCACTGCTGGCCTGGAGACAGCCACATCCTACCGCTGCCCTGCGCTGCCGGCTCCAGGGACGAGCGGTGCAGGAGCTGGCTCCGATGGGCCAGCACCAGGCAGGGTACAGAGGACAGGACCTGACGGTACCTTCTGGGCGACGCTCAGCTCGTCGACGTCGCGCCGCACCGTCTCGCGCAGGGGGGGAAGCCGCTCCCTGTTCTCACGGAGCTTTTCCTCGCCTACCTGCCAGGAAAGCTTCTCCCCTCGCCCTGGAGGACACGAAGGCGCTGTTGGTACCGTGCAGGGCGATGAGGGGACCAAGAGCCCCCTCGCCCGCCCCGGGGAAGCCAAAGGGGCAGCACCTTGCAGGCCGACGCTGGCGCGCAGCTCCTGGACGTGCCAGCCCAAGTCTCTACTCTGGCCCTGCGCAGCGGCGGCCGTCCTGCCTTGGCCCTCCATCCCCTTGGCCTGGGAGGCCACCATGGCAGCTCCAGTGCTCGGGGCAGCTGCAGCCGGGCAGTGAACACGGACAGAGCAGAGCTCCCCGTGCCTAGCCCTCACCTCCAACTGCCACACACCTGCACTCCGCACAGGGCGGGCAGTGGGGATGTTGTTTCCCGTCACCATGGATACGACAGTTAGACCTCATCGCTGTGGTTACGACAATTGCACCCCATCGCCATGGCTAAGGCAGTTGCACCCCGCCCAGGTGGGGGACCCCGCCCAGGTGGGGGACCCCTCCAAGCCTCACCAGAAACAGGGCGAGGGCAACTGCAGGGAAAACACATGCACACATATCCCCCAACAGACCACCAGCACTCCCCCTGACCCTGCCAGCTGATGGCAGATGTCAAGAGGAGTCAGTGACTACCTGGATACGTGCCTTAGGAAATCCGAGTTCATTAGGAAACGGCTGTGCTGGCAGTCACACTCCTACTGAAATGGGCAGGGATGAACCACCCACCAGTCCTGGCACTGATTTTGATGCTGACCAGACATTCCTGCTGAACGCCCAGAGAGCCCTCCCCAGCCTGCCATCATGCCCCCCAGTGCCCTCAAATCCCCCCGGCTGTCCCCCCTCAGCCTCGTGGCTTTCCCCCTGCCTGACCAGCAGCAGGTAACAATCCCAGGGCCACACCAGACCAGGGAGTTTCCCGGTGAGGGCCCTAACCCAGGCCCCAGGGAGGAGGCCGACTTCCCCGTGCGATGGGTCTGGGCAGCGTACCAGGCCCCCTGTTCCCCTCAGAAGGGAATCGCCTACAACGATGACCCTTCTTGTCTGAACGGAGGAAGCTGCGACACGTGGGGCTGATGGAGTCGTCCTGGGCAACCGCCTGGATGGCCTGTCCTCTGCAATTGCCTGGCCCTCGAGTTCCAGAGCCCCGTATCTGTTCTGCAGGGGCAACTGGGAGGGGACTGAGGGCAGGAGGGGATGTTCCCATCCCTCTCAAGTTCCTTCCGTCTGCCGGGCAGAATACGGGATCCACTGCTGGCCGTGGGACCTCCACCTGCCTTTGCCTCAGGGCTGGTAGATCGGTGGAGCCAAAACCTCTCTCCTTCTCACACTCCATCACACTCCGCAGCCTTTCCACTTCCTCCTTCAGCTCTGCCACCAGCTGAGCAGATGGTCACCCCTCACGCAGGGGCTGTCTCTGCTGCCCTCAGGGACGAGGGACAGGCTCAGGCACGCCCTGCAGCCGGACACCTGGACAGCAGCAGCCCCGGCTGCTGCTCTTAACTCAGTCCTCACGAGTGCAGCTCGGACACAGAATGTTCCTACAGGCAAACCCGTCTGTGCACCCAGCAAGTGTAAAATGATCAAAAACCACACTGCATGGAAAAATCCCAAAGGCTTCCTGTCAGGAAATATTTGGCAGCAAGGGACTGGAAAAAATACCAAGGCCTAACAGAAGAGCGTGGCTGACGCCAGTCGTTTCTAGGACGTTGCTGAAGCACAACTGCTCCGGGAAGCTTTTCCTTCTTCAAGCTTTTCATCTCCTTCCTCCACGTCTTTCAGACTGAGCACTTCCAGAGTTCCCTTCCCTTACGTCTCACTCCGGATCAGCTCATCGATCTCTCTGAAGCAGCCGGGCTCAATAAGGCACACCTGAAACGGGAAAGATTCCATCAGTCAAGCAATCACACTTCACTGTTCCGAGCCCCCTTTCAGGGTGGCCGGGCTGGCTTACGGCTGGACTCTGATCTCCAAGGTCTTCTCCAACCTCAACGATTCTATGGCCCAGCATTAGTGCCCAGGAATCACAACTGTCGCTGAGTTACTGAGGACTTGGCAGCGTGGAAAAGCAATTGCTACCAAGAAATCTTTCTAGATAAGCTCTGCAGTTCCACTTCCCACGCTGGACATGGCCTTTGACAGCCGGCACTGCTGGATTCTACGCTGGTCTCGGACAGATGCTTACCAATCCCAAAGTTTGCTTTACCACAGACTGTTTTTTAAACAACTCATTAACCACTGCCAAAATACAGGCCAGAACCACCAAATAAGTAAGAGGAACCTTCCACATTCTGCACATGAACTCCCCAGGGCTGTAGGAGAGTCACAGCTAAGAGAACTTACGCTGTGCTTCTCCCCAGCCTGACGCAGCCATCGCTGCGCTAATCAAGGCTGCTTCCAAGCTTTCATCCCTAGGATTCGGGGACATTAAAAACTACAAACTCCACCTGACTGAGGAACTCTGGTGAACTTGCAGCTTATCTAAACCACTTCCACACGTTAATTCATCTTCTAGCAAACCCTACAAGGCAGAGTCAAGCCAAGCGTGAAAGCCAAGGACCGCTTCATCGCTTACAATTTCCAACTCTTCACGGAACTCTTCGCTCTCCATAACTTTGATCAGGGGCTTCAGCTTCTCTTTTAGTTTCTTGCCCTCCTTTGGCGGAAGAATAAACCGCAGCCTCATGTGAGCACGTTCAATTTGCATGGTCTCCTTCAACTGTCTGATCACCTCCAGCGCCTGTGAAGACATTCACAAGAAAGAGCACTTGCACTGCGGCTCGAAAACCATAAATCAGAACTCTTGTTTCTCTCCCAGGCATGTTACAGTTCCCACTTTCATTAGTTTCTTTCCCCCTTCCCTGACTGGACAGAAAACAAACCACACAAGTCCCAAAAGCTGCATTTAGCCAGCGCTCACCCAGGTGCCTGGATCCTCCTGTGCCCTTTGGCCCACAGGGCTCTGCTGATCCCCCTGCGACGACTCACAGGGAAACGACACCCAAAGACACAACCTCCAGCAGAACCCGAGTTTGCAAGAAAACTGACCTGCTGCTTCGTGCTCTTGTGTGGCTTGACGGAGTAGTGAATATCCTTCAGGGCTCTTTCTAGAAGGATCACCGTGGACGGCCTCTTTGTTTCAGGATTCACACGTTTCTCAGCCACAACAGTCGCGATGTCTCTGAACATCTGCTCCAGCTGCCCGTGTCGCTCTTTATCCGATACCTGCAGCTCCCCCTTTGATAAAATCTTCACAGTCAAAACCAAGAAATCGGTCCATAAACATCACAGATTCGGCTACAGAGTGAAAACTCTATGAACTATGTTCAATTTAACAATTGCTTGAACGGTTTGGTTAGATGGGAAGTGCAGAAAAAGAATAACCCTACGGATAACGTACATCACGATGACAAACACGGGCAAGGCGTCAGAAATATCCCACCACAGCAACACTAAGCCACAGCAAGAGAAGCGCAGCTTTCCTTGAATTCTCATCACCTACAAGTCCTGCCAAGAAGCAGGAACAAATCCCATCTGTTGTTAACATCTCATTGGATCACAGAACCATGGAATGGTTTGGGTTGGAAGGGACCTTAAAGCCCATCCAGTTCCAACCCCCCTGCCGTGGGCAGGGACACCCTCCACTAGACCAGGGTGCTCCCAGCCTCATCCAGCCTGGCCTTGTAAGCAATTATCCCCCTCTTGTCTCTGCATCCTTAATGTACCTGAGGTGAGAAACTCTTCAGGGCTGCTAAGCCCTTCTTCCCAGGCTCAGGGACATCTCTGCCCACAGGCTGTGTGTTACACACAACACTCACAACTCTTCAGCCAGATGCACACACACATTTCAAGACATTAATAAAGAGTTATCGCTCCTGTCTAACAATTTCTTTTAACAAGCAACCAGTCCTTTTGCCTACAGCAGCGCCACGTTTAGGTAAAAACCTTCCAGTAACAACCCAACCGACCGTGTCTGTGTGACCCACGTGTAACACATCGGGAAAGCCCTCTGCAAGCTCTTCCAAAGCAAAGTGCTCCAAACCTACCATCTTACAGATTTCTGTTTGGTCATCCGTCCCAAACGCCTCAACGAGGTCTTCCTTCTTCGCCACCTGGCCTTTGCAGACATTGACCAAAAGGGTGTCTGCAGGACCTCGTCCAGATCTTTCTCCCTGGAGAGGAGGACAGGGGGAAAGAACTTGTCAAGGCAGGAACGTAGGAAAGAGCACAGGACTTGTCAGTGAGGAGGAACAAGTCCTGCTGCCCAGGGCTGAATCACAGAGCCTGGGAATTTCTGTTACTGAAGGGTCACTCCCCAGGGAGGGACAGGGGCACCGCACATCGCCCCGGCGCGCTCCCCCTTCCCGCCTCCACACGGATCTCACCGTCTCCCCGGGCTTCACAGCCAAGGACCAGGTAAACGGCACGGCTCCGCAGCGGGGCCCACGCAGGCCTCGCCAGCCCCGCCACGGCTCCCTCCGCGGCCGGGCCCCACGCAGGCCTCTCCCCGTCCCCTGCCAGGTACCACACGGGCCTCCCCGCCACCACAGCCGGCCCCACACGCCCAACGGGCCTCCCCCCCCACCCCGGCACCGCCGGCCCCCCTCGGCCAGGCCCCGGCGGAGGCGGCCCGGCACTCACGCTCCGCTGCGCCATCCCATGACCTTGCTGCGGTAACAGGCGATCTCGAACCGCTTGCCGCCGCGCCGCGCCCGCACCACAGCCACGTTGGTGAGGCGGATCTGGTCGGTGGGGGTGAAGATGGACATGGCGGCGGGGCTCCCGCGCCTCAGGCGGGCGCGCGCGGGGCAAGCGGGGTTGGGGGGCGGGGCCGCCCTGCGCTGCCTTTCTATTGGCTGCCGCTACGACCTGCCCGCCCCCCCCCGTGCCGCCGGTAAAACCCGTCCGGAGGGAAGCAGGGCCGGGAGGCGGCCGGGACGGAGAGGGGGTCGCACCGCCTGAGGCGCTGGAGCCAGGGCGGTGCTCGAGGCAGCCGGGGCAGGGCCGTGCTCGGCAGCAGGCTCTGCGGGCATCAGTTCCCCCTTGGAACGGAGCTTTTGAGCTCCGCAGAGCTGCGCCTGCCGCGTCTGGGCGGAATCAAGGCCCGTGCGATGCAGTGAACGTTTCACAAGGACTTTCTGTTCCCGGGTGCTCGCCCAGCACAAGGACTTGGGGCCTTTCTTAGAGTGTGTTTTACCTAAGAAAACCCCAGAGCTCCCCGTGACAGCCCAAGCTGGCGCTGTGGGTTTGCAGATGAAGCTCAGCTGAGGCACCTCTGAGGAGGTGAAAGCTCCTTGGTTCATGCTGACTGTGTGGCCTTTGGCCAAAGCCTGTTTTCTCTAGGCCCTGAGAACAGCAAATGTGGGGCTGTGGCTGCTGCATGACTGGTTTTGGGGGCTTCTCACGCAATGGTTCGGGTTGGAAGGGACCTTAAAGCCCATCTAGTTCCAGCCCCCTGCCGTGGGCAGGGACACCCTCCACAGACCAGGGTGCTCCCAGCCTCATCCAGCCTGGCCTTGGGCACTCCCAGGGATGGGGCACCCACAGCTTCTCTGGGCAACCTGTCCCAGTGCCCCCCACCCTCTCTGGGCAGAATTTCTTCCTGATATCCAATCTAAATCTCCCCTCTTTCAGTTTAAAGCCATTACCCCTTGTCCTGTCACTCTCTGCCCTTGGAAAAAGCTCCCCCCCCCCGCCCCCCCTTCAGGTACTGGAAAGGCTGCAGTAAGGTCTTCCCTGGAGCCTTCTCTTCTCCACAGTAGGAAGGAATTCCCATGGAGAGAAACCGTGCCAAGGCCAAGTTTTCCCTTGAGAGGAGGACAGATTCTTTCCAATTTATTATTCCTTAACTGAGATGATGAAAGACAGTCTTTGCTCCAAGCAACTTGCATGCTAAACGGGAGAGAGATCCCGGTGGGAAGGCTGCTGCGGCTCTGCTGGGAAGGAAGTGCAGCGCCCTGCTGGAGCCACTGGCTGGTGGGATTGAGGGTTTATAAGGTCAGGGTAGTCATTTAATTTAGTGCTGCAAGAAATACTCTTCTAGACCAAGGAGAAGATGAGGAGGGGGGTTGTGCTGCACCCACAGGGGCATTCAGCTTGGGGTGGGGTGGCAGAGCCCCGTGGGACCTATCTCCAGGGATGAGAGGGGACACAAGGATGAGGTCCCTCCTGCCTGCTGCTGCCTCACCCCCCTCTTGGGAGCTGCCCTGGGGTGCCGTGGCCTGGGGGGCTGCTGGTGTTGGGGCCGTGATGGGAAGTGGGGGTGCAGAGCCGGGAGCCTGAGCCAGGGCACGGAATTGCCTTCCACTTGCTGGTCCCGGACACCCCCCACGGGGGGTGAGCCCTGCCGGGAGACCCCCCCGCAAGGACCCAGGTAGCCCAGTTTGGCCTCACCAGGAGCTGCGGGGTGAAGGGGCAGGAGGGGGGGCAGACTGGCACCAGGACAGGCGAGAGCTGCGTCTCTACCTGCCTTCCAGTGGGCATCATCCACCTGCACCCCGTTATCCCAGGGCCACCTGGGGCTGAGCTGCTCCATGGCTCTTCCCCGGGGCCATCTCCATCCTCCCAGCCGGGAGCTGCTCTCCCTGCAGCCCAGAGGAAATGCCCGACGTTCGCTCCCAGTTTAGGCTGGTGAGTCCGAGTTGCTCAACGTGTGTGTGGGGACCAGGGGAGGGAAGAGGCACACAGGGTCCACAGCCAGGTCAGACAGCCCCAGGGCTTCCTCTCAGATTTGACTCTCCCTCCCTCCCCAAGGCACGGTCTCTCCTTCCACGCACGCACACGAAGACACCCACCCCGGGGCCAATTCCCACACAGGTCTCGGCCCCTGCCCCACGTCTCCCCCCCACAGCTGCGTCACGCAGAAACCAGCCCACTGGGGTCCCCGCACTGTCCGGGGGAAGCCCCAGGAAGGCGCTGGCCGCACAGGACCAAGGGGGAGAAAGCCGGCCTGGCCCCAGCTTTGCCCCGTCCGGGAAAGCTGTTCCCCCCCGGCCCAGCCCCAGCTCTGTGGGGAGAGCAGCTGGGCGAGGGCCAGAGGGATGGGGCTGCCCCAAACCCAGCTCAGCAGCCCTCGGCATGGGACCCCCACGTGTTCCAGGTGGCAGAATGGACCCAGGACCCCCAGTTCCAGCTTTAGCACAGGCTTGGGAAGAATGAGAAAGATCTGCTCTATTGAACAACTGGGAAAAGGTAAAACAGGGGGCCTGGGGGATCCGAACACAAGGGCGAGTCTGGGGCAGCCAACGTTCTTGCGGAGCAGGCGCTACTTCTTGCTGCCTTTCTTCCTGCTCTCGATCAGGCGCAGCCCCTGCTTCTTGATGTCCTCCCGCGTGAGGACAAGGTCTTGGCCCTCAGAATCAGCAGGGTCTGGAGGAGAGAGTGGAGAGGGTCTGTGGGGCCACCTCTGCTCTGCCCCTGTCCCTGGGGACAACCAGCAAGTTTTGGAAGGCTGGTGGCATCCCAGAGAGCCCTCGTGCCCAGCCCTTGGGCACAGGCACTGCCGACCGGCTCTGCCAGCCCAGCATCCCAGGGGGAGCTGCAGGGCCTGGTGATGCCACCGCTGCGGCCCATTCCCAACGCACTGGGGCTTCCCAGAAAGGGCTGGAGCTCCGGGGTGGGGGGTAGAGCTCCCGCTCTGTCAGGAGAAGGGGGTGAGCTGCTACAAGCTCGTGGTCTCCTCCAAGAGCATCCAACAGGAGGGGGCACAGGCAGAACCAAGCACTGGCTATCCTTCACCCCCAGCTGCTCTGGAAGAGGGGGTCTCCCTCCTTGTCCCACAGCATTTCTCCTTGTTCCTGCTGCCATCTGACGCTCACCACCCCACCGGCTGCCTTCATGCTCCCACATCCCCACCTAAAACCACCCCCTATGTCCAAAGCCTTGGAGACAGCCAAGGTCAGGCCCAAGGTCTGAAGGCAACTCGTGGGTTGGGGTCTGCGGGAAGGGTGGGAGACAGGCAAGGATGCCCAGAAATCCCAGCAGGCAGGGGCTGGGACAGTCCCTGTGGGATGTGTCCCTGCTGGCATCTCCTACCTTGCGCCTGACTGCCTGCGTCCTCCAAGGAAACCTTCACCTTCTCTGTGTCCTTGGCTGTTTTACTCTCCAGCAGGCTCCTCACCTTCACAAAAATCTGGGAAAGAACCCCCGGGTGAATTATCAAAGGAGACGGGGGGTTACAACCCCAGGGCTGCCCCGCCTCGGTGTCGCCGTTGGGGGAGGACACCCCGCAGTGCCCAGGGCCACCTGGGGCTGAGCTGCTGCATGGCTCTTCCACGGGGCCATCTCCATCCTCCCAACTGGGAGGACGGCTTGGGATGGGCCACCCCAGAGAGCCTCACGTGGGTCCCCAAAACCAGAGCAGGGATGGAGCCCCTGCGCACCTCATTGTCCTCATCCAGGCTGCGCTTGCTGGGGGGCAGGTCGGCCACCCGCTGCGTCAGGTACCGCAGCTTCTGCCCACACTGCTGGAGCTTCTCCTCCACGCTGCCAGCCTTGATGGAATCCTGCAGGGAGGGAAGAACCACCTCGCTGGGAAAACGAGGCCCTTAGGGCGACGGTGGTTGCACCGAGCCTCATCGCGCCAGGCCGTCGCCCCACTGAGCACTGGCCAGGGCCGTCCCACCCCAGTGCCACACGAGTACCTGCCCAGGCACGGAGATGCCGTGCAGACGGGTGAAGAGGTGGTCCACCCCACTTTCAAAGTCAAGCAGGCTCTCCTGATTTCTCCGTGCCTGGGCTCGCATCTGCTCCAGCCGAGCCTCCTCCCGCTTCAGGTTTGCCCTCAGCTCCTCCTCCAGCATCCTGGAACCAAACACATTCCCACCCATACAGCTGCCTGGGGGTGCAGAGACACCCCAAATCTGTTGCAAAAGCTGCTCAGGTTGGGTCCCCCCATGACTGCAGAGCAGAGGTGCTGCCTGCAACTCAGCTCCACGTGGCTGGTAGCACTTCCCTCAGCAGGCAAGCAGCAAGGGTCCTCCTGCTGCCGCAGCAAGACCTTTGGGCGCTCTGCCGGGACCAGAGCAGGGGGAGCACCCTGCTCAGAATAGCACCTGGTGCACGAGGCGTGGGCGGCTACAGCGGGACAGAGGAAGGGGTGCCCTCTTGGGGGGGACACCCGTGATGCCCGTGTCCCCCCCCCCCCCAAGGGTGGTGCCTGGTTGTCACAACTGTCCCGAAGCCGGCAGCACCTGGTTGTGTTGGGGGCCTGGTGAAACTTGAGCTCGTCCCGCTGCAGCTCCAGCTCTCTCAGGGTCTTCTCCAGCACCGCCGCCTCCTCTGTGAGCTCCCTGAGGAGCTGCTCCAGGTCCCCTGGAGAGTTCTGCTGCTCCAGGAGCCTGGCAGGGACATCCTGGCCAGGAAAGAGCAAGAGGACTCAGCCCACGGGGGATCCTGCGGGGTACAGGATCTGGGCCGTGGCCTCGGGGAGCTTTCTGCACCGTGCAGCACTGCAAGTTCACGCCATGGAGAAAAGCAGCTCCATCCCTCCCGCACAAGAGGGGCTTTGGGGGGGCTCCAGGGGCAGGGGAGAGCAGATAAACCCATCATCAAACAAGGCAAGCAGAGAGCTCTCAGCTCCCCGGGGCTCAAGCAGCCCCCAGTTTTACCAGGGATGGGCTTTTCCATTACCCAGAGGCGGGAGCACTGCATCACAGCCTTGGCCCTCTCCATCTTCTCCACCACCCAGGCCTCATATTCCCTCTGGGACTTGCTGGCTTCCAGCTCGGTGCCTGGGGTGGGAGGGAAGCAGCAGGGAAGGATGCCTGTGGCTGCACCCATGTCCCATTCCCCTGCACCCCACCAAGCACTCACCCCCCAGAGGGTCCTGCAGGTGCCGGCTCGAGACGTCGGTGGCGAGCTCGTACCTCCCTTGCTGCAAGGACATTCATTGTCACCCCCTCCGAGCCGTGGCACCGTGAGGGAGATGGCTCTGCAGCCACTGCCCCCATGGGGGGCTGGGCACTGGGCCCAGCCTGTGCCGGGTCCTGCCAGCTCACCGCTCTCAGGTGCCTTTCCCTTGCTTTCTTCCGCCAGGACCTGTCAATGGGCACCTTTTGCTCTTCCAGGGCGCGGTACCTGAGCTCCCTCTCTGCCAGGATCCGGCTTCTTGTCTTGGCCACGTCCACCTGGAGCGTAACAGAGAAGGGATGAGCGGCTGCCGAAGCCAGCACTGTGAGCCTGCTGAGCTTCAGGGATGGCGAGCATCGAAAACGACCCCCTCCCCGTGATAAAGGGCTGGGAAGGAAACTGGGCAAGGAGAGCTGGAGGATGGAGCCTGCTGCCTTCCCCGTGGCTGGCGCTCCGGGCAGGCTGGCCCAGCCCCAGGGCAGCCTGGCCCAAGAGCCAGACCCGGGAGAAGCTGTGGAGGCATCTGGGTGCTGCGGGCAAGCCCAGACCAGTCACTTCTGCTCTTCCCAGCAGGAAGACTCCCCAGCCCAGGCACACGGTGCTGTCTGTGGGCTCTGGAGGGTGGGCAAGGCTCCCAAGATGCCCCAGATAATCTCACCTTGGTGACATCACTGGCATTGCGGGCATCCGAGGCCGTGAGCTCCAGGTCTTCCAGCTCCCTCTGGTACCGCTTGGCCGTCCCGCACAGGAGGTCCAGGGGCAGAGACAGTTGGGCCAGCTCCTGGGACACAGGCAGCCACAGCACGTCACCCCACCAAGCCTCAGGGGTCCCCCACTCCGGGGCAGGCCATGGAGGGGAGCACAAGGACCTTGCTGATCCAGGAGGATGTCCCACCGGCACAGCCCCTTGGGCACCTCACTGCAGGGGCAGCGGGTGGGATGATGGCACGGAGAGGAGCTCACCTTCCTCAGGGCATCGCGCAGTGCCAGGTACACGTCCGTCACCCTCTCTCCAGCCTGGACTCTGGCCAGCGTGTCCTCGATGCTGTTCTCCAGCCGGCGAAGCACCTAGGGCACAGGTGAGGCTCACACACAGGCTGAGCCCACGTACTGAACCTGACACCCACATATGGGGGGCGAGCATTGGATTAAAGCCCACCGTGGGCGCTGCCACACCAGGAAGGGGTCCTGGGTACCTGCGGCTGCTCGTCCCTCGGCTCAGCATCCGTCAGCCGCTGCAGCTGTCTCTGCAGCTTGTCCAGGGTTCCAGACCTCTGGCTCAGCTGGTGCAGGAGCACGTTACACTTCTTTGCCCGCTCATAGATTTCATGCCGCAGCTTCTCCTGGGCCTCCTGGATGGGCACACAAGGGTTTCCCAAGCTGGGAGCAGAGCTCACGGGGTACCCACGGGAGAAGGGGGCCCTGCCTGGAAAACTGCCCCCGAGGTAGAGCTGGGGACACTGGGATGTTGCCCCGGGACATCGTCAGTCCCTTGGCTGGATGGGGTCTGGGAGAGCTTTGCTCTGGGGGGGGGCTGGCTGGGCTAAGGCAGAGGTGGGCATCTGCTGAGGGCAGTGAGGGTTGGGCTTAGGGACTGCGTAATGCAAACCCGGGGCTGGGTGTCCGTAAAATCCGTCAGTGCCCCAGATGTGGATGCTGGGGGAGAGCGGTGGCACTGCTTTGGCCCTGCAAGAGGCCCCAGGCAAAGGCAGCTCTGCGGGGCCAGCGCCTCCATCTCCACGGGCTTAGAACCGGGCCACAACCTTGGGACAGGCAGTGACGCGCAGAGGCAGCACCTCTCTCCCAGGGATGCAGCTGGACCCCACAGGAGCCCAGGCAGCCCCCGGCACCTGGCAACAGCCAGGAGCTCTGCTGGGACAAGGCATCTGCTCAGGGAGCTAAAGGAGGACCTGCACACATGGGTCCCACAGCGGAAAGGGACACGGGGCACCTCAGGCTGACACCCTGTGTCCTGCCGCCCCAGCGCTGCGGGGCTGTCCTTGCACCGGCACCACGACCCTCCACCGAGCGCCCAGCTCTTCCGAGCGGCCCCAGACCCCCAGGCCTGCCAGACCCTCCCGGTACCTCCTCCGTCTTCCTGGCCAAAGCCACAGCCAAGGGCTTCTGCGCTCCCCGGACCGCCGCAACGCTGAGCTCGTTGCGCTGTGGGCAGGAGAGGGGAGAGAGAACGTCACTGCTGGCCTGGAGACAGCCACATCCTACCGCTGCCCTGCGCTGCCGGCTCCAGGGACGAGCGGTGCAGGAGCTGGCTCCGATGGGCCGGCACCAGGCAGGGTACAGAGGACAGGACCTGACGGTACCTTCTGGGCAACGCTCAGCTCGTCGACGTCGCGCCGCACCGTCTCGCGCAGGGGGGGAAGCCGCTCCCTGTTCTCACGGAGCTTTTCCTCGCCTACCTGCCAGGAAAGCTTCTCCCCTCGCCCTGGAGGACACGAAGGCGCTGTTGGTACCGTGCAGGGCGATGAGGGGACCAAGACCCCCCTCGCCCGCCCCGGGGAAGCCAAAGGGGCAGCACCTTGCAGGCCGACGCTGGCGCGCAGCTCCTGGACGTGCCAGCCCAAGTCTCTCCTCTGGCCCTGCGCAGTGGCGGCCGTCCTGCCTTGGCCCTCCATCCCCTTGGCCTGGGAGGCCACCATGGCAGCTCCAGTGCTCGGGGCAGCTGCAGCCGGGCAGTGAACACGGACAGAGCAGAGCTCCCCGTGCCTAGCCCTCCCCTCCAACTGCCACACACCTGCACTCCGCACAGGGCGGGCAGTGGGGATGTTGTTTCCCGTCACCATGGATACGACAGTTAGACCTCATCGCTGTGGTTACGACAATTGCACCCCATCGCCATGGCTAAGGCAGTTGCACCCCGCCCAGGTGGGGGACCCCGCCCAGGTGGGGGACCCCTCCAAGCCTCACCAGAAACAGGGCGAGGGCAACTGCAGGGAAAACACATGCACACATATCCCCCAACAGACCACCAGCACTCCCCCTGACCCTGCCAGCTGATGGCAGATGTCAAGAGGAGTCAGTGACTACCTGGATACGTGCCTTAGGAAATCCGAGTTCATTAGGAAACGGCTGTGCTGGCAGTCACACTCCTACTGAAATGGGCAGGGATGAACCACCCACCAGTCCTGGCACTGATTTTGATGCTGACCAGACATTCCTGCTGAACGCCCAGAGAGCCCTCCCCAGCCTGCCATCATGCCCCCCAGTGCCCTCAAATCCCCCCGGATGTCCCCCCTCAGCCTCGTGGCTGTCCCCCTGCCTGACCAGCAGCAGGTAACAATCCCAGGGCCACACCAGACCAGGGAGTTTCCCGGTGAGGGCCCTAACCCAGGCCCCAGGGAGGAGGCCGACTTCCCCGTGCGATGGGTCTGGGCAGCGTACCAGGCCCCCTGTTCCCCTCAGAAGGGAATCGCCTACAACGATGACCCTTCTTGTCTGAACAGAGGAAGCTGCGACACGTGGGGCTGATGGAGTCGTCCTGGGCAACCGCCTGGATGGCCTGTCCTCTGCAATTGCCTGGCCCTCGAGTTCCAGAGCCCCGTATCTGTTCTGCAGGGGCAACTGGGAGGGGACTGAGGGCAGGAGGGGATGTTCCCATCCCTCTCAAGTTCCTTCCGTCTGCCGGGCAGAATACGGGATCCACTGCTGGCCGTGGGACCTCCACCTGCCTTTGCCTCAGGGCTGGTAGATCGGTGGAGCCAAAACCTCTCTCCTTCTCACACTCCATCACACTCCGCAGCCTTTCCACTTCCTCCTTCAGCTCTGCCACCAGCTGAGCAGATGGTCACCCCTCACGCAGGGGCTGTCTCTGCTGCCCTCAGGGACGAGGGACCGGCTCAGGCACGCCCTGCAGCCGGACACCTGGACAGCAGCAGCCCCGGCTGCTGCTCTTAACTCAGTCCTCACGAGTGCAGCTCGGACACAGAATGTTCCTACAGGCAAACCCGTCTGTGCACCCAGCAAGTGTAAAATGATCAAAAACCACACTGCATGGAAAAATCCCAAAGGCTTCCTGTCAGGAAATATTTGGCAGCAAGGGACTGGAAAAAATACCAAGGCCTAACAGAAGAGCGTGGCTGACGCCAGTCGTTTCTAGGACGTTGCTGAAGCACAACTGCTCCGGGAAGCTTTTCCTTCTTCAAGCTTTTCATCTCCTTCCTCCACGTCTTTCAGACTGAGCACTTCCAGAGTTCCCTTCCCTTACGTCTCACTCCGGATCAGCTCATCGATCTCTCTGAAGCAGCCGGGCTCAATAAGGCACACCTGAAACGGGAAAGATTCCATCAGTCAAGCAATCACACTTCACTGTTCCGAGCCCCCTTTCAGGGTGGCCGGGCTGGCTTACGGCTGGACTCTGATCTCCAAGGTCTTCTCCAACCTCAACGATTCTATGGCCCAGCATTAGTGCCCAGGAATCACAACTGTCGCTGAGTTACTGAGGACTTGGCAGCGTGGAAAAGCAATTGCTACCAAGAAATCTTTCTAGATAAGCTCTGCAGTTCCACTTCCCACGCTGGACATGGCCTTTGACAGCCGGCACTGCTGGATTCTACGCTGGTCTCAGACAGATGCTTACCAATCCCAAAGTTTGCTTTACCACAGACTGTTTTTTAAACAACTCATTAACCACTGCCAAAATACAGGCCAGAACCACCAAATAAGTAAGAGGAACCTTCCACATTCTGCACATGAACTCCCCAGGGCTGTAGGAGAGTCACAGCTAAGAGAACTTACGCTGTGCTTCTCCCCAGCCTGACGCAGCCATCGCTGCGCTAATCAAGGCTGCTTCCAAGCTTTCATCCCTAGGATTCGGGGACATTAAAAACTACAAACTCCACCTGACTGAGGAACTCTGGTGAACTTGCAGCTTATCTAAACCACTTCCACACGTTAATTCATCTTCTAGCAAACCCTACAAGGCAGAGTCAAGCCAAGCGTGAAAGCCAAGGACCGCTTCATCGCTTACAATTTCCAACTCTTCACGGAACTCTTCGCTCTCCATAACTTTGATCAGGGGCTTCAGCTTCTCTTTTAGTTTCTTCCCCTCCTTTGCCGGAAGAATAAACCGCAGCCTCATGTGAGCACGGTCAATTTGCATGGTCTCCTTCAACTGTCTGATCACCTCCAGCGCCTGTGAAGACATTCACAAGAAAGAGCACTTGCACTGCGGCTCGAAAACCATAAATCAGAACACTTGTTTCTCTCCCAGGCATGTTACAGTTCCCACTTTCATTAGTTTCTTTCCCCCTTCCCTGACTGGACAGAAAACAAACCACACAAGTCCCAAAAGCTGCATTTAGCCAGCGCTCACCCAGGTGCCTGGATCCTCCTGTGCCCTTTGGCCCACAGGGCTCTGCTGATCCCCCTGCGACGACTCACAGGGAAACGACACCCAAAGACACAACCTCCAGCAGAACCCGAGTTTGCAAGAAAACTGACCTGCTGCTTCGTGCTCTTGTGTGGCTTGACGGAGTAGTGAATATCCTTCAGGGCTCTTTCTAGAAGGATCACCGTGGACGGCCTCTTTGTTTCAGGATTCACACGTTTCTCAGCCACAACAGTTGCGATGTCTCTGAACATCTGCTCCAGCTGTGTGTGTCGCTCTTTATCCGATACCTGCAGCTCCCCCTTTGATAAAATCTTCACAGTAAAAACCAAGAAATCGGTCCATAAACATCACAGATTCGGCTACAGAGTGAAAACTCTACGAACGACGTTCAATTTAACAATTGCTTGAACGGTTTGGTTAGATGGGAAGTGCAGAAAAAGAATAACCCTACGGATAACGTACATCACGATGACAAACACGGGCAAGGCGTCAGAAATATCCCACCACAGCAACACTAAGCCACAGCAAGAGAAGCGCAGCTTTCCTTGAATTCTCATCACCTACAAGTCCTGCCAAGAAGCAGGAACAAATCCCACCTGTTGTTAACATCTCATTGGATCACAGAACCATGGAATGGTTTGGGTTGGAAGGGACCTTAAAGCCCATCCAGTTCCAACCCCCCTGCCGTGGGCAGGGACACCCTCCACTAGACCAGGGTGCTCCCAGCCTCATCCAGCCTGGCCTTGTAAGCAATTATCCCCCTCTTGTCTCTGCATCCTTAATGTACCTGAGGTGAGAAACTCTTCAGGGCTGCTAAGCCCTTCTTCCCAGGCTCAGGGACATCTCTGCCCACAGGCTGTGTGTTACACACAACACTCACAACTCTTCAGCCAGATGCACACACGCATTTCAAGACATTAATAAAGAGTTATCGCTCCTGTCTAACAATTTCTTTTAACAAGCAACCAGTCCTTTTGCCTACAGCAGCGCCGCGTTTAGCAAAAACCTTCCAGTAACAACCCAACAGACCGTGTCTGTGTGACCCACGTGTAACACATCGGGAAAGCCCTCTGCAAGCTCTTCCAAAGCAAAGTGCTCCAAACCTACCATCTTACAGATTTCTGTTTGGTCATCCGTCCCAAACGCCTCAACGAGGTCTTCCTTCTTCGCCACCTGGCCTTTGCAGACATTGACCAAAAGGGTGTCTGCAGGACCTCGTCCAGATCTTTCTCCCTGGAGAGGAGGACAGGGGGAAAGAACTTGTCAAGGCAGGAACGTAGGAAAGAGCACAGGACTTGTCAGTGAGGAGGAACAAGTCCTGCTGCCCAGGGCTGAATCACGGAGCCTGGGAATTTCTATTACTGAAGGGTCACTCCCCAGGGAGGGACAGGGGCACCGCACATCGCCCCGGCGCGCTCCCCCTTCCCGCCTCCACACGGATCTCACCGTCTCCCCGGGCTTCACAGCCAAGGACCAGGTAAACGGCACGGCTCCGCAGCGGGGCCCACGCAGGCCTCGCCAGCCCCGCCACGGCTCCCCCCGCGGCCGGGCCCCACGCGGGCCTCTCCCCGTCCCCTGCCAGGTACCACACGGGCCTCCCCACCACCACAGCCGGCCCCACACGCCCAACGGGCCTCCCCCCCCCTACCCCGGCACCGCCGGCCCCCCTCGGCCAGGCCCCGGCGGAGGCGGCCCGGCACTCACGCTCCGCTGCGCCATCCCATGACCTTGCTGCGGTAACAGGCGATCTCAAACCGCTTGCCGCCGCGCCGCGCCCGCACCACGGCCACGTTGGTGAGGCGGATCTGGTCGGTGGGGGTGAAGATGGACATGGCGGCGGGACTCCCGCGCCTCAGGCGGGCGCGCGCGGGGCAAGCGGGGCTGGGGGGCGGGGCCGCCCTGCCCTGCCTTTCTATTGGCTGCCGCTACGACCTGCCCGCCCCCCCCGTGCCGCCGGTAAAGCCCGTCCGGAGGGAAGCAGGGCGGGGAGGCGGCCGGGACGGAGAGGGGGTCGCACCGCTTGAGGCGCTGGAGCCAGGGCGGTGCTCGAGGCAGCCGGGGCAGGGCCGTGCTCGGCAGCAGGCTCTGCGGGCATCAGTTCCTCCTTGGAACGGAGCTTTTGAGCTCCGCAGAGCTGCGCCTGCCGCGTCTGGGCGGAATCAAGGCCCGTGCGATGCAGTGAACGTTTCACAAGGACTTTCTGTTCCCGGGTGCTCGCCCAGCACAAGGACTTGGGGCCTTTCTTAGAGTGTGTTTTACCTAAGAAAACCCCAGAGCTCCCCGTGACAGCCCAAGCTGGCGCTGTGGGTTTGCAGATGAAGCTCAGCTGAGGCACCTCTGAGGAGGTGAAAGCTCCTTGGTTCATGCTGACTGTGTGGCCTTTGGCCAAAGCCTGTTTTCTCTAGGCCCTGAGAACAGCAAATGTGGGGCTGTGGCTGCTGCATGACTGGTTTTGGGGGCTTCTCACGCAATGGTTCGGGTTGGAAGGGACCTTAAAGCCCATCTAGTTCCAACCCCCTGCCGTGGGCAGGGACACCCTCCACAGACCAGGGTGCTCCCAGCCTCATCCAGCCTGGCCTTGGGCACTCCCAGGGATGGGGCACCCACAGCTTCTCTGGGCAACCTGTCCCAGTGCCCCCCACCCTCTCTGGGCAGAATTTCTTCCTGATATCCAATCTAAATCTCCCCTCTTTCAGTTTAAAGCCATTACCCCTTGTCCTGTCACTCTCTGCCCTTGGAAAAAGCTCCCCCCCCCCGCCCCCCCTTCAGGTACTGGAAAGGCTGCAGTAAGGTCTTCCCTGGAGCCTTCTCTTCTCCAGCAGTAGGAAGGAATTCCCATGGAGAGAAACCGTGCCAAGGCCAAGTTTTCCCTTGAGAGGAGGACAGATTCTTTCCAATTTATTATTCCTTAACTGAGATGATGAAAGACAGTCTTTGCTCCAAGCAACTTGCATGCTAAACGGGAGAGAGATCCCGGTGGGAAGGCTGCTGCGGCTCTGCTGGGAAGGAAGTGCAGCGCCCTGCTGGAGCCACTGGCTGGTGGGATTGAGGGTTTATAAGGTCAGGGTAGTCATTTAATTTAGTGCTGCAAGAAATACTCTTCTAGACCAAGGAGAAGATGAGGAGGGGGGTTGTGCTGCACCCACAGGGGCACCCAGCTTGGGGTGGGGTGGCAGAGCCCCGTGGGACCCATCTCCAGGGATGAGAGGGGACACAAGGATGAGGTCCCTCCCGCCTGCTGCTGCCTCACCCCCCTCTCGGGAGCTGCCTTGGGGTGCCGTGGCCTGGGGGGCTGCTGGTGTTGGGGCCGTGATGGGAAGTGGGGGTGCAGAGCCGGGAGCCTGAGCCAGGGCACGGAATTGCCTTCCACTTGCTGGTCCCGGACACCCCCCACGGGGGGTGAGCCCTGCCGGGAGACCCCCCCGCAAGGACCCAGGTAGCCCAGTTTGGCCTCACCAGGAGCTGCGGGGTGAAGGGGCAGGAGGGGGGGCAGACTGGCACCAGGACAGGCGAGAGCTGCGTCTCTACCTGCCTTCCAGTGGGCATCATCCACCTGCACCCCGTTATCCCAGGGCCACCCGGGGCTGAGCTGCTCCATGGCTCTTCCCCGGGGCCATCTCCATCCTCCCAGCCGGGAGCTGCTCTCCCTGCAGCCCAGAGGAAATGCCCGACGTTCGCTCCCAGTTTAGGCTGGTGAGTCCGAGTTGCTCAACGTGTGTGCGGGGACCAGGGGAGGGAAGAGGCACACAGGGTCCACAGCCAGGTCAGACAGCCCCAGGGCTTCCTCTCAGATTTGGCTCTCCCTCCCCAAGGCACGGTCTCTCCTTCCACGCACGCACACGAAGACACCCACCCTGGGGGCCAATTCCCACACAGGTCTCGGCCCCTGCCCCACGTCTCCCCCCCACAGCTGCGTCACGCAGAAACCAGCCCACTGGGGTCCCCGCACTGTCCGGGAGAAGCCCCAGGAAGGCGCTGGCCGCACAGGACCAAGGGGGAGAAAGCCGGCCTGGCCCCAGCTTTGCCCCGTCCGGGAAAGCTGTTCCCCCCCGGCCCAGCCCCAGCTCTGTGGGGAGAGCAGCTGGGCGAGGGCCAGAGGGATGGGGCTGCCCCAAACCCAGCTCAGCAGCCCTCGGCGTGGGACCCCCACGCGTTCCAGGTGGCAGAATGGACCCAGGACCCCCAGTTCCAGCTTTAGCACAGGCTTGGGAAGAATGAGAAAGATCTGCTCTATTGAACAACTGGGAAAAGGTAAAACAGGGGGCCTGGGGGATCCAAACACAAGGGGGAGTCTGGGGCAGCCAACGTTCTTGCGGAGCAGGCGCTACTTCTTGCTGCCTTTCTTCCTGCTCTCGATCAGGCGCAGCCCCTGCTTCTTGATGTCCTCCCGCGTGAGGACAAGGTCTTGGCCCTCAGAATCAGCAGGGTCTGGAGGAGAGAGTGGAGAGGGTCTGTGGGGCCACCTCTGCTCTGCCCCTGTCCCTGGGGACAACCAGCAAGTTTTGGAAGGCTGGTGGCATCCCAGAGAGCCCTCGTGCCGAGCCCTTGGGCACAGGCACTGCCGACCGGCTCTGCCAGCCCAGCATCCCAGGGGGAGCTGCAGGGCCTGGTGACGCCACCGCTGCGGCCCATTCCCAACGCACTGGGGCTTCCCAGAAAGGGCTGGAGCTCCGGGGTGGGGGGTAGAGCTCCCGCTCTGTCAGGAGAAGGGGGTGAGCTGCTACAAGCTCGTGGTCTCCTCCAAGAGCATCCAACAGGAGGGGGCACAGGCAGAACCAAGCACTGGCTATCCTTCACCCCCAGCTGCTCTGGAAGAGGGGGTCTCCCTCCTTGTCCCACAGCATTTCTCCTTGTTCCTGCTGCCATCTGACGCTCACCACCCCACCGGCTGCCTTCATGCTCCCACATCCCCACCTAAAACCACCCCCTATGTCCAAAGCCTTGGAGACAGCCAAGGTCAGGCCCAAGGTCTGAAGGCAACTCGTGGGTTGGGGTCTGCGGGAACGGTGGGAGACAGGCAGGGATGCCCAGAAATCCCAGCAGGCAGGGGCTGGGACAGTCCCTGTGGGATGTGTCCCTGCTGGCATCTCCTACCTTGCGCCTGACTGCCTGCGTCCTCCAAGAAAACCTTCACCTTCTCTGTGTCCTTGGCTGTTTTACTCTCCAGCAGGCTCCTCACCTTCACAAAAATCTGGGAAAGAACCCCCGGGTGAATTATCAAAGGAGACGGGGGGTTACAACCCCAGGGCTGCCCCGCCACAGTGTCGCCGTTGGGGGAGGACACCCCGCAGTGCCCAGGGCCACCTGGGGCTGAGCTGCTGCATGGCTCTTCCACGGGGCCATCTCCATCCTCCCAACTGGGAGGACGGCTTGGGATGGGCCACCCCGGAGAGCCTCACGTGGGTCCCCAAAACCAGAGCAGGGATGGAGCCCCTGCGCACCTCATTGTCCTCATCCAGGCTGCGCTTGCTGGGGGGCAGGTCGGCCACCCGCTGCGTCAGGTACCGCAGCTTCTGCCCACACTGCTGGAGCTTCTCCTCCACGCTGCCAGCCTTGATGGAATCCTGCAGGGAGGGAAGAACTACCTCGCTGGGAAAACGAGGCCCTTAGGGCGACGGTGGTTGCACCGAGCCTCATCGCGCCAGGCCGTCGCCCCACTGAGCACTGGCCAGGGCCGTCCCACCCCAGTGCCACATGAGTACCTGCCCAGGCACGGAGATGCCGTGCAGACGGGTGAAGAGGTGGTCCACCCCACTTTCAAAGTCAAGCAGGCTCTCCTGATTTCTCCGTGCCTGGGCTCGCATCTGCTCCAGCCGAGCCTCCTCCCGCTTCAGGTTTGCCCTCAGCTCCTCCTCCAGCATCCTGGAACCAAACACATTCCCACCCATACAGCTGCCTGGGGGTGCAGAGACACCCCAAATCTGTTGCAAAAGCTGCTCAGGTTGGGTCCCCCCATGACTGCAGAGCAGAGGTGCTGCCTGCAACTCAGCTCCACGTGGCTGGTAGCACTTCCCTCAGCAGGCAAGCAGCAAGGGTCCTCCTGCTGCCGCAGCAAGACCTTTGGGCGCTCTGCTGGGACCAGAGCAGGGGGAGCACCCTGCTCAGAATAGCGCCTGGTGCACGAGGCGTGGGCGGCTACAGCGGGACAGAGGAAGGGGTGCCCTCTTGGGGGGGACACCCGTGATGCCTGTGTCCCCCCCCCCCCCCAAAAGGGTGGTGCCTGGTTGTCACAACTGTCCCGAAGCCGGCAGCACCTGGTTGTGTTGGGGGCCTGGTGAAACTTGAGCTCGTCCCGCTGCAGCTCCAGCTCTCTCAGGGTCTTCTCCAGCACCGCCGCCTCCTCTGTGAGCTCCCTGAGGAGCTGCTCCAGGTCCCCTGAAGAGTTCTGCTGCTCCAGGAGCCTGGCAGGGACGTCCTGGCCAGGAAAGAGCAAGAGGACTCAGCCCACGGGGGATCCTGCGGGGTACAGGATCTGGGCCGTGGCCTCGGGGAGCTTTCTGCACCGTGCAGCACTGCAAGTTCACGCCATGGAGAAAAGCAGCTCCATCCCTCCCGCACAAGAGGGGCTTTGGGGGGGCTCCAGGGGCAGGGGAGAGCAGATAAACCCATCATCAAACAAGGCAAGCAGAGAGCTCTCAGCTCCCCGGGGCTCAAGCAGCCCCCAGTTTTACCAGGGATGGGCTTTTCCATTACCCAGAGGCGGGAGCACTGCATCACAGCCTTGGCCCTCTCCATCTTCTCCATCACCCAGGCCTCATATTCCCTCTGGGACTTGCTGGCTTCCAGCTCGGTGCCTGGGGTGGGAGGGAAGCAGCAGGGAAGGATGCCTGTGGCTGCACCCATGTCCCATTCCCCTGCACCCCACCAAGCACTCACCCCCCAGAGGGTCCTGCAGGTGCCGGCTCGAGACGTCGGTGGCGAGCTCGTACCTCCCTTGCTGCAAGGACATTCATTGTCACCCCCTCCGAGCCGTGGCACCGTGAGGGAGATGGCTCTGCAGCCACTGCCCCCATGGGGGGCTGGGCACTGGGCCCAGCCTGTGCCGGGTCCCGCCAGCTCACCGCTCTCAGGTGCCTTTCCCTTGCTTTCTTCCGCCAGGACCTGTCAATGGGCACCTTTTGCTCTTCCAGGGCGCGGTACCTGAGCTCCCTCTCTGCCAGGATCCGGCTTCTTGTCTTGGCCACGTCCACCTGGAGCGTAACAGAGAAGGGATGAGCGGCTGCCGAAGCCAGCACTATGAGCCTGCTGAGCTTCAGGGATGGCGAGCATCGAAAACGACCCCCTCCCCGTGATAAAGGGCTGGGAAGGAAACTGGGCAAGGAGAGCTGGAGGATGGAGCCTGCTGCCTTCCCCGTGGCTGGCGCTCCAGGCAGGCTGGCCCAGCCCCAGGGCAGCCTGGCCCAAGAGCCAGACCCGGGAGAAGCTGTGGAGGCATCTGGGTGCTGCGGGCAAGCCCAGACCAGTCACTTCTGCTCTTCCTAGCAGGAAGACTCCCCAGCCCAGGCACACGGTGCTGTCTGTGGGCTCTGGAGGGTGGGCAAGGCTCCCAAGATGCCCCAGATAATCTCACCTTGGTGACATCACTGGCGTTGCGGGCATCCGAGGCCGTGAGCTCCAGGTCTTCCAGCTCCCTCTGGTACCGCTTGGCCGTCCCGCACAGGAGGTCCAGGGGCAGAGACAGTTGGGCCAGCTCCTGGGACACAGGCAGCCACAGCACGTCACCCCACCAAGCCTCAGGGGTCCCCCACTCTGGGGCAGGCCATGGAGGGGAGCACAAGGACCTTGCTGATCCAGGAGGATGTCCCACCGGCACAGCCCCTTGGGCACCTCACTGCAGGGGCAGCGGGTGGGATGATGGCACGGAGAGGAGCTCACCTTCCTCAGGGCATCGCGCAGTGCCAGGTACACGTCCGTCACCCTCTCCCCAGCCTGGACTCTGGCCAGCGTCTCCTCGATGCTGTTCTCCAGCCGGCGAAGCACCTAGGGCACAGGTGAGGCTCACACACAGGCTGAGCCCACGTACTGAACCCGACACCCACATGGGGGGGAAGGAGCATTGGATTAAAGCCCACCGTGGGCGCTGCCACACCAGGAAGGGGTCCTGGGTACCTGCGGCTGCTCGTCCCTCGGCTCAGCATCCGTCAGCCGCTGCAGCTGCCTCTGCAGCTTGTCCAGGGTTCCAGACCTCTGGCTCAGCTGGTGCAGGAGCATGTTACACTTCTTTGCCCGCTCATAGATTTCATGCCGCAGCTTCTCCTGGGCCTCCTGGATGGGCACACAAGGGTTTCCCAAGCTGGGAGCAGAGCTCACGGGGTACCCACGGGAGAAGGGGGCCCTGCCTGGAAAACTGCCCCCGAGGTAGAGCTGGGGACACTGGGATGTTGCCCCGGGACATCGTCAGTCCCTTGGCCGGATGGGGTCTGGGAGAGCTTTGCTGGGGGGGGGGGCTGGCTGGGCTAAGGCAGAGGTGGGCATCTGCTGAGGGCAGTGAGGGTTGGGCTTAGGGACTGCGTAATGCAAACCCGGGGCTGGGTGTCCGTAAAATCCATCAGTGCCCCAGATGTGGATGCTGGGGGAGAGCGGTGGCACTGCTTTGGCCCTGCAAGAGGCCCCAGGCAAAGGCAGCTCTGCAGGGCCAGCGCCTCCATCTCCACGGGCTTAGAACCGGGCCACAACCTTGGGACAGGCAGTGACGCGCAGAGGCAGCACCTCTCTCCCAGGGATGCAGCTGGACCCCACAGGAGCCCAGGCAGCCCCCGGCACCTGGCAACAGCCAGGAGCTCTGCTGGGACAAGGCATCTGCTCAGGGAGCTAAAGGAGGACCTGCACACATGGGTCCCACAGCGGAAAGGGACATGGGGCACCTCAGGCTGACACCCTGTGTCTTGCCGCCCCAGCCCTGTGGGGCCGTCCTTGCACCGGCACCAGGACCCTCCGCCGAGCGCCCAGCTCTTCCGAGCGGTCCCAGACCCCCAGGCCTGCCAGACCCTCCCGGTACCTCCTCCGTCTTCCTGGCCAAAGCCACAGCCAAGGGCTTCTGCGCTCCCCGGACCGCCGCAACGCTGAGCTCGTTGCGCTGTGGGCAGGAGAGGGGAGAGAGAACGTCACTGCTGGCGGGGAGACAGCCACATCCTACCGCTGCCCTGCGCTGCCGGCTCCAGGGACGAGCGGTGCAGGAGCTGGCTCCGATGGGCCGGCACCATGCAGGGTACAGAGGACAGGACCTGACGGTACCTTCTGGGCGACGCTCAGCTCGTCGACGTCGCGCCGCACTGTCTCGCGCAGGGGGGGAAGCCGCTCCCTGTTCTCACGGAGCTTTTCCTCGCCTACCTGCCGGGAAAGCTTCTCCCCTCGCCCTGGAGGACACGAAGGCGCTGTTGGTACCGTGCAGGGCGATGAGGGGACCAAGAGCCCCCTCGCCCGCCCCGGGGAAGCCAAAGGGGCAGCACCTTGCAGGCCGACGCTGGCGCGCAGCTCCTGGACGTGCCAGCCCAAGTCTCTCCTCTGGCCCTGCGCAGCGGCGGCCGTCCTGCCTTGGCCCTCTATCCCCTTGGCCTGGGAGGCCACCATGGCAGCTCCAGTGCTCGGGGCAGCTGCAGCCGGGCAGTGAACACGGACAGAGCAGAGCTCCCCGTGCCTAGCCCTCCCCTCCAACTGCCACACACCTGCACTCCGCACAGGGCGGGCAGTGGGGATGTTGTTTCCCGTCACCATGGATACGACAGTTAGACCTCATCGCTGTGGTTACGACAATTGCACCCCATCGCCATGGCTAAGGCAGTTGCACCCCGCCCAGGTGGGGGACCCCGCCCAGGTGGGGGACCCCTCCAAGCCTCACCAGAAACAGGGCGAGGGCAACTGCAGGGAAAACACATGCACACATATCCCCCAACAGACCACCAGCACTCCCCCTGACCCTGCCAGCTGATGGCAGATGTCAAGAGGAGTCAGTGACTACCTGGATACGTGCCTTAGGAAATCCGAGTTCATTAGGAAACGGCTGTGCTGGCAGTCACACTCCTACTGAAATGGGCAGGGATGAACCACCCACCAGTCCTGGCACTGATTTTGATGCTGACCAGACATTCCTGCTGAACACCCCATATGCCCAGAAATGCAAGCACATACATTTATTTATTGATAAATAAAATCAAGCTCTTTCTACCAAAGAAAATCCTGGACGTTTGATTTGTAGAAAAAGACTTTAAAAGGAAATTGCCTTCCCAGCTCCTAAATCAGCTTATATCAAGTCTGAGTAACTCCAGACCTTTCACCTCCAGCCATCCTGTTCTGCTCTGGGTGTTCAACACAGAAAAGGAAGAAATTCTAGGATTGTGCCATGAAATATTACCGAGAGAGCCCCTTGTGCCATTGTCCATCATCCCCACGGCTGTCCTCAGGGTGGTGGCTGGTCCCCTGGGGGAGCCATGTCCCCCCTCTCCTCCCATCCCTGACATCCTTGGGGTGCATGTCTGTGCCTGCTGCAGTCTGGGGGCTTGTGATGCCGAGTCAGGTGATGCCACCTTGGGCTGGCACTGCCACCATCACTGTCACCTCCTCCCTTGGTTCCCAGATAAAGCGTTTCCTGAAGGAAGACTCAGAGGAGGCTGAGCTGACCCAGTTCCTGCGAGATCGCCCACCGGCCGACAGCCCCAGGAAGGTGGAGCCCTCAGAGAGCCGGCGGGAGCCCGGCCACCCTGCCTCCAGTGTGGGCAGGGTCCGTGCTGACGAAGCCGATGATGAGAGGGACGCCAGGATCTTCTCCCGGTCTCGGCCCTTGGATTTCCAGAAGCACATGACCACCCCTCCACCACCCAGCTCCAACCGCCCACGGAGCCCCTGGGGGCAGCTGGACCCCTATGACTCCTCTGAGGTGCAGGATGCGTCCACGAGGAGGGGACGTGGGGCGAGGGGCTGCAGGAGTTTTGGTGGGGGATATTGCCACCCTCTGAACCCAAGGGGTTTGGGCAGGCATGGCCACATCCAGCAGCACTCCTGAGAACTCTGCAAATCGAGTGATGAGCCAAGACTAAGCCATATATGGAAGACCCAAAATTCATAGAGGACACTAAGGAAAACCTCTTCAACAGCCACTAGGGACCAGCAGAGGCCACCAAAAAGCCCCATGGAAGCCTTTCTAAGCCCCAGGTTGCTTGCGTAGTATCCATGTAAATATAATGGTTAGTTCTAGGAATTAGGATGAATACGAATAATCATTCCAGGGAATTTAATGTCTATAGCAGGACAACATAAGTCTTCCCTGATGTGACTTACAGTATGCACAAGAGCTGGAGCGATCTCCCGTGCATACAGTGCTGCAGTAAAGAATGCCTACTCCTTAAAACCACACTGGGGTTAGAGTTAGATAAGTTCTTTCTGACTTTTTTGGTAACAGGACCATTTTTCCCCTTACCAACGCCTTGCCCACTAACCAGTCCCTCTTTGTCTCATGGGCAGGCCTTTCCTCAGAGGGCACAGCGGGGGGTGGTGGCGGTGGGACTAAGGGCTGTGTTGCCATCGCCTTCCGTCTCAGGGTCTGTCTGGAAGAAACAGCCGTGACTCCCTGTGTCTGCTGCTGGCGCTTTTGAAGTCCGTGAGCTCTGGCGTATCGCAGCTTCCTTAGTTCTCATCCCTTTCCTAGGTGCGTTGAGGAAAGGAGATGGCTCGTGCCCTCCCGCTTCCAGTTCCCTGCCCCGTTCAGCTTGGAAGTGTAAGAGGTGACTCCCTGGAAGCCCAGCTGCATGAGTACGTCAGGGAAGGGAACTGTGTGAAAGTGAAGAGGCTTCTGGAAAAAGGTGAAAGCAAAATTTAGACAAGTGCTGGAGAAAAAGCTGTTACTTTCTCCTGTACATTTAATTTGCAGTAAAACAGTAACATACTGCCTGTAGCACTCAGTTTGATGAGTGAAATACATTTACACAAGGTATCATGGGTGGCCGTTCCTGCTAAGCAGAACTAATTATTGGATCAAAAAAGGTCTGATAATAAGCAGAATGAAAAGCGTTGAGCTGTAGGGTGCTCAGGTGATTGACACTCTGAACGTCTACTTTGGGAACGTACTCTTTGATCTGGATTTTAGGTAGTTCTCATTGCAAAAGGCTGAGGGTTTGGTTTCGGTATTGGCATTTTTGACTCCCAGATTTTCCACTCCATGGGAGCAAGGAATGTTGTAAATGAAACCTCACACTCGGTGCGGTTCCGTTTGGTTTTAGTACTGAGAGCGCCTTGGGGATGTGCTGTTGTAGGTGTGCGCTGGGGCTGGCTGGGCGGGCCGGGGGCGCTGCCGGCGGGTCCCTCCGCGCCGCGGGGTCTCTGTCGCTCGGGGCGGTGCCCGCGCGGTTGCGGGCCGGGAGCGGCGCGGCTGATTGGGCGACTGGGGCGGGAGAATGCAAATGAGGGGGCCTCGCACGGCCGTTCCGGCGCGACCGTGGGGACGGGGCGCGGGTTCGCGGCGGTGGGGGCTCGGCGGGAGGGAAGGAGGGCGCTGTGCGGGGGTGTCCGTGGGCTGGAGGGCGCTGCGCGTGGATGCGGTGGGCGCTCGGAGATGGAAAACACCTTGTTGCCTTTCATGGCGATGGGTTGCAGGTGTTACCGAGACCGCGATGTGAAATCTGCAGCACAGCAGTGAGGAGAGAGGGCTGATGCGATCGGAATGGCAGGGTGAGTAAAGCAGTGTTCAGTCGGCATTGTTAGCCAGCCCTACTGCAGTGCCGTGCGTCAAACTGAACGCGTTCTGGTTCCTTAAGACAGGTCTGGGTGCCTTAACTGCTGGAGCTCTGCTGGGCTGTTCTTGGATGAAAACCAAACGAGTTGGATCCCGTGTCTCGCACACTCAGGGCACAAAATAATCACAGCCACATTGGGGTGGTTTGGTTATAAAGCTGAAGGGGTCTCTAGCACTGTCTTGGAGGATGTGAGGGAGGGACAGCGTGTGAACTCAGAGAGGGTAGTGCAGCAGTGACCAGTGGATGGCAGTGCAGGCGTGAATAACAGAGAACGCAGGGCAAGGGAAACTGTAGGCTTGTCCGTATGAATTTATGCAGGTTTTCATCTTTCCTTAAAACGGTAGGGTTTAGCTCTTGTCACGATAAAGGAGTTTACAGACTATAATTTAGCTTTTCCACGCTTGCAGACACGGTGAAACACGGGGAATGCTTGGAAAGTCCAGATTCTGTTGTGTGAACCGGTACTGTTGTTCTTTGTGTACAGCTGAAGTAAAGCAAATGGCCAGGAGAGTGGCCTCGGGACAACTGGAGCTCGGCTCTCCATATCCAGGCAGTGAATGTACATCTGAGAGCGAAGCAGGGAGTGTAAAGGAAGCCTTTCAACATGTCACTGTTAGAGCCCAAAGAAGTCAAGACCAAGAAAGATGTAGGTGGCAGACGGATGATAATGCTGAGCGTTGGGATCTGGGCAGTAAGGCCAGGTCTGAACCTGAGGAGAGTGGTCTGGAGTCTGCGTTCAGACGTTCTGGAGGTGAGGCTGAACAACAAAAAATAACTTCTCTGTTTCTTTCTCCATCTCTCGGCACATTTCAGCTGCTGAGATTCTGTTACAGTAATGGTCAGTTTGATCTTGCAGAGTCTGGCCCCCAGAGCAGGTCAATCACTCAGTCGTTGGTGAACATAAATAACAGACCAAGATGCACGTTAACGGGTGGAGGTGATGTCCAGTGAGCTTGGAGACCCTCCGTTGTCACTGATTACCGTGTGGCTGCGTGGCAGACCCAGAGCTTCCAGATCCACGAGGGTGCTTTCACGCTTCATTTCTTTCAGTTGGGCTACAGAGAGGCTTCTTCCGTAGCAGCGCAGTGGGTAGTGCTTTTGTTACAGCTCAGGGAACAAGGAAAGCCTTGCGTGCCTGGATTAACGATGTGAGCATTTATCTGTCATTACTTCTCCATGTTCCGGACAGACAGCGTAGTTTTCCTGCCCGCTCCCATTGATATTCCGTCAGTGGTTCACATCCCTCGCTCCACATTATTTGTTGCCGAATAATTTTGTTCCGTTCTGGCGTCCTAGGGAGAAGCTGCCAGTCGCCGTCACGAGACGACCAAGCAGAGTCTGGAATAGCCGTTCACAGGAATTCAGTCCTTCCTCAAGCTGAGAATCTCTCCAGAGTACGTACGGTGATCCAGGAGATCTGCGCGCAGCTGGTTATCCGTGAAACGGTTCAGCCTGGTCACTCCGTGTTGCACACTGAACGACCAGGACAGCTGATCTTCCCAGCTGTGATCTGACTGACAACCCCCCCTCCCGCCCCCTTTTTTGTTTGGTTCTATAAACCACCAAGGTACTGTAAGGAGCAGGGGGTAGGTTGAAGCCCAGAGTGGTCAGATTAAGTAGAATTTCAGTTTGATGAGGTACTGTTTAACGCTATTGGTTCACATATTTATTCTTGAATAGCGAGGGGAGAAAACATCTCAAATGATGATGTCTTTCACAGGGGCTTTCAAGGGAATTACATGGTTCCCGTAATCCATCTCCTGATGCGGCTGAAGAATTCTTTACTTCCGATTCTGATCGTTTCCTTTCTCATGCTACTCGGGGAAGTTCCGAACTAGAGGTAAAAATAGCAGAAAAGGCAGGAGTGAAGCCTGAGTTGAGAACCTTGGGCGTAAGTCACACAGCATGTGCTGGTGTTATGCTCCCATTGGATTTGAAGAGCTGTAGGAAACAGGAGAATGACAGTGTTTGTTCTCTTCAAATAATATGTACAAATAAAGACTTATCAAAAAGTAAGAAAACTTTAACCCTGTTCCTTTAAAACACATAGTCCTGCCCAAAGGATTAAAAAACCCAAATAACCAAACAAAAGGACAGCTGCCAAAAATCTGAAACACAAAACAACAACAAAACCCCCAAACAACTAAAACCCCACAAACACCGGGGCCTGTTTTCTTACTTTGTTCACTGGGACATGACACAGTCTGTGCCTGCCGAGCTGTGGGCAGCTGCTAATCCCAGCCTTCCCATCACAGCTCTGTCAGTTCTGGTACTCAGCCGTGTTAACACCATCCTCACTCCTCTTCTGAGGATTTGGAACTGTTGCGCGGGCTGTTCGGTGCAATCCGTGCCGTTTGCCGATGAGCTCTTGAAAAGTTTGTGTCTCCGTTCCGGTGGTTGTGAACATCCTCCTGGGAGTTGTCCCACCCCTCACAGCTTCCCTCTGAACTGCATTCGCTTCCTTTTTCCCTCCTTCAGACCTCGGATGCTGAGGGCGGGTCAGAAGGTGCTTGTGAAGGAGTTTTACAGAAACAGCGACCTGAAGATGCAGGATCAGGGATTCAGGTCTCAGGTAAACGTGTCCTTCATTTGACGGAGTCTCGTTCCACCTGGAGTTCTGTCCACAGCGCTCCTGTCAGGAGGCTGGAGGTGGATTCTTCAGGGTCACTTCGCCTATTTATTCCTCATTGCTTTAGTGAGAGTTCAGGACATCCAGGATTTTGGAAGATGAGGTTTGGGCGTTGCAGTCACTGAAACACTGAGCGTGATGATTACGTACTTGCTGTGCTTCAGTTCAAAACCAACCCCCCAACTTGTTAGCAACCTTCTTGTTTTACCCTAGGGCTGAGTTCAGTCTTTGTGCGCAACTGGCGCTGGAACCGGGTCGGAGTTGTGTTTACACATCAATATTCCTACTGCTGCAAGTCCTGAGCTTCAGAGCTGTAAGAGCTGACACCGTGTGCGCAGAGTAACGGGAGGATCAGTGCTGCTTCTCGTGTGTTAGCTCTCAGCTCCGACCTGTAAATGCTGTGATACCCCCAGCGCTTCGGTGGTCTGTCGGCAGCCGCGGCGTGGTTGTGAAAACGCCTTTAACACACGTTGGTCTCTCGACAGCAGCAAAGGTCATGAGAGCTAAAACACTGAATAAAGTTGCGGTTTCCCGTTCAGTGAGTTTTGCCGCTTTCTTTAGTACTGGCAAAACCCAGTAACGGGGAACATTTGCTGTTTGTATTCAGGGGGAGGAACCCTGTCCCACAGCACCGCGGCACAGAGCTCCGGCAGGAACACGCCAGGAGCGAAGCAGCTGAGCCGTGTGCCTCTACCCAGGTAGGTGGACGTGTTTGCATCGTTACTTCAAGCATAAATTAGGTTATAAAATAATGGGTGCTCCCGTTATTAATTGTTCATGTATCTATTATGCAAATAGGTTGCGAGCGGTGTTTTTTAATGATTATCTACATGTTATCGTTACCTGCCGAGGAAATACTAAAAGGACTTTCACAGGGCTCTGGGGTTTTGTCCGTTACAGCATTCAGTGGGTGGTTTGGGGGTTTTTTTGTTAACGAGGGAGCTAAAGTAGGAAAACCAAGTCATGTGGATACTACAATTCCTTTTACACTGATAAACCGCAGTCTTAAACAGAGCAAAGATAATTCAAATTAAGGCTTCAGTCATGTGTTTCAATTTCTTTCTGCTTTGATGGCACGAAGATGGTGCCTTTTCCCCTCCTGTGGGAACAACCCGGTGTAAGTACGCTCACGGTGTCTCGCCTGCAGGTAACATTAGCCCATGCCTGGAGACTTGCGGTCTGTCTCACAGTAAGTTGAGAGATTGGTATAAAAGATCTGTCACATACAGTCGTCCTCAGTTTGAAATATTTTCATATTTGTAATTAACAGTGTCATTTGGGTGTGCGTCTTCACCTGGAGTGCTGTGTCCAGCTGTGGAGCCCCCAACATCAGAAGGATATAGACCGGTTGGAGCGAGTCCAGAGGAGGCCACAAAGATGCTCCGAGAGCTGGAGCCCCTCTGCCATGGGGACAGGCTGGGGGAGTTGGGGGGTTCAGCCTGGAGAAGGGAAGGCTCCAGGGAGAACTTAGAGCCCCTTCCAGTGCCTGGGAGGGCTACAAGGAAGCTGGGGGGGAGGGGGGCTTTTTACAAGGGCCTGTAGTGACAGGACAAGGGGTAACGGGTTTAAACTGAAAGAGGGGAGGTTTAGATTGGACATCAGGAAGGAATTCTTCCCGCAGAGGGTGGGGAGCACTGGGACAGGCTGCCCAGAGAAGCTGTGGGTGCCCCATCCCTGGGAGTGCCCAAGGCCAGGCTGGATGAGGCTGGGAGCACCCTGGTCTGTGGAGGGTGTCCCTGCCCATGGCAGGGGGTGGGGCTGGGGGGGCTTTAAGGTCCCTTCAACCCAAACCATTCTGTGATTCTATGATTAAAGTGTTAAAATTCCCTGTTTCTTCTGTCCATACTCCACACAGAAGAAACACAGTTACTCTGGAGAGCAAATCGATAGTACGTAGCTAAGTAAAGTTTACTACAAAAACAGTCTTGTGATGGAGATTCTCGGGAAAAACTTGCAGAATAGGTTTGTGACTTTGCTAGTAAAGTTAGTTTCTTTTTACAGATAACAGTGGTTTGCATAGAAATTGCTGATTTGGGAACAGTAGGTGTCTGTTCATTTCCTGGTCTTCCGAGGACAATGTAATCCAGGGTGTACTGAAGATGTTGCTTTGCTTAACAGAATCCCAGGCCTGCAGCCACTTGAGAATTTTTGTAACTCGAGTGGATGTCACTGCCCGTGCAGCAGATGATCTGAATAATTCTTTTAAAGGCTCCCAAGACCTCATTTAGTCTTAATTAATGGATGGTTTGGTTTTGTTAAACCAGTGGTTCACATTTGAAGTCCTTGCCCTTTCTGGAGGCAGTTTCCTGTGCTTTTAAAGGAGAATTATTAAAATTAAGAAATCCTGTTAAGGAAAACAAATAATTAACCTTTTCTGTCTCTGCAAGATTACTGAAGATGTGGGTCTTTAGCCTTCCAAGATTTCTGTGGGAAGTTTTTGAAGGGAATGTCTCCCTTCTGGAAAACTAGGTAAGACTGAACAAAATTAAAACCCAAAGAACCTGAAACCAGCAGAATTTAGTGATTTGGAAGGGTAAGGAGTGGCTGTTCTAACTGTCAGAGCATCTTTCAATGCTTCAGGTCAGCGGCAGATATCCAGGACTTGTCGAGTATCGCCTACGAGTGGAATGTCAAGCGTGGAATAAGTAACCCCAAGAAATGCTGTACCTGTTCGACACCTCCTTGGTTTGGTCTGGAGAGTGACAACTTTGTAGTGAGAGCCTTGTTTGGTCCAGAGAAGTCTCTGACACAGCGCTGAAGGGGAATTTGCGGGGACGTAGTTGGAAAAGGCAGTATCTGGCTCGTTGGCGATGTGGAAGGTCTCTGAAAGATAATTACTTGGTACTGTCATAATGTGAGCCCATATCACAGTTATTAAGGATTAATCGCTGCTAATTAACTCTTTTTTTCTGTCTCAGCACTCTCACAGGCATCTGCCTGCTTCAGTGACGAGCTGCCTCCACCAGCCCAAGAGCTGCTGGATGAAATCGGGGAGAGGCCCTTCACCCCAGACGGTAGGAGGCTCGCCAGCCGTGTTGGGTCCGGGTTCCTCCCAGATCACTCCCTGCTAAAGCACACCAGAGCTTCCCCATTAGGTGCAGCCAGGTCGGTGGTTAGGACGTTACTGGTCAGTCCCCCAAGCCTGTGCGTTTCCCGCAGCGGCTGGGCGCCGGTGAGGGCAGCAGCTGGCCTGTGGAGCTGGGGTAGCATCCACGGAGGTGGACTCTGTGCAGGCAGGGTTTTTGAAGGGTGTCCTGGAGCAAGGCGTGTTCTCCCTTAAAACGAGCGCGGCCGGGCAGCTCCGTCGGTCTGGCTGCGGAGTTGTCGTGGTTTAACTCCGGCTAGCAAAATACCACGAAGCCGCTCTCACAAATCCCCCTCCCCTCCTCCAGTGGAGGGGAAGAATCGGAGGAAAAAGAAATAAGGAAGCTCGTAAAATTGAGATAAGAACTATTTACTAATTAAATCTAAATCGATATATACAGGTACTACTGCTAATAAATACTTAAAATAGTAGAAAATGAAACATATAGTACAATATATACAATATGATACAATTTCCCACCATCCACTGACCAATGCACACCCGGATGTTGAGGAATGAAAATCAGACCCCGAGAGCCCGAGACCCACAGCCTGAGAGCGATCGCAGCCCGAGAGCCGCGGCCTGAAGGCCGGAGCCCGGGAGCCTACGCAGCAGATTCCGAGCAAACCTTATCACTGATAACACGGCCAGAAAAGTCAAAACAATCCACCAGCTCCCACACGAAGGAGCCAGCACAGGAGTTAGCAAAGCAGCTAACGCAGGAGGGTTAGCAAGTGCCCGGAGAGACGAGCAAGGGAGTAAGGGAGAGAGAGAGAAGGGCAGAGTAATGGCTACCGGACCCTCTTCCCCACCCAAAGAGACCGGAACATGATGTACTATGGGATGAAATACTTCCTTGGTTAGTCTGGGTCAGCTACAGTATCCCAAGCGGACAAAAGACCTTGAGTTCAGTACAAGCCATCCCCAGCACCAGCTGAGGCCTTATCAATGTTTTCACTTACTGTCCAGCAACAGAGTTCCCTGGCAACCAGAGTAAAGGGAGTTAGCCCTTTCCTGACTGAACCCAGCACATTCTCCACCCCTTATTTCATACCATTTACGTCATGCTTATTTCCATATCATCCATAAATTCACATGAACCAGCTTCCCCTTTCCCATCCCATCCCACACAGATATCATTCCCTTTGGTCTATGAACCATATTGGCAAAATGTCCATTAGTCCATGACTTTGGGTTCTATCAGGTGGTCACTCAGGACAGAAAAGGTGAAGCGTTGCGTGGGATCGTTGGGCGCCGATGCCAGCTCAGATCAGGTCACTACTGTCCTTCTGGCAAGGCTGGATCTCTGTAGGTTCAGGTGATCTCTGCCAGAGTGATTACTGCAACATAGAGCTCAGAACAAGGGTTATTTGCAGCAGTTAATGTCCATCATACAATTTAGTTCATGGGCTAGTTTCACCCAGAATCAAATCTCCTTGAGGCACACATCGGACTTGTCCATCTTCTCTCATTATCCACCAAGTACCTCCAGGTCCTTGAGCAAAAGCAATCCCACGGATGGGTTTGCCTTTGCCCGAGGCAGGAATGACCCAGACTGTTTTTCCCAGCATGTTCTTAACATGCACTACAGGGACCTTATCTCCTTCCACAGTGCGCAGAAGTTTTGATTGAGCTGGGCCAGCACGGTTGGCAGATCCTCTGGTGTTGACTAACCAGGTGGCCTTTGCCAAATGTGTATCCCAATTTTTGAAAGTCCCACCCCCCATTGCCCTCAGGGTGGTCTTTAACAGCCCATTGCACCGTTCAACCTTCCCAGAGGCAGGTGCATGGTAGGGGACGTGATACACCCACTCAATGCCGTGCTCTTTGGCCCAAGTGTCTACGAGACTATTTCGGAAATGAGTCCCATTGTCTGATTCAATCCTCTCTGGGGTGCCATGTCGCCACAGGACTTGCTTTTCAAGGCCTAGGATAGTATTCCGGGCAGTGGCATGAGGCACAGGATATGTTTCCAGCCACCCAGTGGTTGCTTCCACCATTGTGAGCACATGGCACTTGCCTTGGCGGGTCTTCGGCAGTGTGATGTAGTCAACCTGCCAGGCCTCCCCATATTTATATTTCAGCCATCGCCCCCCATACCAAACAGGCTTCACCCTCTTTGCTTGTTTGATGGCAGCACATGTCTCACATTCATGAATAACCTGCGCAATAGCGTCCATGGTCAAGTCCACCCCTCGGTCACGAGCCCACCTGTACGTGGCATCTCTCCCTTGGTGGCCTGAGGTGTCATGGGCCCACCTAGCCATGAACAGCTCACCTTTATGTTGCCAGTCCAGATCCACCTGAGCCACTGCAATCTTCGCAGCTTGATCCACCTGCTGGTTGTATCGATGTTCTTCAGTAGCTCGACTTCTGGGTGCGTGGGCATCGACGTGACGCACTTTGACGACCAGGTTGTCTAGACGAGAAGCAATGTCTTGCCATAATGCTGCAGCCCAGATGGGTTTGCCTCGGCGCTGCCAGTTGCTCTGTTTCCATTGCTGCAGCCACCCCCACAGAGCATTTGCCACCATCCAGGAGTCAGTGTAGAGATAAAGCACTGGCCATTTCTCTCGTTTAGCAACGTCCAAAGCCAACTGGATGGCTTTTACCTCTGCAAATTGACTGGATTCACCTTGGCCTTCTGCAGTCTCTGCAACTTGTCGTGTAGGACTCCACACAGCAGCTTTCCACCTACGATGTTTCCCTACAATGCGGCAGGACCCATCAGTGAACAGGGCATATTGTTTCTCATTGTCTGGCAATTGGTTGTACAAAGGGGCTTCTTCAGCTCGTGTCACCTCCTCCTTTGGTGACATTCCAAAGTCTTTGCCTTCCGGCCAGTCCATGATCACTTCTAAGATTCCTGGGCGACTGGAATTTCCTATGCGAGCTCGTTGTGTGATCAGGGCAGCCCACTTACTCCACGTAGCATCGGTGGCATGATGAGTAGAAGAGACTCTGCCTTTGAACATCCAGCCCAGCACTGGCAGTCGAGGTGCCAGGAGGAGCTGTGTTTCAGTTCCAACCACTTCTGAGGCAGATCTAATTCCCTCGTAAGCTGACAGTATCTCTTTTTCGGTTGGAGTGTAGCGGGCCTCGGATCCTCTGTATCCCCGGCTCCAAAATCCAAGGGGTCGACCTCGGGTCTCCCCTGGTTCTTTTTGCCAGAGACTCCAGGTAGGCCCATTCTCCCCGGCTGCGGTGTAGAGCACATTCTTTACCTCTGGCCCTGTCCGGACTGGTCCAAGGGCTACTGCATGCACGACCTCCTGCTTGATCTGTCCAAAGGCTTGGCGCTGCTCAGGGCCCCATTTGAAATCGTTTTTCTTCCGGGTCACTGCATAGAGAGGGTTGACAATTTGGCTGTAATTTGGAATATGCATCCGCCAGAAACCCACAACACCTAGGAAAGCCTGAGTTTCCTTTTTGCTCGTTGGTGGGGACATAGCTGTGATTTTATTGATCACATCCATCGGGATCTGGCGACGCCCATCTTGTCACTTTATTCCTAAGAACTGGATCTCTCGTGCAGGTCCCTTGACCTTACTTTGCTTTATGGCAAAACCAGCTTTCAGGAGGATTTGGATGATCTTCTTCCCTTTCTCAAAAACTTCGTCAGCTGTGTCGCCCCATACAATGATGTCATCAATGTATTGCAGATGCTCTGGCGCTGCACCCTGTTCCAGTGCGGTCTGGATCAGTCCATGGCAGATGGTAGGGCTGTGCTTCCACCCCTGGGGCAGCCGATTCCAGGTGTATTGGATGCCCCTCCAAGTGAAAGCAAACTGTGGCCTGCACTCTGCTGCCAAAGGAATGGAGAAAAAGGCACTAGCAATGTCAATCGTCGCGTACCACTTGGCTGCCTTTGACTCCAGCTCATATTGGAGTTCCAGCATGTCCGGCACAGCAGCACTCAGTGGTGGTGTCACTTCATTCAGGCCACGATAGTCCACTGTCAGTCTCCATTCCCCATCAGACTTACGCACTGGCCAGATGGGGCTGTTAAAGGGTGAGCGGGTTTTGCTGATCACCCCTTGGCTCTCCAGCTGACGAATCAGCTTCTGGATGGGAAGCAAAGAGTCTCTGTTAGTACGGTACTGCCGCCGGTGCACTGTTGTGGTGGCAACTGGCACCTGTTGGTCTGCAACCTTTAGCAGTCCCACAGCAGAAGGGTCCTCTGAAAGACCAGGCAAGGCAGACAGCTGCTCAGTTTCATCAGTCTCTAAGGCAGCTATCCCAAAAGCCCATCGGTACCCTTTTGGGTCCTTAAAGTACCCTCTCTTAAGATAGTCAATGCCAAGGATGCACGGAGCATCTGAACCAGTCACAATAGGGTGCTTTTGCCACTCCTTCCCAGTCAGGCTTATTTCAGCCTCCAACACAGTCAATTGTTGGGAACCCCCAGTCACACCAGAAATGCTGATGGGCCGTACCCCCTTATAGCTTGATGGCATGAGGATACACTGTGCACCCGTGTCCACTAGAGCCTTATACTGCTGTGGCTCTGATGTGCCAGGCCATCGAATCCACACAGTCCAATAAACACGGTTGTCCCTTTCCTCCACCTGGCTGGAGGCAGGGCCCCTCTAAAAGTTACCTGATTCACAGTCACTCATGTCTTGGAGGGATGGATTATTGCTCCGCTGCTGTTTGGCTACGGGAGCAACAGTTTTCTTGGAAGAGTCCTTACTGGTGTGCTTTTTCCCTTTCAGTTCACATACTCGTTTCTCTAAGTGCGAGGTCGGTTTTCCATCCCACTTCCTCATGTCCTCTCCGTGGTCACGTAGGTAAAACCACAGGGTATGGCGTGATGGATACCTTTTATATTCCTGTCTTTGAGGAAAGGAACGCTTCCTCCTAATGGCTGAGACACTGGCTTGTGCAGGTGGGGATTGGAACATCTCCTTTCTGAACTGTTTAAACTCTTTGGACAGTTTCTCTATAGCTGAGACACAGGCCCGCATGGGGGAAGAAACAATGTCCTCATATCCCCGGAACTTTTGAACTATCTCCTCCACTATTGGGTCTTCATCCCTTTCCCAAGTGAATACTGCAAATGCGGCGGTTATCGAGGGTGGTCCATTCTGCATTAACTTCCGCCACATGGGTCGTGTGCACCTGATTCTATCTGGATCTATCCTCCCATCATGACGATAAACTAACTCTAGCACAGCTAGTTCCCTCACATACTGGATAGCTTTCTCCATGGTGGTCCATCTGTGTACATGATATGGCATGTCTTCCTTAAAGGGATACCTTTCCCTCACACCATCCAGAAGCCTCCTCCAGAGGCTTACATTCTGTGTCTCCCTCCCAACTCCTCTGTCAATGCCACTCTCTCTAGCAAGTGACCCCAGCTGCTTGGCTTCTCTGCCCTCTAAGTCAATGCTACTGGCCCCGTTATCCCAGCAGCAGAGCAGCCAGGTAATAACATGTTCACCTTGCTGACGGCCAAAGTCTCTCCGGATATCCCGGAGCTCCTTCAAGGCTAAAGATCGCATGGTTATATCTGCATCACTCTCATCCTCTGTCCCTGTCACTGCCCCTTGGGATGGCCCTGCTGTCTCCCCATCGACCTGTACCAGACGCCCTGATTTACGCTTCCATTTCTTTTTCTGTACTGGGTCAACTAACACTGGTGCTGGTTGATGCTGGCAGTACCACACAAGGGTCTGCACGGCTGCATTGCACCCTGCAGTGTGTAGGGCTGTTGTGGGAGGTGGAGCTGCAGCAGGAGGCGGAGCTGCTGTGGCAGGTGGAACTGCAGTGGAGGGTGAAGCTGTTGCAGGAGGTGGAACCGTTGTGGAAGGTGGAGTCACACTGGGAGCTGGAACTGCAGCAGAAAGTGGAACTGTTGTGGGAGGTGGAACCACAGTGGGAGGTGGAGCTGGCGCAGAGGGTGCAGTAGCTGCCGCGTCTGTCGAGGAGAGTTGCCATCGCCGCGGAGGTATAGGTGGCGCAGGAGGTGCAGTGGCTGCAGTGCCCATCGAGAAGAGTTGATGTTGCTGCAGGGGTGGAGGTGGCGCAGGCGGTGCAGTGGCTGTAGTGTCTGTCAAGAGGCGTTTACGTTGCCGTGGGGGTGGAGTCGGTGCAGAGGATGGGCTACTTGTGAGCGGTGATGTAGCCATGGGGGATGAAGCCGGCACACAGGGCCTGCCTCTTCCCCAAACACCAGTAGCAGATGGGGCAGTATTCCAAAACATTTCTTTAACTTTACACAATAGCACAATAACATTCAGAAACAAGCTGATCCCTAGCAATAGGTCACCCCGAGACCATGAAAAGTTTCCCAAATACTCATACACTTGCGCCATTGACCATAGAGAAGAGGGAGAAAATTGGAATAATTTCCACACATCCACCCAACTGAATAATTCCTTCACATGCAACCCACTAAATGATTTCTCCTCTACAGGCTGTGTCCCAGAAGTGAAAAGGGAAAAGGGAAATTAGTGAAAGTCCCTATGACATTACATGAGAAACATGCAAACGCTGCCAGTACTGCATACAGATACGTGATTATTCCCCAAACCAGTAATATACAGACCACCCAAATCAGACTCTTCAGTCTGGTCAGAGCATACATCATCAGTATCATAAGGAGCACCCAAGGCAGTAAATCCCACCTTTCTATCATCCACTTAAAGATCCAAGAACTTAATGTGCTGACCAACCACCACAACATCTCTATAACCAATACTTATCACACAATCTGCTTTAACACACAGTAATCAGATCTGTTCTTATCTCAACCCTTCGAGCCCCACGTTGGGCGCCAAAAAGGACTGTCGTGGTTTAACTCCGGCTAGCAAAATACCACGAAGCCGCTCTCACAAATCCCCCTCCCCTCCTCCAGTGGAGGGGAAGAATCGGAGGAAAAAGAAATAAGGAAGCTCGTAAAATTGAGATAAGAACTATTTACTAATTAAATCTAAATCGATATATACAGGTACTACTGCTAATAAATACTTAAAATAGTAGAAAATGAAACATATAGTACAATATATACAATATGATACAATTTCCCACCATCCACTGACCAATGCACACCCGGATGTTGAGGAATGAAAATCAGACCCCGAGAGCCCGAGACCCACAGCCTGAGAGCGATCGCAGCCCGAGAGCCGCGGCCTGAAGGCCGGAGCCCGGGAGCCTACGCAGCAGATTCCGAGCAAACCTTATCACTGATAACACGGCCAGAAAAGTCAAAACAATCCACCAGCTCCCACACGAAGGAGCCAGCACAGGAGTTAGCAAAGCAGCTAACGCAGGAGGGTTAGCAAGTGCCCGGAGAGACGAGCAAGGGAGTAAGGGAGAGAGAGAGAAGGGCAGAGTAATGGCTACCGGACCCTCTTCCCCACCCAAAGAGACCGGAACATGATGTACTATGGGATGAAATACTTCCTTGGTTAGTCTGGGTCAGCTACAGTATCCCAAGCGGACAAAAGACCTTGAGTTCAGTACAAGCCATCCCCAGCACCAGCTGAGGCCTTATCAATGTTTTCACTTACTGTCCAGCAACAGAGTTCCCTGGCAACCAGAGTAAAGGGAGTTAGCCCTTTCCTGACTGAACCCAGCACAGGAGTGCAAATGGTCAGCTGGTAACAGTGCTGGCCTAGAGGTGACAAACAGAGAATGACCGCTGCAGACTCCCTGCGAACGCCGTGTGTCCAGCTGCGCCGTGCACTCCGGGTTCAGCTCTTTTGGTCTTTGTGGCTCAGCAGTCCGGGCGGATGCTGCCCTTCGCGGCCAGGTCACATGCAGTGGGTTTGCAGACAGCACCCTCCACCCCGGGTTGCTGTGTGTTCCCTGTGTGTTCCCTCCCCAGCCTGCGGGATCGGGTGGGAAGGCTTGCAGGTCTGCGCTGTCGGAATTCATCTTCTGCTTCCCTTGTGCCGCGGCAGCGTCACTTGTGCTTGAACCCAGCAACCCGACCCGCGGCGGTCGGGGTGGGGGGCAGGTGCCGTAGGCAGAGCTGCGGTTTCCGTTCTGGGGGGGTCAGCTGAGAAAGTGGCCCGCGCAGACGGACAGCTGGTGGCCCGTACTCACCGTGGTGGAACGACGGCTCTGACCTCGTGGCGTCAGAAGATCGCATCCGCTGGGGTGATCGGTACCGAGTTCCCTGTTCCGTTACAGCTACCAGAGACAGCAGCGGGGGTCTTTGTGCTTCTGAAACTGCCAAGGGGGACAAGTGGGAATCGTGTGTAGTTGTGGGGCAGGAAACCTAAACCCTTCCAGGCTCTGTGTTCGTTTCCGGTGAGCCAGAACGTGAAGAGCAGCTAAAGGCAGGCAGGAGGGGAGTTGGTCTGTGAAGAAGCTGCACAGTCACCTGAGGGTGATACCGGCCCTTGTTTGAGTTATCCGACGGCTTTGCTCGCTCTTTTCCCATTTAAATTTCCCAGAGGCCAGGAGCTCCTGTGGCTTGATCCCCAGGAGTACCTGGGTGTGGGCGGTGAGGGCTGCAGCAGCCTGTGTCGCTTGCCGTCCAGTCGCTGTGGGTTTGTTGCATTTGCATAAAGCAGGGCTATTTCAGACTCGGTTTGTGTGACAGCCTCCCGCTTCCTGCTTATCACAGCTTAGCAGAAGGTGGCTGGGTACATCCACATGCTGTGGGGAACAGAACTTACCGAGATAAGTCCTGGGGGGATATCACGGGATTTTGCTAAGTAGGGTAGCGAAGCCAACGTCCGCAGGTTTCCTTTTGATTTGTCTGCCATATCTGGGATTGTAAGGGGAGAGATTAAAGATTAATTTCCATGTGCGTTTTCCATTTTAGCATGAAGCAAAACGCTCGGTCCTGTGAATCTAAAAACTGTTACAGTAGAATGTGTATCTGGGTCCTGCTGCCGGCCGCCTTTGGCTGCAGATAATGGGCATGTGCTTAGCTGGTAGAAGATCAGCTGGCTGAGGGAGGAGTCGCTGAGAAGAGAGAGTGTCCCGAGGGCGGCAAATAAAAACACATTGTGGTTCCTTTCTCTTCCTTCCTACCTCTGACACTACAATCTTCGTTTGTGTGGACAGCTCCGGAGCAGATTCGCACGGAAGACCGAGAGTCAGAGACAGAATCCGAGAGAAATGAGGGGAGGAATCACCGTCTGTGGACTAGGGAGTCGTTCAGCCTGTCGGAGGAAACGGAAAGGTATGAAAGACAGACGGTAAGGCAAGTCTGGCTTTGAGTTCCCAGGGTTCAGGATAACGGTTCCAGGACATTTTAACAAGATTCTTTTTAAAGAGCCCCGATAACGAGAGGGTTTCCTTCTGACCTGCGTGGTACGAACCTTGCCAGCATCCGCTGGGATCTTTGATTCGACAGGGCTCACTCCACCCTTGACGACGTTCTAGACAGAATGCTCCCCGCGGTTCCTGGAGAGGAGGAGGTCCAAGAACAACCTCGGGGCGCACCCCAGGGTTGGCTGATCGCTGACTGTTCGTGAGTCCGTTTCGCGTTCCGTGTACAGACCCACCCAGGGCTCTTCAGAGACCGGGCTGTCCCTCCGCAGAGGGTGGTGTGTGGGGGCTGCCCGCAGACACCAGGCTGAACTCTGTACGAAACGGAGAGGGAAAAGGGTGTTTGGTTAGTAATTTCCTGCAGGTGGGAAGCAAATACTTCATCAGGCCTGGAAGGCAGCGCGCAGTCGGCACAGGAATCGGGGGCAGTTTGACAGAATGGCGGGGTTTAAGATAGGGAAGAATGTACGTTAAGAGAACAGAACCGTGAAAGCTCTTTAGAACAGTCTGGAACAAAGTTTGGGAAGAGGGATGCCCTGTCGTGGCAAGACAGGAGGGGATGAGAAACTGGCTCAAGTCACACACGTCAGCATTAGGAAGAACGTGAGAAAACCTGGTTGGTGTTACAGAGAACCCGTTGGTTAACTAAACCCCACTTTTGGTCGGCCTCGCCTGAAAAACCCCAAAAAGTCATTCCTGGATCTAACTGAGCTTTGGATGAGGATTCTGATGGGCACAGCAACTTCACACTCAACTGTTCTTGTGAGAAACACCGTTCCGGTGCAGGTGTGAGGGTTGTCCTTGTCCCTTTTTAACAGACAGTGGGATTTTAGCCGCCTTCGTACAGCGGGCTGTACCACGTGTTGCTTTTCCGTTCCAGTAGGGAAGTTCTGCCTACCTGTAAGCGTTGGTTAATTTGGGTTAACGTTAAATAAAAGTTCCCAAGGTTATAGTGCTGCCACGTGGTTCTTTTTCTGGGCTCTGGGTGTTTTTTTCAATTACCTGTTACTAAACCTGTCTCCCATCACCAGACCGTGGATAGACCCAGGTGCTGGTGGAGCTGCTCCAGGGAAGAAGCTGCAGGTTTGGGGGAGCCTCCTTCGGCAGAGATCGAGAAGAGAGTCTCTCCCAAGAGAGGATCCCAAGGTCCCACCGCGCAGCGGCCGGGGCTGCGCAGGGCCCCACGTGGCGCTGGCGCCCTTGCGAGGAGCGGAGCGCGGGGACAGACGCGCAGGAGGTCAGCTGCGAAGGGCTGGGGGGTCGTGTCCTCAGCGGCTTGTTCGGGCCGCAGGCCGTTCCCTCTGGCGAGGGGCGACGTTTGGGTACATTTCTGACCTGAACAGGAGTAATTAAAGCCGGCGGGGCTGGCGCGGGGTGGCGGGGCCGAGCAGGCACGTGCATCGTTATGCGCCCGGCGCTCGGGCTGGCGACGCGTGACTCCTGGCGCTTGTTTCACGGTCAGGCCCAGCGGGGAGCGGGCCGGGAGCCGCTGCCCGGTCTTCTCTAACCTTGGCGTGGAGGATGGTTACCCCCGCGGCAGGGAGCCCTTCAGGCAGCCCGCAGCCTGCCCGCTCTCCCCACCGAGGCCGAGGGCAGAGCGGCAGATCGCGGCTTTGCGGCTGCCGGTGTTTTCCAGCTGTAAGGTCAGCGGGAATGGAACTCATCCCGGTAACGCAGCGCAGGGGCACACAAGCTGTAATTAACAGGAGCAATTAAACAAGGGCCAGCGAAAGCCAGCAGAGAGGATCAGAGGGGGCCCAGCTAATGCTGCTTTTTTTTTTTTTAAAGCTTCCCTGAGAATGAAAGGCCAATTAATTAAATTAAAACAGTGATACTGAGCTGTTCTAATCCCCCCGAGCCGCTGGCGTGAGCCCTTCTGCACACAGGGAGGGGGGACACGGGGTCGGGGGTGAGGATGGGTGCCCTGTCCCCCTGCCCCGGGGACGCGGCACTGCCCAGAGATGCTCTTTCTCTGGAGGCGCTTGCAGGACCCTGCAGTAGGTTTGAAGAGGGTTTCGGCTCCCTCGTACCCATCATGGTACTGGTCTGGGTTCGGAGCAGAGAATCTCAGAGGGAGAGAGAGAAAAAACGTTGGTCACCCAAATCTCATCACAATCTCTGCCTGTCCAAATTGCTTTTCTGACAGCTTTATTGCCAGGCTGCGTGCTCACGAGGCAGTTCAGCGAGGTGATGGGCACTGCTTCCCTCTAACCCCTTCACGGATTGGCTGCAGCCGCAAACGCCGTGGGAGACTGAGCGAGCTGTGGTTTGGGATTGACCCAACAGAACTGTGGAGGGGAGAGTGACCCCGTAAATCCTGTGGCTGTGGATCAGTCCCATTTCAAAGCAATTCAGGGGTTCAGAATCCAGATTTGACAGACAATTAGCTCTGAAGGCAGACAAGCTGCCGGTGGCATTCACAGAGACAGAGGAATTTGGTACGACAGTCTCAGGGGATGCTGCCTGCCGTAGGGAAGCCTTATCCACAGGCTCCTAAATGGCACAAACCGCATCGCAGTCCCGAAGTGTGACTGCGGCCGCTGTAGACGAGCATTGCGGTTTGAGATTCAGGGTGAGGGGTGTAGCTGTGGAGCCCCAGGGAGGGGGGTTTTTCTTTTCTTTTTTTTTTTTTTTTAGTACAGGCTTTGGGATCTTTTGCTCTCTGTTAACTGTGGCTGTTTGGGCGGCAGCGGCTCTGCTGTGCCTTGTCCCTGTTACAACCTGGGTTTTCAGCTCTTGTTGGGCAATCAGTGGATTTAAGACCTTTCCTTATTGCCTTGAACAAAAATATATATTTTATTTATATATAACTTTGTGTCTCTGAACTGTTTTTTTCTTGCTACGATGGCATACGTGGCACTTGCCCTGAGAGAAGTGCCAGCTGTAGTAGCAGGAGGCGAAGTGTTTTCTGTGAACCCTCTCTCAGCTGGTAAAACAGACGTGCGTGACCTTGGCAGTGCCTGCTGATTAGTGTTTATTAACACACTTAAACATACCTGCTGGATTTTTGCCCGTTTCACAGCGTGACCTCGAACATCGGAGCAAGATGGGGTGATGCAGACAGGACTCGGTCTACCCAGGGATGGCGAACGTCCTACAGACCGCGCTGGAGGGGTCACAGCCAAGCGTTTTCAGTCTGACGCTGGGGCCAAACAGCAACTCGGAGCATTTTGCACTGAAAAATCACTCTTATTTTCTTTGTAAAAGACTCCTCATTCCTCCAAGAGCCACCCACCTCCTGGGCATGGGGAGAAGCTACACGGCCCTTCTCTGTCCGTGCCGCACGAGGCTGGGTGGGCCAGGCTTGGCCCAGAGCTGGCCTTGGCACGGGCAGGATCTGGCCGCGGTTAGACGGGGTGAGATGGGGACACCTTGTTCCGCAGCCCGTCTGCAGCAGCGCGGGGGCCGGGGGCAGCCGGAGCCGTCTTTGCCGTCGGCCAGGGGTGGTGACCACAGCACATCATTCTCAGCAGGCAGCTCTGAAACTGGGCAGGGGAGGGACAGGCTGTGTGTTGTGGAAGCAAGCGGGAGTCCGCCTCCGGCTCGGAGGCTGCGGGGTGGACGCTCCTCAGCCCGCTGTGTTTTGGGTGAGAGCTGTATTAATTCCCAGCCCAACTCTTTGCAAATTCAGGCAGTTTATTGACAATAAACGTTTCATTCTGTTTGCTTTGTGTGTTCAGTGAGCAGTTTGTGATCTAAAATTAAGTTGCCTGACCCCATAAAACCATGGAGGCAGAAAATGAGCTCTTGTTCAAGCTCGGAATCTGCTCCCTCCCTTTCCATTTTAATCCTGAAAACCTTGCTGCTTATACAGCAACTCCCCGGCCAAGCCTGTGTCTACGCTTCCAGATAGGGTGGATGTTGCCTACACGATTTATGAGGCTACTAAGTTGTTTTCCAGAAGCCCCAGTGGACCTGTGGTTTTGTCATCTGGTGGCTCGCTCACCTGTTTGTTCATGAAGACGTAGATGACTGGGTTGTAAACCGTGGCGGTCTTGGAGAAGTAGGAGGGCAGGGATGCGAGAGCTGGCTGGATGGCGACGTCTTTGTTGGTGGCCACCACCAGTGCAAATGTGGTGTAGGGCAGCCAGCAGATGAGGAAGGCCATCACCATCACGATCACCATGCGCGTCACCTCCCTCTCCGCCTGCTGCGTCGTGTCCGATTCCTGCTGCTGCGCCGCAGCCTGCGGCAGGTTGGAAAAGAGAGAGATGTTAGCAACTTCCAACGGCGTTCCCATCCTGCAGGTGCCCTGACATCAGTGCCAAGGAGATGGCAGCCCCATCAGCTGTCACAAAAACCCGCCGTGAGGCTCCTCATCCCGATGGAGCTGCGCCTGGCCAGTCCTGTGAGGGGAACAGCGTGGCCTCGCCCATCCGTGCTGCACTTACCGCTCGCAGGGTCATCAGCAGGTTGGTGTAGCAGAAGAGAATCAGGCTGAGAGGCATCACGAAGCAGGTGACAAACAGGGCCAGGATGTAGCTGTTGTTGTTGCTGCCACCCGTGTACCAGTTGGGCCCGCAGGATGTTCGCAGACCTGCAACAAATAAGGGTCAAAACAAGCCTAAACCGATCGTGGGCTTGGGTAGGGGGTCAATAACAGCTCCAAAATAGCAAACTGCCCCCTCCTAGCCATGCTGCCCCAGCACCTCTCACTTTTCTATCCCCAAATGACCTGGAGGTCAGCCCCTGTGGATTTTGGCTGGCCGGCTGCCATGAAGGCGGGTGATTTGTTGTGGCCTGCAGCGTGACATCAAGCCTCTTCCTAAGCAGATTTGGGCAGAGCATGTGCTGGGTGTGCCAGCAGCCAGAGCAGCTCGTGGCTCCCATGTCCATCAGACGTGTAAGAGCGGCTGCAGGGGGCTGTGCAGGGGGTAACTGCTGAGGGACAACCTCTGAGGGAGGATTATTGACCGAGCAAGCAGGAGGTGTTAGCATTTTAAACACCAGCATAGACACCCTCCAACTACCCCTGCTGGAAAACGATAGGCAAGATGACGACGCTGTGCAGTCTGAAGCACATCTCCCCTACCTTCGGGCACGTAGCTGCTCCAGCCCATGAGCGGTGGGGTCGTCCAGAGCAGGGACCAGCTCCACGTGAAGGCGCAGCCGCTGACGGCGTGCCGGTGCTGGAACCGAAACTCGCCCAGGGGTCTGCAGACCACAACGTACCGCTCGAAGGCCAGGATGGCCAGGGACCACAGCCCCACGATCCCTGGGGAGAGAAGGAGAGGTTGTGTCTTAGGAACAGGCGCTCCGACCGAGAGCTGGGACGTGGCAGATGATGATTAAGAGCTGCTGAAGCAAATATCGTAACAAGAAGTCGGCTGTTTTTCTTATGGCAGAGATAGCTGTGAGGATATCTGGCCCTTAAAAATGAAGTTGGCAGTTGGGTGTCTGTGACGCACCGCGGTTACAATCAGTGTCTCCACCGGAGCGTCCACGACAAGGGGGTTTGTGCACATTCACGTTACTGGGGCGCTCACACAACCATCCGTGTGCCGACACGGCAGCCGGCGCCCACAAAGCGCATCCCGAGTGAGGACTCCCGATATGCCCAAGTGACATTTGCCCACCCTGTGAAGACCGGGACAGAGCGTGTGGTGACCTGGCACAGCCAACCATCTGCTTGACCCTTCCCTGCGCTAAAGAACAGCCGAAGGACACGAGTTTTACGTCACGGATTGACGCTGGGAGATGCAGCGAGCTGATGACCCGTTCCCCAGAGCTTCTTTGCTAAACACAGTAGCAGCACCTGCAGACCAAGGCCGGTCTCGAGGTCCGCGTCCTTACCCATCAGGGAGACCATGAAGCCCTCCAGCTCGCACAACCTTTTGCCGAAGACGAAGAAGCCGTTGATGTTGTTGGAGAAGCTGACGGAGCTGCCGCAGAGTGTCACCAGCAGGTCGGCCATGGCCAGGTTCACCAGGATGTAGTTCAGGGGCGACCGGAGCTTCTTGTACCTGATGGAAACCACGATGACCAAACCGTTCACAACCGAGGCGGAGACCACCACGATGCCCATCAGCATGGCCACCGACAGGTACATGCCCCGCGGGGCCTGGTGGGGCCACTGGGGGCCATCGAAAGGCCCCGGGGTCCCGTTATTTAGGGGCTCCTCCGAGCTGTTGGCAGGGTACATCGGTCCTCTGGAGCAGCAGTGCTTGGGCCAGCTGATGCAGGTGACTCTCCCCAAAAGCAAAGCCTCTTTATAAAGCCAGAGGGCCCGACGCACCCCAGAGGAGCTTTGCATTAAAATACCTTAAGCTTTTTTTTAATCTGAAGGGTTTGTCCTCCCACCCCCCTTTTTATAATCAGCTCTTTATTCCGGAGGGGATAAAGAGTGACTTAAAAAAAAATCTGATGGCTGAACGGTGCATCATTTAATTAAGTAAATAGATTATTTTTCCTTCTGCTTCCCAGCTGCCTTCCCCCCTGAGCGTGACCCCCCTGCCCAGCCTTGCCGATATTCCCTGTGCCGTGGGTTTTCCGGGCTGCAGGTACTCCATCCCATTGACCTGTGCTGGGAGCACTGGGGGTGCAGGGTGCTGGGCTGGGGCAGCAGCAAGTGCTCAGAGAGGAGCAAAGGAACATGCCCTGTGCATGCCGAGGTGCTCACAGCCGCTGAAAATACACGTTCAGTCAATCCAAAACCGCGTCGGGGAAAACAGACACTAAAGGAGGCAGCTGGAGCTGCCGGGAGAGCTCCTGCACCTTTGCTCTGGGGAGGACAAATCCAAGCAGTGACGGTCCCACACTGGGCATCTCCATCACCCCTCTGCTAATGCTACCCAATAGCACCTTAAGTGATGGGAAATTAATGGAAACTTCAGAAAGACCAGCGAGCTTTGGGGTTTTTTAACCCTCCCTTGACCCACCTCCCTCCCACCTTCCCTGTGCCACCCCCCAGCACCCTGACGAGGTGTCCCCAGTGGATGTGGGACGTGGAGCTGGCGCAGGTAGGGCGCTATTTGTTTCTTTGGCAGCAGCAAGAAGGTTGGGAAGTGGGGGATAAAGCCAAGCAGCACCCAATGCTCTGGTTTAAAACCATCTCCCGCTCCCCGAGGCCCCAGCTCCTCACCTCACATCTCTGGGCTGCTCACGCTCCGTGGTACCGATGCGGGGAGATTCAAAAGCTGCACCGCCGGCATCGACCTTTTTCTGTTTTTTTAATCCCTTTTTATTTTGGGTTCTCGTTATAAATATTAACAAACCTGACAAAAAGTACACAGATAGATAATACTGAAATACAAAAGTCTTTTAGGATGCAGGTAAGGACAGTTTCTGCAGCCTTCACATGGTAGCAAAACATCGGTATCAAACATTTCACGAGGCCTGGCATGACAACCACCACTCTGCATGCAGCTGGGACGGACAGACGGACCGTCCACTTAGAAAAGACTGGGATACAAAGTGAAGGAACCCACCCACACGCACACACGCACACCATGTCCTACTCCACCTCAGGCATAAACCAGTTTCATGGCAAGATGTGCTGAAAAAAATGATGGATTGAAAGGAATTTTGCAAAAAAATAGAAAAAAAAAAAAGAAAGGGAGGCACTGCCGACCCGGCGCTCTCCTGGAAGCTCAGACCCAAACCAGGTTTTAAGGTGCTGGACCAGTGACAGAGAGGATTACCGGGAACATCCTACTTGACACGCTGCCGGCATTCAAATAAAATCCATGCATATCTGTAGAATGCATTACAAATATTATTAAAAAAGCCCCTATGAACGTTGTGAGGTTGGGTTTTCCCCCTCCTTTCCCCCCTCCCCAATATCAAACGAGGCGTAACACAATCTCGCTTCGAAAAAGTAAACGTAGGTTTCCAGAGACACGATTGTTTTCCCCCCCAAACAAACAAAAAGTCGGCAACACACACACAGTTAAAGGGCTCAGAAGCTGGAGGGAATCAAGACCGATGGGAAAACAGCAGCTCTTCCTAAGAAATCACGGTTTAAAGGCTTCAAAAATTTTCGGCAAGGTGCAGCACTTGCAGATTTAGCTCATCCCACCGGGCGCCGGCTCTTGTGCAAACACGACTTTCGTCGTGTTTGCACAAGAGCCGGCGCCCGGCGGGATGAGGATGAGGATGCGGAGATCGACCAAGTCGGGTCATGGAGGATGAGAGTTGAGATTCTTATTATAATCTTATATTATTACTCCACCGTACACAGAAATACGGTTTGAGGCGGAAAAAGGACCATTTTCTGAGCGTCGATGCCGGCTCAGCTCGCTGCACACCCTCAGCGTAAAACACCTTGGCTGGGTTTTAGGTTGAAAAAGTATAAATAAAAGGAAAACCGCTAGAAAATTTAAGCCTGAAAGCCGGCTTTGCTGGAAAAACAGCCACGTTGAAGCTTGGCGGCGTGGCTGGGGGCAAGAAGGCATGGTTTCATTAGGAGAACGGCTGCTGTGAGGGTAGTGCAAGACCGGTCCTCGCGGAGCAGGTCGGTGGCTTCGTTGAGCTTATTTTGCCCCCTCCCAGCTTCCTCAAGCGTGAAGCCGCCTGGTTTTGGGGACCACGAGAGGGAAGCCGTGGCGTGCGCAGCGCGTTCAGCTTGCTGGCTAGCTTCCCGGGGGGGTTTATTGGAGAGGACGAGCACAATGTTTCTGGAAGAAAAACAAACAGTCTTCCCAGGTTTATCAGGGGACACAATCATTCCGACGGAGGAGCTTTAAATGCATAAAAGACTGTTTAGGCCCAAACCACAGAGACTGACAAACCACCAGAAATATGGCACAATTTGCCTCGAGAAAGGAGTTCCAGGTTTTAGTGACGCCTTTTTGCTCACATTAGATACACGAACGGAGACTGATGCATTCATTTTTGCCACTGAATTGCAAGGCAGCGAGAAGGTAATTCAGTAGAGCAAAGAGTGAGGAGAGGAGCCAGAACCGCAGTGCATGCAGGCGTGTGGCGTCCGTGGGCGCACGCGTGCGCGCGCATGCACGTGCATGCTGGTGAGTGTGTGTGTGTGAGTGTGTCAGGGTGCAAAGAGGCATTTTGGAAAAGCCTTGAGGGGACGGGACCTGTTGAGCAGAGCAAACCGCCGCTGCCTTGTTCCCTGGGAAGGGTTTCCCTGCAGCCAGGTCGTGGCGTGGGGTGTCCCGCTCTCCCCGACTGCCCCGGTACCACGATCCCCCGTATCCAAAGCCGTGAAGAAGTCCAAAGGCTGTAGCCCATAGAGCTGTGCCCGCCCGGGGAGCGGCCCCCGTGGCGCTCAGTCGCTGAGGACGGCTCCCGGCAGCTCGTTCGTTAGCGTGTGCCAGCGCTCGATTTTCTTGTCCTTGTTTTTCAGGCAGTCGAACCAGTGCTTCAGCCGCTCGCCTTTGGCGTTAATTCCTAGCACGACTCCACCTTGGAGAGAGACAGAGAGAGGGAGAGCTGGGGGTGAGCACCAGCCCTGCGAGGGATGACAAGGGATGCCAGGTCGTGCGGGGAATGCTGGATGGAGTCAGGTCATGTAGCCGCTCTCACGGCATCCAATGCCATGACCTGATGTGACACACAGGCAATCACAGCCCAGCTTCCCCAGCCCCTCGCGGCTCTGGTCTGGGACCTGCTCTGGGCAGCTGGTTCTTGAGCCAAGGGCTGGATGCTCGTTGCAATTGCAGCGGCTGTCAGATAACGGGCACTTGTTAGCAATAAATCACAGTGACCAGTAACAAAATCACAACAAGCCCAGACATCCAGCAAAATGCACGAAACCTCCCCGTTGAGCCTGTGTTTTATTCAGATGATCTGAAAACAGAAGGGGAGAGGGAGATGCATCTTCTCCCTGCTGGGGTGCTCCTTGCGTGGGGGATGTCTGAAGTGAGGAGCAGCGGGGCCGGCTGTGGGAGAGGAGTTTCACGGGTAGGAGAGGGATAAAAGCAGAACAGAATCTCAGGAAGAACGAACGTGGGGATGGAGAACAACCCAGGAGGCTGGAGAAGAGCAGAAGAGCAGCAGATGATAAAAGAAGAGGCACAGAAGGTGAAGATTAAAAAATAAGAGGCCAAGGAGACCTTCCGGGGTGCCCCACTCACCTATGAAATCATTTGATTTCCCGATATCGTAGTCCCACACTGTGACCTCCAAGGTCTTTTTCGCCAGGTCACCATGCTTTATCTCGTAGCAAAACTCCTGTTGGGGAGCAGAGACAGAGTCAGGACAAACCCAGGCTGGGTTCCGGCAGGGGCTGGGACCCCCGGGCAGGTGCTGTTGCCCTATGCCACCCCCAGGGAACCCAACTTCCACCCCTCACCCAATGACTGAGGTTGGGTGAGGGTTTTTTCCTCCTAAGTCCAAGGACCTGGAAAAGTCCCATGGAGAAATCCACAACCAGTGCCAACCCACCTCATTGAACTCGGGGTTCAGCGTCTTCTTCTTCACCGCCGTCTTGTGCTTTGATTTCTTGTCCTCATCTGGTTTCAAGTAACTGCAACGAAACCAACGTGGCATGGTGACACACGGGTCCCATCCCTGCTCCCAGCCCGGGCACAGACACCTGCAGGACCAGCTCCTGAGCGGAGGCAGGGGGAGACGATGGGTGACTGAGCCCCCCAAACCTGCATCTCCTTCCTTCCCTGCTAAAATGCTGGAGATGGCTGGAAGGAAGCGGCATTTCCCCACCTCAGCACAAGACTGTAGCTGTCTGCCATCAGAGAGCACCGATTATCCCATCTCCAGTCCCTAGGGGACACTGGCACCGCACACATGTTCCCAGCTCCCAAAATCAAACGCTCCCAGCCCAGAACCGGTCCAGACTTGGGACCGTGCGACTGGTCTGCTCATCCAGAGCCTTGCCGGGAGACAGAAACCACACGCAGGGGGTGTCAGCGGGAGCAGCAGCAAACGCAGCAGCTGCAGCTTCGTGCATCGCTGTTTCCTGTGAGTATTTTGCAGCAGGAGAAAAGCAAACGAGATTAAAGCAGACAGGGCACCTGAAATCTGGGCCAGGCCAAAGCCAATCCATCACCGTTCCGTGTTGGTGCAGCTCCTTTAAACATCAGCTCTGCTTCCTCGTTACACTTTCCAGATCTTGCTCATAATTAAAAAATTAGGGCTTGTACAGAGAAGCATCACTTGTCTACGTGCTCTGACTGAAGCCCTGCAGATACAATCTACTGCAGACAGCACGGGTCACCCACCGTGTGCAACCACGGGAATTATGTTACTTCAGGGGCTGAGCGTTTTAAAAAGCCAGAGTGGATTTTTACACAAACACCTCCACTCCTAAAGAACGATTCAACAGGAAGGTGCGAGCGTGGAGCCGATAAACCCCATCACTGGCCTCCCAGGCGCGGTCTATCCCAGTAGCTCAGCCTTAACAAATATCACCCCTGAAGGTGTCAAAGTTTGGGTCAGCGCACTGGGGACAGGGACGTGGGATGGGCACGGGGGGGCTTTGCAGACAGCGAGTTTGAAAAATGCCATCCACCCAACACCCAGGGGCTGCGGCGACGCAGGGCCCTGCGCCAGCAAACCATCACCTTCCCAGCAAACCATCACCTTCCTCAGCAAACCATCACCTTCCTCAGCATCCCGTAAGAGCCCCTGGGTGACACCGACTTCCCTGAATCACTTGGGGGAGGCTGAGTCCCAGCAGCCTGTTACAGTCACTTTTAATGGCTTTTTTAAATTCAATATTGCTGATGGTTTCAAAGGGAAGGCAATCCCAGTCATTTGCACTGGAAAGTGTCAGCGGGACCTGTAAATGTGCCCTCGGTTCTGGTAACCAGGTCCTGGAGCCACGGGTAACGATTAAAGTGCTGTCTGACCTAATTACACACATGTCGTAATTAGAGCCTTTTCACCACGTGGGGTGGTGGCTGCTGCCGGGCTGGGAGCCTGGGGAAGGGGGCAGATAATCGCCTGGGGCTGGCGGGTGGCGATGCCTGCCAGTGCTGCTGACCAGGAGGGCCAGACCCAACCCCACAGCTATCCCCATCCCATCAGGGACAGCACAGGCTTCAAGGAGTGAAAAGGCTGGGCGTATCAGTGGGAAGGAGAACAAAGACACTGGCAGGCGCTGAGCGAGGTCCAGCACCGCTGGGCACAGGCACCGTCCTGCTCAGGGGATACCCATCCCCACGCCGACAGATGGGAACCACCACCCGCTAGGCTGGGGCCGTGCCATCAGCAAAACCCAACCGTGTTTGTCTGCTTTGGGCCACCGATTCCGTCCCCAGGGCCACGTCCCTGCCGCAGACCCTCTGCCAAGCCAGGGCAGCGCCGGCGGGCAGTGCTGAGCCTGGCAGTGGGACACATGGGCACCCGCCGCTGCTGAACTGATGGGAATGACAAGCGGCCCCGGCACAGACCGGGCACGGCCACGTGCCACCGGGCAGATCCCGCATCCACGTTACTTTGAAGCGCTGGGAAATAATTGCCGGGGAATAACACGCTCCAGGCGAATGCAAGCTGCTGCCGTGACGCCCTCATTTGCATCTCCTAATGAGATCAATTAATTCCCACTGCAGGGAGAGGCAAGAGGGGACAGCTCGGCTTCGCTGAGGGCTGGCAGTGGCTTGCCGGGCCCGGCGCGGCCGCGGAGCATCACTCACGTTTTGACGTAGGGGTCGGAGTAGCCGTTGGCATCCATGGCGGCCAGGTGGGCGCAGCGGATGATGCCCACCAGCAGCCCCTGCTTCTGCGAGCTGTACTTGAGGGAGATAAGGATCCGGCCACGCTCCTCCAGCGACTTGTCCTCTGTTTTATCTATCTGGGGGAGGGAATGCACCCAGTCCGGGGGCTGCTCCGAGACACAGCCGCGGCCAGACACCCACCTCCCCAGCTGAGGGATGCTCTCCCCATCCCTGAGCATGTTTGAGGGGTCAAACTACCCCACGCTCCCACATGACACAGGGAGAAGCTGCTGCATCTGCAGCCCGCGGTGGGGGACGCTGCTCTGAACACTCACCGGCAGCTGCTTCTCCAGGCAGATGTTGAAGTTTTTGGTCTGGTTGGGCTTCAGTTTCTTCAGCGGGATCCGCGTCTCCCCAATGAACTCGTTGTGGCGGAACTTGTCTTCGTCACAGACTGAGATCCTGCAACAAGCACCGGGTGAGTAGGACCGACGGGGAGGGGGCAGGCGATGGCACCAGGGAAGGGGCTGCCCCATTGCACTGCAGGTCCCCCCGGCGAGGGGACAACTTTGAGGCCATCGTTCCCCAGGCCAGTGACCAGGCACATCCCTTGCAGGTAGCTGGAGAGCATCAATCCACTGCTACAGCCCAGCCAGGGCAGCTCAGGGTGTTTCACCCAATATCCTGGTCTGCTTCACCTCCACAGCGGAGACCGGACGCTGCAGGGATGGAGGATGGGCCAGGACTGGAGAAGCAGAGGGATGTGGGAGGGGAAAGCTGCACCATGACCCCCAGCTCCATCACACAGCCCCCCATGCAGAGCTCCCTGCTGGGCCCCACAGCCACCATGGCCATCTCCCCTGCTCAGTCCCCATCCGCGGGATGGTTGTCACTCCGACGGGGATTGGGCTCCTTCCAGGGATATGCTCACGAACCCTGACCATCACAACCCTGAGGTCTAACACGTCCCATCCCACACGCCGCTGGAGAAGCAACCCGGGGCATCAAGCATCCTAATGGCTCTTCCATTAAAACATTAATGTCATCGGTGACTAAAGCAAAACTACTCTGAGCCACCGCCAGCCCAGCTGCACCCTGCCCGGCCGAGAAGGCTCCTCCTAAACTCGGACTGTGCGGCCGGGGGAAGCGTGCCTCCTCGCAGGAGGTGTCCCGTGGTGCTGGGGACCTTGCTGCCTCGTCTGGGACATGGAGAGGGTCCTCCACCTCCTCTTCCATCATGCAGACAAGACCAGCAGGGATCTGCAGACCCCGCCTGCGAAAGGCATCACACCTCGGCCAAGCGCAGCTCTCCCAGCCCCGTCAGGGTCCTGCGCAGGGCCAGGTCCCGGGATGCACCCTGTGGCAGCAGCCTCCGTCCGAGGGCAGTGACTGGATGCTGAGCAAAGGCTGTTTTTCCTGGGAAAGCTATAAATGCCTTTCCCTGAGCTGGCAGCTAATGAGTCATTTCTCTGCTGCTTTCCAGCCCGCTCTGGACGTCAGGAAAGGCAACAGGAGCAAAGTTAGTGCTTGCAGGGAGCCTCTGCTTACAGCTCTTGAAATCCCAGAGAGGGGCCAGGGGGGTGGCAGCTGCCCTACAGGGGACTGGACATCCCCCCACAGTGCTGTCTGGAGCTGGGGACAGGGAAAGCCATCCCGTTCCTCTCTGAAGGGAGCACTGGAGCCATGCAGGGGCTGGCTGGGCTCCCCGTCCATAAAGGAAAGGCGTTTCCCTTCCCTCATTTCTCCCCTTTTTAAAATTTCCCTAGTGTCTTCTTGTCCTGTTGCTGCCTGAGTTTTTGTCTCTCATTCACCCACTCCCCTTGGTGCCCATTTCTCAGGAACACCTCTGCCTACAGGGACCGCATTCCGCCTTGCCGGGTTGCCGCAAGCGGGACCTATTCAGGAAGGGATAAAAGTAATTAAAGATAAATAGTGCCCTGCGATCCCACCTCAGAATAACTAACTGCACACCACAGCTCTGGCCTGCACAGTGCCTGGATGGTTTATCCACGGATGGTTTATCCGTGGATGGTTTGACCACCCTCATGCTCACAAGGGATTAACAAGCCATGGGGACGGCTCAGTCGCACGGCCCAAGGACCGTCAGCACCAGAAAGCAGCAGAGAAATTGGGTATGGAAAGAAAAAATAATGCAAGTGGGAAGACGGGGAATGCTGCTCTCCAGAAAACCATAGCTGGATGCAGCGTTACTATAGATACCCGCAAAAAAACCCACCCCACCGCAACAGCAAAATCCTCAAAGAGAATCTCGAATGCAGGCACAGTATTTCCTATTTCCCTTCCTCCTCTCACCTCCCCTTTAAAGAACAAAACCAAAAAAGGAGCAGCAGCAGCAGCTCCAGACAAGAAGCGGCACTCGCCAGGCGTGCACAACCCCACAGCCATCTGGGCAAAGCTCCGGGGAGGGAAGGCAGGCGCAGGCAGGAACTGGGCTGGAGAGGAGCGGAGCGTGGCACTCCCAGGGCACTGACAGCCAAGGGTCTGTGCGTGCAGCCGGCCGTCTCCCGCAGACTCAGCCGGCAGGGCTTGGTGCCGGTTTTACCTCAACACCAGGAGTAACAAGATCTTATGGATGCACCATCCCTGGGAGTGTCCAAGGCCAGGCTGGATGAGGTGGTCTAGTGGAAGGTGTCCCTGCCCATGGCAGGGGGTGGGACTGGGTAGGCTTTGAGGTCCCTTCCGACCCAAACCGTTCTGTGATTCCATGATCTTCCCCAACAATGTTGAGATATGCCCTGGAAACACAAGATACCAAATGGAATGTCCCACTGGCTGTGAAGCCCCAGAGCACCGGGGATGAGCCCAGGAGGAAAACGGCTGGAAAACGTCAGTGGTGGTGGCAGGGAGAGGCTGGAGAGCCCCACGGAGCCCTGTTCCGCTGCCGGAGACACTGCCAGGTCTCTCCCAGCCCCATCTTCCCTCTGGCATCTCTCCAGATCAGGTGGGTCCCCACATTTTGTGCCCATCTCTGTGCAATGCCCGGAGGTGGTTCAGACTTTTGCATCAGCCCCCTCAGTTCCTCAGACTCAGTCCCTGAACCCCAGTCCCTTTGGTTGGCCACGACTCATCTTCACCGGGACGGTATTCCAAACCCGGGCAGGCTGGCAGTGCACCGGCCCCATAAGTGAAGGCAGCTCCAGCCCCCACCCTTCCTTTGGAAACAGGCATCATGGATTTACACCGGCTTCAATTTTATCCCGAGAAATGGAAGCGATGGAATTTTTTATGCCTTGGGCTGGAAAATCAGCTCCGTGACAAGCAGGGAGAGATGCCTCTGGCAGCCGCACTCACCTGCCACCCCGAGCCCTTTAACTCGAACATCACCCCCCCGCCCACCGCTCTTTATTCAACCCAATCCCTCGAGCTCAGCTTTTGATTTGACAACTCCCACTGAGGGCTCCTGATTTTTAAGTTAAGGGCTGCGCAAACCACCTTGGAAGAAAACGAAGCAGCAAGTGAACAATCACTGCTCATTAAACTTCTCCCTCCTACTCAGCCCTGGGTTACAGCCCTGACTCACCGCGCAGCTCAAGCAACCCCGCTCCGCTGACTCACGGCTTCTGCTCGCACACGCGGTCCTCCGGCCTCTTCCCCGTGTGGAAAGGGGAGAACCGGGGGTCCACGAGGACCCTCTTCCACAACGCACATGCAGGTAACAGGCAGCGGAGCCTGAAGATGCATCTCCTGTATCTAAGATCCCTTATGGTCCCTGTAGCAACTTGGGGGGCTCTCGATGGAGGAGCGGACGCGCAGGGGGTGCCTGCTTGGCTGAAGGACAGTGATGGCATGGAGTGAAAGTAGAAAAAAGGCAGCATCCTGGGTCTGTCCAGCTCTCCCAAAACCAAAAGCAGCGCTGGGCTCCATCACAAAATACCTCAAAGTCTGAGCACAGAAATCACAGGAGAAGTCAGACGAAATTCGGCAGTTCCGGCGTAAAATTCATGCAAGCACTTCTGGAGTAAAGCAGTTTGGGACCCCAAATCTCAAAGTGCCTGCAGTCCGCCTATTGGACCTGATCAAACACTATTTTCTGAATAATATATCTAATGAGTCATGATGTTTGTCAAACACATGATTAAACAAAGAATTCCTGGCATTCGTGGGCTAGCTGAGTATCCTATGAATAATGCATCGCTTCGCCAATATATCTGGGTATGAATAATTGTATCCAATATCTGGCCAGCCCTGATATTTATTATGAATACAATCTATTTATTGCATAGTACATGTATTATTTAAATGTGGGCGATTGTATTCTGCCTATTCCAATTTCCCCTGCAGCGTTTCTCTGCCTCCTCCCACCACACCCTCCAGCTTCCCATGACCAGAGACCACGGCCGTGCTCGGACCGCAGACGGGGAGCAGCGGGGATGGGGAGAGGGGAGTGCAGGGTGGGACGCGCTCCTGGGGCTGGCAGGGAAGCCGCCCCCAGACCCAGCCATGAGTCCAGCATCTCTTGAGCGGCTCTGAATTTGCCTTCTCTCAGGATGGTGGGTGGTTTCACTGCTGCTAAGGCTTGGGCTAGACTCAAGGATATTTAATTCAATGAATGGATGAGACCTTTCAAGATCCTCCCACCTGCTGCGTTTCATGAAATCTGAAGTATCTGGTGGTTTTTGAGGGGGTTGGTTCATTAACAAAATCCTGCTTGCCAGTGCAATTAGCTGGGTTACCTTCACCTCTCCGTCTCCTGTGGGGGGTGGCCCTGCTTGGGGAGCTGAACCCCGCCAGCTCCCGGGGCTTGGGTCCATCACACCAAAGTCACCCGACCGCCACACAGGGACCAGGGGCAGCCTGTCAGGGCACGATGTGGGGCTGGGGGTCTCAGGAAGAGGGGTTCCATTCCTCCGCTCTGCAGGAGGCAGAGGATGCCCCTACTCCAGCCCCTGCAATGAGGCGAATGCCACTCGTCCCCCCAGCAGGGCTGCAGGCACCACCAGTGCCCCATGCCAATGCCGACCCACCGGCCCATGCTGGACACATCCCACCAGGAGCCCAGGGAAGATTTTGGGGTCCCTTTCCAGCCTTTCCACCGCATCACATGCTCCGCAGGCAGCCAGGAGGCGAAGGCTGGCGGCAGCTTTGATCTCCACCATTCTTTTTACATTAAAGAGACTTCGCAATCGCGTTGCCTTGCCCTTCCCCGAATCCCAGCATCGAGGAGGCACCCGGGGAACGATCACCTCCCAGACCGAGGGGAGCATCACCCATGCTCTTTCAACTGCCTACAGCTGCCTTGCAGGAGCCTCGCCTGATTAGCGCAAGGAACGCCAGCATCCCCGCACCTTTGAAGTCGGCTTTTCCTGGAGGAGGAGGAGGTATTTTGTGGAGACAATGAGCGGGTGAAGTGAAGCACCGCAGGTTGGACGATACACAGCACAGGAGATGCTGCCAGCAGTAAGCAGCAGTGGCAGGGCGAAGGGTCATTGTCACTGGTGTTGCAGAGAGGCTCACTGAGGAGAAATAGCTCAGTCCACACCAAAATAAAAAAAATCCGGTGAGCCTCAGCTGCCAGGTACCCCAGCCCATCCATCCTTCCTCATAGAAACCAAAGATCCCTCCCCAGCCAGGCAGTGAGGACACAATTTACCGGGTGTCTAAATGAGGGGGCGCACCATTTCCCAGCCTTGCATCCTTCTACCCGATTAAATTACCCATGTCTGAAAAGAAGAAATTCCAACCAAGGAATTAAAATAAAAGATGGATTTTTCTACCTTGTGGCTGGTTTGTGAGAAGTCTCATCTCATCTAAACCTGCCTCGGGATAAATAAAACCTCCTTTGCCAACATCTTCAACCACAGAGATAGAGAAAAGAGGGGGCTGGGGAATTGTTCTTAAGGAAAATGAAGAGCACTTGAAGTTTAGGCTCTGGCTCCCCCGTGCAAGGTAAGAGATGGAGCCAGGGTGCTCAGAAGCTTTGTTTTAGCAGAAAAATTCCCTGGGCCATAGGCAAGAGTTTGCATTCCCACCTGGAACGCTGTCAAACCCACAGTACACCGGTTTCAGAGATGGGACTAGGAAACGTTATTCCATTTGAACCTTTACACACCAGCCTGCACGTGTTTTAAAGGGATCAGAGACCTGATTAGAAAGTTTTTTGGGGTCCGCACAAGAGAAGGGGCTGAAAAGCTCATGGGAAGACCCACTGCAGGCTGGGGAGGAGATGGCCCGCGCAACAGGCGACAAGCCCTGCGGCAGAGGTGCCAGCTGGGAAACCACCCAAAAGCCCGTTTCTTTAATTCTTCTCCAGAGTCACCTCCAGGCAAAACCAAAGGCACAAACCTCAGCCCTACAGCAAGCTCCACCTCCTCAACTTCTCCACTTTTCCACTCGCACAACCTTCCCAGGCAGACAGCAGAGCCACCTGAGCCTTGGATATTCCCATCCATGTGGAGAGGATTTGGATTCTCAATTGTCACCTAATTCACTGGGAAGGAAACCTCAGCGCGGTGCTCGTGCAGAGCGCTTGAGAGCCCAGCGTGCCCCAGCCTGGGAACCTCCTTGCAAAGAGGCAGCTGCGAGGGGGGCGAAGGTGCGCGATGGATGGCTCTGACGGCACGTGGAGATGCCAAGCCTCGCGATGCTGCCCCTGCATGAGCAGATGAAGCTTTGCAGGGAGTTTCATTCCTTGCAGAGCGACCGTCTGGGAACTTGCACAGGGTAATGGCACGGCAGGCGAGCCCAAGGTTTCACTCGCCTCCACGGAAAGGTGTCCTTTGAAGCTGGTTTGGGTAACTGGCCATTAACCGACCTTGCCAGCAACCTCCTGAGCTCCCCGTGCAGCCCCCGAGACAGAAACGCCGTCTCTGTTCGGCCACGTCCCCCAGCAGAGCAAAGGGTCCCTGAGCATCACCCCAGGGTCCTGAAAGTGGGGTACAGGGAACTGTGCATGGCATTTAGCTTTGGAGGGGACCTAAGGAGCCCCACGTGCTGAGCCCTGTGGCCACACTCAGTTCCCTGTAAAGCATCCACAGCACCCAGGCTGGAGCACAGGAGCAGGAAAGTGCTAACAAGGGATTTCTGTGGGGAGAAGGATAAATCCAGCCTGGGCCACACACATGTTTCTGCATGTCCCCCTGCGATTGAGCCTGCCAGGAGCGGGTGAGCGCAGCCCATCCCCAGGGAGAAGCAGCTACCACGGCCCTGAAAGGGTGGGGGTCAAGCCCTTCTGCTCCCTGGCGCCTTTCAGCAAACAACTCAGCTGAACATCTCTCTACAAACTGATTTCCACGCTTGAAGAGGCTGAAAACTTCAAAGCCTGGAGTGAAAAAAAAATACCGACCAATAATAATAATAAACCAGAGGCTTTCCAGCCTGCAGCGCTTTCAGCATGACTAATATTTTCCATGTGAAATAATAATCCATGACACTAAATTTCTCATCTCTATGCACATTGCAGACAACAGGTAGGCTCTGCCCAAATTCACCTCTGAGCGGGACCTTTTATAAAGCAGCTTTGTGCTCTCATCGTAGGGGAAAATAATAACCTCCCAGGGTACCTGCAAGCAAATAAGGAGGGTCAGATTCCAGCCACGGAGCTGACAAAGCCCGGAGTCCTAGGAGCAGGATGCAAAATCCTCCTTTGTTTGACAGATCTCATCCAGCACCCTCCCCGGGCAGGACCCGTCTGCAGGCTGCGGGTCGCTCCCTGCCCTCACCCAGGGGGGACGATGGCCAAGACAACGAGAAGCTTTGCATTCGTGGGGGTCTGCCCCCGGCAAAGCAGCACTTCCAAGCTCACGTGGCTCCACACGCTGCCCCTGCCCACCTCCAGCCTCACGCACCGTCTCCCAGCCCCTGGGAGATGCTGTATGCGCAGAGACTGAACCGAACCGAGAGGAGAGAATAGAATAAATACATACAAATGCTCTTCATTTAGTTTGACAATAATTCACAGATGCCTCCAGCTTTCTCCCAAAGAGCTCAGCCTCATAAGAGGCTCAGAGGTTTCCCAGGGAGGTTTCCTCCGCAAGACGTGACCGCAAAGCCTTAACATGTGTCCGTGAGAGCTGGGCATGAGGAGGTTAAAACCAAATAACACCACCTCTGCAGGCAGGAGCACAGCGAGGGAATGATGGAGTTAATGACAAAGCAGGACCACGCTCCTCACCGCCTATTCCAGCCCAGGCTCCCTGTAAATCAAGCGTCGATCACCGCGGGGGTGATGGATGCGTGCAGGGCACGTGCACAAGCTACAGGCTTTGGGGGATAATAACTCTGCCACGAGCAGCTGCCAGAACCATCCTGAGGAGCTGGGAGGTGGGGTGCCTGTGAGCATTCCCGGGAAATCATCACTGCGATGGGGAAGGATGCTTGGGGTTGCCCCAAGGGAAGGGACGCACATCCCCGGCACCAGGCTCAGCACCCCGCTCACCCCCCCACAGGGCCCTACCGCAGGGTCTTGCGGATCATGTCCTCGTCGGTGATGCCGTAGTAGGTCAGCGTCTCATTCCAGGTGGGGTTCAGCGTGTTGCGCAGCGTTTTGGTTCTCAGCTTGTTCGCCTGGAAAAGCAAAGGAGACGGTGGTCAGTGGGACCCAGCCCCTGGCGATCATTTGGGCACCAACGGGAAGGGAGGGGGGGCGGGGGGAGAAAAGGAAGCACAGCGTGGAGGTGAAGGGGCAATTGGGGTTGTCACCCTTCTGTCCCAGCACCGTAACCTGGCTGGTGCTTGATGGAGACGCCCAAATCCACCCTGACCGCAGCGATAACGAGAGGGGCAGAGACACAGCAACTCGCTCATTTGCAAAGCAATCCGACCCTGCATCCCGCGTGCTGGAAACAGCCAGAGAAATGGGAAACTTGGCAGAGCACAGCGAGAGGACGGGGATTTCATTTATGCAGCCAGAGAGAAAGAGATGGAAAAAAAATGTCTTTTCAGGTTCATTAAAAAATACCAACTTGCTGTTCTGGCTGTTTATTTGCATTCCTGCTCCCAGCACAGCTCCCGTTCCTCCCTGACTCAAAATAACTTCCTTGATAGGCATTTTGTTAGCACTGGCAACTCCTTCCACGCCACAGCTCTGCAGAGCGGGAGGCCGGGGGCAGCGGGGGTGTCATCGCTGGCCAGGATGGGGCAACCTGGCACACACCCACCCCCCTCCCCAGCTCAGGGAATGTTCATCTTCTCACCCCCCCAGCCATCTGAGTCTGCCAGGGACAGAAGCTGCAAGCTTCAGATGGGGGCTTCTCCATCACCCCCCCAACCTGGGACAGGCTGGCAGAGCAGCAATTTTCCCTCTAATTAGGTGTAAATGCAGAAAACCCAATCCCTGCCTCAGACAGTGCTGGGCATAAGGAACTCCCAGGAAATCACTAGTTCAGTGTTGTCTCCTGCATCTTTATGGGAAGCTGCTGCATTCCCCACCTTTGGTTCTCCAGCCCAGAGCTACAGGTGAGCAGGGTATGAGGCAGGGGGAAGCACAGAGCTTGTGCTTGCAGCTGGGGGGACTTTTTCCAAGGGCAGGGAGTGGCAGGACAAGGGGTAACAGGTTTAAACTGAAAGAGGGAGATTGAGATTGGACATCAGAAAGGAATTCTTCCCGCAGAGGGTGGGGAGGCACTGGGACAGGCTGCCCAGAGAAGCTGTGGATGCCCCATCCTTGGGAGTGTCCAAGGCCAGGCTGGATGAGGCTCAGAGCAACCTGGTCTGTGGAAGGTGTCCCTGCCCATGGCAGGGGGGTGGGACTGGGTGGGCTTTGAGGTCCCTTCCAACCCAAACCATTCCATGATACTGTGAAGGAGACCGCAGACCAGTGCTCTCATTTAAGGACTGCTGTTGCCATTGATTTAATACCTTGTTATTTCATACCTTGCCTTACAGCTTTCCAAACTTTGTAAAGTTGCTTTGAACAAGGCACTTTGTTGTACCAGTTTTCATCCACCACCCATTTATCTCCTTCCTTGGTGGTACGGTGGCCACCACATCAGGCTCCAGCTCAAGCAGTGAGACACATATCACCACCCCTGCTGGGGGATGATAAAGACAGCAGGGACAGCGCCCTGATGGCATCCACTGCCTGCTCAGACCCACTGGGGCCTGACCCTGGGGCTCCGGGGTGTCAGGAAGGGAAGTGGGTTTAGCCAAGGGAGTACCGTGATGGGCATCACCCAGCGGCTAACGCTGCTCTGGGCAAGAGGCCCAAATTAAATCAGAACTGAGCTCTGAGGGCGCCTTTTTCTCCCATCTAGAATGACTTCACAGTAACTAGCCCATGTGGAGACCTCTGCCTGAGGCGAACACATGCCACCCTGCATCCCACGGCCCTGGCCTGGGCTCTGCCACCGCTGCCTAAAGCCCAGGGACAGAAACACCCGAGGGACTTGGGGACTGTCCTGCTGCTGGAACGATTGTGCAGAAACATCCAGCCCAGGACACATCCCCCTCCCCCACCCCACATCTGCTCACCTCTCCCAGAGCAGATTTGGGCAGTGCTGTTTGGGAACAAGGCACCTAGACAGAGCAACCACAGAGATAGAGGACGTGGGGGCAAGGAGAGGGTCCCCCCACGGCCGCTGCGGCTTGTAGAGTTTGCAGCTCCTGTGCTCTCCTCGGCTCAGAGCTTCCCTGCCGCCTCTCTGGTCTCCATCACCTCCAGCAGAAATGCTAATCAATGCATTTGCAAAACATGGAAATGACAGATAATATCGCTGATGAAAGCGCTCCTGGCTCTCCTATTTCCAGCAGAACTTGAAATGTGGTTAAAAACTCCCTCTACCGCCCTGAACATTATGAATTAATTCAACTGAACCGTAACAAGTAAATATACCTCCCCCAAAAAGGTCTTTCCTTTAGTGTAAAATAAGAGTGCAATTAATATTCATAACACACACATTTAGCATTTAAATTCAACATCCCCATCAGTTACATCAAGCTCTCACTACACATCAATATCTTTAATTACTCTTCTCTCCAGCAAGCGCTGAACCTAAGTAGATGGAAATATTTCCCTTACGATTTATACTCCGCTTTATTATGATCTGAGGGGTTTTAAATGCAAAAGAAAAAGGGGGGAGAAAAAAGGAGCTGGTTTGTTTATAGCTCCAGATCGTTTCACTCGGAGGCTTATGGGGGCATCTCGAGCACGGTGTTTGCACCCCCCTGCTCCCAAGGGTGTGGAGTCAGGGCTGGCACCCGGCTCCTGGGCAGTGGTTCATCGGAGAGGCACTTGCTACCCCTGCAAGGATGTTTTCAGCCCCAGTTCTTACCCCCTGTGGCCACGCTGTCCTGCTCACCTGAGTGACAGCCATGCAGGAGAGTCTGGCTGCAGCAACCAGCAGCCCCTGGTCAAGAGCTTCTCCCTGGGGAACCTCCCAGGTCTGATTTCAAAGGGAAAGGCGCAGCCCCAGGAAGGGAAGGAGGAGAGAAAAGGTGTCTCACCTTGCTGGCTCCAGGCAGCAAGTGCAATTTCACGTATGGATCGGCCAAACCATTATGGTCCATCGGCTTCAGGCCCTGGAGAGGGAACAGCAAAAAGCAGGAGTCAGCACACAGGTGAGATGCTGAGAAGGCAGGGTGGCCTCGCTGAGCCTGTCTCCCGATGCCCGTTTCCCCCAGATGTGGTTGGTCCATGGAGCAATTGCATTTTCCCCAGGATGGGGGAAGGAGGAGAGTACGGGTGGTGCAGGATGTGTGCTGCGCAGTGAAAGCCGAGCACACTCAGCGTTCAAACGTCGTCTGCGGTGCGTGCCGAGGAGGAGCAGCGGGAATGCTACTCCTCCACCCCTGGCGTCGGCCACAGAGCATCTCTCCGCTCTTCCAGCGGCTGACTCCGACACCCTGATTGCAATTAATTTGGGGGTTAAGTAAATCAGCGCAGTGATTTTCAACGTTTCAAATTACAGGGTTTTGTCATTTAATAATTGCTTATGAGCAAACATACACCTCTGCTGTTGCGGCGTTACTTTTAACTGCTCCCAGAGGGTGTGATAGCACCTACCTACTCCTCGATATTAAGACACAGCTGAAGGAAGAACAGCTGTCAGGCCAGCGGGATGCTGTGCCAGCCGACTGCCGCCGCGTTTGCAGGGAAATCTGGGGGTACCGGAGCACAGACGCAAGGAAACGCTCGCTGCGGCCATTCCTGACGGATTTTCTACGGCTCTTAAAGGATGATGTGGATCATGTTTGTTATAGAGACGCTCTGGAGTTGATCCTGCTTCGGGCAGAGGGAGGAGACAAACCTGCTGTTCTCCTAAAGCTGAAAATTATCCAAGGGTGATGCACAAACCCCGTCCAAAGCCATCCCTGCGCTGACCGCATGGAAACAAACTCCACGGGGCAGGGAAGCAATGAAAAATGGAGCCTAATTTTCACCAGTCCTGAGTAGAAATGTCTACACCACTGAAGTCCTTGGATTATTTCCAGCCTGGCTGCGGGATCCCTGCAGTAGTTATTTCTAGGCTGTCTGAAGGCAATCCTCTGCCTGGGTCCAAGGAGGGCTCCTCTGCAGAGGTACCCATCCAAGCTCGGCTCCAACCCGGGCATGGAAACCAGGCTGGCCGATTTCGTGCCCTTTGTGTGATGAGCATTCAGTGCCCGGGATTAATGAGCGTGTGGAGCTGCCAGGGGCCCACCTGGCAGAGGAGCATATGGGCTGCTGGCGGAAAGGCTGCGCGCCACGAAAATGTCACGGTTGAGGCCTGGGTTCGGGCAACTCAAAGGGAAATGCTGGGGTAAATCGCTCCCATACTTCACACGTATGAAATAATGACCCAGCTTACCCCACGGCAGAAATGTCGGCCCCTCGGGATGCCCCCCACCCCTCCCTGATTTACACAACTCGGTTGAGGGTCCTGACCTTGGTGAGGGCTCTGCTTCGGAGACGAGCACGCTGCCCCGGGGCAAGGGAGACCAAACGGTGCCCCGCAAAGAGGATTTTGCTTCTCAAGCAGAGCCAAAAGGATAAAAATATCAGCAGGGAATGCAGGCTAAACGGCTCTGCTCTAACTGCAGTGCCTCGGGTGATTCCCCGCCCCAGCGGAAGAGGAAGGTGATGGTACCGGCTGCGGCTCCACGGGCAGCAAGGGGCTGGGCTGGTCCCCAGGCTGCCAGGGAGAGGATGCGGCTGGCTGGGCACACCAACTGCCCACAGCCCAGCAAAGCGAAGGCTCCCAACCTGCCTGACGCTGCGTGGCAAATGAAATCAGAAGCGAGCAAGCAAATTCCCGTGAAAACAGAAGGAGAAAGACAGGCACCCCTGTAATTCACCCATCAATTCAGTTCAATTAAATTACCTTCTGAGGAGGCTATCAAAGGCTTTTTTAATAGATGTGCTATGGAAGGTGGAGTGACAGGAGCCTGGAAAAAGGCTTCTAATGTCACATCTACCTCCCTCCCATGTCAGTCGATCCGAGTTTGGCACAGGACTGAATTTAACATGAGAGCAGCCCTGAGGCTCTGTCCCCCAAAGGTGCTCCCTTGGGAGCTCACTCCTCCCAGGGACTCACAGGGTGACCAGCACCGCTGCTTGCCCTGCACAGAGGCACCTCCAGCCTAAAGCTGCTCCATGGGAGCTGAGAGGCAGAGGAGGACCACAGGACACGGGGGCAGAGAACATCCAGCACAGCCCCGGCTCCAACTGGCACTCCTGCCGGGACCAATTTACGGTGCTGTGCATCACAGCACGGGAGATAAAGCCGAGGGCGAGTTCCATCCTTTCCCTTCCTCTACCCTACCCCACCCCAAAATTCCTGCTGCAATCCTACAGAGCCCGACAGCCCCGCTGCATCCCAGCCTCTGCCAACTGCTCTCCATGCCAGTGACATTTAGCTAATCAATAGGATTTAATTATGAGTCGGGTTAATCAGGCTGCCGATTAACGCCACGCTAGAGGCATACAGAAATGACAGGAGATGGACTCATTCCATCATTTGCCCCACAATGAGCCACCTGCCCAGTGAGCAGACTCCCCACTGCCCAAAAACCACCCTGGATACCTCTTCCTGGGCCAAGGCATCCCCTTCTGAGATGGGGCAAACTCTGTGCTTCCACCCTGACAGCCCAGAGGAGACACAGCTTCGAGACAGGAATTTCCCTGCAGTGATAAATATTTATGAGTAAATCCATAACTAATGCTCAGCGCAGACCTCCAGCCCTACTCAGCTTCGGTTGGAAGTGGGGGAGCATCCAAATGCTCAGCAGGGTGGAAACTCCCGGGTGTTTCCAGGGAATGGCCAGCAGCACAGGGAGAGCAGCCCAGGTACGGGGAGCTGCCTGCACCGCTGCCTGCACCGCTGCCAGGGCATCTTCCTCCCAAAAACAGGAGGCCAACGGAGCTACAGGACAGCACAGCCCCACAGCATCTGCGCTGCCTCACACCCCTGTAGATCACCCTATAGCAGGTTGTTATCTCGCTGCATGCAGCAGGTTGGGCTTTGGAGGACTGAGCAGAAAATGAGACTCTCACCCAAGGGGAGGGTCTGGAGACACAGAGCCTGGTGCCTGCACGTTAATCATGTCATTCTCTGTCACGTTTTATAGGAGGGGTGATGCCCAGCGCAGCCTGGCTGTTGCCCACACATGATGGTATGGATTAGCGTAACCCTGGGAGAGCGCCCGGTGCTCACGCACGCAGCAGGCAGCAAGGGGAGAGCCCTCCTGCTCCCGCAGTCCAAAACCAGGCTCCCACACTGCCCTGATTTATTCTCCCATCGATCCGAGCTGAGCTGCAACGTGCCTGAATTCAGCCATGCCTGCAGCATGAAAGGCAGGGTACGGGCAGGGCTGCTGCCAACACCCAAAGCCATCAGCGCAAAGCGGTTGCAGGCAGCCTGCCTGCTCCTGCCATCAGCATCCTGAGCTTTCTGATGGCCAGGAAGAGGTGGCGGGAGTGCTGGACAGGCCACGGCAGCCCTGCTCCAGACGGCAATGTCTGCTTCGGCCCCCACAGTGCAGCACCAGCGAGCTCGGGGCTCAGGGCAGCATTGTGGGGGTGATGACGTGGTGCCGGCAGCGTGGGGAGACCATACTCCGATCCGCCCGCTGAAGGCAATGCCAAAACGTAGGCCTATCCTACGAGGTTAAGGCCGGAGGTGGGTGCTCCTTGAGCATGCTTTCATCTGCCCTCACCCTGCGGAGGCAGGACTCGCCTCGCAATCCAGATGTGGACTAGCAGCAGCCCCGCACTTGATCGGTTCATCTCCAGGAGGAACCAGGAGCCTTGCTTCCTCAGCTAGTGCTTTCCAAAATCAGCTTCCAAACATCCATCTGTTGGCACAAAGTGATGGATAGGTCACCTCTGTGTGCTATTAGGGAAACTGAGGCACTAATTGCCTCGCTCCTGGTGTAACCACAGAGCCTGGGGATAGCCCCGCAGCTACCAGCTTCCACACCCATACCTCCCACAACAAAGCAAACCTCCTTTCGTTCGCTGTTCGAGCTCCATCCAAATTTGGGTTATAGGCTGACCTGAGGGTCCGGAAACACCCAGCAACTCGCAGATCCCGCTGCGAACGTACGCCAATACCTCAGGTATCCCCCGGGGCTTGTGGCTGTCCTGACCTCCTGCACAATGCCACAGCTGGGGGCCGCAGAGCAGAAAACTGGTGGCAGAGCACGACGGATTGGATTAAATCTGCCGGCGGTGCCTCCGAGAGCCTGCTAACCCCCTTCCCGCTCCTCTGGAGCCGGAAACAGGACCCGGGAGCAACAGCAGCAGATATAAAAGGGCTGGATATTAAAATAAATAGAGAGAAGCAAAAAGATCAAAAGGGAGATAAAGGGTTGTTTGGGGGGTTATCAAAAGGAGGAAGAAAAACACTTTTCACGTGGCTGGAATAGTCCAGGTTTCAACAGCTTCTGGCAGCAACTGAGGCTCCAGGAGCTGCTGTAAGTTGGGACATATCCTGAGGGCACTTTCCTTGGAAGCCTGAGACATCATACCCAAGACTCCAGACAGGCCAGCCCCAGAGCGGATCCGTGGGGAACGCACATCCCGGCACTGTGCTGTGGCTCCCCGGCCACCGCATCGCCTCCCCACAGCACTACTTCTAACGTCTCCGCAGCCAGCGCCGGCGCCCACCCATGGCAGCCGGGGCCCTGGCCCTTACCTTTTTGTAGTCAAGTTTTGGCAGCTTTCCGCAGGCGAGAGATGAAATGAGAGCGAGCAGATGGCAATGTAAATAAAAGAGAAAAATGGGAGAATGAGAGCAGAATGGAAATGAACAGGACTCAAACGCTTGAATGTCAGAGCGGAGAAGAGGGGGCGGGTCTGCCCATCCCACGAGCGGGGGCGATGCCGGCGCCGCGTGGTGCCCCCAGCCCTGTGTGATGGGGTCAGCACCCACCATTCCCGTAGAGCTGGGTGGGCACGGGGGGGACCAGGGCTCTCCTCTGTCAGCCCTGCCTTAGCTCTCGCGGCTGTTAGATCTATCACTTGCTGCTTCCAGGTCTCCTTCCTCCCTGTCTTCCACCCACTGCCAACCCAATTAGACATCTCCTCCTTGGCACTGCTCCCGAGCGCACCAAGGGAAGCCTGACCCGGAGATGATGGCGAATCCATGGCCACAGGCAGTGCGGCGGCAGCGGGGGGAAGCAAAACCCAATGGCTGCCTCATCCCTACGCCAGCAGCCCAGCCCAGGGAGCTGTGGGTGCTGCGCTCGCCCCCCCAGCCAGGAGCAGCTCCAGGTCTGCCACGGCACCTCTGTGCTCCCCCCCAGAGCCAAGCTTCTGTGCTCTGGATGGGGAGAAGCCTGGGCAGGGATGTGTGTTCTCAGCACCCAGCTCAGGGAGGTCAGGGAGGGGGGGGGGGCTGCCACTAAGCCAGCTGGAGGGGAGACGGAGCATCCTCTGAAGGCAAACGGTGTGGGACGATCCTCTGAGGACTCAGCTCACAGCCCATTCTCCTGCAGTTTCTCCTGCCTTCTGTAAAACCCCCTACCCCTTCCCAAGGTCTACAGGGACTCGGGGCTTCTTCTACCACACTGTCATTGTCATGGCCCAGCTGTGTTGACCTGGAGCCCTCGCTGCTCCAGACCACGTGAAGCAGAGAGGAGCCAAGTAGTGCCCAGAGGCACCTTCCATGGGCCTGGAGGCAGAATCAGGACCTCAGTTATCCGTTTCTGCTCCAAAACGTGCAAAAAAACCCCTAATTGCCTCAATCACACAGACGGCAAAGGCGCTGAGGCAGAGCACTTTGTGGCAATGATTAGCAGCATTTAAAAGAGCCATTTATAAACTGACAGCCGGTCACAGCATCAAGTAAATAACAACATTGCGTTGGGCGCTTTTCTAAAAAGCATCACGAGCTGCAACCATCTCGTCATGGGGATGAGCAGCCGTCTCCGTCCTGCTGGAAACACCCTGAAAGGCAGGGATGGAGGGAAAGGAGAGGGCAGAAGCTCTGGGTGTTGGGATGACAGTGGAACTGGTGAAGGGATGGCTGTAGTCAGGGACACCAGAGCTCCCAGTGCAGCCCAGGGATGGGGGGACACTCAGGTGTCCCCACACACTGCCCTCACTGCTGCATTTGCTTGGCACAGCCACGGTGCCCAAGCAGCCTCGTGGTTTTGGCAGGGCTCCGGCGGCCCCGTGACGCAGGACAAAGGTAGCCAGCTCCAAGCGTATTTGGTCCTCACCCAGCGCTGAGACATACCTTGGCTTTATTGATCGTGCAGTGGAGAGCGTTGTTTTCTTGATCATACAGCAAGCTGAAATCCAGCGTCCCCAGCGTGGCTGCGAAGGAGAAAAGACGTTATTAACCCACGGGGCCCAGCAAGCACTGTCTCTTCTCTCTCTAAGCACAAAAGGAGTGGATGAAGATACTCAAAAAACAGCTGCAGACATTACAAAACATAAAGCATCCTCCTGTGAGCTCTGTTATGAAACATGGCTTCACGCTGGGAGGCTGGTGGCCATCCCCACGCTTGGCCGGCGGGGCTGGCACAGCCCTGGGAGAGGAGTGAGAGGGATGAACGGGTGCGGATCACCCGGGTGCTGCAGCCAGTGCAGAGGCTTTGCCTCCGTGGGCTTTCACAGGGCTTGTCCCCATCTACCAGCAGCTTCCCACCCCTCAGGAGCTGAAGACTTCTCCAGGAAGATCCAGGCACGGCTGGGACACAGCCGAGCCCCGCTGGCAGCACATCTCCCCCCTCTTCCAGCGCTGCTGGCACTCCCAGAATACGTATTTGTATACTGACACCTTCAAACAAATGAGCCACCAATGGGATCCCTTCCCAGCTCCAATTTGGCTGCAAACTAAATTAAACCCAGTGAGAATGGAAATACTTTTATGGTTAAAATGAAAAACACCAACAGCTTTTAATCAGAGCAGTGTTCCCTGACGGCATCCGCAGCCCAGAACAGCAGCAACAGGAAAGCTCCCGAGACAGGACCACTGGGAAGGGGCAGGAGACCAGAACAAACCAGAAGGACCTCAGCAGCAGCTCTACATTTGATCCGAGAAATTCTGTCCCTTTGGACAATCTGAGCACATCATGCTAATCCAAAGCAAAGGAAAAGCCTTAAAATAGACAGGCTTTCCCAAAACCTGATTTAACCTTCTCCAAGGCTCCCAGACCCGATTCGCATGCCATAGCCCAGGCAAGGAGCAGCATCTCCCCCAGCACAGCTTCCCCTGCCACCAGCCTTGAACTTCCAGGGTGGCTCTGGCCCCACAACCCGCACTTTTCCATGCCCACCTTCCCAAAAGGGGTCTGCCTGAGCACTGCCCTGCCGCCACGCAGCATCCCACCGCTGTTTCCAAGGTAACTGCACCTTCCAACCGTGCACGCAGGTTCAGAGTAAGGAAAGAAAAATCCCAAATAAAAACCAGAACAATTTTGCTTAATATCAAAGCAAGGTTCGCTGCCTGGGAGGTAACTTAGACGAACTTTATGGCAGGAAATAAGGTGCATTTTTCCAGCGTAAATAGCCTCTGCAGCAAGGCGCCCTGGGAGGCGATGGATATTCAGAGGACTGAAACCTTCCCGCTGCAATTTCACAGCGATCTTCTAGCCCAAACGCAAGTAAGCCACAGGTTTGCCTGCTAGCAAATAAAAATCATTGCTCCGGAGCAAGTACCTCGCCTTCAAAGCAGGACAAATATTCCGAGAGATTTCTGGCAGAATAATGTACCCCCCCTTGTTCTGGAGTAATTTCATGGCACATTAGCTATTGGTTTAGGTAAGTCATAGATCAGCGGGGTTTTACCTGCCAGGGTAGACTGAAGTGATACAGGGTGAGGCCAAACCTGCCACACCTTGAGCATCAGCTCTGGGTTTCGCCCAAACGGCCTCTTCCAGAGCAATTCCCAGCCAAACGTGCTCCATGACACGCACGGAAAGCAGTGCCTGGCTGCCCCCAGCCTGTGCTGGGCGATGGGGAGCTCAGAGCTCCATCCCAGGAGGCCGGCACAGCCCGCTGTGCCGGGGTGAGTGTATCAGGAGGCTCCACAACGGGCGAAAGCCAAGTCAGCAAAACTCAGCAAATCTGCATTTTCGCTCAAGAGCGGAAGATGAAGCCTCCGGTTTCGGAGCCTCATCATTTCCACCTGCCCTTTAATCAGCCGCTTCCCGCCAGCCCCACCGCTCAGCCCTCCCCAAATTCAAGCTGTTATTTTATTTTTATCACAGAAGGGGGCCCGCGGCTTAGCCTACTGGATTTGGCAATTTATAAAACAAATTAAAAGCTTGGCATGAAGACAGACTTTGGCCAGGAAATATCGACAAAGCCTCCTGTCCCCTCGGCGCCACAACCTGCCCCGGGGGCAAGGGCAGCGGGGAGCCCGGCTCTGGCAAGACGGGCAAAACCCAAAAGCATCGTCAGACAGCAGCAGATGCTGCTTTCGCAGCTGGGAAATATGGTCCTGCTCCCCGCTGGTGGTCCGTGAGCAAACCTTGAGCAGTTCCCATTCATCTCGGAGCTGCAAGCCGGCAGGAGAGCACAGCCTGGGATGCGTGGCTGTCCCAAGCCCTGCCAGACTCCATCCCCAGCTCTTCTCCAGCCCTGAAGGGGTTTTCCTCTACGCAGGGATTTTTTTTCATTGACGGTGAGCCTCGATTTCCCAGGAAGAGTCTGCCTTCGGCAGAAGGATGCAGAAACATCAGCAGAACGTGTTGTGCTAATTGTTTTAAAACGCGGCCGTATGGAGATGACAAAAGGGATCAGGCTGACTTGGGGCTTGGCAGCTAAGGTGCCGCTACGGAGCCGAGGGCGAGTGCTGCTGCCAGAGCCAGGACCCAGCGTGGTGCCGGTTGAGCAGGACACATCTCCCGCAGGAGCAGAGCCTGCTGTCTCTGTTACCTCCTGGTGATGCGCCGTCGGGCGATGGATCCCACGCAGCGGTGAAGGCAGAGACGAGGCTGGTGCTCAAGCTGCCTGCATCCCTGGTCGGTTGCTCCCAGGAACCCCAGCTCCAGGGCTGCTCAGGGCCCTGAGGAGATGGCAGAACACCTCCAGCTAAAGTCCGGGGTGGCAGCCACCCCTGCAGCCCACAACAGCTCCGTGCGAACCCCATGGGAACGCAGCCCAGCTGGAGAGCCAGCCTTGGGGCGAGGAGCGAGCGGCCAGGCAAGCCAACACCAAAACACCGGCACAGGTCTCACCGCTCCCACCCCTCCTTGCAAACCACCAGCAGCACACCCAGCCCTGGCTGTGGGACAGCCGCCGGCTCCAGCCGCCAGGATTGAGCTCAACGCGGGCTGCAGCGGCCGGGTCCGAACAGGACTCTCCGCAAAGCTGCCGAATCGTCCCTCTTTGATTGCTTCGCCCCTCCCGCCCGTCCTCGCAGCTGAGATACAACTCAATTGTGCTCTTAATTAGGGGAGCGAGTGCCTAAAAAAGAAAAGGGCAGCAATTAGACTTGAAGCACTGTTACTAGACATATTTAACTCGACTGGGCTATTCTGAACACTGCCCTCTAATCACACAGGCTGCGAAGAAAAAATATAAATAAATGTCTTTGTCAGGCATTACAAAGGCAGCTTTGCGCTCTCCAGACAGCAGGCAGGATGTATCATTATTATTACGATTATTCTGCTCCAATGATAAAATAACCATTAGGAGAGCTGCACTCATTAGCAGGTTCTGACCCTCTTTCCTCTCCATGAATTGGGAGAGATTGATGGGAAGGTGCTGGCCAGGGCCTGGCATTTAACACAGGCTCTAAAATGGAAAATAAATCTGACTTGCACAGGAATGCGGCCCCTTCTCCCACTGACCTTTGGGCGCTTTGATTAATTCTGCGGGCCACAAAATTATTAGAGGCCAGCATCACCAGCAGATGCGTCTCCAGGCTTAGCTGTGGGATACGGCGAGCGGGCCCAGAGCCCGCGGGCAGCGCGGCGTCCTGGCACAGCGCCGCTACCCCCCTCGTTGGTGGAGTCGGCAGAAATTGTTTATTGCTGACATTTCCCATCAGCGCCCAGGGTGACGGGGAGGCTGAAGTAGCTTCTATTTATACCTGCGGGATGAAAGGCGAAACGCAGTGATAAATCTGTGCTCTGCTCCCTTACCCAGCCCCTGTCCTTGCAGGCTACGTACCCTTGTCTGGCCCTCGCAGCGTGGCGGGATCCACCCCCTCGCTGGCCTGGGACACCCCAGGGAGAACAGTTTGTCCACCCAAGAGACGCTCAAGACATGGAAGAGGCACTGGAACTTGGAGCCCAGACCCACCAGCTTCAGCCCAACCCGCAGAGGAGGGAACCGGCGATTGAGCGCACTCCTTACCTTCCAGAGTCAGGGAAGCTTTCACATCACAACTGCCATTAGATGGAGCAGCAAGGCTCTACGCTGGGAGAAACTGAGGTGTGCACAAAAAAACCTACTATAGAACTAATTAGAAAGAAGTCCAAAAGCCTTAAGTCCCTCTGCTTATCAGCGTTGCTGCTCCTAAGATAATCTGTTCACGGATTTTCTGCCAGGGAGATCAGAGTGGAGCAGTAAAAAGACTGCTGGGGATTGTCTGGATTAGCTCTCCCTTACAGAAAGCACAGGTTCAGTAACCTTCAGACTGGGTATTTTTTAATGCACTATTAAAGATAGGTCCCTATTCTTCCATCGCTTTAATTTTCCTCTGCAATGGAGATAATTTTAAAGGTCCTGAAAGGCAGCAAGTCATTCTGTGCACTTAGAGCCCCGTGCAAAACGTCAGTAAAATGACTCCTTAGGAGGAACAGAAATTATTTCTTGCCATTTCCAAGCAGGGACGCTGAAGATGGCTTTGGCAGCTGGCTGTGTGTACTCCTGCCTCCCTGGGTACGGCAGCACCTCAACGCGGCCCAGTGGCACAGGCAGAACGGGCTCCCTGCCCCACGGGGGAGTGAGCCCCAGAAAACCCCCAGGGTTACCCCTGGGAAACAGCACGGTCTGTCCTGGCAGCCTCCCACAGCTGGGGTCGAGCTTGCCCAGCACCCGCAGCGCTCCCACTCCACGCACAGACCCTTGGGCTGCTGCTTTCGACTCCCTGCTTCCGCGGGAAGAGGGTGCTGGGCTTCTCAGGGGCAGAACCCACAAGGTGCTGAGTCCAGGTGCTTCAGACCCCAGTGGGTGTAAGCCCCCAGGTCTGATGGTAGCACTGACCTCTGGCACGAGCCCCCCGCCACGGGCATCGCTGCGGGTTTCTGCGTCAGCCGGGGAAGCTGGTTCAGGCAGGTGGAAATGGGACACTTCTGAAAGTCAGCATCGCCACCAGCTGCTCCATGAAAAAGGTGTCCCGTGGAAAGTTGTGGGACATGTCCCAGGGTCAGCACACCATGCTGGGACACAGACATTCCTGCCGGCACCTGGACCACATGGTGCCAGTTGGTTGCTGCAGGCAGGGCCGGACGTTCCCAGTCCTGCACAAAAACCCAGCAGGGATCGGATCCAGCACAAGCAGGAGACCTTCCTTCCTTGGAAGCTGCGTGGATGTGGTTGAATTCAACCGGACCAGGAGTGAGCAACAAGCACAGCTGTTCTTTCTTACAACTGCTCCCAGCCTTGTCATGGGTTTTTCACTTAAAAATCTACAGCAATTAATATTTCTTCATTTTGGAGACACAGCGCCAGCCCCTGGCAAGCTCCAGAGCAGGGAGCTGCTTCTTCACAAGGCTGGTTGATGGATGCTCATCAGTTCTTCTGTCTTCTCCAGGAGGAGTGTTCGGAGGAACACTTATCTGCTCAGAACAGTTCAGAGACGCAATTATGTTTTACAGCACTAAATGGTCCCTGATGTCAGCAGCAATTAGACTTTCAGCAATTTCAATTTAGAGATGGCCTTCAAATATCTCCCTCTCTCTCCCTTTAATGAAATACAGTATTGCAATTAACAACCCCCCAAAATTGCCTTCAGTGTTAAATACAAAGATGAAAGATCTGGGAACCCCTTGGGCTCGAGCGTGTTGGAGTACGGGGTGTCGGCGAAGGCACGAGGGCGGTAGAGCGGCCGCAGGGCAGGGACCCTCCCTCCTCCAGTGGGGCACGGTCTCCCCTCCTGCACACCGGGACCAGGGGAAGGTGAAGGGCTGGGCAGGCTGCTGGGGAGGGGGCCAGGCAGAAGGAGAGCCCCTCGTTAACCAGAAGCTGCATGGCTCCTTTATTAGCAGAGACACTGGAGGCCACAGCCCTTAACACAGAATTATAAAATCATTTAGAATGGAAAAGACCTTTAAGATCATCAAGTCCAACCATTAACCCAGCACTGCCAAGTTCACCCTAAACCATGTCCCTCAGGACCACATCCACATCTCTTAAATCCTTCCTGGGATGGTGACCCCCACCCTGGCCCTGGGCAGCCCCTTCTGATGCCTGACAGCCCTTTCCATGAAGAAATTTTCCTTAATATCCCATCTACACCTCCCCTGACACAACTTGAGGCCGTTTACTCTTGTCCCATCACTTGTCACTTGGGAGAAGAGACCAACCCTCACCTCTCTCCACCCCCCTTTCAGGGAACTGTAGGGAGCGATAAGGTGTCCCCGAGCCTCCTCTTCTCCAGGCTGAACCCCCCCAGCTCCCTCAGCTGCTCCAAAGAGGAACTGTGCTCCAGACCCTTCCCCAACTCCGTTCCCTTCTCCGCACACGCTCCAGCCCCTCAGGGTCTCTCTTGCAGTGAGGGGTCCAAACTGACCCCAGGATTCGAGGTGTGGCCTCACCAGTGCCCAGCACAGGGGGACAATCCCTGCCCTGGTCCTGCTGGCCACACTGTCCCTGATGCCAGCCAAGATGCTGTTGGCCTTCTTGGCCACCTGAACACACACCAGCTCATATCCAGCTGCTGTCAACCAACACCCCCAGGTCCTTTCAACCAGGCAGCTTTCCAGCCCCTCATCCCCAAGCCTGGAGCGTTGCAGGGGGTTGTTGTGGCCCAAGGGCAGGATCCAGCATTTGGCCCTGTTGAGCCTCGTACAGTGGCCTTGGCCCATGGATCCAGCCTGTCCAGATCCCTCCGCAGAGCCTGCCCACCCTCCAGTAGATCCACACTCCCACCCAACCCAGTGTCATCTGCAAACGGACAGCAGGTGCCCTCGATCCCCTCATCTGGTCATTGATGAAGATACTGAACACAACTGGCGCCAACACAGCCCTGGGGAACAAACACCACCAGTGGCCGGCCACCAATGGGATCTCACTCCACTCACCACCACTCTTTGGGCCTGCACAGCCAGCTTTATACCCAGCGAAGAGCACACCCGTCCAAGCCACGAGCCGCCAGTTTCTCCAGGAGGATGCTGTGGGAAAGGGTGTCAAAGGCTTTACTAAAGTCCAAGCAGATAACACCCACAGGCTTTCCCTCATCCACTAGGCGGGTCACCTTGTCACAGAGGGGATCAGGTCACTCAAGCAGGACCTGCCTTTCCTAAACCCACAGTGACTGGGCCTGATCACCTGCTTGTCCTGTACATGCCACGTGTTGGAGTAGGGATGCCCAGACAGACCCTGCTCACCCTCACATGCTGGCTTCACCGGGTACCCCACACTGATCCCCAGCATTTCAGGGTGTCCCTGGCCACAGTCATCCCTAGGAACAAGCATCTCCAGGGGCTGAAGGTTCCTCAGCTCCTTGGAGGACCAGGAGCACCCGATGCACAGCCTACACCTGGACCACTGATGGGGTGGCCAGCAGGAAAGGGGGAGAGCTCACCTCACACCAGCACCTTCCCAATATCCAGGTATCCCACAGGAAACCCAACAGGAGCCAAAGCAAAGTCACCTTGGTTAACACGCCGCGTCTCCCCTGGGAGGGCTAGAAGCTCCCTCAATACCCCCAAACCTCAGGTCCAACACTGCCCGTTATCTACGCACATTTCTTTGGCGAAAGCAGCTTGGGGGTGGTATTTGTCCCAGCCCACGGCAGGGGGTTGGAACTAGATGATCTTTAAGGTCCCTTCCAACCCAAACCACTCTATGGTTGGCAAAACCAGGCTCCAGGCTCTGCCGAAATCCGCAGTGGTTTGTTTAGTTTCCTGAGTAAAAAAAATACTTCTTTTGGCCTTCTCTGGATTGAAAAGACGATTCAAAGGTTATAAATAGCAGTGGCAGCATATGCTAAGGAGCTGCGTTTCAGAAGTAAATACCCTCATCGTTTCAATGCACATTTCCCCTCCTCGTCGCTCCTGCCGCCTCCTCTGGGGCTGAAAGCACCGCCAGGTGACTTGCAAACCCTGCACCCCTTAAGACCTTCACTTTTCTTTACGTCTATAAGCAGCCAGTAATTAATAATCTGCATGACGGCTTTGCCTGCCTAATTATCTTTTTGCTCACAATAACAGTCTTCCTAAATAACTTGTGCAGCGTTGCTTGCAGCGGGCGTCACGAGCAGCCGTGCACCAGGACAGGCCTCTCAGCTGTAGTTTGGAGAAGTCGTTTTTGTGCTGCTGCAGCTCGGGAGCTCACGAGCCTGCTCCTCCCATCAATAAGGCTGGGCACGCTATAAAATTGGCCGGGTTCGTACATACATAAACAGCCCCGGAGCACTGGCAGGAACAATAGGCAGGCAGCGCTTCCAGAACCGCCAGCTCCCACTGCAACCCCACGCTCTCGGGCTGCCTCCCCATCCAAAAACCCAGAGCCAAACCTGTACAGAGGAGGGGTGAAATTCCAGTGCTGGCCGCAGCCTCCCTCCAAAGCCAAACAGCAGCTCAGGAGAACGAGCATTTCTCCAAGGGCTAGAAACTTGCTGGCACATTACAGCAGCAGGATGGCTGCTCCTTCCAGTGATGTCCCCCCACAGCAGCCCCCTCAGAGGGACTGTGTTTCTACCCCTTGCACGGAGATTTCAGAGAGCTTTAAAAACCTGTAAGGTACAAATTCACGCTGGTGCTGTGGAGAGGAAAGCGCAGACACTCGAGGGGCAGGGATTTAGTGAAACCAGGGGAGATGGGAGGCGACACCCAGCTCCTCGCAGGTGGCACATTGCCACCTAGCTGGCATTTCCTTATTTTCCTTGCCAACCAAGATCCTTCCCCTGGCAGCTGCTGCGTGACTAAGTGGGAAGCATCCCTGGGTGGCTGAGGACCCCAGGAGCCAGGGCACTGCTGCTGTCACTAGGTACCAGCCAGGGGAACCAAAGACGAGGTGACAGACGGGTGTAGTAGCAAATATCCCCCTTCCCAGCCCCAAATCCTGGCTGATCACCACAGAAGCTAGCACTGGTCTGAGGACACCAAACACGTGTTTCCCCACCTCTCCTGCCTCATTCCTCGGCAGCTCCGCTGGGGACAAACACGCTGCGGGAAGAGCCCTGCTCTGTACAGCTTGGGCTCCGGTCCCGGCGCATCCCTGCAGACAGAGGACAGTAGAGGCATAGGGCAGTGATGAGTCTCTCTCCCAAGGGCCTTCCAAGGCCTCTGGGATGGCAGAGGGTGCCAACCACGACTCTGCAAATCCTCACAGCAGCTCTGCTGGTGGTTCTGATGGGAAGGGATGGCTCCAAACCATTACCAGTCCTCCCAGAGCCAGCCCCGACATCTCCGCTCATTATCTGCTCTGTTAGCTCCCCGGCCCCCTCGCTCCCTGCCACTCACTGCATTCAACAGGCTGTTTACGGCTGCCCTGTGGGGACCACGCTTGTTTTCCTTGGCATCTCCACAGCTCCCTGGCTCCACAGGGCTGCATTGTGGTATCCCAAATCACTGGCCTCAGCCGCCCATGTCCCAGAGCCATCAACCTGGCACTAGAACAGGTTGCCCAGAGAAGCTGTGGGTGCCCCATCCCTGGGAGTGTCCAAGGCCAGGCTGGATGAGGCTTGGAGCAACCTGGGCTATGGAGGGTGTCCCTGCCCACGGCAGGGGGGTTGGAACTAGATGATCTTTAAGATCCCTTCCAACCCAAACCATTCCATGATTCTGTGATTAACCCAAACCGCTGCATCAGCCTCCTAGTGCCTGTTGCCAGCTGCCCATGACAGCAGGTCTCCTCCCACCCTTACTGCATCTCAGCCAGGTCCCTGCCCATCTCCGGGGGGATCCCACCCAACCCCTGCAGCCCTGGGATTCTTGGTTTTCCCAAAGCACCAAACACACACAGGCACACACACACATCCCTGCTCCCTGTGGATGCCGAACCACTGGGTCAGGCCATGCTCACTGGATGGGAGCCGACACTGATGCTTCTCCCAAGGCTGCCCACATCCCAGGGAGAAACCATCTGCGGGAGAGGAGCTCCTGCCAGCTCTGAAGGCACCTCCCAGGATTGCTGGTGGGGCTGGGAACACCACTAGGCAAGGGATTAAGAAATGCAGTGCAGGCATCCAGCCCTGCCAGGGGTGCCGGAGGTCAGGCAGGGAGGCTGGCAGCCCCTGCCCAATGCCACCCTGGCACTGCTGCGGTGACTGAGCAACACGGCCCTGGCACCCATCAGGTTGGTGCTGCTGGAAAGCCAGGAACACCAGGCTGGGGAAGTAACCCCGGGCAGGAATAAGTGTATGGGAAACCCAGACAAATGCTGCATTTCTCCAGGCAGGGGCAGCTTTACTCCCAGCCGGCCAGCCAGCACCGTTGGAAACCTGCAGGCAGGTGGGACAATCCTCCTCTGGATGGATCCTGCCATGGCAAAATCCCTCTCCCTGCACATCCCCAGGGGCTATGCTGCGAACATCTCTGAGGTAAGACACTCCCCTGCCCAGCAAGCCCTTGACTCTTGGGCGCTGCACCCAGGCTCTGACACCACGGTTCCCGGAGACCTCAGTCAACTCCCCGAACCCTCTGTGTCACCGGAGGGAACTGACACCATCTAACCCCCGATGCTGTCCGGCCGTACAGGCGGAGACAGGCTCCCCAGGGGAAATTTAGTGCAGGTGACTAATGCAGCAGCCCTGAATCACCCGCCGAGGATGTGGGGGAGCTGAAAGACACTCCCCAACATAGCCGATGGCTCAAGTCAGGCTGCGTGAATCCCCTTCTAGCTCCCCGCCTGGGCGATGGGGCCAGCAAGCCCTCATCTCATTTTGTGACTTGGCTACTAAACATGGAGGAGTGACAGTCTCAACCTGCACATTCATGCCAACCAGTGCTCTGAGAGCATCTGGGACCATCCCGTGCTGTCCCTGGAGATGTGACCCCAGCAGTACCACTTCCCCGCTCTACTCCTGGCACTGCTGTGCCTTTGCCAGCAGAAAACCCACCACATCTGGGAAAACAGCCTCAGCAGCTTGCCTGACACCTGTTACGCTGCAAGAAACACTCTTCCTAACACCAGCCGGGGTGAGACAAACACCCACCGGCCCCTGGCATGGAGCCGAGCCGCTTCCCAGCATCCTCAACAGGGCTAAATGCAGAAGGCAGCGCCCCGGGCAATTTCCCCGTGAGTCAGGCTGTGAAAGCACTGCGTCCCACAGCCCCAAGCACTTCAGCTCCCACACACACCTCTGGCTCTGAAGCCCAGTTGCTCCCATTTCTATTGCCAGGATAAGCAAAGACAATCTAATAATTAGAGCAGCAAATAACCCAAATCCAGTTAAAGTCACTGTGAACTGCCTGGCTGGGACAAACGTGGCTCAGTGGAGATGTTCTCACTGGGAGTGCAGCAGCTCTCGCCTCCTCCAAAGAGAGCGTGACCCCGACACTGGGTTAGGGAGAAAAGGAGCATCAGTTTGAGGCTTGCACCCAGAGCCCCAGCCTCTCCCAGGGCTCTAGCTGGGGGTCAGCAGGCAGCGGGGGGCACGGGGGCAGCTGTGCCGCCTTGCAGCAAGCACAGCCCTTCAGGGACCTCTCCCCAGGGCCATGCTCTGGGGTCCAGCATCGATGGCAGCAGCCCAGCGCCCAGCAGCGAGGGAGCGATGCCGAGGCACGGCTGTGACATTTTTCACAGGGAAAGCCACCGCCTGCCTGGTGCTGGGCCGTAAACAGCTCAGCGTCGTGGGAGCTCAGCCTCCCCCTTCCCTCAGGATGAGCACGCAGCACCGTTCAGCAGCACCGACTCCCTTCCTCGGCATCTCCCAGCTTCAAACTTTGTGCTCAGCCCCTGGCAGGATCTGGCCCCCAAAGGCTGGGCTGAACAGAGCCCTTGGATTGCAACCAACCTCCAGGAAAGCAACACTATCCCAGCCACCGTGGCTGGCAGAGCCAGACAGCAGCTGCTTTGCAGCCTGCGAGCTCCACCGAGCTGGGTGGGAAGGACGTTCTGGGTGGGGAGGGGTTAAACCTCACTGCAAACACCTGCATCTACCAGAACCAAAGCCTTCTGTTCAAAAGCCCCCGCACACACACTCTGGTTTCACGCAGGGCTCTGTCTGCAGCTGGAGGGTGAGGAATGACACGCCGGAGTTTGCCAAAGGAGAGGGCAGAGATTTCCCAAGCGGATGTCATTCCAAACAAATCTTCCCGATCTGGAGCCGGGCAATGCTGGAGCATATCACCAGCTAATCAGCAGGGGGGCTGGAGCAGGCTGCACCACCGAGACGGATTAACCCAAGGGTCTGCGCCCAGCTGGCAGCCTTTGGAGACAAGGAGCCGAGCAGGGATGAGGCAGAGAAGTGCATCAACCACAACGACAAAGCACAGCAACTGGTGGCTCTTGGGAGACTTCCCTAGTTTGGGTTCAGCAGCCAGCCTGGCTGCAGCAGGGATATTCCCAGGGCCTCCCTCCACCCAGGGGCAGCGCCCGAGCGGTGCTGTGACAGCCCCCCTGGCTAGAGCAGAGGGCTTGTCACTGCTGCAAGGTAATCCCAGGGATGGACAGCAAGGCCGGCAGCAGGGAAGGGTGCACGGCTCGGGCAGCATGACGGGGGACCAGTCCTAAGACCCACCCTTGCCCTCGGCACCCGACAAACTCCCATGGAAACTTAGGAACTCACTGCAGTCGTCGGACTCGTAGCCCTCGGGATCCACCACCTCCTCAGGTGCTTGACACTTGGCCGGCTGCTCGGAGGGCGTCGTGCCATAAGCCCCGAAAAGCTGGTCCACGTCCTCGTCGTCCTCGCGGGGACCCTCGGCGGGGCTGACGGAGGGCTGGTTGACGGCGGAGCGCAGGGTGCCGCTGCGGCCGACGGCGGCGGGGAGCCCGCGAGGGAAGCGGGGGAAGTAGTCGGAGATCTGCTTGATGGGTTTGATGGGGCCGGGGCAGACGTCAATAGCCATGTGCTCCTGGATACTTATGGTCATTTTCTCTCCTTTTCGGAGTGTCATGCATGCGGCTGTCGGCGCCAAGCCCAGCCGGAGAAGCCCGGACTGTGCGTGAGCGAGCCGGGAAGTTTCTGCCGGAGGGAGCGGAGGCAGGCGAGAGGGGAGGCTCCGGCAGGCACCTTACGTGGTTCTCGCGCCCTGAGCCTCAGACGCCGCACGCATGCTGCTGCCGCCAGCCCCGGCTCTCGCACAGCCCCTGATCCTGCCAGCGCTGCCTGTGAATAAGTGAGCGAGACGGAGAGACGGATAAGAGGCAGGGGGTGGGCTCTCGGGTGATGTCACCAGCTAGCAACAAAGCGGTACCCAGCAGCGGAGGAATGAGGGCTGTGGCCGGCCTGCCGCCTTGGCCCCACGGCCACCAGCGTGGGCAGCCAGCCCCCCGCCCCTTCCCGAGTAAAACCCCACTGTGCCCATGGGGAGAAAAGGAGAAGTTGGATGGAAGCCCACCTCCCCACACCCAATTCATCCCATCTCCCTCCCAAAGCAGGGATGGTCCCCACCAGACCTCTCCAGAGGGGGGAAGGTCATCGTGTGGGGTCAGGAGCCGCTGTCCTGCTGTGTCGCATCCTGGCGGAGAGGGAAGCCGAGCTGCCTCAGCCCCCGGGGACCGTGGAGCCCCCTGTGCCCTCCCGGCTGGCGGGGCCGTGCCAGAGAGATGCTCTGCTGCATACTGAGCAGGGGCATGGGTAGCACGCAGCCCGCTCCCAGCTCCAGCCGCACCTCTCCCGCAGGGGCGGCCCCAGTTAGGCACCCCGCTGCCGTAGCTGGCCCCAGCCCCCGGCAATGTCCCCTCCAGAGCTCAGCACCAGCTGCTGCCCGCAGCCTCCGGAGCTGGGAACGCACCGGGGACTGAAGCAACACATGGCACTCGCTCGCAGCCGGCTCGTGGCTGCTGGCATGGAGCAATGCAGCAGGTAAAGCATCGCAGGGGAGCAAGCCATGGGCTGGGCCAGGGCCCACAGCAAGCGTAGCCAGGCTCAGCATCCCCCCGGCAACCTTTCTGGGCAGGCACATTGCCCCGTCACGAGCCACAAAGGGGACATGCTCCCCACAGGCTCCCTGGGAAATGCTGTGTTTTGCTCAGGGAGTTGGTCTCAAACTGGTGTTTTTAACCTAATCTCCTGCGTTCAAATCAATAAATCAGTGGTTCCACGCGCTCCTGGAAGCGGACTTTTGAGCAAGGAGTGCGAGAAGAGAGATGCTTTGAGAACACGGTGCAAAACGCTGCACAGAAACTCACCCTGCCCAGGAAAATGTGTCTGAAATATTTTGTAAGGGCAATTCCCCCAGTGCAGACTTTCTGCTGGCTCAGGCGTGGTGGGTCTGGCACGAAGCTGGGACACACTGCGGGCACTGGTCACCCACCACGTCAAGCCGACCACCGCCGGGTACCGCCAGGTAACCCCAGCACGCACAGATTCCGTATCGATGCGCGCAGAACCGCAGCCTCCTGCAGGCTGGCATGCAGATGCCTATTACAAATAAAGGTCCATTCTTTGGAGAACTTTCTCCAAAACACAGCAAAATGACACCCATCTTTTTTGTCTAATGAAGAATTCAATTTTCCGTCAGATTTTGGTAAATGTTAATGAAAGCCCCTGACTCACAACACACAGGCAAACTAACCTAATTTACTTCTCGCTGGGAAGCAAACACTTCTCTCCTGAAGCATCCAAACTTGTCATCGCTCTGTACCTAGACATGATGAACACAGATGCTCTAATGACCTGGGAGAACAGGAGACCGCTCAGCCGCTCCTTCACCTCTCCACCATATTTTTGCTCCGAGGCAGCTCCCGCTCGATGCGCAGAGGTGATCCATGCTGTTCTGCCAGGAGACAAACTGCTCTCTCGCAGTACGGTCCGGCAGCGGACCCAGCCTGAGACACTTTAACCCCCTTTCCCACATCCAAGGACTCCTAATGTGATTTCAGGTGGAAATGTCACGCAGTCGAGGCTGGAAAACTCGTGGGTGGCAAGAGGATGGGTGGGAACGTCACGGGTGGCACCAAGAGCTGGGTTTGGAGCAGTCAGGATGTGCTCATCCACACAAGCTCCATTTTTGGGTGCAGCATCCAGGATGTGGCGTGGACTCAGAGAGAACGAAGCAAAAATTGGGCCGGATGCCCAGAAAATAGCAGCAATTGCATCTAAGAAAGGGCAGATAAATAAATAAATAAAATTAGGTTATGTATGAGAGCCTAATGTCATTACAGAAGCATTATTATTTCAAACGTTTCCTCAAAGACCCAAACAGACAAGGTCAGAGCATCAAGGCTCTGGGAATTGCGGTGAGCCCCCTGAGCTCTGCCTCCTCCCGTGTCATGCAGCACCCCGAAAGCTGCCCCGCAGCACCGACAGGCCCAGCAGCACCGACAGGACACGCTCAGCTCACCCAAACATGCAGAGAGCAGCCGATGACGCACGGGGCAGGATGCGTGCAGGGACCAGATTAAGGGAAAAGTAAAGACAGAGCTGAAGCACACAAACCTCCTCGTCATCAGGGCAGGACTCGTCCCCAAGGGAGACGCTGTCCCCAGACCTTACAAGACACAAAACCAAACTTACTGCTAATAGCCCAGATGGGACTTTCTAGTCTCTGACTGATCCCAAGCCTACTTAAAGCAGCTGGAGCCTTTCCTTGGCTTTTAATGAGTCCCAAAGCAGCTTGGTTTTGATAAACCACACTTTTCCTATCGTCTCACACTGTCTGAATGTTTCCTCCTAGGCTGCAGAGCCCAGTATTCACCGAGGGCTCCCTGAACAAGTCCGGGGCTAGCTGCACACCCAGGCACCAAGCGCTGGCATACATGACGCACGCCAACACGGAAGGTAGAAGGGACAAAAATAGAGAGTTGGGCTGGGAGACAAAAGCAGGGCTTGGAGACACAAAGCCAGTTTCCAGGTAAAGCTTTTAATTCCCACCGTCTGTCTAATGCCCTGGAATGTGACTTGATTTGATCCCTCGCTCTACCGGGGTGATTCAGAGCTACCGCAGTGCCCACGCAAATGGCCTTCATTTCACCAAAAAGGGGAATGCTGGCTCCCTCGCCAGCCTGGAAAGGGGGGAGATAGCTTAAATATCACGTGGCTGCTTCCAGCAGTGGGACTGACTGCTCTGCCTGGCAGGGAGCAGAGCCACTCTGCAGTGGGATACTCCATCCCTGGACATCCTTCCGAGAAGAAGATGGCCATCACAGAGTCAATGGAATGACAGGGGAGAGCACATCGCCCCTGTCATAGAATCATGGAATGGTTTAGGTTGGAAGGGACCTTAAGGATCATCCAGTTCCATCTGTTCTGCCAACAGCCATGTTTCCTCCAGTGGCGTGTGCAAGTCGCGACAACAGCCGGAGCTCAGCACACGCAACATTGCACTTCAGCAGCTTGTTCTGAGGTGCAACAGAGTGGTTCGGCTGCTAACATCAGATAAGGGCATGGGCTGGTGTGCCAAAAGCATCCCATAATGACAGCTGGGATGTGGGATGCAGGAGCCATCACTCTAACTCCAGCCCAGGCTCAGAGAAGGATCCTGTCCCAGGACAGCTTAGACTTCAAATATTGCCCTGAACAAGGGGCATAAGCAGAGATGCAGGTACATCCCAAACAAAGCCTGTGCCACTAACTGCCCCGTGCCCTGAGCAGAGCCATGGAGCAGCCCAGCTTCCTTCTGTGACCGGGGAGCCGTCCCATGGCAAAAGGGTGGCCAGAAGGAGCATTCCCACAGCAAACAAAACAGTAGCACGTAGATTAAACACACATCCAGAAACGCAGGCTGTCCTCAAGACACACTTCACCCAAATTTGCTTCAAATGCCAAGCATAAATTCTGCTGTTATTCCAGGTTTAAATCGACAAGAATAAGGGCTGATTCCAGTTTAATCAATTCCTTTCCAAATGAGAAGTGCAGCAGCAGAACTGCACATCCCCATCACTCATAGATTCAGTGACCAACTCACCAGTTCTGTGTCTAATACCTTGTCAGCTCAAACCCAACTGATCTCGCAGAAACCCTCCGCTCTGCCGCTGCTGCTGGAGAAGAAACATGAAGAGCCAGTGCCAAATTAACGTCTCCGTTTGCAGGAACTACCTCTGGATCTCACCCTTGAACTCGGGGACCCACTGCAGGCTGGGCACAGGGAGGATTCACAGTCACCCAGGGAGGGGTGAACCCCAGCTTGCTTTCTGCTTTTTCCCCAGCCATTTTTAAGCCTGTGTTAAGGCACAGCAAGTACCCACGAGCCTTGGGCATGACAGTAGATAACGCCAGACCAGCCTGGCTGCAGGGACAGGAACAGGGGCTACTCACGCTGCCAGCCCAGCCCTGCCAACGCTGCTGGAAGAGACCCGTCCATCCCCCTTTGGGGTGACACGGCACCTACAGCATCCCACCCCGCTGGTAGGTATGAAACACAGTTATTTCTTAATCCAACGAGCTTAGCTCCAGCATGGCTGTGCGCATGGGAAGGGGGTTAATTGAAAAGCAACATGTGCCTTGCTCCTAGGCTCGTGCAAGGCGCTGTCTTCTGGCTGATGCACAGCTACCAGCAACGAGGCTGCTTCCCCTGCAAGATCCCTGCCCTCGATTGCTGAGGAGGCTTGGCTGAGCCCGTTGAGTGCGCTGCGGACCCTACCTGGTTAAACACCGTTTGCATTTGCTAAATAAAGCAATAATAATAATGATAACTAGGAAACTTGGCTAAATAATCCTAAGAGGCTTACTCCAGGCTGTGCCGATTAAGGCTCCCCAGCAGTGCCGATATCCCAGCGCACCCTGGCCCCCACTGCTCCTCTGCACAAACAGCATCTGAGGTTATCTGTGCTCAAACGGGCCCTGCTAACAACCATCATTCGACCAGATTTAACCAGCAATTACTAGCTGTGAACAAAATTACTGTGGTAAAATACAACCCACACTCTATTACACAGCAGACACAAACAAACCCTTTCAGAAAGGCAGGCAAAGGGCAAGTGCCAGCAAGAAAGAGACCTCTCCCCTTAAAATATCGCTTAAGGTTCCCGGAGACCTTAGGAGACATCCAACTTATGGCAAAGGGGGATGGCGACTTTCTCACCAGCACTTTGCTCCCCGCAGATGGACCTGCAAAGGGAGCTCCGCAGAGGACAGGAGGGAGTAGGGAGGCAGCTGCTCTCTGAGCATCTTCAGCACCATTCAGGATGGGCTCAGAATAGCTAAACTTGCGGTAGGGGCTGATGTTTAATGCGTAGCATATGTTGCCATTTCAATGTGAATCCTGAAATAGTTGGTGTTTTGTTTCGTAATTTTAATGCACTGGGTTTGGGAGTTCTGTGAAATTACTCTCCTGTTCCGGGAGCGAACATGCTGTGCATGTGCACCCTAACATACCGTTTCCAACATATAATTCACCTGCAAATCAACCAGAGCAGATGATCAGTTGCTGTGAGTACGAGCTACATGGAGCACATACTAAATACACACAAATTCACTAGGGGTCGATCTGTGCACACTGGGAAGGGGAAGCTGCAGGAAAATCCAACTGAACAGTGCACAAGGGGAGGGTGTGCGGTCCCTGAGCATTACCGGCCTGCACGTCTCTCTCGCCATGGAGGGTAAAGCCAGCGGGGCTGGGGAGCAGCTGGGCAGCTCTACAACTGCACAAGCGTGGCCCATGCGCCGACTGCTCCCCAAACCCAGGGCAAGAGCAGAGGCACCCCCACGCCCTGCACAGGCAAACCTGCATTCTCGGGGCTGGTCTGGCTGCTTTCAGGAGTCAGATGATTTGGATTCAGCCCTCGATAGAAGCGTAAGCCAGGTGCCTCACTCTGGTATCGCTGTCTTGCAGTGAGCATCTTTCACAGAAAACAAAACTTGCATGAGAGAGGGGCCAGGGCAGCCCTGGGCAGAGCAGGACCCCGAGCCCCGGCTGCCCTGAAACACCCTCCCCGTAACTGCCTTCAACCTGCTGACATCCCCTCTTGGGACACAGCACTATCCAGGGCCAGCCCTCAGCGATATTTTCTTAGAAATGAGCCTTATTTTGACTTTTTCCTCTTACTTCCCTCATGCTCCCTGGGTTCCCCTAACTCCAGAGCCTTAGCAGGGGTTTGCCAGCGCCAGACCAGGCAGAGCCACCTTTTCACATCGTGCTGGCTCTCCTCCTTATGCGCCTGTAAGCTAAACACAGACCCAATCCCTTGCATTCAAGGGAGGGGAAGAGTTCTGTGTAGCATCAACTCTTATTAGGCTAATTTTATCTGCTCTCAGTGCTTTTCTGAGCTGGAGTCAATGTCCTCTGAGATTATCCAGCTGACTTGTCTTAGTAGTTCTACCCTGCTTTTACCTCTTCCCTTCCCGGCTGTCTCCCAGCTGCAGGAGGATGACAACAGCACTTCTCAAGACTTCCCAGGCAGCCAGGAGCAAAGCCCAATGTTTATTCAGCAGCAGCACCTTATCCTACGGCGGTTGGGACACGCAGCAAGCGGTACCCAGCCAGCACCATCAGTATTTAGGGCCTGGCCCTGTTGCCATGGAAATTGATAGATTTTCTGCTCACATTTTGGTGGGAGGAGGCATTTCTGGAGTCACCACTAGCTTCCAGAGTTAACATACACGAAGCCAAGAGAGGGCAGAAAGCAGCCAAGCTCTGGGGAGGTAAGGGAAGGACTGCTCCCACCCCACACTTAAAGAATTTGGAGCTGGATGCAAGCAGAAGGAAAAGGCCACCGATAACCGACAGCATGAAGATGCTGCACAGTGAGCTCTGGGGATTCATGAAATAACATCTTGGTTTTGCAGAATTAAAGAGCAATTTGGCTGCATTAAGAGAGCATTATAGCTGTTCCTCTCCCACATGCACATCAGGATAACGACATCCTGTCACAAGCAATCTAACCAAAGCCCCCGTTCGGTGCTGATAGCATAGTAAATGTACCTGTCACAGCCCTGCAAAGGCTGGTGGAGCTCTGTCCTGGCTGCTGCTCCTCCCAGCTGCAGCCAGTGTGGCTGGGACTTGTTCTGCCCGTCCCTGGATCATGAGACTCAACCAGCCTCGGTGAGCTGCAAGGGACTCGGCCAACAGGGCTTGCAGGGCGTTTTCCTGACCCCATCCACAGAACCCAGTATCATGCCAACATTGCAAAAAGCAACATAAATGAAAGAGCAAAATGAAAGGCCCTGGAGTTGTGCAAAGAAAAGGGCAAATCCGTGTCTCCTATGGGGTCAGGCTGCTGGAGGGGGCAAACAACCCAGCTTCCCTGAACTGGGCAGGGCTGCTCGTGTTTGCACCGCAGAGACAAACCCGCTCCTTTTGGGAATGCAAACACCCTGTGGATGTACCGGCAGGAGGTACCTGAGGGAGCAATCCTGCCGGCTGGGGAGGCAGCGGGGTGATGTGCTGAGCCCTTCCCCGGGGCAGGCGGCTCTGAGCTCTTCGTGGCTGCCAGCCCGCACGAAGCTGCAGGAGCAGCCGGCGACGAGGAAGCCCCGCCGTGCCCCGGCAAGCGGCTACACCGGCACCTGCAGGTTAGCAGCAAGGAAATTGAGGCCACAGCCGAGACAAGCAGACTCCTGCCCAGAGAGCAGCTTTCCCGGCAGCGCTGAGGCAGGCAAGCCAGCCTGCAGGATCCCTCTCCTCTCAGTTCCATGGGCTATTTAGCCACCTGACCTTATGTCACCCGACGCAGGACAAATTTCCATTCCGCCGTGGGGAAGCCCAAGCGTTTTCCAGCTCTGCAGTGAACCAAGGAAACCAAAACTGCAGAGCAAGGGATAATCCGAGCCTAAAAAAGAGGAGATGGAGGGAGAGGTGAACAGGTACAGTGTAAACATTAAAATTATACCCATCTAAGGGGGGGGGGCACCTCCCAGGTCATTAAGCAGCCAGAGGAGTCACTAGATGGCCCTGCTGGTCCTATTCTTCTGATCACAGTGATGGACATTAAGAAATGCTGGTTTAGCTACTCTGCAGGCTTTTGGGGACTGTGAAATCTGCTCCGAGTCTCCGTCTGGGAGGAAGGGCCTCCCGAGGAGAGCGTGGTAGCTGGGTCATACCTTGGCCATGCATGTAGAGAGGACTCCCCAGGACATGTGGCACCTCCAAGTCTTGCCAGGCAGACGAACGGTCCTTCCTGGTCCTGCCATGACCTGGGTGTCCCCTTCTCTCCCGGAGACCGGCTCCACTTGCCAAAGACACCACAAATCTCTGCCTCAGCATAATCATGTTGACAGTGATGGGTGTAAGAGCCAGGGAACCATATTAATGAACATCGTGTTGCTGGATAATCATGACATTAGCATTATTGAATTAGAACATTTGCATAATTTGGGCATGAGCCACTACCTGCACCGAGACATATGTTTACATGAATTTACATCCATTTGCATCCCAATGAAGCTCGTCTGACCGCATCCTCAGCAGCTTTCTGGGTGACCAGTCACAGCCATTGGCAGCTCAACCCCAGGGACCATCTCCTGCTGTCACTGGGCCACTCAGATGCCAACAGAACAGCAACATTTTTCCTCCTCAGGGTCTTACTCAAGCAGGTTACACCTCAGCTGGGACAGGCATGCCCCTTGCAGGGGTCAGGAGCAACACATCCCCAGTCTCAGCACCAGGATCACCCAGGCTAAAACTGTCCCCTTCCCAGTCCCTATGGACTCTTGCCACCTCTCGAGAGCCTAGCTCCCAGGATAACAGGCAGTGAAGCCCATCCTACTCAGAGCTGTGAAAAGAGCTCGATAAAACACTCCCAGGAGATAGCAAAGCTTGGAATTCAAGAGGCCAATAAAGAGAATATATCCAAAATGAACTCTTTTGTCTCACCTTTGTTTTTTTTAATCACGTGATCTTTGATTTAATTACTTGATTTTACAGGAAGGGGGAGGGAGATTCAATTACTTAATTCCTGATTCCTTAACACAGATGTACTCTGCAACCGTGGGCCACAGAAAGCCAAAAAAACCCCTTCAAAGGCAACAATTTGGTGGCAACATCAGATTCATACAGTTGTGAGAAAGAAGCAGTTTCCCCTCCTGGCCTCCTCAGCAGAACCTGCTCCAGCATGAAAGGAGCACAGTACCACCTGAGCGCAGAGTCCTGCAGCCCACCCACAAAATTACAGCGCGAGAGACATTCAGCGGAGCAGCTGCCTGACTAAATGCCCTTAAGTGCTTCTCTAATGTAGAGCTACACGAGGAGTTACCGAGCCCCTTCGCAGGCCTCGTAATTACGAGTCGGGAGGGACCAGGAGGTGCACGCTAACTCCTCGGGCATCTCCAGCCTCAGAAATTGCTGCTCTGCTCCTTCCAAACACTGACATCAAACAGACAAAAGGACCCGCCCGCCGGTGTCCAAACCATTTCCACCAAGACTCGGAGTAACCACAAGCCTCACCACCACTGAAAGCTTTGCAAATTACAGTGACTTATTTCCAAGCGCTGGCTGCAAGATGCAAAGAGCTAAACCCCGAAGTGCCCTTGGGATTAAACATGCCTGAACCAATCAACGGCAGCGAGGGCAGCAAATCCTGCGGGGAGCTCGGTGGGAAGTTTGCTGGGATGCGGTCAACTGGAGCAGCCCTCTCTCCCTTTTGCTAGTGCAGGTAACGATGCTGCCACGTAAATAAAAGCACTGCTTAGATGAGATAATGTGGTATTTTGGGGGTCTGTTCACCCAACCCACATCCACTCAGTGTCTTGCCACTTCCTGCGGCTGAAGAAAGCGGAAAGAAAAGAAGCAGCATTATGCCACCACTCACTCGGGGGAATCTGACCCCAGGGGACATCCCCACTCAGCCTTGCCCTGCCCAGATGAACCCCCATCCTGTTTTGCAGCCAGATCAGCTGTGTGCTCGCCAGCTGGGCTGCGTGGCATCTCCCCAGCGAAGCAGAGACCAGCCCTGTCACCATGGCACAGAGGAAGGGCACCCGTCCCTGCCATGCACGGCTCCCACCCACTCCATCGCCTCGTACAGCTTCAAAGCCTGGCACCCAGCATGTCTCTGGTCTAACCATTCCTATTATCAAATGGGGACATTTTAACTGGTAAAAACCATGTCAAGACGCTTGGCTGGGAGGCATCTGAGAAGCTCCCAATGCCTTTGGTAAACTTTTATCCTTTGAGTGCATTGTATTTCACTCCTAAGCGGTGCTCCGTTCCCGTCTGGGACCTTTTAGACTCTCAATGTGCATGAGAAACAGAAACAAACTGGGGTCAGAGGGACTGCATCTCAACATGAGGCAGAGAACCAGAATTTCTGGCTGAAAAAGTCCTGCTCGGAGGAAGAACACGTTGGCACGATTGTGTCGTTAGGTGCCAATGCCAACTGGTCATGCCCAATGGCTCGCTGTCGCAAGGAACGAAGGTGGGAGCCCAACACGATGGCAACGTGAGGAGGGAAGGCGCTGGTGTGCCGCTGCCAGGAATGGGCTCGGGCAGGGGCCGAGCACTCACGGTATTTATGACCACTGAGATGGGACGCTGAATTGAGGCTGCTCGAGTGTTTGATCAGCCCAGGGCTGTCAGCGTGGCTCACAGATGGAGACACCAGATAACAGAAGCAAATTAAACCCCTTTTCCTCCCTTCCCTCATCTCTCTAGTGGGCCTCTCTCAGGACAGAGAAAGGAGGAAGGAAAGAAAGCCCAATAAATTAGGTTCAGTGCTGCACGACCTCCTAGGAGCCCTGCACCTCCTCCTGTCTTGACTGGGGATGTTGGATGTCCAGCAAGAGCTGTCAGGCAGAGCCTGGGGGATGTGGAGATGAAAGTTCAGGGATGCAGCCCCTGGCACAGGAACGGAAAGAGCCCAGGGAGCAAGACAGCTGTGATTTCCAGTCCAGCTCAGCTCCAACTTTTGCCCTGATATTCCCAGACAAGCCCTACGCAGAGCCAAAGCAAGGGAGCAGGCCGAGAGCAGAGCAGAGCAGGCAGCTGTGCTCTCATGGCCGCAGCCCAGGTGAGGCACAGGACCAGCCCCCTGCACAGCTCTGGCTGGCTTGCAGACCCTGACCGAGGTGGGGCTGAGTTCCCTGGGCATCCCTGCCCTGCTGCAGGGTGGCTGTGCTGCCACCGGCTGCTCCGCCATTGAGCAAACCCCCTTCTCTGCCTTTCCCGCACACTGGTGCTGTCTCACCCACCTCCTAAATCCATCAGTGTGGGACTGAGCCTGTGCTGCAAAAATCTGATTCCTGTCCGCTTCCCTCTCCACAGAGGCAATGAAACAGGCTGCATCTGATTTCTTCCCTTCCTTTCCTGTCCTCTCACCCTCCTTTCCCTATCTTTGAGGAACAGATGCACCCATTCATAACCATGCAACAGAAAGCGCGTTTGCTTTTCCCACTGCAGTGCAGCTGGTAAAGCATAGGAGGGAAAATGATGTTTTGTATGAATACACAAATTATCTGCACTGATCTTATTACACTTGAATGGCAAACCGTCAGGAAAAGAAAACATGAAAGAGAAAGGCATCGTTTGGGCTGCGACGATGTAGCATCATTATTGTTTATCCTCTCCAGCCACTCCATCATCTTAATCCCACTGTCTCCCACAGTGACAGGTCAGTAATAGTGATCTGCTAAATAGCATGATACAGAGGCTGCCAGAAGGAACACAGGCAGGATGCAAACCCTGCGAGGCAATGCCTGGGAGACGGCAGCACCTCTGGATGTCTCGCCTGCAATTCCCAGGCAGGTCCAGGCCAAGCACCCTATAACTCACCAACATTATCAGTGTTAAAAAGATTCATGTTACGGTGGTACCAATTAGCATCAAACTGCGGGAATACACAGGGGTGATATAGAAACAAAGGCTGAGTAACTCCCTAACCCGCATCCTCACAGAGATATCCTTACTCATCACACAAATCTCCAAAGCCCTCAGCAGGGCTGTGCAAGAAGGGGCACACAGGGTGGAAGGCTCCTGCATGCCCTGAGCATCACCCCTTACAGGGGACCAATGTGTGTGGCTCTGCGCAGGCTCAGCACCTCGCGCCAGGGGTCCTGGGTCACCGAGGCAGCCCTGGGAGCAGTGCAGAGAAGTTTGAGCAGCTCCTGCAACCCAAATGGGGCAACCCTCGCGTTCAACCCCTGGGAAAGGGGCTGGGTTTGTATCCAGGCCGCGTGGCTGAGTTCTCTGCAGGGAACTGAGCCTGTTCTCCCTCCCCAGCCTTCCTCCAATGCAGCAGGGAGAAGAAGCCCTTGTGTTAAAATCTCCATGTGGTGAGTGACCTCTGTGCTCCAGGACAGGAACCAAGAAACATGATTAAATACATGAACTCCACCACACAATACCTGTTTGAAATAGTTCTGCAATCCCTCAGGCCTTAGCTGCAAAGATGTCCACGATCGCAGCGGGCTCAGGCAGGACAGCGCAGCCAGCTCCTCCCTGGTGCAGTGGCATCCGATCAGCCCAGGTGACAACAGCTAATTCCTCATGCTACAGACAACACAGCCACTCCGGCAAGTACGGAAAAACAATCACAAGGTGGAAATTCAAACAGAACACGAGTCACCTGCTATCAAAAAAGGGAAAATTTGGCAAGTTTCCTACTTAGCACTTACTACATCAAGGCTGCTCAATGATGCTAATTAAACAGGTACCTCCCAGACACAGCCAGAAAGATTTATATCCCTAATTTGTGTTCCTCAGTTTATTTTTCTGTCCTCCAAGGCACCATTTTAATGGCCATGATGTGATTGCTTGGAGGAGTTTAATTTTGCATGGGTATCATTTGAAGATAAAGGTCTGTCCCATCAGCAGCTTGAGGATTGCTCAACCCAGGGCCCAGATCCTGCCCCTGCTCTCCGGCAGTGGGGCTCAGCTGTTCACCGAGATTTTCGTGGTCTCTTGAGCTTGGCTTCACCAGCAGAAAAATAAATAACACTGGGCTCAGCCGCTCTCGGTGATCCAGCCGCTGTCCCCATCCAGGGGTCGGGCATGTATCAGTCTGGGGACTCTCTTGGGGTTGAACGAGCCTCAGAAATACCCAGCGCAGAGCCAGCGCCAGCAGCTGAGCCTGGGCACGCCGCGCAGGGCTGTTACTACGGAGCAGCGCAGCCTCGGGAAGCAAGGACCAGTCTCAGAGAGGTGATCTTTCCACCCAGCTCCCAAATCCAGCCCCAAAAACTAAGCCCGGAGGGTAGCTGCTGCAGAGCAGCACGAGGGGTTGCTCCGAGGGGATGGGACAGGACATCTGCAGGGGAGAGGTATAATTGCAAATAATCACAAGTGGCTACAGTGATAATTAGAGCAACCTCTGAAAGCAGAAGCCAGTCATGCTCCAGAGGGGGAAGGTGTCTCTGCCAGCGCCCCTTGCCCTGATAAGGCCCTGATTAGCAGCAAGTCTCCAGGCCTGGATAATAACTGCTTACAGTGATTAGGCTGGTAGGAGAGTGGGTGAGAAAGGGAGGCGATGACGCCTGTTTGCTGCATTTGGTCAACTACAGAATAACAGGGAAGCACCTGGGAGGAAATGGCATAGAGCTGGGGCTGAGAGAGGGCTCAGAGCCTAGCAGTTGCTGTTAAACCAATACAGTCCACAACAAAAATACTTTAAAACCACAATCCATCCTTCCTGGCAAAATACGAATACCTCATGTAGAGCCACTCATTCCAGAAAAGGAAAATAAGAGCAATAATGCCTCCAAGATTTTACAAACAGCTTCCAGTGCCAGACAGAAATCCGTGCAAAGAAAAAGAAACCATAACAAATGACTTCAAACAAACCTACACCACCTCTGCCTCCAGGGGATTTGGGTTCACCCCTCAAAGGTGCAGCTCCCAGGCACCCTTGGGATCAGAGCAGCACCCTTGGGTGCTGCGCAGGCATCTCCAGGGACCGCTCGGCAGCAGGGCACAGGCCAGCAGCAGCGTGTTACACCGCGGCTGGGTTGGCTCCTTCCTTGTTTTGCTAGGAAGATAACAAGAGGAAACATGTCTGCAGGGAGAGGGGCGCAGGGCAGGGGGGTGCGAGGATGTGCGTGGCTGGCTGCGTGCGCTGTGGCACGTCGCTGGCAGGCAGCACGCAGCGCGGTCCTGCCACCGCACCACCACGCAGCTACACGGCAAGATCCTCATCTCGTGCCTCTCAAGCATCGCAGGCATTTCTAGCGCTACCTGCATGTACTGCTAATAAGAAGCAATGGTCAGGAAGGAATTCGAATGAGCAGCTCAAGATAAAAGTTTTCCCCAAGATGCTTACCCATCACCTGCCATCTCGTGCCTGCTGAAAGTCTCATTATTTGATTGCAGTATGGGCCCTTCAAAAAAACTTCCCTGAACTCTCCTTCAATCACACCCACCTGCGGAAACAGGGCGTCAGGATCGGAAAAGCAGTCTCAAATGCGAGAGGAACAAAAGGAATGGAGCCGTGGCAGGAAGAAATGGGAGATACAGCGCTGCCACCAGCCCTCTTCCCTGGAAGGTAACATCTTCTGAGAGGGGTGGGGAGGAGGAGGGAAGAGAAACTGCTGCTAAGTTTTATTTTAGAAATAAACTTTAGCCATCTGCAGAGATTATTTGCCATTTCGTGTTGCTGTCCGAGCACTCCAGCTGATAGTCCAGGGCTTTCGCTGTATGACTCAGTAACGGCCAGAAACACACTGTCCAAACACCAGCTGGTAGCCCATTTACTCCAGCTACGTTGAACTACTACACCTGGTTCCCACAGAGAAAGCATCCCCTTTCCCCTCAAACTACAGCTGTAAAAAGCCAACATGGAAACTTGGCGATTCATGGCCAATGCTTGTGATTCAGAGAGATCCCGCAGTCAACCTTCCCGTACAATCGTTGTCATGGCAGGCGGAGGGGGGAAGGAACAACGTAAGAGGTGGTTAGTCCTTGACACGCTCCATCCTTGGACTAATGGCAGCTCCCCTGCAAAACAATCCCAACAGCAATTATCGAGGCGCTTTTAAAGTGGGAAAAGCAAAAACAGATTAAAAAGCCATTTGAAACCTTGAAGCTGAATGCCGAGTGGAAGGGAACGCGGCGCAGCCAGGGCCGCACACGCTCAGCGCACAATGCGGAGACGCTTCTCCTTAGGCAAAGCTAAATGGACCCCGATTGTCAAACCGGAGCGAGCGACAAGCCTTGGGAGGCCGTGAGGGACAGCACTTGACAGAAGGACAAGCGGTGCTGCTTTATGCTTAGTGGTTACAACATGGAAAACCTCCTGCGGAGGGGCTGAGGAGCAGACCTGTGCCCCCTGCCATCGCCAGCACAAGGTACCAAAGAGGGGCAAGACAAAAGATGACTTTCAAGTGCAGAATTCAATTACACTCCAGCCGTATGAATCACCATTCCACTGGCTGGATTATTTTCTTTCCTCGCTGGAGCCAGCCCAAGGATTTCAAGAGTATCGGCAACCTGGGAATGGAAAAAAACTTTTTACTGTTTCAAGAACGGCAAGCGTTTGTTACTGAGCCAAAGCTTTATTGTTTCCAGTAGTAAAACACTACATAAAAGTTGTAAGGGATGGAGATGAGAATAACAAAATGATAAAAGAAACACAAATGACCAGAGGAGACTGAGCACTATGCACTGAGCCCTTCTTGCCCACCTTCAGCCAACAAAAAAGGCAGTTAACTAGCACAGGTTTCGGGTAATACTCCAACCAGAGCTACAAAACACAACCAAGAGAGATGCAACAAACTGAAAAGCGGTCATTAATAGAAAATATGCGCACAGCGCTGTGCATGTTCCTCTACCACATTCCTATGTGAGAGATCTCGTTCTCCAGGGCTAGATCCTTCCCTAGACTCAAGAGGCGTCTTTCCATAGATGACCAAATGGTTCTGGTTCGAACTCGGGTGGAATTACTCCACGGAGGTAAAACACAGAGGTAAGAACAAAAGGTTTCCAGTCTCACTGGTACAAGAGCAGTCCCAGCTTTATCTCTGAGTGTTTTATAAAACCTAGTCTCAGTTAAAAACCAAACTCATGCCACACATTGGCACAGTAAGCCAGCAAGGATTCCCAGGTTCCTGGGCAGAGCTGGCAACCCACAGCCCAGTAAATGGCCCTAAGAAGCGAGGGTGGGGTGAAAACACGACCTGCTTGCAATGCCCAGGGACGAAGCACAAGAAACACAAGAGTTAGAAACGACACGCTCAAGTTTAAAAACTCTTTCCAACTCAGCATAGACTTTGTGGTGAGAAAGTAACAAGGTTAAAGAAAATTGAGTCAGTTTTTAAGTGTCTTTTTCCTTCTCCTTCTTCTGAAGAATTAACTTCTGCTGACAGGCCAGGCTGTCTGAGGCACTGTGGTAATGACAGCGCGAGCCAGACAGCCTCAGTAAGACTGTCAAAAGCTCCAAGGCAAGACAGGACTTCTTGGTGGCAAAACACTTCTGAAATTGAAGACCCTCCAGCTCTCAGAAGAGCGAGCTCTTCAGCTCTGCAACCACACTGCCACTCCAGCAAAAGCCGACTTTTGGATTTACTTTTGCAGAAACAGCTCATTGTTTTGGCATTACCCCTCTCAGAGATGCACCTGGTCAAGCCTCAAAGGCCAGATTCAAACACCACAGACCACGACACAAAGCAACCCTCAGCAGAGAACCACCTCATCCTTTGCTCTTTCAGCCCCCATGTTGGGAAGCCCACAGTCAGTGCTTCCTCTGTGTGCCACCTCAGAGAGCCCACATCATCCAAAGGCTCTGTTGTCATTTTTAAAAGGGCAGAAACAGATCACGAAGGAAGAGCTGGAAGGATTTTCCCAGCAACCTATCATAGCGCGTCAGCTGGAACAGCAGTGAGGGACCCATGTGGGAACATGTTCATTTAGAAAGAAAGTCGGGATTGATTTCCAATCTCCTGTTAGAGTGTTCCAGCACCCACTCTCATTTATCTTCATACAGCAGCCATTTCTAAGAGCATCTACTACATCTGCACAAAGCGCCCAGCAACAAAGGGGAACAGACCAACAGAGTGACAACCAAGGGAAAAGGCTGACATTAACAGGCACAAATTGCCTTTACATCCATGACTTCAGAGGGAACTTTTTGGACTCCTTTGTTTCTTCAGCAAAAGATGGGTCAGATCCAAAGCATTTAATAAAAATCCACAGACTCCTGTTTGCCCAGTGTGGGTTTTGTTCAACCCTTCAATCATCTCCTTGTTCTAGAGATGTCATGTAATTTGATTTTTCTCACGTCAGGCCTTGGAGGGAAATTGCCCATTCTGGAGAATACGCAGGACTGGGGCACGCAGCTTTCTACAACCTGACTCATGATGACACCATCACAGCCAGCCAGATGCTCAAGATCTGCAGGAAAAAGGTAAAACAAAGGCCCCTGCTCATGCAGGAGATGAGAAGGTGTGTAGGTGGGAGGAGAATCTACAGAGCTTAACAAGATCAAGTAATCTGAAAGCTTTTATCCAATTTGGGTACGCAAAGCTGGGCCGTGGGGTGGTGGGCTTCCCACCAGAAGCCGCAGCGCACATACGTTGCCCACGTCCCCACTGCCAAAGCATCACCCTCACCACAGGCCAGTGCACAGCCAGGAGGACTGAAAAATTCACAGCACACTCCTTCAAGTGTTTCTTTACTAATGTCTCCCTGGGCAGACACCCTCTCACGGAAACACCTCGGTGGGAGCGAACCGGAGCACAGCTGCACCAGCTGCTTCAGGAAGCCCCCACCAAACTCATCCAACTCACACCACAACAACGATGACAAGGAACGCCAGTGCCCCTGAGCCCATGGGAGTCAATGGCAAATCAGAGCCCCAGTCTCACCCTTGGGGTTCACAGAGCAAAATTCACCCCTGGGCTGAGAAGCAGTAGAATGGCTGGAGCCTCCCCACACCCCATTTCGGGGACAGAGGGGTGAATCTCCCTTTCTCCTGCAGACTGCAATGCCAGGAGCTGAACCCAGGGCTGGGCTTGGCAAGCCAGGCACAGCGGAGGCAGTACACGTTTCTGCAGCTCCAGTGAGCGCTTTGCATGTCCCTTTCAACAAACACAGGTCTGGACCCCACGGCAGCACCACGCAGCACAGCACCCCTCTCCGAGCAGCCCCCAAAAGTGCACGTCCGTCAGCAGAAGGGGAAACCAGACCAAACCATAATCCAGTGAGGCAGGAGGACAGGCAGGTGCTTTCCCAGGTGCCGTTGTGTTGCTAACGCCCATGCAAGAGCTGCCGGCAGCAGGTATTCTCTGGAGTGAGGTCTACAGAAGTGGGCAAGGGGTGAGCGTTGGATCCAGGCAAAGCAGCTCCATTTTCACCTCCATCAGCATCGCGTTCTGGCGGGGACGCACCGTTTGCCTTCAAAATATATAAAGACAAAAGTTTTGTTTGGAAAGGAGCGAAGAGGAGAGACTTGACAAAGTTATTTCACGTTGCTTTTACATGCTCAGTGCCATTTTAAGAGCTTCCTAAAAATAATAATGAAGAGAATGTCTGTGCATCATTACTCCGCACGCTGTCAGCAGTCAAGGCCCATTAAACTTTATTAAAGAAAGAAAAGAGAGAGGAAAGAAATGGGGAGAGGAGGAGTTGTACTGCTAGAAGTGCTCCTCTGGTACATGCTTCCCTCAAGGGGCCAGGCCAGACAGAAAGCCAAGCCTCAGCTCTCAGAGGTTTCCAAACCAGGTGACAGCATCCATATGCCACGGAGCAGGTCCTCCACGTGACCCTCCTGCCCGCTGCGTGCCTAGGCTGTGCACAGGAGCCATGGCAAAAGCAGCCCTTCCCTACGGAGGGGGACTTCTTACAAGGGCCTGTAGTGACAGGACAAGGGGTAACAGGTTTAAATGGAAAGAGGGAGATTGAGATTAGGTATCAGGAAGAAATTCTTCCCAGAGAGGGTGGGGAGGCACTGGGACAGGTTGCCCAGAGAAGCTGTGGATGTCCCATCCCGGGAAGTGTCCAAGGCCAGGCTGGATGAGGCTTGGAGCACCCTGGTCTAGCGGAGGGTGTCCCTGCCCACGGCAGGGGGTGGGACTGGGGGGCTTTAAGGTCCTTTCCAGGCTAAACCATTCTGTGATTCTGTGAGTCTATGGCTGGCAAGGGGCGCAAGACAGCAATGCTCTGCTGCAGAAGGCACCCTGGCTCACGGCAGCTCAACAAACCCAAGCTAACCACAACAGCAGCCCTGTCGAAACTCGGGGTCTGCTGGGACACGCTGCTCCCAGCACACGGTGTGAAACGCAGGCCTGGCAATGCAGAGAGCTCCAAGGAGCAGTGGGTCCATACTAACTTCTCTCCCCCTTCTCTGAACCGAAGGGGACATGTTCCCATGCCATGGAAATGTTGAAGGCATGGGGAGTCCTGCGAATTCCTCCCACCAGCTACAGCCCAACATCCCAGTTGTAAGATAACCTCCCGACTCATAAAACCTCTCAACGTGTTTACAAAGACTCCCAAATCCAGATTTTTAACTTCTGTATTACTTGACTTCCCATGTGCTTTCCTTTATGCTTTGTTTTGAAAGATTACACTGACTATTGCCCTCAGTGCTCTGTGCAAAATGCTGAATAGAAAGTTGGAAGCGCCAGGAGTAAACGTATTGGAAAGGGTAGAGAATAAGTCTAAGGACGTGGGGGCAGGAGGCCAGACAGGCTGTTTGATCAAAGACCAGTGCACAGACCTCTGCAATGTGAAAAAAGGCACGAAAATAGAGTTTCATCGTCAGCAGCAGACTTGTTTCCAGATATATTGAGTGAAAGAGGCAAGAGAATGAGTCTTTGTCATTCCTCTATTTTCAAGGAAAAAGTCTTCAATTTAAAACTCTGTAAAGAATTACCAAAATAGTGAAAGTAATTTATTTTTTTGGTCCTCAAGCCTTTACTCACTTAACTTCAAGGCAGACTCAAAAGAGCTGCAAATGTTTAGATTCTTCCACTTGAGGATGAAAATATTTTAATTTCTTTGAACGTGGAAGGGGGCATGTGCTGGTTCTGAGGTCCTTATTTACAGATGCGTTGTGTCTAGAATGCAAACCTCAAATCATTTCCTAATGCTGTCACTACCCCAAGACATGTTTTATTTATAAATACAGCAGGACCATTCGGTGCTCTGCAGTACCAGTACGAGGAGGCACAGACGGCTCAAAGCTGCTCAGCCATGAAGGCACAATTCAATTTTTTTCACTTTGTGGAAGAGGAGCAACTCATCCTCCTTGGCAGCAGGAAAACTCAATCCCGTGGCAGTGGCAGCAAGCTTTGAGCAAACAGCGGTGTCCAAAGACCGATGAGGCAGGCAATGCAGGAGGCACAGGCTTGGAAGGGAGAGTGTGGGGGTGGGTGAGGGTCTCTCCTCCACATCTCACCCCCCCTTCCTTCCTATCCTGTGCCATCAGTGCAGGCAGAGACCAAAAGGCAGAGGGAGGAAGAGCACAGGTTGCCATACAGCTCCCTCGTGCAGTTGCCCACCGATTTCACCCATCTACAAAGCCAGGCCTGGAAAACTATGCTGTTTGGCTGTAGCTCAGATGGACAAGGGAGTGAATGGTCTGAAAACATTTAAGCAACTTTCTCACCCAGCGCAGGAAAACAAAAGTCCACTCCCCAAAGACTGCCACGAAGAAAGTCATTAAAGAAATTACTATCCCACTCAGGGCCTAATTAGCGTTAGGACAAATTTTTTTCCTACATGGAATGGAGTCTTAGACCCACTGAGGCAAAATGTTACCTCCTCATCGTCCCTGAGGGAGCAAAACAGGCATCTGAGAAACAGAAGGGCAGGAAAAATAGAAGTTAATGCTTTAACTTCAGAGAGGCCCTAAGAATTCCCTGCCACAAAAATAATGCAGAATGGCTCTGCCCGTCTCACGTATTAACAGCTTGAATATTTATGAGCAGAAGTTGATGCCTACCCCAGTGGGGGAAGCACTGAGCCACAAAGAGAGTGACACCACCTCATTTCTAAATCCAGTCAGTTCCTGAAAGCCAGGGCATAAATCTCCCCAAATTAAGAGAGCTGGAAGCAGCATTTCCTGCCCATCTCTCTCAGCTCCAGGCCCTTTTCTCAGCTCTGCTCAGCCTCTCCCAGCACGACAGCTACAAAGCAGGCAGCCAAAAGCTGCAGGTTCAGCACCCCGAGAGAAAGGTCCAGGCTGGACCTGCTGACCTCTGGAGGTCCTTCCAGCCGGTCTCACCCTGTGATTGCAAGCCACAACATTTCTTATCCCCCACCAGACGCTGCCACCATCCTTTCAGCTCCCAGACTCAGCACCACCACCGTTTAACGCAGCTCTGTTTAACTGCCAGCTGCTGCACCGCTCTTTAAGTATTAATGATTTAGACAACACATTGGCAAACAAGCAGAGATGGGGAGACTGTGATTTGCACTCAGACGTATGCTACTCATTTGTTAGCTTATCTTGTGGCTGTTTCTCAATTCTCCCCTTTGAAGCACAAATTAGAGCCTTCTCCAGCCTCACAGCCCATGCCAAGCTCACTCACCGTTCCCTCCCAGCAAGCTGTCCAGGTGACCCACAGAATACCAAACAGGACCGACCCCTTCCTGAGACAACGTCCTCAGAAGACACTGAGGAATCCATTAACCGGGACCCACCGAAGTAGAACTTGTTACTGACCTGAAGAGAGATGCCTTTTGCTCTTCATCTACCCCCCGCAGCAGCCAGGTCCAAGCTCAAAGATGTAATCTCCATTAAAGGCTCTCCACGGGATAATGAAAACCGCTGTACAATACTGATGATTTTTTTGTTTAATTCTGTTTAACATTCCCTTTAATATAAATGTCATAATTAACAATAGTGAAGATTTTGCTGTTTTATAACCGAGGTGCCACTTCGCACATGAGCTGTGCAGCCGGAACAAGGTGAGTCAGACACCTCCCCAGCTGGGGGCAAGTAAGGGGGAAAAGAAAGATTGTGCTTCTTTCCTGTGTGCAAATTTCATTCTCTTTAGGATAAAACATTCTCCAGGAATACCAGCGCGTGACCTCCTCTTAACTGCTATTGTGTCAGAGCGAGCACCTCCAGGAACCAGAGCTTCAGAAGAAGAAACACCACACCCTCAGAAACGACGGTTTTGAAAGGGTATGAAAGCAGGTGGTTAAAAAAAAAAAAAAAAAAAAACCAGCAAAACCAACCTGGCAGCCTCTCAACTCACCACTCTCTTCTGCAACTTTGGCTCATGGGCTAAGGTTGCCTAAATCCCCATGCAGCTCTGACAATGAGTCATTTTATGACAAACCCCAGGCTTCATTATCTGCCTCACCAAATCCCAGCCGGAGCCAGAGCAACACTCTGGAAACCTACAAACTCTTCCTAATAGCTCCTTGTTTTCCCTCGGCTGCAGACCATGCTGTCATCTTGGCCTTCGGGCTTAAAGAGCTAAGGACTGCAGTAGCACTTGCAGTACCACTCCCTAATTCCATGTTCTGGCTGTGGCCGGGGATTTGAGGATGCTAAAGTGTTCTGTGAAGTCGCACTTGAGAGTGGAATTAGAGCAGAGGTGAGAAAAAGAAGCGAAAAGAAAGCCACGTGTAGAACAACACCTGAGGTGCTAATATGAAGCAAAAATTGCTCCCAACACAGCATTATAAAGTTGCAGAGCCTTTCCAAAAAGCTACAGCAAAATCTCCCTTTAGTGGCCTCAGTCTGTAACTGAGGGTCAGCTGTTTAAATGAGAGAGGATCTCTGTCCCTTGCTCTGCTTTCGGGTCACAGCAGAGCACGGGGACTGTCCCACAGGCAGGGAGAGACAGCGAAGAGTTTTGCCAGCCCTGATACGCAGCGCCCGTCACCTCCATCACTCTGTAAAGAGATGGAGCAGGAGCAGCCTCTGCTTTTTGGCAAACAGCGGCATCCAGAGGGACCCATCATGAAAAGCCCCTGACAGACAGATGAAGATCCAAGGTGCAGCCTCATCCAAGGCACGGTCACTTGTCCTGAGGCTCCCACCATTTGCACGCCCCAGACCTCCAGCATCCCAGAGCACATGAACCCCTCTGCAGAGCAGGAGACTTCCTAGGGGACTACAGGGCTGGTTTTGCTCTTCTCTTTTACTTCCTGCTCTTTCCAGGCTGCTGGCAAAGCATGGGGGCACTCAGTATTGTAGCCTCGATGTCTGGTCTGCCCAAACCACCGGCTGCAGCACTGCACAGAACACGAGGCCGCACGAGTCGTATCGCTGCGTAATGCTGATTATTAAATTCCCACGTAGTGGATCACGGTTGCCAATAGTTCACTGCACAGATCACACCCCTGCAGCGTCTCTCTCCAGCTGGGCACGGTAAGTGCTCACAGAGTAGACGAATGCCGACCACGCTCACCCCTGCCACTCACTCCCTGCGCGGAAGCAAGGCCATATCCCAAACACATCCGAGGGAAAACAACCGCCGTTTCCTCCCCACCTTGAAGTGCTGAAGATGACCCACACCGTGGGGCAGAGCAGCCAGCAAACGCAACAGGGGCACATCACATGCCTCCCACAACACGCTCAGGTTCCAGCTTCGCCTCCTTGCAGAGCCCTTTGGGAGAGTCTGAAATACTGCCACACCAGCGCGAGCCAGCACCCACGTTGCGGAACGATGCAAGGTCTAAGGCTGGCACAGGACAGGCTTGAAGACAGGCCACCCACTCTGTAGCCCGTCCTGCCACCTTCTGTGGCCACAGAGCCATAGCTGTAGGGCCACCTAACTCCCTGCGAGCCCGCAGCAGCTCCCCGGCCCAGGAGGATGCTTGGCTGTATCCCTGACACTGAGAACCCTGCCCACTGCCGCCCTCCATTAGTTCCCAAGCCTGTGCCTGCCGACTGCAACCACGTCCCACCATTCCCCTCCCAGCGCACGGAGCAGAAATTCTGGCTGCTGTCTCCCTGCCTCCCTCCCCTGGCTCTGGGGGCCACGGAACCCTCCTACCAAGGCACTCGCTGCTGCAGGCACCACGGCTGAAAAAAGCAGCCCCTTCTGCAGGAAGACTGGGAAATAAATGAACCCAGACATAATAAAGATCTTTCCAGATATTCTCTAGTCAGCCAACCTGGCTTAACCTTTTCCTTAGCAGGATCCTCTCTACCTCTCAGGGGCTATTTTAACTGGGCTCATGAGATTACTATAGTTTTCAATTTTTTAAATATATGTCCATGCTGCCTGTCATTTTTAGCTCTCCCCTGCCTAGCAAGGAGAGATCTCACTGGAAAACATTGACCCCTTGTGCCAAGCTTTGCATACAAGTTTTTTAGCAAGAAACAAGGCATTTTCTGCCTGTGAGATGCTGTTGGCACTGTCATGGCCAGGGAGCAGTTCATCCAAACAGCTGGCAGGAAAGCTTCAAAGGGCTGAGCGCTGTCCAAACACACCGTCCAGGTGTGCATCCATCCGGACTTCCGCATGGCCACGTAGCATCAGCAGAAAAAGCACCCAAGGGTCACACCCACTATCCACCACCACCCGCCTCAACCCCGCAGAAGAACCTGCTGCTCCGCTCCAGCAGCAGAGCCAACACACAACGGGAATCAGCCGTCTCTAATGCCACAGCCAACGGGGGCTTAAAATAAACCGCCTGGTCCGGAGCAGCACTATAATCCAGGGAGAGGACGGACGGAGCGGAAGCATCGCTCATCTGATTCTAGGTGCGAAAATTAAAATTAAGGAAAACTGCAAATCCCTGAAATTTGGGGAGGGAGGGAAGAGCAGAGAAACAATTTTATGCCGGCTATTTCCAGCGGGAAGCGTGGGGAGGGGGACTGCGACTCCATGTTGCGCTGAAGGATAAACCCGCTCTCTCTAATCCAATTTACGCCTCAACATGCACAGCACAAAACAGGCTCAGGAACAAAAGGAGTGGCAGTTCACAGGGCGGCAGGAACACTCGGAGGGAGCAGTGCTAAACGATAACTTAAGGGGTTATTGAATAGATTAGCAGGAACCGCAGAGAGAACACATTTGCATCTCTTTCAGCTGCTCCAGATCAGATGCGATAGCAGCTTCTGCTCTCAGTCACTTAATTGTTCCAAGGCTGGGGGGGGTGTGTGTGTGTGTGGACGTGCCTTTTTTCTTGCATTGCAGAGTTCTGGGAAGAGCCATGCTTGGCTTTAAGAGCCACCTAACATTAGGAAAATTTTTTATTCAGTCTCATAAAGCTGCTGGACTTCTGCTTTGCTTCAGTAAAAGTTCAACCTGTTCTGCTGCCTCTGCAGGGCACAGGAGTTCTGGGCCTTTGCCGGGGGACAGACCCAAGCTACGGCTGCTCTGGGAGGTGGGTGTAGGCAGCTCCCACCCCAGACGATTACTCATATTGCAGAATAGATTCTGCATTTGGGGAAGAGGGAAGGAGTGAGTTGTAACGCTGTGATAGCATCTGCCAGGAGAGAAAAGCAGCAGGGAAAGGTGATCCCAGGCTGCAGCTTTGCCAGGTGTGCCTCTGAGAAAGCTGTGCTTCGAGGGAAGTGAGCCCCAAAAGCATGGCTCTGCCCAGAGAGGAGGTTCAGCTTACCAGGGGCTCTGCTACCAACGTCACTGTCGCGCCCGTCCACCGGCTGGTCGCTCTGGTAGCTCTCCGTGGCACTGAGGGCAGTCCCCTGCTCGCTGCCCAGGCTGCTGCGGCTCCCTGAGAGGGCAGGGGAGTGGGTGCTCCCCAGCGCCCTGCCCATGGCCTGGCTGGATTCCCCAATGGGTGCTGCAGGGACACAAGAGAGAGACGCTGCTGTGGGAGGAAGGAGTGGGTGCAGATGCTGGACCACGTCCTGATAGAGCAGGAGCCTCCCCTGCTCCCAGCCAGGCACCCTCAGGAGCAGGGTCAAAACCCACTTCCCATGCTTCACTCCTAAAACGGCACCAGCAATTCCAGTGCTATAAGGAGCTGGCCGGAGACATGCTGCCAGGCGGCTGGAAGCAGCTCCCCACTGCAAGGGCAGACCCTGAAAGGCTGTGGGCAAGGGAGCAACCCACCATCAGTTTGACTCATTGATACCATTCCAGTGAGGATGGACCAGACCCTCACCTGGCACAGCTAAAGCCAGTGAGCTGCAGCCACGTAGGGCAGGCAAGCGGCTGAGCCAAAACCCACAGTACCAGGAGCCAAACATTCAAGCACTTTACACTTCCCACCCTCCAGCCAGAAGGAAGAGCAACTCCTCACCCAGTCCTGCTCGGTGCTTTCTGCCCTGTGAGCCTTTTGACCCCGCAGGTAAAGGCTTGTCATCCAGGCTGGAGGAACTGAACTCCGAGTCGCTCTCGCTGTCGCTCGAAACCACTACAGAAGAGATCAGGGGGAAGAGAGGAGAGAGACAGTTATTCACAATGTTCATAACACTTACCAAAGAGGGTGCCAGATGGATCCAAATAAAACACGAACAAATGCTGACTCGCTGATCACGTTCTCCTTCTCCAAAAGGAGCCCTACCTGCAGTTCCCCCACAGCTGTTCACTTTTCCTCTCAAACATGATGCGCTTTTACTTTTTACAGACGATTTATAACTGCTGCACACACTCCAGCAGTGCCAGCACCTGAAGCAGATGCACACATCACCAGTGCTTTTCTCCCCAACCTGACTGGGACCATGGGGACCACACTGCTCCCACACTGTGCTTTGCTGTCCAAAGCTCCCTGCTGCAAAGCCGAGAGCCCTGTGGACTGGCTGGTCTGGGAGCCAGGCTCTGCTCCTGCTGACCCCCCTGCCAGCACACCAGCAAGCCCCCTCCTCCTGCCATTTACCATCTCTTACGTGGGAACGACACACTAAGGGCTGGCAGCGTACGAGGCTGGTTCCTGCTCAGGTGGAGGGGTCCTGGCTCCACCATGAGCATCCACATTTTAGTAATGTGGGGAGGGGGGCTGGTTTCCTCCAAGCCATGTTTCAAGGGCAGCAGGGCCTCTGTGGAGGCTCCAGGATCTACAAGGAAAACACCAGACAAATACTGCACACATCAAATAAAAAACCCTGCAGCAATTACACGAAGAACCAGCCTTATTAGCTCATGGTCCATTCAGCAGATGCTCATCCCTATCAGTACACTGCCCAGAACTATATTACTCCTATTCCCCTGAGGCTTGAAACGCAAGGGTCGCTCCTCTTCCTGAAGGAGACCGTTCCCCTGCTTCAAGGCCACTTCTTTTTCCTTCTTCCCTCCCCTCACCCCAAATCCTGGCCCTAACCCTGCTGCTTTCCACCCTCCATAGTTTCCACGAGAGCTGAAGTAGCTTCATTTTGCCAGATGCAACTTCCCAAATTGGCAGGTTGTTTCCACTTTTCCATGCAATTATGCAAGTACCTCTCCTGCTTATACCAGTGTGAAAGATAACTCGACTGCCAGCTGCTCTGGGTAAAATGAGAAAGGTGCTCTTCCATCTCCTGGGTTTTTGTAATGATCTGATCTCGGAACAGAAATGATGGGGCTGAGGAGGAAGGTGAGGGGAAAATAGCTGTCTTTTGTTTGAGGGATTGCACCTACAGTGTTTCTCCATCTGACCAAGGCAGATACCAGCTCTCCTGGCAGCCCAGGAGCCGTTTCAAACAGCGGGTCACAATTCCCAGTGGAAAGTACACTATTGGCTCCTGTGGGACATGAAGTAGGCAACACCACAACCTACATCCTCTACTGTAGAAAAAGGAAGCCCCAAATATTTCTTCATATTCATCCCTATGTACTTACAAACTCACATTTATATGAGAAACGAGCTCCCCGTTCTGCTGCCCCCACAGTGTTCGTCGTAGTGCCCAGCCTCGCGGTGCTGCTGGGCACAGGAGGGCCGTGGGTGCAGAGGCGCAAGGTGACAACCGCGGGGTAGCAAAGACAGCTGTGAGTTCATCTCTCTACACCAGCGCTAAAATTCACTACACGTGGTTTGCGGAGCTACAAACCCTTTAACGCTGCCCAGGGCAGGAGGATGGGTATCCCTCCCCTCGCACTGGCGAGCACAAGCTGTCAAACGTTTCTGCCAAGGACCTGTGCAGACGCTCCTGTATTCAGGCAGCGATCTGTACAACAAAAAAAATTTATTGAAAAAAAGAGTAATACCTAAAATAGCGCTTTTCTGGAGTTAACATCTCTGAGGATATTAAATCTGGCTGCCAGTGTTATTGCAAAGTGTTATTGGAGTTGGCCTGGCAGGCAGCTCCCCATGCACGAGGTGCTGCTGGGAAGCGCTGTGCAGAGGGCAGGCTGCCAGCCCCCTCCTCGCTGCCAGCACAGCCTTTCCCCGGGCACCAGCCCCTCCTGTGCCCACAGCCCGCCCAGGGCTGGCCCTTCCACTCCCAGCCTGCTGGCATCATCCAAAATGGGACTGCTCACCCGCGGGGAACGGGGCTGCGGAGCTGAGCCAGGCAGAGAGCGAAGCCCTGTTACAAGACAGGGAGTTGTACTTCTGGCGAAGAGTTCTCAAAGCAAAGGCTTGGCTTTGGGCTTTGCTGTCTTACAGACAGTTTCACTGCTTCCCCCCAGCTCCCTGGGAGAGGTGGGGGGACTAACAGACATACTGTTAATAACCACCCATACATACCAGGCTCTTTGCTACAAAATCCAAATCTCGGCTGTGAGAATCATTCTGACCGTCCCGTTGCCCAATTCCCTCAGCAAATGCACTCCTGTCCCACTTGGTCATCAAGCCTTTTTTGGCCTCCTGGATTCACAAAATCCATTGCTTGAGAATACGAACCCTTTAAAAACGCTGGAAGTGAGGATTCATTTGGAAAAGGCCCCAGTGAATCAGCGGAGGTGACTTTAGCTGCCTTCCCTTCTGCCATTCAGCACTTCAGAGAGGAGGAAAATATTAATGACACGAAGGCACTCACACCGCAGGAACAACCCTGTCTGCTCTCATTTCCTCTGCTGCCAATAAGAGTGTATTTTACTCACTGCACCAATGTTTCCCTTTAAGGTATTTTTTCTCCCCAAGCTCCCAGACCTTCTGCTGGCACTTTCCAGAGCCCAGAAGTCGTAAATCTGGTGTTCCAGCAGTTGCTGATATATCAATAAGAGTCGTCGGACGGCTGTATTTTCAGAGAACGTAACAGATTTATCCTTCCAGCTGACTGGAAAAAAGCTCATAAAAAAAAATATGCTGCGATAAAACTTGCAAGAAAAGCGGTATTCCCACAGGGAATGGGTCACTCAAAGGCTTGAGCCCCCATGGCTGCTGCTGGAGCCCACGATCCCTCCGACACGTGGCTCAACCTCTGAGCCAGAGGTACCAGAGCCTCGCAGCACCGAGAGCCACAGGGAGCGGTGGAAGGCTGCCGGGCTGCACCCCAGCAGCAGAGGATGTGGGCAGGCTGTGCTGAGGCCAAGGGGAAAGGAGCACTTGGCTGGGGTTGAGCTCTAGTATTCAGTGGCACAGCACATTTGGCACGGGCACGCCTGCGATGGGAAGAGCCAGCCACGCTCCCTCCCGCTGCCCACCGCAGGGCAGAGCTCAGTCCCTGCACACACCAAGCGTGGCACTTCTTGCAGCTGCCCAAAATACTGAACGAACACACAGGCAAGCATGGGCACCCTGCAGCAACAGCTCCCAAGAGCCATACACACCCAGCGCAGCCAAAACACGCTGGGTGAGCGGGCTGAGCACGTGCCCTTGAGCACACCCCTTCCCTGCAGCACCCAGCCTTTGCCTACGTGACCCCCGGGGAGTGGGGAGGCCAACAGCTCCTGGTCACTGCGGGTGGGAGGGTCGGAGATGAAGAGTTATATTACAACCCAACTGTCTCACCGAGCACAGCTCCCACGCCAGATGATGCCCAGCCATGCCCCCAGTCACAGGGACATCTCCCAGCAGGAGCTGGGGACTGGACCCATCTGCTCTCCCCTTCTGAAGTAGCACACGTGCTGCTCAAACTTGTAGAGGAGTTGGATGACTCCTTGGCGCTCTGCAATGCGCTTGATCTGCCCCAGCACACTCCTCTCTGCTCCATCACTGGGGGATTTGGCCTCGAGCACACCGGCACCGCACAAACCTGCTGCATCCCCCTGCCCAGCTGCCGTGCCCACTGAGCCCAGCATGTCGCATTGCTTGGCAACGGGACTGGAGCACACTGCAATCGGAGAAACCACCGGAGACCGGGCAGAGCAGCCGGCAGCCCTCTTGCCAAACAGTGCAATACCTCAGGGATCACACTTCCTTTTTTTCCACCCAGTTGCTTTGCATTTTTTTCTGCAGAACTCAGAGTTCAGAGGAAGGAAAGCTCTGCTGCTTATTGCTCCCCACCCCCTGACAGCCCCATCCCGCCTGACCCAGTGCAGAAACCCACCCACATTCCACCACATGGAGCAGAGCTGCTCCCCAGCACGAGAAATATTACCGCTATTCTCCCCATGACAATACATTTGTGTCTTAACTAATAGCAGGGTTCCCATGGCAACTGCTTGTTTATTACAGAAAAACTAAAGGCAACGGCAAATTCCAGTGTCAGTGAGCACAAGAGAAATAATGGGTGTGTAAAAATAAAACTTCTTCCTGGTGGGTTTGGCTTTTCTTCCAAGAGGTACATTCCTGCAGTCCCTCGGTCCCACTGCCTTCCCACCCTCCCACAGTAGGCACAGCCAGAGAGGCTGGTACCCAGGGCCTGGCACTGACCCCCTCCTGCTGAAAGGCAGCTCCTGGCATGGAGGATGTCGAAGGGACAGCCACAGCTCCTCTCTCCCAGGCTCTCCAGAGGCTGTGCTGGGACATGGCTGTGCCTGTGCTGGTCCCACCTGACTTGAATCCCTTAACAGCCGAGAGACGGCTCCTTCCGCGCCTCGGGAGGCACCGCTGGCCAAGATAACGGAAACCCTATGGAGAGCAGCCTGTCAGTGTCAGGCACGTTAAATGCCAGAGCTCGTTCTCGAGAACATCCTGCCAAACAAGCAACAGGGGTTTACTCCATTCCGAAGGACGTCTTCAGATGAGGGCGTCCGAGGTGTGAGCTGACGAACGCTATCAGCCAGGCAGAGGTAAGGCAGGCTGCCTTGTCAGCCACGGCCTCAGAAAGCTCAGCCCAGGCCCAGCCGCAGATTCACGGCGGCAATATCAGCTACATCATCTCCACGGGGAAGGCGGCTGCCCTGCACACTGCAGAGGTTTCGGATGACAAACAGCAAAAGCCCCAGCACTGGCAGGTGAAAAAAAAAAAAGTTAAATGGAGGGGTGAGACGTACAAGCTCCCGGCTTCAGAGACGAATTACAGCCCACAGTGCCCATTGAAAGCTGTCCAGAGGACAGGCGGCCTAACAGAGAAGGACAACAAGGAAAGAAAGCACCAGAAAATAAACCCATAAATTAATGTTATCCAACCCATAAAAGAGCAGCCAAACAAAAATCAGAGCAGAGGGAGATAGGCTGCTCACCACCCACATCAAAGCTTACCAGAGGCCACTTTGCTGTCCTCTACCAGCTCTTCTGCTGCTCCTGACAGTATTTAGGGACAGTCCTCCCAAAACAAAACTCAACTAAAAAGCTGAACTAAAAAGCAGGCCAGGCCTGGGCTCAACATATACGACTTGTAATGTTTTCTGTATCCTATGAACAGAAAATACCTCATCAACCAGTTCATTTGCTAAGACAACTCCTTCCAAGCGTCTCCTGGGAAGAAGCTCAACCATCTACTGTTGATCTGTCAGCCACCTATTGTTGATCTGATTTGTCTTTGATTACAAAAGTTAGAGCAGGGCGGGGAGTGCTTTCCTAGCTGGGGCCTGAAGAGAAGGTGTGTAAACTCAACTCTTCTGAGTCCTCCTCATTAAAAAGCTATTTCCCCCCACACTACTGGTAAGATTTATCTTGATGTGGAAGAGTGTATGCTGCCGGTACACTGAAGAGGTCTTCTCCAGTTGAGGGGATCTAACAGCAAAAGACAGAAGAGGATAGAGTCCAGACAGTTCTGCTAATGCACACCAGAAAGGAATGAAGAGAAATCAAAGCAGACTGGCAGCAGCTTTAATTCTGCAGCATCCAGCCACTGCTGTGCCAGTGACCCTGAGTGCTCAGCCCCTCAATGCCAAGCTGCTGTTCCCCCCACCCAGCTGGGTCTAGGCACAGCTCTGGAGTGGGCGTACGAGCAGCAACAAGGTGGGCAGATGGAAGAGAGGGGGGGAAAAGCCCTACAAGGCAGTGCTGTGAATGGGATCTGATGCGGCAGCGATCCAAGATGCCACATGTGACGCAATGGTCTACTTCAATCAAGGTCTACCTCAAAGAACAGGGATGCGAGTGCTGAAGCTAGTAAATCTTCAGGCTTGTCAGTGCTCTGGCCCCAGCCCTGCACAGGGCTAAGTTAATCAACAGCTTCTCCGAGACACGTTTAAAGAACAACGCAGCCTTGAGCTCTCCATGCTGCAAACCTCAGCCCCCTCCACAAGGCCTGGGGAAGCAGCTTCACCCTCTGCTGGCCTCATCTCCTTGGGGGAAGGGGGGGTCAGGCACAAAAACACAGCCAGCATCAGCTCGCTCCTGCCCACTGAATGTAGGAGAGTATCTCTGCCCACTTGCTGCAGGCCCCAGCAATTAATTTCTAAACCAGCTCAAAGCAACTTGAGGTATCTGCCCAAGGAGCAAGCAGCCCCAAGGAGGGAGGGAAGGAGAGCAGCCTTTTGTCAGTCTTGGCTGCATAATGGCCATCCCATGTAGTTCAGCAGGAGGAGCTCTTCAGGCAGCGACCTCTCATCCCTCCCTTCGCAGTCCCAGCAAAACAGTGGTGGCTGCAGGGAATGGAGGAAAGCAAGGGTGGATTGAAGGACAGGGAGTCCAGGAGGACTGGGGCTAGTCTGGGCCACCAACGTGCACTTAAATAACAGCGAAGCCTGAAAAACCCAGTAAAACACAGCACCACCCACACGGGAAACACAGCACATCCTGTTGGCTATCCCCTACCTCTAACAGAGAGCCTCCCCTGTGAGCTGAATCCTGCTAGCAACAGGTCCTTCTCTCCCTCTCCCTGCCTGTTTCCTGGGCAAGGAGCAGACAACCAACCTTTTCCCCTGGCCCAGGTGAAGGATCGGCTGGTCCCGATGCCCTCTGCCTCTGGCACGGCTGGCTCGCTCTGGCAAGGCTGCGAGGGCAGCTCACTGGATTTGCTGCTGCTCTTCAACGGGTGGATGTACTTGGGCAGCCCTTTGTAGAACCAGGCACCAGACCTCTTCCAAACCTGTTAGAGACAGACACCACCTTAAGCCTGCAGTTTTACAGCAAGAGAGCACAGCCAGCCCCCACCAAGCTCAGCCCAGCTACTCCGAGCTACCTTGACCCCACTCCAACACAGAGAGGGTCAGGCCTTCCAGCTCACAGAGCCCAACGGCCCCCCTGCGCTCTGCAACTACCAACCTCTTCCCCACACACTGTCAGCCCAGCTTCACCTCGGGCTGACTAAAAACATCGCTGATTTGAATGAGCAGCAGGCACAGACTGAAGGGTCATGCACGGAGCATCTCACATCCTCCAGGTCAAGACTAGATGTTTCTCTGATGCCGCACTTGAACCAAACGCACGTTCCCAGGCTGGCGGCAAGGATGTTGGCATGAAGATCCCTGGCCTGCACGAAGCAGCAGGCAGTTCAGATTCTGCATCTCTTGCTTTCCCATGGGGAATCCGCAAAAAGAAAAGCTTCCTGGAGAGAGCAGGCACGTGCCATGGATGGCAATAGCCCCAAGCACATGCTTTGCTTAGAGTAAGCCAAGTCTTGCCCTGGCTGAAGGGGCAGCAAGTCCTGACAACTATCTCCTCCCATGCCAGGTCCCCCAGTCTGGGTCACTTTACATCCGAGGGAGCCAAAGACCGGTAGCAGCCGGGGGAAGCAGCAGAAACGCTGCCTTCGTGCCGTACCGAACGGCACAACCTCGGCGTCCGTTTCACAGAGCAATTTCAGGCTAAGTCAGATCATTTAACGAGTGTGCTTGAAAACCCCAGAACGAGAAGGACGACACTCAAATAACCCGGACCTGCGGCTAGAAATGGACTGTGAGCACTAAACTGTAATATCTCCTGTAAGAACGCCCTCTACTCTCCAATTTAGTTTTAATGCAGCTTATGATGAAGGAGCTCTATTAAGTATATTTAATATAAAGCCTGCTGTGAGCCAGAGGAAGAGAAGAGGATGGCAGCTCAGACAAGGAGAAATGGCCTCTAAAAACCCAATTTTTTTGTGCCTTCCAGCAGTCTAATAATGAGCTAATGAGAGAGCCAGGGTAAAACTAAGTTAATATAGTAAAAGTATTATTTTTCTATTTTATGCAAGGGGATAGAAAACCTGTGCTCCTGTTCAGAATGAAGAATATCATCAGTGTTTCTCCCCAAGTTCCCAAAGCATTCCACAAACCATATCACCACGACAGCAATGGGTGCAAATGCAGATATCCCTAATTACAGCAATAAGTTCGCAACGTGCATTTAGGGCTTAATCAAAGCAGAGGGCAGTGACAACACCTGGCACTCCAGAAGCTCTTCTCATGCAGGCACAAAAAGCAGGACACCACCATCATCACTGCACTGATGGGAGGAGATTGCTCAGCAGGTTGCCTGGTTCCTAGTCCAGAGCCATCAACACAGAGAGCTGAAATCTCTGTGTTTGGGGTCTTGAAAGCCAAGTGAAGGCGATCTGAATTCAGCAGGCAACCTGGGAGTATGCTTTTTAAAAGATGTGCACCCAGGAGAAGAAAGCAGAGCATCGCTGTGACCCAGCACATGACAGTTACTGTAAGAGTGGAAGAGACGCTCGCGTACACCACAGCGGGATCCAGAAACAAGGAGGTGAGAGCACCTTGTAATTACACCAATGTTCTCCTGCTGGGTAACAGCCCAGCAGGATGGTGAGTCTGCCATCCAAGAAAAAGCTGGGAAACCAATTCCCCAATGGAGAGAAGACCGCAAGTTCTTCCACAGAGGGAGCTTTGGCAAGCAGGACACTCTACCAACTCCTTCACAGCACGTAAACAGCCAAAACTGACCCAGACAGTGAAGCACACACTGACACAGCTCCCTGTGTCCCCTCCACTTAGCACGTAGGGGCTACGCAGCATTTGGTACAGCTCATACAACAGCAGTCCTCAGTGCAGCACAGAGGTCCTGGAGGAATATGTTCTGCTATCCCCACAAAACCAAGAATCGGGAAAGGCAATCTGGTTTTTAAGTCTGGGACAGACTGCTCTACATGGAGCTTACCCCACTGCAACCCAGGTAACACACGATGCAGCAGCTGCAGGCTGGGCAAGCCCTGGTCTCCCTCGTCTCAGGAAGGCAGGAGGCCTCGGGCGCAGCTGCACGCACGGGACACAGCAGGCACAGCACAGGACACAGGGAATGCTGCAGCCACCGAGTTTGCACCCCGATCAGCACCACGGCTTGAGGAGGGCCGGCAGTCCATCCCCTGCCACAGGCAGGGTAACTGGGGCACGCGTAGCTTCCCCGCACAAACAGCCGGGGAGGAAGCAAGCCTTTCTTACAGTCATTCTCTGAACAGACCTTGCAACATCTGTAATTTAATTTGAAGCACTGAAGAGGCCTATTATCTTCAGGCGAACTACAATTTAGGCAGACCATAAAACCAATCAGACACAGCAAGGATTGCTCTAAGAAAAGGCCGGTCACCTCCAGGATTCTCACTATCCCAAAGCAAGTCCAGTTATAGAAAGAGTTAACGATATAATACACCCAGCTCTGATGTAGTAATACTAGTATAAAATTGATTCTATGCATACATATTCACTTTAAATTGGTGCTTCTAATAGAGTTTGGTCTCATTACAGCGGTACTGAAATTGTTTTGAGATCAGCTCCAAAGCAGCTGCAGCAAGACGCTCCCCCCGTATGAATGTAGTACCTCCGCTCCCCCAGGTTAGTGGCAGGCCCCATCCCAAATGCCCGCGGCCCCCGTTCTGCTCTGCACACGGGCACACAGGTTAGTTTTAGCATCCATGCATCAAAACAAATCGATGTTGCTGACTGTTATTGATGATAGTTTCACTGATGGCAAGAGTGGCCTGACAGCAGAGCTCTTGCTTGATTTTACATTAATAAATCTATAACAGCGCTTCAAGAATAAAACTCCTGTTTATTAGCAGGAATTTGCTCTTTCCAACAGGAGCAGTTTGCTCCCACGAGTCCTGTTGGCATGTAAGACAAAATCCAGGCTCCACGGCAGCCTGAGCTTGGGTGGAGGTGGAATTTCATGAGCAAGAGGGACAGCCAGGCCCTTCAGTCTCATGCAACAACCCAACTGTAAGTAACATCCATCATCCCTTGCTCCGAGTGCTTGACATAGGGGAGTAAAGACCTGTATCTGCATTATCCCAGATCAGGATGAGGTGGCCCAGCGTGTGGCTCGGGACAGAGCAGCCACACCACGGTTCACCAGCTGCAGCTGGCCCCAGCCTGCTGCGCTCAAACCAGCCCAGCCAAACACAATCAAAACCCACGCTAAATATTGACTTCCCTCGGGCTCCTGTCCTTCTGCCTCCCCTGACACCTGAGCTACCCTAGAGCCAAGTGGGGCGGACACAGGGGAGAAGAGCTACTTTGGCAAGAGTCCTTTTTCATTACTTGAAACCAATTTAACAGGCATGGCCATGACAAGCCCAGAGAGCTCAACGCCTTTTATAACCCTGATAATATTCCTATTAAAGTTGCATCAAGCCATCATTACAGCTACAGGATGAGACAGTCAGAAGCAGATGCGTATTTTTATCCAGCACATTCAAGTGCAGCCTGTAAATGGGATCTAACTGAGAATCACTGGTGAAATGCATGTTACTACTCAAATGCCTCCCTCTTTCTCCTTCTCCGAACAAACAAGTGCTAAAACAAGCTCCAAAACAAAGAAAACCTTAGAACTTGCTGACGAAGGGACACGGTCACAGCGGAAGGAATCGTAACAAACGCTCGCAGCCCTCCCGGAGTTTGCTCCACCAAACCACGAGTCCCACAGAGAGAGATGCTTAGAAAAGGTCTTAGCTGCAAAGCCACGTTTTGTTCTACCACCTACTGCTCGCCAAGCGGGAGCGGTTCCCATTCCGCAGCCCCCTTCCCTCGCAGCCGGAGTTATTCCGCAGCCCCCTTCCCTCGCAGCAGCCTGGGCTGGGCTGTGCCAGAGGAAACCAGCTCCCTTCAGCCTTCCCCTGCTGACACCAGCGCTATCGGCTCAATCCCTCAGCAGCCAAGAGGCAGGGGAGCAGGTTCTCGTGCACTAAAATGCTTAATGAAGAGAAAGGCACCTGCAAACGGAACCACGCTGGGAGGACGTCGTTGCCATTGCCCTCACGCAGCACATGCCCACACACTCGCTTTGTCCCAGCTCTCCACCGCGGCTCTGGCACGCTGCAAACCACTGGCATGGAGCGAGAGCAAGCACTCTTCAGCTTCGTTATTTGCATTCATCTGCTTTTCCATAACACGGAGATTTCCAATTACATTATTTACAGCAATCTGTTGTCAACTCCCACATTCAGCACTTGAGGATGAAGAAAATTAAAAGGCAGTGAAATTGCTACTCGGAGCTTTGTTTCCGGAATAGCAAAATCTATCAAACCTCTGACCCCAACGTTCCTCGAGCCGCAATGGTTGCCAGCCTTCAACGATTTATCATTCCCCTCTCAATCAGGCCTCAGGTTTTTTTTCCCCCTTGTGGCTCTATTCTAGAGGACACTATTTTGAGTCTAACCACTTGCTACCACCCCCCCAAAATAATATGGCAGGCTACTGATGAGCTCTTTGAATGGCAAACAGGTGCACATCACTTCGATTCAATCCAGAGTCACCCAAAATAAACACTCCCTTCCATCAGGATGGTATTTTGCCAAGAAAACACCATGCCAGGCAGGAATAACCCTAGGCTACGTGGGTTTATAATGTTCAAAATGGTACGAGTGTCTGTGGGAAAAGGGAAGCCCTGAGGGTAAAAGGGGAGGGGACAACTCCGTTCTTCCAGCGCAGTAATCGTCTCCCTCTGCACGGTTTATTGTGATAAACCGAGAAACGCAGCCAGCCGTGAAAATGCCGTTTAGCGAAGGAGAAGAAATTAAAGGGGAAGTGAAGCAGAGGGGGCAAATTAAAACTTTAACAGGTCCCCGATAGCTGACACTCTCTTTCATATTCGATGGAGTTTATAAAAAGCTATCTGCCCCCAACCCTACTTAAACTGTTTTCATTATCGCTACAATTTTGGATGTGTCGATTCAAATGTAAATGGGCACAAACGCTTCCAAGAGGATTTTAATTACGACGATAGCATCGCTAATTATGGATATTAAAAAAATATATATCTAAAAAGCGGTAATTCAGGAAGGTGCTTTGCAGAACCTGGTGGTATCAGTCAAAACAAGGCTGGGCAGGGATTTGACAGGAGAGCGCAGGTCCCATTTCCCTTCAGGTCAGGGGGTGACAGGCAGACTTCTGCCACACGACTAATTCAAATGGGCATTGCTGCCCAAGCTGTTACCAAGCTCACGTGCTCTGCCAGAGGCCTGGCAGCAGGGAATCATTCCAGCTGCATCGCAGCTCCTCCCAGGCAGTTTTGCTCCTCTGACAGCCGCTGCAATAAGCCCGCTTTGCTGGAGGGCTTGCTCCCTGCACTCTCATTCCCGTGGGTGCATCACTGCTACACTGCCAAGTTGGCACACAGGCTCACTGCGCACCTGTGGCCAGCGTTTGCTGCAGTCAGGGCTCAGCACCCCTGAACATCGACAGGACTCCATACGCACGCAGAAACAGGATGGCCCCAAGGAGCCCTCCACACCCAGTCTCCTGAAAGGAAGTGCAAGATGCAAAGGCAATGCAGCACATGGAGGAGGGGAAAAAGGGAGATTCTTGCCCTCAAAAGTGAGCGTGACTGGATTTGCTTCCGCCCTTGCTTGCAGGAACAAGAAAACACAATGCATGCCTACTTTAATTCCACCACCCTCAGAAGACATTGCAAAGGCAAATGTCCAGAGTCCTGGAAGAACAAAAGGGGGTTTCAACAGATGCTTCTGCAAATAGCTGGGACAAGTGGTATCACCAACAGATCGGTTCTGGCCTAAAACAGATGAGGTCTCTCTTATTTCCGTAAGAAGGGATGCATTTAGGATGCAGGAGTGTCTGCTGGTCCCTGGGGATGTTCTCTTTGCCAGCAAGAACACCCAGGCTTTGTCAGGTCCTGGCCATGTTGGAACACAGTACTTTCTTCCCAGTGCCTCTCCGGCAGCTCGGAGACCCTGACCCTGCATGTACACATAACGCTCAGCAGCTGCCTAGCACACTGGTTTGCTTCTGGATGATTGGGACACAAGCAGTAGGCAGAATCCATTAATCACTTTCACTCCCCAGAAACAAAGACAGCGTCAGAGCAACTTGTTCCTCATCGCCATGCAGCACAGCTTTCCCAGTGGAGGTTTTCAAGGAAACACAACGCTTCTGAACGGCCGAGGCTAGGATTCCCAAAGGGATTTGTGGGCACCAAACATCTGACTCCAACTGAAAAACTGATGTAAACAATAGATTGTTACTTTGGTCTTCATTCTGACCCAGGCACACTAAGGACTGGATCATAACTGAAGCCAGCACAGACTGTGCACACAGCAAAAGGGGGAAGATGAACACCACATGTCACTAGACTAACGCTAGCTTAAATCAAGCCTACAGGGATAAATAATAACAAGGAATATGGAAGGATGAAAGCTTTGGCATGTATGAACAAGGCTGCACACTCTAGCTCTATATGTGAATCACAGAATCACAGGATGGTTTGGGTTGGAAGGGACCTTAAAGACCATCTGTTCCACCCCCTGCCATGGGCAGGGACACCTTCCACTAGACCAGGTTGCTCCAAGCCTCATCCAGCCTGGCCTTGGACACTTCCAGGGATGGGGCACCCATCCAACACCACCACTCTGGCTTGAGATCCTGGTGGGCCACAAGACTGACGTGCTCACTCAGTGTGTGGCAGGGGCCAAAGGGGACAATTACCATCTGAGGCTCTTGTCCCAGCCAGATGACACTTATTAACACCAGCCAACTTCATTTAGTCCATCCAGGCTTCCGAATGACCTCCCTTCTGCACTCCAGTGCCTGGCAGTCTCTCACTAACAGAGTTGAGAGCTTCATAAATATCACACCCAAATAGCTCGAGCGATGGTTCAGAAAATTGCAGACAGCGATCAAAGCGCTGATATGGAGGGAATCACCCAGCTTGGAAACACCACATCTCATCACACCTGCTGGGGGGCGGGGGCATTCTGGACCAGCATCAAACACTCACCCACTGGAGCTGGTCGAGTTTAGGGGCCTGAGCACGGCCCTACAAGTTGGGAGCTGTTGCCAGAGCTCTGTGGCCTGGGACAAGCCTGCTTTAAGCATGTGCTTCGTTGGCATGGGCTGAAGAACATTGCTCAGTCACACTGTGCTCTGAGAAGGGCAGTATGGGCTTGTTACTGCATCACACAACCCAAAGTGCTTTGGTGGGTGCCTGAAGCTCCCTGCCTGAATGCCAGTAAATAAAACGGGGACGATACCTGCTCACCGCAGAGGTTACACAGAAATGAGTATCTGATCCCGAAGAGCAGACATCCATCGGCACTCACTGACAGCAAACGTAACCTTCAGTAAAGAGTGTAGCCAAACGGGTCTCATCCAGAGCAGATGGCAATACAAGGCAGATCCAGATCACCAAAACAGACGGTAACAAAGAACTGGGTGTGAACACAAGCCCTTAAAAGCAACCTGGTAGTTCAGTGCATGCCTTATAATATCGCGACACCTGAACCAGCTTCAGGAACTGCACTAATACCAGCCTCCAGCCTGAGCCTTGTCTCTTCTTCACAGACGGAAGGCCCGATCAGAGCCACTTTTCAGACATTGCCTCAACTTCCTTGTCCTGGCTGACACGCCTGAAGGCTTCTGCTAGTTCTCAATGCCTCCCTGCCTTCCTCCAAAATAAAAGCAGAGCACGCGGGAAGACAAGAGGGGATGTATGGCTTGATGCCTGGCTGCGTGTCCACACTGTGACCCTTCCAACCTTCTCCTGGTCAGGGCACCAGCGCCACTGCAAAAAAGAAAGGAGATGGACCTGAACCGACCTTTGAGCGAATCAAAAAAATAAAGATGAAGCTTAGGGCTGGGAGGTAAGATGAGACTATTTTTTAGTTAGTCTAAGAGGGAAAGTTCCATCCATTTTCATTAGGGAAGCACTTTGGCTGTATCTCAGGTTTCACAGAGAGAGCGAGCTCGGAAGGTTACTGTACCCTCACACGCTGGCCACACGTAACACTTATTGGACAGGTTAATATTCTTCTCTATCCAGTGATCACGGCTCCTCATTATTATATAAGAAATGGGGGGGTGGGGGGGAAATCCCACAATGACAAAAAGTACACAGAATAAAAGATATAAATTCAATTTTAGTCCTATACCCATCTCCCTGCAGAACACAGAAAACACCCTGACCTGTCTCACTCTCCATTTTGGGACCTCCATTTGGAATTCAAAACATTTGGATGATGTGGCGTATCACGTTATTAGCAATATCCAAGGAGCTGGAATGCACTCTGCCTGCCCTATCCACACCACTGCTCAAATGTTAAAGACCAGCAGCATCCACGTACCCCTCAACCTCACCTGAACATGAACTTTGCAAGTGCCCCAACACAAGAAACCCCTCCTGTGTGAAACCTGAGCAATGCTAAGTCTCCACCACCAGTGTAAAAAAAATTTCAGCATCTCAAACACCTGCAGAAACGCTCTCACTAACACTTCAAAAATTGATTTAGCAGAGCACCCAGGTTTCACAGTTGGTTGCGGTGGTCAGAAATAGCTGCACTGAATTGATGTTCAAGGACCACGAGCAAAAGCCCAAAATAAATTGACGGGAACAAGTGAAAATCCTTCTGTAATCACAGAACAAATTCACTGACTTCACTGTAGGGCAGCAAGCCCTGATGTTGGTGGATGCTGGCTGGCAGACAAGAATTGAGGCAGGCTATTACTTTTTGCAGTGTAAAGTCAAGTATGAAGGATATAAAAATTTAGAGACCTGCGTTAGGCGTCTCACACACTGGCAAGTTATGGGATTTCGCAGGCAGGGAGGAAAACAGACTTAAAAGCTGCAATCCTAGTTATTTTTAGAGGGACAAATATTGCAGCTATGCTCCAACTCTCTCCAGCTGTATTAAAGAACCAGTGTTAGCCAAGTTTATTTTCCACAGAGCTAGGAGGGAAAGAGTGCGGCAGCCAAAGGTAATGGTTTCCTTCATGATCACAGCAAGGAAAACCCCACCAAGCTATACAGGCTGCAGGGGTTGGTGGGTTTTTTTCTCCCTCCACCCCTTCACAGAGCAAAGTTGTCACCATTATATGTATTCACTGAGCCTGGTTGACCTCCAGCCAAGCCTCCCAAACCCCATCCCAAGCTCCCCTCCCAGCACCCAGGCACAGGGAAGAGCCCACGCAGGCTCAGCTCGGGGCAGGTAGGCGCACGCTGCTTCAGCCCCATCTCTCCGCAGCTGCATTTTACCTCTCTCTGTTCACTGCAGATCTTGCACAACCAAAGAGGCCGTTTCTGGGCTCCAAGAGTTTCTATTCCACACTTGGTGCAAACTTTCTGAAACAAGGAGAGAGGAAAAAAGGAGAAAAAAAGGTGTTAGCAACTCCCCACAGCCACGTACCTCCTCGGAAAGAGAAGGTCAAGAAGCATCTGTCCTCACAGTTCTGTTTTGCTTTCCTTACAAACCCAAACATGCCACAATTTTCTTATTTATCCTGGAGAACTGCTGATCGCAGGAAGCTGCTTCAGGCCTATACGGACACGAGACAAAGGCAGATCTACAGCACAGTCCTTGACTGCAGGGCGAGAACTGGACAGGGCAAATCAATCCTCGTGACCAAGAGGCATATTTCTGAAGTGGGGTTTTTTTATCATTCCTCTAAATCCTAAACCCCAACCACTGTGGCACGGAAAGCAGCTGTAGCCAAGTACAAAACGAGCGCGAGTTTGTGCAAGACTGGAAATCCTCTCCTCCCATCCCTCACGTACGTAGCTTTAAACCCCGCGGCTCCCCCTCCATTTCAGCCTGTGCTCGGCAGCTATCGATCTGTGGCTGCTCAGGAAGCAGGTACAACCCTGCCCACACGCACGTTTCCTGAGCAGAATGCTTGATAGCGCCGCGCGGCCTCTATTGCTGCACAAGGGAACTTTCATGTCTCCGCTGGCATTACAAGCCATTTACAACCTGAATCACCTAATATTCTATAATGAAGCTGATGCGTATCAGCCTTGGCTTACAGCTTGAATGAGAAATTGGATGAATTCTTTGATCCTCACGGAGCAACCGCCACTCACAAGAGGGCCCTGGAGAGCAAAACCTTGCTTAGAGAGATGCGAATTTAATCTCCCCAGTTAAGGTTTTACATATCCCCCTAACCAAGCTGCTCCTCTGAGCCAGGAGGCCTGTGTCCAGGGACCAAAGTCGCAGCGGCTCGCTCAGCCCGCAGTGCCCAGGGCTGCGGGAGGAGATTGGCAGAAGGATGGCACCTGAGGCAATGGCTTCACTGCAAGAATAAAACACACCCAACGTTGTGGTCAGCGTAGTCCAGAGGCAGGTCTGCACCCGACTCATGCGGCACAGAAAGTGGAAGGCAGCACCAGCAGCCCCACAGAGGTTGGTGCTTCTCTCCATCTCTGTTCCTGTCCTCACCCTCATCATCCCAGAAAAATCAGGAACAGCCTGCTGGGTCCAGTGCATCAGTACTCAACATGGTGCGACCCAAGCCAAGAGGGACTGCAGATGCAATTAGCAGACACCACCTGAAGTGGCCCAAATTCTCCCTCCCTCCAACCAAAACCTGAGGGAGTAACTCAGTCCTATGTACCCTCAGAGATCCCAATCCCCACACGTATAGCACATCCACACACTCCCTCTAGTGGAAGCTGCCAAGCGATTTTATCCCTAGCCATAAATTTTGAAAGTTCCAATATAAAACGGGTCTTTCCTCCTCCCCTTCTCTGCAGGCTAGCTAGAAAATCGAGCCTCACCCACAACCCCTCAGAAGAAGATATAAAAATCAAGGACGTTAAATGCAGCCCCATTCTTCCTTAAATAAAAGGATAAAGCACTTTCTTCTCCTACTTATATTTCACCTTTTATACACGATACTGATACCTTCTGCATGGTAAATGACACATTATGCTTTGTCTAACTACTGCTATTGTCAACACACCTGGGTTTGCATGTATCTCTGTCTTGCCATAATGCATTTATTTCTAAGATAATAAAAGTAATATTAAAAGCATTCTTCATAAACCAGAAAGTGATGCTTGGAAAATCCACAGGCTACAAGAAATAGAGGACATCTATTCAGCAGAAGGGACTTGCTGAAGGTAGGTACTTTGCTACGCTTGAGATGCATCATTATAACAATTCCTGTTATTGAATTAAATGAGCTGCAATGAGAGGGTAACAGAGCAACACTAGCAAAGAAACCCCGAACTTTAAAAACCCGTCATTCTCTGACAAGTCATTGCTTACTGCGTACAACACTGCATGACTGATGGATATCCCTGGACAAGAGGGAACAAGCTTAAAGTAACAGTCCACTCTCTGTGCTCTGCTGAAGGGTTGACTGTTCCCCGAGTTCACAACACTAAAAAGCAGTAAGGGAGAAGCGCAGGGCACCCAGTCGGCACTGCCCGGAGCTCGCACACAGCTGAAAAGTGCAGCCAAGCTGAAAGCAACTGTAAAATGCACACTGGAAAAGTGGGGTCTCACCTTAAATCAACCTGCATATGAACCCTTCTGAACTGCCAAACAGGCTCCAGACAAAAAGGGAATAACCACAGGAAAACCCATCCCCCTCTCTGGGGTTTTCTGGTCAGAGCCCTCCTGGAGCTCACGCAGCCTCACTAGCTGGGGGGTTATTACCAGCGACTGCAAATGGACATGTCACGGATGTGTCTGCACCAGCCTCTGCCTCCTCATTAGCGTACAGGGCTCACAGGAAGGGGGTTAGAAAGCACTGTGGCGATGTGACCTAGCTGGCTTCGGACAAGGTGAGAGCAGGATCGCCAAGAGAAGAAGGCAAGAATACACCATATCCTGTTTTTCTGTGTGCCTGAAATGCAGGAAACAGCCAGCCGCCTCCTGTCTGCCATCCAGCCCTTTATTCTCCACAGGCGCATGAGCACAGAGCCCATGGTCCTTTCAGAGAGCTGCCCTGTAGCTCCCCTTGAAGCCAGACCTTTCACTTCCCAGTACCTTACTGCTGCTTCCTTCCCAACCTCTTCCTACTAAGCTCCTCTATCCCTGGCTTAGGACCCAGGGGTTCAGAGATTTGCCTTTACTTTCCCAGTCACTGCCTTACAAGCAATCTTCTGCATAAACCCTGCCTCAGTCAAACTACTTCTGTAAAGCGGATCCAGTGGAGAAACACACTCGAGAGCAAAGGCAGCAGAGCTCACAGCATCTCCCTGCCTAGTGAGCACGTATGGAGGGATGCTGGGACCTCGGTCTTGGAGGCTGGGACCTCCATCCCGCTCTTACAAGCGCTCTAAGCCCAGCCGTGCTGCAGCCAACCGTGGAGCAGGGCAGGCAGCCTCCTCTGCACGAGAGCTGCATCTCACAGACTGCCAGCACGAAAGGTTCTCCACCGTGGAGCTGCCAACATTCACCACTCCACGGTAAAGGAGCAGGCTTCACTCAGTGCTGCCCTGTGGGCTCCTCAGGACAGAGTGGGTGACACGGGCAAGTGTCTCCCTCAATCCAGCATACATCAGAGCACAGAGCTCTCTTCCACCCTATCACCAGCCATCCAGAAACACTCTTGCACGCAGCAGGTACCCTCACCTCTTCCCAGGCAACACGCTGAGGCAAAGACACTTACAGAGGTATCTCCCCAGGGAAAGATGGGCTTCAAGTGCAGGAAAAACAGCCTCCCAGCAGAGGGAGGGTAAGGTGGTTGCCTTGGAGATCATCATCTTCCACAGCAATACAGATTAACCCTTGGCTGCAGAGCCTAGACAAGTAGGAATCATCCCCCAGGGCATTGGTGGAACAGCAGTCTCCCAGCAGATGATGCTCCCTTTCAAACAGCACCTGTGCAGTCCTGCCAACACCACACCAACACAGGCAGTCGCTGCTGCACAGGTTAATTTATGTATTGGGGTTAGAAAGCTTATGCTGGTTTGGAACTTAAAGAGGGACTTGAGTCCTCTGAAGAGACACGTTACTGGAAGGTCTAAGAGCAGACCTTGCAGTAAATAACAGTAAAGCACACAGACTCTTTTATGAGTTGCCTCTGATGGCTGTACCTTCCTGCCCCTTCTCCCACACTTCATCCCCAGAGTGGGAGATGCAGAGGGGGCTGGTGCACCCCACCTCAGCCCTAAGTGCAGTTTAGGCACTTCAGGATGTTGAGGAATAAGATAACCAGGGTAGGAGAGAAAGCCTGATGGTTTGACAGCACCGACGCAGACAAGCAGGGCAAAGGTACGTTACTTGTACAGAGCCATCTAGCTTCCAAGAGGCCAGTGACCTTTCCCGGGCAGATCATCTACCAGGAACAGGCAGAACCTGTGTGACCAAACCCACCTTCTTGCAATCTTGACAGAAGACTGACGTGCTGCCTAGCAGCCCGAGCAGCTCACCGCAGAGCAGACACTGGGAGAGGCCGTTCCCCATCGCGTTCTTCCTCATGTTCTCCAGCCGCTCCACCAGGCGCCTGCGGGGAACGAGGCAGAACAGAGGTCACAGCTCTCACCTTGGAAACTGAAGCGCACAGTACCAAGGCATGCTGAAAACCGCTGAAGTGTGCGCCAGACTCAGGCTATCTTTGCTTCTGTGCAGTTTTGGGCCCCTTGCTGGGATCATACGTACCTTCACTTCAGTCTCTGCACTCAGTGTTTCCCATCAACTGCCTCTGGGTCTTCAAGGGATACAAACCCCTGTAAGTCCATCGACTGATGCGCTCCATATCCAGAATAATCAAAACTGCAAATACCACTGAGAGGCCTGACGCAGCTAGTGGGTGCAGGGCAGACAGCTCACAAGAAGGGTTTGGTCCTACACCCTTCAGGAGCTCAGTGTCCCCTGGGCCACACAGTCTCAGCACAATGATTTCCTGCCTCTAGTGCTGGAAAGGCCTTTAGCGCTCAGATCAGGGCAAGTCATACAGCACAGGGAAAGGGCAGAGGAGTTAGACCTGCCAAGCCCTGCTCTGTTTTCCATCCACTCCCTGACAGCAGCACTGCAGGCACATGACTTGCCCACATCCCATTAGAAGCAGGAAGGCCAGACCGAAACCATCAGACCAGAATGAGCCCAGCTGCAGTGCAGGAATGCCAGTAACTGCTCCCTGCTCCATCCAACAGCCCACTTGGAAGGGAGGAAGCACACATGTATGCACAATGCCTGTAGCAGCAGGACAACGAAAGGGAAGGAAGGCAGGATAAGCAATTAGGATGCAGGATGTAGAGAGCATGCAGAGCAAGGCTGTTGTCATGAGATCACTGCTTTGCAATTTTCAGGCATCCATTTGTAGATGGGGACGATAACAGCCAGGCCATTTATCAGAGGCAGTGAGCACAGCCGCAGCCATGCGTGTGCATGCAGCTCGGGGAGGAAACGCAATCCTGCTGTCCACGAAATCCTATTCTCATTAGTGCTAATGTCCCATCAACCAAGTCCCGTAGTGAGAGGACGGCAAGATCTGCTTGAAAGAGGTACTGCCTGTGATGATAAGGTCAGACAGCACAGCCAGGCTGAGCCATCATTACTGGATTTATGACCCTTGACTTCAGCACAGGAGAACTCCCGGGAGTTAACAAAGGCATTTCACAGAATGCTTCAGCATGGGAACAGCAAGGCTATCGCTTTCTGCGGCTACACCAACAACTGCACAGGAAAGATCAGCCCCTCAGGGTCGCTGGCTGCTTCTGGCACTGCTGGGGTCTCCCATGCATCAGACAAACATCACCGTCAGTTCTCGTTAGCACAGAGTCAGAGCCAAGTGCAGGGGGAGGAAGCAGGGCCTGCTGGACACAGGCTGGCAGTCACTGGGGTTTCCTGTCTCACGAACACAAAAGACTGCTGGGAAATGCTGCAGGACTGCTGAGCTCTCTAGCTTTAAAGGTAGTCAGTGTAGGACTGTCATAGACACAGCTGAGGCCAGACCTCCAGCAGGACTGAAAGCAAATGGAAATCTGCAGCAGCAAAAGGATGCCTGTAAATTAAATAATTCAAACCAGCAAAGTCCTTCCAGAGGGCTCAGCCAGCTAGAACAAACTCATTCACTGCTCCAGGCAAAATCCCAGGGGCTGCTGCAGACAAGGGAAAACCTAACTGCATTGCCAGCAGCGGGGTCTGAGACATGCTGTCCCCTAGCAGTGGGTGCAGCTGCACAGCTTCGCATCTTCTCCAGCCTCTTCCAGAGCCACCCGGGGAGCTGCTTTAGCACAGGCTGCATTTACCAGGGACTGTGTCAAGGATCACAACCACAGCAAGCCCCAAGGCTCAAAGAAGGAAAGAGAAAGGCTTGAGAGAAGGAAAGCCGAGGGGGACCCTCCCTCCCATGGGGAGAAGGAAAACAAAAATCACATCCTTCTCAATGTTCATCAAACAAGCAACATGGGAGGGGAAAATAACCGACCTAAGGGATGCTCTGACTGATAGAGGCTGAGCTCAGGCAGTCAGGAGAGCCACTCCTCCATCGGCGCTGACCTTTCCTTCTGAGGGAAGGGGACAAATGAATGTGACTGTACCCAATGCGCTGCTGCTCGATGATGTCCAATTTCTCCGCCTTGCGGATGACTTCCAGAATGACCTCAAGTTCCTGCGGGCTCAGAGCCTGCATCTTCCTCTGCTTCTCAGTCTGGAATGTGTGCACTGACCAGCCCGTCTGGAGCCTGTGGGAGGGGGTGGAGGGAAGAACTCAGCTGTGAAAGGAAAGCACAAAACCCCTGACCTGCCTCACAGGCCAAACCTTCCAAGCACACAGAGCCTGCATCACCCTTCCATCAGAGAAGCCTGTTCCCTGGCTAACACCCAAAGCAGGAATCTCTTCACACTGACCAGATCACCTTCCCACTCCTCCAGCACCACCGAGTGCTGCACTGTCTCTCCCTGCCCTCTCCTTTCCCCTTCTGCTCCAGTTTGTGTCTTCCTCACTCCTGCTTGACTCTGCCCATAAAGAAAACCAGTGCACCTAGGGCTGGCCACCCTGGGGGTACCCTTGCCAACATGTATGATGCCAGACACCACAAATGCTGATCCCAAACACAGGGATTACCTGCACCCTCCTCCCTCCAGATCACACATTTCTAAGGTCCTCAGTTCAAACACAACAATCACCAGGCACGCTTGGAAATGTAAATTTGGCAACGGCCTCCCTTGGACTAACCCAGGCCCATGCAAGAGCTTCAGGAAGCCAGTTCCCTCCGTGCCTTGCATACAGCAGCTGACATTTCTCCTGAGCTCACTGGGGTACAGGCGAGAGCTTTCACAGCTCAATTAATTACCATTCAGTAGGGGTTTGGAGGTCACTGGATAAAGTCAGGGCTGCAAGCAGAATGCAGGGCACTATCAGACACTGCTGTCTTAAAAAGGCTTTCAGGGGAAGGCTGGAGAAGTGGCAGGGGCACACACTGTTCACACTCGAGCAGACCCCTCAGACACAGGGTGACCTCCTTTACGGCTGCAGCAGGCTGACCCCAGAGGTTCAGACAAGAGCAGAGGTGGCAGTGGCAGGGTACTGGCTGCCAGAGGAGGAAAGCATCCAAGAAACAAACACAATTGTAGCGCTTGACTCCTCTCCATCCCTTTTGTCTTTAGATTATGCAGTAATTTAACTTCAGGGGAAAATGAGATCAAATGACAAGTTCCTAAAGCAAAAGAGTGCTAGCAGCTGGGGGGTGCTATCAATTATATTTAGGGTGCTGCAGGGATATGACCCTGCCCCCAAGCCCTTCCTTTTCACCCAGGGGAGGGCTGGTGGGATGGACTCCCACCGCACACCAGCCACACTGCAAACTCCACTGCAGGCTGGCAGCTCCGAGCAGCAGCCAGGCACTGAGCCTCAGCTTTGCAGGCTCCTGTCCCACCCAAGCAGCTCCCTTCTAGGGTACAGAAGGGTCCACCTGAAAGGCAAACTCCTGCCTCCCAGCCAGGCTGTGGATGAGGCTAGTGGGCCAGTGCTTCACAAAGACACCAGGAAAACAGGCCAGAGGCGAGGCTGGAAGGAGAAGAGGTGGGTGGGGAGGACTCACTTGGCACGCAATGCCAGCTGCCGGTCGTTGGGGCACACCCACTGGCCCATCCCGCTGCCAAAAATCGTGTCGGCCATGGCACCAAGCTGGAGAGGAGAAGCAGGGATCACACCTGTAAGAAGCAAACACCAGCACTGAGCACAGCTGCCAGCCAGCCCACCCTCAAGAAAGCAGAGGGCAGCGCTTGGCACCGCGTTATTAGCCATCCTCAAGGGCCACTCTTCTGGCAAGCAAAACAAAGGCGATCTGTCAGCGTCGCACACGGTGGGAGTAGACAGACTCTCACCCACAGACAGCGATAAAAACATACCATCATCCTCATAAAACACAAGCCAATAAATACCTTCAGATACCTTGAAGACAAGGCTGGAAGTTTAGATTTTATGGTACTCTGGGAAAAAAAGAAAAGCCAGAGACTCTTTGTCAGTTCTGATGTTTCATTCTAAACTAGGGAAAAGCCTTGTTTGCAAGAATAATCCCTGCCCCATCACCTCCAGAGCCCCAACGTTGTGGTACTGACAGAGAAAGCCACTCTAAAGGACACAAAGAAGCTACAGTTACTTTTTTTTTTTTACCCTCTTAATGGGGTAACAAACAAAAGCCCACGCGACAATCAGCATGAATAGTGGCAAGTCATTTCGTTCATTAAAACTGCCTCCATAATAGCCTGATATTTATAACTGCAGCCTACAATAGCAGCTTGTTTGCATTCTCTGATGTTTAAGACAGCACCTCTCTCAGCAGATCTCCTGCTGCAGCTCCTGTAACCGCCACGGGCACCCCTGCGATTCCTTGGGTTCAATGACAATTTCACCGTGAACCGATCACTGAAGGCCACAGGAGCCAACTTCCGCACACTCATGGGAGAAACATCCCCAAAAGAGACTTTGCAGCCAAGCAGTTCCGAGTCCTACCAGCAGCTCGGATGAAAGGAAAGCACCAAGGGACAGATGCAGCCAACACTAGTCTTGATGTGCAGAGTTTTCTTCCAGCTGGATTTACTCTCCAGCAGAGCAAGCGTCTCATGAGCCCTAACGCATAGATTTCCAGGTATTAATACCTACCTTCCCCAGAGCAGACACTTGCCAGCTCTGAAACCATACCTGCTGGGCAGAGATAACATGTTTAACGCTGTTTGGCAAACACATATCAGATACAATAGCACCAAGGTGTATCACCTGCCAACTGTGCAGTAGTTCCCAAGAAAACACATGTTCCAGTCTCAACCCAGAGCACACTTAGCCCAGCAGCACCCCTGGTTGTGCGCGGCACCTACGCTTGCTATCTACTGCTGACACACGGAGCTTTCTGCTCCTGTGCCAGGCACGGAGGCATCACAGCCTGCGGGGCCTTGGCCCTCTCACACAGGCAGGCACGCAGCTTGTGCAAATCACTCTCTCTCTCCCTAAGGAGGCTGAGCTCACACGGGTGGGCCACACACGCCGCACTCAACCCCCAGCACAGAAACACCAATCCGTGTCAGAGAACTGCCAGCCATCTCCTGCCAAACCTTGTATCAGACTTGAGAGCCAAAGCGGTCACAAAGAACGAATCAGCGCCTTTCCTCTCCGACCATCCAATTTCTGGAGAGAGTCTGAAAACTCAGCGCTTGCAACAGGCAGGAGAGGAATTCCACACGAAGCACAGATTTCCTTCAGCGCAGGGGCACAGATGTGTAGAGAGGGCGAAGGCTCTAATAACTCATATGACACCCAGCAGCTTGGTCTGTATGAACAGCAAAGCGAGGCAGGGAGGAGATGGGAGGCTGCAAGAAAGGTTCAGCAGAGAAAGAGGGTTGAGACATGCCACACACAATTTTTTAAGCCTTTCCTACATTAGCTAAGGTGATCACCTTTGAAAGGGATTGTCCCTAGAAGAGATCCTTGAACTCCGCTAGCTTTGATTTTACCAACTACTTTCCCCACAAGCTGTGGGCTTGCATTTCCATTTTGTCCCAGAACACCTCCTGCTCTTTTCATCTTCCGCACGATCTCGAGCGAGGAGCGAACGCAGTCCCCGCGCACGTCCCACAGCAGCTCGCACACAGGGGAGCGATCAAGCATTAACAGCAAAAGAATACAGAGGCTTCCACCCCCGAGGCCAGTGTTAGAAGCAGAGAGAAGCTACAGTTTTACACAGAACAGCTGACCTGGGATTTTCCAGATATTTTCCAAGCCTGTGATGTGTTCTTACATAAGTACGTTCACATGTACCCCCACACACACATGCATATGTTAAATTACTCGAGATACACCACATACTCTTCCCTCCCACTCATGCGCACCTGAAGAATAGCACAGCCCACAGATTCCATGTCCACTGGCGAGGCTGGATGCACACAACCCTAACAACGTGACCGGCGCTTGGCAGCTGTGGGATGATGTTTAGCGTAAAAGCTAGAGCTGGAGATGAGCTTCATACCATGGTCAGGGCAGAGGAGTTTGCTTTGCCAACAGCTGTGCTTTCAGGGTGGAAAGCAGTGCTGAATACCTCTGCCCCTCCTCTGCAGAGCTTTATCTGCTCTAACAGAGCTGAAGGCAAGTCAGAATAGAGCACATCAGCCAAGCGTTTTTCTCAGGAGACCCAAACACATTCTCCAGCCTCATACCACAGTGCGCTTTTCTCAGCATGACTGAACAAAAACAAGCAATGTCATGCTCTTTTGCCTCTTGTTACTCAGCATATGCTTTCTGTTCCCCACCATTCCCTGAGCAGCATCTGCAAAGAGAGAAGGAAAACAAAACACAGCCTAGAGATCCATCACAAACCCACAACAGTCTTCAGATAAATTATTCCTTAAAATATTTACAGGAGCATTTTCTTTCAGCAGCACTGGGTATCTGCTGCTCCTTCTGATGTAAACTGGCATTGCAGGTGGGTTTGCACCTTTGCCTCTGAAAGCCCAGTGTGGTTTGACACAACTACCTTGGAGAAGGGAAACAAGAATGGCATGGGACTGCAGGCCAGTCTGGTGGGGCAGAAACAGGAGCACTGGGAGGACTGGCGGGAAAGAAATATCTTGTATGGCCACGGGAATGATGCCAGAGAAATGGTACCAGTATCTGGAAGGCGTGAAGCATCCTCCCTCTTATCTCTGTACAGGACAAGAAGCACGGTGGAATCAGCCAAAACAGAAACACGAAGATAGCAAAACCACGCTGGCCTGGGGAGACGTTTCTATGGGCTGTGGCGAAACATCCCCCTCTCGCAGCCCATCTACACCGTGTTCTCTTTCAGAAATGCTCCAGTTACCACCTACCACCGAGCCATCCCCTCCCTGATCGCTGCTCCCCTCAACAAGCTGAAGAAGGGTAGAAGCAGCTAGTAAGCAAGAAAAACCCACAGCTTTTGGCCCTCCTGCAAGTACACTGCACACAGAATAAAGGGGAAGCACAACTACTTAGGGTTACAGAAAGAAAACTTCCAAGACTCTGCTATTTACTTAAAAATTAAAAGGGAGCTGTTATTGATACTCTATGACCTGCTTTAAAAACACTCCACCTGTTTGTTCCTTTCCTATGATGGAGTAAGCCATGTGAAACAAAACCTCATTAAATCTGGTCCACCTGGCTGCCCTTGGCACAGAAGCTGAGGAGCACTGCAAGGAAGGAGCGCTGCCCCGCAGCGAGCCAACCCTTCGCGTGGGGCCGGGAGCGTTTCGGAGCATGCATAACTGAGCACATCCCTGCCTGCAGCTCTGATGTAGCACTGCTGCTGTCTCTGTGACGAGACTTGGACTCTGCAGCAGAGCACAAGGCACCCGAGAACACGACTTGAGTCTGCGAAATCTTCCAGTGGGGCCTAAGCGAAGGGAACAGCGGTGGGGTCACGCTGCTGATGTGGCTCCACATCCCCGCAGTGCGACCAAAGACACAAAGCGAGCAGGATCTTTCCCAATGGGCAGCTCCCACTTCTTGGCCTGGAGGGTGAAGGTGGGCTGCAGCCAGCTCTGTGGCAGCACGTCCCCCAGGCGCAGGCTGGGTAGAGGCGAGCACCCCGCTGTGCCACCCCACCAAGCCACCCAACCGCGGCTCCAGCAGCAGGTAACACCTTCCCGAAGCAGCAGCAGCAGGTGTTTCTGGGAGTACTACTGATCCATGTTCCAACAACCAGCATATTCGGCACCAACGACAGCTGGTGGCTGAGATGGCAGAAGGTTGCTGCGTTGGCACAGCCTGTATCCAGTCCTGTCTGATGGCAGTACGCAGGCACAGCCCTTTGACAAGACACTCTTCTGTGACAGGCCAGTTTTCTCAGAACAGCAACATGAACATCATGTATCTTTACCTTAACAGCAGAGTCATAGAAGGTCATGCCAAAGGTCCAGTGAGCACAGTACCTGCTATCTGACCAACCCCAAGAGCTTAAAGAAGAGTGTAAGAACAGAGCACAACACAGCAATACTTTTCTAGAACACCCTCCCAGCCTCCAGAGATTCCTGGACCATGCACTCCCTGAGCCAGGCTGGAGCTCTGTATTTAACACCCTTAACATTTTTCTCTCCCAAATTCATCAGCTTGCTTTTTCAGCTCACGTACACTTTAGCATCATCACGCTACACCAAGTCCCTCGCCCACTCCTCCACCTCAAACGCGTTTTGACTTTACCTTGACTATGTCAAAGTTAAAACTGAAGGATCTTGTTGACATTGAGGTAGTCACTGCGGTAGAAAATACCTCCTCACGGCAGCGAAAGCACAGCCTGCACGAGCCCTCCTGCAGCTGGGCTGATTACAGGTGCCCACGAAGCATTAATTCCTCGGAGTCCTGCAAATACAAAAACGTCCTATGCAGGCCCGTAAGGAGCTCTCCAGTCAGCTTTCATTTGCCTGGTTATTTCAGCCAAGCAGCTCGTGTCTATATTAATTTGGTTTTATAGGAAATTAATTAGGGATTTTTTAATTCTTCATTTAAAAAATAAAAATTAAACAGTTGGCCAGAGACGAGATCCCAATTCCCAAGCTGAGCTGTGCCGGTGTAATTAACTCGCCTGCTTTGAGGGCATCACCTCCACCCAGACTCCCAGCTTGCACCAGGTACCTGCTGGCCTGTTTTTCCTTTTAGCTGCTGCTCCCTCAAAGACGCAGTGTAATTACTCTCTGCTCCACACGCCAGACCCCATTATCCCTGGGAAACCTTAGCAACTAAGTGAGTGTTTGCTCTTGTTGCTATGACAGAGGATAAATGACTAGCGGAGATAGATAAGGTTAACCCAGCCTCTGCCTCCCACCCACCCACCAGCGCCTTTTCCTCCCAGACACTAGTCGCGCAGCAGGGAGGCAAATGCGAGCAGGCAGGGAAAGGCTATTTAGTGCAGATGCAAGTCTTCCCCTCATGTTTTAAAGATCCTAGTGCCACTGCTGGATTTCAAAGCAGACGACGGGTTTAAAGTGACAGAATAAGCCCGTGGCAGAAGACACACACTTGACTTTCAAGATACGGCCAAGTCTCAGAGCCAGAGAAGGGGAGTAACTGTGCCTGTACAAGTGCTGGCTTAAATCAGGGCTTTATAAAAGTTTCTCGCGCACACCCCACTCTGAGCTGCCCCTTCACACCTACATCTAGCAGCTCCTCTGCCCTGCCAGCGGCAAAGGAGCCCGTCTAAGCACGGACATTTTACAGGGGCTGAGCAGGCAGGAAGCAGAAGCACAGCAGAGCCAAGCCACCCTCATCACCTTCCTGCTGCCCACCCTCATCACCTTCCTGCTGCCCACCCTCAGGAAGGGTGAGAGCAGGGCTGGTGCACAGGGACACGGCTGCAAAACAGCCTTTTGCTGCTCCTCCCTGTGACAACTCCCCACGATCGGTGCACACCCTTAGCAGCAGATGGAGAGCCACAAGGAATCCAGTATGATCAGACTTCACTGGCTTCTCTGTGGCTTGGGACAACAGAGACAAGGAAAACACAATGTCCAGATAAACACCCCAAAGCCTTGGCAAGCGGTGGGACAACAACTTAAGAACCCAATCAGACAGACTTTCTCCAGTCTGTCTCACCATGAGAGCTCAATCTAAGCAGTACCAGCACCAGCAAAATAGGAAAAACTTCATTTGGAGCTGTGTATTTGGATCTGGCTGGCCCAGCTCAAATCAAACACAAACCATCCGCAGCACACAGAAGGGAAAAGGTGTCATTACCACCCAAGGCCAAGTGGGAAAAGGCGCAAGTGAGGATGAGGTCTGCGTGGGGGGGAAACAAAGAAGGTTCCCACGCACCAGAGCTGCTTCCCAATCCTAGCAATAGTGGCAAGAAGCCTAACTGCTTTTAAGATGAGCTTGTTAAAGAGCTTATAAAATACAGTGCCCTGGAGCTCCACGCTCGTCCTACAACTGAGAAGATAAAATCAGCTCTACAGGAAAACTGACATACGGTACCAACAATCCTGTAATAATGAGAGGCACTTACTAGCGTGGCTACTTGATATATGATAAGCTATAAAGAACCAGTTTTTGCCCAAGCTCCCCAGCACCCTACGCTGCTGGGGAGGAACGCCAGCACTGTTCCACATGCCAAGGTGTATCCTTATCCGACTTTGGCCCTATTTCCTTCTGATCCCCAGCCAGGCAGGTGCAGTGTGCAAAGTGAATAATTCATGAAGACAGCAGGCTCTTTCTGACTCACATTCTGGGGCAGGTTGATCTGGCATAGGCCTAGGAGAAACAAATTAGCATCTTAATGGCCAATTAGAGAGACTCATTTAACTATTCTGATATGCTAAAAAGCTCAGGAGGCCATGTGGCTGGAGGTTGGCAGGGTGGAATCGGCACCTCCCAGCCTCCAGAGAAGCATCAGGTTTCTTAGAATTGCACATAGCAGGGACGTACTGAGCACGGGGCCAGGGTCTGTCAAGGAATCCCTTGCAGGAGAACCACGCGCCAGCCTATTTCACCGGTAACCTCAAGTGAACCAGGAAAATAACGTTCACGGCCAGCAGAGAAACTCCGCTGAGCAGCCTGACCCCAGGCCTTGCCAAAAACGCGCTATCCAGTACAGCTCCAAGCCACAGGCCTGCTATCTTACCTGGAGGATGAAACACCCTTTCTCAGCTCTAGTGTTGGGTTTAGGCATCCTAAGGAGTCTTTGAACAACACACAAGCACGGCCAGCAGTAACTCCAAGACCTTTATCACCCCGAACGCTGTCAGTGCGTGCAAAAATAAAACCATAGACTTTGACCGGGTCCTAGGGAGCACCCAGTCCAAGCTGCAGCAGACTAAAAACCCGAGCAGTGGGCACAGCATGCCATTCTTCCCTGCATATACAACTGCACCCATCACCCCGTGTTGGAGTGCCCAAAAGGACCGTGACAATCCATCCTCTGCAGGATACACGTGGCTGCTCCCACCACGCAGAGAGCACAACACACACAAGCCCTAAAGCTCTCAAACCACCCCCCCGGGCTGATAGGCCCTTCCAGTGGAGGCCACCACTTACAACCTCCCACTTCTGGCTTGTTTCCCCCTCCAGCTCTGCCGCTTACATTCAGTTACCTTCAGGAGGCTGAATTCCACCTAAATTTAGCCTTGTGAAGTTCACCTTGGTGTCTTTCCAGCCTGCTTTCAGCAGGTTTAGGCAAGACTCCACCAGGGGAGATTTGGATGCCTCAGCCCTCCCCAAAAGCTGTTCCCCCCCCCCGCCCCGTCCCAGCTTGCCAGGGGAAGGGGATGTACCCCACGGGCCGCAGACACAGCGGTTTCCCTGCAGGTGTCCAGGCAGCCTGCACGCACCGACACCTGAAACTGCTGGAAACTCCGCACGAAGAGCCCATGCGCCCTCCCGGCAGCGGGCAGCGGGCAGCGAGCTGCGGGCTGGGTCCCGCCCGCTCCCCCCGGCGCGGCGTCCTCCCCGCGCACCCACCTGCCCGGCCCCGCTCTCCCGGCAAAACTCGCAGCCGGCTCCGCCACGCTGTGAAGGGAAGCGGGAGCCGGCTTTCTACCCCCCCCCCCAACCCCGGACAACGCGGAAACGGAGCGCACCTGCGCCGCGCCGCGCCCCCGACGCCTTCTCCAGCCCCGGCGCCTCCGCTCCGCGCTCCGCCCGCGCCCCCCGCGGGCCCGGGCACCCCCTGGCGGCGCCGCGCCGCACCCGCCCCGCCGGCGCCGGCCGCTGCCAAGGCCCGGCCCGGAGCGGCGCGGTTCGGAGCGGGGCTGACCGACAGGGTGCGGGCAGGCGCCTAAATGGGCGCTGGGGCTGGGACCGAGCCCCAAGGCAGAATAAAAACCCACAGGGAAGTAAACCCCCAACAAAGCCAAACTGCAAACAAGGAAAGCCGGTACCAAAACAAAAACAAAACCACACCCCAAAACCAAAGCATAAACCCACCCAAACAAAACAAACAAACAAACCCCCAAAAAGCCAAACTTAAAACACCAAAGCAAAAATAAAACCCCAAGAAAGAGACAGAAAAAGAAAAATAATCACAGCACAAACCGACCTCACCACAAAAACGGATTTTGCAGGGCAAAACCAAAGTTCTAAATGGGCATCCCCCACCAAAACAAGGTGAGCCGCTGGGCCTGGGCAACCACAGGGAGCTCGAAACCTTTAAAAATGAAGAGCCCAAATCTGCAGTGACCCCGAGAACAGACACCAGCTACAGGAGGTTGTCTGGGATCGGCAGCATCACCCGGCCCCACGCTATTACAGCGGAGGTATTCCTCCAGGGACCGCTGCAGGGGGTCCTGTACATGGCCTCCCCCGTCCTAGAAGCTCAGTCTGTGGGAAGGGTTCAGCCTGGACCCAACACGCCAAGATAAATCCAACCAACCCGCTTCAACCAACTCCCCGTGCAGAGCCAGGGCCCCAGGGGCTGACATGGCTTTTCTTCCGCCTTCAGCAATTGCCTGTAGCCCACTCCCTCTCGCTTCATCTTAATCAAATGTGTCTTGCCTGGCATTTTGGAGAGCTGCACAGATGCGAGTTACTGTCCCATGCAGCGCAGGGAGGGTGGGGAAGGGGAGCAAAGCACTTGGTGACGTGACAGCCTGGGATCACACTGCGAGCGAACAGAAGATCGCAGGAAAACACTCGTTCCTTCGCGCTAGCCTGTGTAACACAGAAATTAGGGCTCATTACTGTGGATGCAGTGAGTAAATGTGCCATGTGACAGGAAGGGAGGGAGAGAAAGAGAGAGAAGGAAAAGAGAAAGGAAGAGAACATTAACCCTCCTCTGTGATTTAACAGGCTGTTCAGAACCTGCTCTTGAGAAACCTGGTGACCGTGCAAGCCCCATCACTTCCGTACATCCACAAGACCTCACAGAGTAAGCTTAGGGACCCTCAGCCACCGTGTACCTAAATCGAGTTGAAGTCTGAGTATATATTTTGCTTTCTGGTTTAGGCAAGCGTTGAAAAATACATCAGAGGAAGCAGTGTTTGCATTAATACAGAGCCTGTATTTCTGTGGAAGAAAGCACTGGGAGATGACATTTCGCACCAGGGTAGTCCTCCACGCAGTCGATAGTATAAATAAATTAAACACACGGTTCAGCCAGCTTCAGGAAAAACATAAATTACCTTATTTAACCAGCTGTACTGGCAGGAGCAATAGGCACAGGAAAGGACACACACACCTCAGAGCCTGTATCCATTCTGCGGTTGAATTTGCTCGTCGGGTTCCCCGCAGAATCACAGATGCTTCGGAGGCCGACTGCAAGGCTGGGCCTTGATAGCTGCAAGTCACAGAGAATAAATATGACACTACATTAAAAATTTAAAAAGGCTAAATATGAGTTTTAACTTGATAGCAGGGAGTCAATTTTTAATACACTCGTTTCACAGAAAGCAGGCACTTCCAATTCCACCCAAAGAACCCTTCAAAATCTTTTATCGATGATGGGTTTCACTGAATTATTCACCAGATCACAGCTGCCAGAGATTTTAAATATACCCGTGACAGATGATAGCAACCTTCTCCCGCAGGCCTATCCGTGCCGCTGACAGTCGCACCGCAGACGCCCCACGCTGATCCAGTCTCCTTTCGGCACAACACGCAATTGCACGCCGGGGAGCAGCCTTTCTGTGTCACCCTCGGACAGGCACATCTCGTGGAATGAAAAATAACATTTTCAGGGAGATGTTAAACTCGTGGGCATGGAGACATCCTCCCCAAGAAGTACAGATGCTGAAAAGCAGCCCTATCGTACAGCAAAATAATCCCAACTGGAACGATCCTGAGCGGTGCAAGAAGTGATTCCCAGTTTGGATGCTGCACTGGTAACCAGGGATTTGGGCTCCCGTTCTCAGCCACGTCCTGCCGTGCAATCCCAGCTGAGGCATGGGTCTGCTTTCCACGGCTTGGCTGTCGTTTCTGGATGGAGCACAGGTTCCTGCGGGTAAGGATTCTCGTCATCCGGCTGTTTGGCAGTTGACACAAGAATTTGGGGGGAACAATTAGTGTTTTAATAGACAAATAGTAATAAGAGCATTCATTATGAACAATTTTAAGCACATAGAATAACCAAAGGCCAAACTGGCTGGCTGCTTATCCCTGAAAGACCATTTCCTAGGCTGACAACTGGCAAGAGCTGCCACAGCCGGAGGCATGCGATACTCCCTTCCCATCACCCCGACCACTCCAGCGCAGTCTAGCCACTTTACTGTTCACAACAAGAAGGCCAGGATTGTGCTCCAAGAGGATTGCAATCCTCTGCTGTTTGGTCCTCAGTGATTCAATTTCTATTCATCCCTCTAATTATTATTCTTCAATAAAAAGGTCAGTGATTCAGTCCCTAATCTGAACATGAATGTCTTGCCTATAGAACACACCTGCTCAAGAGTGTTTAAGACTAAGGAAACATTTGGAGGATATTGATGCCTCATAGCAAATTAAGCTGCTTTTTTACCTATTTTAAAGACAAATTCCCCATTCTGATTGACTGCTCTATTCCTTGCACGAACAGGTCTCGGGTCTAATTCTCTTTTCCTCTTTCAAGGTAAGCCTGCAGCATCAACTAGAACATTTCGCAGGACGATTTCCTTAGTAGCCCAGTGCTGTAGGACTATACGCAGTTTCAGTGTATCTGTGGCACAGGAAGATGATGCATATTTGGGGGTAAACTGGTTCCACAGAGGAATCCAGAGACATTTCTCAGTGTAGTTGCATTTGAAATCAAAAGTGCATCAAGATGCGTGTCATCGTCACGTCCCATCACGTCCCCCCGCCAAATAAAAGCCACTTGAATTAGAACCCAGCAGCCATGCGTTATATACTTGATGTTTGGGCATTTCTTCGATGTCCTAATAAAAATACACATATACGTGTACACTACAACTGTGAAGACCCACTTTCTCACACCAGCTTAGACTGGGCTTTCACTTTAAGGCTTGCAAGTTTCCTCCTTCATGTCACCAGATCCGTATAATTGCTTACAAAATTACTGATTTTTCCAATCAGGATGTAAGACATGTTCACAAATCTCCACTCAGAGGCACCTGTCTGTTGTATTACCCAGATTTTATACTGAATGGGGACCATTGTAACACCCCTGTCTCACCAAAGAAAACATATACAACAGTGCCTTCACTTCATTTTACACACAAACTAAAATTAAAGAGAACAGTAGGAATATTCAAGCAAACTGAAAGACAAATCTAACAGCCCTTACACATACAGAACTACAGCTTGAATGCAGCTACCCTTCCTGGCAAGGGTTTACAAATTGGACTTCTATTTTATGAATTTATGATGTTTATTTTCAAGAGGTATATGCCTCCACCACACAGTGAAACCTTCAGAGGATTGTGGAAAGTTTGTTCTTAGTATGTTTACAGTCAGTTGCAGGTAGAACATCCATTGAGACTGGAGTCTGGCTGAGCTGGGCACAGCACTGTTTGAGACAGTCTAAAGAGGAAAGGGGGACAAAGATAAAAGTGACAGAAAGCAATGAGTAAGGGATTTGCTTGGGGATGATGCCCCTTAGAATAAAATTATCTGCTGCTGGGGAGCACCTCACCACCCAGCCAACTGCAGCAGCGTAAGGGGCAGGTTAACCAGGCAAACGTTGGTCCTACCCATCCTGGTATTCCAGGGAGTTGCTGTGGGATGATGATTTTCTTTGCATGTAGCTCAAGGCAGCCCCTACCCCTGGGCTCTAATTTTGGCTGGCAAGTGAGGTTTTATCATAACAAAATTAACGGCAACCCCCACTAGCTACAAGTAATCCCCTTCCCTCAGCCGTTCTCCAAAAACATTACCACTTTTCAGTCTGGTTGAATTATTTACATCCCATCACTGCTCTTCCCGTTTTCCTTGTCTTTTTGCCCTGTGTCACCATCCCTTTCATCCACACACAGGCTTTGGAGACCTGCTGGCTGCTGTGCAGCATCAGTAATAATAACCACCAGTGCGAAACCCCCGCTGTTGACACTTTGAAATCAGACCATTAGCGGGAGTCGGAGAAGTGCTGCCTGCGGCCCCAGGATCCACCGTGGGAGCAGCCTCCCGGGAGCTTGATTTCATCACGACCCGTCTGAATGCAACCGCGAGCGTCTGCCAAATTTCACATCTAAATAGATCAGAAGGAGAGAAGGAAGGAGGCAGGCAGGGAGAGGGAGGAAGCAACCAAACCAGGATTAAACCTCATGTCATTTCTAGGTAGAGGAGCACAAATAAGCCGCGCATCGCTTCAGCTACTGTTGCTAGAGTTCCCGCGAAGACTTTTAGTCCAGGCCCACCTCCGAATGAGATGCCCTCCTCTCCCTCGCTGGTGGGGCTGTTAAAATGCTCATGCAGCAGCGAGGACACGAGATCTGAGCGTTGCACTGGCCCTGTAACACTCGGGAGAGCTATTGCTACCTCAGAAGCTGTTTTGCATGTGCCTTCCCTGCTCTGATGTGGGGAAGGGCTGAGGGGAGTTTCAGGGCTGAGGTACTGGGAAGGGGTGGGCAGGACCCCGATGGCGGGTGTCCCTGCAATGGATTCGGGTTTGATCTTTCCCTTTGCAGCACAAACCCGGCCGCCTCGGTACCTCAGGGCTGTACTGCCTCACACAAGACAATACTTTCTGGGGCGGCCATGTTGCCTCGGGCAAGCCCCGGTACCTACCCACGCAGGGGGGCACAGGGAGGGAAGCTGTGCTGGCTGGGGTTGTGACACCGAGCAATGGTGCTGGGCCCCTGGCCAAGAAGGCAGGCCCAGGCCTGCTGCTGCGCCATGGCTGCCCTGGAGACCTCGCTGAAGGGCGGGCGCTGAGGGGAGTGGAGGGGAAAGGGAAGGAGGAAGGCTGCAGTGAGATGGAGAGGAAGGTGCTGAGGGGAGGAGAGGTGAAGGAGGAAGGTGAGGTGGAAGGGAATGCATTGAGGGGAGATGGAGAGGGGAAAGCACTGAGGGGAGGGGAGATGGAGGGCAAAACCTGAGAGGAAGTGGGCAGGGGAGATGAAGGCACTGAAGGGAAGGGGTGAGGGGAGATGGAGGGGAAGGCACTGAGGGGAGTGCTGAGGGGAGACGGAGGGGAAGGCACTGAAGGGAGTGCTGAGGGGAGATGGAGGGGAAGGCACTGAGGGAAGAGGTGAGGGGAGATGTAGAGGGGAAAGGAGATAGAAGGGCAAAACCTGGGGGGAGATGGAGCGGAAGGCACCAAGGGGAGATCTGAGGGGAGAGGAAGGGGAAGGCACTGAGGGGAGGGAAGATGGAGGGGGGTCACAGACAAGGAGGGAAGCTGGGCCAGGGCTGCTGACCTTCCTTCCCTTGCTCCCTGCCAGGCTCAAGGGCATCCGCAGGGGGCCATGGCAGGCCTGCTGCAGGGTCCCGCAGGCAGGAGAGCAATGCAGGCAGGTGGCAGGGGGCAAGGGGCTGCCAGGGTCCCCCTCCACCGCAGGCTCCTGCCACGAAGTCACCGCAGAGAAAAAAACAGCCACCACGCAGGAGAGCCTCCGCCACCACCACCGCGCGGGCAGGTGAGCTGGGACGGCCACCGCAGCAGGCGTGGGCAAAGGCTACCATCCCCAGGGAAACCGCTGTGCTCCAAAAAGCTGAGGAGGGAAGGGGTCATGGGGTAACGCCATGTGTGCACCAGACTGGGATGTGACCGCTGCTCAACGTCGCACGTTTGTGCGGTTAACGCCACGCAGGCACAAAGGGATGCGCAGCTGGAGTGTGTGTACCTGCGGGAAGGCAGCTCAGATTCACCTGCCCGCATCCGGAGGATGTGGTGCTCGGCTCTCCCTCCATCCTGCAGGAGAACTGCCATGGAGAGAAAACCTAACTTCCCTAGGCAATCATCTATGGCACTTGAAGACCTTTCACTGAACCTGTAGCCTGTTTATACATATATTTTCATACATAGCTACAAATCTACCCAAAAAAAGACTGAGTGCACGTAACTACACAGCATAAGCAGCAGGAGGCATAAGATATCTGTCAAGAAGTAGGAAATTTCATAAACTGCCTAAGATTTGGGATGCTCTAAATATTTAGTGGTTTTCTTTTGGTGAGCTACGATATAGTTTAAATATCCACCGTTCCACGGGCATGAGTCACGGCACCGATCTAACTTCCCATCAGTGGGGCTGAGTTGCTGTCACAGCTACAGAAAGGGGAGGTTAATTTCAACAAATCTTCTGTGTACAGGAACAGCCGTTCACTTCCAGTATCTTAGTACAAAAGGTGCCTGAAAGTTCCCACAAACTGTACTGTTTAAAAAAAAAATAATCACATTGCTTGGTGTATTAATGGATAACGGCTTAAAAAAATTCCCCACTCACCAAGGATCAGTTCCCTGACTAAACTGAGTTAGGAAAGCACAGTGAACTTGGCGCCAGTGTAGAAGAGCTATTAATGCATTAACAGCCTCAATAAATACATTTTACAAGTGCGAGAATTATGTTAGCCAATCCGATAAATACCTATTTCCCACTTAAAAATAAGCTTTTTAAGCCATTAGTGTTTTCTTATAGATTTGGTTTCTTATTAATGGGCAGGTAAAGGCAGAGCAAACACTTGGCTCATCATGCTCTTTATGAAACGAGCAGGGAAGCCTCAGAGGCAAGGCACACGTTTTTGCTAACAGCATTTATCGTTTTAACAGATAAGCGCCACCACAAAACCAGAAAGCAGCAGGCCCGCTCTCCCCCAGCGCTTGCAATCCCAAGTCCTGGGAGGAACCCTGACTCAGCCCAGAATAATGCAGAACAGAATCAGGAAGATGCAGAAATAAACAAGGTTGTAGTATCAACTTCCACGCTTTTGGCCTCTGGTCAAACAGATCAAGGTCTTTCTGCTCAGCTTAACGAAAGCCTTCGATGGGACGGGATTCTTGAAGATCCTGTAGCAGAGGAGGAAAGGCTGCTTCTCTACAAGACGAACAGAAGGAAACGGTACGAATTGTACATCCAGCAACATTTTCCCCCCGAGCCATGCCCAACCGTCGGGCCTTCCCCGTTACTTCATCGCAGGGCGTCGTGCGCAAGCAGCCATCGCACAGCGTGTAGGGAAGATTGCTGCAGTTGTTTTCTGGGGGAGCAAGCGTGAACCCATCCTGAATGCTGAACGAGCAGGCACAGTCTCCGAGCTGCAACCAGTGCCGGCACCCAAAAGCTCTGAGCAAGTTCTGCAGCTCAGTACCGATTACTCACCGTCTTGCACCTGTGTGGAAAACAGGACACTGGTGTGTTAAAAACAAACCAGCTTGTTAGTTAAAATACGGATGCAACTAGGACTGCTTCAACAAGTAAAAGTGCTCCTTTCCACACTGCCTCTTCAACCTGCAGTATCCCTAGTTACTGCAACCAGTTTATTTTGAAACAATACCCACTGCATTACGCCCGAGGGAGCTGCAAAATCGGGATTGGAATCCAGCCCCCATCCCCTGGCTTGTGACCTAATTATACTTTACAACAGTATTTTATTTTGTTATAAAAATTCATTGTTTCAGACACTCAGATTTGACCTTCTGGAGGAGCACAGCATATATACAAGGAAAACGGAGCACATCTGTAACCATGGGGTTGTCCTTCTCACGGTATGTACCAATTGGAAGCCCATTTGGCCATTATGAATTAAAAATCACATCGAGCAGGCCGCCTCGTACTCCTCTACTTCAACTTCTCGTAGGAGAGGAACATCTTTTGTACAGAGTGTCACTACAGCATTAAAGGAAAACAGCCAGGCCACACTACAGAAGCATTTACAAGTTAGATGGCCCATCTGGAATGAGATAAAGTTTTTCCTGAAGCCCTCCTGAGAGATATCATTCTGATTTCTAACGTTTCTTCTTAATGGCCCTTCAAATGGACCCTCCTCTACACAGCAATTGATATTTATATATGGTTTGCCTCCCGTTTAATACTTTAAACACTGCCCCGGCTTTCGCAGGAGCAGCAGCACGCTTTCGGATATTGGAATCCAGGGAGCGCTGAAGCTAATGTCATTACATGCAAATCTAGAGCTTTTGCAAGCAGATAATCAGATGAACAATAAAAAGTAAGCAAAAAAACCCCATTATGAATTAATTAACTGGTGCTCAATTGCATCCATTTCCACTGTGCCAGCGATACTAACAAAATCAGCATGCCTGCAGATTGGGAAAGGCTTAACGAACAGATAAAGCGTCCAGAGGAAACACCACAGCATTTCTCTCCACACAATAGTTTGTAACCATCTGCTTTGTTTTCGTAAAGTTTTTATAAACGCATTCTAGTCTTATTTTATAAACGCATTCTAGTCTTATTTTATAAACGCATTCTAGTCTTATTTTATGCTGTATTTACTAATGCAGCACTTGAGCATCTACATTTTGACCAAAATGAAAAAGAAATTCCTGTCCGGTTCAAGGCTTGTTGCATTTGAAAAGGGTACGTGCTTCACTTGTAGGATACCCTGAAATCCACACCAGAATCCCTCTTTAAAAATAAAACTACAGCAGATGAACGACTCAAATACTTAGTGGAAAGGATTTTCAGCTGTCTTCAAGGCACTTTTTCAATATCTTACTAAACTGATAAACCCACAACATTTGTTGTCGGATTTTTAAACACAGCTTTATATAGGAATCGCCTCCCTGGAATACGTAAACACAACTCGAGAGAAACAAGAGGAGAGCTGGGACTGGCAGCATACATCATGCATTTATTTTCAAGGAAATACCATAATAACCACTGAAAAGCTCGGAATGAAAAATAAAGAGACTTCCCTACGTGACGGTTTTCAGATCGTTTATTACCAATAAAGTAAAAGACAAATTGGAAATCAGAAGGGGAGCCGGGGTGGGGAACGTCACAGACACCAGAACACTTGCACAGAGTGAATCAGAGCTTCGCAAATGTTGGAACATAAATAATTTAAAAGGTATCTCTACCAATTAAAATACGTTTCAGAGGTCCATAATCATGTCTGCTTTATAAAAATCAGGTGCTTTATCCTAAAACCATAGCGTAAGGGTCATTTGATTTCTAACTAGGGACAATGAACGATTACAACTTAAAATAATCTTCTTTAGATCTCCTGCAGATGAATTCGTTGGAAAAGCGTTGTCGGAGCAACCCAGGGTCCGTGTTCTTCCAGCATCCTGCGTCCAACAGTGGCCAGCACCGGATGTTTCAGGAGCAAGGTACACAAAACCGCGATGTGCACAATGATGCAATAGCTTTCCCAAAGATGGGTTCTGCCCGTTGGACACCCCACACGCAGAGGGGCCGGGTTCTGCCTTCTCTTACACAGCGAGTATACCTTGGGGCAATATTTAGGGGGGAACTGCAACACGTATTTGAGACACATCTCCTAAATCCTGTGGTCTGAAGGCAACGTGTTTAATGGGAAGACGGCGCTGCTCGTAACTCCGGAGCCACGCCTACCTCACTTTGGCATCCTCTGCCACCCCGGGATTGTTTTAGGATCTGGTTTTCTGAGGCAAGTACCAAAACTTAAGGATGCTCTGCTCTCAGCTAATAAATAAGTAAAAAACCCCAAAACCCCCCAAACCACACAAACTCAAGCCTGCCTTCCTGCCTCGTTCTTAGCCTCCCACATCATTTCAGTTCACACTCGAGCCCACTTCCACGCCATTCATCGCACTTGCACAAACACGCGTCAGGTACGGCTCGAGAACAGGCTCCCGGGTTTCTAACCCAGCACTGACGAAATTCACCCCGGGGGCTCGGCACCAGCGCAGTCCATTTCGAAGCGGTTCCAGGGCTGACGTTGTACCAGAGGTGCCCAGCTCCTCAGAGGAGTTCTGGAATACACGGAAAAGCTGTGTCCAGCTAAGTCCAGTCTACCGAGCGTTGCTGAGCTGCTACACCACACCAGCCACGCTCCCAGAACGAGGTGCGCGCTACGCTGCTCTTGGTCAGCACAGAAAATACAACGCCTGGGTAAAGTAACAAACCTCTCGGTCTTATTTTCACCCAAGCACGTGACAAACTAATGCAGGTAACATCCAGGCGGGCTTTCATAGTATCTGAAGTTATTCCCTTTGATCACCAAACTCATCAGGCACTTGGGACTGGAGGGGTTATTCAGCAGCCTACAGACAGGCAAGCGCTACCCCCATCCCAGTCACATCCTGAACACCAAAATCTAGGGAGGACACGGACCTTTGCAATGAGAAGCTCAGCGGGGAAGCAGAGCCACAGCTGTGGATTTCGCTACGCGCTAAAAACCCGCCTGCCCTTCGCTACCAGCAACCTCTTCACAACGCCCACCACAACAGCCTCTCACACCCGATCCCAGCACCTCCTTCTCCGCTCCGGGTCCCTGTACACACGGCACGTTTGCTGAAACCTTCCTAGTTACAACACCCTTAGTGGGGACAGAACGACGCCAGTAAAAACCAGACACGGGTGGTTTTCCAGCACCACGCTGTCAAGACCTGACTTTCCAACGATACGGGGATAATTTTTGGCCTGATATTCTTCGTGACACACCCGACTACGCGTAGTACGGGAACGCTAGCGTGTCACACGGAGCGCAGCACTGCGGAAGTCACTAAGTAGAGAAGGTACACGGCGCCATTCACCTGGAGTTACCCGATCCTTTCGCTGCCGCCTGGAGCTGCAAAAGCAGTTCATCTCCTGCTCTACTCAGAATCCCTCATCTTTCCAACTCACACCTTCCAGCCAGACAGGAATGCCATAGGATAACATTTTTCTATCTGTCAAATGCAGAATTCCAGGGTTTTTTTCTCTGTTAGCTTTTTCCAGCAATTTCCAGGAGACGGTTCTTCTAGAGGAAACAGTCTCACGATCTAAACTGAAGCGAATGCCGGCCCTGCCTGTCTGTAACCAAATGACCCAGTGGATTCTCCGCAAGGGAGCGAACTGCCCTTGGTTTTGCACATCACCACAAAGCATCGAATGGATTTCCACCTGCCAGGCACTACTCCTCACTTCTATTAACCTGTCAATTTTTAATCTGGGAAGATGCTTCCCCTTATTTTCATCTGATTACCGCACTGCGGGGAAGGGGAGGGAACTCGTGACTTTAAAGGCAAAGAAACAAGTTCCTTACTAAGTTGTTCCCTCAGAAAACTGCATTCAGGCCATTGTGATGCTTAAAGCAGGAATTAAGAGCTGGGAAAGAGGGTCGGTACCCGCTTTAGCTAGTGGAGTTAGCACAGTACGTTAGATGGGACTGGGATGGACCAGAGCAAGAGAGACGGCCGTCAGTCAGCAACCATCCAGGACACAGTCGTTCCCAAGGTATTCCGAAGTTTCAAGCTCTATGCTGGAGAGGAACCGCCGCACGGTCTTCCGACAGTTGTAATCCAGCGTGGTGGTGTACACAGTCTTGGCGTGCTTCGGGTAGATGATGGTGGTGCTGGTGAAACGCTGGGGCTTGTTGCGGGGCTCGAAGTGAACCTCCACCTTGTAATTGCGCCACGTGCAGTTTGGGACGCAGATGACCGTCTGACTGCAAGAAGAAAAGCTTAAGCCCACTGGCATGTAGATGTCATCGATGAAGTGCTTCTCCGAGTCGTATTTAACCGAGGACGTGTACCTGAAATACAGGAGACACACACGCGTGAGCTCTGCTCTGGAGCAGCAGGCTGCGTTTTCTGGAGCACAGCGCCATCGGATACCGGGGTGGGCTGCTCAGCCTGCACCCGCCACCTCGGCACAGGAACAGCCACCGAACACACGCGCTGCCTGCTGGCCTCTCCCTCGCTTAAGGGAAGCGCCTTACGTTAGCAGCACACCCAGCACTGTCACCGTTTTGTCCAGCTGCCAGCACCAACAAACATCTCAACCCTCGCGTCCATCCGTTCTATGCCTGAGCTCTGTAAAGCTAAGAACTTCCTTCACACTCCAGCCCCTAAACCCAGAGGCCTAAATCCACATTTAGGCTTTGCACAGGAGCACCCTAATTCCTCGGAGTGCCGTGGAAGCACACGTTATTTTCTCGGGAGTTTGTGTGAACTCCCTGAAGATTCAACTCTCTGAAGATTCAACTGGCAGGAAAATACTACAATTTGCACATCCAGCTCTGCTGGCAAGAAAACCCTCCGTGCCCGCATCGCAATAGAGCGCTGTCATCTCTTTCACACTGCGACAAGCCTGCGTTCGCTTTTTCACAGGGCTAACTGCCTTCAGCTCCAGCCACGGGGCGGGCTCCTTCCCCACACAGGGGCAACCAACGCCTTCCACCCTGCCCTGCGTTAGGCTTCCGTTTGATTCTATCAGTCCACCCGGGAGCCTTCACTTCTCCTTCCTGCGAATCATGATGTTCAAAGGAATAATTCACAGGCCGGAGAGTGATGCAGGGCATTGAAAAAAATAATTATGCACTCTCTTAATATTAACTTTTCACACAACCAGCCACAGCTGATGGGACAGAAGGTACTTCATTACAAAGCCATGAGGTTAGGAGAGCAAAATTCCCTTCCCCTAATAAAACAGCCCCAGAAAGATGGCTGCTTTGAAGATCTTCCCTCATGATTTCCTTCTGGTTTATCAGTTGAAAGGCAACATTTTGGAGCAGTGCAATGAAGTAAAAGCAGGAGAGTAAAATACAGGAAAGTCTTCCTGGGGAAAAAAAAAAAAAAAGAGATTAAAAGAGGCTGAACACTCCTTCAGCCTGTAAAATCGTCCAGGTCCAGGAATGCACAGCTGCGTGGAACAATAGCTTTGCAAATAAATGAACTTGACTCACTGATAAGGCCTAACTACTCCTTCACATGGCGAGTCCTTCAAAACTAGATGACTGTAACACAATATTTACCTTATTTCCTTTGGTGGTAAAGGATCAAACTCAACTCCTTCGCCAAAGGATAAAGGACACAATCTTGGAGAGCAGCTGGGGAGAGCAGGGCTGGGAGAGAACACAGAATTCTGCAAAAAATGAGAAAAATAATCCCGCTTATGTCACAATTCGGTATGTCTCAAGAAAACGCGTTTATTTAGCCCTTGATTCGGAGCTGTCGAGGCTCCCATTTACGTGCCGAGAGGATGGGCTAGTCGAGCCATGCCTACCCGCAGGTCTGACTCGATGCTGGTCTAGAGCAAAGAGGTGACAAGGTGCATTTTATGCCAAGTCCCAACTCCAGAGCTTACTTGAGAGGAGCCACCCTGGGAAACGGGAGAGAAAGACAGCCCCGCGGTGCAGCGTCGCTTGCTGCAGCATGAGCTCGAGTCCGTTCGCTGTATGAGCTCACGTTCAATTTGCAAGTGGCACTCTATGAGCGCGTGAGTGAGCTCTCCTCGCTGCGTTCATCAGGTCTCCCACGGGCCGATCTCAGCGGGAAACTATTGCGGAGCACGAGCGACGCCCTCGTTTCACAGCTACACCGCTGCTGCTCATTAAAGGCGCTAAATCCAACCTGTCTAATTCGTACAGGACCTGTCGGGAAGGATTTACTCATTCCCTCTGAGCAGCGGTTCACCGAGCATCCCCCTGCTCCTCTCCTGGACCAGCACCGCCGTGAGCCGACACCGCCCCGGCACCATCCCGCAGCTGGAAGGAAACCAAAGCGGCCCTCGGCCAGAGCCCTGGAGGCAAACAACCCGCTCGTGGTTTTGAAGGCACCTCTGCACGTGTGCTTTACTATCCAGGGGCGAGAGGGCTGCGAGCATCAATCCCGGTCGACGCACAGTTCTCCTACGACCTTTTCCCATTTCACGCAGCGCCTCTGTGGGAGCGGGGTCTCGCCTCTAGATCCGCAGTTCCCGAGGCATCTGCACCAACGGCTCAGCGTCAACACTCAACAGGCATTTTTTAAATCATCTAGCGCGTCTCTACCCGATACCACTAACTGAAACCACAGCTGAGCCTACGGACTTCCTACTCCGGGTCACTCTGGGGTAACGAAGAGTCCTTTGTCCACGGGGATTTTCAGAGATGTGCTGCGACGGGGTGCCAACCCCGACCTGGGGCTGGAGCGATGGGGGCTTCCTTTCCCCAGCAAGGGCCCACCCCAATGTCGGGGGCTTTTTAAAAGCACCGCCAGCCCCCCTGACCCTGCACCCCTGACCCGGCCCCCCTAAACTGGCCCCCCTGACCCTGCACCCCTGATCCGGTCCCCCTGACCCTGCACCCCTGACCCAGCCCCCCTGACCCAGCTCCCCTGACCCTGCACCCCTGATCCGGTCCCCCTGACCCAGCCCCCCTGACCCTGCACCCCTGATCTGGACCCCCTGATCCTGCACCCCTGATCTGGACCCCCTGATCCGGTCCCCCTGACCCGGCCCCGGTGTGTGAAGGGCCACGACGGCACCAAGGGAACGGAGGGAAAGGGGGGGCAGTAGTTTCCACCCCGTCCCCGCTGCCAGCCCCCACCGCAGCCCCAGCCCCGCCGGGATGGTTTTCCACCCTCCTTTCCCCAAAGGATGCTGCGGGGCGGAAAGTCTGCGGAGAAGCCGCCAGCCCGGCCCATCCCCGGGGGATGTCCCGGGGGCAGCGGCTTCTCCGCCCCGCCGGTAGCCCCGGGCACCTGCCGCAGCGGGTCGGGGTCCGGGACCAGCGGCAGCGGGTGCTCTCCCGGCCGCAGCCCCGGGCGAAGGGTCCCGGCAGCCCCGCCGCGCTCCCGGGCGGCGGCGCTGCAGGAGGGGCGGCCGGTGCCGGTACTCACCGCGGCGGCGGGTGCGGGCGGGTCGGGCTCCGGTAGCCCGTTAGTCGCGGCGCGGTCGGGGCTGCCCGAGGAGAGGAGCCAGGGCGGTGGGGTGGGCCCGGGGCTGGGGGGCAGCCCGGAGTCGGGGCTATCGAGCCCCGCGTCGCCCCTCTTCCTCATGTCCGGGAGGTCGGGCACCTCCCGCAGGCTGAGCCGCCCCACCATGGCGGAGCTACCGAGCCGCCCTGCCCCGAGCCCCGGCCCGCCGCTCCGCTCCCTGCGCCCGGGCGGCGGCGGGAGGGGCGGGGCCGCCGCCGAGGGGCGGGGCGGGGCGGCGGCAGGGGGCGGGGGCTGCTCCCCGCGGCTCCCCCATCCCGTATCCCACCGCATCATCACCCCGGTGCCCCCATCCCCGGGATGCTTCGCTGACCCGGGCGCTGCGCTCTCGCTCCCGACCGGCCGCTCTAACGGCGACCCCGGTCCCACCGGACCGTGCGCCTTCCTGACGCGCTGCCCGTTCCCACGCCAGCGGGGGGTTTGGGGGAGCACTCAGAGGGACCCCCAACCACCAGATCCCGCTGCGCCATCCCCAACGCACCGATTTCCCCAAGAGCGAGGGTCCGCTGGGTGTTTCCGCAGCCCCCCTGGCTCCCCTGGACCCAGCACCACAACTGCCTGGGATGGGGGGTACGGAATAACGGGGAATTACTAATTTCGGGCACAGAAACCAGATTTATAAAGTGAACTGTTCTTACTGGGGCCAGGACTGACCGCGCCGCCTGCCACGCCACGGTGGTCAGCGCTGGAGGCAGCCGGGAGGGGAGCGGGGCAGCGCCCTGTTCACTCAGTCACTGGGGCAGGACTGGGACGAGAGAGGGGTCACAACTCCCCGTGGGCCCCAGGGGCGCGGGGAAGGGACTGGGGACCCTTTGCCTTTCAGTCACCCTCGGCAGCAGCTGGCCCGGCTTCCCCCGAGGGCAGCTCACCGCCCGCTCCCCCCCCGGCACAAACGCGGCCTGGTTTGTGGGAAGCAGCAGCTCTTACGCACAGGCTTTGCTCACCCCCCAGAGTTTACCACCACCCTGCAACATCTCAGGTTTTCCACCCTGGGCTGCTTTTCTCAAAAATCCCAGGTTTTCCACCCCGGGCTGCTTTTTCTCAACCCTCCCCTCCCAAGGATTTGGACCCGGGCAGCAGCGCTGCCACACTTCATTCCATTTTTCAGGCAAAACTGCCAAAGCTGAAACAAGAAATGAGAGGGAAAAGGTCTTTTTAGCACTAAAGGAGACAGAGGGAACGTTTTTTGGAAAACCCTAATGAAATAATTGCGCCGTGTCATCAGATTCAGCGGGGGAATACTCTGGCGGAGGGAAAGCAACCGTCTGCGGCCGGCCAAAGTCAACACTCCCCTGTGCAGTAACAAGCAGTCTGGCCTGATGGGCCCAGCACAAGTGAGCCCAAACCCCTGAAAAGAATTCCTTCCCTGCCCCAAAATTAAAAGCAGAGCAGAGCTTTCAGCCGTAGGCGTCTGTGGTTTGCAGCTATGCGGTGCTGGGAACTCCGGAGACTTCCTCAAGGAATTTACATTCCTTTGAAGAAATACTATGAGGCTGTTTGTCTTTGCTGAAAAATGCAGATGGAAAGAAAAAGAACATTAAAAGTTTCGATTGAAATCCTTGAGGTCTGAGCAAATGTGCTGGACAGGTGTTTTGTTCCTTTTGATTTAAACGCATCCCGAAAAAGAGAGGTTCTGGTCTCCGCGGGCAATGGGAAAGCTGCTCGCTCCTCGCTCCAGAATCCCCCATAAAAGCCCTTCATGGAATCAGACGCCTCGGAAGGCGTTTCCAGATGAACACGATCATTGTTTCAGAGCTGCCCTGGAACCCCTGGGCTAAACCCCAGCAGAGCTGCCAACACCGCGGGCAGTGCCCCTTTGGAGGGGGCGAACCGGCGGCACCTCTCAGCAGCCGCCTGCGAGGGCTGCGGGCATCCGCACGGCTTCTCCCGCCGGGACTGGGGCAGCGGCGTCCGCGCTGGCCTGGCTGGACGCAAATGGCAAGTTTTATGCTCTTCCAGGCCCTCGGCAGGGTGAAACGGAGGTGTCTGAGCGGCCCCAGGGGGCTCCGCAGCCCACCCTGCCTCCCCCGGGGCTCGGACCCGGCCATCGCCCACGGCACAGCCATCCGGAGCTGCAGCTTCGCCTGGCAGGACGAAGAGGAAAGGAAGTGTTGAACCAGAATTGGAACTGCTCGGTGACTAAGATACTGCTGAGAGCAGGGGCCCCGCTTTCAGGACACGCCTGCTCTGCCCGTCTCTTTTGAAGCCTCTCAAACCGTACCGATTCCAACCGGCGCTGGAAGTCTTCTCCCCTGCCCGTACGCCACAGACTGTTTGTCCGTGTTATTTACTTTTTAACTGCCCGCGCACAGCCGCGACGGAGCAGGTACGAGTCTCTTATCGAGATCCTCTTTCCATAAAGGACTTTCACCGGAGCCTGGGCGCGCTCGGCTTAATCAGCAACCGAACAATAGGCACAGCGATGCCGTGCGGGGGGAGGGGGGGGAAGGAAATCAGAAGGATCCCGTGTTATTTGATAATGATGGAAAATTATTTCCAAATGATGGGAAACGCTGCTCCCGCGGTGCAAACCGCGAACCCGCCGGGCACGGGGGTGCGCTCACAGCACCGTTTCCAAGCGTCAGGGTCGACGGGAGCCCTGGGAGTGGTCCGAGCGGTTCGGCTGCAGGGCCGAACGCCAACGGCACATCGCTCAAGTTGCCGGCTTTTGATCGGCTTTCCCAGCTCTGCCGAGCCGAGGCTTTCCCAGGGCCTCGGAACCTCCACGTGCGGCGAGCAGCAAAGGCTGATTTTCCCCTCCCTATGGGATCCAGACCCCAATGGCAGCCCCGTGGGCTCCACGTGTCCTGCCAGGAACGGGAGGGCACCACCCCTTCCCAGGGCTGGAGCAGAGGGAAAGCAGGGTAGTTTGGTCCTGGTGACCCTGCATCGTCCTGGGCAAGGGCTCGGGCCCGGCCCCGGCCCCCACCACCCCCAGACGTCCCTGCCTCAAAGGTGAGGCTGGCAAAGCACTCGAGCCCTCGTGCTCCCGCCTGGACTCTGTCTCAGGACCAGTGGAGATGCTCCGGCAGGGAGGAGAGACCGAGCCCAGCCTTTAACCTAGGAATTTTGGGTGACGGCAGCACTGGCTGGTTAACCAGCCCCAGCGGAGCAGGAGCGCGAGGAACGCCTCCTGCCAAAGCCTTTTCGGACACAGCCCAAAGACAAATGTTTCAGCTCATTTTCCTAAGCGCAGCGGAGCCGCGGCCCGGCGCTGCTGAACAGCATCCGCCTCTGCCGCCCGCCCAGCTGCTGCCAAGTGGCTTGTGGAGGCTCGGACGTCGTCACTCGGATGCTCCGAGCTGCGGCCGTACATCTGGTGAAAGAAATAAACACCCGCGTTGCCCGGCGCGGGCTGCTCCTGCCCAAGGGCGGAGGGGGCAGGACCGGCAGAGCGGCTGGAGAAAAGCAAGTGAGTCATTAATTCTCTGAGCGAAAGAAACCCCTCCGACATCACGCACCGTGTTGAAAAAGGCACTACCTCTTCATTCCAAAGGGAAAATTAGGATCTCTCGGAAATCTCCCCAGCAGTTAAAGTCATGGGGAATGATCCCCTTATTCTGGGGGGCGAGGTCAGCTCTGCACGGTGCGGGGAGCTGCTGCGAACGCAGACGTTGCTTGCTGGAGCGGCAGAAGGTGGGAAAGCCAAGGGAGAGGGAAGCTGTGGGAGAAACGCAGGGAGCCGGGCAGCACGGAGCCCTGGGCACGGTGCGTTTGGGGTGAGGTCCGGCCCGGTGAGGCAGTCGTACAGAAAACACCCCCCAGCCGATGAGCATCAGTAACGGTTTAATGCATTTTAGTGTCACACTCCGACATACAGCCAAAACCCGTAAAGAGTGGTGTTTTATCCAGAAAAAACGCCCCCACCCTTTATTCCCCAGAGAGGCGAACCCCCAACAGCCAGCGGGCGCGCGCAGCCGTGCCAAACCTGCGCAACACCCGAGAGCCAGGGGGCAACACCCTTACACGGAAAGCAGAGCAAGGCGGACGCAGAGTGGTAGCGCAAACACCCAGGGCTCGAAACGAAACAAAATCGGTTTTATCTCCTCTTATCTCCAGAAAGAAACACGGAGAATGGAACAGGGGAAAGCCTTCGGGGAAAGACAGGCGACAGTAACGTGAACGTGGTCTTCAGCCGTTCATAATTCAGAGTCATCCATGGACCGAGCAAAGAAAAATATATCTAAAATTAATTATTCATCCCCCCCCGGGAATAGGGAATCTCGCAAAGCCGTGTTCCCTCCTCCCCAGCTACTGCATGGGAGTGTGAGCCGCCCCGCACACGCACCGCGAGATAACCTGTCCTCGGGGAAGGGCCGTAGTCCCGACGCGCCTTCAACCACCGTTCCCGCTTCCGTCACCTGATGTGAAATCCGGAAATAAATGAAGGAACGGCGGACCCGGGAAGCTTCGTACAACTGGAGTGATGAGGAACTGCCCTCCCTCCCCGCAGCAGAGTTGCTGCTGCTCTAGATGGACATCACATCCGAGCGCCCGCCCGCTGCAGCCGGGGCCCAAGCCCGGGACCCCCGAAAACACACCCTGAAGAGCGGTGCCAGCGTGCCCTGTCAGTGCCGGCGTTGCCGCAGGCTGCTCTGAGACACCTCAGAGAACCTGACCAGCCGGGGTTTCACCCCTGAGCGTTTCTTTCTTTCTGCTCCAACCCTGCGATCAACTCCTGCCTGGTCAAGCGCGGGCTGACCCGCCGCCTGCACGAAGGGAGGACGGGGTTTTACCGACCAGGCACCAAACCTGCCCGCCCACAGCCACGGGGCCGAGGAGGGAGAAGGGGAGCAGCCTGCTCCCCGGAGGGGACGGTGCGGAAGCACCAAGAGGCAGACGCAGCGCGAGCCCGGGTTCTGCCGCACTGGGGATTTCTCATTTCACCTTCCCCCCCCCCGGTCCCAGTGACGCTCTGGGTTTGGGTGGATGGAGCTCAGTTTCCTGGAGCGTCTCAGCCCCCTCCCGGACGCGCAGCAGCAAGTACTACGATCCTAGCGAGTACAGCCCTAATGAACACCGTCCTAAGGCCCAAACTCGACGTGGTGGGGAGTGTGACCCTCCCAAGGAGGCGCCTGACAGGGCGACAGCTCCTCGCCTGCCAAACTGGTACAGGACTTCTTCCTGCCCATTCCAGTGAAGCTTGAGTTAAAATAAAGCAGGCACGACTGGTTGATCTGCCCCCAAACCCATACGGGACTCGCTCGCTCACGGCTGGGCCTTCAAAGCCCCCGAAAAGGGTACATAGGAGTTTGGGGAGAAACCCAGCATTGCTCACGACGAGGCGATGTCTCCCTGCACTGGGACTGTGTGGGTAAGCTCACACAACGGGCAGGGCGCACGTGTCCACCCACCCCAACCCGGCTCCACGCTGCCTTTGTGCCCGAGTGACCCGAGATCCTCCAGCCCTGGTTCTCCTCCTCTGCACTGGTGCGAGCTGAAGCTCGGGGGAGGAGGAGAAGAGGAAGGACCTCAAAGTCTGAGGCTGGTTTAAGCATCCCGTCCCAGGAAGAGGCCCAGGCTCCCCACTAAAGCCAACATTTCCAGCATGTGCCCCCAGTTCCCAATGGGCACACCCCTGCTCGGGACACGCCGGCTGGCAGGAGAACGAGGGGCTGGCGCCGTCTGACACTTACTCCATCAACACTGCGGAGAGAGGGCGAGATGAGGTACGGGAGCTCCCATCGGGAACAGTGGGGGAGTCCAGCACACGCGAGAGAAAGACCAAGGGGCTGGCGATGGGCTCTGCTGAGGTCTGGTTTGGCCCTTAAGCTGTAACAGCGACCGAGGCTGCCGGCTTGTTGGCAGGAGGTCTGCCAAGGGGCAGAAAAAGTTAATTCAGCCCTTTCCTCCCGTTCTGAAAAGGATCGGCCTTGCTGTTTTACCGGTGGTTTACGCACGCCTGGCCTGGGAGCAGGTTCTCTCCTGGGCATCCTATTCATTCAGCGGAGCCGCAGATGCCTGCACCCCAGCTGTTAACGGCTCGGGGGTTTTTTGGCGGTGGTGACAGTTTGGGGTTGTTTCCCAGCACCTCAATAAATAATGAAACAGGGGAACAGCTCTGCAGCAGGGAGTGAGCAGGAACACCGCACTCTCAGGCGAAATCCTCGGTGCTGCAGCAGGAGCTCAGCCAGGCCAAAGGCTGGGACACCAAGTGACTCACAGCCAGATACTCTCTGAATCCACGTAAACCATTTTTATAGCTGCTGACTTCCAGTTACCTCTGTTTTCTCCACCACGTGGGCCCAGCCATGTCCTGGGTTTCCTTCCTGCTAAGCTAACGGCAAACACCCTGGGTCAGATCCTCCCTTGGTGTGAACGGAGATGTAGCGCCACGGTACACGATGGTTGAGAGATCACAGGGCACGGGAGTGACGGGACACGGATGTTTCAGCAGCAAAGTGTAAATCGTGAGTCTGACGGTCACCGCAGCAAGTCCTGAGCAACGAGTTTCCTTCTGCTCACTCAGAGTCTTTTTTTGATGAGTTTCTCCAGTTTCCGTATGCGAGAGGACTCCTGCTCGGGCGTAGGAGCGCTCAGCGAGAGGGAGCCGGCGTTCTCCGCTCCGGAGGGGGGAGCCGGGAGGCGCTGGCGGAAGAGGTCCAGCATGCTGCTTTGCTCGCTCCTCTTCAGGCCCTGGGGGAGCAAAAGCACAGCGAAGCAAGGTTAGAACTCGCCGATCTGGGACCGGGGGTGCATGAGAGCAGCTGCAGGAGAGCCCATTTCAAACCTCCATCTTTTGTTCACCCAGCAGGAGCGGTATGTAGATCTGTGGGTGAACCAGAAACAACCCAGCTCAGCCCCGGAGCCAGAGCAGCTACAATCATACGAAGCAAAGTGAAAAGCTATTCTTCGGTAGCAACTCTCAGATTTCACAGGATACACTTGTCTTCCAGCACTTTCCCTACTCCCAAACCTCCTGTATCCACTGAAAAGTCACCAACCACCTCAACGCAGCGCTAGGGGATGAGCAGAAAGCCCGTGGGACTGGGTCTAACCTTCATGTCCAGTATCTTCTGGAACGTGTCTGTGCTGCAGTCTGCAAGGAGCTTGATGTAATTGTCGACAAACACAACCGGGGGCTCGTGCGGAGCCATAACCACCTGCCAAGACAAGAAAAAAGGAGATCAGGCAAGTTCTAGGAGTTAAAGCCAGCGTTCCATCAACTCAGACACGAGGGTGATGGCAAGACTGGCTTCTCCTAGAATAAAATGCTTAAGGAACAAGAGAGAGGCTGTACGTGCTGCTAGTAACTGGGAGGGAGCAGCGAGTGAGCAGCTGTACCGTAAGGGGTAGGGAGGAGGAGGGGGTCTCCTTCCGCACAGCCGTGGTGCTCGGACCCAAGGGGCTTTGCAGAGCGGCAGGACTTGGTCTCTACGCCTGTGGGCTGCCAGGCCCTGGCGTACTGGCAAAGCTCAAGGTTTCATCTTGCTGCCTGGGGAAGACTAGCTGGGAGCTGCCTGGGGGGGAAGGCAGTGCTGGTGGTGGTGGAACACCTAGAACGTCCCCAGCAGATCACAGATCAGGCTGCCTGGACGCAGTCCAGGCCCTCACCTCACCCGCGCACCCCTCTCGCTCCCCCCTGCCCGGAGGCAGGGCAGAGACCACGGGACAGCGTGGGCCAGAGCATCCTGCTCTGCAGCCCTCCTGCTTCCGAGATGTAACCCGATGGGTGAGCGGTGCCACACCAACCCGCCCTGTCCTCTGGCTGCAGCTCCGCTGGACAGACTGGGATGCCATGTGCGAACCCTCGCTGAAGGCTGCCCGGAGCTCGCCCTCCCTTAGTCCCAGCAACGGTCAAGTCAGGAAAAAAGATTAAAATAGCCTCAAAGCTGGAAAGATGACCACTCATTGTTATATTCTCCTGACGTAAGCAGGGAGCTCCGCAGAGAACACATCTTCGGATAACGCTGGGCAGCACACCCACCTTTCCGGGGAAGCAGGGTGAATGTGTGCCTGCATGCGGGGCAGAGGCAGCGCAGGACCAGACTCTCCCCTGTCTCTGAAAACGTTTCCATATGTTTCCACTGACCCAGCTCACCCCACACTGTATTCTGTCACCGAGACATTTCTTTCTTTCCCTGCGCTTCAGACCAATGAAACATCATAGCCGTGTATACACTTATAAATCCTTAATTTACAGCCCTTGTAAAAATCTTCTGCCAAGATGAAAAGCTGGAACTTCAGAGAGCGGAGCCAGAGGAGAAAGGAAACAGCTCTGTGGGACGTGCGCACCCTGACGCCCTCCTCCCCGCTTGCATCTGCCCTTTGTAGGGCTCAGCTGAATGAATTTGTGCCATCTGTGGGCTCGATGATACTCCTACGGAGTTAGCCGCACCGGCGCGGGCCCGGGCACGTTACCGCCTGGCGGTATTGCTGTGTGCAACAGCGGCGGCGCTTCTGAACCCTCTCGGTACTAGGTAGGGGAGCCCCGAAAGCACGAGGAGGCGTGTACTGTCTGTGCTTCTGATGGGGTGAAATAGGTCTTAGAGAAAAGAGTCTTTAATGTACAGTTTGGAAACTGCAGAGAGTCTGAGCACTGATAAAGAGAGACAACCCACAGGGCAAACGGGACGGCCAGAGATGACCAGTCAGCTCTGGCGTCACCCTCCCACAGAAATATCGGTGGGTCAGCGGGAGCAGGCACTTCCAAGAGCCTTTTTAGCTCTCCCAAACCCAAGAGATGGGTGCTGACACCGGGCCTGAACGCCGTGTGGGGGTTACCTAGGCTCAGGGTGACCTACTCCATCACTACGACTAACAGAGCTGCCCCAGCCAACGCTTCAGCCCCATCGCCCGCCAATTACACGGCCGTTATTTTGTACAACAGCTCAGCAGAAGCGTATCACCCTGTAATTACTGGTTACGCTGACACTGAGCCCTCGCCCGGGGCCGGGAGAAGCACTTTACGCAGCAGGACAAGCGCGGGATGCCTGAAAACGCAGCCCTGCCGTGACCCTGCAGCCTGCAGACCAGCAGCACTCCCTGCCCACCGCGCTTCCTACGCTGCGGTCATCGCAGCCCCGGTGAAGCCAATGTGACCTTAAGGGCAGACACGTTACCTCCGTTACTTTTCCGATTCACACACAAGCTCCGGGGAAAGACCCGTTTCTGCGTGCAAGGGGCACCAATCTTCCCCCCTCCTCCGTCAGCAGTACCAAGGGTCATGTCCCCAGAAAATCTGGACTTGCTTTAACGTATCTCCGAACATCTCAGTCACTTCACTCCAAACTCACGGGGCTGCAGAACTCGTTTCGGAATTGGGGACGCAAACTCGGCCGTGACTTGACCTTGGGCACGGGAGCAACGCCGCAGGCAAGCACGGAGAGCTCGGGCTCCGCACACCCTCCTCGCCTCGGCTGCGGGTTACCGGAGGCTCTGGCTGGCGGCTGCCCGTCCTGCCTGACCCCTGGTCCCACGAACTCACTCACAGGAACATCCTCCCAGCGCTGTCGGTGAAGGGGACAATCCCACCGCCCAGGAGGGTTCAACTGCACAGCTCCCACGGCTTCTCCGGCGATCCCACCTAACTTCCTACCCCAGCAACAGCGGGGAAGGGGAGATTGCTTTGCTTGTTAATTTTTTATGAAGACAACACGCTGCTTTTGGGTCATTTTCCAGGCACCAGGTCTGGAAAATGCAAAAGGACTCTGGTGAATACAGTAACCCAGACATGTTTGCACTGGCTGTTCCACTAGACAGTAAACAGGTGACTCAAGCACGGCTTGGCTCCCCTGCGTGACCCAGTCTGCACAAAGGCCTGGAGTAACCTGAACTGGAGGGTTTGCCCTGCGGCAGACGCTTACGGACGCTAGCTCTGATTTTCACAAGCTCCTGAGGGAACGCGCTGCCCCAGCTCTCCTAGTCAGCAGAACTTGAGCCCTCGGTTCCCTTGAAAAATGAGGACGAAAACTCAAAAACGCGATGTTAAAGGAGCGTGGGGGCAAACCCACGGCGAATAAGCCAGCTCTGCAGAACAGCTGGCAGCACACCCGGGCAAGCTCGCGTACGTTCGTGTGCAATTGCAGATTGCCGCGTTCAAAGGAAGGGCCCCCTGGAATTCGCTTGCTCCGATTCCCAGTCCAGCAGTCTGGCTGGCAGGTTATCAAAAGTCTTGAGTTACCTTCAGGATCATTTCAGCCCGAGTCATGCCTTTCACCACTATCTTGGTGTAGCTGGCAGGAGCCTTCCTCACCACTTGGGACCCAATGGAGGGCAGATCCAGGAGAACCATCTTCAGAGAGTGAGTGTCCAGCAGCAGCTGCAACAGCGAATCGCACCCTGTTAGTCAGGTCCCTTTTACCGAGCTCCGTCAGCCGCTATAATCCAACGCGCTCCCAACGTTTCACTCTTCCCACGTTGGAAAAAGTCCCGGTAATCGGACTGTAGGAACAGGAGGGATTGACCCGCAAAATGACACTTCAAGGAGACGCAATCAACCCGCGGGTACAAATCGGCACCGCTCGTTGATTTTAACGAGCACGGCTCTGCTGACTCGACATCTTACGGCAGCGCAACATCCGGCACGCAAGGCACGGATCTCCATCCCTCCTCCCCTCGCCACCACCAAGCGAAACAATCCCCGCTGCCCATAGCCGTACCATTATTTAGCTACCGCTACCAAACGAAGGAACGCCAGGCGCCCTCCTGCACCCAGCCGCCCGTGACGGCAGGTTTTCTGCCTTTACTCAACCGCCCGATTTGTTTCTTCCACGAAGCAAACTGCAGCACGACACAGCCACGTCGGGAACCGCTCGGCATCCCGGCACGCTGAAACCCACAGCCTGTGCCTTGGGTTTGAGGAGTCCAGCGGCTAAACAAGTCGCGGGGAGCAGCCACGAAATTCAGCCCAGACAAGCACACTCTAACGACAAAACGCTGCGGGTGAGGGGTTCTAGGAGCAAAATTACCCCAGATACCGCACGAGATACGTTTCAAGAGGCGAGACAAGACCAGGGAAGGAGAGAAACCAGCCGGTTCAAATCTGGACGCCGTTATCCACGGCAGCGGATCGCTGTTTCATGGGTTGCATGAGAGGAACCAACGCCATCAATCTCGTCCTGGGAAGTCAGGAAACCACAGCACAAACGAGCAGCTCTCTGCACCCCGGAGCTGCTGGAGCCTGGTGTCGGCTCGGGCTGTCACAGCCGGATTCCTGCCTGTCTACGAGGCATCCCATAGATGGAAGATTTTGCCACGGTTGGGGAATTCACATCTTTCCCACGTAAATTCTCTCAAACCTAACGAGGACTTGGCGCACTCTGGAGCCTTTCCCACGGCCGCGGCGTTCGCAGGCTCTGTCCCCTCACCCTGCCTCCCCCCGTTATCCATTCCCAGCCCCGGGCATCACTAACTCACTGCCAAAGCTTCCCAAGACGGAGACGGTGTTAAGTCAGAGCCACGAACCCACAGCAACCAAACACCCCGGGCCTCGTTCCCCGCGCTGAGCACCTCCGCGTGCGCTGCCCCGGCGTCCACGTTCCGGACACCATTAGTAGCAAACAGCAGGAAAAGCTGCGTTTGGGACCGGGAAAGCATACTCCACAACAACGTTTGCACCAGGGGAGAGAAACCAGGATGGAACGATGTCGGTGGGTGAGTGGGGGGTGCTCAAAAGATGCTGCGGCAGCTGAGGACAGACACGCTGCCGCGAGAGGGGAGAGCAGCTCCTGAACACCTCTGTACCTTGGACCCCAGGACGGCACGTCCCACTTCAGATGAGACATTCCCTGCGAGTCAGGCTAATCAAAACCGTCCCAATCTGCTTTAACGAACAGAATCGGGCCTGTTATTCCAATACACCAATATTAAAACCTTTTAACGTTAGACACAAGCCCGCTGCTGGCAACCGGCTAATCACGCCAGACGCTTATTTAAAAGAAAGACTTTGTTGAGTCACTCTCAGGTTATTGCCCGTCGCACAAGACGAGCAGGAACCGTGCTTCGCTCATTTGCTTTCCATTAAGAAAAAGGAAGGTTTTGATGTAAAGCTCCTTTTCCAATTTGCAGACACACACTGCTCAGAACCCGCTTTGATGCCTAAAACCCAAATGGCTTTCAAGGCACCGATTTGAAGTTCACAGCAGCCCCATCAGGGATGATTTTGCCTCTTTTTTTTGTTTAATCATCCCAGAGGGGAGCAGCTGGATGTGCAGGGGACGGCTGAAAGCCGGCCTCTTCCAAACCCCATCCTGGCAGAGAAATGGGGTCTCAGCCCACAGGCAGGGGTGGGAGATGGGGTGTCACAGACAGGCAGCTGCACCCATGGTCGCAAGGTAACAAACACCCTGCGCTGCCCACCCATGTGCAATCTGAGGGGCTCCTGTCAAGGGGCATTTCAACAGGAATGTGTACACAAATCCAGGTGGCAATAACCCAACATCCTTTCTTCCCTGAGACCACAGAATCGTAGAATAGAATCACAGAGCGTTTTGGGTTGAAGGGACCTTAAAGTGCTCCCAGTGCCACCCCCTGCCATGGGCAGGGACACCCTCCACAGACCAGGTTGCTCCAAGCCTCATCCAGCCTGGCCTTGGACACTCCCAGGGATGGGGCATCCACAGCTTCTCTGGGCAACCTGTCCCAGTGCCTCCCCACCCTCTGCGGGAAGAATTCCTTCCTGATGTTCAGTCTCCCCTCTTTCAATTTAAACCCGTTACCCCCTGTCTCGTCCCTACAATATTACTGTTGTTTCTTACCTGTTCTGCGCCCACCATGCTGATAGGTTTGCACTTGAAGAGATGGTTAATGAACTTGGGAATGAAGGAGCTGCAGGGAAAAGGCAGAAAAGACACAATTACATGTCAGTATTTGGAGTTTCCATGCTGCTCTCAAAGTTAATTGAGAAGACGCACATATACTCTGTGTAAATAAATTACTACAGGCTATATATAAAGTCTTACAGTCTAAGGCCAAGAAGAAGCAAACCAAGTATCGTCCGTAATAAACCCAGCAACACATCAGGATTAGCAGCACTATTCACGGAGTGGAAGTATCCTGAGTGCATCCAGAACTTACATTTTACTGCATACTAGTCATTCCATAACATGCATATTACACGCTGAACTTGAGGTTCAGCCAAGGCTGGAGGTCTGCTGGGCCCTGGACATTCCCACAGAACGGCACTTTTCCAGAGAGCTTCTGGCCAACACAATCAAGGCAAGAAAAAGCTTTGTGAGAAGGAAAACACAGTTAACCTATTTCACTAACGTGGACGTCAGACCCAGAAAAATGGCTAGGGTGCGTATACTCAAGCGGGAGGAGTTTGGCAAGGATGGAATCCCAGTATTCATCACCTCAGACAACGCACTCCAGAGCTTCGGGGTTAGCTTTCTGCTTCCTGGGTTCAGGCTTTGTGGTAGTTTCACCATCGTGGGAGGAGCAGATGCTCCCTTCTAGCTGAAGCAGCAAGACCAGCTCCCACCCCACCTACACTACCAAGGAAAGGGTTTTTTTCCTGGTGCTCAACCAGCACGAGGCAAACCCAGGAGCTGAACGTGAGGACAGGGACCGGCGTGAGCAACACGAGCTCCGTCTGTCGGGACCGCACCGCTCATACTCGTCTTCCTCTTGCTGCCCTGTTTTTGACGTGCTCTGCTTCTTTCACACGGCCTTTTGGCCAAGTGCCCACCAAGCTCACGTTTCCAGGCCCTTATCCACAACCTGGTGGCAGGTCTTCGATTTTTAATGGTTCTGCCCCGAGTCCACGTAAGTCGGTCTGTTTTCTGTCCTTTTGAACGAGGTGCCGTTTCTGGCCATGATCTAAATTCAGCGCGGTTTCCCCCCTCGCATCTGTCAAGCTATTTGTTTCCTTCCCACAAAGCAAGGAGCGTGGACAGCATCTTGTTTGTCCTGCCACCTGTTTTTCCAAGGCAGGACATTTATTTTTTGCCCTTTCTCATGGAAGAATGACAAAAGCGTAACTCAGGCACGGAGCATGCCAAGCTGCTGAGCAAACTGAAAGGAGCGGTTCGAGGAAGAGCCCTTCCAAGTGAAGGCTCCTTCCCTTCCCCTTCCCTCAGACACAGTCACGACCTCTCTCAGTGCATCATCTTTTCCTGGAGAGATGTCAAGGAGAACAATTTCAAACTACTACTGAGAACCAGCTACCGGGCTGCCCCAAACAGCTTTGAATTTGGCCACCAGAGAAACAACTTTGGCAACAAAACGTAAGTCAGAGGAGGAAAACAAGCCCGGTCTCCTCGTGCGTGAAAGCATTACAGCAGAGGTATAACTTATCTCGTCTAGAAATCCATTTTTCGGGTGTGTAACGAACTCCCAGAGGGCAATGAGAGTGCCAAGCGCAGCTGGAGCTTAGGGGATCCTATAAAACAATCCGTCGGCAGCAGCTCTGGATGCAGCAGCTTGTTACAAAGCGGAAGAGCGCAAGAGATTAATTGTACCTTTGATCTTGCACGTAGGTCCCACTCTCCCTCTCTCTGTAAGGTCAGGCGTGGAGCTAATGCTCCTGTTGTGTGAGAAACAGGGAGAGCCTTTCTTGCTGCAGGGTGGCAGAGCGGCAGCCAAGGCACCCCCTCCCCTCTTTTTTTAAATCTTCTCTATAACCACATGTTCTCCCATAGACAGCACTCCATCTTGCACGAAACAATTCCCAGGCCCCTTCGGATGGCCACCCACAATCAGTGCAGCAGGGTAAAGCGACCTTCCAGCCCCACATGCCTGTTATTTCACGCTGCCTTATTGGAAACAGCTTCTCAACTCCAGCAGGACAGACAAGACAAACCGTAGGAGCCAAGGGTTGCTCTGGTATTCTTGTCTTTTTTGGACTAGCAGAGACCATCAAGAGCAGTTGCACAAGTTCACTCGAGCCTCTTGCCTAGGCTGGACTCGATGCTTGGCTCTCTTAGCAGGCCATCCTGATGCGAGTAATACGTGCGTGTTCGACGGTAACGCTCCGCACGCGGTTTTGTACTCTGAATTCCTTTGCTCCCTGTGCATCCACGGAGCTACACTGGGTGCCAGAGTTCATTTACAGCTTCGGCTACGAAACTGGATCCAGCAAACCCTCCACAGAAGCAGACGAGTCCCCAGTGTAACAATAAAGCAGCGCAAGACAGATTAGGAACCTAAAGCACAGAAACACAGCATCTGAGAGGCTCCATCCAACGGGAGCGGCTCCGGCAGAGCCTGTGTTTTCCTAATCCCCTCCGCGGACGATGCACCCCGCACAGTGCCTTGCTAAGCACGGCCGAGATGCAACCACAGTCTGTCTGTCCTGAGCTGCTCCACGACATCGTTCCCAGCATCCCGGTGCCACTGACCCACTGCAGCTGAGAAGGGTTTTGCTTTAGCCACGCTCCCAGGAGTGACCGGCCCTTGCAGGCTGGCCCAGGAGTAGCTCAGCTTCAAAACCTCCAGGAGCCTCCTCGTCACAATCTTCTTCCACCCGTACAAGCCCGATGCAAAGGTCAGAGGAAGGGGAGGACGCCTGCTGCGGTCACCCACGACGCCTGGCTGCTCGTGATGGACGAGGCGCTTTTCTGGCGAGGGGGAGAGCTGTTTGTTTTTCCTGTCGCTCCGTCCTAATCTCTTCCTCATTGAGGTCAGGTCACAGACTTCCCAAACACATCCCGGCGTAGCAGCCACAGCTTTACTGCTCCGGTTTTTGATTTCAAAGCACAAGGACCGAGGTGCGGTGAGAACAGAGCCCCTCGCCCTGCCTGCGGGTGCCTCCTGGAAAGCCCGACGCTTCTCGCCATTTCAAGGGAGCGAGGGTTGCATATTGGTCAAAACAAAGCAAAAATGACAAATGAGGTTTAGAGGATTGATGCGATTCCTGATGCACATATTTCTTCTTCCAGAGTTGGCTCACAACCCTCAGTTTTAAATTTAGTGACTTTAGATGCCGTCTCCCCTGTGGTCCTGTAACTCAACACGCGCGCTTTACACAATCCATTAGCGCTGAGGAGCGGCTGGCAGTTCAGACAGATACAGGCATTCACGGACAGAGAGGCACAATGCCTGTTAAAAAGAATTTTCAGCGTTGGGGAGCGCACAAATCCAGGTACTTATACTGGGCAGGCCAGCATATTCCCTAACGACTCAAGAGCTTCGCAAATAGAGACGTTAGTACGCATTACAGTCAGAGGCATTTTAAGTGGGACAGTGCATCCTCACCCCTGGGTCAGTTCTCCTTAAAACCAAGTTGTAACAGAAGGACACCACACACGTCCTTGTGAGACCCCCCCGGAGTGCTGTGTCCAGCTGTGGAGCCCTCAGCGTAAGAGGGATGTAGACCAGCTGGAGCGAGTCCAGGGGAGGCCACGGAGATGCTCCGAGGGCTGGAGCCCCTCTGCCGTGGGGACAGGCTGGGGGAGTTGGGGGGTTCAGCCTGGAGAAGGGAAGGCTCCAGGGAGACCTTAGAGCCCCTTCCAGTGCCTGGGAGGTTACAAGGAAGGTGGGGGGGACTTTTTCCAAGGGCAGGGAGTGACAGGACAAGGGGTAATGGGTTTAAACTGAAAGTGGGGAGATTTACATTAGATATCAGGAAGGAATTCTTCCCAGAGAGGGTGGGGAGCACTGGGACAGGTTCCCAGAGAAGCTGTGGATGCCCCATCCCTGGCAGTGCCCAAGGCCAGGCTGGATGAGGCTGGGAGCAACCTGGGCTAGTGGAGGGTGTCCCTGCCCGTGGCAGAGGGGTTGGAACTGGATGATCTTTAAGGTCCCTTCCAACCCAAATCATTCCATGATTCTGTGACTTGGCAAAACCAACCTTCAGGAAGGGAATTTTCACTTCTACACTTGATCGGCGGCACGGTGAATCCAGGACTCTGCCTCCGTTTTAACGTGCTGCAGATTAGAGCTGCAGTGGTATTACAAAGGTGTCGAGGCGGAGAGGTAGTTCGGCAGGTCTCTGGGCTCTTCTGTGGAACAAAGCCGTGACGGAGGCACGCGGCTTCATGTTCCCGAACGGGAGAGCTGGGTACTTTATCCCGAGTTTACTCGGCATGTGCTTAGCAATAAAGTTAAAAGGGAGGGAACTAAGCTGAGGTATTGAGCGTGCTGTGAACAGCTGAGTAAAGGGGGGGGTATTTATCACCGTGTTAGCAATATAAAAATCAAGCGTAACCACACAGAAGGCTTAAGTGCAATAAATTTTCACTGAGACAGCATTTCAAACAGCGATTACGGGCAACGTCACTGTATGATTTACCAGTAACTGCTCCTAAATGCAAACTAATGAGTACCCTGAGACAGAAAGGGGCAATGAAACTCGGAGGCCAGCCTCCCCGCTGCAAACGCTAACGGTTCTCAGGAGAGCCTGCTGCATCCTTCCCCGCTGAAGCAGGAGCTGAAGCTCCGCCGGCAAAGCCGCACAGTAACTGCCAGGCCACGCGGTTTATTTCAGGATGATGAGCTTATTGCAGATGAATGAAACGTTCAGGTATTTTAGAGTGACACACGATACGCGTGGTGCTCGTTCCCAAGTCCACCAGCACAGTCACAGGCAACAGCAGCAGCTACAACTGGCCAAGCCCTCCCGCGGGTTGTTCTTGGGGCGTTGGCGAGCGCTGCTCAGCTGGCCACAGGCGAGCGGGGAAGAGCTCAGAGCACCTTCCCGAAGAACTGAATTCTTGTTTCAGACATAGCTGCAGGGTTTGGATGTCCAAGAGATGCTGGAGAGCTGTGCCCTCAGCCCGGAGTCCAGAGGCAAGGGGAATTTCCGTTTCACCTTCCCATCCCTTCCCGCTGTTAAGTGATTTGCCAGGAAGACGCCCGTCATATGCCCAAACCTGAATGTGTATTTCCCCTCCCCTCCTGAACTATTCTTGCCCAGTAGCTTTCAGACTGTGAAGGCAGAACATACTCCTCGCACATGCCCTCCTTACAGCGCCACAGCTATTATGAAAGTTATTTTGAGGCAAATGATGCATCCAATTTCTCAGCACCTGGAAGCAGCCTCTTACCAGTGGGAAGAAATGTTCCCGTAGCAAGAGTCGTGTCTACCTTCAGACGTTCAAAGCCTTACTTAGATGTCCAACCCCAAACCTTCTGTCCTTGGCCAACAGTGGGCAGTGATCAGCACGATATTTTATGGGATGGTTTAGGCACATGAAAAGCAACTAACCGACACAAAGGTCTGAGAAAATCTGCCTCGGCAGGAAACCTGAGGCAAGAAATTGAAGCATCTTTTAACCTTGGCAGCAGCTGCTGATGTTTGCTGCCCCAATCCATCTCCCTCCATGCTCTCCCTGGCCGGAGAGGGTCCTCACCCAGACACCGAGCCCCGCCGCCGCCGCACACAAAAGGCCAATCAACCCTCACGTACGAGCGACAACCAGAGACCCCAGGAATTTCTGCGCCCCGTCGGTAACTTACTTTGCAAATTTTATACAGAACTGAGTGAAATACTTCCTTGTGGAGGCCAGGTTGTCACGGATGATGGGGACGTTCTGTTTAATGTGGAGAATCACTGAGGTGACATAAGGGCTCTGGTCCCCGACGTGTTCCACGTTCTGCCACTGCATCTGCACAAAGGGGAAAAAACAACCAGGAAGACTGTTCAGCTCATCGGGATTCAAGCAATAGGTGAGGAAAACTGTCCAAACTTCCTGCCCAAAGATCCCTAAGGAATCATCAAGACACCGCCTCTGCCATTCACCACCAAGGTTGAGTTCTTCCTCACCATCCTGATTAAGCAAAACTCTTCCGCAACAAAACACAAAGAAAACCTGGAACGGCCCTTTTTGCACCAGGGCAGAGGGAGATTGTGACGGGTAACCTACACAAACGGGGATCACGAGGATTAAAAAGGCTTTTGGAGCACGCCAGGCTGCCTTAATATTTAACAGTTTCCAGTTTGCCGGGATGAAGTGCCCGTATAAATCCTGATTACAGGCATTTGGGAAAATATCTGCAAGCTTGCAAAGTCTGGATTCCTGTACGGCAGCCAAGACTTTTATACTGGTGAGACTGATGACAGATAGATGGAAGGAGGTAGAAATAGTCTTAAAGTCCAAAGCAGCCTACACCAGCGCAGCTCGCGTTGAAAACACTTCTGGCATACAAGCCAGGACGGCAACTTCAGCTCATCCCAAACACACGTAAAAAAATACAGAAGAAGGTGAGTTACTCAACATCTCATTTTGGTTTCATTTACTGTCAGCAGAAATGCAACGGAATAGCCCCTGTGAGCCCGACGTGCGACTCCCTTCGGCTTCTCTAAGCCTCGTTCGCAGCGCGCGGGGACTACGCGGTGTAAGTCGTGGAAAAACAAAGAGGTAATTGGGTAAGGACGGCCAAGCGTCCATGTATGTAACGAAGTCTGGCTGAGGAACACGCAGAGAGGTGCTCCCAGCTCTGCTACTGTTGAGAGACCACGCTCTGCCGTGTGCTCCAACTGTTTGGAGATGCCGTTCCTCAAGCTGGAGAGGAAACAGGAGGAAAACAGGTGTGAGATCAGGACAGGGAACTGGGCACAGGCACGAGATGAGCGTTTTCTTATGAAGGGGTGTTTGTCCTCAAACTTGTCTTCTCAAGTTCTGCATTTTGCATGTAAGGATTTTTATTCCTGGCGTTAAATTACAGCTACTTCGTCCACTGCAAACCCAGCTGATTCGATTCCATCCGAGCAGCGTGCAGCCGAAGTCACTAAGTGAGCAACAGAAGCCAAATTCTTTGCAAAACCACAGTGTCTGAGCGTCCGCACGTGTCCTACCAAAGCTGTCTGTATTTAACCCAACCAACCGAAGCCCCAACGTGCTCATCTCGCGTCGCCTGGGTAGCTAGAAGGGATCAGCTTTTCATTCTGTCTCACTTGCGTTTGGGCTCAACAGACAACTGCTTGTCTGCTCCTCGTGCTACTTGTCATATCCCACGAAAATCCTCTGTGCCCATCTCCCCGACGGACTCCCACATTCCCAGCGCTGGCCCTTCCCGACGGACCGTGATCCTCGACGTGCAGACCATCCCCATATAGCGGGAACGGCCAGAAAGTGGGAAGGGACCGCTGAGTTGAATTATTGCAACAACAGTAAAACAGTAGCTTTTTCATTTTGTTGGTCTTGGTTCCAAAAGCAATACTTTACAACCAAACCTTTAAAGCATGAGCAATAAAAATAGCCCTTTGTGTGTGGATGTGGGTGTGCTTCACCCCAAAAAAAAAACCCAGTAGCTGCGCCGAAAGACAGAGTGCACACACTGAAAAGTCATCAAAAGAAATATGAGCCCAACTCTTCTGGTAAAGCTTTGTTCCTGTCACATTAAATTTATTCCTCTCTTTCCCTCGTCCTATGTTTTTCTTGGGACAGCCACATAGTTTACATCCACAAGCTGAAAATGAGCCCGAAGACCAGGAGCAGCGAGGCCTCGCGCCCATCGGCCAAGGGGAGAAGCCCAGCGCACGGGGCACCCCGGCAGCCGCACGCTGCCGGACGCAGGGCGACGTGGCCACCTGCGAGGGCTGGAGCCGGGTTGGAAAGCGGCCTCCAGAGATGGTTTTTACAAGAAAAGCACAGGATCCTCAGGAATTTAGGGTGCTCTGTTAAAAAAGAGTGGAGAATAGAGAAACCCTGAGCAACACTGGGCTGGTTCGGCACATCGCAAGAGCTTCACCGCCTTCTGGGCGTAGCGGGGGCTCAAGAGCACTGCTGGGTCTGCCCGGCTGTGGGTCCCCACGTGGCCCAGCATCCCCAGAGAGCCGGGAGTGGGGTGGCAGGGCCAAACCAGGTCCCTCCTCCACGCCCAGAACCGACATGGGTCTCCAGCAAAAGGGGATGCTGCGTGATTTAACGGCGGATGAACCAGCCTCCAAGGCTGCCTGTGCTCAGCAGTGTCCCACTGCCAGCTTATCCCTACAGGCTCCAGCACCGGGAGCATCCGTAGGCACCCAGCCAGCACCTTCTCCCTTGACTTTGCGTCGTGCAGGGAGGGGTGGGAGGGAGAGGAAAGCCGGCGGGTGCTGCAGGCAGCAGCGTGCTGCCCCTGGTTTGAGGGCTGAAACGCGTTAGCTGACTTTAATCAGCGGCTGGCAGCTCGGATTGCTCTGCTCGCGGGGCTTGCCTCGCACGCATCGCGGAGGTTATGAGCTCTGTGCGAAGCGCTTGCTGTCGTCCACTCGGTTGTAGGGAAGGAGGAAAGCGCAGCTGTGCCAAAAGGTTTTAGCAAAATATAAAAAAAAACAGCGAGCGACCAACATGAGTCACTAAAACGTCCCCCAGCCCCACTTACAGCACAGTTTTACATACAAATCGATGCTTAATTCGGCAAGTAAATCAACCCTTATCCAGTGCAAGCCATAAACTTAACTGGGGCAAAAATATCCCATGCAGATTGGCGGTTCCCTCATCCCAGCACTTAAGAATAAAGCACACCCAGCCAGCCAAGCGCCTGCTCCGGATCAGTCCAACCCATTCACAGTACTTGGTTATCCCGAGTATAACAGCAGGGATTTAGGGCAAATTCCTCTCCCACCCCACATCCCAACTCCCTGTCCTACAGCCCTGTTTAATCCTTCCACACCCGCTGCAGAGTTTGAGTAACAATTGTCACCTACGAGTTTTGTAATACGGGGCCTTCTCGAACTTTACCAGTTCTTCCAGAACACACACGGCAAATGATCAGGGGAACTGAGCACCGTTCCCAGCTGAAAGCAATATTCCCGACGCTGTTTGCTGTGCTAAAGCTCTCGAAGTGGCCTGCTGCCAAAGTGGGTTTAGAGGTTTAAGTGTTTCTTAATTTACCTCTATAGTTACTGAGCATTTTTGCAAGGAGAACAAAAAACAAAAGCCAGACTTCAACAAAGGATGGGGAATGTTGCATCTTGGAGGACACCAGGGTGAAGTAAGTGAGAAGAAGCTAAACAAAGGAAGAGCTCTAATGGAGAGGGGGTCTTGAGACAGACGTGCCGCCCCAGTCCAGGAAAACTGGAAGGCATCAGGCACACAGTCTTTATTCCTTTAATAAAGACTGAAATTTTACACGTCCAAACACTCACTCCACGTTTAAATTACCATACACATTTCTTCGTCAACTGTCAGAGGCATAACCCAGCCCTGAAGGAAAGGGAGGAGGAGGGTGAAGGAAAAAAACCCTCTTGCACCGAACCCAGGTCTAGTAAAAATCACATAAAAGCGACCTCGATGCAAACAGCAAAATGCGTGCACGAGCGACAGGTATTTATTTAGCTAATTTCATAACACTTCGCTTGTTTATGTATCATCAGCCCCATCACATGTGCTGCATTTTACCCGTGTTCCAAAGACAAAAATAAATGGCCCACCAGCTGCTGCTTCCTCAAGGTTGTGGTTTACTCGGGTACAAACAGTCGGAGCTCAGCCAGTCAAACACCACCTCGCTACGTAGGCGCAGGAGGAGATCTAAGGAACTGTCAGGGCACACACACAACACCTGAAGCGCTGGGCCCTTCCCGAAGGTGTTATTTCACTGGGCAAAACGATCCTGTTGTGGTTTGGAACATGCACAAGCTCCGTTACCAGCTGCACTCCGCTTCAAACATTAGTTGGGGGTGGGGGGGCTAGTGACAGCTGGAACACATCATAAAGCAGAGAGCTGCTAAAACTCACGGCAGCGAGACTGTGTGTTGATCCTACAAAAATGGAGCTCTCCCTTTAATATTTCTAATTAAAACAATAGTTCAATCCACTTTTGTGGTCTTCACCTCTGTCTAAAGCAGCGGGTTTTCACACTACTCTGGCAAGAAAACAGCTCTGCGCTTCCAACATATGAAAGCCGGCGGCATAAGTGCAACGAAATCCTCAGGCGCTAATAACACGGGCGTCGCTTGGAACGGCTCCGTATGTCCTTGAGGGGATCACAGGAGCACCAGGGCTCCATCTCAATCCTGTATTACCCTTTGAGCACCTTCATTTAACAGCCCCAAACAAGCAGGTTCACAAAGCCCCTTGCCAGGCACCACAAAGAAAACAGCGAGCGAGAAGGTGCGTTTGAACTTTCACGCTAAGGCAAGTTTTCCTAATTTTAAAGGCTCTCGCTGGCATTAGGAGCAGGAAGAGAATGCCTTAGAAACTTAAGGAAAGTATTATCCATGTGTCTTAATGTGCTGCAAAAGAATGAAAGCTCTACTCCGAACGTTGGGAGTTTTGGGAGTGAAGGATATATTCCTAACTACAGCAACTGCTGCTCTGAGAAGCAAGAAGAAATCAATATACAGCTAAGTCTCAGGGCAGCGTAAAAGGATATGTCAATAGTGAAATCAAGCAACCAAAGCAAACAAAAACTCCACATGGATCCTAAGGTTACCTCTTCCCAAAACAAATCCATCCCTACCTTGCTCATGGCAGTCAGGGCAGGGTCACAGGCTGCATCCAGGTCCTGCACCAAGAGCTGGATGCTGTTGGAGATCACACTGCAAAAACAAGCACAAGTTTTACGATGGTACCCGGCAACGCAGGGCCATAACCAGCGTATCTGACTGGGAAAGGAGGAAAACCACCTACGAGCCGAGAGCAGCGTCACGCCATGAACACGCACGGCTGAGAGTTGCGCTGAAAAGGCGGCGGGAGGTTCCGCGTGCTGCTCAGCGGGAGCTACACAACAGGCGGTAGGGTAGGGGACGCGTTTATAGCTGACCTCTCCCTGTGCTGACCCACACAAGGGGCTGGAGGTCAGAGGTGTCAGATGGGGTAACCCCCGGCCCGCGCATAGGGAAGAGGAGAAACCCCCGAGTACCGAGCCTGGAGCAGGACTCGGCTTCAAATTTAACCCAGTCAGCATAAAACGAACATTTCATCATCTCTCCACTTACTCACAGGCAATACTCTACTACTCACAGGAACTTGCAAAGAGGATTAAAACGTACATGGGGATGAGCTCTGAACGCGTCCCCTTTTGAGACCAGGGCAGATCTTCTGCTTATTTACTGCCACCATCCACAGTTTGAGTTTCCCAGCGACACGCACCCGGCTAATGGCCACATTATCCAAACACATTTCCCTTCCCCCCCTTTTTTTTTTTTTTTTTTTTACAAACAGCATGATATTGCTTAGAGACAGAATTGCACATTATGATGTGCACAAAGGTGCAACCGATCCTAAAACAACAGCCCAGAAACTCCGTCGGCAGCAACTCGGCCCCCCCTCAGGGGCACGTAACCCTGTCCTCGCACTACACGTTTCTGCTCGACGTAGTGAACGACTGCGTTTCACTAAGTACGGTTTGTAAAACCAGTGTAAACTTTCAATCTGCCACAGATGCCTGTTTCCAACTTCAGGATTACGTATGTAAGAACTGGATCTGACTTCTGCTCTTCCTCATGATGGCAGCACAGATGGGAATCGCAGATCCAGAAGAAATCTGACCACTGCTTCCTCAAACCAGCTTTCCTCCCCTTCGTCATCTTCCTGCAGGCCTGGGTACTACTCGGAGTTCACATCCTCATGGAGATAGGGCATCACCCACCCAGAACTGCTGCTGGGACCCGGGTGTGTTCACCACAACCCACACAGGTTGTCTGTCCCCTTTCCTAGAGCTCTAGCACATAAAGGCTGGAGCAGGATGCCAAGACTGTTCCTTCAGAGCAATTAATTCATTGGTAAAGGCAAACTCATCCAAAAATGAGTTGGGAAAATGAATATGGGAAACAAAGTGACCACTGGCCTCAAGTTACCTGAAACAACCATCTCTTGGGCACTGCTGGCAGTGACTTTTGGAGAGAGCTGGGGTTCAGCACCAAAATGAAACACAACCCTCTCCGTGGGAGCAAAGTGACTTCATTGCCACCCTCCGCGCGCCAGGAGCCCGTCCGACGCTGGGTCACCAAGTACAGGCTCTCGCCTAAAAACCCCAGGATCGCAGAGAGGGAGATAAACCTCTTTGTCTGCCCTCCAAAACGAATACCTGCTGTAGAGGGGTAACGGTGCAGCAAGAAGCGTGTTGCAAGCACAAAGCATCACATGCCAAGAGGGTTTGGATGCTGGGTCTGTCGGAAGCCACTTCAAACCCCTGCCTTGGGCAGCACGTAAGTACCTGGGTGGCTGTTAATGAATCCCCACGCATCCCTGGCAGACACAGAAGCTGATGGATCGGGAAGCCGAGGCCATAAACGAGCAGGATGGTTCTAGTGTAGAAAGTTCTTACTATAGTAAGTTCAAGGGTTCAGGCCTTCGAGGGGTCTCTGAACACCGTTTATAATCTCACAACGGATCAATATGGCAGCAGGGGTGGGAATCACGGATTTTTGGATTCACACAACAATAATTTTCCTTCTGCTGAGCTTCAAGAAGAGCTCATTACCTTTTCCACGTTTCCTACAGAAAAAGCTTGGCCACCCCAGGGGTAAAACCCCCGAGCTGATCACTTCGTACGAACTAGGGTTGGTTCTGCAATCTCCTTTTTGGGAAGGAAGAAACGCTTTCCAGGGAAAGCAAGAATGTTTTATCCCTTTCTTTATGACCGTGCCTACCAAGACATCAAATCCCAGAAGAAACGACTTGTTTGATGTTGCATGAGCAAACGCTGGAGAGGTTTATAGCTGTGACTTACACTGACAGAGGACTGGACAAAGCACTGTGCTGGAACAGATTGAAAGCCAATTAAAAAGCCTTCATTACAAGATACATCAGGCCTGTCAATTTAACTTTAAAGCTGCCCAAAGCAGCAAACGTGAGCCATACATTTAAACAATATCCAAAACACATCGTATTGGCCGCCTATGGCCAACCATGGGGGAATGAGCAGAGGCTCAAGGCAGCTGCTCCTGTCAGACGGGTCGCACGAGAAGGCGGAACTCGCGCTCGCCCTGTCCACGTGAAGAAAATCCCACCATATGGCACGTTTTATTTTACTCCCCAGCTCCCTTTGGCTTAGTGGATGTAGCAACCCTAGCTTTTGGTCAGGGATTCACCTTTAAAGAGGTATGAGAATGATCTAAAGGGAAGGGAGTCTCTGCAGCCTGGAATGGAGCCTGAGACCATGTGAAAAACCTGGATGGAGATGCAGTGGGATCCTGCCCACTGGAGCAAGAGCGGAGGAATCACAGGAAGGAAGTGTTCTCAAAAAAGATCTTACTGCTCTCTGGGCTGAATCTTCGTTTTAGGGAGAAGGAGAGCTGGTGATAGGAGTTATTTTCCCAGCTTTGCCAAGGTTTTCTTTTGTCTGCTGTGAGGCACAACAAGGTTTTTTTCTTGCCTCGATTTCCTTCTCTCAAAAACTATCCAATCTGTTTGTCAGTGGTGGAGAGGATGTTAGAGGGGAGTATTTTTAGCATCGTTACGTGAAAAGTTATTTTAATGAATGGTAATCTTCTCTCTATTATAATCCCCAAATGTAAGATTGGATCAGTCTTTTATGTCATCTGAAATGGGGTTTGATCATACTGACAAGGCTGCTGATTAACAGTGGGAAGTTAAAGCAGGAAGGAATGTACCGAAATAGCTCCCTTTCTTGAAATGTAACAGCCACCTCACAGAGCTGCCAAGATGCAAATGATGTTTCAAATGGAAACTCACTGTTTCCTTTCCCCTCTCCAGTGCTCTTGTTCCTTTGGCTAGGACGATGGAGAACAACTCCATCTGCAGTCTGTACTATTTCTGCTCTGGGACCAGCCAAAGGATGACCGTTCCTTCACCAGCCCAGTGCCTACGCCTGGGCTGCATCTCTGGGTGGGTCCTACGACACTGGGATCTCGGGCTTGTATGACGCCAGCACCATCTGGCTGACAAACTAGGATGTTTGACATATTCTGGGAGGACGCATCTGCTGAACATACATGCTGAAAGTGTCCATCTCTCCCGTCAGGTTGATTCTCTCCACTAGACTTGCATCCACTTTTTCTTTGAGTTTCTCTTCCAGCTGTTAGGAAACAAAACGAGGAAAAGAAAGGTCAGATTTCTTACTTGAAATGACCTGTCTTGAAAACTTAGATCCTGGAAACGCCAGCTTCTTAAAACCTAACCCCTGCCCAGACTAGATCCAAAACTCAGCCAGCAAACAATAGAACTCTCTCCTTGCTGGACACCCCAGAGGCCTCGATCTGCCAGGATGGCCTATGGTGGCACCGTGTCCTCAAAGCGGCAACCTCCAAGGTCACACGTAACTCTAGCACGACACGCTAATGTACCAGCTTAACACCGTGGCACCTGTCCTGCTAATAAAGATGTTTTCCAGCACCCTGTCTGTGCCCAAACTGCAGAGGACGAGGATTGCCAGTTCTACCGGTGGAGAGGCCCTGGTACGGCCAAACATCACAGCTCATCTACCAACCTGCGGCATTTTGGAAGCACCTGAATATAAGGAGCACTGTGGCTGCAAAGCGTATCAGCATAAATACCTCCTCCTCACTCCACCCTGCCCCAGTATTTCATGCAAGCATCTTCTCAAACCTATTCTGAATTACTGTTTTTCTTGGTTTTATAAAGGGAGATCGTGAACCATGAGAAGAGACTTCTTTTTAATATAAGAAATTTGGTTCCCAATCCAAAACAAATTATGTAACAAGTAATAGCGTCCAAAACTGATGCTGCAAAGCAGGATTACAAGCAAATTACTTTTCTCAGGTCAAAACTGCAAAATCAATACTTTTCTTTCTTTGAAATACAGATTTAATAACGTAGAGCTCAATAACCAACGGGATGCTACGTGGAGCAGGCACTACTACGGATCTTTTAGTACTTCTGACTCTCCCGGTCTCTCCAGCAGCCTCTCGTGACAGAAGCAGGGCTGCTGCTGGGTGCCTTCTCAGAGGTACCACGAGGAGAGCTCACCTGCTGGGTGGTTGCCAAGCAGTACTCTGCAGTGCTAAGGATGCTGCAAATGAGGCAGAGTTCTTCCAAAGTAAACTTAGCCACTTCAGAGCCTTCCTTTTCTTTCAGCAAACTAGTGATGGTGAGCCCACCACTGCTGCTAGTTGTCCTGGGGGCAAAAAAAAAAAAAAGGCAAAACCTGTAAGGTTTCAGGTGTACGGACACACACAGTGCAAAATTACTTCGAGGTTTCAACACCATAAAGAGCCCTTACGACCACGAAGTCCATTGTCGTGTGCATCACGGGTCAGTGTCATTCTACATCAAACCCACAACTGCTATTTTGATCAAGAAATATCCTTTAGAAAGACAAACAGGACTTGATATCAAGTCTTCAGGCAAAGGACAGTTCATTCCCAACGTGGTAGATCAGGATGCAAGTGCAATGCACCTTTCCCCAGTCAGAGTCACCTTCCCCAGTCAGCGTCACCTTCGCTGCCAGTTACTCAAAATCTAATTAAAGATTACAGAAAAATCTCAGTAACTATCAGGCAGCTTGTCATATTTATCTTTTCAGTACTAAATAGATGTCAGCATGCATTTGAAACTTTGATAGCCTGCTTTAAAAACTGTAAAGCACGGAAGATGCAGCTTCCTTCCACCGTCTTCCAGTGATTAAGGGCTGTGTATCAACAACGAAAGTCTCAGAACAGTTGAGAGTCAGGAAATTCCCTACCTCTCAAATCTTTCTAATCCAAATCCATTAAAAAAAAAAAATAGGACAGTGATATTTATCTTGGACAGCAAAAATGGAGCACAGAAAAAAAATGCGTATAAAGAATGCAACCGAGGCCTGATGGAGAACGCACATTAAATTTATCTTTCCACTTGTCTGGACGTAAACCCTCTCTCCTTCCATCTGTAAAAGATTTTACTGGTTTCAGAAATTAATTCTGCTGCTCCCAGGTTTACAAGGGAAACAAACTGAAGACAGTGAATAGCAAACAAAATTATCTGCAGTTAAGGTCGGCAGTATCTCAAGACGCTCCTTCAGCCTGTACACTCACCCATACTGGGGTCAACCCAGCGTGATTTCCTTCCTTTTCACTGGATTTGCATCTGCGTATTTTATTCATACATACATGGAATGTTAGAGAGCAGAGGGAGTTAGGTAAGCACTTCAGCATCACGCAGATAAAGCCCCTTCATTATAAATTACTCCATGTATGATGTTGAGCCCAGGCAGCTGAGATTCACAGTCTGACCTTCCCCACGGGGCAGGGTAAGTGCAATTCTTAAAGCCAGAATTCTCTGAAGAGACCTGGGCTGGCATTTCAAAAGGAACTCCAAGAAACTATAAATCTGCTAACCAAAGCCAAATATGAAGCTATTCTCAGGGGCCCTTAAAAGCAAAACAATGCCCTGACTGTCTATTTGGTCTCTTGCCATTTCTCCGTGCAACGAACCGAACCTTTGAGAAAATCGTGATCGTGAAATGTAGTCGCAACGCTGCTACGTGTTTTCTTTGACAGCAAAACACAAACGTTCACAAGTAAGTATTTACTAATTATCTCTACAAAGCATCTGCTCCTCAGTGGAATGTCTCACCAGACGGTGCTGCAGCATTTGGGAAGCAAAACTCACTTGGGCAGGTTTCCAGACAGAATTTTCCAGGCGTATTCCCGAAGGTACTTCTGGAATATGGTGGTGAGGGCTATCATCGGCTCGCCCGTGCTGAGCTGGGAGCACTGCACCATGCACTTCTTGTAGTACACGAAGAGGTCGGCACAGCTGGGCAGGACGGCTCCTCCCTCGTCCACGTTGGGCTTGGGGGCACCTTGAGCCTTGAAGTCAGCCACAAACCTGTCAATCAGCTCGCCCAGATTTCTGACGCGGGGCAACAACAGAAAGATATTTTAGTATTTTGGGGGAGGAAAGGGAGGGAAGAGAGAGAATAATGCTTCAAACCAGATGCCCTGTCACGCGACACCAGCAAACCCGCTCGGATTTTAGCAGTTGGGTACTCCAGCCCTTTCTTATCTCCACCTCCTCAGCGCAAAGCTCAGACAACAACTGGACTGGACCGACGAGTAACGACCTTTTGTACTCAAAGAGTTTTAGCGGCAGCTCCAATCTGTTCTCCAGTCACATATAAAAGCTCTCAGGGCTGCCAGGACTGGGTTCAGCACATTTGATGCAAGTGCATAAAGCATACGCTCAAGTTTCATTCCTGGCACCGGCAAACGTAACAGTCGGGCTTCCCGTATCAGCGGCCTCCGGAGCAGACCCCAGGGAATAGGGCTTTTCAAGGGATGTGCTCAAAATGGTGTGCCATTTGCCAGTTTGTGGTCCCATTTGGATACCACCTGGCTTTGCACAGCTTCACACATCCTTTCATGAAGTTTTATTTAGCGTGAGCGCAAAGTGCACTTCCTACTTAAACTCTTTTTAAAAGCACAAAAAGCCCTCCTATTGTCTCCAGTGATTCATTATAACCTGATCCTTACTCAAATATTTTGGTCTTTAGGCAAAAATAATCTTCTTTCCACCGTTTCATCATGACAAAAAGGCTTTTTAGTATGGCAGAGGGCCAGGACCATCAATGCATCCAAAGAAGTCCTGATCTTGGGCAGCTCCTCTGGTCCTACTCCTCCAGAGACAGCACATCCGTGTCAGGAACAAGGACCAGCCCTCCTGACACCGGAGCTCAGCTACGTGGAGTAACCTGTGCCAGATGAACTGAGTTACAGCAACAAACCTCCTCCCCCAGACACACAAATATATGCGAACGTCCGCAAGGAAGTCTGGCTTTTGAGGAACGTACAGACATTTCGGATGACAGAGTGGCACTCCGCTGACCAAAAGGAGTTGTGAAGTCCCTGTATCTTATAGTCCCATTTCCACTACAGTCTTGGCTCTGCTTCTCCCAGTTCTCACCATGGCACAGCCTTCACCCTGCTCACTGCCTGAGGGGGCAACGGCTGTGCCGTGCCCTGATCCAGGGTACCGAAGTAGAAAGCCAAATCCTTCGGAGAATGACAGAAGAAAGAACCTGAACCGTAACTCCCACAAGAACCTCTACTACCAATAACAAAACCAAAAAGGCATTACTTTATGGCTAATGTATTATCATTATTTTTCAGGAACAGACTTATTTAAGAGAACTGCAATGCTCTCCACAGAAATGAGGACTCTAAAAGCCTGCCAGAAAGTTTCAACTCGCAATGTTCTCCTGAGCTTAGGTCAGCTCACAGCACAGCCCAGGAGTTCACACAAAGAGACTGCATTAGGGTCCCCTCCGAGGGGACATTCTCATTCACCTCTGCAAATGAAAGGGGAAAAAGCCTGCCAGCGATGGAAACCTTTCCCCAGCTGCTGCCCTTCCTTTTCGTTTTGGGAAAGAGAAAACCAGCTCTGAGTCCAGTTTCCCAAAGAACCCACAAGTAGAAAAGGTGACCCGGCTCTTCCCTGATAAACGTACAGATTGCTGCACCAAAACGGGTGAGCTGCTGGGGGTGATCCACTGGGCCAAACTCATCTGCAGAAACGTGCTTGCGTATCAGGGCTTTAAATCACGGAGCGAGGCTCTTCGGCTCAAACGAGGCTCAGAGGCTATTGCAGAGACAAGTAGCCCCTTTCTTCACGCTTACTGCTTGCTGCTGAGCCCTTTACGTAGTCACAGTTCCTCGGCTTTGTTACAAGAACTGTAAAAACATCAGGCTGCTCAACCGCTGTGATAAATCTCGACGCTGGCACAAGCAATTGAACGCTCAACCGAAGCATCGATTGTATCCGACCACGGTGAAGCGAAATATCCCTCCCCCCGTAACTGCAGGGGAGCCAGACGGCTGCTGCAGGAGGGCTCACACGTGCTATGAGCTGCAGCATTCCTTCGGGTTCTCAAGGAAAGCGGACGCGGCGCGCTCCTTGTCAATTAAACAGCTGCGTTTCCGCCCCGCATCTGCGCCTTGCTCCATCTGGGCAACAAAGTGGAGCTTTCTTAGCGTTTGCCAGCCACTTCTTGGGGGTTTTTTTCATTCTCCCAGTCTCAAGACGCAGTGAGGAATGTCAATGGCTTTGGTTTCGTTGTGCTTACTCCACACGCTCTCCTCTTCTCCGAGGCAAAGGGACATGTATCTACATTTTCCCGGTCCTCCACGGTTTAGTCAACGGGGATGCAGGAGCAGATGCAGCTGTCCAAAAGAGCTGGGCGAGCAGCGCTGAAGCTTCGTGCTTGTTCTGATCCTAACCTGGCCAAACTGCCCATCAAAGGCAGGCCACGAGGACTGCTCCTGTTTCAGCAGGAGATTGACACAAGCAAAACTTCGGGGTATCGGGCACTAAGGGAACCAAAACATTATTAACGCACACCGCACGATGTCAATCAGACCTTCACATTCGTCTCAGTTGGCCCAAACACAATACAAAGGCCAAGAAACTGTGTGGTACAAGGGGAGTGCAAAGAATTTGGCAGAAAAAGCTACTGGGAGATGAAACGTGGAGGAGGCAGGAGAGCTACGGAAAATGAACATTTTCTCTCCAAAAAAGCTCACAGCAAAGTCTCTGGTAACGCAGATGTGGTATTTCCTAGCAGTAGCAGATTTATTGGGAGCAAGAACTCTCCAAATCTAACCAAGAGAAAATATGAAATGAAATCATATAAAGGGAATTTTATTCTGGTTCTTAAATCCTTTCATTCCAATAATCCTCTTCCTTTTTTCTTTCACTCAACCTATTCAGTGGTTTTTCTGCATCCCTGGCAACCACCAGAGGAACTAGGCAACTCCTCAGCAGCATGAGAGCAGAACACGGTAGTACATCGGCCTCTGTTCCGTGACGTGACCACTTGGTACCTGTTGGGCACCGGGGAAGGGCAACGGCACCGAGACACCTGGACCACTTGTAAGACAGTTTCCATGGACTGGGCTGCAAACACACACCACAAAGTGCCAGTTTTCCGATCAGTCTGAACGCACACGTGCATTTTAGCACGCTTTAACCCCTGACAGAGCTCTCCCGTCACGCCAGCGGAGCAGCTTGGCTCACCCGTGTGTGCTCCCGTTGCTCCTGCAAGCCCACAAAGAAGAGCTAAAGGCATCTATCCCAAAGGGGCAGAAATGAAATCTGCTTTGCTGTCAAGTAATCTGATAGCTAAGGGTGGAGAGCAGCATCTTCAAAGTCTTCCTTTCAGGTGTCTCCTCTTAAACCGCTGCAGATTTTCTGTTTCTTTAAATGGGTATGGAAGTGATTTTTTCAGGAGACAAGGTGCAGGCTGCTTTCTGCCACAGCCTTAAGGCAATGATGAACAAAACTGCCACCCTACTCTCACAATGCAGAGTCCAAACATACAATTCATTATCTAAGCAACTCCTCGTTTTCCGACATCAGCAACAGATTCCTCAAGAGTTCAATCAAAGGGGGAAGAAGAGAGAAAATCGTAAAGGAAAGGGAATTTTGGCAGACAGGGGCAGCACGGGGAACACTGTGGCAGTTTTTCTTTGAACTCCCCGCAGCCTGTGGCTATAAAGCTAATATAAAACATCTCAGGCTTGTAAAGGGAAAGGAAAAGGGGAAAAAAAAAAAAAGGAACTGAAAGGGCTAGGAGTGCAGTGGGGTAGAATTACCAAAACGGGGATTAAAATGGCCCCCAGTGAGAAGGGAAGGAATATTCAAACAAGCTAGTGCTCAGTCGGCTGGGGGCGGGGGGGGAATATCTGCTTCCCTTTGTTATACTGCAAAGGGGAACCTCAACCCAGCACGACGGACCATCGTGCAAGGGTTCATTTACTTGTTGATTTATTTAAAGCATAAAAGGTCGATGCGACATGGGAAACCTTTTTCAAGGCGGCTGTCTCGGAGTTTGGACAAAATCAGGATGCTGCGAGGCTCAAGTTATACACTCTCTCATGTGTAAGTCCTCAGAAGACAGAAGGGCCTAGACAGATGAGTTGCCTACTTGAGGCTGGCCCCCCTTCATCTCCAGCCACTAACCTGCACTAAAAGGCTGTATTAAACCTCTCCCAGTCGGCACTGCAGTTGTTACAGATGTTATTTAAACCCTGGTGTGAATCGAGGTGCACAAGAAAGTGCGGAGAGCGCTCTAAAAACTTCTCCAAGCTCTAAGCTGAAAGTGCCTTTCATTCCAGTTATTTTGCTGCAAGCCAAAGAGGAAGATGAAGAAGGGTTCTAGGGATTAAAGCCTTTGACAAAAGTCCCAGTCTGTGTGCAATGATAATGTTATCTCACAGCCAGCTCACCTACTGCAGCTTTCATCTAAGGATCTCAAATAACTTCTTTCTATAAAGCAAATCTTGAAACTCCTCTGCCACGAAGCCACGTGTGTATTTTGCAGAAGCAGCAAACCTACTATTTGTGGAAGACAGGAGAGGAAAGGCAGGCGTATGTCTGCAGTGGGAACTGCAGAGGCAACAGAGGCAATTTCAGAAACGCTAAGCCTCTCCCGCAGAAAGGCAGCGGGCATCCTTCCTGCAGGCCTTGCAATTACAGATGAAACCAACACCCACAGCCCTCTGAACGCTCGGTTTTGCCCAAGGTCTCGCTCATTCTAACTTTCTCAAACCACAAATACTGCTCCTGATGAAATCAAAAAGCAGACTTTCAAGAAATTAATTTTCTGCAGCTCAAGTCCAGAATCCAGTACAGCCCAACCATAATCCAGTAGAACCAGCTGGAGCCCCTCTGCCATGGGGACAGGCTGGGAGGGTTAGGGGTGTTCAGCCTGGGGAAGAGAAGGCTCCGGGGAGACCTTATAGCACCTGCCAGTGCCTGGGGGGGGCTACAAGGAAGCGGGGGGGTGTGTCTTTTTCAAAGGGCAGGGAGTGACAGGACAAGGGGTAACAGGTTTGAACTGAAAGAGGGAGATTGAGGTTGGACATCAGGAAGGAATTCTTCCCAGAGAGGGTGGGGGGCACTGGGACAGGTTCCCAGAGAAGCTGTGGATGCCCCATCCCTGGGAGTGCCCAAGGCCAGGCTGGGTGAGGCTGGGAGCACCCTGGTCTGTGGAGGGTGTCCCTGTCCATGGCAGGGGGTTGGAACTAAATGGTCTTTGAGGTCCCTTCCAACCCAAAACGCTCTGTGATTCCATGAACCGTAATACACATTCCAAAGCGAACAAACCCGAAAGCACATGCCAGTTACTCACTTGTCCTGGGACTCAATATACACGTAAAGGTGAGGCTCAAAGCACTTGGAAACAATGCCATGAAAGGGATTGTCAGGGGCCTTTGGCTTCTTCGGCTGTAAGAAAGCATTTAGAGTGTTGGTTTCCAACCTGCCCTGTAAGACCTAAAGAAACAGTAATGCAACAGCACAGAAGGATCTAAGTCTTCAGAAATATTAGAGTGCATAAACACACTGTCAAATAATCAAAGTGTCAAAGAATCAAAGGCCTGTAATCAACAGTAAGTGCAGGGTGAGCGTGCCCGAGTCTTCCCCTGCTCTTACAGAGCTGTTAGTATTCCGAGGAATTATCTTTTCACTTGTAAGATATTCCTGTCCTTAAAGAGAAGACTGCTGCACACTAACAGCTTTCAGCAGAAGAATTTTAGTGCATTTGTAAATAAAACCTTGCCGCACCCTTTGAACAGCAACGAGACTCCACCAGTCACCTCTGAAAGGCAACGCAACACTTCTTTGGAAGCAACACTGAAAAATCCCTGCATTTTAGAACATTAAGGATAATAGCTTTACGCTACAGACTTCACCTGGATGGATTTTGTTTAGATCAACAGAACATAATTACTGGAGGAGCTGGAGTTACATAGGCAACGTTACAGGGCTGCTTTCGCCGTGAAAGATGTGTCAGGGGACGCAGACTTCTATTCCAGAACCATCTTTAGAGCATTAAGCCCATATGCCATCTGGGAGTCATCCTGGTTACTGTCACTTTAGCTTGGTACCGCACTCTACAGTGGCCAAGCTCATCTCACCGAAGCCACTGGGACTACTCACACGCTTAAACCTGTGAATGTTTAAGTACCAGGCTGGGCAGCACCTTTAAGCTCACCTACAGCTAGAATTTTCATTTTTTTTTAACCAGCAGACCATTTTTCTCATTGCTTGCCAGCAAGCTGTCAATTTTTCACTGCCTGCAAAGAGGGCTGCAGTGACTCTGGAATGGAATTCTTGCTTCTCTCCACAAAAAGCCAGGATCGGCTCCCAGCCAATGAAGATACGAATTTTTCCAGCTGAAACATTTTAGCACAAGAAAAGCAAAACAAGGGAGCCTGAAGGACATACTCCCCTAAATGACAGAGGAGGTGGCACTAAGCCTTTTGCAGAAACAGCAGAGAATGACAAGGCAAGCATTTCTCAGCAATAATTACGGCCCCAAGACACAATGAATACCGACATATGGCTGCAAACCTAAAGCGAGCAAAGGGTTTTATGGAGACCAGACCACCTCCATGAGACTAGCTTCACCAACCTTCCCACTAAAACCATGGCTGGAGTATGTAAGCTTTTACAGCTCTGGGAGGGAGCCATACCCAGCGTTCTCCGCCCCGGCCCCTGTGCCTGCCCGTTTCTGCCGGATGCACACACTCCTCGGAGCCGGGAGGAAAACAATAGGTGGTAATTACAGAACCCTTCCAGTCGCCAAGTCTCCAGGAGGGCAGTGCCAACACAAGGTTGCAGATTCACGATGTTTACAATCTACCAGGCTGGAAGAGCCAAGTCCTAAGGCAGGACTGGTTTTCTGTGTGTCTCTGCATCGTGCTGCTCCCAGCATGTCGGGTGGAGAGAATACTAAATCTTTTAACAGTAGCAGTGAAGCTGTATTTCTGAGTGTGCAATCCTGTCCAAAAGCTGCAGATGTTTAAGCTATTTCCTCCTCGAGTTTGATGGAAATAATAAAAGGTTACTGTTGTCACAGTAAGGAGGTCTGCAGCTGGCCCAGTTTCCTTTCATTACTATCCAAAGTAAACAGATTAAAATGAACTGCTAGGATCACTAAAAGAGGTTCTTTTTTAACATGGATATCTCCCCCAACTCTTGTGCTCCCTCTTACACTCTTAAGTGTCTCCAATTCACAGGAACAGTGTCTTGGAAGAGCTTTTCCACTCAAAACTCTTCATCTTCAACCCTTCCTGTCCCTTCTCTTTTTCAGCGAGCGACAAGATGAGGCCTCCAAGACGAACTCACCAGCGTTAACCACCAGCTGCTGGCGCTTTGAAACTGAAATACTGGGGCTTGCGGGGCTCCCATTTGGGAGACGGGTGCCCACGGGACAGCCACCCTTGGAGCAGAGCCCACCACATGGCCACAACCTGCGTTTCGAGGGATAGCTCCATGGATGGCTTCGTACCAGCCTCCCCACGCACAGGGAGCGGAGCAGTTCCTTTCTCAGAAGCACCTGGACTGGTTCTGGCCAGGACAATGTATTGTGCTGTTGACTAAAACCAACCCTAAAACAACCTAAAAAGGTTTTGCAATTTATCTCTTCACCTGCCTTCTAGCACTACTGGCTTCCCCAAGGATATCCTCTCATTCCAACACTGCACACCACAGCCAATTTTCTTCCATGCACTACGTGATGCAGGAAGCAAGCTCTTCACAAAAAATACCCTGCGCAAGTGTCTCCCCAGGTTCTCAATCTCTGACTTCTAGCTCACTGGTAAAGTGAGCCAATGCCAGCTGTCCGAGCTGGATTTTAATGGAAAGAGTAAAACTTTGCTTAATCATTCGATTTCAGGAGTTCTGCTGGGGGTGAGGTGCAGTCGGCTGTGAAAATCCAGAGGGGCTGTCCTGCACCAAGCTGTGCAGGGATTAACATTATCCCCTCCTCAACTCTTGTGCTCCCTCTTACACTCTCAAGTGTCTTGAATTCACAGGAATAGTGTCTTGGCAGAGCTTTTCCACTCCAAACTCTTCATCTTCAACCGCTGGAGACCTGCCACCCCACAAACTCCCAGGGAGCACAGATCTGAGTTGGTCCTAGGGCCCCGGTCATCCATCAGGATATCCCCTGGAATGGCCTTTTACAGGGCTGTAAACTCACGGAACAAAGAGAGGGCACCTGCCCCAAGCTACTTACAACCGAACGCTTAGAAAACATCTGTCTGGTGAGTAAAAAATACGGGGCCTACGGGCTTTGATATCAGTGCCAATTAAAACCGTTGTGTTTACTGTTCACTCCTTTAATGTTTGCAGAGGGCTTTGGAGAGCCAGTGCTGTTACACGTGGTTAGGTGTTGCCTGCTTTGCGGAGGTAACGGAAGAAAAGCACTAGAGAGATGAAAAGCACTAGAGAGATAAAAATCCCAGACGTAATCTATCTGGAGTGAAAATCTAAAACTGACACTTGAAAGCTCAACGCGTTGCCTGGTGACTCCAGACTTGGTTTGCTCGGTTGACAAGGTAATATGTGAACTGCAACTGCTTGTAGTGGGAGCTGCATCTGGGATCCGAAAACCCAACTGTGCCGGTTCATCTTCCTTTGACACAAATCCTGTAGTTACTTTGGAGCTGTTGCTGCATGGGCTGCAACAGAATCCAGCTCACCCTCACGGGACAGGATTGTCTCCGCACTATTAACTGAACTAAAGAGTGCTTTGGTTTCAGTGAAGCGAGCCTGAGCAAACCACGGTCGTACTGGGAGCCTGCATGCTGCACAGAGGACCAAAACCGCGCTACATTAATTGCTGTGAAAACAAACCTTTCAAATCAACGTGATGGGAAAAGCTTAGGCGCCACCAGAGATTTCGACCCAGAGAGTGCTTCGCTGACAACGGGAAAACTTCAAAGACTTACTTTGTCCATCTCACTTTTCTCCATCACAATCTCATCTGTCTCTGCCCCAGTTTCATCTTCCAGAAACGGGTTGGTAGAGGGAGGTGACACTTCTGGCTTCTTCTGTTAAAAAAAAAGAGTGCCCTCCTTAAAGAACAGTCTGTTTTGACCCCTCTCACACACAGCTGCATCCACCTTTTGTTTTACTAAACCCTTCAGAGCTAGAGCCTGGCTCCCTCTCCATCGCTCCACCAGCACGGTTCATCTTCAGCACCCTCACAGCCTGCCCTTCTTGCACCCACGCTCACCCGCTCCGCCCGAATCCCCTCTGGAAGGGGCACTGTGACCAGCACCGGATTTCCGCTCTCTCAAACCACGCACTCCAAAGCATGAGGTCATTGCCGGGCGGACCCACGCCAAGAGGTGCCCAAAACGCTGCTGCTGCAGCGAATCCTGTGTGGTTGCCCCCACCAGACGGCTCGTCCCCAGGGTGCACTCACCAGGCAGCCGTTTGTAATTACGGCCTTCGTTTTGTGTATAAAACAGGTCAGATGATGACATCCAGAGTGTCACAGCCTCTAGGCAGCTCCAAAAGGGCGACAGAGGATTTTCTTTTATTCCAAGCCACACCCTCCCCTTCTGTTTTTCTGAGTTATAACAGCGTCTGGCCCTGCCTTCTTCAAAGGGAAACCATCCCAGTGAAGCCAATTTAATTAAAGCTGCAAATTTCACATGAAATTTGTCAGAAAAAAAATAAAGCCATATTCTTGAGAGATCTAAATTCAGCCAGGAGGAAAACCTTACAGGACTTCCCTTTTTTTAATTAGCGGCACCTACTGATCCACAGCAAATTGTAAGCAGGTCCAGCAGGCTTGCCTCAAAGGCTGAATTATCACATCCAAGTAGGCTTCAAGACACCAGCTGGACAGCGAAGCCAACCTCAAACCAGTGGCTTGTGTGGACTCTGTGCTCCCAGGGCACTTGGCTGGCAGAGCTTTTGGCTGAGATTTCAGGCAGCAAAAGCACAGAGATGGCCCTAGAGATATTCACTGAGCTGTTTCTCTTGGCTCTGCCTTTACAATCTACCAAATGGGACACTGAAAAGTAGAAGCTACCACCCGCCCCTGCAAGTAAGACTAATCCCAACAATGTGGGATTGAAAGTTGCGGTGAACGTGTGGCAACCCGAAATGCAGAGCAGGAGGGACTGTTAATTATAACGTGTCATCAACATGCAGAGAACAAACATTATAATGCAGTCACCGTGTCGTAATTACTCGGTGGTTCTCCACAGCAATGTGGCTCCAGTTGCAAACAACCCACGGGGCACAGCCCCACTGAACACTCTAACCTGCCAGCGCAAGAGCAGGATGCAGGTGACACCTGATGCAGGTGACACTTGTGGCAGTCTCCCACTATGATAGCTACGTGCGAGAGGGAGCTTTTTTCCCTCCCGAAGAACCTATGGACTGAAGGGTTGCTCTTGAGAAATCCCCTTACCACTGTCCCATCAGCTAGAGTGCACCCTGAGAAGCGTTTGGCTAGAAGTCCTTCAAAGTTGGTTGTCCTCTGAATCGCAAACAAAAGCAGTTTCACCTCAATCTCCTTCGCTCTTGCGCGCATTATCTTAGCAAGCTCTGCCCTGAAAGAGAGAGGGGAAACCCAGGAAAAACAAATGTGGTTTTCTATAAAGAGAAAGCTCTGAAACGTTGTGATTCAGTCCATTCCCCAGAGACATTTTCATCACACAATTCAAGGTAATTCCTCCCATGCTCTCGAGCATAAAACTGCTTTACGGATCACACTGCAAGCACACCCACAGCTGTTCAGAGCTCTGTGGTTAACAGGACCCCATCTCCTAACACTCAGTGTACCGCTGCAGCCAGGCAAGCCCGCAGTATCAAACCCTGGGAAGCGTGGTGTCCCTAACTGGGGTCCCAGAACACAGGCAGTGCTGGTACTGGGACTCCAGCTGACACCTTCCTCTGGTCCCATCCCGGTGGCCCAAGGAAGTCACGCTGCAGCTCATGCTATTTCACCTGACCTCTAATATTACTGATTTTTACCTCTGCTGCACTGAATTTGATTTCCACATTGTCTCCTAACAGTCCATGCAGCTTTAGCGAGGGTTTTCACTCTCCCTTGCCCTTAGTCACAGACAATTCTACATAGATATTTAAGGACTGCCTTTACAGTCCTATGGATACACAATCAATGCAGCAAAATCCGACCCAGCCTTTGATTTTAAGGAAGGTGACTCTGCCGGGAGGCATCGTGAGCTGCCCAGACTCACCTCGTGACGTGGCAGAACTCCACAGCGATGCGCTCCGTCATGCACCACTCCTGGGGAAACATGCGCCCGTACTTCTCCTCGTAGTCCACCAGCTGACGCTTTATCCAAGCATAGCGCCTGTCGATCTTATCCAGCCAGGCCACCTGGATACAACGGAGAACACCACCTTTAGCAGCAGCAGCTGCTAATATTCAGCCTGACTGCTTAACTGTGCTGCTGTAGTTTCACACAGGAGCTTGGGCCATCGATCAAAGCTAACCTCACCGCTATTAATAATACTTCCAATGCTAACAGTCGTTCTTCAAAGCGCTTAAACACATGCCGGCCCGAAAACCCCATCCTCTGCGAGCTCAGAGAGCAAGTTCTGCTGGAAACGAGGATAACAGTACTCCTAAATCATGCAGGTACTATTGAAAACTCAAACCAGGCATAATTCATTTGATCCCACCCTCTTTGTTTTGCAGACAGAGAAATGAAAGGCGGCCGTGGGACGAGAACGCAGGAATTCGTGGAGTCTCACGTTCAGCTGGTTTTCACACTCTGGGGCACAAAAACTTCTACAAGAGTTCTTACAACACGAGCAGAATCAGAATTTTTCCCCCCAATATTAGTACTCTCTAGCCAAAAAAAGTAGAAAGATTAATGAAAAAAACTTGGATGGAAAAATGCAATTTAAAATGAAGCATTTTAACCTTTCTCTCCTCTTTGTCACAAACTGTCAAAATTTTGAAACTGTAAAAATACATTTTGATCCAAAATATTATTTTTTTTCCAATCCAAGATGATTATAGCAATTTTTTTAAGAGCTGTTAGCACCAGGACAAGAAGTTTAAAAATTAGCCGCACCGGTTAATCACTTCCTGGAAATTCCTCCCCCCCCTTTTTTTTAGGCATTTTTGGGTTTGGTGGGTTTTTTTGTGTGTTTGGTGGGGGTTTTTTCATTGTTGGTTTATAAAGTTTTGGGGTTTGCAATTTTCAGAGTTTAACTATTCAACGCTTTACAGGGCTGCAACAATACCTAACTCGAATTTATTTATCTTTTGGAGGAGGGGGGAGGAAGTCATCCTGGCAGAGACAACACTGACTCCCAACTCATCAGCCAGCCCGTATCACGTCCACACGTCACTGCTCCCAAGCCCTCGGCTTAGAAACACTCCAACAGGAACCTGCGGAAACGTGAACTCTGAGAACGCCAGCAGAGCAAAATGCAAAATCCAAATGTGGCTTGCTAAGCCTTCCTTACATCTTGGTTTTCCTGGAAAAGGACCAGATACTCTGAGAGGTGTTGTTTAATAAATTTCTTGATGATTTCCTGTTTGATTCTGGGATCCAGGACATTGGCGACGAGACACGCATCACGTAGGACGTTGCTGGGTCCACCGGGCCTCTATCAAAATAAACAGGAATAAATGATTTAAGGTGAAATAGCTGAATGTGCGACTGACAACTGTCCCGCATCCAGGACATCTTGGTTTTATCCTTTCCCATTATTCTCTTTTTGATGCTTCTGCTGCTACTCTTTATTATCATTTAGGCATCTTTCTTCCGTTGGGTGAAAACTGAGCTGCTTCCATTTCACTGGTCATCGAGTCGTCCTGCGGCCCAACAGCCCGGAAGGGCAGGGCAGCTCCCTACCTCCCTACAGAACAGCAGCCAGCTCCACCGACAGAACTCCTGTCCCATCGCTTCTGCGAGGCCCTTCGGCAGCCCAGATATTCTGAAGAACAGCGAAGGGAAGTGGCTGACATGCGGGCCAAGCAAACCCCTTTCCTGCAAACCCGAAGGCCAACTGAATGATGGAAAAAAGCAGTCCCGAGATGACCAATTTACAACACTTAACGTGACATCTGCTGGTCTGTATGGGCACAGTGCCAACATACCACAATGTCAGCGCAGAAGACAGAAAATTTAGAAACATTTTTTTAAAAACACTCTTTTGAAGCTGCTTCACGTGGACACAGCTTTGCCCTTCCTCAAGGATCTGTTCCAGAAGTCTCCTCATTCCTGTACTCGTTGTTTTTACAAAGAACCCAGCAGAGCTGCTACTTTGGAAGACAGAACTAATTCACAGATTCACAGCGTGTTCGGGGTTGGAAGGGCCCTCTAGAGATCATCTACTCCAACCCCCTGCCAGAGCAGGATCCCCTAGAGCAGATCACACAGGAACAAGTCCAGGCGGCTTTGGAAAGTGTCCAGGGAAGGAGACACCCCCCTCTCTGGGCAGCCTGTCCCAGGGCTCTGTCACCCTCACAGGGCAGAAGGGTTTCCTCATGGTCAGGCTGAACCTTCTGTTTGCCAGTTGATGGCCATCGCCCCTCGTCCTGTCACTGGACACCCCTGAGCAGAGCCTGGCCCCCTCCTCCTGACACCCCCCCTTCAGATATTGATCAGCATTGATCAGATCCCCCTCAGCCTCCTCTTCTCCCAGCTGAACAGCCCCAGCTCTCTCAGCCTTCCCTCACATGGAAGGTGCTCAAGGCCCTTCCCCATCGTAGTGACCCTGCTGGACCCTCTCCAGTAGCTCCTTGTCCTTCCTGAACTGACCCCAGAACTGGACACAGCACTCCAGGGGAGGCCTCCCCAGCACTGAGGGGGAGGATAACTTCCCTCGACCTGCTGGCCACGCTCTTCTCAATGCCTTCCAGGATGCCATTGGCCTTCTTGGCCGCGAGGGCACACTGTTGGCTCATGGTCATCCTGTTGTCCACTAGGACTCCAAGGTCCTTTTCCCCAGAGCTGCCCTCCAAGAGAACAGCCCCCAACCTGTACTGATCCATGGGGTTGTTCCTCCCCAGATGCAGCACTTTACACCTGCCCTTACTGAATTGCATTTGATTTCTCCCCGCCCAGCTCTCCAGCCTGGCCAGGTCACGCTGGATGGCAGCATGGCCTTCTGGCGTGGCAGCCACCCCTCCCAGTTTGGTATCATCAGCAAACTTGCTGAGAGGACATTCCATCCCTTCGGCCAGGTCACTGATGAATATATTGAAAAGGGCTGGCCCCAGCACTGACCCCTGTGGGACGCCACTAGCCACAGACTGCTACCTTTGACATACATACAAATTCACACCTAACCCCCACACCATGTTTGCAAACATTTGGATGCATAATTTCAGGGAAGCACGTTTGGTGCCTTAGTCCTAACCCAGATTGTATCTGTGCTGTGTGACTAAACCAGTGACAAACGTGGTGGCAGCACGTCGACAGGCAGCTTGTGCTTGGCTTTCCCTGAACGCAACATGAACTTTTTGCATTCAGCAAATAACCTGCGACCTGGACGAGATTAAAACCAAGGACAATTCTGTTTAACAGTTTTCAGTATTGTTTCTCAGCGGAGGAAGAGGTGCAGTGAGAACTTTACCTTTGTACCTTGAGAAGGAAAGGCTTCCTCGAAGTCAGCCAGGATCTGCTGTCCCAACTCATTCTGCGCTGCCTTCACCCTGACAGGACAGAGGAGGAAAGGGCTCTGTTGGCACTACGGCAGCTTCCTTGTCTGGATGCCTGCAAATATTGCTACCAAGTGGACTGAAACGCCAACAGCTACCCAAAAGTTATAAGGGACAAAAAAAGCAGTTTAAAGAAAAGCATCTACATTACGAAGGCCTGTATGTCATAACCGGGAGAGCATTTGCTCCCTGAATGACACCAGGATGACAACTCCAGCTCTACAGCACCCACCCCTGAGCTCCAGCGGAACAGGTCCTAGACGCTCTTGCCCTGACGCAATACAGCCTTTCAATCAGGGGCGGTTAATCCGCTGAGAAATCAGCGGGGTTCCTTGCACACCAACGCGATCAATTTATCCTTACATTCGTGTATGCTGATCACATTTCAACCAACGTGTGTTTCTAACACATAAAAAGCTTCACGGTGTCTCAAGCCTCATCACGGGCCTTTCAGAGTTCCAGGTGCGCCGACCTACTTTTAAACGCACCCGTGTGAAAGCCGCTGGCCGCAGCTTTATCCCAGCAATGCTCCCTGTCCGAAGGAGCATAAAAGAGCAAAGGTATGAAATGGGTGAAAAAGTTCTCCACAAACCACAATCTCGCTCTGTATTTAGCTGAGAGAACAAAGCTTCCAATTTCCAGAAATAAAAGTCAATACGGCTTAATTGATACTTCCAGGGAAATGGAAATGCCTACACATGCCAGGAGGAGCCAAAACAAACAGTTGGGCGCTTATATCCCTCCGCAGGCTTGAATTCTTCCATCACTTTTTATTATACTGGAAATGCCTTAAGGTCTAATAACGATTATTCAAAGCAGTGGATTTTTCCACTGAGATCGATACGGCAGAACGAGTGGCTACGTTGACTTTTGTGAAAAAATGTTTGTTCAGACTGTGGGGAGAAGAATTTGGATAATTTTTATGTTTGTTTGAGACTCCTCAACCTTATCAAGGAATGATCTGCCTCTTTAATCTTCCCATTTGAGGTCCATTAGTAGCAAAACACTGCGAGGTGACCTGAAAACGGTGGGGAATAGGTTGAATTCTTTAACGGTGCCAAATACAGAAAACACTCATCCTTTAAAACTGACAGCTGAAATATAACTTTATATCTGTGATTTAACTGTAGGTATGCCCTACCTTATCCCAGATTGATTTACGGGGATTCTGCTGGCGAAGCTTCCTGCCTGCAATGTCAAACTTAATTCTCACTTAAGCTCTCCTGCTTCACAGGAATGTTAAACTCCTCTACCCTTTGAGATGTAACAGATCCCCAGTTAACACCTTCATAACTGCAAAACAAAAGGGATTCACCAATATGTCGAAGCAGGAGTGGGAAATTTAAGCAACGAGGAGGAAATCAGCCCGGCAGCCACAACTACAGGTATAATCCTGCTTAAACTGCACAAGTAAGCACTAGTAGCTCGTGTGAGAAAGCATCACAGAACAGAACCCTCTGAGCCTTAAGAAAAAAAGGCAACATTAAACAGACCAAAGACTTGTATCTTTTAAATAATCACCAAACAAGAAGCCTTCCTTCAGTATTAGGAGTCACAGAAACGAACGAGTTGGTATAAACTGGAAGTATTGCTGTGGTACTTCTTTCCTTCAGATCAGCTACAGGGACCTTTCCCGTTTGGAAGTCGCTGCGGCGCAAGCACAGGGGAGCCTCGGGGAAGAGCAGCAGCCAGATTCCTCGAGACGCAGTAAATTTAAAAGCAGCACTGTCAAGCAGTTAAAAGCCCTGCCAGCGGGCTTTGTTGGTTTAGGCTCCGAGTCAGAAAAGTACTTAAGGAGAGTCTTAACGGGGATTCTCAGAGCCTTAAATTAAGAAACTTGCAGGAATGCTTTGCTGAATTGGGATGTTAAAAATGTTTGGGTTTTTTTTTAAATCTGTCCTGCTTAAAAATCTCTCAAAAAGCAAACGGGAAAATTTAGTTTTAGCTTCCCCCACCCCCTCCCCTTCATATTTTGTAAGACAGGGATAGGGCAAAGACAGGAAAGTAGCCAAAGTGCAGGTATTTGTGAGCAGTGACAGGGAGCCTCCCTGCCCTCCCAGTAACTATTGCTCTTTACACAAGCACACACGCACAATTACTTATTTTTTCCACGAGCACACACCCAGAAACGTGAAAACCTTTACGCCAGCTCCTCACAGAGCGATTGCTCTGGGCAGAGAACGCGGGAAGACTCTTGCTTTAGCTACCAGAGATTATTGCTCCCCATGGAAAGCTGTGAGCCTTTCCATAATTCGGAATAATCCGCACGTGTATCAGTGTGTAACCAGGCACAGAAAGTGAATTTCCCACTAAAGCTCAGCAACCCCAGGCCCTCGGTGCTGATAACACATTTAGGATCTATCTCAGGTTTGATAAGGATACCCTTCCCTGACCGGATTCCCCCGGCAGCGTGCCGGGGTATCGCAGCAGCCATCCTGGCCGGCTGCAGCAGGGAATTGCCTTTTCCTGGGGTGTGCCAAAACCTTTGGTTGGCCGAGCGTTGGTGATTTTTGTTTCTCTGACTTTTGTTGTATTATTATTAGTGGCTTTTGTTCTCTGTTTCCTTTGCCTTTAAAAATAAAACCAAGAAAACCCACTGTTATGTTTCAAACGACATGAAATTGCTAGAAACCGCAATTCCTTTCGCCAAAAGCTACCAGAAATCCTCAACTACGCCGGGCAGCTCGCGGAGATAAAAAGAGGCTGAGCTAGCCTGTTTTTCTGTGGCAAACTTATAATCATCTTTCTCCTAAATACTTTCCAGGCTTTTTTCCACTATCTGCTAAGCTTTCTCGACCACTGCCATGGGTGGGTTTGTGACGGCTAATTGTACCCTCCCTCCACAGACAGAAAAGAGGATTGACAGATAATAAAATATTCCTATTTACTACAAAAAACAACTCCCAATGCACCATTTAAGTTCTTTTAGGAACAGGATTAGGAAAACATTTACGTCTGGATGTGAGTCGTGACATTTTTACATCGATCCTCAACAGGACCAGTACAAGAAGCCAACTGATGTAGAATTCGGTCCAGGTTTCCAATGAATACTTACTTATTTCGTTTGGTTATTTCCAAAGGGACAGAACAGGTGGAAAACAACATTAAAAACACATTAGTTTTCACAGCATCTAGGAGCGGGAACATAAATTGAACACGCCAGGACAAAGAGCACATCCAACAACACCGAGCAGGCACTTTGCCTTCCCATGGTTTCCCGTTCATACTTGGCTTCACTCCGTTCACGCCAAGAGAGAGAGGCTCTTTATTAAAGAAAAGTAACAGAATCTGCTTGTTTAGCAGAGTATATAATAGACTTATTGTATACAAGAGACTTTGGTTACTGTCACAGGCCTGTGCCAACATCTACTAAAGCATTTTTGCCTTCGCAAATATCCAAGAGGCTTCACCATTAAAACAACCTCATGAGATATCAAACCCCAGCAATTTCACTGTCTAAAAGCAGCACTGCGAGAAGCCAGGCAAACTTCCTTGGATGTTCCATCAATCACCAAAATAATTCCAAGCAAAAGAGAGAAAAATCAACTCCAAACTGGGCCCTAATACGTACACGTGTAGCCAAACCCCCAAGCAGACGCTGCCGTGCCGCGGACCTCCCTGCAGTAATTCGCTGCCTGGATGTCAAAGCGGTGAAGAGATCCCAGCAAGACCCTGGGTGCAGCTCTCCTTTCGCCCCACAAGCAGCCGCTTCTATCGCTACCAGATGGTGCGACTCTCCCTGTGTAAACACTGGAAGGAAAACCCTGCCGAGGCAATCTAAAAATAGGAGGAACAGACTTTCTTGAGCTTTTCAGATCTTTATCTTGAAGGGAGAATAAAACAAAAGAAGTTTTCCTCCGTGTCCTTGCCAGTCTCTCCGGCGCGACGTGAAACCACCGTGCCTTTCAAGCATCAGCATGAGTTATTTTCTATTATTATCAGCAACTACAAAAGTATTAAATAATCATCCATCAGAAAGGGAAAACCAGCCAGAATGCTGGACCAAGGCTTAAATTATATTTGGCCTTAAAACGGCCCTTGACAGCGGGTTTCTGCCCAAGGGCTTTACCACTCTGGAAGAAAACGAAGCAAGATATCTTTCTGAGCATGAGGCTGGAATAGACAACAGCCTAAATTCAGAAAAGCAGTGACATATGTTTATATTTCCTTGATGTTCGTGTTCGTTTAAGCGTATCCTCATGGTCAAATGCTTTGTTAAAACAAGGCCCCATCTCTCTCTCTCTGGATTTAGGGTGGATTTTCCTTTTACTCCGTCTCATGGATTCCAGCTGGGTTTTCTGGAAGAGGTATCCATACCATAAAGTCCAACAGATTTACATGAAAATACTACAAACAAATCGTACAAACACTGTTTCCATCACTAAAGAGGACAGGCAGCCAGCTGCTGTCTTCCCAAAGAGTGTCACAAAAACCATTAATCACTGTGCCTGGAAGGCTCCTCCGAGTCTCTCTGTAAGGAGCAAGGTCATCTCAGGCATCAAGAGGATGGTGGTGAGAGAGCTGCCATTTTCATACTAAAAAGAAATGCTCTCAGGTATGGTTGTGTCATTAAGAAGGTTCATGCCTAACGTTAATGGGCTGTTTTCACCCCTAAGCTGTGCTCAGCACTACCACAGGCTGTTAAGCAAACAATCATGTGCGTGATGCAAGAGAAATAAAACCTGTTGTAAAGCAGGAGTAGCTTTTGGCCAGGGACAGCAACAGCCCCTGGAACAGCCCCTCAATACTCAGCTGGCACGGCCCAAATGAAGCCAAGACCGTAGGAGATGCAGTGGCTTAGTCAGCACGGAGCTTCACCTGCAGCTGCCGAGAACGGTGGGCACTTGCTGCTGGAGCTGCACCAAAACTCACCGAATTTAAATGTGGAACTCCACGTTAGGAAATCAAAACTAAACCAGCTCGGCATAAATGTTTAGAGCAGTCAGGTGGTCTGCAGGCAATTTTGGGGAAGATTTGCTGTAATCCTCAAATCTCAACAGAATTAGGCAAGGTTTTGGCAGAAGAAACTCAAGGTGCTGAGAATAACCGAGTTTGGCAAATGCACAAAAAGAAATCCCGCCTGCCTAAACCCCTGGGCAACTCTGCAGTTTGACAGCAACTCGACAGCAGTAACGCCTGGGCAGAAAGGAGCCCCCAAGCACCACGACGTTAATGCACATATTTCTGCTCCGTGGCAGGCTGCTGCGCTGTGTCGCTGCGGTTAGGGGAGCAGAGAAAGCATCACCTCAGGGTTCACCACAAACCCCTGCGCGTGAAGATCACATAAACCAATTTGCACTTCCCCAGACTACTCCAGGTAAGTAAATTAAAAGCCAGTCAGCGAGAAGCACAGACCCTTCAAGAATTACAGCTGTACTAATTACTGTTCTTTAATAGAATAGGCCGCTCAAGAGTTGAGCAAACCGTGTCCAATGTTATCCTGTTTGTTCTGGCTGGAAAGAAGCTCAAAGGACCATGTCCAGCCTTTATATCCCTGAGAATGATTCTGCCTAATGCATTTTCTAACCTTCCCTCCCAGCAGGCATGAAAGTGCTCAGGGTTCGATCAATTTACCTCTCAGAAAGCTGTCGAATCTGAGGAATCCCCATGTATTTGTTGAAGTGCTCTAACACATTCACGACACCTTGGAGAAGGTTGGCAACTTCCCCGTACTGTCTCCTCCTGGTCATAGCCCTGTAGAGGGAATGAAAAGATTTACAAAGGCAGGTTGGATGTAAATCCTGGGTGGTAATTCCACAGGTTACCTCATCCCCACTGGGTCACGCCGGTCCCTATTGACATTTATTTTTCTAAAATACACAACTCTTCATTAACATTCCAATGCAGCATTAAAATTTCACTTAACCGATGCTAAAATAAACCGAGCTAGCACACATCTAACAATGCCTCAAAACCCATAAATGTCAAAACCACCGCTTGGCAAGGACCATGTAAACTACTGAATGCATCCGCTTCCCGGTATGGGTCCGGAGGCAGCAAATGTTATTTCACTATAATGACCTGAGTTAAGCCATTCGTCATCACACACAAAGTGTGAGTTAAAGCTTCACAGTGAGGAGAACCATTACGCCAAAAAGCTATTAGCCTTGACTTTTCTGTTAATAACTTTCACAGGGAACTGACAGAAAGAAAAAAAATTAAGTTTATTTATTTTTATTTCGTCCTTTAGGACCATTCCAGTGGAGACAGCAGCCTAAGTAAAATTTTATTCTGAACACTCCACAACCCAGTGCTCTTGTGGAATTTGCTACAACCCAAGAACAGGCTGTGCCTGGGTCTCGCAACTCTACAGCCACAACATGTGAAAAAATGAATTTCCTGAGCCTGTGTGTTCCTCAAGCACATTAAAAAACCCACAAGGGATTATTAGAAACATCTAACCCCCCTTCACGCACAGTGCAAGGCTTCTTTCAACTCGTTCTCAGAACTTGGGTAGAGCTTTCCGAAAAAGAGATCTCATTCCAGTTTAAGACACGAGACTGATAAAAATCCCCCCCAAATCCCTGAAAAGCACATCCTGAATGAGGATACCTAACTGCACAGGCTGTCTTACTCTTTAATGAAGCCAGGCTCGTGCCTTGGCACCAAGGATCAACACAGTAATTCGAGCAACCGGTGCTGCAAGCCCTTAAATACAGCAACATGGGTTGCAGGTCACTCAGAGCAACACAGAAAGGACCTGCCAGCGAAAATCATCACTTCAACCCATTAAGCAAATTCTCCCTCCAGAGAAACAAGCAGCTGTTGCAGCCTGTGCTGTTCAGAGCACTGCACCAAACTTAAGAGCTCGGCGGTGGCATCGAAGTACCACTAAAACTTCACACACTTACTCCAGTGAGTCCACACCGCCCGCCAGCATGTGCAGGTGATTCAGGGTGGTGATGGACGTGGTGAGATGGCGCTTGGCATGATCCAGCTGCTTGATATCCCGTGTGATTTCTTTAACCTAGTGAATGAAAAAACAAGAGTCCGGTTAAATATCAAGCCCCAGCAATAAAATTTTAAGCCTCTCTCCCCTCCCTTTGGGACTACAAGCATGTTGGTTCTACAGCAATGTTAACACAAGGACAAGGGTACAGGTTCTACACGTGCTTGACAGCAAATTACCAACCAGACTGCAGGACTAAAGGCAAAAATCTTCCCTTCTGAACAAGGGATGGAAGCAAAAGCCAGTGTCCCCCTCCTGCTCAAAGGCTAAAGGAAACTGCTGCTCACCATTTGTTCAGATTTTTCAGCCTTGTCTTTAATATCCTTAATTTTGCCAAAGAGCTGTTGAATGGCTTTCTGGGCTTCTTCCAGGGCCTGGAAAAGAACCAAGGTCAGAGTGGAAAGAAAACCCGCACTCAGTTTTCACCTCCTGAGAAATACACAGTTGCTCCCGACAGCCCCTGGGCTGGGGCAGCGGAGGAGAGCTGTTTCCTTACAAAGAAAATACCGTCAGCGCGTCCGAAGTCAAGGTAGCACGTTGAGATAATCAACCTGAGCGGGCCGGGGTTTCCATACCCGTTTTACAATAACGCTCTGGCAAAACCTGATCGAGATATTGTCTGAAAGCAGCTCTGTAATAAGAACGATGAATAGGTTTAAGGTTACTGCAATAAGTTTTGACACAAAGTGTGGACAAATATGTAGAACTTACTCCCAATCGATACGTTTTTACGGCAGGAAAATGAAACCCCCACAAAACCCTCTATGCTCATCATGATTTCTGATTAAAAAATACACAAGTTCACACACACAACACGGAGCGCTCGCCCAAACCCCTCACTGAATTAGCGGGATATTATCCTGTTGGACAACACGAGGCATATTTTGCTGATTCCATGGGGGCGGGCAGCTCAGCCTCCCACCCACCTGCACGAGGAACGGCTCTTTCCAGGCACAGAAGAGAGGGCACAGGTTGAGCGGGTACAGAGCGTCGAGCATGGGGAACGCACCTCGCCTGGATTTCAGTGCTGTTTTGGGGCACCTGGTCCCCTTTATCCAACCGTGGTGCATCCTGACCTCACGCAACCAGTGTGAGCTACACGTGGATTCCATGAGTGAAGCCACGTGGCCAAAATCACATGGCCAAAACCTGACTTCTGAAGTAATTCAACACGTTTCGCCTTCCCAGTCTGATAACATTTCCAGCTCCGCTTTGTTTCCCGCTGTTCAGTGGGCTTCTATCCCTCTGTTTTTATACCCAGTCCCATGACCAAGGTTACAGTGCAAGCTACAAGCTCCTTCAGCAAATAAATTTAACACATCTTCATTTGGAAACGTATGAGCAAACTATCTGCCAGGAGCTTTTGCTGGAACATAGCTGCATTATAATAAGAAGGATAAAAGTTGGAAATCTTTTATAATTCATTTTCCAGAGTGGGGGGGGAAAGTCTCCTCTGAAATATCGCCTGAATCATGTGAAAGTTAACACTTTATTAGTGTCACACAGCTACGGGACAGCATGTTCGCTAAGGGAAACGAGCGCACAGACGTGCTGCGGGGATGGCTGTATCCGAAACGAAGCCCAACACCCACCTCCTCGTTTGGCCCCAGCCTAGTCACCTCACAGGATGAAGTTTTCTCTTCTCTTCCGCCTAAAGGCATGTGGATTAAATGCAAACCGAAGACTTAAAGAATGCTCCTTTCAACATATTTAGCCTCTCCACTCGGTCCCAGACCACGGCTGCAGCACATTACTCAAGTGGGCTGTTACAGGCAACCGTCCCGCGTATTCTGAGATCTGGATGGGTCTGTGAAACAAAAAGTCAACCTGAAATTCTTCACGGATGCCAATCGCTATGTTTCCCTTTGCTTCAGCACTAATGTTAAATTCTAATTTCTCTGCACGATCCCAGGGAAGGCAGAGCTGCTGAACTCTCCATAAAGGAGATGAGGATTTAGCCAGCCAACAAAAAGGTTCTCCAAAAAGAGATGTTATCCTCCTTCATATCCAAAGCCAAGGCAATCTCTCAAAACTTACTCAACCTTTGGATCATCTCACACCAACTCAGGATCTCACGCATGCCAAACCCCCTGGGAGGCAAGGAGGATCAGCAGTGAGGAGCCCAGGGAAGGAGCAGACGCAAATCAGGGCCACCCCAAATCCCCAGCCGGCCCTGCGCTTTAGGCACACCTCCGCTCCCATTCCTAGGGCTGATTTCTCGGAATCAGGCTCAAACAGTCACAGCAGCTCTCCTCAGCGCGACTGACAAGGCAGAGTGCGACCTCCAACCGCCCACCGCAATCCTCCCCCTCGGGGGTGGCATCTCTAACCTGCTCCCCAAGGAAGAGCGTTGCAGCTGTCATTTCAAGCATCAATACACAGCTCAAAGCCATTTCTTCTCCACACCTTCAGCAAGCAGGTTCAGAGTAGACAATACCGTGAGCGAGGATTTTCATCTCGCAGATTTTACATTAAAATCCCTATCCACAAAGAGAAAACCATCTTATCTGTTTTCCTCACGAGACAGACTATCACCTGCTTGAACCTAGGGACCTTTTCCAACATTACTGCCCATAGCTTATCTTCAGAAAACAGCCCGAACACAGATTTCCAGCCACCCACAAATTAGCAGTTTCTCTTTTGCCCACTCAATCTATTTCTCTAAGAGGACACGGTGCTATTTAACTATATTGTGACAAAACCCAGCACAGACCATTCACAGAAAACTGGTTGACACCTGAAGAACATGTTCCTCGGTGGAAACCAGCACACGCAGCAGTGGGCAAACTCCCCACCTAAAAACCGCCCCAGGAACACCGACCAAAGTAAAACGGGATTTTGTTCTCGTGCCCTTAAAAATGCCCAAAACTACCGTGAAGTGGTGTCATCGCCTGGCCCTGACTCGTGTAGCTTTTACCTCCTTACAGACTCTGGAAGAATCACAAATGAGATAACGTGATTGGATCACACACGGATCCAATCCACGTGTGATGGATTAAAGAACCGGGGTCTCCCGCTGCTGTGAAAAATACCAAGGCTGGGAACAAGGGGGGGACCGAAGAGCAGCTGATGCTCTGCTCAAGTTCTGTACAGCATCTCTTAGAGAAGGGGACACGTTTCCGTAACCGTTAGAAAAAGAACTCGCCGGCAAACTGAACAGACTTGAGTAAATCAGAATTGCCCATAAACACCCGTTTCATCTCTTAAAACTTGCTTCCAAACATCGGCTATTTAAGACATCAATCTTCAGCTGCTCTCCTAAAGAGCTGCATATTCCTTATTTGAGTCAGAACACTCATTCATTTGGGTTTTATGTGATTTACATTTAGAGATGAAAACATTTCTGCAAAGATACAAAAGATCTGCTGAAAGGAACACCGCGTGAAAATCTATTTAAGCCAGGGGGGCACCGTCAGCTAGCTGCGATGGGACGTTCAGAACCGGATTAGAAGTGTGACTTCTTCCACAAAGCCCATAAAACTTTCTTATGGCTCTTTTTATATAAACCAATGAAGCCTTTTTGGCTGTATCACTCCAGCTGCAGCATCTGACAGTGAAATACTGCATGCAGGGGGAGGAAATAAAGAAAACTAAGCAATAATGGAGAAAAAAACCTTCACCTTCCTGGTCACTGTAATGCAAAGAGCAAACCCAAAGAAATACAAACTTCAGTGTTCAGAAAACACCTCCTATTTGATACATGGTGTTCATTATTAAGGGATAATAAACCAACATCCAGGGCATAAAAGTAGGTCTAATTGTTCAGGGTGTAATATAGAAGTTCATTAACGTATCTAACGCTTCTTCTTTCACCTATAAAACAGGAGGGGAAACCACAGCCATGAAAGGGAGGGAATGCATTTCCCTTCACACTCTGCTCCCGTTAAGGCAGTGAATCGTGAATTTTAAAAGCATTTTCTTACTGCTTTTGTTATTATTTTATTAATAGATGGTTTATTTTGGACAGAAATTCTAAACCCAAAATACTACCAAGAGAATAGGAATTGCCCTTACTGCAGCATAACTGGTTTGCAGGGTGAAGGACACCCAGTAATCTCACATCTGTGGCTCGACACAGGGCTCACCTTGCATTACTAATTTGGTTTCCTCGCCAGTGCAACGGAGAAATGTAAACGTACGCGCCCCCGAACGGCATACAAAAGCGAAGCCATTGTGTTTCCTTTCCTACAACAGCAGTTCATTTCAGGGGCAGAGGACCAGGAATAAATAAAAGATACATAATCTGTTGTGGTTATACGAAACAAGGATGTTGAAATTAAGGTTGCGATGTACTGGAAAAACACCATATGACTCTAATCAACAACCGAGCCTGCAAGCTGCAATTAACCCATCGGCATTATTTATTAAACTTTACGCAACCTCTGCGGTCCCTGAACACAACGCACCAGCTGAGAAATACGGCACGGGTAGGGCTCAACCGACTGAGAGCCATTGGTCAGCGGCGGTCAGCGGCGCGGGAGCCGCAGCCACGGCTACCGAGAGGCTTTTTCCCTATCGGGTGTCACCGGGGTACCCCAGCTCCTCTGTCAATGGTGAATTTAGCAAAGAGGGTAGGACCAGCAATGGAGTGAGCGACATCACGTGCTCCTGCTCGGGCAGGGGGGTTGGACTAGGTGATCTCTAGAGGTCCCTTCCATCCCCAACCACTCTCTGAATCTGTGTGTGAATACAAGACTGGCTTTGGCCACGTATCCCCTTGCTCCTTCTCCGGTGTAGTGTCTGATCCTCCGGCCCAGCGTGGGTCCAGGAGCCTGTCCCAGGCTGCAGAAGGGATGCAGGGTGCGATGGTGGGATGTTTCTGTGGGGCACTGCCCAGCTCCACGTGCAGCACCGGGGCAGGTACAGCCCCAGCGCCCGCAGCAGAACACAGCGTGTTTTTAGCCAAGCCCAATTCTCAGCCAACCTGTGTTCATGCCATGGAAGCTCCCGTGCTCCTGCGTTAACAGCAGAGATGAAATGCAGGAGACTGGGAAGCCACACACGGGAGCTGGAAAAGCCAACTCTGTAGCACACAGCCAGACCCCAGGTAAGCTGGGCAGCTGAGCTACACGGGTTCTTACCAAATCCTCCAAAGCTGAAGGGAAAAATGGAGCACATGAATCAGCTACAGCTCTTCAACCTTCTTCACCTTGAGATGCAACAGGAAGAGTCCAAACACGCCGGTGTAAAACAACAGTGAGCAGAGTTAAGCCATGAATCACTAAGAAAAAGTCTGTCTGAACTGAAAACCAGCTTTACTTGGCATCATCCCAAGCAACTTCTACAGTCCAGCTGCACATCATCACTCGTGTCACCTTTTTACATGAGATCTTCCAAGCAGCAAAAGGAGGAAAGAAAATAACCCAAGTGAGAGGTGGGACAAGACCACATCTAATTCATTAGATTTTGCAGAGGTGTATCCTGTAAAAGGTTACAGCGACTTACAGTACCCGACTGACGTTAACACACACAAAACCAGCACAAGCAGCAATACTAATGCCAAAAACCCCAATTCAGTGGATAGCAGTCAGTGTCTCCAAATCCCAACGACCGCTGCAGACGGGCAGGGCCTCCTCCTTCCCCCTCACCGCCAAGGTACGGAGCTGCCGCATCACTCCCATCAGGCAGCGAGCTCTCATTAGTGCGTGTGTTGATTTCCAAATCCCTCTTCACCCATCCTATCAGGGATCCTGTGCAAGCAAATACTGATGCACTAGAAAAAACGCAAACAGGAATCAAGAGGCCCGTGTGTTACTACAAAACGTCGCTTAAGTGGGGGAAAAAGCCAATTTTCAGGGGAAGTTTCCTTGTCTGGGAACCCCTGAGCTTGGGGATTCACCGAATTAACACTGTTCTGCCCCCAGTAACGGTTAAAATGCCTCGATAGTTTCCATATGCTCACTGGTGTTGTGCTAGAAACGCGCTAGTTTTATTGATTCTAACCAATATATATTTCAATTGGGTGTTATTACTCGCATCAGAAAGCTGCCCTCTACTAAGTATTTCATAGACACTTGACACATCTGCCAAATTCACAGCATCCAAATGTATTTTTAATGTTACAAATTGGGCTGCGGTCAGGATGCTGAGAATTTAATGCTCCTGGATTGGTCCCCACTCTTGAATACTGAGCGTTAACGCTTCTTTCATTTGCTGCCACACTTACAGCCCAGATCAATGAAAATCTAGACCACGACTGAAAATACGTTCCCATCCCCAATTCTCCAAGGACTCTCAGCTGCAGAGATTTCAAAGAAACCCTTGCATGCTGTGACCAGCCTAACAATTCCTGCCACTAAAACCTCATACAAATGAGTCCCTCCAGACTGAGCAAGGGCGGAGAGATGCTTTGATTCTCAGTCTGATTTCATTTTAGAGAAACTCTTAAGTTTTACAGCCAGGGATAAGCCACAGCAGCTGAAGGGTTTGTCTGTCGGAGCACGGCAACGGTGCACTGCAGCTGCGCCGGCCAATTTCCCTGAGCAGACAAACCTGACGGGCTCATCACCCTCTGCTTTGATTTCAGCAGATTTCTACCCTAGGAGTTCACCAAATACTACATAACTACTACCATTGTCACTAAAGAATAGCGTTTTCTGTCATCAGCTCCAGTCCTCACCACCAAGGCTGCAGAGGGCACGTTAAATCAACAAAGCAGATTATGTCCATCACTGCACCAAGCTTAAAATTGCTACTATTGCCCTTAACCCCAAAAATCTGGCTTAGAAATCAAACCCCAGGTTCTGAATAGCTGTGCAAACACTGACAGACACAGCGGGTGAAGCGAGAGGCGATTTCCAGGTTGTGCTGGTTGAAACCTCACAGTTCAACTCCTGAACCGCGCTCCTGTGTCAGCCCAACACCCTTCCGAGCTGTCATTTCTTACTGCATTGCCCAGCCCTGCCCACCAAGAAAGGCAGTGACGTGCTGGAGGTGACAGCGGTTTTAGCGGCCTCGCTCCGGTGAGGAACTTTACACAAGTTCTACAGTCACGCATCTAACGTGGCCGTGTAAACGCTAATTGCGTGAGCTGCGCAGCCCTCCAGCGAAGCCTCTACATTCGTCTGCTCCAACCCTCCATTCCGCTGGGTTACTACAGCTTCATTCCCCAGCTCCACGTCGGCAGGTGAGCGGCCACAGCCTTCCCCACGCCCAGCCCTGCTCAACACATTAAACACTATTATCATGCATGAAAAACTACCCTGTGCAAGACTCTTATTATTCCCCTTATCGCTCTTATTTTAGAACAGCAAAGCCGTGAGCCTCTGCCCTTCACATCATTTCAGTTTACACCCTGATTGCAGCGGTTCACTGCCCAGGACACACCTCGTCTTGCAGGGCCTCTCCTCCAGCACCGGATAACCCGTGGCTGCTGGAGGCAGTGACGCACACACGCGCCCTTGCTCACCCTCCGCTCCAGCACCGAGACACCCGTTTTTGTTTGACTGGGGGTGCTGCACACTGCTTCTGCCTAGGAAGCCTGTAAATGACCGAGGGACCCCAGTCGATTCGGCTCCCGACGAGTTTCCACCCTGCAGGTGGCACCGCGGTCATATTTGCCGTATCAGAGCTGGACTTCCGTGGGGGTCGAGCTCAGCAACCACTCGAGTGGCATCAGATTCTGGAAGATCAATTCATATTCAGGTTGAGACCTTAGAGGCAAAACACAGCGGAGGGGATGGACAATCATAGCAGGAATCCTACAAGTAGGGATTTCCAAGTGGGAATGGGAGAGGAGAAGGAAAAAAGAGAAATCCACAGCATGAAAAAAAATCTGCCTGTTGTCAAGATTTCTATTTTCAGATGGGTTTCTCACTTTGCTGGCATCAAAACCAAACAGCTCTGGCTGTGGAACCGCCCAGTCTTATTTTGCAACTTGCCCTGCCTTCATCGCCACCAGCAAGCGAGCCTTCTGCCAGCTCAAAACGCGACCTGGTTTGCAGCCTCAGGCTGCAGGACAGCGACAGGGCACATCCACCGCCTTTCCATACGGAAGCGCAAGGGCAAGGTCAAGCTCAGACTTGCTTCTGCCTTGAACCAGGCTTTGCAGCAGATGGCAAAAGTTATGCCTGACCTCTTCGTGTGGCTGCAGATGCCAGTTTTCACGGCCAGCAGCCAGGAGGGTAATAAACAGCACTATTTCTTCTTGGCATGCCATTCACCTGAAACCTCATTCAATAAACATGTTCTAGGATAGAAAAAGCTCCCTGTGTGTCTTAGATGGGAAGGACATTGTCCAACTGTCATAATTCACTAGGGAAATGACTAAATGAAACTCACTTTTGATTTATTTTGGCAGCTCGACTTCTGTTTATTATTCGTTGGTTACAAAAGAGTATTATGGGACTTTAATCACTCAACTGGAGTCTTACAGAATCTGTGGCATGACCTTTTTTTTTTTAAAAGCATATAAAATTACACAGCTTAAGACACAATATTTAACCCTCATCCATTCACCATCTTAAAACGTAGTGAAATCTAACATGAGTCTGTCCATATTTCAGAATAATGACCCCTTCATCAAAGAAAACCCAGGAGCTAGAGCTTAGCCATGCAGGAGAGAACGAATATAATTGAAAGACGGTGCCTACAGCATCAGGGATTGTGACACAAAAAGGCTCCCAAATATTTTACAGACTTAGGCTTAACTACCTAGACCTTACAGTGATTTTCCTCGCCTGCTCCGAAGGCTGGGGCAAAGGCAGTCCACACTGTCCTGACAGCAGAGCCACGCTGACGCCAACCACATGAGCCGAACCTGGGCACTGCAGCCAAGGAAGCAGCACGCAATTTGAGTCTGGAAGTGAGTGTACATTAGAATAAATAGAAAAACCAAAATCAAAGTGTCTACAGTAAGAGATCTGAATGCACCAACTCTCTTAGTTTAGCGTGAAACACGCCCTGCAGTCAAACAAGCCACATCCACACAAACAGGCGGAGGCAAGAAGAGAGGCTGAAGCAACAGTGCTGCTTATTAAGCACGTTGATGCCAACGGTGCACAAAATCACCTCACTGCCTGCCAGGCTGCCACTGCTGTAACCCAGCACTGCCAGAGCCGAGGAGAGGACAAGCTGCTCACTCCAGGGACACCCGCTGCCCTGTAGCTCAGGACAACACCAGCTAAAGGGGCAGTTGAGGAGCCGGTGTGACCCCACCAGCTGGGGAGTACCATGCTCCCCACTGCTCTCTGCCACATGCAGTACCTGCATCGCTCCCTTCTTCTGCTCACCGTCCACCTCCATCTCATTCTTCCTCCCTATATTGATTCTGCAAAGTGTTTCCTGATTTCTATTAAAAGAAGAAAAGAAAAAAGTATTTCACATGCTTCCATCTATGACCTTGTCAAACCCAATAACCTGCGGGCATTTTTCCACGCCAGACACATCCTCCTCCTTCCAGAGGCTTAAACACGGCCAGACACTGCAACGCGTACACGGGGCAGGGCAGGGCGTGCAGACTGAGCCTCCCCACAGCTGCTGAGATGCTTATTCTTACACGCAAGGAGAACGGCCAGCACTGGTTACCAAAGGATAGGATGGCTAATTGAACTGTCTCCTGCTGCGCTGGGCTCAGGCTGGGCAGCAGGGACAGATTCGTATTCTTTAACCACAGCAGCTGCCACCTCTTTTCTTGCACTGCTGTAGTTATGAAAAAAAACCAGTATTACTGTTCTTACAGAGCAAAGAAGCAGAAGCCAACCAAAGCAACCCAAGTTATCAACCAGAACCTTCAGCCATGAGACACATGCGAGGCTCTTCCCAGCCCAAAACCATCCCTTTTCTCATTAACACTTTGTTCGAGCACTGAGTCAAACCCTAATACAGGGGGAGATACGACGCGATAAACCAATCTTTTGAACACGCTGCCGTGCACGCAGGGCAGGAAGGGCAAGATGGACCGGGGGGAACAGAAAGAAAGAAATACTTTTAGATTCAGACTATAAAGCCACAAATCTTGGAATTCGTCTTGGAATCCTTGATTCCTTTGGAAATATTTTGCATGAAGCTGCCTCACCCTTTGCTAACCCGGACACGCACATCCTGGCTCCAGAGATATTGCCAAGGGTTAAAGTAGACTGCCAACACCGAGGCTACTTTATTACAAGGACAAAAGGCTGATACTTGAAGCAGCTCCAGCCAAACAGCCAGTAAAGGCATGTCAGCAACTGTCAAAAAAAATTACCGCCAGTCCACGCAGAAGGTTTAGCAATAAACACAACCGAGGAGCGACAAATAAAAACGTACGGAGCGCGTTAAACACTCGGCGGAAAAATCTATGGGAACTTTTTATACTACACCCTAGGGCAGAGAGGAAATGATGCCACAGCTGGGCTGCAGCTCTCAGCAAGGTCAGCCCCGGCTCCAGTTCAGCAGCAGCTCTGAGAAAAACCTTGCAAAGGAAAAATCGGATAGCGCTGGCTGCCCAGAATCTGCGAGGCACAGCTTGAACCGCGTATTGTGACAGCGGAACGGCGGCAGCTCCTCTCCCAAGGCATCCGAAATAGCCCTGGGACTCCCAAGGAAAACGTTGTTACGCCCTGCAGAGGAATGTTCCACCCCCAACTGTTGTTTCCTCCCATAAAAGGGCCATGAGCGAGACACTTTCTGAAGTTCACGGTATTGTCTACAGACCTTACTGAAATATCGCACCAGGAAGGGGAAGCCAAACGAGCCAGACTATTTTAAGGCTTTTGCATTTGGAGGAAATTCTAGGGCAAAATTTCAAAAAGGCAGATGCTTTGAACTGGGAAACGTTACGCTCTGTGGAGAAGGGAGCATTCCTGCCTCTAGCGCTGCTTCAGTAACTCTTCTGGGGCCGCATCGATTTGACCAACCTTTATTTTTAGATTTAGAATCTGCTTTTTCAGACACCTAAATGCGATTTTATACGCACACGTGTATGTGATCAAGACTGTTTGGGAAAACTGTTTAAAAGTTAAAGACTGACTATAAAAAGCTACTCGTACATCCTTCTCACACCTACAACGCACCTCGGAGACCTGCTCCATCACCTCAGCACCCAGGTGGAGCGCAGGAGTGTTATCCCCATCATTACTGCTGCCACATCACCAGCCAGTCGGGACAGAAGGCTCCACCACAGGGAGTACCGTGGCTGGATCTGCAATCGGGATTCTGAACCTGCTGTCCCTGAGGTCTCCTTTTCCTTCAGGAGCACGGAGAGCACACTCCCCACTGGGTCTGACTGGGATTTCGATTGTTCTGACGGGGAGAATAACACAGAGTACTGTTCAGACGTGTCTCCGCTGGCAGCACTCCCTCACCATCAGCGAAAACATTACCCTGGTCTCAAAACCAAGGCTGGGCTCCCCTCTCCTGGACGGCCGCAAAGGTGCAGCTCCCAACAAGGCTCAGCAAAGCACTGCTCCTCCACTCGAGAGGGAAAGCTGCTTTGCTGGGCTCAGCTGGTGAATCCCCCCTTCTCCAGAGAGGAAGAAAGGCTAAATGCCCTTCGGTCATCTTCCAGGAATCTGCCTGGGATGACTGGTCTCCAAATAAGCTACCAAAAAGGAGATCAGACAGGTTGTAGGCAGGTCCCAGTGGTTTGGGCAACACTCGAACCAACAGCCTACACGGGGTTCCCAACCCTGTGTTTAGCAGTTAAGGCTGACAGGAGATGGAAAAGCCAAAGAATCTCCCCAAGATGGAAAAGCTTCCCGAATCAGCTCCTGCACCCACGGCATACCATGCTCCCTCCTCTGCGAGGGCAGCAGGGACAGCAACTGGTCGCGGCTCCGGCTGCCCACGCAAACCCGGGGCAGGCAGGGCACTAACGCGGAGGCAGCGCAGGGCTCAGCGGGGAACTCCCTCCTGGTTTGCTCCGACTTCAACAAGAACTTTTTCTTCTACCACTGCATCGGAGGTTTGTGTTTCCTCTGGAAGGAAGTCAGAGATTGAAAGGATGCTTATGAAAACTGGTTTTTACTCTCCAGACAAGAACGGCCCCTCTAGCCCCGATACCATGCAGGCAGGCAATTCTGGCAAACACCGACTACAGGTTGTATCAGGAGAGAACGTGACTGAAGGGAAGAGGCTTTTGCAAAACACCTTCCAGGTCCAATCCTGCCGTAAGGATCGTGAGCTCCCGCTGAAATTCAAGCGGGTACAACATCAGAGTTCACGCGCGTTTTTATTTACAGCACACACTCTGAAGGACACGACAGATCGCGTCGTTCCCCTCGGGTCTCAGCGTGCCAAGGGATGGAAGCAAGTCTAAAGGCTTTTTCCGAAGCTAGCCTGCTGCAAGTCCTGCTACCCGTATGGTAGGAAAGCCCTAGAATGAGAAAAGGTATCTGAAGATTAAACTTCTTTGCTGCGGCTGGTTTTAAGCTTTTGTGTTGGGTTTGTGTGGCAGGGTTTTGGACACAGGGGGGGCCGACACGGTGAGAAGCTTCCTGTGAGAAGCTGCTAGAAGCTCCCCTGGCTCCAAGTTGGACCAAACCAAGGCCGAGCCTGTCAGTGACAATGGCAGTGCCCCTGGGATACTGTATTTTAGAGGGGAAAAACCTGCTGTGGGACCTGCAGTGGAGAGAGGGGTGGGATGTGAGAGAGAGAGAACAGGGCAGACCCCCAGGTCAATGAAGAAGGAGGGGAGGAGGTGCCTGAGCAGAGGTTCCCTGCAGCCCGTGGGGAGAGGGCAGGCTGTGCCCTGCAGCTATGGAGGGTCACGGGTGGGCAGAGACAGGCCAGGACTCCACACCGGAGCCGGCAGCTGCCTCCAAAGAAGCCCATGACTCCACGGGAAGCCCAGGCTGGAGCAGGCTGCTCCTGAAGGACGGCACCCCGTGGGAGGAACCCGTGCCAGTGCAGTTCACAAAGAACTGAAGCCCGTGGGAAGGACTCGTGTTGGAGAAGTTGGTGGAGGACTGTCTGTCATGGGAGGGACCCCAGGCTGGAGCAGGGACAGAGCGTGAGGATCCTCCCCTGAGGAGGAAGGAGCGGCAGAGACAGCGTGTGATGGACTGACCACAACCCCTGCGCTGCAGGCAGGGAGGACTGAGAGAAATGGGGAGCAAAGCTGAGCCCAGGAAGAAAGGAGGGGTGGGGGAAGGTGTTTTAAGATCTGGTTCTATTTCTCATTATCCTACTCTGGTTAGAAATTAAATCAATTTTTTCCCCAAGTCGAGTCTGGTTTGCCTGTGGCCGTAATTGGTGAGTGACCACTCCCTGTCCTCGTCTCAATCCACGAACCTCTCTTACATTCTGTCCTCCCCATCCCACGGCAGGGAGGAGTGAGCGAGCAGCCACGTGGTGCTTAGCTGCTGCCTGGGCCTAAACCACGACAGCTTTGTTTCAAACCTATTGCAAAAGCTGGCTGCCAACTGTTTATTAATCAAGGGTGGTTTGCAGTTGTGGTTACTATGATAAAATGCAATAACCATCTTCAGCCTGGGCTTCCCAAGGGAGAGGTTCACAGGATGACACTATCCATGTGTATGCTTCAATCAGATTTTGCAAGGAAATATTGGTCTTGAGGATACAAATTTCCTACAAATTTAATAAGAATAGAAGATCAGTAGAAGAAAGAACCTAGTTTTATTGTTGGGCCAAAGCATAAACTACTATCCGAGAAGGGAAATAAGGGAAAAAAGCTCCGTTCAGTAACACTGACCCTTCCCAGCAGAGCACTGATTTGTCTTAAAGGCACCTCACATGCCGTTGTTTCAAAACCACCTCTTACCACACACTGGAAAATGAAACCCTTCCTCTCCAAGGGGGAGAAGCAAGGCCTTTTGCTCTATAAAAACATTTCCAAGTGTCCTTGATTCCACTGAGAATACGCTGGTAAAACAAAGGCACCCTTCAGCACAGGAACAGGCGGCTGAAGCTGAAAAGCAAGGGTTTTGCCCCGACAAAGGGGTATCGACAGAGCAGTCCCCCCAGCTAGCACATGGGATAAACTACTCAGAGAAAGCAATGGAGGGCGTGACAAGAACAGCAAATGTTTCTTCTAGGCTTGTTCTGGGGAGACAAATGTCAGATTTCAACTCAAACTGAAACACAGTTCAAGCATTCCCCAGCACCGTAAGGTGACCTCTTCCGCCACCGCTCCCTGCGCCCAGCTAACGCAAGGCCCGAGCTTGCTGACGCTCCTTTACTGCTTTAAACTCCAAGACCCAGCCAAGTCCTGCCACCCCAACAGTCTGGCTCCAGCAATTCACACGGGAAACGCACGCACGAGTTTTCACTCGCATTTACGAGTGCGAAACGGTGAAGTTGGATTAGAAACGCAGAAAGAAAAACCTCGCGGCATTTCAGATTCAAACCATTTTTCTTCCCAGAGAACTAACACTTTCAGTAACGGAATGGCTTCAGTATTATTAGGATCTCCTCAAGTAACAAACAACTGTTACTCTGGCCTCAGGCACTCAATCGTGCAACTGCAGACTCTGGCATCTGTCTTAAAACCTGCTTCTACTTTCTAAAGCAGCAAAGTGAGGGAAAACGGGAAAATTCACAGCTAAATACAGGAATATTACTGATTAACTGCAGCTCCAGGCCACCTGAAAGATGCCCCGCACAGACACGCCACATACACGCACGGTTGAAGGTTTTCACTTGGAGAGGAGTTTAATTGGGTCCTTTCCGACCCAGCTAAACGAAGGGCTGCGCAGAGATCGGCCTCCCCAGAAGTTCGGAGCAGGATACTGTCCAATCCGCCTGTACATGCTCTGGAGAACTTCAAAGGGATTAAAGAGTGAGACAGCACAGACAGAAGGCAAAGCTCTAAACAAAGCGTGCCGCATCTCCACAGCACAGAGACTCCTTTGTTATCCTGCAAGCACAGCTGACCGCAGCGCGCTGCTTTTCATCCCTCACCACGTTCATTCCTTGGACCTGCCCGTTCTGAGGCACTCTGGGCAGTTCTCCCCCACACCTCTTCTCCAACCCACTTTTCCGCAGTCTCCTCTGAATCTGTCACCTCAAACGGGCCCAAAAGGCTGCAACAGCACCAGTTTTCCCTGTTGCCCACCACTCATACCCAAACACCCCAAGTACTGTGCTAGTTTCCACTCCCTCCTCAATCTCTGTAATCGCCTCCTCACCTGATTTCTTGTCTCATCCCTGCACAGGGATTACAGCCAGGACCAATCCTAGGTACACCACATCCCAAGCACATCCCCAGCTTAATAGCAGTGCTCGGGGAGCTGTGCAAGCGTTAAACTAGTTCTGCTGGGAGAGGCAAGCACCTCGCGTGTTTTTTGACAGCAATACGAAGGCGAAGGTAAATAATTCACTCAGGGTCACGGACTCGGCGGCAGGGGTAGGATTAGAGGTATACACCCACGGCTACTGCAGCAAGAAATGGAAAAAACAGCGAGTCGTGCTGGTGAGGGAAGGATCACCCCATCCCAGCAACCTAGCCTTAAATCTGGCATTAAAAAGATGAGTCAGTGTTGACACTGAGGAAAGCAGAGTGAGTGACGACTCAAGGCATTAATGCTCCTGGTCTGAGACAGCAGGAAATGCAGCAGCACCGGGCGATACCTCAAAATCAGGTAACACGTGGACCAAGGTCAGTGTTCGCAAAGCCTGCGGCCGCGCCGTTCAGCACGGTACCCGAGCAAACACATCTGTCAAGCAAAAGACAAGTGAGAACCTGGTAGCTGAAGACACGCAAGATGAGCTGGCAGTCAGCCACCACGCTTAGTCACTAGCGACGCAGGATACTTCAGCAAACAACCTAGTTAAAAGGCTAAATAGCCTTTTATTGATCCTTACTCAGTAGCAAACGTGCTTGTAGCTATTTAATCCTGTTCGTTTTATCATTAGCTTCGGAGCAGCGAAACCGCAAGCCTGGCTTTGCTCTCATTTTTAAATCGCACTCTCATTCACGTCCCGTCGGAGAGCGATCAGAAAGCAGGTTGGAAGACCCGTTCAGCAAGCACCACACAAAATCCGTAGTGGGAGAGACAGCAGAAACACCTCCCCAACAGTGACAGCGGGTTTCTGCCTGCCAGAGCCAATTCCCGCATTTAGCAGCACAAGAGGAGAGCCCTTGGCGTTACCGCGGACGCGCGTACCTGCCGGCCATCCTGTCCCACGTTGGTCTGCCCTCTCACCACAGTTCGAATGTTGTCATCCAACCTCCTGGAGGGAAGGAGCTATAATGTCAAACTCATTCTCTGCACGCCTGACCCAAACAATAGTGGGAACCTTGAGAGCTACAGAGCAGATCTAAACTAAAAAAGCTGGTGCTACCAACACTCACTTCTCCCCACAGGACATCACTATCTTACATAACTCAACACTCCTGTCGCCAAAATAAAAATCCGTTTCCTAATTTAATCAGGGCTTCTTGCCCTCCTCTTCCCTTCAGCAACAGTGTCAGTTTTCCCTTGTCCCCTTTCATTCCCACTTCCCACATATTCAAGTGCTGTCTCAATCATTTCAGGTTGGCAATGCCAGACTGCCCCCAAGTTTTAAGCATTTTCTGCACTCTTATATTTAGTTTAGATTTAGATAATAACAATGAAAAAAAATACAACACGAGAGGCTTTATAATTGCTATTTTGACTTCACAAACCGAGTAATTTTTCATCAGCCAAATCTGCTGGATAGTCTGTTCTCTCAGCCTTTGGACTGCACTAAAATTTGGTGCTTGTTGATACTCAGTTTATTGTTTTTTCAAAGCTCTACTTGGCAACCCAGCAGCTAAAATACCCCAAAAGGCACCTATTACACAACAGGGCCGAAGTATACAAAATAATAATTACAGGGAGTCAATTTTGTCTCTGTCCCACTACTGCACTTGAGACTGACCCTGTTCACACCTTTTCAGCTCAGGAACTGCTGGCAGCTCTAGTGCAAAGGCTGTCTTTATGACGCCTCGGTGGCAACCCGCCCACTCACCGCCTGAGATGCAAGGAAATGGAGAAAATTTACCTTATTTTCAGTCTGATTTTGTTCACAACTTCATCGATGTTTGCCAAAGACTAGAATATGGAAAAAAACAAAACAGAGAGAAGTGAAATGGGGAACCTTTTACTGCGATACCAGGAAAAAGGTCTTCCCGGAGAGGGTGGGGGGCACTGGGACAGGTTCCCAGAGAAGCTGTGGATGCCCCATCCCTGGGAGTGCCCAAGGCCAGGCTGGATGAGGCTGGGAGCACCCTGGGCTATGGAGGGTGTCCCTGCCCATGGCAGGGGGTGGCACTGGGGGGGTTTAAGATCCCTTCCAACCCAAACCATTCCACGATTCACATCAGCTGCGTTACCTAACGCTGCCTCATGTGTGGCACTTTACAGAGAGGAAAGCAAGGACTTTGGTTTAGATGGAGGAACTGAGGCACACAGAATCATGAAATCATAGACTCTGTAGTGACATTTCACAGGGTAACTTAGCTGCTCCTCCGGTGACATAACGAAGAGCAGCAAAAGACAGGGCAGGCCAGGGTGCAGCCCTCCACATCCCTGAGGCTCCCCGATACCCACCCAGCCTCCAGCAAGCAGGGTGCCCTGAGCCCTGCCTTGCCAGCAGCACTGCTCCCGTGGTGACAGTGACCTCCAGTGGGCAACGGCGACAGAGCCCTGTCCTTCCCGGGCAGAGACCCTCCTGCACACCCAGCACACGGGGCTGGAGGAGGCCTGGCTGCTGCCAGAGTTCTGTGGGGTGTTGCAGGGAAACAGCTCTCCACAAGTGGCAAAGGGAAAAAAGGCCAAGCCAGCACCAGCAAGCGACTAGAAACAGCTAAAAGGCAAAAAATCCGGTGCCGCAGAGGATCTTAAACACAGCAAACGTTGGCGCTGCCTCCCGACCCAATCTCGAGCTGCCAGAAACACCTCCTTTTTGCAACCGCTTAGTCCAAAACTGCCCCCGGGGCTGATTTGTGGAAGACAAAGTACGGATACGAGCCCACGGCAATCTTATTCCTTCCATCTCAAAAGAAACAACGGGTTTCAAACACGGATAACTCTAGTGACATTTCACAGGCAACACCTGCTTTGTTTGGCTAAAACCCCCAAGGATTCACCAATGGTTAATGCCCGGCAAGTTACGAAACTCACTGCAAGGGAAACCTCTATATAGAAAACTAATTTATGGCTAGATCAAAGCAGGATTTTCACCACAGCAAGCACTTTGGGTGGAAAGAAGTTACGTAACGACAGTGAACCTCCTGAGATGCGAATTTAAGAAGTGATGATTGTTATGCTCTTACTACCTGTGCTACTGCTCACAAGAAAAGGCTTGGGTACAGGTTTAAACACGCCTTCAGACATTTACTATCAGGTTACCCCTCGCAGTAAGAGGGCGTACTGTGAGCACGACTTACCTGCTCGGTGGGAAAGAGAGTATTAATATACTCCACAGCGTTGAAATCTGCTCTGTCCAGCGGATCTTGGCTGGGAAATACCTAAAGAGAGGGAGGAAAACAAATTCAGCGAACAACACATCACTTAATTTATGTAACTTTACGCAGTATCTACTGCTATTAATTACTTCAGCACCTGGTTCCAACGGCGTTTCACAGCGTTGTTCAAACAAGCGTGCAGAGAGCGATCAGGCCTCTGAGCAGCTCCGTGCTCTGGAGGGCTCTGACCTTAAAATCCCGGCGGATATCAGCCTGGATAACACACACGCAGCCCCAGCACAATCGATCGCACACAAGGAATTCCTGAGACACGCGAGCCCGTTAACGGTGCATCCCAAACCGTGCTGCTGCTTTTGCCGTGGCCTGGAAACGAAGCTCCCTGCTGAGGCACTGCCCTTAGCTCTGCCTGGGCTCTGCAAGGCCCCGTGGTGAGAGACGGAGGATCTGCTTTTCACTGACACGTAATAGGAAACATGACGAGTTAAGAAACGGTTGTACAAGTTCTCTGGAGACTTGGGTTTGCACTTTCACATGAAAAAGAGAGAGAAACAGAACCTACAGACTGACTCTTCCTACCCAGGGGAATGCGCAGCTGTGGCGCCAACAGATCTCATCTCTCCCCAGAAGTAGCTCAAACAATGCAAATGCAGCTGCCAGGCTTTGCTTTCTGTCCCCACAGACTAACACATGCCGCCTTCCCTTCTCTGCTGCCATCGTAATTCCACATCTACACAGCCATCAGCTCTGCACGCCATGGTCAAAGCCCTGGCCTAGCTCCCTCCGTAGGTCACCCTGGCCACAGGTGGCATTTACATCATTTTGCATGTGTAAAAGCAGCGCGTTTGTGAGACCATTTAAATGAGAGCACCTTCTCCGTGAAACAGGCCTCTTCAGCAGCTTTCCCAAAGCTACTCCTGCGGCCAAGGAGAAGCAGGCAGCAGTTCAACATGCACGAGGCCGTGCCTGCGTGAGGAAGATGCTCTGACATTAGCCCATCGCTAGCAAGAGCGCAGTTGCAGCATCACAACCAGCCTGTCCTGCTCTGGACACGATTCCTGCAGGTTCAATTAATCCCAAATCTCCACAAGCATTAGGAGCAGCTGAATCAAGGGGTGGGATGGAAGATAAAGGCCAGTCTGGAACTCCACTCTCAAACTGCAGATAGAGATCCGTGCTGCAGCCAGCTGTACCAGCTGAAGCAGCTACTCCAAGGTCTCTGTCACAACCCTTTAACCAGAAATGACTACCCTGGGTTTGGTGGGGCACGAGTCAGCGTGCGCTCCCTGCCCTGCTTCAGGCAGAATTCTGCTGAGCCAGTTCTGCTCATTTGACCAGAACCTGGTGGGCTTTGCCCAAAGCTGATTAAGGAACACTCACAGGAACAACAAGATTACTGGGTTGGGAAGCGATGGAAGGCAGGCCAGTGTCATCCTCAACGTCTCCCCTGCTCAGGATGCGAATATCTGCCTACGTCCTGAGCAGGGGAGACAACGATCTGCCTACACCCCGACTACCTATTAAAATTACTCAGCCAGGGATATGGTGGATTCTCCACTGTTCGACACCTCAAGTCAAGGCTGTCTCTGAAAGACATATTTTACCTTGAAGAGACATTTTGTGCTTGATGAAAATGTCGCTATCTAACTTTCTTTGGCTGTACAAGGTTAGAAATCATACCAGGCTTCTCTGGCTTTCAAACATACGGAGGATTCTTCTGCTGGACAAGTTCCAGGTTTCCTTTAGAAGGAAACTTAATTAAGACATTCTCAAGGCTTCATTAAAAATTACTCAATGGTTGACTGCCAGGTGTGCCAACCCCATGCACAGACAGAGTATGTGGGGTGTCTCTTTGGAGCAATAATATTCCAAAGCTGCCGCATCACCCACAGAGGAACCACGTAACCCTCCTCACCTTCTGCTGCCGGGCTCAGCTGAGATGCTGGACCAGCCACCACAGGCCTGCCCTAGCTCCGTGAGGAGAGCCCCCAGAAGCGACCCTGGAGCAAGCCTCAACGCTCGAGAAAAGGAGGCAACTTTTCTGACTGACACTTTGGGAGAGTTCCTGTCGGTGCCCACAGAATCCTTCTACAAGAAGGAGCTCTTCAGACAGAAGGGGGGGCTGAAGTCAGTGTCAGCCGGGTCACAGGCTCCAGGGGACACACAGTTTTACCCAGGGTTCTCAGGGACTCCTGCTGGGCTCCACGTGCTGCAAAGGGTTTCAGGGAACACTGAAAGACTTGGGCTGGAAAATATCGATCACAAAAGTCAAGCCAAGAGATTTAAGATTACCCTAAGTGGGTCGCAGGCCATTTGCGGCCATCGAGGTGCTCCACACCTCGAGCAGCAATCAGGCAGGCAGCAGGCAGGCAGCAGGCAGGCAGCAGGCGTGCCCCGCCGCGGAACGGGGGATGCCCCACGTTCGTCAGGGATGGGATGAGATACGCCAACCGCAGGACCAGCCCTCGCACCGCGGGGGAAGGTGACACCCCCCCCCCCCAGCACGACCGAGACCCGGGGGACCCGAGCCGGCGGCCAGCGCAGCCTCAGGACAGTGGCACAGCCCGCCCCGGGGACCGAGGGGCTCCCCGCCCCCACCAGGCACCCGCCTGCGAGCACAGCCAGCCTGGGGCTTCTCGGGCCGCAGCAGCGGAAGGCCCGGAGCTCGCTGGGGGCCACCATCGGCCCCGCGGCCCTCACAGAGCGGGCACCGGGCCGCGCCCACGCCCGGGCCCCTCGCCGGAAGGGCCGGGCCTCGCCCCGCCCCGGGGGCCCAGCCGGCCCCCGCCCGGCCCCGCGGCAGGCCGTCCCGGCGCACCTGCTCGATGGCGGCCTGCACGGCGGGCGCCAGCTCCAGCGCCGCCTCCAACCCGGCCGCCAGCTCCGGCTCGTCCTCCTCCATGGCGGCCCGCCGCTTCCGGGCCGCGGGGCACGCCGGGATGCGGGAGGACACGCCCCCTCCACCGGCCCGGCCCGGGGGGCGTGGCTGTGCGTGGGCGGGGGACGTGGGCGTGGCTTACGCCGGGCGGGGGCGGGGCCGGGCGCCGGGCGGGGCGGGGCGCGTCCCGGCGGCGGCGGGGCCGGTGGGTGCCGTGCCGAGCTGTACCGGACCGTGCCGAGCCGGACCCTGCCGCCCCCCCCGCCTGCTGTTGCCAAGCGGCGGCGGGAGGCAGCGCGGCGGCTGCCGTCCCCATGTGGCGAACGCTGGCCCTCGCCTCCGCCTTCTTCCCGGGGCTCTTCGCCCTCTGCATCCGGTTGCTGCGCTGGGCCGACCCGGGATGGAGCCTCAAGGACCGCATCCTCCTCAGCGGCAGGTACGGGCGGCGTCAGCGGGAGGCGACCCGGACCGCGGCAGTCCGCCACCCATCGCGGCGGGCCGGGACCGGGAGGGATCCGGACGGGCCGAGAGCACCGAGCGCCGGCGGTGGGGAGCCCGCACCGGGGGGGCACCCCCCAGCCCGGCCCCTGCGAGGGGTGCAGGGCCCGGCGGCAGGCGCAGCCCCCTGCCCGGGTGCGGGTACCCGTTGGCGGAGCAGGGATGCTCCGGTGCGCCTCTGCCCGCGGGGAACCGGGCAGGGTTACTGCTGATCCACGGGGGTGGAAGGCACAAGGCCCAAACCCCCCGGCCGTGTCCCCGGGCACAGCCACCCCAGCCGTGACCCACAGCACAGCGAGGGTTTTGGGGTGTGCACAGGGCGGGTGGCCGAGCACTCGTAGCCTCCCGATACCACCCTGCCCCCCAGGGCCACCCTGGGGGGTGACCCGTTCCCTCACTTTCCCTTTCAGGTTGGTGTCAACGGTCCAAGCCACGATGGCAACGGTGTCGGGGATCACGGTTGTCCTTAACTGCAAGAATGTGGTGTACGACAGGTAACCCCATCCGAGGGCCTTTGCTGGCCCACAAGGAGCTGGAGGATTTTACGCCAAAGGCTTGGATGTAGGAAAAGGAGAGGAAAACCAGCTTCGTGTTCCTTTCCCCCAGTGCGGGTGAAGGGTTGGGCAATGTGCTGGCCGCACACCCCCTGAAAGGCTCTGCCCAGCTCGGAACGCTCAGAACTGGGTCTCCTCCTGGGGACGGGCTGCAGTACGGGCCCATAGATGAGCAAAAATAGCCATCAGCACTTGTGAAGGGGTAGGGAGTCTCCTTGCTGGAATCTGAAATTGGTAATGAGTCAAGCGGACCCAGCCAGAGCGGATTTTAGAGGCGCAGCGGCTTTTCCGTGCCAAACGGGTGCTGAAAGTTTGCTCGGAAGGAAAATCACACCAGCCCGTCCTCAATGCTCTGAGATAAACCGCCCCAGAAGCAGGTCTCGGCAGGAGTGATAGTGCAATCTGGGTGAGAAGGCTTCAAACCAGAGCTATTATCCAGAATGGCTGAGAAAATTGTAGGAGGGAGGAATATAATTATGCCGGGCTGGAATTTGACCATCAGCCTGGATTTTAAGAGGGCTGTCCTCTCAGTCATTGCAGACTTTAATACACAGATGTGGAACGTCCTACCTTGCTCTGGATGGTGAGACCGATCCAAATTGCTCAGCCCAGCAGTCTGACGAGTTACCTTTCTGCTCTAAAACACCTGCTGGAGAGATAGTTCAGATGATAAATCCCAGAGATGGAAGGTGCAGCTGGCAGCCCTCCTCCTCCCCGGAGCTGTGTGCTTGCCCGGGTGCTCTCAAGGCCAACAGCTCAACGCAGACACTCTGCGGTCAGAGACCTAGATTTTCTTTGAATCTGGAGGAAATACAGCCCAGTGCTCAGCGGGGAAGGTCTCGGAGAATGACAGCGAGACAGAGAGCCAAGAAACATCACAAAGGTTGCAGTAAAATTTGCCAATTTATTTACAGGGGCAGACAATCGTTATACGGCTGGCACTGGAATCGCCCTCCAAAACCCTGGGCGAGTTTTGCAAACACAATAGCTGGTCACTTCCCCTCCCTGCTTTACATCACTTACATCTTTCTGTCCGAAACAGGAATGCGTGCAACAACATTCTTCTTGAGATGGCAGGAGAGCAGAAGCAGATTTATTTGGGCCCCAAGCTACATTTCTCTAAGCAGCAGTGTGGGGTGGTTCGTGGGGGGGTTTTTTATCAGTGTGATTTCACTCCGGACTTTTTAAGGAGCCCAGTTTCCCTGCAGAGCAGGGCTTGCTGCTGCCCGGATTGTGCAACCGGGATTCCGACATGCTTTGGGAACAGGCAGCTGCCTGCAATTATTTCCCAACAGACAAACGTCTCGCGGGGGTTTATTGCCTATATTAGATATTTTGCGCTTCACTCTCCAAAGTCCCGGCCAGGCATCTCTAATGAACTCCGAGGTCTCCGTGTGCTTTCCAAACGCTCCCCGGGTTAGGCAGCCAGCCGAGGCGGTGTCACAGGCAGAAGGGACACAGTCTTGGAGCTTTTCTCCTACCAAGCGTCAACTCTGGGTGTCCCAGGGCTTAGGGGAGAAGATTACCTGCTGCAAAGGTGGCGGATTAGTGCTGGATGCCGAGCGGGGCTGTGCCCCAGCCCGCACAACAAACACCTGGCTGCAGGGCTAATCAAGATCCTCCCGTTAGCCCCGTGTTTGTGCTGGGCTGGGCCGAGCTCGGTGCCTGGCAGCGCCGAGGGCACGTCCTCCACGCATACCAGGTACCTTTTCTCTGCTGAGTCAAATCAAGTTCAATTTTGACCCCGCTCAGCTTACCATCAGCTTCAAACTCCGCTGCTTCCATTTCAGACCCTCTGCCACCTTCTAGAGCATCACCCGGCGCTCAGAGCCGTCGCGATGCCTGTGTGTGCTGCTTCTCCCCCAGGCACTGGCTGGCTGTCGAGTACATCTGGGTCCTCGTTCCCTACATGACCTACGACATTTACGTCATGTACCTCTGCCACTGGCACAAGAGCTGGGACAGGGGAGTCAAGGAGAAGAAGCACTCACTGGCCAGCATACGCAGCTTTCTCCTGCAGGAGCGGCTGATGGTGACCCACCACCTCTTCATCCTCATCGTGCTCACCCCTGTCACCCAGGTAAGGGCTGGGCACGGCCGCTGTGACACCCAGCCCGCGATGTGGCTGCAGGGGCTTGCAGTCGAGGCTGTGTCTGCCAAAGCGTCTGCTGCTCAGAAGCCCGTAAACCCCTGGGGATGCTTGGTGTGGGCTCCTGGCCACCTCCCCCAGAGAGCCCCGTGCTCACTGCTGGCTTTATCCGTAGAACTTCAGGGGAGAGCTGGGGGACTTCTTCGTGGGCTGCATCTTCATCGCAGAGCTGAGCACGCCTTTCGTATCGCTGGGCAAAATCCTCATGCAGGTAGGTGGGGAGGGACGGGGCTTGGGTCTGGGAATCCCACAGCAGCTCGTACCCTTCCCCTGCCCCAGGCTGCCCTTCTCCATCAGCCCATGTTCACGCAGCAGCTGGGCTGGGAGGCCTCAGAATGGGGCAGCCCCACAGCTGTAACCCCAAGCTCCCCCACAGCGCTGTCCTCCTCCCCACCTCCTGTTAGGTTCCCATCCCTTTCCCCAGTAAGCAGCATGCCCAGAGGCATCCCCAAACTGGGGGCAACCCCAAAGTGGGGGCTGTGCTGTGTTCTGGTGCTGCCCCCTCCTGCCCGTACCTCCCCCCTGCACCATGCTCCCTCCTGCCCCAGCCCTCTGCCCCCCGCCCTCCTCCATCCCTTCCCACCCTGCTTTCCTGCTCCCTACAAAATGCTCCCCGAACCCACGCCCGCTGCGTGCTCAGCTCCCAGCACAGTCAGCGCCTCACCCCACCTTCACCTTCTTCCTTCCCCAGCTCAAAATGCAGGACACCCTCCTGCACAAGGTGAACGGGATCCTCATCCTGGTGACCTTCTTCCTCTGCCGTATTCTCCTCTTCCCCTTCATGTACGCGGCCTACGGCAGGCAGGTGGGGATCCCCGTTTACATGGTGCCTTTCCGCATCCCCCTGCACTGCAACATAGCCAACGCCTCCCTCATCGCCCCCCAGCTCTACTGGTTCAGGCTCATCTGCCGCAAAGCCGCCCGACTCTACGGCGGCTCGCCCTCCGACAAAAGCAGATAACGGCCGGCAGCGGCAGCCCAGCGCTGGGGGGGGGCTGGAAAAGGGGCTGGAAAACCCCCTCCTGGCTCTTCCACCTCCGAGGGCAGCACGGCAGGCACCAGCACGGAAGAAGCGGCGATAGCGCCGGGCTGGTTTATCTGGAAGCAGCCTCGCCGTCTCCACCGCCGTGCCAGGCAGCGCCAGCCCAGGCTAGGAAGGCTTTCTTCCCACGCCGCTCCGTGCCCTGTGTCCTCCCACCCATGGGAGCCCGGGCAGGAGCCAGCGAGGAGGAGGGTCTGCCCATAAGCACGACATTCCTTCTGGGATTCAACGCTGCGGCACTGAACTCACGGTTACACGAGAGGGGTTTGTTACAAACACCCCCCCTCCCGCGTCTTTCGGGGTGACACCAGATACCGAGCGTGGCGCGACGGAGCCCGCAGGCGATGCCAGAGCCCCGCGCAGCAGCTTCCCTGGCTCCGGTTTGCAGCCTCCGGCTGGGAGCAGAGGCTGCGGCACGGCCCGTTCCCGACCTCGACCGACTTCGCCTCTACGCGACAGCTGCATGCAGCCTCCCGCTGCTGCCGGGCTCAGACTCATTTAAGACTCTACTTAACCCGAAGGTGCTTCTCACCACAGCCATCCGGTGTCTGTGGCCGACAGGCCTGGACTGGGGCAGCTCCAGTGTCCCCAGCAGGGCCGGACGGGAGAGCAGTTCGCGCCAGGATAGAGAAGTGTTAACGCTGCCCAGAGCGATGCTGGCAAGGCAGAGCAGGCGAAGGGCAGGATGGGGGCAGGAGTGTCCCATGCAGAGCCCTGTGGCAGGGGAGGCAACTCAACCCTCTCCCCTAACTGCAGTTGCTTTATTCGCCCCACATCCCCGCAGCAGGTATTTGAAAGCCGGAATGAGATGCCCTGCCCTGCTCTCCCACCCCGTGGGTACCGCTCCACCCTCAGCTCCCGCCGTACCATCCATCCCGCCCCAGCCCACTCCCCTGTGAGGAGAGGGCTGCCAGGGAGGGAACTGGGTCAGCACAGGAGGAACCAGCGACCCCAGGGCAGGGCACTGAGCCGCGTCCTCCACCAGTTCAGCCCATTTCCACCTTCAGGCCCAGCAAAACGGGTACGGGCTTCCCATCCCGCCCTGCACCAGGGGCTTCACAAGGAGCCCTGCGGGTGCGTGCAACCCAGTCAGCAGCAGTTCAGTTCCGCCCCTGCAGCCAGCACAAGCCGGGGCACCCACCTCCTCCCCGCAGCCTCCCGCGCTCGCCCCGGGGGGCACCAGCAGCCCCCCTGGAGGCCTGTAGCCACTCTGTGCCTTTCATTCTGTCTGGAAACAAGGGCCGGGCTCGGGTCCTTTTGGGTGTGGGATCTCATCCCAGCCACAGCTGAGTGCTGGAAGGAGTAAAATAAAGGGTCTTTTCCCTTTATTGCAGAAAAACTACTGTTACGTTAACAATCGAGACCAGCTGATGTTATAAACTGCTTGCAACCTGTTACAGATGTGTGTATCTCGCTGTTGTCACTGCAAATAACGTGCCTTACGAGAGGACAAAAAAAAAAAAATAGCCAATGAGGCATCTCGGTTTGCACTAACACTGCCCTGTTTACTATCGGGAGATCAATAAAGATTCCCTCGCTGAGTCACGTCACTGGATGCCTCTCCCACGTGCCGTTCATCGCTGGGTGGGGGGGTGTTAGCACACGGGGATACCGCTGCACCCCCACCTCCGGGCAGGAGCAACGAACGCACGGTTCGAAAGGTTCCCGCCTGTCCTCAACTCACCCGACACGCTTCCCGGCCTCCGGCAGCACGTGGCGAAGCCAGCGATCCACCCAGGGCTAGGAGAGGGCTCGCAGCAAGGGGAGCCGGAGGGAAATGATCTCCCTGATGCCAGAGGCTGCCAGGCTCTCTGTATAAATCCAGAGTGCCAGCAGGTGAGGCTGGAGCCACGGGACTGGCAGCTCGGCTCAGGAACAGCTGTACTCCCGCTGGAAAATTAGAGGTGGTTGTTCCTACCCGTCTTTACGCGGCCCCTTCATCGAGGTTGGGAGAAAACACAGCAGCGAGGAGAAAAGTGCAAAAGAGAAAGACAGACAGGGTTTATTACAGATCTTGCGACTTCCCATGTAAGGGGGCCCCGAGGCGGGGTCAGTGCTCTCCTGTCGCCCACTCCAGCTTCTCAAGCCGGCTCCCCGGCCGAGCGGGCTCCCAACTTGCTGAGCTTCTGCAGGAGGGTGCGGCGCAGCGCCTTGTCGCTGACGTTGCCCGTGATGGACTCCAAGAAGTGCCTCTCGTTGGCTCTCCGCAGCGCGTTGCTGGGGGACGTATCGGCGCCGCTGAACGTCTCATACTGCGAGAGGATCTCCAAAGCCACCACCACCAGCGGCTCGCCGTACCCCTTGTCCGGCAGCATGGCAGCGACGTGCAGCAAGTGGCAGAACATCTGCACGCAGACGAAGGACACCTCCTGCGCGGAGGTCCCGTCACGGGTGGGGTGCCCCGCGGTGCTCTTGACGGAGCCCAGCAGGTCTGTGAGGCTGCCACAGTACAGCTGGACCACGTGGAGCCAAGCCTCTGCCGGCAGCCAGGTGGAACAGCTGGAGCTGCAGAGGAGCTGGAAGCCCCTCAGGAAGAGCACGGAGAACTGGAGGTAGCTGGCAAACGGCCGGAGGTTGAGCAAGGGCATGTACTGCACGTACTCCAGCGTGTACGGCACGTGCAGGACTTGCTTCTGCAGCAGGTTTTCAACCACGCGTGCGAGCCTCTTCCATTCGCCGTGGCTGCACCAAGGGAGGACCTGTATCAGGGCCACCAGGAACCCTTTGCTGAAGAGATTCACTTCTTCAGGGTTGTCCACGTTGACCGTGAGGAGCGCCAGCATCGTGTCCCTGAGCGCCGTGGACACGCAGCAGCACTCCATCCACGCCAGGAGCCCGCTGCCCGGTCCGTAGGCTGGCAAAGGCTGGGACGTCCACTCGTCCTCAGGAAGCGTGCAGATCTCAAACAGCGTCACCGGCACCTCGTTCTTGAAGTGGTCTCCGTAAAGATTCTTCAGTCGGAGACCGACGGTCCAGTCCAGTGATGCCACCTTCCTGTGAAGCCAAGCCAGCGACTGGACCCACAGCTCAGGGGAGGGGGCTGTTTCTGGTCGTACCACCTCACAGAGCTGGCAGAGGATGTTCAGTATCAGGTCTTTGGTCTCCAGTGACGGGAAGAACTGGTCCCTAGGCTGCTGCCAGTACTTTGTGTAACCATCTAGAAGCCTGCAGAGGCTGAGGAGGAGCGGGAAGGGGTGACAGGACTGGATCCAGTGCTCTTCTGAACAGGAGTGTATGCCCAAAACCTTACTGAGGATCTGCAGGCTCAGCTCAATTTGAGCAGAGTCTGACTTCAAATAGGGAAGGACAAAGGTTTTGGTCACCTCTGCAGGTGACACAAGTGGGGCAGCTGAGCCTGGCTGCAGGAGAAAGGCCAGGAACTCAAGGAACTGCTCCTCTTCCCTCACAGTGGAAAGCCTCCCCCACACTGCCTCCTCCAGACACCTCACCACCAGGCTCCGTGGCCTGCCTGGATCATTGTGGGTCTCCAGGAAGCTCAGCGCTGGGAAGGAGCAGAGGATTTGCGCGAGGAACTGGTGCGCTCCTAGGTTAACTACAGCAAGATTACAAACCTGCTTCACTGTGGCCTCGGGGTACAGCAGCATGAGCCTGGCCACAGAAGCCACAGCTCTGGTCAGGCCTTGATCAGACACGCTCTTCGTGATCTGGTTGAAAGTCACATTCAGATCCTCCTGGAACCCCTCCACTACCACCTGCAAGTGCAGGGACAGGCCTGGTCCGCCCCAGGATGCCAGGATGCCCGAGATCACTTTGTTTTTGTCGGTCAGCGAAAGCTCAGTGTAACAGTCCACAATGGCTTCGGTCACTTGCATCTGCAGCTCTCGGCCCTCCTGGTCTTGGCGGGACACGGCAAAGTTCACCAGCGTCTCCAGCAATGTCAAAACTAGCTCAGGTTTCTGGAAGAGCGCTTTGTTTTTCACAAGGCAGTCGACCCAGCCCTTCGAAAAGGCCCAGGTCTTTTCAGAAGCAAAAATGGAGCACATCTCCACGTGCCGGTCCAGCTTTTGCTCAATGATTGTCATGGCAACCGAAGACACAAGGCTGGTGTCCAAATCCTTGCTTTTCAGGCTGGCGTTGATCTCCTTGAGGAAGTCCTCGGTGATCTGCGTCAGCTCTAACACTACGCGTGCCTCGTCCTCACCCAGGCCTCCGGTCTCCGAGAAGCAAACCAGGTTCTTCCCGAAGACGGTGAGAGTGTCCACCAACCGGTAGCTCTCATAGCAGAGCTCCTCCGAGCTGTTCAGCGTGTCCTGCAGCTCCTCTCCCCAGGCACGCAACAAGCTGCAGAGGAAGACCAAGCCAACAAAGAGCTCCTCACGAGAGAGCTTGCTCACGGACAAGAGGCTCACGCTTCTCTCTGCCTCCTTCACCTTCTCGTCCAGCTCCCTGAGGTGGAACTGGCTTTCAGCGTCGCTCGCCCAGAGGCTGACCACAGAGCTGACCCTGTCCAGGTACTCTGCGATGGGGAGGGGGCTGCCCTCTGGCCCTAGCTCAGTGAACACGGACAGCAGCTCCGCCAGGTTGGCCAGGGCATAGCACCTCATGCGGGGCAGGGCGATGCTCCTGTAGGTTTGCTTTAAGCCCTCTATCAGAGCCACGAGCAGGCTGGTGGCAGCAGGAGGGGCATTCAGAGCGCCAGGGTCACCCTTGAACCTCTTTGGGGGCTGCAGCCCATCGTCCAGAGAGGACTCGCAGCCATGCTGACGTACGAGAGCGCTGAACAGAGAGACCGTCGCATCTTCCTGCTCCTCCTTGTGTTTCATCACCTCCCACCACACGTCCAAGAAGAACCTGATGTCCGACGGGGACGTCTCGCTGGCGACGTACTCCACCAAGCGCTCCAGCTCGCTCCGGGACGTATCCCGGGGCAGCGCCAGCAGCAGCCGCACCAAGAGCCGGGGCGCGGCGAGGGCCTTGACCAGCTCGAAGAGGACGGTGTGGTTGAGGTCGGGGATCATCCTGCCCACGGAGAAAAAGCTGTCCTCCTTCCATCCCTCGTCCAGTGAGGCGGCCGGGGAGCCCGGCAGCAGGATTTTAGCCCAGACCATGGCCACAGCCTCTTTCTTCCAGAGGCTGTGCTGCAGCGGCGACGGGCAGCGGGCCCCGATCTCCCTCAGGGCGTCGGTGATGGGGGGTCCCACGCGTGGCCAGTCGGCTTTGCGCAGCTCCCGCAGCGCCCGCGGCTGGGTCAGCCGGGCGGCCAGCAGGAACCCGCCGTGCAGGATGGCCGTCTCCTCGCACACGCCCCACGGCCCTGCGCGGAGACACCGTTACCTCGGTCCGGCCCGGCCCCGCCCGCCCCCTCCCTGCCCCGGCCCCGCTCCCCCCCCCCGCTCCCGCACCCACCGGGCTCCATGGCGGCGACGTGGGCGACCTGCGGGCGGCGCGCTCTGACGTCAGCGCGCCCAACCCCGCCGCGCCCCCTGGCGGCCCGGAGGTGGCGCCGCCACGCTGCCTCCGGGCCTTTCCCGGTGTTAACTGGCGTGCGGGACGACGGAGGGCGCAACGGAAAGGGAGAGGAGCTCCGGTGCCGGAAGGCAGGCACTCACACCGACCTCCCGAATCACTTTTATTCCTTTAAGGGCGCCAGCGGGGAGCGGCAGCCCCGCTTGCAGGGGCGCAGCTTGCGCGTGACAACTTTCACTTGCTAGGTACGCGATGCCAAACCACCCCCGCCCCGGACCCGAAAGCTCCAGCACCCAAAATCACAGCGGGGGGATTCCTCCCGTCCAAACTCAGCAGATTCACCCCCAAGCGCCGACTTGCCCCGGCGACCGCCGCCGCCGCTGACTTTGCCCGCTGCATTTCAGGTTTTCACGACGGCAGACGACAAACCCGGCACCGTGCCGAGCGGGACAGCGCTGCCGATGACCCCCCCCGTCTTCCCAGCCCTTATTCCGCTCCCGAAAGCGGAGTGACCTCATTCCGACGGAACAAACTCCGAACCGTTACTTCCCAAGGCGGTTTCTCACCGGAAGCTAACCGCAGAACTACGGCGCGCTCGTTTTAAGTCGCGTCCCGGCACCTGCGGCTGACGGCACGGAGCCGCTACGCGCGCTGCCAGCTCCTGCCTGGAACGCGGAGGGCTCCTTGGCGGGGGGTGGAAACCACCACAGCAACGTGACCCCAGCGAGAAACGCCACCACGGCCTTCTCACGTGAACATTTCAACCCTGAAAGCTGGAGAAACACGCTGGGGTGAAAGCGGGGTTTGTTCCGGACTAGAATATTCAGGCGCTTTGAGACGGTTTCTCTGTTCCCAATAAACAGGCCCTGCCAGGGCCGAACTGCTCGAGTTCTCCGTACGCAGCCCTTCCCCTCAGCCTGACGCTTCGCCACGGAGGCGGGGTACCCGCAGCGCTCCCAGACACGGCTTCCTGACAGTCTCCTTCCCAAGCTGCAAATCCAGGACAGCTACAGCCAATTGGACAATCAGACGTTGTAATGAATCTAGCAACCTCTTCTTCAAGCACAACGCCCCGGAAATGAGAGGTTTTAACCGCTGACTCCTGGGTCTGAAGCCACGTGCCAACCTGCTCCTGCCTGGGCAGCCTGATCATTTTGAAGGAGAACATGCAATTTGCTGTAAGGAAAGAGCAGCGGCAAGAGACACAAAAGCTGAAATCAAACAAACCAACCAGCAGGGGACATCACAGAAAGGGTAACGCAACTCGTGACACGGGACTCGCATTTCGCTCAGGTGAAATCCAAGGCAGGAACGAGCATTCCAGTCCTTTTCTCCGGCTAAGCAGACGCCTTCTTCATTTTCTGCGCAGCAAACCATTTGTCGCTGTTGTCCGCCGCCATGGCCTGCGCAAGGCAAAGCGTGAAGGCGTTCACAACGGCCGAGGAGCCGTCAGACGCCCGGCTGCTCACGCTCACCAGCCTCTCCCACAAACCCAGACTGATCACAAGGGCAATTTCCGATCTGGAGGAAAGCTATTCCGATGGATAAGTTATTTTTGATGTACTAGTAAAAGCAGACACCGAAACCCAGTGTTCTGCGCTGCAGCGCATAAATAGACGATCTGGTGATACAAGAGCAAAGCAGGATCGGTTAAACACAGCCTCCCCACCCAGCTCGCGCTGCGCACCACAGCCCCTCCACCTCGGGAGGACGTCCAGCCGCGCCGACGTTACTGCGGCTCACAAACCGCTTTCTGCCGCAACTCACAGCACAGCGTCGTTGAGGCGGGCAGCACGACACGCCACCGCCCGGCCGCCCTGAGAGTGAGGCTGGAAAACTCTAGCCAGGGCAGTAAGCTATGTCTTTCTTAGCAAGAAAACAACCTGAGCGAAGGGCCCGTGCGACTTGCTTCTCAGAAAAACCGCACGCGGAATGAAACCGGGATTCTGCGGGTGTCTCTAACCGGGAAGAAAGTGAAGGCGCAGAGAGCATTACTTACCTCGTCCAACAACTTGTCACCGCTAGGATCCACCTTGGACAGATCTCGGAATGCCTCATCTCCCACAAAACAGATTTCATGGCCATCCTAAACCGAATTTAAGAGCAGGTGAGTCAGACACCCGGGAGAGAGAAGTGTAAATGTAACTTAATCACCATTTCCAGCATTACTCACAGGATCAGCCAAAATAATCACTTGCACCGTGGCTTTGCCAGGCGTGTCCAAGCTAACCAGAGGTGTCAAAATCTTCTGATTCTCCTTTTTCATCAGTGCTTCGATGTTCGGCAACTTCAACAGGAAACAAAGAAAAATCAACCCTAGTCAGGCAAAGGCCAGACGCACTCAGGTTGTTCTCATTTACAGTTCCCTCTTACCCCCAACTCCATCGCATTCCCACTCAGAAAGACAACGTATCTGCTCAGTATTATCTTGCTCACACCCGAGACATTTTGCTAATATTAGAAATTAACCTCCCACTAGCGAGTCCTCGGTAACGGAAGGGGTAAAGGAAACGCGACCGTCACCTCTTCCTTCGCGCAGGAGAAGGCAATCCGCCCGAACGCTGTCCCGTGATCCACTGCTCCTCCAACAGCCTTCAACTCCAGCTTACACTGAGTGAGAGAAAAGGGAAAGCCTGGCTCGCGAGGACGCTGCTGTCAGCGCTACGTTCACTCCAGCTTTTCCCCGAGGCGATGATCTCGAAATTGCCCAACAAGCCAGAATTACCAGAGCAAACCGCAGCTTTTTTTAAATAGTTAAGTGTACGCAGAATTAAGCTTCAATTTAAATGCACAGGTTTAAGTGCACAGTTGTTATAATGACGAGCTTTTTCCCCCCCCCCCTTTAAGACTTTGTTCTCACAAAAATGAGAGGTTTCCATGATGAGACCTAACTCTTCACGCTCAGAACCGGAAAGGTTTCTAAGGACTGACCTGGTTATTCGCATAGCCCAGCAGAGCCCTTTGTTTGGCATCATCCTTCTCATATATTTTCATCCCAAGCAAATCAGACCAGTAGTTAACAGATTTCTGCAGATCCGAGACACCCAAGGTTACCTTCAGCACAGGATCTACAAGGTTGCAGTAAGGTGAAATTAGTTACAAACACAGTTTCCTTTTACACACAGGGTTTTACATTCTCGAGAAGTAACAAAGACACTAAAAACATGCCCTGGTTTCCTACAATGCCATCGTGAGGAAAGCACAGCCCGCTCCAATACCCCACTCGTAACCTTGAGCACCAGTGAGTGTGCACGCTTCACCTTGTTTGAGCTGTTCCTGGTCTTCCAAATAGAACTTGTAACCCCCTGGGGCTTCAGCTTCAAAAATACCAGCTGCAACTTCTTTGAGGGGCCACCCCATCTTCTTAGCATTGCTCACGGCCTGGCTGGACACAAGTGTTAGGCCCTGGTGAGAACAGAACAGACACACACTTTATTTTCAGTCTGATTTTGTTCACAATTTCATCGATGTTTGCCAAAGACTAGAACATGGAAAAAAACAAAACAGAGAGAAGTGAAATGGGGAACCTTTTATTGCGACACCAGGAAGAAATTCTTCCCCGAGAGGGCAGGGAGGCACTGGGACAGGTTCCCAGAGAAGCTGTGGGTGCCCCATCCCTGGGAGTGTCCAAGGCCAGGCTGGATGAGGCTTGGAGCAACCTGGGCTAGTGGAGGGTGTCCCTGCCCATGGCAGGGGGTGGCACTGGGTGGGCTTTGGGGTCCCTTCCAACCCAAACCACTCTGTGATGCTATGATCTTCACTGGCTGTCAGCTAGCAAATAACAAAGAAATAAGCAACAATAAAAGAGTTTTTCCTACAGCAAGATCCTTCCTTGCTAATCATTCCACATTAGATCTGCCAGCAAATGCCAGCTGTCCTACACAGGCAGCAACAGAGCTGGAAGGTGCCCAAGGAAGCGTTTCCTGGATCCTAAGTGAGCACAAAGCTGCTGAAGCTTCCGCTCTTCCAACCTGGAGACTACAACTACAAAAGCAAGAATATAAAGCGTTTAAGGGACCAAGCAGCATAAAAAAGCAACTGGTACAACCTACATGCTGGACAGACTCCTAACCATGAAAACAAGAAAGCTTATCTTAAGATTAAAGATTTTGCTGCCACGTGTGGTACTTACCAGGAAGTCATTGCCCAGGCGATACTCTCCGATGCCGTAATTGTAAGTCAATTCTGCAACGAAGTGGTTGTCTTCTGGCCCGTATCCCACCATCGTTTTGCTCCATCTTCCATCGTAAGGGCTGGAACATCCACATTTAATTGTCACGAGTATTACAAATAAACATCAAGCATTAATGTTTCAAGGAAGAAGCGTGTCTCTAGAGAAAGCAAGTGGCACAGGCAATCCAGTAACCTCCCGCCACGCAGGAGCCAATTCCTGTGAAGAATTCCCACTGCGGTTCAAGGCACGCAGCAGAGGGGGAACCCCCTGGTCAAGAGTTTTGACCTTGGGCTGTCATTGATGACCGTGCAATAAAAGCAATTCCACCTCCTCCTTAGCAGCTCACACCCCACGAGCACAGGCTGCCCGTTAGCTGGAATTACACCGGCACCTCCTTACCAAGGAGGCACCAGATTGTAAGATTTCTTTCACTCACAAAGACAAAAGCCTTTGGGGTACCAGGGGGGGTTGTAACTCAACACCCCACATAGCCCCGTGTCTGTAAAAAACCAGTGTAGTTGGGCACAATCCCAGAAAAGTTTGGAAATAATTTTATGTCAGTCTGTAGGTTTAACACAGCGACGCTCGTGTTTCAGTGCAAACCTCGCACCTGCACGCAACGGGGAACTGTTGGTTCCGTGGGAACTACTTCAGAAAAAACCCCAAGCCACCCCCCATTGCACCCATAAAACAGTGACTGGCGGGTGTTTTACGGGAAAGGAAGGAGCGGGGAGGGGGCACTCACCCGTTGCAGCTGGCTTTGCAGCCCTCCTCGAACTCCTCGTGCCTTAGCACCTTACCAATGGGGCAAGAAAGAGGTCAGGGCTGAGGGGCCGCGCTCCCCCTGGCCTCAGCGCTCCCCCCTTGGCCTCAGCGCTCCCCCCTTGGCCTCACTGGCCTCAGCACTCCCCCCTTCACCTCAGTGCTTCCCCCTTCATCTGAGTGGCCTCAGCGCTCCCCCCTGGGCCTCAGCGCTCCCCCCTGGGCCTCACTGGCCTCAGCGCTCCCCCCTGGGCCTCAGTGCTCCCCCCTTCATCTCAGTGGCCTCAGCGCTCCCCCCACTTCGCCTCACTGGCCTCAGTGCTCCCCCCTTCGCCTCAGTGCTCCCCCCTTCATCTCAGTGGCCTCAGCGCTCCCCCCTTCGCCTCAGCGCTCCCCCCACTTCGCCTCACTGGCCTCAGCGCTCCCCCCTTCGCCTCAGCGGCCTCAGCGCTCCCCCCTTCATCTCGGCGGCCTCAGTGCTCCCCCCCAGGGCCTCAATGGCCTCAGCGCTCCCCCTTAAGCCCAAGGCAGCACGGGCGGTCCCGGGACGGGGTGGGGGGGCAAGGCCCGGGGCAGCCCAGAGGCACGACGAAGCCCCCGTCCTCCCGCAGCGCTGGGCCTGGGGAGCCGAGGTGGGCGACATCCCCACACCCCCCCTCCACCCTGCCAGCCCCTCCGCTCACGCTCATGCCCAGCAGGTCGCGGTAGAACCGCGCGGTGCGGCCGCGGTCGCCCACTTTGAAGACGAAGTGCAGCGCCCGCCGAGCCCCCATCGCGGCCTGGTGACGTCACGCTGCGCGCCCGTCGCTTAGCGGTGACGACAGAGCATGGCGGCGCTGGGGAGGCTGGCGCCGGGCTTAGGCCGCTCGCTGCTACGGCGGCCCGGCGGGCAGGGCGAGGCGGCGGCGGGGCGGCGCGGGGTGCGGGCGCTGCGGCGGAGCCCCGTGCGGGTGCTGCCGCCGCAGAAGGAGCGGGTCGCGGCGGCTAAGGCGCAGGAGAGCCCCCGGGAGAGCCCCCCGCTGCCGCCGCCAGCGGTGCAGCGGAGCTCGGCCGGGCCGGGGCTGTGGTACGAGAAGGCGGCGCCCGGTGACAGGAGGCTGGGGTGAGGCGCGGGCAGCAGCGCTGCGAGGGAAGGGGCGGGCCCGGCCGCGCTCAGGGCACGCTTTGGGGCTGGGGGGCTGCGGGGGTGCCCCGCTCCGAACCCGGTGTCGCGTCCGCAGGATTGGCGGCGAGCGCCGTGGGTGGAAGCTGACGCTGTAACGCCAGGTACAGCCGGTCTAAAGATAGCCGGGGGGACGTCCGAGCGATGCTCCGGTACTGCCGGCGGTGTTGGTGTCACAGCCGCTCCCCGGCTTTCCTCTGATTCTCCCCAGAAAGGTGGTGACCATCGCCAAGTCGAAGAAGTTTCGGGATCGTCACGGGAAGGTTCTGCTGGAGGGTCACAGGCTGATCAAGGATGCCCTGGAGGCAGGAGCTGTGCTGCAGACTCTCTTCTTCAGCGCAGTGGGGCACCTGAAGGAGCTGCCGGAGGCACAGCTGAAACGAGCCAACTTAGTTAAGGTGAAATTTGAAGACATTAAGAGCTGGTCTGACCTCGTAACTCCTCAGGGGCTTCTGGGTAAGTTGCCTTAGAAACGGTCACAACACTGCTCGTAGCAACACTTCCTGCACACTGAATAAGTGGATAATGACTCTTCCTTACCTTCCCCTAGACATTCTGGCAGTGTCAGGTGGTATATTTTGAGGAGAATTCCCTTTTATTTGGCCTGCCGTGGTCACTAAGGTGGCTCCTACTACGTACTAGAGGTTCCAACGCTCATGTTTAACAGCACGTTGCTTAAGCTCTGCTGGGAAATAGTGTTCTCCTCGTAAAGCGACAAACTCAAACTTCTTTTCCGAATGCTTTCTCCAGCACCTCTTTAGTGAGATTTGGGCAAGCTGCATCAGACGGCCCCCTCCGTCGGGTGTGTTAGTCAGAAGCCTGTCAGCATTTTGTCTCCTCAGGGATCTTTTCCAAGCCTGACCATGCCAAGATATCTTACCCTGCCGCTCAGCTAACCTGCTCCTTGCCGCTCTTCCTCATCTGCGACAACGTCCGAGATCCGGGAAACCTGGGGACTATCCTGAGATCTGCAGCGGGAGCAGGCTGCAAGAAAGTGCTGCTCACCAAAGGTAAGAGCCTTTCCCTGGGGAAGGAAAGTTTGGTGTGGGGGTGAGGCAGGGAATAAGAGGCACCTGAAGATGCTCCCGAGAGGTTGTAAGCAGTGCCCAGCCCAGGCACACTTTGCTGCGGGAAGGGGTGGCTGCTGAATCAGTCTTCCTGGGACCCACTGCACTGTCACCGTTTTCTCCCCTTCTGTCTCAGGCTGTGTGGATCTGTGGGAGCCAAAGGTGCTGCGTGCAGGCATGGGTGCTCACTTCCGTGTGCCCATCGTCTCCAACCTGGACTGGGAATCTCTTCCCAGCAATATTCCTGCCGGCGTCCAGGTCTGCGTGGCCGACAACAAAGACCCAGGCGCTCAGGCTGAGAGCGTGTCCGTGCCGATGGGAGCCCGCGGGGCTGGCTCTGCTCCCGATGCTCCCTCTAAGCACCAGGACGAGGAGGGGGCGGTGGGTGTCTCCATCCCAGAGCTGGCCACGCAGTGTTACTACGAGAACTGGACACGGGCTCCAGTGGCGGTGGTGATCGGCGGAGAGACCCACGGCCTGAGTCCAGACGCGTATCACCTCGCAGCCAGCACCGGGGGGAAGAGACTGGTCATTCCCGTGGTGCCAGGCGTGGACAGCCTGAACTCCGCTATCGCTGCTGGCATCGTGCTCTTTGAGGGGAAGAGGCAGTTGCTGCGGAGGCACAAGCAGGAAGAGGAAAGGCAGAAATTCCCCCTAGTGGGCTGAACTGCCGAGGTTTGGGTGCTGAAGAAGCATCTCTTCCCCCTGGCAAGCTGTAAAGCTAATAAAACTGCAGCTCAGGCTGTTTGGTTTGCAGTAAATGAGCGTTGAACAGCCCTGGCAGTGCTGGAGCTGTGCCTGGATGTGACTCCTGGGCGAGCCTGCGGGCGCTCTGGCCGCACGGTGATGCTAGTGAGAAGGGGAAGGGTGCGAGTCCTCCCCTTGCCAGCAGCCGCTGCCCGGCTTTTCTCACTCTCACCCAGGCTGGGGAGGCCTCGGGTCCCTCGCTGCGGGGTCAGGGCGCAGCTGCCGCAGCCAAGATGCTGCCGACAACGTGTGTCCTTCCTCTTGCAGCGCTAGGCTGCGCGGCCTGGCTGCTGCTGGTGGTTTTGAGGTCAAAAATGCCGAATAGCGGCCACCTGAATGGGTCCTGCCTGTGCTTACCCAAGGGCTGAGCGGCACAGTGACCTGTCCTGGGTGCTTGGCATGCCAGGCTGGCCCTGGGGCTGCCGTGTGGGGTGTCCCAGCTCCGGCACTTGCACAGTGCCGCTGCCGGGGGATGTTCCCACGCAGCCGCCCAGGTACCGCTCGCTCCGGGAGCTGGGCCTTGGCGTGGATGAACTGGGAAGGAGGTGGGGAAGGAGCTGCGGGCACTGCCTCTGGCTGTGGCCATCCCTGGAGGGGAAGAGGCACTGGGCCCCAGGGAAGGAGACCCCGGGGCCTGTCTCCGCCTCCTCAAGGGCAACGAGTCAGCTCGCAGCCATGCACCTCCGCGGATCCGGGATGAGCCACGCAGCCCTGGTCCCGCTGGAGGCTCCTGCCCAGGTGCACAACGGTCCGCATCGCTGGCAGCTGCATGCTGCAATGTCCAGGGGGGAATTCTCAGCCACTGCTGCACAACCAAATGCTACAGACCCCGTGGTCCCAGCCTGGCTGTCGTCTTTCAAACCACAAACCCAGTGGAACTGTCCCCCAACCTGTGCCTCAACCTGAGCCCAGCCCCGCACAGCTCACGGCACGAGCCCTTGACCCTGCGGTAGAGGGTAGCTCACCAAAATGGGTATTTTCTCAAACTTATCATCGCCACTGAAGGGGCTAGGAATTAATTTAGGGTTGGTGGTTCGCAGCCCAATGCCCAGGGAGGGGTGGCAACCCGCTGCTGCACACCTGCTCCTGCCCCAGCCCAGCCGCACACAGCCCCATCCAGCCGCGCCGGCCCGCCCGGCTCAGGGGTCAGCGAGCTGGGAAGCGCTGCTCCTCCTCGACCAGCTCCTGATGAATCACCAGCTCACAAGTCAGTTCATCGGCACCGAACACGAGAGCCTCCAAAACATGCAAAGCACAGCGGGGATTGAAAGCGGGGCCCGAGCGAGCGCCAGGGCCTTTGTGCAGCCAAGGCCACCCCACACGCTGGGCTCTGGGGAGCAGGACAGCCTGGGGCAGTCTGGGCCCAGCGAGGCGCAGGCGGGGAGCACCCCACCGGCTGCCAAACCCAGGCTTCTTCCCGCCTGCGGGGCACCAACCCACGCCAGGGCGAGCAGGCACAGGAGGGGCTGCACTAGCCCAGGGAGGGGAACACGCCGCCCCGGCTTGGCCACCAGGAGCTGCCGGCACCAACACCTACCCATGGGGTCCCACAGGGGTCCAGGCGGCTCCCTCTCCCCGACGGCGGGACGTGGCAATCGGCACCTCGGGGGTGAGGTTATTCTAACGGTTTTATTACAAAGTTCCAATCACCATGTACAGTTTTTACAATGTCACTTTTCGGGGGGGGGGGGGTGTTTCGGCTGTGCTGCTTGGGTAGGGAGGGGTTTTTTTGTTGTTGTTGGGGGTTTTTTGGTTATTTTTCTTAAAGAACAGCACCATTAACGTTGGGTTTGGGACACACTTACGAATAAACAGCTCAATCAACTAACACAGAGGGGAGAGGACAATTCATACCAGAGAGAGGGGTGACAGCACGACGGAGAGAGGTGAGGGCAGCCCGGTGGTGATCCTCCTCCTGGCTCAGGGAGGGAGGGAAGGAGGGAATTCCCACCCCAGGGATGGACCCTGACAGGTGCAGCCAGCACCACCTAAGGCTGACGGTGCTTGGAGCGGGAAACCCACCCGGAAAGGTCTCACCCCCAGGAGGAAGAGCTCGGCTGCGCTGCGGGTCTTTCAGAGGTTGTCAGCAGTTAAGACTTTGTCTCGGCCTCATCGGGGCACTCGCGTAGGAAAGGAGCCGGGGTCAAGGGGAGTTTCCTTATTGCTTCCTTAAAGTCATTTAGTCAGCAGGGGTGGGAGGGAAGGGGAGAAGGGGGAGAAGGAGAAGAAAAGAGCCCCGAGAACCCCATCCGCTGCCTGATGCATACGTTGGGAAGAACACCATGCAAAAGGGTCTGCCTGCTAGCTAGTGCGGTGTATAAAATAACGATACGGTAACAGTTCTGGCCTGGTTATTAGAGAATATATCACCATGAAGCACAAGCGAAGTCTCCAAACGCCAACGACTCCCTGCTGAAAGTGCGTCTCGAGGAGTTTGCTTAGGAGAAGGATTCACTGCGTAAAACAAGGCACCACAAGAAGGTTGGATACTGGGTCGGGCGTGAGGACACGCTGGAGAATCCACGAGCGGCGGAAGAGAGACCTAGTTTTAAATAACGTCTGTGGGTGCAGAAGCCGCCTTAGATGGGCTCGGGTTTTAGCTTGTCTGCTAGAAAGTCGCTGACAAAGGCTTCCACGATCTCGGGTGTGATCTCCTCCACATCCATCACGTATTTGGCCCGGGCCGACATGTCCAGGATGGTGAGCAGGGGCGCAGCCTCGGGCAGGTTGGTGTAATCCCGCAGGGAGTCGGTCATGTCGTCCTGGAGGCCAAAATGAGAGGGAGAGAGGAGCCATCAGCAGGGCCAGGACAACCAGGAGCAGTTTGCTGCTTCCACACCGTGCTCCAGCCCACGGATACCTCCCGAGCGCTTGCACCTTGCACCGGCACTGTGGGACCGCAAGCACAGCGGGCAGCAACCCGTGTCAAAACCAAACTGGGCTATGTATCCCAGGCTGGGATGGGACCACACACCCCTCCAACCCTTTCCGCACAGAGCACAGCTCCCAGCACCCCCAGACTGACCCGCCACACTAGGCCACCCCAGAGCCTCTGGAGCAGGAGTGATTTTGGCACCTGCAGCTCAGGAGTTGGGAGCAAGCGCCGAAAGCGGGGGTTCACCAGCTCTCTGCCAGCACAGCCACGGACAGGCCGCTCAGCGGGGTCAAAGCCGAAGGGACCCGGGTGCATGCCCGGAGCAAACCAGAACCCAGGAATGGGACAAAGACCCTCGCTCTGAACCAAAGCCGAGCCCCCACCAACAGGTGCCAGCGTCCATGAGCACCCACAGAGGCCGCAGGGCTCCCCAGCAGCAGGCTGCTTGCAGGGGGGGCCGGCTGCCCTCCCCTCATCCAGGCACAGCGCGGCTCTGGGCAAAGGGGAAAAAGCGAATTTGGCTCTGCCAAGGCTGGGCAATGCACAACCCGGCGCTGGGGCCATTCATCTCCCGCTGCCCGCCAAGCCCACAACGCGCGGCAGCCAGAATGGGGCGTTTCTCCAAGCCCCCTTCCCGGGACTGTAATGGAAATCAATCAATCCAGTGGCTCTGCAGCGCGTGGCGGCAGCTGGAGGAGTAACTCCTGTCGCGCCTCCCCTTCCATTGCAGGGGTTTTCTGGTGCAGCTGGACCACGTGGCAGGGAAGGGCGAGCGGGGCTGGGCCCACCGCCTCGGGGCCGGGGAGCTTGGCTGCCCCCCATCCTCCCCACCTCCCAATCGAGGCGTTGGGATGCCTCGTCCTTTATCCGATTGTTGCAAAGGGACCAAAAAATGGTTTTAATCAATGCAAAATCAGCCCAGATTCCACCGAGAGAGGAATGGGAGGCGCCTGCTCCGGCCATGGCCAGGCTGCTTTGTGCATGGGGGCCAGCGGAGACCCGGGGCCAGCGCTCCCAGCTATTGAGGTGACGGATGAATGGGACGTGCCGGACGCTCCCCATTCTTCGGCCCAGCCGCCGCAGGGACGTCGGGAGCTGGATGAATAGCGGCAATGTTTCAGCTACAGCCAGCGAGCAGGAGGGAAACGGTTCGCAGGCTCTGGGGGAGGGGGGCAGGTCCTGGACCCTCCCAAAATAGCCTTTCCAACAAGGGGCTTATTCAGGGGCACGGGGCTGAGCTGGGATGCTGAGACCCGTTACGGCAGTGAGAGCGGGAATGCCTGCCCAGAGGGGCTGCGGGAGGCGGCAGTGGGGGCTCGCCTGGCAGGGGGGCCCAGGGTGCGGCGGTGGGGACCCTTTTGTGCACACGGCGGCTGCGCAGGGCCCTGTGCAGGGATGGAGCAGGCGCACGGATGTGCCGCAACTGCCACCTGCCCAGGCCCTGAGCAGCACCTCAGGAGGGCACCTGCAGGCCTGGGCTGGGGACTGGGAGCCTTTTTGACCCTTACACAAAACCTTCCTCATTTGTAAGCCCTGTAGCAGGGCAGAGTGCCTGCACAGCAGAAAGGGAGGCCAGAAGTCCCATCTCCTATTTTCTCGAGCAGATCCCTGGCTCTGAGCATCATCCCAGCCACCACAGCGTGGCCAGCTCAGGAAACAGCTCTCATTTCACAGGGGGACAGGCAGGTGCTGCAATGCCATGTCCAGCTGAGCCCCACGGCACAGTGGAGCTGGGGCACCCGTGCCAGAGCCAGCATAGCCCCGCGCCACTCTGCTGCTCCCAGAGCAGCCCCTGCTCACTCCCAGCAGAGGTTTTGTCCAGCATCACACACACACACAGAAACAAGGGCAGTGCTGGCTGGGCCAGGATGAAACCCAAACTGGCTCCTCTCGCCCTGACCAGCCACTTTCCTGCCCACGGAGCCTCAGGGTGGCAACTCCCGCTCCTTCACACCTTCCTCAGCCCCTCTCTGCCCTCCCTCGCACGCTGTCAGGCTTTTCCACCTCTAAGCAAACGCAGCCAGGATGCCTTTGACAGAAGCAACATCCAGCAAGGAGTGCAGAGCCTGAGTCAGGACTCAGGTCTGCTTTTGCTCCACAGTCCCTGACTAGATGCAGCAGCTCCGTGCCTCAGTTTACCCCCCTGAAAGGCAACGACAGCAGTACCCAACCCAGCTCAGTCCTCGTACGAAGACACAGCAGGATGCAGCCCTGCACTCTCCTCCCACTTACCTCGCCCGCCACGAAGAAGAGCAACGGTGCCTCCTCCTCTTTGGCTTTGTACTTGGCAATGATTTTTTCAGCTATGGGCTGAATCAGTTGTTTCGCTGCCTCCGACTCTCCGTCATCCTCTGAATCTGCAGGGCACAGAGACGGGGAGACAAAACAAAAGAGGCAAGGCAAAAGAGGAGGTTAGGATCAAACGGATGCAAACCGGCCGGGTGCTGGCAAGTCTGTCCCACAGCACCACCACGGAGAAAAATGGAGCCCGGATGCACAGCACGAACTTCAAAGCCGCGCGGTTCTGTAGCAATTAGGGAGCAGCTGAAACGTGCTTTTCATGTGAGACAGGGAAACACGTAACAGAAGAGCAGCTCCTGCTCCCGAAATACTTCACTGCTCACTCCCTGGTGCCACTGCTGAAGCGCAGGGACAAACAGGCACAAAAAAGACGCTTTGCAGTTTGAGAAGCGTCGGAGTGTTTTGAAGACCAAACGAACGTGCTGATCTGAGGCTGCCTGCCACCCCCTGCCCGCCACCCACCAGCCCTCCGCCTCGGGACGGCTGCTCGGCAGCTTTTCTGCTCGAGTCTCCGCGGCGGCAGAGCTGTGAAGGCAGCTTTGATTTGACAGAGGTAGAGTAGAAAGAGATGGCAACATCAATCAAACGCCAGCCACCACTGAAGTTCAAATAGTGAGCTGGAAAGAGGAGAGACTGCGTCCTTGAGCAGCACGGAGATGAAATGTCTTCAGTTCGGGGACAACTTTTGGCATTAAAAAAGTCAGAAGGCAGAAGAGAGGCCCCTGGTCTCCCCATCACATCAAGCTCTCGTGGTCCCTGATGTAACCCCCCGACATGACCAGTCCAGCCCCCCGCTGGGACAGGCACTGCCCACACCCTCAGCGCGCTCTGCCCTTGCTCTGTGCTTCCCTGCCCTCCTCTCCGGCTTCTCCAAGCAAAACAGGGGATGCCAGAGATGCTGCAGGCTGCGTTTTGGGGTCTGTCTTCCATGCAGGACAGTGATAAATACGGAGAGTTGTGGGGTGTCTGCAGGGATTGATTCTTCTCCAAACAACCGCTGCTGGCGGCACTCCAGGCAGCCTGCACACTCTGGCTAACCTAGCCCTCAACTCTCCAGGGGCGGACGTAGATCAGCCGGGATTTATTCACAACCGGCTCTTGCTAAGCCGGTCTCCCAGCAGGACATGGGCTGATCAGGAGCCCCCATCCCTGATTCCTGCCTCGGATGCAGCACCAGCTTTGTCTCAGGCCCAGCATATCACCAGCGGGTTTCACGGAGGCCAGGCACCCCCTCAAGTGCCGAGCTAGAGCCGGAGAGCACTCTCCCGACGAGCTGTTTGCAGCTAGGTGACAGGAAAACTTTGCTCCGAGCAAGATAAAAATAACTCTTTCCAGAGGCCTGCAGCGCCGGCCCCAATCAATCACCCTTGGCACGGCCAGCCGGTCCTCCCCGCGCGAGGAGAATATTTTTGGCTCTGTGCTCACGTTCCCCCGCTGGGCTACGCTGAATAAATAATCAGGGTCAAAAGGAAATCTGAAAGGGAAGAAGGGAAAGAGCGAGAGACATGTTATCAGCGCTGCAGAGAAGGGTGTGCTGCTCACAAAGGCGTGTGAGGAAGTGGGAGATGAGCCCTGCCCCGGGCCAGGCCCCTCGCACACCAGCAGGCTCAGAGCAAGGGGGACTTCTTAAGCACACCCCCACCGCAGCTCTTCAAGGGACAGCTAAGCTCCTCCAGAGAGTCCAGGACCCCCCGGCTTGCTCCCCGGGATGTTGTGTGCACCCCCCTACCCGCCCCTGGGGCTCAGCATGCTGCACAGTTCATCCCGGCCACGGCCCTGGCCTGATTTAACCGTCCGTCGCTGGCAGGGAAGCGATGAGGAATGAGCCAGCTGTGCTTCGGATGAGCTCCAGGGCTGTTTCCAACCACAGAGGAGCTTCATGTGTGAGGAAGCAGTGGAAGAGGGACAGGAGCTTTGAGAAAAAGCCTGCCCTGTCCTCAGCCAGCACCCCACGGGGGGCAATACCCAAGGACCAGAACACAAGAGGCTCCTCTGACGCTCACAGCCCTGCTCAGCTCAGGGATTCAAGCACAGAGCTTCCATCCCTCCCAAGATGCTTCCTCTGCCTCCTCTGGAATGTCACATGCACTTGAAGTTCCCCCTCCAGAAAAGCCTCTCCTGTGTCCCCCACCACCAGCCCTGACAGTGTATTTCTCATACTCCCCAATGCCTGATCAGCGCTGCCCTCCACAGCCCCCGCTGAACCATCTTTGACACCACAGCTCCTCCCCGCTGCCAATCGCTCCTCCACCGCATCCCTCGGGTGCTGGGCTGGAGCTGCAGAGACCTGCAGGCACGGGCAGGCTCTGGCAAATCCCTGGGAGCTGCAGCAGCCCATTTCTCTGGTATGGGCAAGGCTCCAGGTCCGTTAACCGCCTTGAATCCTTCAAGAGGACTCCACTGGGACCTCTGTCTCCCCATGGCCTCTCTGGAGCCCATAGCATTGCTCCTGGTGATGGAAAGGGGCTGATGTCCCTTCCCACGGACACAGTCAGCACCGGAGGCAGGTTCTCAGCCCCGTGGCCAGCTCTAGCCGAGCTGGCAGGTAGCCCAGCCCCTTCCCAAGCACAGGCTCTGCTCTCAAAGCAGCAATGCTCCATACCTACAAAGAGAACGAGGCAGGGGCCCTCATTCAGCTGCACGGCGTTGGAGTCCGTCAGCTCCAGCACGGGCTTGGGATGCCAGGGGAACTCGCGGCACTCGATGTCGTTCAGCACCTCCACGCGCCCCTGCCGCGTGATCACTTCTCCCTTGGAGTCCAGGACAATGAGAGTCGGGATGCCTGCGACGGAAGAAAAACAGGGAGGGTCAGCCAAAGCGCGAACCGGCCAGTGACAGGGCGTGGGGAGCAAGGCCTTTTCCTATCACCTCTGTCTCTGGCAGAAGCCCAGCGACACGCTGCTGCCTCTCTGCAGCCCATGCAGGGTGTGGGAATCGGGGTCCCTGGGTCCTGTTTCCGTCCTAGCAGAGCGCTGTAATTCAGCAGCCAGAGCAGGAAGCTGGGAGACAGGCTCTGGTATTGCCTGCCTTTCCCTGCCCGAGTGCAGGCAGGGGTCACCGCTGCCTGACGCTGATGTTCCTGGATGCAGATCCCACGGTGCCCGTGCATGGAGAGGCAGAGCAGCACTGTCCTGCAGCACCGTGGGCACAGTTCCGAGTCGTGGCTGCCGCTGGAAGAGCCTCAGTTCACAGGAACACGCACACAAACCTTTCTGCAGGGCGGACTGCAGACAACGGCAGCCAGGAAGCAGGGTGTGTTCATATATTTTGCAGCCACGAACTCCTTCATGAACCCCCGCGCCCCTTCTCGGCGCTAACCGCCCAGCCATTCCCAGAGCACAGGGATGCGCCTGGCAAGTCATGAACGTGATTACCTGGTTCAGACACTGTTCCGCACCACCCGAACCCAGCAACACAGGCACTCAACGCTGCTGGTGAAGGAAAGGCCCCTGGATCAGCACTAATGATGGTGATTCAGTGCTCAGGGCCAGGGATGTCCCCAGGAACACACAAGAGAAAGCACATGCAAGTGAAGACGGAGCGGGATCACGCACACCAATGCCAGGAGACTCTGACACACGGCTAAACAGCCTGCAACGCTTGCAAAGGAACCTGGCATCCACCTTGCTTGGCTGCTGCCCTCGCAGAAGGGAAGCGAGTGTGCTTGCAGCAGAGATTTAGCCCAAGTCACCTACTCAAACCTGGCCAGGCCAGCAGTGAGGCAGGGTGGACACCAGCTGTCCCACCTGATAAGGCACCGGAGAGGCTTTCCGGCCACAAAACGGCCACAGGAGAGCCAACAGGAGCAGCTCACATTGGTGACTTCATCTGGAAAGCACACCATTCCTCTCTCATCAAGGAAACAAAGAAACATCCCATAAGGAAGGAAGAGGGGAGAGTTTGGAATCAGGCCCCATGAGACACATGAAGTGACCAGTGTTAGTGCCGGGTGCTGCTGTCTCCATCTCGCCACGCCGGCTTCAATCCGCTCGCTATCCAGCATCTCCTCCTTCACCAGCAACATTCCCTGAATCACAACTGGCAAACCGAGGCAACTCAAATCCTTCTGCCCTCATCCAAAGGTGCATTTTAAAGCTCATTTGTTAGAAATACCCTGCAGAGCCATTCTCTGAGCAGGGGAGACCCAGTGTGCTTGCCCTGCCGGACTCCTGGCACTGTGCTCTTGTGTTTGTACAACAGTGGGTTACTCACAAGCTCCCTGAATTCTAGGCATTTCTCTAGGAAATACAGGCCGTTGTCTGTCCCACGCCTGCCTGCAGGTCCAGGCGAGCAGCCGCATTCCCCTCATTCCAGCCTGGCAGAGCCACTCACATTCCTGCCGGGGCTGCACACTCCTGGCTGGTGCAAGAGCAGCAGTGCAGGAACGCGCCCGATGGCTGGGCTTGCAAATCCTACAGGTATGCCAAGAAAACCATTTTGTATCACAAAAAGGCTTATTCATTACCTGCCGGTGTTCTGAACAGCTCTAGGGCAGGGATGGGTTAAACAGACTGGAAGGAATTGGGAGATCTTACTCTGGCCCTACCCAGCAAGGCACAAACTGAGAAACACTCGGTGATCAGCATCCTACATGCTTCGGATCTGTACCCATTTATGATTCCCAACCCCATCCCAAATGTCTGCCTTTCTGTCCTCTCCAGACCTGCATTATACATGAGCGATCAGGGGCTCCATCGTTCAAAGCATTTCGACTTTACTCCATTTGCACACGCGGGGACACACGCGAAGGCACCCAGCCACTAAGACCTCCAACTGCAAGCCGACTCCGAAAACAGAGGGTCTTTAAGATAACTCATCCCGGGCTTAGTACTCAGGAAACGTTAAGTAACACATCAGAAAACTTGGGGCTGGGTTTTCAGCCTGTTAGGAGGTGCACGATGTGCGCTGGGTCAACCCCTGCACCTTTTACGCTGCGCCGGAGGGTTCTCACCAGCCACGAAGCTCTGGACCCGCCGGCGAAGGCTGCGGCTGCCACAACCCGTCTGCTCCCAGTCCCAAGCATCGCTGCCCTCTCTCCTCCGCTCCTTCCTGCACATCCCCAGCTGGGTCCCTGGGGTTAGGACACAGCCTTACCAGGCTCACGGCGGCATCCCGTAGGATCAGCTGTGTCTTCCCCACCAAACACGTCCTCTTTGCGCAGGATGCAAAACATCAGGACCAGGGGAACCGTCCTTAACCTTATTCACACCCACTAACCCCAATACTTCCCCCCCTGTCCCCCTTCCGTACTCATCCCAGCCACTATTTGTTATTTTAGTGCCTTTTGGGCGCTTTGGTAATTGCCATGAGTCATAACAGCAGAATTTACTCATCAAGAAGAATCCCAGATCCGACACTCTGCAATGAATATTGTATAAGCTCGGATGAGAATTAGCATAGACGGGCTCAGTGTGATTTTATGCGTTAGAAAATGGATTCGGCTCCCACGGGGCTAGCGTTTTATGGAAACACAGGGGCCAAATGATTTGTTACTGAACCTGGTGATACATTAACTTATTTAGATATGAAAACCCATATCCAACATGGAAATCTCCTCTGCATTAAGTCTGTTGGGTGAGCAATCAAAATCGAGGTGAAGCAAACACTCAGAATGCACCACCACAGGACGGGAGGTGGGTTTGATTGCTCTTTTTTCATCTTTTCAGAAGAAAACGCCAGAAACCTGGTACAAGAAGCCTCCTGTAACAGCGACATCCAGGCTCATATCAGCCAGGCTGTGAGAGTGACCTGTGGGTCTGGGATAAAGCACGGGGCACGAGGGAAAACAACAGTTTTTGGAAGTTCCCCCAAGGGACTGCAAATCCCAGAGTCACCATGGAGTCCACGCGGAATATTCATGAACGCAAAAAGTCTCATAAGACATACAACGAGGGGCGATTCCTAGCCTAGTGTACAATTTATGCCTGCTGCCCCTCCCATCCGAGGGAAAGCCAGCGTCAGGGGATTCCACCTGAGGCAGGACACGCAGAGAGGAAACTGCCCGCACAACAGAGAATTATTTCTGACCAGCCACGACATAAGACATGACTCTTTCTCAAGATAGTGCTGCACCCAGAAGCAATTTAATAGAGGTGGGTAGGGTACAGCCCGCTGACTGTGCAGGGGTTATGAATGGAGGCATTCAAGTCAGCCCAAATAAAGGCCAGTAACTCAATTTACATCTTACACTGAGTTTTTGAATGCTGCGGGGGCCAACACGGGACTAAAACAACAAGAGATTTGACTCTCTTGCTGCTTCCCACCCCTCAGCTTCTCCCGGCCCTACAAAAACCAGTGGAAAAAACACTCCACGTGCACATTGTGCTCCCAAGCCAAGGCACCACCAGGATGGTAACCTGGCCCTGAACGGGCTCCACGCTCGCACTGGTGCGTCGGTGCAGCTCCCAAGGGGGATCTGAAGACGCTTGGCAGCATCAGAGCCATGCATCCGGGGAAAGGAAGATGAGATTACATGGATCTGTATCTTCGTTTAGGTGGAATAACCACCAGTGGTGACGAGCTGAGCCCATGACATCTAGCTCTGTTGGCAGAAAGCTTTCGGCACAGCTGGTGCAGCAGCCTGCTGCGAAAGCCGGACTGCAAACAGGCGGGTGACCCCAAAGTCGGCACGGAGGATCCCGAGGCGCTGCTTGTGCAGGGATCAGCGAAAACCTGGAGACCCAGGAGCAGCGCAAGAGTTCACCTATAACACAACCAGTGCCCTAGAACGCTGCAAGCAGCACCCTGCTCCACCCCGGGCCACGTCTGGGAAACAGAGCCCAGCCCAGCATGGCAAAGCCTGTGAGGTGCCGGGGTGGGAAGGGAGGGGAGATGGCAACGGTGGGTGCAGGTTTGTCTGCCTCCACATTTCAGTGTGACTTTGCGGGATCACAGTTCATCCTTGTGGAGAGGCTCCCACTTCACAGGAAAACCATGACAGATAAGCAGAAGGGTTTGCACTCAAACATGCCCAAATCCCAGGGTCAGCGTCCCTGGGAGAGCAGCTGAAATGCAGGGGTAATACGGGAGCTTCCCTGGCAAAGGAAGGGGGTCAGGGCACAGAGGAACAACAAATATTTACATTTTCAGGTCAGCACAAAATGTAGAGACATGTAAGGAACCAGCAGCTGGAGTCAGAGGGCAAGCTGTTGTCACCGTTTCCCTAGCTACACTATGCCTGGTGCTCAAGTATCCATGTCTGGACACCTTATTTACAGAAAGTCCCAGTGAAACTGGCAGCAGTCCCGCAGCGCTCAGCTGAAATCGGCACCGGAGAGGTCTGCGAGCAGGCCAGGGAAAAGACGGATTAATTTGGCAAGCTCTTGCCTCATGGGAAGGTAACTGAGCAGCAAACTGACGGCTATTTAAAGCAGGCGCGTGGTTATTCCTGATTTAAGGTCAGGTGGCAGATCTGAACAACAGCACCTGAGCTCACACCAGAAAGGGTGTAGAGAGAGAACGCCAAGGAGGGATTATTTCTCCTGCCACTCTCCCCAGGGCCTTGGCCACCTTTGGCAACACTTCTCCGCCCCTGTGGACTGCATTACCCCTCTGCCAGCCTGCGCCCACCCCACCGACGCTGCCTGGAAATGGGTAAGAAACAGGCACGTTGCAAGCAAGACCCTTTAACTACAGGGAGAAACTAGGTAGAGCAGACCTCCTTGCAGGTTAGTCACCTTGCACGTCTCTGTGCTGCAGTTTGCCCCCTGCAGGAACAAGGTGCCAGTCCCCAGGAGGGCTGCTGTGAGCTTTTATCATCTTTGTGACTCTTTAAAGCCACCCAGACAGACAAGAGTCTCTCCCCTGCCCGTTCCGAGCAGCCGGGGCTGCTGGAATTCTGGCACTGGCACGTACAGTAAAAGCAGAGCCACGGTTTACATCAAACACGCACTCTTCTGTAATTCATGTCACTAACATAAACCAGATGCCATCTTCCTTCAGGCTCTGCAGAGAATGATGGCCTGCCTTTGCGTTACATAAAACAGCAAGAAAATGAAATCTAAACCTTCAAGAAAAAAAGCAAAATAAATAAATCAGTAATTAGGCAAAAAACATTTAAGCCAAGAACAGCTTCCAAGTTTCCAGGAAGAATTAGGTTGTTTATGGAAGTCCTGTTTCAACTAACAGCCTGCCTGGCAGGTGGTAGGAATGTGAGTTTGTGGAGAGCAGAACCATGAAGTGGCTCTGCCTGGGGCACTGTGCTTTGCTGCTTTCTTGTTGTAGTTAAACAAGAGGAGACATTACAGATATCCAACAAAAGGAGCAGGAAGGAGAGCTGTGCATCAGTGCGGCCTTTCCTACCTTGTATGCCGTAGAGTCGATTCAGGCGGGACCGTCTGGCCTCATCAGCGTATGGCACAGCTACCCAGGGCATCTCGCTGAAATACTGCTTGAAGGAGTCCTCTGACCTGTGCCAGGGGAACAGGGGGTGGGATCCAGAGTTCAGCCCCTCTGCCTGCCAGGCTTCTTCCTCTTCTTATTAAAAACCTGACCTGCAAAGCTCTTTATCCCTTCCACCAAAGCCTGCCTGTAAGGGCTGCTGGCAGACACAACCTGGGGAGCGTTACACCAAATTTAAAGCCCTCAGTCCCTCAAGAAGAGGTCCATGGTGTGTTTTTTCCTGATAGAATATTTCAAACTCTCTGGGGCATCTGAATGTCAACCCATGGTGACAGCAGCAGCTCCAAGCGTCCTTCAGACCTCAAGATACACGAGCCACAAAGCGAGATACAGAGCTGCTCCACGGACAGAGCCTGCTCTCAGCCCACTGCTGCCCTTTGAAACCCCCGTCCAATCAAGCCAGCAATGCTCATCGCTTCCCAGAGTGGGGGCAGCCAGCTCTGCCCGCACAGGGCATTAGCACTTCCTTACCTGTCTGCGCTAACGAAGAGTATCTCAAACTTCTGGCCTGCCTCCTTGATTTTTCGGTAGGACTCCACCAGGACCCTTGTGAGGCTTCGGCACGGCGGGCACTGCAAAACACAACACACGTGTAAGGACATCATCTCCTCCCGAGGGACAGACCCACATCCGGCACATCCAGATGACCTAGTGCCCATGAGAAGGCAGACACGACTTCACCTCTGCCGGCATGCCAGGCAGCAGCCCTGGACACAGCTGGGGCTTATGGCCCGTGAGTTGCTAACAAAACCTCTTCCATTGTTAGAATCTGACCACTTTTCCCCTTCTGAGGGGCCAGCTGAGGATGACAAGCCACTGCAGTGCTGCGCCTTCTTCCACAATGGCCGGAGCACTTTAACTGCTTCAACACCAACCAGCCCGAGGTCTTCACTCTCCCAGACAGCTCTGCAGCGAGAGCTGCAGGGGGATCCCCTGCACCCCTGAGCTCACTGCAACTGCTCTGCAAAGCGCCTACTACTCACCCAGTGCGCAGAGAAGTAGACCCCAACATGAGAGCCCTCCAGGGCGTTGCTGTCTAGCGTCTGGCCGTTGTTCCTTAGCAGAGGCCCAGCAACAACTTCACTGAAGGGTTTTGGCCCCCAGGGGAACTCCAGACCTGGAAGAGGGGTCAGGATGAGGATGGAAAGAAAACACAGAACAGCAAGATGCACAAGAAGCTTTTACAGTTTCATAAAGTTCCACCAAAAAAACCATCCCGCCTTCTGCAGAGATATAGGGGAGCTGGAGAAGCCAAACTGCGCCAGAGCCAGGGCCACCTCTCTCTCACAGGTAGGCTGCACCGGAGTGCGAGCCACAGCACCTTCAGCTTGACAAAGCCTGCTCAGGTTTTGTGCTTGACAAGGCATCTTTTCCTCATCAAAAGCGTTTGTTTTAACAACAGAGGGCAAGGTGGTACGTCCTCAGGAATGCAGTCAGACTATTTGCCTTGTACCGATACTCACCATCTATTTTTATATATATATGTATTTATTTATAAAACATAACATATAAGAGATGCTTTATATATATATACAAAAACCTATATATACACTAGAGTAAGTCTCTGCACCCCAAAGCAAGCATGTGTGCGTACACACAAACACATGCTCCGCATCATCTGCTGCCAGATCCCGGAGTAATCAATCTGTGTATTCAGCCAGAGAGCAGGAAACATCCCAGATGGCTCAGGCCACAACATGTACTTGCTGCACAGACCCTGCCATCCGAATTAAAGACCCAGTCACCACGCTCGGTATCTACTGCACGAAGAAACGACGAGCCGGTAATAGGTGTGCACGGACCAGCTAGCAGCTGAATGATGGGTGTGCAGGGTCTGTGAGTAAAGGCACACATTATGCTCACTTTGGATTTTCCAAATTGGAGGAAGATGGATTTAGAATCAACCCCTAGCACAGCAAACCTCAAGAAATGGAGAATGGCACCATCTTTCTGCTGTGTTTGTAAATAACGCAGAATTCACTATCCTAACAGAATGAGATGTCAGTGACAAAGTCCCACCCAGTATTTTGGGAGGATTCTGCTCCCAACATATAGAAGAGTCTGGGTCCTCAGTCCATGTGCCTCCATCAGGGAAAAATCCAAACTTAATGTTTCAGTTAGTCTAACTTTTTCCTCATTAGCACTTCAGACAAAAATCCTGGAGGGTAAATCTTTGTTCTTTTCAACAAGCAAAACCAAAACACAAGATCTGGCAGGAACAACGCAGAAAATTTTACACTGAAAATAATACAGTGCCTTGATTAGTTAAGTATGACAATAGTTTGTTCCCTCCCCCCCCAGGCAGTTCAAAATGAACTGAAGTGAAAGGGCAGCTCTGTGCCCACGTTGCTGTGGCACACAGGACTCCAGGCCTTACCTTCTGGGTCATCTCGGATGACCAGGAGGCCATTCCTGCAAACCACCTTCCCGGTAGAGGCATCGATAAATATCAGGGAAGGAATGTTGGAGACTCTGTACTTGTTCCACAGCTTCAGCTGTAACAGAGAGAGGGAGGGTAGAGAAGAAAGGTAAACTTGGCAGCGTGAAGAGGAAGATTTTGGAGCATTAGCATCTTTCAGACCAGAGCTAAGTGAGGAAACAGAGCTGGTGCTTTAGCAACGTGTGTGAAGGCACGTGAGGGCATCTCTCCAGAGCTGCCGGGCCAGCCTGGACCTCTGGCACCCGCAGAGACTCGCTCCAACACCACCAACCCCCTCGGTACCGCAGGCAAGACCACGGTTTGTCCCACACGTGCTGCGGGCTTGCCTGTGAGCGCAGGTAAAGCTTCCCCTGCTGCTGCATTTGTCTCTTTGCAAGAAAAATGGGGAAATATTTCCCATACTTTGAGGCCTTTGTTTAGAAGATACGGTGAGCACAAATACCTTTAATGCCACTGCTCTGAAGCAATTTGTAATGCTTCCCTGGCTGTTTCCTCCCCTCCCATTTCAATGTTCATTAAACAAACCAGCAACCCCTGCCAAGACACAGCCAGGCTGGAAACAAGGCCAACACACAGAAACACGATTCTTCTGCAACTGGGGCTTCCCGAGTTTGCTCCCAGGAGCTGATTAACGGGATTGACATCACCCCGGGGGCCGCATCGCCCAACTCATCTCTCCCGCACTGCCAGCCTCGCAGGGGTCCCCGCCGGCTACAGGCAGAAGCCACGCAGGCTGCGACAGCCACATTCTGGGTGTCCCAGTCTAGGTGTTGCTGCCGGCTGGTCATTACGCCTTGCAGCGAGCTCCACTCCACACAACGCCGGTGACTGAGCGCTCTGGGTGTCACGCAGTCCTGGGTTGACATTTCTCAGCGTATGCTTCTGGCAGAGGATAATTTGGAGCTTAAGCCATGCACAGAAGCTCGCTGGGATGGGGAGGAAGGAGACGACGACAGCTGCTGGCAGGGCCCATCTGCAGGTGTGGGCTGGCTGCGGCCGGAGGAGCTGCTGCCATCACCACCTTTACTTGCATTGCTCTGAGCACTTCAACCTAAACAGCCCAGCAGTGAAAATTCCAACTCTTAAAAGCCAAACCATAGCAGAGCGTCACAGGGGAAGGAAATGAATCACCACCTTCCCCTAAGCTCTGCTCTGCAAAGCCCCTCAGGCTCCGGGTGTTTACAGCTCGCTTGGGTTTGGAGAATGAAACCCAGAAACAGGAGAAGGGCAGGAGGGGACCGAGAATCCCACCACTCCCACCGCGTGTTCAAGCACGAGAGATGGAGAAACCCTCATGCTATGTGATGCTGCTTCCATCAGTATCTCACACGGAAACTGGACCCAGGTGTTTTCCCAGAGAATGAGGCCATGGCTCTGTAGATCATCATCCCTGATTTCCGAACGGAGGCAATCCCATTTCCTAAGAGAACCAGACAAACGAGGGGAGGAAAGGGATGCGATGCGCAAGCAGAGCAAACGGCGTCCCTTGGTTTGCTCACCGGAGATCCAGCTGAGGGGAAAGCCACATCCACACCCAGGTTTTAATAGCTCTGTATTAACTATTTCTTCCAACACCTTTTTACAAAAGATATATCTCAATGAGTGACAGGAGCCAGCCTGCTTGCAACGGGGTGTTAGCAAAACCCTCTCGGGTCTGAAGGAAAGCACTCATTCTGAGCGAGGAAGACTTTCTTCAACTCCATCTACTAGGGCCCAGAGAAAGGCAACACTTTGCATCCTGCCCACCAGCCTCCAATTTCCAACAGACATAGCTCTTGGAACAAGCAGACTCATTCATAATGCCGATTCCCAAACCACAGAAGGTAAAATCCACTTACTTCTGTGAAGTTTAAAGGGTGGGGAAAAGCTCTTTATAAGGATCACAGGCATTTAAGAGGGTGTTGCAAACAACGAGGAAATTACAACAAGCCATCGGATTGTTCCCTTTAAATGGTTGCTTACATTACAGTCCATTTTGCCAGCCCCTGGTGTAGGGGCATCCCCCCCTTGGGGCACTGCAGCGGGTCGTGGCAGCTTTCTTGGCGGGGAAAGCGGCAGGGTCTGCGCTTCAGAGCCAAGAGGCTGCACGGACTGGCTGCACTCAGAGGGACGGGGCTGGGACACCCCAGGTAAGGGAGTGAGACCAAACCAAACCTGCTCTCCCTGGAAGCACCGGAGCAAGCGGTGCAAGGCTGGCCCCAGGCTGTCTACGGGGTCCAGCAGACCCGGCCGCGCTTACCAACAACTGGTCCTGGGTCTTCTCAGGATGTGGATGACATCGGGCTTCGCTGAGCCCAAACTGTTTTAGCCCTGCTAAACTTCGCTAAGCCCAAACTTTGCTGAGCCCAAGAGACCAGACTTGGCTGCCCAGACGTCTGCAATGCGGGTAATCTACGATCCAGATACTCCGTCCCCAAGAAACAGAGGGTTGCCACCTCTAACTCACCACTGAGGGTCCACAGGAGAATGCCCCAAGCAAGCTGGAATTAGGTGTGTGTCAGAAGGGTCAAAGAGCATCAGTAAAGCTCAACGTGACATCTGCTGCTGCTGGGAGCAGTTTGGTTTCGTGGGTTTCCTGTGTGCTAAGAAAGCTGATGGGGAATGAGAAATGCATGTGCTGCAGGACGAGTGCCAGGATCCGCTGCCATTCCCACCGCCCTGGCCCTCTTCAGCCAGACTCAGCTTCCCAAAGCCTGTCAGACACTTCCAACGGAAGCCTGATGGCTCTTTTTACTGCAGATCTGATCTGAAAGAGCAGAACCTTGATAGGAAATGGGCTGGTTCATTTTAGCTGGGCTTTTTGGGTAAGAGAGTCACTATGGGATTCCCACACCACTATTTTGCAGCTTCCAGCACAGACATCCCATCTCCACCTACAGCCTCTGAACACCAGGATGACCTAACTCATCTTGCGGCAACCTGTGGCACCGGTTAGCTGTTCCCAGGATAAAATGCCAAGGGCTTGCACACGCACAGGCTCTGGGAAGGAGATGAGCCCCCCCGGTCCTGCTCAGCGTACACCCGCTGGTTGTGGTCCAGGCGGGAAGCGGAGCCCAGGAGAGAAGGCATCCCTTGTACGAGTACCTGCAGAGCCGTGCACCTCACAAGGGATCCTGCGCCGGGCTGGGCGTGGGATGCGGAAAGCAAATTAGAACTTGCTCTGAAACCACAAGATGATGGGATGATAGCTCAGGCAGCAGGGCAGAGTGCTGCCTCAGCAACTTTTAAAAAGCTGTTTTTCCTGCCGTGAAGGGGATGACATAGAAATAACATACTCCACACTCTGAGGATTTGATCATCCATTTAAAGAGGGGATCTCTGCTCCGCTTCCCAACAGCTGTTGCAAATCTGTGGGATCAAGCCAAAGCTAACACAGATGTGGAAATAATCTACGGACTATTCCACCCGAAAGCAGCTGATCCTCTCGGAGCGCCCTTCGCTCCTGGTTCAGGCTGCATGCCTGCTAAACTCAATGCTCACTCCAGACCGGCCGCTGGAGAAGCAGCGAGGAAATAGACCCCATCGCAAGACGCCGCACAGGCTGCTCGGCGTTACAGAAACCGCCCTGGCTCCTGTGCAGGTGGTTAAGTACAGCAGTCCAGTGGAAAAACCAGAGTCACCAGATTCCTCCAGTAACCTTATCCCTATACAAAGCATCACCGCGCTGTCCTTGAGGACCTAGAAACCTAGGCTCCCTCTGGGGCTCCATCCACGACCAGCGCACAGCATCGGTCACAAAGCTGCTCTCCACACCGGCAGCCAGCTCGGTTATTTCCCCCAGCACCGTGACTGGGAAACGCCTGGCCGAGACGCACGTTGGAAAGAAGTTTGCAGGCAGGCACAGTAATTTTTCCAGATAAAGGTGTCAGACGAGAGGTCTCCCCGGCAGCTCACGGCTGTTTCTGCGCAGGGCTGGCACCTGGCCGGGCAGATGAAATCCCCTCCTGCGCTGCGCGTACCGGTGGGGAAGGGATCCCCAGCTCCGAAAAGCTGCCAGGCGCTATTTTTGGTTGTGCTGACTGATTTATCAGCCCTTGGTTGTATTCACTTACTAACATATATCCTGAGCTGCAGCGGTTTGTGCTGGCAAAGATAAAGCACAACTGCTTGCAGTGAAAACGAGCCCTGGCCAGAGAGAAAGTGGTCCTCCCACCCTCGCCAGGGCTGCGCTTCTCCACTGTTATGTGAACCTGGACAGTAAAAGGTCCTGTGCATCCATTCTCCATAGGACACGGAGCTGCCGCCACCTGGGATACGTGGAGGTTTCTGCCCCTGCTCATCCTGCAACCCACGCTGCCCCCTTGACCAGGTAGATTCAGCTAATTTAAGAAGTCCAAAGCAAATCCCTCCGCAATCATACCATGTTCCCAGTGTGGACAGCTGCTGCTTTTTGCTAAATGAAACACAAAGCCACTTTTCTACTAAAATTCACCCTTGGAGGCAACATCCCCAGGGTCTGGGCTATTCCTCCAGTGAGGCATTGGGAAGATGCTGCTTCCCAGTGCCCCAAGAGTTCCCATGCAAGAGCGCAGCGGGGTTTCCATTACAGACACGAGCTGGTCTCTCATTCCAGAGCCACAGGCTAAAACATGAGGTCAGGAATTCAGGCATAGCACTCGGGTAGAAAAGTGCCTTTGGTCCAAGGATGCAGGGATGGCTCTGCCTCACAGAGCGGCTCCAGGCTGGCAAGACATCCATGACCACCCCCACCACTCCTCTTCCATGGTCCAGAGCTGCAGGGGACCCCTCTGTCTTCACTCACAACATTATACTGTGGCTTTTACACCGTGCCTTAAAGGGTTTACAAGCACCAGGGGCCACCCAGGCTCTGCAGACAGCAGGCACGGGGCTGCAGAACAACAGGCTGCTCCCTCGCCCCATTGATTTAAATCCAGTTCACGCCTGTCCCTGCGATTCAAGCTCAGCTCAAGCCAAGGCTCCTCTTCCAGCCCTTCCTCCCTGCTCCTTTGCCTCCATGCATAAGGGAACCCTCTAAAAAGAACAGGGATGCAGTGCGGGAATGACACGCAGCCGGATAGTGGGGGAGGCGTCGAGGGCAGATGGTGCACGCCAAGGTCTGACCTTGCGACACGGAGTAGACCGAACGAGGCTTGGGAGAAATTAATGTCTATTGTGCTGCTGTTTCTCTCTGAAAGCACATCAAAATCTAATTACAAAATACAATGGTGAGAGAGACGTCTGCTCCGAGCACGTTAATGAGCTGAGGAGGGAGGATTTGGAATGGCAATAAACAAGATTGATGTGAACGGCTGAGACCGACAGCGCAGGGCACCGGCGCTGCTGGCACACACAGACCAGTGCGCCACCGCATTATCATCCCCCTCTGCCCCACGCTGCTTACGGCAGGACAAAGCCCAGTTAAACCAACCTCAGGACCAGTTTCCCCAGCACTCAGCCCAGCAGTCCCTGCTGCGGATGCTCCCCACGCCAGTCACGTTCCTGCAATGTGATTTGGAGTGAGCAAAACAATGAAAAAAATCAGAGGTCCTGCTTGTCACCTCCACCCTTCTCCGTGCTGCGGCTCCATGGCGGGAGACCTGCACAGCACGGTCCCGCTTGCATTCTGCAGGGGAGCGGGGGAGACCCTGGCAGGAGCCAGCTTGCAGCCCCAGGCTTTTGTTCTTCCCAGCCACGAAACATAACAGCAAAAGCTTTGGAGCCGAAGCAGAAGGAAATCCTCTCCGCAGGGTCTTCTGGCAAGGCGGCTGCCAGCCGAGGGCTGCTCTTTGTTCCCCTGAGGAGCTCTGCAGCCAAAGCCCTGGGGTGAGGGATGTGGGTCAGCCCAATGTCATATCCCGGCCCCTTTGCTTCTTCCTATTCTCCTCTTCCTACTGCCGTGGTCGCCCAGCACTGGCACTGTCACTTTGCAATTTCCCGGGCTAAACCGTCCAACCGACTGCGAGCTGAGCATTTTATCTGAGGGCAAAGCAGCATATGGCTGGCGCGCGCATCCCGCTCGGAGCACAAGCTGCCTCCTCTCCTCCTGACGCACATGCAGGCTGACAGGCTGGATCCTCTGCAGCCCACATCTGATAGGAAAACATTTAATTTGAGCAGAACTGAAGAGTGGTTAACATGATCTATGGAGAGCAAAGCCCCAGGGCCCGGAGCAGAGACGGGAGGTGGCCTGGTTGTTTTACATGTGAAAGTTTCAAAGAGGCGCTGGGCTGGCAGCTTGATCTGATCCCAAGATCAGGGTGAAGCAGCATTTTGCTAAACACACAGATAACGACGCAGGCAGCAAGTCATGCAGGCAGGATGCTGTAAGACAGGCTGGTCTATGAACACTACAAGGATGCCTTTTACACACCTCTTTTTTCCCAGGTGTTACTCAAATTGTTTCAACAGCCCAAAGACGACACAGAATTTAAGGATGCAGCATTGCACCCAGGACTAGGCAACACACCTCCGTGCATTTCCAAGAAATGCCTTATTTTTTTCCCGCCATGTACACGCCTTTACCTCTTAAAAGACTTGCACGTGAGCATCTCAAGGTATTTCATGAGCAAATTTCTCCCTGCAGCTCTGCTTTGAGGCAATCACTCTCCCTTTACCCCCAGGAGAATGGGGGGCACGGGGCTTGCACACAGTCGGGTGCAGAAGCCAGGATGTCTGCCAGCATCTTGATCCCACCTTCTGTTACCTGTTTTCACTGGCATTTTTCACGCTTTCCTGGCAGGTAAGTAAGACAGCAAGACAAACACGTAAAAACCAGTGAGCACAGAGGGAGTTAAAGTGTTTGTGGGAAAAATCTAAGACACATGTAAAAGTGTATCATACATGGCCCCTATAAATTATGCCCCCAAATGACTAGCACTGAGTAAGAAACAGCTATGTAAACATAAAGGTAATAAGAAAAAATAATAATTTCTCTCTCACTATGGGGAAGGGATATTTTTCCATCTGTTTATAGGAAAGGCGAGGGGTGGGGTGGCAGTCTGGGACGTTGAATTGAAGTTCAGGGTCTCTCTTGGTCCCCAGCCTCATCTGTCATTGGAAACGGGACGGCTGCCAGCAGCCCCACACATTACAGCCCAGGTTTCCTACCCACCGCCTTTGCTTTTGCTGCTACCGTTCGCTTGAAGGCAGTCGGCATCGAGCGCTGGTAGTAATCTTGAGGTCAAACACCTTGCAATCCTGGATCATTAAGAAACAAACACTTCTGAAAAGCCCCGAGTTTAGACAGAGTTCCCACCAAACACTAAATTCTTTTAAATCTGCAGGGAAAGGGGGATAGTTTTTTGTTTTAATGCATACAATGAGGTATTAGTGTGGTTTCTGTTTTGTTTTCAGTGGTTAATCCAAAAGGGAACCTTACACAATCAGACCAACAAAACACTGGAAAACAATAGAGTTGTTTGTTCGCACTGTAACGCACCCAAGGGAGCGAGGGCTTCAGGATGCCACAGCGCCGGAGGCCTCGGGAGCGGGGAACTCCCCGGGACACACCGGTACCAGGATGTTCCCCAGACCGGCATCATGGGAGACCTTTGTAAAACTACCAAGACATCTGCAAGTACCCTCTCGTGCCCACTGCTGTTGATGGGAAACCTGCTCGTTACGCGGCATCTTTTGAAATGCAATAGCTCATCCGCAGCATCGCTGCTGATGCTTCGTTACAGAAACCTCCTCTCAACACAGCACTTGCATCACTGCAAACAGACTATTTAAAATCAACTACTTTCCCCCAGTTGCTCCAGTTGATCTCAGGAGAGGCTGCACTGGTTAGTCTGGCCCTCCCTACAGCTGCATCCATCCGGCGTCTCAGAGCCGACGGCGTTGAATCTCAGTCTGGCAGCACTCCTGGATTGCAACCCAAGGAGGATTTTCATGGAAAGGTTACACAGCTGCAGAGCTAGAAAGGCCATAACCGCAGCCCTGGCGCCTGCTCGCAGCCCACGCTGCCGGGGCAGCTCTGGGCTTTGCATGCGAGGCCGGCGATAGGCTCTGCTCGCAGCTCGGAAGGGCGGCACTGCTTGAGGGATTCACTCCATAACCTCACTCAGGTCAAAATAAGCCGAGAGCTAACCAGAGCCAGGTGCTCTCGAGCTCCAGCTGGAAAGAGCAATCCTCACCAGTGACAGCTCCTGGGGTGGAAGGGGGTCCCACAGCCCACACCAACCCAGCACAGCCACGGTGCTCACAGGAGATTCCTCCTCTGGAGCCATTAAGTGCATCCTGTGCAAATATCCCACTGCCAACGACGTGCTCCCAGGGCCTCCACATCCTCTTTAACACACCCCACGAGCCCAGCTGAGCCCCAGAGCCATGGTGGCCTGAGCCGGCGCTGGGTGCTCTGCAGGGAACCATCAGACTGACTTGTGACCCAGGCAGGATGGACGTAAAGGGTCAAGCTCCCTGGGAAACACTCTCCTGGCAAGCGCTTCTCTTCCTTCTGCTTCCCAGACACTCAGCCCCTCGGCAGAAAGGCTGCACGGGCTGGAAACATAAACCCACCCAAGCCACTGACCTCTGAACGGGAGAACATGCTACTGTGAGCCCCACGTTTGCAATTCATCACCTGCACACGTCAAAAACCGAGCAGAACAAAGCTGAGCACAGCCGAGATGCACGAACATCTCAACTGCGGCACAAGCCGGCAGGCAGGAAGTTGGAGAACCCTACCCAACTGCTGCTTTGCAGAGGAGCTTTCCCATCACACTGTGCTCCAGCAAAACCGGCGGCATTTGCCGTGAGGAGAAGGCAGAGGGACAGGGAAATCGGGAGGGCTGGGGGAAGGAGCAGAGACATGGTTTGGGCTGGGTAGGGAGGCAGAGCAGGGAAGCACTAGCAAAAGCCACTTCCAGCTGCTGGGATGAGGAGGGATAACCAGTGCCAGGCAAGCCCAGAGGGGGCCAGGCCGATGGGATGTGGGGTTTAGGATACACACACATGGTGGGCCAGGTGCAGGGCAAGCGAGGGAACCCGATCCGTCCCAGGACACCCAGCACCGAGACGCAAGAGGCCCCTGGCTCCAGAGTCATCGACCGGGGAGGAAGGAGACAGCAGGCTGGGGCTCACTCTTCTTTATTTTAAGGCTGAGTAGCATGTCTTGCAACTGCCAAACCAATTAAAAAGGCAAACAGGGACGGTGGTAAATCACTAGCAAGGTCAAAAGCTCCAGCTACATCCTGACTTGACTGACAGAAGTCACTAAATATATAGTTTCTCAAAGGGGCAAGAGCCTGTGAGTCAGCACACGGATGAAACACGGCACCAGGAAGGCAGGGCTGACCCCTGGTGCGAGCGAGCCTCGGGCACGACATCCCTCCCGCCGCCCCGAGCACGGCACGAAGGCAGCCGCGGCAAAACGAGAGGCTGCTGCCAGGAACCGATGACAACGCAAATCCCACGGGGGCATTCAAAATGTCAGATAAGATGCAGCGTATTAATTCCCTGCGCTGACAGCCAGCCCCAGCTGGAGGGGGAGGCTCGGGAATCGCAGACTTCAGCGAGGCGAGGACGCCCGGCACCCGCTCTGCCATGGGGCTTCCAGTCAATGGCGAACAAGGAGGTGACGCAGAGGGCTGGACAGCGGGAGCACTACTGCGTCTTTTTGGTGGGAATAAGGGAGATTGTGTGTAAAAGGAAGAGCCCATCGTGTGTTCTTTTATAACACACCCAAGACTGCTGTGCGCCTCCTCAGATGTGGCTGTATTTCAGCTGTTACTATATTCAGAGTTTGTAAAATGCTCTGGGATGATAAAAATCACTCCAGGAACAGTTATTAAAACTGTTTCCAGGAAATTGATCCATGGAGACGGAGAAAGTCTGGTGTTTTTACAAGACCTTCAACTTGAGAAAGACCAAAGTTAAGGAGGAAGTTTTGCTTCCTTGTCTTTTCAGCAATAAAAAGGAGCTGCATCAGGGGTTCATTTGATTCTGCAACATAACACACGCTCATCGGCTGCTTCCTCAGAGGGGACCCTGACCTGAGATGAGCGGAAAATATCCCTCAGCTCACCTGGAGATGCATGCTTTCTGCCTTAGTCAAGATGTGGATTTGTTTGGTTGCAGTCTTGTTTCACCCTGTTGCTTTCCGTGATTACTGACCATCCAGAAGACCCCAGGCTTACAAGATGCAGGCTGCAGGAACAGAGATGTTATCCAAGGGAAGAGCACAAAGCGCCGTGGGAGCACGGTCTGCCTTCCCATCCCCACTCCAGCCTCAGTGCTAGGAAGCAACATGTTTGGAGTTGGATGAGTCACGGGGAACGCAAGCAAATCATCCGCTTGCGTCCAAGCGGCTTTTTCCAAGGATCTGCCACGAAGTTTAAGGCTCAGTCAACCCCCTTCCCCATCCCTGGGTCAGAACTGATTAAACGCAGCCACCGAGTCAAACTCCAACATACTCATCTCGTTTGGCAGCTCCGCGGTTCGGCTGCGAGCTCCAAGCTTTTCCCCCTCCTCTCCCTCCTTCTTGTTCAATTATTTTGCTTCATCTTTATTCCGTTTCCAGGAACACTTAGCAACAGGCTCTTGCAATCAGCCACCGGCAGGCAAGGATCTGAGGAGGAGACTCTGCAGTTACGATGACCTTTTACTACACTCATGCAAATTTTAAAGAAAGTATGCGAACGATTTGCCTTTTAAGTATCCTCCGGTTACATTCTCCAGAAGTTAATTCTCCATCTCTCCTCAGAGACATCAGAAACACCAGATTCTATGATTTTACACTAATGAGAACAAAACCTGCAGCTCATTTCTAGGTTGCTTTGTGGAATTTTCTTTCTGTAGCTCATGCAGGGTGCAGACCCCAAACAGGCAAAAATTAAGCTGTGACTCTGCCCTGGCCAAGGCCACAGGTCTGATCGGACTCCACGTGCTCACACCGCCAAAAGCCAAGCGCGGGATTTGGGATCTGTCCCAGCAGCCAGCCAAACTCTTCATGAGACGGACAAGATGCTGTTGCTTCTCTCGGAGAGCAGCTTTTACGGACTGCCATCAGAAACTCTCATTGCAGGACAGCCGAAGGGTGTGGCAGGAGCCAAACGCAGCCATGGCATCCCCACGCAAAGCCCATCAGCCAAGGCAGCAAAAGAGCCCGTGCAGTGGTTAATGAGCCTCATTCCCATGGGACTCACTGTGGTGACTTAGGGAGAGCTCCTGCCAAATCCAGGGACTTTGGCAAAGCACACTGGTCTCCCCCAGGACCTATCCACCTCCAAAACACCACACTGACCAACACAAGGCTCTTGGAGACGGGCAGCACTGACGCCCTTTATTCATGGAAATGGGTAAATTACAAGCCCTGGGTTTGGCAAACCACAGCAGCAAACTCACAGCAGCCGCTCTCGCACCCGATGGGTGCTGGCAGCTCACAAGGCGACCAGGCAGCGGCCTTTTTTCTTTTTCATTAGATTTAAATCAAACCCCCAAAGCTTTCCAGCACTTTCCCTGTCACTCTGTAATTTTCCCACATACACAAACGAGTTTGGAGACGCCCAGGAAGCGCACACCAGGACAGCCTGTGCAGCTTGCAGGGCACCGCATTTAAGTCCTTTCTCCTTGAAATGAATGTTCTGTGTTCAGAACAAAAAATCCTATATTCTTGCAATGACCAGAAGCTGGAGGGAGGGAATAGGTGAATAACAAGGTACCGAGGCAGGCAGCTCACTTCCTTCTGCTCTGAGCGGTGTTCATAAATAGGGAAATAATTTGCAGTGCCCTATTCTAAAAAAAATTAAGGCTCACAGATCCTTGATACTTCAGATGGCCTTAAAAAGTGTAATTTTTTTTTTTTCATTTAAAAAATGAAAAGTCTGAATAAGCATGTCATTGACCCGATTGCTGGGAACAGCATCTGGAACATCAATCTCCGCCTGAGACTGCAGAAGCTGCAGGAGAGCTCAAAGCAGCCAAGGCTGCCCTTGAACCAGATGCCGTTCGCTGTTACAGAAACGGCTCTGGATCTGTGTGAAAATGATTAAGCAAAATTGCTCTCTCTTTTTTTTCAACTTTATAACTCAAATCTGTTTTCTCTTAGAGGGCAGATGCTCATTACACACCCTGCAGCACATCAAAGGGCAGGAAAGGCAGGAAGGCAGCCGCCCTGCCACGCACCCAAGGGCCAGTGCCCAACGTCCTGCCTGCAGCCAGCAGCTCCCTGAAGCCTTCGGTTTGGGGCAAAGAGCCAAGAGAGTGAAAAGGCCACTTCAAGCTTCAGTCCCCTTAGTGACACTATGAAGGATGTCAAGCAGGGGCTATTCCAGCAGCAAACAGCAGTGACGTGTTTCCGTAGGGAATCCTCCTAGACGTTCAGAAGTAAAGCCCAGCTATTGCAGCACCCCCAGGAGCCCCGTTTGTCGGGGGCAAACCCGAGCATTTCTCTGACGTTCCTTCCCCATCAGTGCCTGAGCGTGCAAAGCAGAACACAAGGGACCAGCAATCCCTGCCTGCATCCAGATCCAGCCAGCATCTTCTTCAGAGGCTCAGGAACACAATGACAACGTGCAGAGCATTGTGCAAGGACATGGGTGCCAGGAGTCTCTTGATCATCCCCGAGAGGCATGAGTGGGAGGACTTGCATAGCAGGGCTGCTCCGGGGCAGGGACAGGAGCTGCTGAGGCAGGGCAGAGCCAGCAGCTTCACGTCTGCCACATAAAGTGAGTACCAATTGTGCTGTGCATGGGTGCCGAACAGCAACACCTTCCGTCCTACCTCAAACAGGGCTTTTTTCTCATGAACAGAACAAAATATGGGGGCTCTGACACAACCACTTCCCCTATTCAAGGGTCTCTCTCACATTTTCAACCCCGCAGGCACTTTGGTGACGAACTGACTCCACATTTACAAACAGACTTCACTGAATACCTGAAGTGCGATGCCACAGTACACCCTCACCATGAGTACAGTGCCTGTGCTCCCACAGACACCGACCCAAAAATCCCACTTCCCAGCAGCACATCCCTTCCTGTGTCCTCCCAAATTGGGATGAATATTGCCTGAAGTTTCCTGGAAACGTCTCCCTGAAGATTTGAATCTGGGATGCAGATGAGAGATATTCCAGCTCCATGAAAAGTTGGACAAAGAATGGTAAATGAAGGCCCTGAAATCCCAGAGGCTGGACCCAACTGTAATGCCTCTTACTCAGAGCCTCCTTCATCCTTCCTTTACACTTAAACTCCGTGGGATGATGCTTAGATCTAAACCTCTTAGTTTTTCGGATCTGGGTCAGCTATGGCAAACACCCAGCAGCTCGGGCAGGCTTAGCAGGATGTGACCTTAGGGGTCCCAAACGCTGTGTTTAATGCCACACCTGATGCAAACCCCTGCCCTCAGAGGCAAAAGACGAGTGACTCGATGAGAGGCATCATCCCCAAAGCCCTTCTCCCTTATTCTAGTTCAAAGAGCTCAGAAAACTCAAGGCAATCCCTCACCAGCTCAGACATTTAAGGAGGAGTGTGGAGCAGGGCACCCGGGAGGCAGGAAGCACGAAGCCCACTTCATTCATGATACAAAAGAGAGGGTACACAGCCAGGCTCTTACTTTACAACTTCTTCCAGGCAGCCCACTGCCTCATCCACCTTAATCTTTGACCACCAAAAGATAAAAACAATTTACCCTCATTCCCTGCTCTTACCAAGAAGTTACAAGAAATAAAAGTAAAACTAAAACAAAGATCAATGTTATGCCCCTTCTCAGACAATCTCCGGCTGACCTGGACTTTCTCGGCATCCCTTTTATCTAGCGGAGTGTTTTGGCTAAAGCTTTGCAGGGGAAAGCCATGTGAGCAAGCTAGTTAAAAACCTGGTACTTTCATGTTTATACAGCCAGCTAAGCAGCACACTACAAAGCCTTTTATTCCAAGTCTCTGCTGACAAGCTAGCATTGATAAATTACAGAAATCACCCAGGAATTACAAAGCACAGGGGGAAAATAGACCTAAATCATTTCCTTAGGTGGAAAATAAGGACTCAGAAACCCAGGACTTGAGGAAAAGTCTGTACAAAAATCATCCCAAGATTAGGGGGCAATTTGTACTGAAAGGGGAGAGCAAAACCAGCTGAAGATGCACAGACTCCCTCCCCACAGTTTCCAAGAGTTCACCAGGTCCAGAGCTGAAGATAGAGATACCTCCAAGGTATCTCTTCTCCCAAATGTCCCTGTTTCCAGAAACAGCAATCTGAAACAAGCCCCCGCGTGTTGGGGAGCAGCGCAAGTGGCTACAAGCCTGAGACATGCTTCCCGGTCACAGAGGTGCAATACAGACAGCGAGTAAGGAACTGGTATCGATGGGACACACCAAAGAACAGCCCGAGTTCCCAGGTCACAGCAGGCTTCACGCGCTGACCACGTACCGCGTGTTGGTTTACATCCCGTGTGTGCAAGAGCCAGGAAAAATCCATCGTCTTTGTCATAACAAGCCCTAAGGTAAACAGAAAGGCAAGGCCACGCATACTATCCAATTAACAGGCACATAAAGGAGAAAGAGAGCGCTGGCCATCCGCTTGCTCCTGATTCTTGCTGTTTCTCAGCGAGCACAGACAAAACTGGGCTGCGTTAAACCCTGCAACGAAGGGGATGCGGGAAGTGAGGTGTGCTCCCCTGCAGGAACAAACCTGCTGCTCCTGAGCAAAAAGCATAAGAGTTTTGTAAAAGAAACCTCCATTTCAGAGCCTTTGCGCTGCTGTCCCCCACCATGGAGCAGGAGTAGGCTCTGGCCTCTGTGCACACACCCCCCAGGGGCTGCCTGGGACTGGGCAGCTGCGATAAACACCCAAACCCAGGCAATTCCCAAGCCTGGAGAAACTGAACCACAGCCAGCTGGTCTATAAAGCTGCATCCCTACACAAAAACTGTTTGTGCTCAATGTATGAAGTTCATGGTGTTTGCTTTGCACATTATAAAGTATACACAGTTTTGCAAGGCGGTGGGCAAAGGAAGCGGTCGGTGTCTGAGGGTCTGGGTGCTCGGACCTCCGTGGTACTGCTCACCAGGATGCAGCCGAGGGAAGAGGTCCACCTGCACGGACCCTTCGACAGGGCCCCACTATACCGCAGCATAAAACTCAAACGCAGCTGGACTTTGTCTTCTGCGTTTTCTCCAGGAGGGCTGAGGATCTTCCCTCTGGACTGGGCACAGCTGGAGAAGAGAGGTTAAACTCTGCACAAATACACGGTGCTCTGGATCACTGATGATTTCAAGAAGAGGAGAAAAGCCCCTCTTGGCTATGTTCTTGCTGCTCAGTTCGCTGAAGGGTGTCAGGACGGTCTGAGCCAGGAGCTCCACTGAACGCTTCCAGACTCCATCTGGCAGGCTGGCACCCAGCCCGCTCCTCCGCTCCCCTGCCAACGGGGACACCCAGACACGCAAGACCTGAGTTTGTAAAGACAGTTACGAAGCAGGAGGGAAAGACTTAGCAACTTCTACAGAGAGATGCTTCTACAGATAGTGCAAAATAATTAATACTTTCCAAGGCCACACTTGCTTACGAAAGGAGAGATTTAAGGCTCCAAACCCAGCCCACTTGTGAAAAAAAACAAGCATGTGTCCCAGATTCTGTTCTGAATCCCAGGGAATCAGCAGGTAGCAGATGGCTGAAGCCCGGATAACGCAATTTCAGCTCCACAAGCTGAAATATCCCACAGCATCCTCCCTTCCCCCTCTGCAGCTCTACAGGAGGGTGACAGGGAGGATTCAGCATGTGCAGCATTGGGTTGTTGTGGTTACCTTTCAGTCGATTCAAAGGAATATTATGATGTATTCCCCAAGGGAATCCATAAATATCAAAGGATTCTGCTTTAATCCCCTATCTATTCCTATCTGGATAACATGGCATTTGGACTAGCACAGCCAAAACACAGATTTATGGCAAAGCTGAGAGTTTGTATGGCCAACACGTGCTCTCCAAACCCTAGATTCCAAGGAATAAATAAAAGCCCCTTCTAGGATATAAACAGCTCTTCAGGTATGGAAGCTTCATGCAGATACAAAACCTGTTTTCAGGATTTCTGCCCCCTTCTCCCATACCAGGTGAAAGGTGTATTTACACCAACCTTCCTCAACACCAAAATCAACTGCTTTTCCTGGGTGTTCCTGCCGGTCCCACCTCCGCACTGTCTTCCGCTCGCGTCTCATTTCTTTGCTAATACTTGATACCATCTATCAGCCATTACCTATCAGACCAGCTTCAAACTCCTTTGCTGACAGTGACCAACATCAAAGGGAGAAGAACTATAAAACCTGCTGATCAAAGGGAAAATGACTATAAAAAGTACAGCTAACGAGCGCTACAGTCGTCACTGCCGCACTGAAGACACCGGGGAGTTGTGTGTTCTTAAAAGCTCCTCAGAGAACAGTGTAATAGGAAAAAAAACCAAACCCAAACAACAGCAACTTTGCAGAAAACTGAGCGCTGCCGAAACTAGTTTTTGTGTTGGAAATGTTGAGAAGCACCTGAACAACAGAGTCACTGTAACACGTGTGTGGCTGCGAGGGGCTGATCACAGCCTGCTGCCTGCCTCAGCAAAGCTGGTTTTTTTCCTGGGAAAACAGCCCTCCTGGATCCCAGCTGCTCCTGGGCAAGACAGGGCAGTTTGGGGAGGCTGCGCTCTGTGTTTCATCGAAGGGAGGGATGCCAGCATCTCTGGGGCACGCCTCGACGGCACGGCAGCGGGCAGAGATGCTCACCTTGCCAGAAACCTGCGCCGGCGAGGGAGAGCAGCAGCAGAGGAATGAGGTTGTATTACAACAGACATCCTGGAAAGGAATTAAAGGAAAGGTCGGGATCAAAAGGATGGTGCTACATCCTGAGAAATTATCTTCTGCTTTGGGAGCCACATCTTAAAACCAGGTACAAAGTGAAGAGGGAACAGGTGGAGGCAGAAAATTTAGCACAAATGCATGCTAAGTGCAATCAAATGCACCTTGCTCAGCTGAGAAGTCACCCCTGTAAAGATGCATCCATTCCCAGAGGCACCAGGCAGGACTGTTTCCTGCTCCATATTCCCCAGGTGTAATTTTAAAGTACTCACTTGATGGGGCTGCCACACAGCTCCCTTGGGAGCCTGCACCACAGCCTCACGCAAAGGCACGCATCCTGCCTGCTGCAGCGGGGCAGAACAGGTAGGCACTGCAGCGGGGTCGGGGAGGTGCACACTAGGTTATAAGAAGAAATACAAAGTCATTTTTGACAAAGGGGAAATGCTGCATCTTTGCCGACTGGCTGTTGTTGGCTACACACCCTTTGGATACTGGCTACTTGCAGGCAAAACATAAAGCCATGGATATTTGTTTAAAACCCACAGGCGGACACTGTGATTCTATTAAAAAAATACAACTGGCATTAATTCTAAAGACTTCCCACCACTGGGACTGGGATTCAAACCCAGCACTGGGCAGTGAGGCCAAAACACACTCAGAGCAGACGCCTGCAAAAGATTCCAAGAGAAATTAGTTATGTGGGTTTTATAACAAAAATAAACCAAAATCCAACGTTTATAAAGGAAAAAAAGCAGCTTCCCTAGGAGACAGTGCTGTGAACATCCCCTGCAGATAATTCCAGACCTGTGCGGATCCGAGGCTGCCGAGGCTCCCTGGGGATGCGTACAGCAAGGCAAAAGGCAAACAGTGAGCCCAGCGCAGGCAGCAGCCACCTCCTCCCACCCTCAGGACTGGCAAGGAAGGGGCTGCCTTGCCCTGATGCACAAGCCAGAGCCATCCCAGCTCCTGGACCGGGCACGGGCTCTCCTGTGGCACGGAAAGGAAACTCTCCATCCACTCCCTGCCACACCAGCACCTTCAGAGAGCTGAGGGAGGGCACGACGTGCCCCTGGGTCTTCACTGCCCCGCTTCTCCATTGTCACTCTCTCCAGACAAGGACACAGTGGGCTAAACCTGAATGACCAACTGGGTTTACAGAAAGCCCCAGCTTCCCTTCTTGTGTGCTGAAGTCAGCCTTATACCATAAACTTATTTTTTTCCTAAGTAATTTTTTTTGTAGCTGACTCACATGGAGCTTCTGCCAGGAATTTTTATAATTAGTGAATTAGAGCAAGGTTTTGCCTCTGCATGCCTGACAACATCTGCTGATTTAAGTGAGCTGCGTTCAAAACCTTGCAGAGTCCTGAAAGAGCACGGCTGAGCACAGCCCTTCCTCCCAACGGCACGGCTGATGGGGCTGTCCTTGCCAGGCTGGTACGAAACATGCTGCTCCTCCTGCAGGGAGCTTTGCAGCTCCTACTCCACGCTTTGAGTGGAAGGACATAAGCTGGAATGAAATCCAAAGGGTACTGGGGAAAGGAAAGGGATGCTAGCTGCCTCTGGACTTAGCAAACCTCTTGCTGGAGCATCCCTGTGACAGCATCCACAGCTATGCGCCTCTCCATCAAGCTGCATAGTTGCAAAGCCATCGTGCGTCACATCTTCCTTAGAGACAGACGATGGTATAGAGTTCCATAAAACCACAGAACAAATAACTTCCTCAACCTCTTTCTTCGATGGACACAGGAGCTATTTTGCAAATGAGGCTCCAACACACAACAGCGGTCCAACCTAGAGATCAAACGAAACCCACGTTCAGATAAGCCAAAAGCAGACATCTGGTATTAGCAGCCTAAACTACACACAAGGTCCTGCAGGATCCAAAAACCTCCCACTTTCTGCTACAGGTCAGAAAAGCAAATGAATTATGACCTTCAGGATCAAGCCACTTGACATCCTCAAGCTTTGCTACAGAGCAATGCCTCTGCACACAACCCCTTACTCACCCAGTGCTGTAATTCGTACCATATTACATCTGAAGGGCTGCATTAAGAAAATATTAGAGTTGCCAAGCCCTGAAAAGCTTGGATGTGCTGGAACTAAGTTTTCTCTGTAGCTTCAATCCGGTCCACTTGCGTAGGGTCTTTAGAGCATGGCCACATGCCACACGTGCGTACGGTCCTGACGCAGTTCGTACCGAGAACAGAAGATGTTCGACGAGCGAGGGATTACTGAGTTCTGGGGTTTGCCTAGTTGCTCATGCGCAGCACTCAGCCCTCTTCACTTCACACTTTTCATGTGCTGTTCCAAGGCAAAAAAGAAGGCGTCTTGCCACGGCAGACTGGGATACTTCTCAAACAATCGTGAATTTATTTTCATAAAATCCTAGAGAACTACATTCACCACACCTCTGGCTTATAGGCGAAGAAAAGAGGCACAGAGAAGCTGTGGGCTTCCAGTTCCAGAATCAGCCTACAGCTCCCTTTTTAAAAAATAAATAGCACCGAGCGGCATTTTAAACGTTTGACGTACAACTTCCCATGAGATCATCTGCAGCAGGAGCACTTGGCATTTCTGCAACCCAACCCTCAGCCTGGGGACCCAGGAAATCAAGTCCCTCGTTGTGCATGAAAAGCAATTTACTCGGCGCCATACACGAGCCCTGCGGCAGAAGCAGAGCAGGAATCCCACCTCCTTAACCGTCACTTTACCCTTGCTAGTTTTCCATGACTTGCCTTGCTCCCTTGCCTCCAAATCCTGCACCGTCCAGGGCTGAGGTCCGACACAGCCCCATCCTTCACTGGGCCACCTCGACTGCCCTCCTGGAGCAGCGAGGGCAGGAGTGCCATGGAATAAAACATACGTGATCCCATAATTAGAAACTGCATCCTAACGCATACAGGGGGCTGAATTAAGGTTGCAGAGGAATACTGTAAATTGGATGCACATTTTTTGTTCCATTTTACTGTCTCTTTTTTTTCCCCCCCCTTATTTGGCTTTGGCTGCACTTCAGATTAAGCTCCTAATAAGGGCTGGAGTTGGACGAGATTTTTCAGCCCATCAGATTGCAGCCTTCCAAGCCATTGAAAATGAGATTCAAGCTGAACTTGAATTTTCAATAGTTTGGCCTAAAGGCAAGGGTGTTAACAACAGACCTGCCAACACCTTCTCTATGAGAAATGTCTGAAAACATGCCTGCACATCAAATACCGCTCAGGCTCTGCTAGACAAAAGCCACAAAGCTAACATCTCAAATCCACCGCTGACCTGCTCAGCCGGTTCTCCTGGCAGGAGCGCTCATACATTTTCTCTGAAAATACAGCAAACCTCTATATTCTCTCTAGGAAAATTGTTTTTTTCCCCAACAACCCTAAAACCTTCTGTAGTTTCCTTATGACAAGGCAAGGCAGAGGATAAGGAGAGGTCAGGTAAGTGAGGTGGACATACAGGAAGCAGACACACACCAGTCCACCCGACACACTCAAATGATACCCATCGCCAAGATTAAAGGTATCACACTGATATGCATGGAGGAGCAACCAGAATAAAGTCTGTCCTGTAGCCAGCTCCTCCTACAAGCACCAGAAACTGTGCTTGGGCTCCCTTTTCCTTTCTAAACAGATTTACCTTTTTTTTAAGTTCTAAGAAACTATTTTTTTTAATCTACACACTGTAGTTATGTGAGTTAGCCCAAACCCTGAAATCAAGGAAGACATGATAGAAGTGGAACATATATTGAGTGCCAGAGGAAGCAGACTGTGTCCCAAGCAGAGGGCAAGGCTGTGGGAGCAGGAGGGTGGGCTTCCTCTCCCATCTAGCCCCCTCTTTGGTAGCTGCATCCTGCATTATAGTACCCAGCAGAGCACAACGGCCAGCAAAGGCAGGACCTGCCGCAGGCTCCAGCCTGGACAGACTCCAATTCTGAAGCTGCCCTTGCCCCAAGACTTTTTTTAGCTAAAACCTCTGACTCCAGCAGTCTCTAGTAAAATAAAATGCCATGCTACGAGTCTCTCAGAAGTCCTTAGGCCACTCCTGCCTGACTGTTCAAACCTAACGCACATCACAAAGATGAGCCTTTCTCCTTCCCATCACTGCTTTGGTGAAGGAGGGCGTTAATCAAGACCTCTGCCGGTACTCTGAACAAATTTTGGGTTGAGTTCTTCTTTTTAAAATGCTCAAGTGTATTTTCTTTGAGGACATGAATGCTGCAGCTTCCCTGTCACCTAAATCTTTCCTAATTCACATTTCCAGCATGGTGAAGAGCAGCCACGGCCATCCACTCCTGCCAGCGCTGGAGGCGGCAGGGCAGCGCAGGGAAGGCGCTCCCCACCCTTTGATGACAAAGACGAGAGGAAAGGAACAATGGTGTCTTGAACTGCATCCAAGTGAAAGTAACCCTGCTTGAGTGCCTGGCAGGGCATCAACAGCAATGGAAATTTCAGCTTTCAAAGAACAGAAATTAGACTCGAGAAGGGGGTGGGGAGATCCTGCAGGAGCCGAGGTGCTGCTAATTCCATGGACTGTTTTACAAACTCCCGCTTCTCTCCAATGAAATGATATCTTCTGCAGAAAAATCATCTGGCTCCCACCTCTTTCAGTCAGTGGAGCGTAAACAGAATGGAAAAGAGCTCATACCTGAGCAGAAACTGGGCTCAGACAGGCTGCAACAGGCAGGAGAACGGAAGGACGGCAGCCAGACCACTGGGATTTCGCTCTTTTCTTCCGATGGCCGCTGCGGGATCTTTGAAACCCATCAAGCAGAAAGGGCTCTTCCAAATCCACGGGCGAGCACCGGCCAAGCCAGCACCATGCCCTCTGCTCACTGCGAGGGGAAGGAGAACACGGGGGGGAGAGAAGATTCCTGCCAAAAGGTCTGGACTCGATTACACTGATTTTCTTCAGTAACAATTAGCTAAGCAAGGGGGGGGAAAACCCTGCGGTGCTCTTCAGCGGCTCTGAACAGGGAAACGGGAGGGAGACTGTTCATTCACCGGATCAGCCAAGCAACAGGCTCTGTGCTGCAGTGGGCACAGCCCACATCACTACCCATTTCTCTGCGGGTAGGTGCTTTCACCAGCAGAAATAGGGAACACTGGAAACGTGCGAGTAAATGGCAGTTCCCAGCTTTGAAATCAGAAGGTGTCTGGCAGCTCTGCGTCAGTGTGACATGCCCTCCGTGGGAATCACACACTGTCTCGTACAGCATCAAGCTCTGAACGAAGCAAACGCTGTCAGTAAGGGTGGAGAAAAACAAAACTGCAAGGAAAGAGAATGTCCAAGCTCATGAGATGGGGTTTCCTCTTCTACCTTTGTGGTAGTGTCTGATTTGCTCAGTTACAGAACGAATTTCATGTCTTGCTTATAGGGTTTCCGTTCTCAGCACCCCTCCAGCCATCAGCCCACTGCACCAACACCCCACACGTCACCGGTGGGCTCTATCCAGTTGGCGACTACTGTGATGCTGACTATAATTATTTAACAAGTGGAGGAAAACAGGAGGCACAGCTTGCCTTTGCCCCTCGTTTGCGTGTCAGGCAGCACGGACAAAGCACCATCCTGTGCACGAGCTGCTTGGAGTCAGGCACCGTCTCACCAGCTGCAGAGGTTCGGAGCGAACATTCACATGGGTGATGATTCCCATCCACACAGGGATGCCTTTTCAGTGCCAGCATGTGCTTTTGCACAAGGCTGGTTTATCCTCAGGGCCAGCAAACGCCATGTGAGAAGCACAGAGAGAACAGCAAAGGCAAGGCACAATCTGTAACCGCGCTAATTGCTGGAGTCATTAAATAGTAAACGACCAAACTAAGTACCAGAAGTCTGAGCATCAGCAAAGAACCATGTTCCTTCTCAGGAGCTGCCTCTCCAATGTATATCCTCACCAAGAACTGCTCACGCTGAGCCACCTCTGCAGGGCTGGGCAGCCGAAAACATCAAGAATTTTTCTTTTCAATAGATTTGACCTTGTTTTCTCTTCAGTATGGCAGGATTAAAAGACATTTCTATTGAGCAATTGAGTTTTCCCCACAACAGACACCGGCTGGCACGTTCTGAGCGTTCGGCATTTCAATCCCAATTAAGTAAAATAATAATTACGGCACCTAAGGGTTTCTCAGCTCCCTAAGAGGAAACACTTTACATACACACACATTTTCCTAGCTTTACCACCGCATACTTAAGACGTGAACTGAAGGATGAATCACAACTTCAAATTCTTCGCTACTAAGCCTGGCAATCAACACTGCCACTTTCTGGCAAAGAACCCCTAAAAATCCCTGCTCTTCACCCATGACATCATCTGCAAACAGCGATGTGATTTATGTGCCGCGGGGCACTCCTGTCCCGCGACTCCTTCGCTGACGGGGGCGCTGGGCAAGGAGGGGCTCATCCCTGTGCCCAGCGGGTCTCCGCCACGGAAGCGGCTGCGTAACAGGATTTGGTTTGGATAATCCTTGCTCCGACTCTTGAGGTTCAAGGGGAGGAAGCAGCCGGAGATGCACTCAGCCGGAGATGGCAGCCACAGCCGGCTTTTATACAACTTAATTCTCCTCCAGCCACATGCCAGGTGTAAATCACGTCTCCGGTTTTGAGCCCCAAGAAGAAAAGACAGCATCACGTGTCAGAAAGAAGGCGTGTGACCTTGGTGCGCTGACATCAGGGCAATGGGCACCCCTGTACCTGGGCAGGCAGATGCCCAGCCCAAGCTTTCAGTATGTTTTAATGCTGGTTTAACTCACCAACCCATCCCAGTCCATTGGTTTGGGACAGCAATCGAATCCAGGTGATAAACTTCTACCCATTTGCTTTGCTCCTCTCTCCTCTGAGCAGCCATGCACACACCAGCTGCATGATCTTGGCCGGAATAAATGCTTTTGCATAAAGCAGGTGAGGTTCCCAAATCTCAGCGTGAAGGCCAGCAGCCCACATTCACCTCGCCTGGACGGACCTCCAGCTGCAGTGGAGAAGGGCAACTGCGGCAGCTGCGGGGAAGCCCAGCACGGCCAGAACTCCTGCCAACCCTTAGGCAGAAGCAGCCACAAGGACAAAACTACGGACTAGGCGCTGGCAGGCAAGGGCTCTGCATGCTCGCAGTCACACAAAATGCATCACTTCACGCAGGGCACAGCCATGGAGAGGGTCTCCCACTTGCCTTCCCCTTCCAGATCCCAAATTTCTGTGCCCGCAAGGCAGGAGGCAGCTCCACCAGCCTGGCTTGTCACTGCCTGTGAAGCATCCATCCTCTCCACTTGGTTCAAGGGGGATGTTTCCTTGGATAACCAGCTGTAAGGCAGGGACGGTCTCCTTCCCTGTGTGGTTGTTTCAACAGGGCCCAGCACAACAGACCCTGAGCTGCCGGCAGGGCTGTAAGCTCTGCCTGGGGTTATTATTTTAATAATTAGAGGGATGGCCAACACAGAGGTGGTATTTTGTGGCCTCTTAACCTAGAGAGTTACTGGGGTTTATGCAGATGACTCCATTTTTTCAGCTGCGAAGACTGCAGTCTCACAGAGAAAAACATCAAAAAGAGGACGCTGGATGCGGCCCAAGACAGGGCTGCCGCTCGGCCAACCCGAGCCAAAAAGCAACATAAAACATGCAGGGCTCATGGGGCATTACATTTTTAAAAGGGAGTAAAATCTGGAGCCTTCCTGCGATTCAAAGCCAGGCTGCCTGGAGCAAAGTGACTTTCCAGGTGAGGCTCCGCTCCCCGCTCCAGCCTGGTGCCCGCACCTCTCCATCCATCCGTACATCAATCCCTCTGCCTGCTCCTCCCACGCTCACCATCCCTCAAGACAGCTCTTCCCAACACAGAAGGCTCTCCCCAACCTACCACATCACCATCTTTCCACCCCAAGAGCCACCAGCCCCATGCAGCCGGCTGGGACATGTCCGCAGGGAAAGGCAGGGAGTCACCTACCCTTCTGCTTCACAACGTGGCAATTAACTGGCTTGAAAACTGCCTCTCTAGGCAAAAAAAACACCCTGGGAGCAACCGGGGCGGCAGACATCTGCTTTGTGCACCACCTAAGCGATAAACACCTTTTGCCAAGTGGGGCCCCTGGATGCTCCTGTCACACACAATAATTAAACCGTCACTCAGGAGACACAGCGAATTAACACAGATGGAGGTGGGTAAGGGAATGAAACCGTTCCACTTCAATCCCCACAGCTAAAGAAACCCTAAAACGGGTCAGATCTAATGAGGAAAAGACTCAAGAAATTTCATTTAACAGTCGCCTTTCCCAGCATTTGTCAGGTGAGCAGAAAACCAAAGACAGAGCATCCCAAGCACACAGCGAGAGAAAGGCACGGAGGGCACGGCTGTGCCGGCAGGCAGGAGCACGCACGGGGCGCTCCTTTCTTGATCATCGAGAAAGCGTTGCAATAGAGGTGGCCAGCGGGTCTTTGAAGACAAGAGGGAGGCAAAATTGCCGGTACGGCAGTCCACAGCTTTTTCCACTCCTTTAGAAAAGGGAAACAGTCAAAGCTGTGCCATACGTTAGCACTTAAGTAGTCCCTGCCCTCAGTTTCCCACCATCTGTCCTACTCTCTGAAACTCCCCTACTCAGTTAATTTATTGCTGCATGTCTCCGCCAAAATCAGATCTAAATAGCAGTAATCTCGGTGGGAGGTATCCGGCTGCTACGACCCATTGTAGGAATAAAACATATCTGTGCAAACTTGCATTGAGAAAGCCGGGCGGCAAATCTTCCTAGGAAAAACTTCCCATGCTTTCAGATTAGCAGATCAAGCTGCAGGCATTAAGACCTTTTCCCTTCCGTATCTGTGAAATCCAGTGCTTAGGACACAAAAATGGGTCTTTTCTAACCCTGGAACGAACCGATTTTGGAAGCGTGCAGCACGACGGCGGCAGCAGCGGGGGGCAATGGTTGCGGCCGACACAGCGGCGGGCAGAGCAGCAGAGCACAACCCGGGGCTCAACTTCACGTGTTGCATGGGGCTGGTGAAATGGGCTGCTCCTGGGGGACTGGGGCGCTGGGACCAGGAAATCCCAGCAGTGGCGGCTGCAGAGTCCCGCGCCGGTCACTCATCCAGCCCCCTCTTGCCTCAGTTTCCCTGCCCATCGGACAAGGACAGCAGGATTTCACTAATGCATGCAGCTATTTGCAAAGCACAGAGATTACAGGGAAGAGCTCCGTGTAAGCAGCTGATAATGTAACAGCGATACAACCTCTGTCCTACAGCCCCAAACCTGAATTAAAAAGGCAGCACCCTAAAAAATAAGCTTGTAGAGTCATCAACCTCGCGAAGCAAATAAGCACACCTCCCTACCCTCTTAAAAGCCCAGGTATCAGCTGATAAAAGAAGTGCATTCCTGCTGAACACCCAGGCAGTACTCGCAAGGCAGGATTTGTAGCCTGGTGTTCTTTGATTTGCACTGAGTGACAGCAGTCAGAAAACCTTGGGGCGGAGGAGGGAGAACATTTCTACTGCCCCGGTGACCTGTCTGATGCTGAAATCCCATCAGACCAAAGTATGTGCACAAGGACCATCGCGCTGTTGCTCCTGAGACCCCAGGCTGCATTTGGAGGGGTGAAGGAAGGGGCTGGGGATCTATTCATGGGGCTGGGGACACCACAGGCCCCACCGGCTCTTGGACTCACTTGTTTCTTAGGGACTGAAAGAGTCACACAAAGGAATCACAGAGTGGTTTAGCCTGGAAGGGACCTTAAAGCCCCCCCAGTCCCACCCCCTGCCAGGGGCAGGGACACCTTCCACAGACCAGGTTGCTCCCAGCCTCATCCAGCCTGGCCTTGGGCACTCCCAGGGATGGGGCACCCACAGCTTCTCTGGGCAACCTGTCCCAGTGCCCCCCACCCTCTGCGGGAAGAATTCCTTCCTGATATCCAATCTAAAGGAGGTTTCCTTGGCTTCACAGCTCTGACAGCAAACCTGGAAACTGCCTTCTTCCTGCGCCATCACACAGCTTGGTTCCCTTGAAACCTGTTTTACCCTTCCTGCCTTCCTCCCGGCTCAGTTCGAGTTGCCTTATTCCTGCATACAACACCAGCCAAGCCAAGAGAGGATAAACCGGGACCCATGGCATGTCCAGGACCCCCAGCACGGGTCAGGCAAGCGCATGCTGAACCACAAATGCAACAACTCAGCCCATGACCAAAACACTCCATGCAGACCTCCAGCCCAGCATGCAACCTTTAAACTAGCAGCGGGCAGGAGGGGACAGAGCGAGACCCCTGGCAACGCCAGGAAAACCGCTGTGTTTCTCCTTTTTTTTTTTTGGAAGAGGCAGAATAATCCTTTTGAACTATCAAAGTAGGGGAGAACTGACAACTGCTCAGATTCAATTGCTTGGGTCTCACTGCTTTCGCTCCATCTCTTTCCCAACGGGTGGGAAAGGTCTCTAGCTTCTATTCAAAGGCATTGCCCTTACACAGAGCCTTTCAGCAGGGGATTGCAGGGCATCTTTACCAACATTTAATTAAAACTTACAGCCCGCCCCAGTGAGGGAGGGGTTATAAACAGGCCCCCACCTCAAACAGCAGCTCACCAGCACAAGCATCCTTTTCTCCTGTATGATGGAGGCATTCGGCTCAGTTGCAAGAGCACAGCAGTCCCAGCCTCATCATGCTGCTAAATACAGCCTGAACAGCACTGAGCCGCTGAAGAGCCGTCCGAGCAGATGGGAGAGACCGGGAGCAGCGGGACGGGACAGGACGGGCGGGCAGAGGCTCCTCTCTGCTGAATGAGCCACAGCAAGGAGACGGGTTCAGCTTGTGGCAGAGACAAAACCGTGGCTTGTTACCCCTCTGCAATTTAAATACTATACATTTCCAAAGCCCAGCATTAGTGGGGACCAATCCATCCACCTAACAGCACTGGGAAGTTGATAAAATGGAAAACCACTTTTTTTCCCCCCTCCTTACCTATGGGGCGATGCGCTGGTTTCAGGCAGAGATGAGACTTTTGCTGGTTGAATTAAACCTATTTAAACAAAAGTTAAGTTCAGGCATCTGCCTTTGCACAGTGTCAGCTGCGAGAAATGAGCTAACATCCAGATGCAGCGGCATGTCAGGATTAGCCCGGGCTGGGGCAGGAATGCTTCCATGTATGGAAAAATATTGGAGCAGTGAAACCATAAGCTTGGAGCAGAGCAAAGTGAGAGGCCCTGTCAATGAAGTTGCGGGCTCAGGTTTAGAGGATTTAGCAGCTCAGATCCGCCATAAGATCCTCAGCACGTATTACAATAAATTTCACACTTTTTCCAAAAGGGACTCCCATCGCAACGCTACGAGTTGTGAGGGTGAGATCCTACACCCTCCTGCTTGCTCTGGAAGCAGGGTTTGGACCGCTGGGTACCATTAACGCTCCCCATGCTGGGCACGGGCCGGGGCGTTGATGGAGAGGTTCTGGCGAGTACAAGGCGGCTGCTCGCACTCGCCTGCCCACCCATCTCTTGGCAGCTGCCTTCTGCACAGCAGGATTTGTGAAAGCCAACTCGGAGCTGGCACGCTGGAGGCAGCGGTGGCAGTTCAAAAGAAAACGCTGAGCTGAATCAGCGCGGCGGGAGAGTCGGCGTGTGCTTCTGCCAACACCATGGCAAGGGCAGCCACTGCCGAGGCACCGGGCAAGAGTCAGTGCAGTATTCTCTTCAACCGGACCGGCACAAATCAAGAGGGCTCATTTGTCAGTATCCCGAGTTAACGCTAATGAAGTAATGGCTATGACTTCATCTCTCCAGTGGGAATCTCTTGGGAATGAGGGAGAACTAGAATTTCTCTCTCCAGCTCCTTCACGCAGTTGCAATTCGTTTCAGTTGCCTTCTACTCTCTTCTGCAAACATTACCTAATTCTCACCCAGATTCTTAAATCCTTGCACTGAAACATAAAACAATGCTCCTTCTCAGCTGTCAAGGCCCAGCCTCGCAGAGACCCCTCCCAACGGGACCTGACCCCCTGTGCCGGCTGTCATCCCCTCCCTGGGGGCCAGCAACACTGAGTCCCCCCCCTCACATCTGAGAATGCCACCAGCTATTTTTTATACCTCAGCCTAAACCAAAAATCTAGTAACTCATAGCAAATTCATTTTAAATAGGGACCTTCACACCCTTTCTCCCTTAAACCAGTCTGAAGGCAGGCTGGATTTAGCCAAGGCTGCAAAGATGGACAAACTGTTGCTGGAGGAGCCTGAAGTTTCTCTCCTTGGCTGGGGAGGGCAGCTTCAACTGCTGCAGATTCTCACGGGTGCAAGACACACAGCAACCTCTCCCAACACCCTGCTGCTCGGCGCGTTGCCTGAAGAGGCCATCCAGTTGCCCCCAGAGGCACCAAGTAGCCCCGCTGCCTTCCTCCTCACAAGCCTTCAGCTTCCAGGCTTGCTCTGCCCGACTTTCCTTCCCCGCAATCCTGCTGAAGCTGCTCTCCCCACTGTGCACCATTCCTGGCCTCGGGAGTTGTTACGGCACTTGTCAATGGAAAGAACATCCTTTATGGAGTAGATGCTCTGTGCCCAGCGCTCACCTTCCCTCTCGGGCAGGCAACCAACACCCCCTACCTCGCCAGGGGCTCCCATCGCTTTGTTTTGAGGCCAGAGGGGCTTGCTGGGGCTCCAGGCGGGGGGCTGATCAGATTCCAAAAGCTCGCAATGCCCTGACGTAACTGTGGCGGTCAGTCACTCCCACTAAATAGAGATGGAAAATTCTTTACATATTAATTGTCGGTTGCAATTGTTCGTGGTGTTGAAAGACAGACGTGAGAGTATGCAGAAACCATTCCTGCATCTTTTTAGTTCCACCCTTCCATTAACTGCGTGGACTCCAAGGCAAATCAATAGGGCATTCCATTTTCTTTAGAAAACCGAGATGATGAAAATGCGATCAGCTATCATCGAGGGTTCAAGGCCAGGCTGGATGAGGCTTGGAGCAACCTGGTCTAGGGGAAGGTGTCCCTGCCCATGGCAGGGGGTGGCACTGGGTGGGCTTTAAGGTCCCTTCCAACCTAAAACATTCTGCGATTCTATGATCATACAAGACAGTTGTAAACTGAAATACTTGTATAATTTGCTTTCCCACAGAGAATTTAGTACGTCTGTTTGCCTACTCATCAACTCACGACGCTCCCAGTTTTTCCACTGGCCACATCTTTACCTTACAACCTACAGATTTAACACTAATTGTGTTTTTCACCTATAGAGCATCAGCAGAGAAGCAGCAGGTCCAGCCAGCACAGAGGAAGCTGCCCTGCAGAGCTACACCAAGGCAGCGCCGGGGGAAAGCCCCCTCCCGACCCCAAGCCGGGGCTCCTACCCTGGGAACGGACAATTAATGTGCACAGAGTCCAAGCCGTAATGAATCCAGGCACCCTTCCCACACTGGCACTGCTCCACACTTTCCTAATCGTTACTATCTGGCGATGGCATGAGCACAAAGTGATCTGCCTAGAAAAATGTTTCAAATCTATCGCGCACTACGCCGTGATGTGCCATGGAACTGGTTTAGAGAAGACGCACAGCTATAAAGTCGTGATTATTCAGTATTCAACCCAGCCTGAAAGATCAGGAGTCAGCTTGTTATTTGCTGAAAGCAGGGGGCCTGAAATTATCCGTGAATAGTTCAAAGCTGCAGTTAATTCAACATCTCTACTTTCAAAAGCCTAAAAATCACAGATTCCTGGAGTGTGTAAGCTTTTTAAAAATGACAAACTACTAACTGTCAAATCAAAGCAGCAAACAGAAATCCACATGCCTGATAAGACAAATAGTTGCATTTTAAAGAGTAATTAAATATCACTTTGGAATATTTTGCTTGGAACTTGTTTCCCTGATAAAAAATGGGAGGGGAAGGAGAAAGAGGAGGAGGAGGAGGCGGCAATCTGCACACATCAACGAGCTTCTCACCAAGCAAACGCTCAGGCAAACGCTGCTTCAACTTGTTTTCTTGAACTCTGAGCTCAACCCGCTGCATCACAGCCTCCCGCACCCTCTCAGTTTCCCTCTATCCCTACATTTCACATCAAAACTCTAGCAATGAGGAGCAGACGATGGCTACGTTGAATCTGCCCTGTCAGGGAAGAAGGTGCATGGGGCGAGAATCCCCCCTGGTCTGATCACCAAGAAGTGCAATATCTTCTGACTTGGCTTAGATTAAAACCATACCCCAACTTCCATGCTGGGAGTGTTGCTGGAGAAAAAAAAAGAGGAATGCAAAACAGAGAGCTCTACCCAGATGCAATTCAGAAGTGAAACCCTACCCCAGCCGCATGAGCTAACCCTACCATACGCCGCTTTGAAACATTAAAAGTATGTCCATGAGAAAGGATCAAAAACTCCAACTTCAAAACCCCCCGGACTCTCTCAAACGTTCATTGTACGTGCTAACAATGAACTCACAAGGAATTTCACACAAACTTCCCCAGCACTAAGAAATATCTATAGAAAATACCTGTAGGCAGCGGTACAAAAGGATCGTCACGAGTATTGAACAACAGGCATCTTACAGCACTTCACAGAAACACAGAATGTTTTGGGTGGGAAGGGACCCTAAAGCCCACCAGTGCCACCCCCTGCCATGGGCAGGGACACCCTCCACTAGCCCAGGGTGCTCCAAGCCTCATCCAGCCTGGCCTTGGACACTCCCAGGGATGGGGCACCCACAGCTTCTCTGGGCAACCTGTCCCAGTGCCCCCCACCCTCTCCGGGAAGAATTCCTTCCTGATGGCCCATCTCCATCTCCCTCTTTCAGTTTAACCCCGTTACCCCTTGTCCTGTCACTCCCTGCCCTTGGAAAAAGCCCCCCCCCAGCTTTCTTGTCGGCCCCAAAATTTCAAACTAAACCATTACCAAACCGCTTGAAGAAGCCACCATCCAAGGGCAATGCAAACCCGACGTCAGTTTTTTGGGACCGGATTTGCAGAGCCCAGCCCAAGACCCAACCGTGTGAGATCAGCAAAAGCTCCCACCGCTTCTTCCCACCGTGGAGCCAGGAGCATTTGATGATGGAAAGATGGCCAAGGACTTTCAGAGCAAGCCCTCAAACCTGGGAAATCACCCACTGAAGGATGCAATAAACAACACGGCAGATGAGACATCAGCAAGACATTTGAAGTACTAATTCTCCCCTGGGAAAAGCACTCAGACAGGCCACAGTTTGGATATACAGGAAAATCCAACCTCCAAGGACACCAAGCGATGGTTTTGCAACCATTGCAGGACCTGGATTTTACACACAGCCCCCAGACTTGCCGTCTACTGATGGCAGCGGACGCTTCCTGGGATTTCACTGAAGGATTAAGGGTCTTGGCTTGAGAGACGACTGCTAATTGTATGGAGGGTCACTGCAAAGCTGTGTAAAATGCACTCAGAAATAATTTGGAAAAGCAACAACAACAAGAATTAGAGAATTTTGGCCTTGATGCCGTCCTCACAATGTGGAAATACCGAACAGCTTACTCCTCAGCCATAACTGAAGGTCACTGTTGTGCTTCTCCAAAAGCGCACAGAAAACCGCTCCATGGTTTTGTACCTTCTTTTGTAAAGCTGTTACACGTTCAGCTCCTAAAAGAAGGCATTTTTGGAGCAGAACTGTGCACTGATTACTTTAAAAAGGAAAGTTACTTCGCTTAATTCTGCAACCTGAGAGTAACAAATGAAATTGTCAACCGTGCACTTTTAAACGAACGTTTTCATTTCAACATCTGGATTAAGATGCCACAATGAAAAACAGCACACAGGCTTCTCCCCGCTCCTTTCATACATCTCCCATTCTTACGTTTCAGAACCAGCGAGTTTCAAAGCAAACAAAGAATCGGTTGGTGCTGCTAATGCCTTGCTTCTTACTCAATAGCCTTATGTCATGAAAAGACCATATTTTTCAAATCTACATCTCCGTGAGCCAAAGATTTCATATACATTCCCACCCCAGAAATACAAAGTCAGGCATACAGCTGAAAGTGATTACCTAGATATTTTTATATGATGAAACTCAAAAGCTGCTTCAAGTGATTTACCAAATTTTCTGTTAGACAAATCCCCCATCTGGGCTGACCACTTGCCTCCCAGATCTCAGCAGATGGCGATTTCAAACAGAAAAGTTACAAGTCCCTGAAAATCAGGGTATGTCTTAAACCATAATCAAGGGTTTGGAGGGGTTTTTTTCCTCCCCAAAAATGTGCAGAGATAATTTAATGATATTTCTACCTCCTGCCCACCATTTCTTGCACAAAATCTACCTACAAAACCAGTACCCGGTGTTTTATCAGAAGCTCCCTAGACAACCTTTTTACGCAGAGGGAAAGAAACTGCTCTTTTCTTAGGAAGGTGGGGTGGAACAGAGAACATAATTTAAAAAAAAGGAATGAGTGGGTATTTGTTGTGAAAGTCTTCACAGAGATATCAGCAAACAAGCAAGAAGATGGTCACGTTTTACCCATCAATCTAAAGAGCACCGTTTTATCTGCAGTGCGGAGGAAGACGCACTCCCAGCGCAGAAGGGGTGTTCTGTCCGTGTCCCCCTCCCATCACCTACAGCAGCAGTCAAGCCACTAAAACAACAAAATCCAAAGGTATCCACTTGCTCCTTTCCCTCTCCTTAAGGCGAGACGGAACCGACGTTGTCTTCACACACGGAGAAAGGTGACGTGCCTGCGCCACACAATCCAGCAGAAGCCACGTGGGAGAAAATACACAGAGCAGGGTATACAAAGCCAACCTTTACGACAAAGGAAAACCACTCTGTCCCAACTGAAGTGTGTTTACCAGCGTGAGCGAAGAGCGATCCCCCAACTGTTTTCAGATACTTGACTGAATAATCACAGAAACATAATCAACATGTTTTGCGTTTATTTAAAACCAGAAGTATTTCAGCTCCAGCGGAAACGAGTTTGCCTTCCCAAGAAAACCCTGGGAAACACTCAAGCAGAGGCCTAAATAGAGCAGAAAGCAAACGCAAGAGGCAAAGCACAGACCCTACACCCCCACGGCGCTGCGTGGATGCACCAAGGGAGAGCAATTAGAAAAGTCAAGAGTAAGAAGAATGAGGAAGACGACTGGGCCAAGTAAGTAACAAGTAAAAACAAAAGCAAAGGCAAATAAACAACAGCAAAAGATAATCTGCTTCTCTCCCAGCAAACTCGCTTGCAGCCTTTCCTCCTCTAGCACCCTGACCTTCCCTTCTCCCACTCCTACATGGACGATGTGACAGGAATGACTCCACAGAGAATGTGGCCAATCTGTTTTCTCTTGGCAGAGGTGACCAAGGTGTCCCACAGCAACAGAGAGCAGCACGCTCCTGCTCTCCTCCACAAGCCTGCAAGCCCTCGAAGAGCACCCGAATTCACCCCCAGCGCAGGTGGACTCTGCGGCAGAGATGGTCTGGGGCTCACCAGAAGCCTGGGGTCCTCCCGACAGTGGAGGGAGACCCATCACAGGCGCCAGCAGACATCGGGGCATGTAGACAGATGGGGGCTGTTTACATTACCGAGGTTCTCAGTAGCAATCAGGAATTAAAGCTGTTATTAAATCAACCTTCCAGAACTTGAGCAGCTGTTCGTGCAAACAGATAACAACAGGGCGATGTTAAACCAAAACCCCAAACGAAACAAAGACACGGAGCAACATCTCTCCCCCGTGTTCTCCCCGGCAACGCCAGGCATTATCGGAAGACAGATCAATTATCAACAGCTGCATAGAGCTACCCAAATCCAGCTTCACGGAGGGATGTGCATCCCCAGTTAAAGGCCTCCAATCTCATCTGGCACGTTACAGTTTCGTTCTTGAAAAAAACGACCCAGCAATATGGCTGGCTGCGGCTCAGACAGAGGCAAAATGCCACCCTGCTCATTAATCAAAGGCTTTCCCCACGTCCAGATGTTTGCTGACTTGTACTGCTTTCTTTTATTACTGGTTTGGAGACAGAAATTGCTATACGCTGAAGTTACCCAAATTCAACTGGTTGTTGCAAGACGCACAAGGCTGCTGTGCCCTCGGTAACTGCACCCCGGCATTACTGAGTTACCGAGGCATTCAACAAAGAGTGGCTGTTTTCTCTGACCACCCATACTACTTTCACCAATAACCATGAGAGTACAATGCTATTTTACTTTCAGGACTGTGGGAATTTTTCTGTAAGCCCAGAATGGAGCCTGGATGTTAAGAACTATCAATGTTCAATAGACCCAGGGATTGGAAGAGGGAGAAACGCAAGAAAAATGCAGAGTACACCAGCGCAAGACAAGGCGCACGTTGATAGATGCTTCAGGGGGAAACCAGGGCCGTAACAGCCGTATGAGCGAATAACAATGAGCAACAAAAGAGATGCTACAGTCAATATGGGGTAGGTCCCCCCAGATCTTTCACAACCTCAGTACGTAAATTAACCAACCCACAACGGGAAGCGTTGGCTGGAAGGGACTTATGGAGGTCTCCCAGCCCTGCAGTCTCCAACATGAGTCCCCCGCCCCCAGTCACAGCTTCACCCAGCCAAGCCCTGCATTCTCCAAAGACAAAGCCTCCACCGCCTCCCCGGGGGCTGAGGCTCAGGGATGAAGTTCAACTCCCTGCCCGATATTCCCACCTCTCTCTATTATCCCTGGTCTGTATCTGTAAGATTCCTTTCTTCCCATAAATCTATATAATTCTCTGGGCTTGACTCGTAACGGGTTTAGGAGTAGCCTTCAGTGCAAAGGAACCATAACTCAAAAGGACTGCCTACATTTTTCTAATGCTTTTGTTTTTAAACAAATTAAGCCTGCGAGGTATCGAACGTATGCTAGACATTCCCAGCTCTTGCTGGCATATTTCTGAAAAATAGGAAGTTTGTGCTTTTCTGGAGAGTCAGGTCATTAACCTATTTAAAAATCAGTCTATTATACAAGGAAACTTCTAACTGCCTGAACTACAGGTTATAAATCTGCTTAGAAATCTGATATCCTGACATAATTGCCCTTATAACTTACAAATAGGTTCTCTGTTATCCATAGATTAAGCTTCCTCCAAAGCCACATCACATCTGCTTAGTTTTGAAAATATACAGCACGAGCTTCAATTACTTTACACTCCGCACAAAAATAATCCTGAATTTAACTCAGGGCTTCTTGGAATAAGAGTTTAAGACCCCATAATCTTTTTTATTTCATGTTTTCTTGCAATCTAATAGATGGGAGTATTGACCGGCATGTAAAATTAATGCCACCTTCTATGATTTCCGAACCATTTAACTACGTTGCAGTGGAATTTTTAAAGCAAATATGGCGAGCAAAAGTCCCACCACCTAAATAATTTGACACGTTCTATAGGGAAAAGGCCAGCTATTAACTGGAACCACAACATTTTCACCTCCCTGTAGGAAAAGGGTTTGGTTTTAAAGAAACCAGAATTTAAGTAACTTCTCTGAAGGGTGAAGCATCTGTTGCAACTCCCCTCATTAATGAAACGGATCTCAGAACCTGACCTGTGCCCACTCATGCAAGCTCCCAGTTAGAAGCGTTTGGACTTCGAAGGGGCAAACTGGGGTTCAGCAGCATCATCCCAGGCGCACAGCGCTAAAACACGCGAGAGCTTTTGCAGAACTGGGGGCCCTGTGGCAAAAACCTGCAGCAAACGAGGGAAAAAAAAAAAAGCCAAATTGGGGCTTCAAACCAGCTACGACTCTTCTCAGCGGAGGGGATGTCACAGGGCGCAGCGAGACGACAGCCAACTCCTTAAAACGACTCCTCTGCCTAACGAACAGCAAGAGCAGGGGAGGGTTCAGAGACCCATTCAGGAAGAATCCCATCCTGGCACAGCCTTGCCAAGCCCAAACCCTGGGGATGCCTGAGGGCTCTCAGCCATGTCCCAGCCCCACAGGTACCGGCGTTACCCCAATCCCCGCTGAAGCGGAGAACGCGTCTCGCTGAGAGCCCAGCCAACGCCTGCCCGCTGCTTTCAGACCGGCGGCTGCAATCATGCACCGGAAAGATGTTTAGAAACGGCACTGTGGGGCACCATCTTTTTAATTCTTTCTCAATAGCTGCCAGAGATTAGAGCTGTAAAGACTCTCTTTTTAACTACCACAGTTGGGAGCTCGTTGGGAGCGGGAAGCCCAGCCTTTGCCTTCCTGTCCCTCGCAGCCGTCCCTGTCTGGGTCTTACAGAGCGCTTTTTGTCCAGTATCTGTCGTTCAGCTTAAACTCTTCAGATGAGGGGCTGTGACTTGTGAGGTACCGAACACTCCAGCTGCTAAACGCAGACGAAGAGCGAACACCATGGCACGAACCCACCTGGCAGCACTGCCAGCAGCTCCCAGCCGATCCAGGCTCCAACTCGCTCCTCAACCACCAAACGCTCTCCCACGGCTGGTGGAGGCCGTGGCCCCGTTCTATGCCCAAACCCACGCAGGAGCCCATGGGGGCCTCGTCCACGGCCTGCCCCAAGGCCTGCTCCCCTCAGGGCCCGAGCGGGGCCGAGGTCCCGGGTGCCAGCTCGGGGGGAGCAGGCTGCACGGCCAAAGGAGGGACCCGTCGAGGCCAGTGGGCGCCCGTCCCGCCGCCCCGCTGGAACGGCGACCCCCAGGCCGGGGCTCCCCCTCACCCGTGGAGGACGGAGCCTGAGGGGTCTCCCCGCCCACAGGCCGCAAGAGCCGGGCGAGACGGCGTCACCCCACGGGACGGCAGCCGACCCCCCCCCCCACCCAGGCTCCCACCGGGAACTTTCTGGAAGGCACCCACTCCACGCCACGGGCCCGCCGCCACGCGGGACCCCCCGGCGGGGGGGGGGGGGGGGGGGGGAACCCGGTCGAGCCCCGTCGCCCCCAGACAAAGCCCGGGGCGCGCCCCCGCGGTCTCACCTTGCGGTGCTTGTCGGTGAAGGGCAGCGCCAGCCAGGGCATGGTCCGCACGGCCTCCTGCCACTGCTGCTGCTCCTGCTCGGCCGACACGAAGACGATCTCGAGGCGCTGCCCGCCGGCCGCCGCCGCCTCCCCCCTGAAGCGCCCGTAGAAGGCGGCCAGGCTGGCGCCGAGCTGCGCGCAGGGGCTACAGCCGAAGTAAAGCCCCACCAACGAAACCCCGCGGGCAGCCAGCGCCGACACGGCCACCTCTTCCCCGTCCGCGGCCACCAGCACCTCGCCCAGCACCTCCGACAGGGCGCCCGCCATCCCGCCCCGCTCCGCTCCCCGCTCCGCTCCGCCCGCAGCCGCCGCGCCGGCCGAGCCCCGCCCCGTCCCGCCAGGGGGCGCTGCGGCGCCGCGCGGCCCCGTGCCCGCCCCCGGCAGCGCCGCCCTGCGCCCCGGACGGCCCGGCCCGGCCCCCTCGCTCCGCTCCCCCGGCCCCGACGTCACCCACACGCACGGTCCCCACGCGTGGGGCGGGTCAGCCCTCAGCGCCCAGGCGGTGGATGAAGCCCCTGGGGAGCCTCCAGGGCGAGGAGCGGGAGGGAGAGACGGCCGGTGCCCCGCCTGGGCGAGGCTCTGGCCTTGCCTCAGCGGCTCAGTCCCGCTGCCGGGGGCCGGTCAGCGCTCGCTTCTGGGGGTCAGCGGCCAGTTCGCCCCCGCCCCGAGCGATCCATCCCGCAAACCCTGCCCGGCCCCTCGTTCCCAGTGCAAACACCGGCCCGGCGCGGACCCCCGTCCTCTAAATGGCTGCCTAGAGAGGGGCAGCTGCGTAGAGAGGGGCAGCTGCCCCCCGGCCCCGTGTGTCGGTGAGGGTAGGGCAAAGACGGGGTAGTCTGAGAGAAAGAGGCTTCCCTTCTTTGTTTTCAAAATCTGATGTAAATACATGCTTCCCCTTATCAATGGCGGGCGGAAAAACCCGAACGCCAATCCAGAAGTGTAAACACCAGTAAATTTGGCTGCATTGAATTACACTGGTTGGCTGGGATACAGAAAGGAAATAAAGCATAAACAGTGACATGCACACCAGGCTTTAAAATGGATTTGCTCTTTGTAATCAACGTCGGTAATCTGCAAACCCGCAGAATTCACTGCAGTGCGGGGCCTCGGCGCCGCGCGTCCACGCCGCCGGCCTTCGCCGGCAGCCACCTCTGCGTGCAAACCCTCCGCTCCCACGCGCCGGTCGAGCAAAATACACGTGAGGGTGGGTTAGCAGGGCTTAAGTTTGGAAGCTTTTTGGTTTGGAGCATCTGCACGTGTTCCCCAGAGACACACTGGTACTGCCCGAGCAGGTGGGGAGCAAAGGGTGTGTGCTGGCTGGACACCTTCATCATTTTGCTTTTCCAAAGAGCCCCAAACCAGCACTCCTAAATCTTGCTAGCTACTGTAAAAGACACCTTTATTTTTACAACACTTCCTTATTTGGCTTCTTGTTTGGCTTCTTATTGTTGCTGCTTTAAATTGTATTTAAAATCATTGTATAGTATCCAGAGCCATTAGGGGATGCTTTATAAATACAATTAATTATCATTATTATTATTGCAGCTTTACAATCTCTCTTTTCTTTTGCCAAGACCTGCTCCCTAGAGGTAGTTCAAAGCAAGAGGAGTTTTGTCTTGTTTTTATTTGTCCTGCCTTATCTGCCTTAATTAAGTATTTGGGCTCTTCAGGGCAGGGAAGCTGTTTTTTAAGTCTACAGCCCTGAACTCAACCAACCCATGTGGTAATATAAATATGCTGTTGTAAAAATAGTATTTATGGCTGCAGTTAATTTGTCTGGCCCCATTTTTAGCGAACAAAGCAGAAGTAAGACGCTCTGAAATACAGAACAAGTAAAAAGCATTTCTCTCTCTTAAAGAACAATAAAATAAAATGAGGAAGCAGCTGTTCTTACCGGACAACATCCCAGCGTGAGGTGTGACTGAGCTGAGGTTAAACCATGCGAACGCTCGTCCCTCCCGCTGTAGGACGTCTGCCCACCTGCAGGCTCCGCAGCAGAATCCGGGATACAGGATGCCCAACCACATTGAGACACTGGAATTACAGAGCCAGGACAACATCATGGGGCTTTTAATAAGCATCTTTTTGCCTATACGAAGACAGTGCCAATCTGCATGTCCCAAACTCCTATTGATTTTTTCCAACTACTGTGTTTTACGCTGCACCCCCTTTGGATAGTACATATATTGTATTTTTCACTAAAGTGTTTAGCAAATATTTTGCCAAAGTGTTTGGTAAATATCTGCCAAATATTTGTGTTTGCTTGCGTTTGTTTCCCCCACAACCAGCGTTTATTAGGCAAGAAGAAAAAAAAAAAGAGCACCCATTCCCATCCCCAGCCTCCCCCTCTGCTGCTGTCGGCTCCACAGGGAGCTGGGTGCAGCGGGATGGAGCAGCACCTGGTAACCCCAGTGAGCCCCCAGCTCAATGGGTCGGGAGTAGAAATGGTGAATTAAGTTCATGCTTGTTGTTTCAATCAGGGAAGGTCGACAGGCTTTGTGGCTTCTGCCCAAAGCCAGTGATACCGAGCTGTGGGGATGGAGATACACTCATCAGGCTGAGCAAATTAAACCCACGGCAGCAAAAAGAAGAACAGAAAGGTATGCTTGGGGTGGTTTTTAAACAGCGGTAGCTGAGTTACCCTAAAACCACAGTGTAAAAGAAGCCATCAAAGAAAATTCCTATTTACCAACAGCAGAAAAAAACCCAAACCCAGCCTGGTTAATCTCAATCTTTACAAAAGCAAAATCCTATTTATCAACAGCAGAAAAAACCCTAGCCTGGTTAATCTTTGGGAAGCTTTCCAGGACACAAAAGGAGCCCCAGGTTAGCTGAGCACAGGCAGCACTGGAAGGACACGGGCAGGCAGCAGCACACAGCGGCGGATGCACAGCAGTGCAGAGGCTCGCAGGCTGTGCTAGTGAGCTGCTACATCTCTAGATACTTGGGTTTTTAAAACAGGCAACTGCATTGTGGACGAATTCCATCCCCTGTAAACATAGGGTTTGAGCTTCTCTGTAACCCTTCTTACAGAAGCACGCCTGCGCTAGCAAGCTGGGACAAACAATGGTGTCAACAGTCCAGTTTATGCCAAAAGATAGTGGTTATGGGCAGTAAGAACACCCAGGATGATTAGATACCACTGAGAGCTGCCCACTCCCGAGCCAGGGCGAGTTCACAGCTGTATCCCACGCAAGAGTTCAACCTTTCTCGCAGCCGTGTAACTGCAGTTTCTGTACCCACTTCAGCGCAGCAGCTGCATCACCAGCCAGCACCATTTAAAACATTATTAAACATGATGTTTTTCAACATTATTGAACGTTAATTATACCTTGGAGACACAGGCAGCGGTAGAACACCGATTCTCCCAGGTCCGAGGAAGCTGTATAATCTTCAGGATGCATTTAAGAACACTTATCTGGGGTTAAACAGAAAAACTGTCCCAGTGTACCCAGTAGAGCGGCTGCCCTGCAGTAAGGGTCACTGTAGCTGAAGATCATTCGCATGTTTTGCTAATGTATTTGCTCCTGCAGAATATAGCCACTTTCTTCACAGTCAGCCCATCACACGACGGGAATGATCTGAAGACAGCTATTCTGGTTTGTTCTCCTTGCTGGCCAGCCCCAAATCCTGGTGCTGTATCCACTGACAGCTCTGACCATCTGATCTTACGGTGTGGCGCTTAAATAAAAACTGAGGAGATTGCCAAAGGCTCTTTAGTTTTTAATTTAGCTGTATCCCGAACTGCAGATTGCACAGAGGGGAGTGGATTTTCCACGGTATCTGGACATCAGCCAGCAGCAAGGTCTCTTGAAAGAAAGGGACATCCATTTGAGCATTAGACATAAATCTATTGTGTTCTGACATTTTTCTTATTTGGTAGCTCTTAATTGAATGGTTCTGGACATGGTACATTTGTGGGGTTTATTTCAGTAATGGGATGTTGGCTGCATTTCAGAATATGGACATACATATCTAGAGAAAGCCCTGCTAGTCATCCTGTTGGAAATCTGCAGGAAAAAAGAGGCCTAATTCTGCTCTGCAGATGATGCAAGCAACTGCAATCCTCCCCTCAGCTGCTTTCTTCTGGATTCACATCAGCATCACTGAGAACTGCTCAGGGTCCCAGCTGCCGAAACCAGCTCCAACAGGGCAGGCCATCTGTCTGCTCCAGATGGTTTGTAGCCGGTCACACATTAACTCCTTTAAACAGGTCAGTGTTAAGGTATTGGCCTTCCAAAATGCTGCTCCAAATTCACTGGAGGTCTAAAACGACCGAGTTCAACGATGTTCCGCTCCAAAGGAATTTGACCTTTCAAATTCTTCTTACTGGTGTTGCAATCCTGTTAATATTCGGATTGCTGAGGGCAGCTTGGTGTGAGTCTAGTGGTACTTTTGACCCTCCCCATCTGTCTGGGGGCTCCGGCAGATGAGCCCTGCAGAGCCTCGCCAGGCAGCTGGCAAGGTCCTTGTCCCTGTCGCAGGAGGGGAAGGAGCAAATATGCCAGCATCCAGCCCCAGAGCAAGGCTCTGCCTGCAGGTTTGCATCGACCCACATCCCCCTCGGCAGTTGACGGGCTAATCTGAGAGTGGGGAAGTTGAAGCAGAGCCAGGTCTGTCTTGCTGGTGATGGAGAACTTGCAGCACCCCTGGTCATCAGAACAGGTCCTGGGGTGCCCATTCTGTGGCTTCCCAGCAAGATTGGGATTCACGTGTGACCACAAAAACAGAAAACAGCTCTTCTGAAAGCAAACAGAGTTGATTTCTAACAGCAGCAGCAAAACACAATAAGAGGGGGTTTCATTCACAGCCCTTCTATGTGTATTTGGCTCTCTAGGGGCTAGTCTGGTACCTGGTTCCTGGGGCTGGGAGGTAGCATTTCTTCCCTAAGCCTGAAGAGACAGGGCTTATCCTTTACAAAGTTCTTTTTCCCAGGTTTCTGCCTGATTCTCTCCCCCTTTTTTGCCAGCCCAGGATATTGATCTCAGCAGGGTCGCAAGTAAACTTCAAAGGGACTCACACTTGCGCTGCTCGTTGAGAACCACGAATGGCACCATCTAAGCCTCATGATTTCCCCTCCTGCCTCCACTGAGATAACGGCACCACAGGAACCCTCTGGCCATCACATAGTCAGGCTGGTGGTAGCGGTCACACTACCAGCCTGGACGCACGTCTCTGGCTGCTAACTACTTCTATTTCTTGCTAGCTGCCGCTGCAGGCCCATCCCACACACAGCACAGGCTGCGGCTGCTCTGCCGGCCATAGGCGAGGGGAGGATCACAGAAAGAACGGGCAGCCCCAGCTCACTGAGCCCTGCACAAAGCCATGCCACTCAGAGCAAACACCAGCAAAATTTGCTGCCGTTTACCCAGTATGAGACTGGAGTGACACCTCTTTCATTTCTTCAGTCCATTTTCCCTCCTCGGCAGATGTGGCTGAGGTTTGCACACTGGCTACCTTAAATCAGCCTGAAAATCTCTATTTAGCCTCTTTTCCATGGTGCTGAGCAGTTGTATCTGCGGCTGAGTGCACTGGCTGGTGAGAGTGCTGAGCGCTCAGGGCAAGAAAGGCCCCGAGTCTCTGAAACATTCATGTAAGAATCAGACGTGGAGCATCTGCCTGAAAACGTCGGCCCAGTATGTTTCGATTCTACAAGTCAGTTTGTTTCTGTCCTTTCCCCTGTTGGAGAGGAGCACAGTGTTTACCTGAGCCCAGCCTGTGCCTACTGCGAAGCACATCAGGGTTGCCTGAGCCACCCAGGGTGGGTGACGGTGATGTCAATGCCACCAAAGGAAGAAGAAACTGTTCCAAAGTTAAAATACGCTCCCAAACTTTACATTGTTCCCTCCCCATTTGTGAAAAAAATTTGGTGATCTGCGAATGAAAACCTCTGGCTACACCGAAACATGCAGTTCTCGAAGAAACAACTTCAGGTGAATTTGGCAAGTTATTCTTTCCCCCTTGACTACAAGCAAAATCAGGAAGAACTCAAGACCGGACTGCAGCAGCATCAGGCACTCTTTCTGCCCTGAGATACCCTGATTTCATCATGGCACATAAAACCAGCGTGACTCACCACCGCTACTACACAATTTTTCATGTCACATTATACCTGAAGGACCACGGAGGTAAGTGAAACATTAACGAGACTTTACATTTCTGGGTGGTGACACCACAGCTATAAGGCACTGAGGCAGCATTTAAACAGCTCTAGAAGCAGGACCCACTTTCCACTGTAATTTTCCGTGCCTTAGAAATAGATTTGCTTACAGCTACTTGGCTACAAGCACCTGCACTTAGGTAGAATTTCACTCCCGTAAGAACCCAAGCTCCCACCCAAACCAAAGCTCCTCCTGCCAGGTGCTGGGCAAACATGGCCACGGGCACCCCAGCACAGACCTGGGGTCCGGCAGCACTCCCCCAAACCTCCGCACCCTGCCAGCTGCACCGCAGCGCTGTGCAGGCAGCTGGGCTCCAGCCTGCTGGGTGGGAATCCTGGGTTTGGAGGGCAAACCCCAGGTCACCCCGTTCCTGACATGTAGATGGAGGAGAGGGAGAGGCTGCCCAGAACCAGCATCCCCCTCCCCCTGTTATCTTAATGCTGATGGCAGAGGGGACATCCCTTTGGTCCCGGAGGATGTGCTGAGATGTCCCTGCCTTGGGCAGGCTCCTGTGTTGGGGGACCCAGCCCACAGCCAGCACATGGGGGGTCCTAAGCCATCGCCGCACAAAGAGGTCCCCAGTCCATAGCCAAGACCTGGGGTCTCTGGACCTCGTGTGACCCCTGGTCCCCGGTCAATGTGTGCGTGGGATCCGCAGGGGTCCCCATCCCATAACCAACGAGTAGGGGGGCTCTAGATGCTGGTTAACAAATTGGGGGGGGTCCCTTGCTCCCCTCACAGTCCCCAAGGCCCTCACCAACAAACCGAGGGGGGTCCCCAGCACATGGTCTCTGCATGGAGGGGTCCCCAAGCCCCTCAAAACCCCACGGTGGGCTCTGGCCAACACGTGTGGGAGTCCCCAGCTCCTGCCTGCCCACGGAGGGGTCCCCGACCCACGGCCCACGGAGGCTGGGGGTGGAGTGGGGGTGTCCCTCTCCTCGGCCTGCAGAGGGTCCCCAGCCCTAAGCCGCCGCATGGAGGGGACCCTGCCCCGCCGTCCCGCACCGCCCACACCCGGCAGCCCCGCGGCCCCGGGGGCGGGGAGGCGGCCCCGGCCGTGCCCATAAGGCGGGCGGGCGCCGTAGCAGCGGCGGCGCGGTCTATGGCGGCGGCAGCAACAGCGGCAGCGCGGTGCCTGCGGGGCGTCCGGCGCCTCCTGCCCGTGGGCGCCCGGCGGGAGAGCCGCGAGTTGGCCCGGCTGGCGGGGCCCGTGGTGAGAGCCGGGGCCGTGCTTGGCGGGGGGAGGGGGGGGCCGGACGGACGGACGGACGGACAGATGGGATGGGGACGGGCCGCGCCGCCCTCCCGCCGGAGCGGCGAGGGCGCAGGGGTGGGTAACGGCCGCGGCGAGGTGAGGGGCCACCGCCCCCGGCCTGGGCATCACCGCAGGGCTCGGAGGTACCGGGTCGTGGAGGAGAGACCTCGGGCCCCGAGGTCTGAGCTCTGCCACCGCCGCTTCAGCACCCGGGCAGGGCTCCGCAGCCCGGGGTGTCGCCTCCCCGGCGGCGCCGGGGCCGGCCCGGTCCCTCCCTGCCGCGCTCCGTGCTGGCTGGGCTGCTCAAGGCACAGCTACAATGCAACCGCCACCATTCAGTCCTTAATTGTCATCCAAGTGCTTATTCTTTTGCCACAGGAATTCCTGTTGCTGTCCAGCTTGGTCCACGGGCAGCATGGCTTTAGAAGAGCGGAGGATCTGGGGAGGGGGTGGGGAATAAGCTGTTAAATTGCTCTGTGAAGCCAGCCTGCAGCTCCAGCACTGCCGCCTCTGCAAAGCATCACAGCCCTGGGCAAATCCAGTGCACGTGCAGTTTGGTGCTTTGATTCTTTCTCCCGTAAATAAGTACCAACCGATGAACTCCTCGGAGGCGTCCTCCCCAACACCAAAGCACTGACCTGCTGCGATCAGGCAGTGGAGGAAGTATAGACGGGTTTCAGTTTCTGTAGCGGAATACACCAGCCCCAGCTCAGTCCCCTCAACCATCTCACCTGCAGCACAGCCAGCTTCTCCATGTGCGCGGATAACCTCAAAACCAAACCTGCAGCTGCCAGTTAACGCTCATTTCATGTCAAACCTTGCGCTGGAATGGTCCTGCAGGTACGGACCCCTCCTGCAGGGATTACTCACGGCAGGTCGAACATGCCCAGGCCTGGCAGGAGAACTGCATCTGCAGACAGCGGTGGGAGGTCTGGAGAGGAGAAGGTTTTGTTCTGTTCTTCCTCTGACCCCACAGGAGCTGGTTCTCCAGTAGCGCTGGGCTCTCGGCTTGCCAACTGCCAGGTAGAAAGGAACGGGAGCAGATCCTGGGCATGGTCCCCAGCTGTGCCCACCCTTCAGCGGGTATAAACATCTCTAACTCCTACCATCTGCCTCTAGCTGTGCCATGACTCCATGCTTCAGATGCCTGTAGAGGAGCTGTCCTCTTGCCAAGGGAAAATGAGGTCTGGATTGCAGTCCCTGCGACAGCATCGTTAAGCTCCTGGCAAGGAACAAGCAGGCTGGATTTGGCGTCTTTCCAGGAGGAAAGGACATGGTGGTTTGGAAGAAGGGTTTCCCCCCAGATGCACAGGAAAGCATTGGGATTTTTGATTTTTCCTTCCCCATGCATCTTTCATCCTGGAAACGAGGATTTCTAGTGAAGCCATTAAGCCACACATAAACAAGGTCATCTGCCTGATTGCCTACATAGCACCAGAATTCCACAGGGCAGGTAGAGGTCTGCTTTGAAAGACAAAGCCACCAAGAGGCTGTATGAGTCCTAGAGCTGGCTTCTGAGCCCAGCAGTGCTGGTGAGCAGGGACAGGTTCCTAGGGCAGCAGAGGCGAGGTGCTGCAGTGACGCCAGGAAATGGGGCTGTTCGGAGTCTGACTCCTGGCGAGGGGTGGTGTTCCTTAAGTCCTGATCAGTCCTTATCTCACCATCTCTCCTTCTCCCATCCTAGTTTGTTGCCCAGCTGCTGGGGTTCCTGATCAATGTGGTCAGCTCCATCTTCTGTGGCCACCTGGGGAAAGCTGAGCTGGATGCTGTGACGCTGGCCGTGTCCGTACGTATTACTCTGAATTCCCCTCCGATTTAAAACATACAAATAATGTGTCACCAAAACAGAAGAAGAAAAAACATTCTTACAGGTTTGGGTTATCTGTGAGGACCATGTGTGTAAACACAGCCTGATGCAAAGTGAACATTGCATCCTCCAAACCTTCCTTTCTTTTGCCCTGAGCACAAGCAGGAGATGGGAACTGTGCCAGTGCAAGGCCAAGCTCTCTGGACCTGGCAGACCTCGGGGTGCATAGGTGCCTAGGAGCAGCCCTGATTGTGGTTCCTTAGGTATTCACCCCTTGCTAGAGGATCCTTTTCCACACCAGAGAAGAGGCTGTTTAGATAACAATAATGTGTTATTCTGAGAAATGGAGAAGGACTGGAATCTCCCCAAAAACTCGTAGCTGAACTGACTCCCCACCCAGTTGGGAGGGACATAGTGCTTTGGGCCAGCTCCCCTGTCACCCTCCCTTGCAACCCGATTCCCTTGTCTCTCCTGCAGGTTATCAATGTGACTGGCATCTCCATTGGTTCTGGTTTAGCCTCAGCATGCGACACGCTGATGTCCCAGGTCAGTAGCAGCTCCCTCTTTCTTGTGCCTGGTTGGATTGGTGGTGTCTCGCCTCCTGTGCAGCATTATTTGGGCACAAAGAGCAGGAGGACAGCAGCTTCCAGCCAGCATGGGGCTACAGATACACTGGCTGGAGCCTGCTTGCACCCTGCAGCTCCCCCAAGGAGCCTGGGGCCGTGCCTGGGTAGCAAAGGGATGTACAATCCACCTGAGAGCCAGTTTAACCCAACCAGCCTGGCACTAGGCACCGCAGGGTGTGGGAAAGGCATTTAATCAGCCCGTTGCAGCCCTGGGTCCTGAGCATTTGCCCAGACCCCTTAGTTCCCTGTAACGCTCACCTTGGTCTGCACTCCTGACCCAGACCTACGGCAGCAAGAACCTGAAGCAGGTGGGCACCATCCTGCAGCGGGGGATCCTCATCCTGCTGCTGTTCTGCTTCCCTTGCTGGGCACTCTTCATCAACACGGAGCAGATCCTCCTGCTCATCCGACTGGACCCCGAGGTCTCCAGGTCAGCGGTGAGATCGAGCCCTTCTGGACCAGTCATTTGGCTCTGGGTTGCCACGTAGTGTTGAAATCAAGGCTCCGTGGAGCTTGAGTGCAACACGGCTTGGCTTGGCTCTTGCTTTGCTGTATCATTAACTGGGGAAACAACTCTCTTTCCAGGTTAACTCAGGTCTACGTGATGATTTTTATTCCAGTGCTTCCTGTAAGTTGCTGCCAAAGCCATTAGAAGCTCTGTGTCCCTCAGTAACATTTGGGGAAAGGAGGGAGGGTCTTTGCTCTGTGGATCACAGGCACCATGGTTTAGGGTTTTACAACGTGCCCCTTGATCTTGGGCCTTAACAGCTCTGTATTGGCCAGCAGCTGCTGGACCAGCAAACATGCACTCTTTCGTCTAGCTGTGCAGAGGCTTTTACTGCAGGCCACGTGTCTGCACATTGAGTCACTGGCAGTGGACATTGGAACCAGGGGCTCCAGGCTCGCTCCTAGCTCCGAGATAAAGGCTGCAGCTTGCTGTTAGCGCACTCGTAGCTGCTGGGCTCTGGCTAGTTACCCTGCCTCTCTGGAGAACCTCCTCCAAGACAGAGACCAGTACCCTGGGGAATAAGGGTCTGTAGGTTAATGCTTTCTTCCAAGTTTTCCAGGAAGAAGCATGGGAGCTCTCCCATTTGGAGGCTGATCTCTCTTCCCAGTGGGAATGGGAGGTGCCTTTTGTTAGTCTTGGCTTGTGACACAGCCAGTGCTGACAGATGCCACGCTCCTCCAGACCGCAGGAGCAAGGTGCTGGGCAGTGTGCCTGCCTGGGGCACCCTGAGAAGTCAGTGGGAAGAGCTGAGGGAGGGGCCTGTCTGCGCGTGAAACGGCAGCTGGCTGCTGAACCATGGTGCTGATGAAATGAATCCTGACTCTTGCAGGCGGCGTTTCTGTACCAGCTGCAGACAAGATATTTACTAAGTCAGGTATTGTATAACTAACCAGGTTCTGGGCCATAGATTAAAGGTATTCCTAGGAACGTTGATAAAGTTGGGGCTCTAAGTTCATCCTGTCCCAGGGAGAGCTGGACTGAGGAATGTGTGATGCACAGCCTCCCAGCCCTGAGCGGTGCAGGAGGAGCTCGTGGGAACCACCCTTAGTTTGCTCCATTTCCCCATTGCTCCCTCCAACTCTGCATTTTGTTGATGGCGCCGGTTCTCGAGCCCTGCACGCTGCCTTCCGCGTGTCTGCCGCAGTCCAGCTGTATCTGCAACAGGGGCTGCCTTCTTGGCTTTCTCCTTGGGCATTGATGAAGGTCTCCCCTTCGTTTGCTGGATGGGGGCTTGGGCAGTGCTGGACAAGCAAACTCCAAAGTCTTTCCTTGGCTTCCAGGCGATCATTTTGCCTCAGGTGTTGACGGGGATTGCAACCAACATCCTCAACGTGGCCATGAACGCCTTCTTCCTATATGTGCTGAAGCTGGGCATGGTGTAAGTGTGAGCAGAGGTGGTGACAGCCTCTCCCTGGGTGCAGGGGTTTGCTCAGGGCTGTGGGGGTGACCTGGGTTCCCAGTTCTGCCACCCTCTGCTCTCAGCCAACAGCCTGGAAAAGATAAGGCTGGAGGGATCTGCCCCATATCTGCAGAAAGGCTTGTATGGGCACCACCAGGTATCTCCTGCTGTAGCTGAGGAGGATGTCATTTGTAATCTGTTTCTCTCTCCCCAGGGGCTCTGCTTGGGCTAACACTGTTTCTCAGTACACCCAGGCCATACTCCTCTTCCTTTACGTGTGGTGGAAGAAGATCCATGTGGAGACATGGGGAGGTACTGTTCATAGCTTAACCCTTCAAAGTACCAGTCTCTGGCCCTGAGGATCTGGCACTGTCACCAGAACCTGATAAAGGGATTACCTTATAGCCATACCCTCAAGGCCTTCACTGTAGCTCCTAGTACATTCTTGTTGATCGTCCTGTCTCAGGAATGGTACAGCAGCAAGATTAGGCTGATGTCCTGTGAGCTGCCATGGTGGTTGTCCTCAGAGATTGTGCAGACGAGCATGTGGCTCCCTTCTGGGGGAGGAGAGGGAGTGAATGCATTCTTTCTGCTTCACCTCCTTGTTGCAGGTTGGACCCGGGACTGCCTCCTGGACTGGGGCTCCTTTATCCGACTGGCAGTGCCTGGCATGCTCATGATGTGTATTGAATGGTGGACCTTTGAGATCGGGAGCTTCTTGGCAGGTGAGTCCAAATCCTCTTTTTCCCCTGGTTCATCAGGACATCTTCCAGCCATGCCTGCTTTGGTGGGTGCCTCTGAAGGGTGTCCCCAGAGCACCTCTCGCCTGCAGGGTTGATTCTGCGGGGTGCTGCGTCCATGAGATGGGAACCCTGTAGTCACTGCCTCCTTATCAGCAAAGGAGGGGCTTTAATCACTTCTTTCATTAGGTCAGAATTAATCTTTTCCAGGGCTGCTCAGTGTGGTGGAGCTGGGCGCGCAGTCTGTCATCTACGAGCTCTCCTCTGCAGCATACATGGTAAGGGCTGATACCAGGCAGGTGATGACTCTCAGGCCTGCTGCACATCTAGGGGTGTGCTGCAGATGGAAAATACCTTTACTGCAGCAATGCCAGTTTGCCCCAAACTCCTTACTGGGATAGAAGAGAATTGCTGCAGACTCTGTTGCCGCTGCAGGCCCTATTGCCACTCATCTCCTTGTTTTTTCCTGCTACTCAGGTGCCTCTGGGCTTCAGCGTGGCTGCGAGTGTCAGAGTGGGCAATGCCTTGGGATCAGGGGATGCGGTACAAGCCAAGACCTCCTGCATCACTGCCCTGCTGTGCACAGGTCAGTCCAGGTCCTGCAGAGGGGAATAAAGGGCAATTATCAGCAAACGGTTCACTTTCCCTCTCACTGGGGTGGGCACTCCCTCTAGAAACCCAGACCCACTTGCTTGGACCTTCTGTTTGGGGAAGGTGAGACCCTGGCTCTCCTTTTCTGTTAGGAACCTGGTGCAAAGGCTTTGATAGTTAAAAATGCAGTTTAGTGTTCTGTCCTCCACCTGCAGAAGGTGGAGGAAGTATCTGGGCAAAAAGTGGGGAAAACAGACTTGTCCTCTACTGCAATACCACTTGGATTTCAGCCAAGTCTTATCCCCATCACATGGAGCCCCTGAGGTCTGGGTCAGGAGCAGGACATGCTGCCCTTGAGGCAAGCGATTTGACTATTTCTTTTTCTTTCAGGAGTTTTTGCTGTGGTGGTTGCAATGTTACTGGGAACCCTAAAAGACGTGGTGGGATACATCTTCACCAATGACAAGTGGGTTAACAGGGATTTTTTTGAGTATTACTACCTTCTCAGAGGGTGCGTTTCATACCCCAGGAACTGCTGAGAAGCTACTGATGGAGTTCATAAACCCCTGTCTGCCAAACATGTTGCTCCCCGCTGGGCAGTAGGGATGCCCCTGACACTGGGACACTACCGTGGTGGTACCCAACCTGCACGCATCCCCTAAAGTGTCGCGGGCTGGGATCAGGCTCCACAGCTGGCCAAGGGAGATGGGTCAGGACGAGAGCCCTTTGGACCAGGCTGTGCTGCTTTCCCTGACCAGTACGTACATCTTTCCAACAGGGAGATCGCTGTCTTGGTGTCCAAAGTGATGATCATCTTTGCTCCGTTCCACTTGTTTGATGCAGCGGCGGTGAGTATTCCAGTATGTGGAGCGATTCCCCTCTGCAGGTTGGGGTGCGAAGGAGACTGCAAAGCTGCCTCTTGCTCTTTCTTGATCTGTTAAAATGACAGAGAGAAGCAAACTGATAAACTGTCAAAGCAGCTGCTGGCAGTACCTGTACCACCCGGAGTCCCTCTGCGTGTAGTTGCCCATTGGCGTTGCTGCAGAACAGCCCAGTTCTCTCCCTTTATTTTCCCCCCCTGGCAAGGCTTCAGCTTTTTACTGGCTTGTCAGAGCAGCACAGCTGGATCTTCAGAGGCATCAGGCACTCCCAGCATGGCAGAGGGCTCATGCACCTTGTTGGATAGTAATTTCAGCCCGTTTCCTCCTGTTGTGTCCATGGGAGAGGGACCTGGGCAGTGTGGAAAGCACTACGGGGTCTGCTGGCATGCCTCTTGGGCTCTGCAGACAGCTCCACCTTCTGCGCCGGGGTCAGCAGCGGGAACGAGAGGAGCCCTGTGCTCTGTGACGTGGCTCTGGTCCCTCTTAGCGCTGCGGGTTCCCCTGTTCCTAGGGCTGTGCCACATCCCAGGTACCACCATGGTGGTACCTTCTGAAGCACGCGCTGTCCCACCTATTGATCCCTCTGCCGGCTTTCCTTAGGCGACCTGTGGCGGCGTGCTGCGGGGCACAGGGAAGCAGAAGATGGGTGCTATCGCCAACGCCATCGGTTATTACGCCATCGGCCTGCCCATCGGCATCTCCCTGATGTTTGCGGCTAATATGGGGGTGTTAGGTACGTGTGCCCCCCCCCCTCGGGAGTCTGGCTTTGTACAAGCTGCCAGCGCTGCTGCTGCTGGGCCAAACGCTGTGCATCCAGCCAAGGCTCAGTCCTGGAACTCGGGTCCGTGGGGCTGGACCACACACCAAAGTGTGTGAGGCAGGCTCTGTGTAGCCTCCATCAAACTGGGGCTGAGATGTCCCAGTAAATCCAGGCTTGCTCCCACATAGGGCCCCCCTAGGAGCTCTCCCCCTCAGGGCAGCTCTCCCACTGAGAGTGGGTTAGACGTGGGGTGATAACCTGACCCCCCTGAAATCCGTGGGCATTTTGGCAGTGGAAACAGCCAGCCTTTCCTCAAGCCCTCCCTGAAGCAATTCCATCCCTGCAGGTCTGTGGGTGGGGATGATAGTTTGCATCTCTTTGCAAGCCCTTTCCTTCTCGGCTTTTGTCATGCGCATGGATTGGAAGAAAGCTGCGGAAGAGGTGAGATCTGTGCTTCTAGTCACTCCTACGGGGTGTTAGGTGAGTTCCTCTCCTATTACAATGCTGCTGCCCTCTGGGAGGAGGCAAAAGTGAAATGGGATCTGTCCTCCCAGGAGCAATTTGGAGCCGAACATGCTTGCTTTGGGAGGGTGGAGGGAGGACGCTTGGTTTGCTTGGCTGGGTAGGACACCCTTGCTCCAGGACAAGCAGCTTGTCCATGTGTTTTTAGGCTCAAGTCCGAGCTGGACGGAAAAAAGAACTGGAAGATGCAAACTCCAATGGCACAGCTACTAACAAAACATCTGCTGTGGGTATGTAACCAGGCCTGATGACAGGGAGGGAGCCCAAATTCTCCACCCAACCCTTCCTTTCCTTCACAGCCATGGCAGCCGTGCCTAGCCTGCAGGCCCGGATGGCTAGGAAGAGCACAGTGTCTGTGCTGGTCCCAGTGGCACTTCTCCTGTACTTAGTAATGGGGTACAAGATACCCCGTTACCCCTGTCACCACGCTGGCTGCTCCAGGGAAGCACCTGGACTGCCAGCCAGCGTCTGCCTTACCTGGGAACATGTGCCACTTTGCTGTGGCATGTCCCAGTGTCCCTCTGCCTTGGGAAAGGACTCTCAGGACTGTCACTATTGCTTGTGGAGCATCAGACTGGGATCCCCCGACTCTGCAGCTCGGCTTCCCTGCAGCACTCACCTCTCTGTTGCACAGATTACGTCTCCGTTGACACTGTGGACACTGTGGTCCTGCCTGAGAGCATCATGGAAGGCGAGAGGCAACCTGACCACCAGCTCATCACGCAGGAGCAGCCTGCTGCCATCTCTGCTCCTCCCGCTGTGGTATGGAGGGCCCTGGTCATCCGCCGCGTGCTGGCTGCTGCCACTGCCGTCGCTGTCCTGCTGGTGGGCATACTGGTCCGGCTCCTCACTGGCAATGGCTAGAACCAGTGACAATGGGGAGCTGTGCACGGAGCGGGAGGACACATGGTTATGGCCCAGGAGGAAGATGGTACGGGGGGAGGAATTCCCCCTCAGTTCCTTGTAAAGAGTCACTTTGCTCAGTTTCTGGTTAACTCACAATGTTTTATCCCACACACAGAGTTCTTAAAGGGGGTGAGGATGTGGCATCTGGGAGGAAAGTGCTTGAGAGCCGGTCTCTCTCCTGCACTGCACTGGGATGTCACTGGTTGTAGGCAGGAGCACATCCTGAGGCTGGATGTGGGAGAGGAAGGAGACAGGGGACCTTGTGCTGCTGCCCTGCTCCTTACTCCCTGGGGACATTTGTCTGTGTCATTTGATAATGGCAGAGGCCCTCGATGCCCGCAGCACCAGTCTGTGCCAGCATCTCGGCATAGCAGAGCCTGCTCCCTACTGCTGCGGCAATTTTGGTGGAAGGTGACTGCCAGAGTGTTGGGGTCTGGCTGCTGGCCCAGCCTTCCCTGCGGCGTGGCAGGCACAGGGCCTAAAGCAACTCTTCTTTGCACTTTTGTAAGGTGGGATTTTGGTACAATAAAGTTTTCTGAGTAAATGTTGGGCTGTTACTGTAGTGTGAGCGTGACCCCGGTCATTGGCACCGCTAAGCTGACAGAGGGGAGATGTGTCCCTGGTGTGTGCAGCATGATGGGCTTTGCACAGAGAACAGCCTCCTGCCCCTGAGGGTTGGGGCTGGCTGTGGGTGCAGCGGCAGCCAGGGGCTTGTTTTTAGCTGGGCTGACAGCACTCTGCTCCCCTCAGGTTCAAGCAGGGGTTTGTGCACCTCTATTGCTCCTGTGCCATTGCTGAGCTGCACAGGAGATGTTGGTGGCGTGGTGCACGAGCCTACAGAGCTGCCAAGGCTCTGTGTCTTGACGCAAACACCCCAGTGCTGCCTGCCCACCCCCTGTCCCAGGGTCTTACCTGCAGCTGCGTGTCAACAGTGACCCCACTGCCACCTCAGCATGGTGCACGGTCAGATGTTGGAGGTGAATGCTACAGGGAGCTGGTGTACGGCACCTCTGCCACCCCTTAACTCTCCTGGCGCTTGGTGCTGGCTGCCCGTGGGCTGGGAGTGAAAGGGCATCACATAAAGGAGCTTGAAACAGCCATCAACCACGAGTGCAGCAGCCTCTGCCCTGCTCAGAGTCCAGGTAGTTTTGGGATGGGAGCCTGTGGAGAGAAGGAAGGCTGCCTTGCTCTATCCCTTGGGCTAGCCCATCCCACCAGAGCCCACCTCCCGCTCCGTGCAGGGGATGATCAGCTTCCCCTGCCCTGGGCCAAGGCAAGATGCTATATTTGGCCTGGCAAAGCGATGCTCGTGAAACCCGACGCTGCTGCAAGACCGACAGCCGGAGCCAACAGGGCCGGCTTGTCTTGGCCACCGCCATGCCGTGATGAGAGGGGCCGAGACGGGCAGCGGCCCCGCCACTACCCGTCGCAGCTCGCCGGAGAACGCACAGGGCCCGTGAATCCTCCCTCGCTGCTGGAAGAGGAGGACAACCCTCCAGCCCACCGGAGCAATAGAGAGGTATGAGGGCTCGTGGGAGCAATTCGGGAAGGGCTCAGTCCCTGCGCTGACTCAGGACAGGCAGCAAGTGCTTCCCAACTCCTTGCCCTGCCCTGACCCCACTGCCTACACTTCCCATCGCCAACCGGGCTGCCGGCAGCAGGGAGCATGTGGTCGGCTCGCCCAGCCCCGGCTGAAGTTCACCCCACTGTGGTTACACATTGCTCGCCCTGGCAGGGTGGTTTTAACAGAGCGTGGAGAAGGAGGGTTGTTTCATTCCCCTGGCAGAGCGGCAGCATGAAGCAGGCGAACCTCCCCGAGGAGAACGGCATCAGCGAGGCGATAGCCACCGGCCAGCACGAGCTCACACCCAGTAGCTGCAGGAAGAAACGCCGCTGGCTCCGGCGCCTGCTCCCGGACAACTTCTGGGAGGATGCGAAGAAGCTGCTGGTGCTGGCGGGGCCGCTGGTAAGGACCCTGGGAGGAGAGTGCCCCCACCCCCCCCAGCACGGCTGCCCCTGCTCACCTCCATCCCTGACCTTCTCATCTCCTCCGCACTCAGATCCTGATCCAGCTGATGATCTTCCTGATTCACCTCGTCAGCTCCATATTCTGCGGCCACCTGGGCAAGGTTGAGCTGGCCTCCGTCACCCTGGCCATCGCTGTAAGCATTCCTGGGGGCTGCGCCGGGCACCAGCTCCCACCTGCTGACACTGGGATGGGATACGGGAACAGAGGTGGACAAGGACAGAGATCTCAGACTCCCCCTTCTAGGTCCTCTCCCTACCTAAACATCTTAAATGCTCACGTTTGCTCTTTGGGTTTCTTTAACTCCTGTTTCCAGGTTATAAATGTTACTGCCATCTCCGTAGGTTATGGTTTGTCTTCGGCGTGTGACACCTTGATATCACAGGTAAGTGACAGATTCTGGCATTTGTCCTGGAGCCGCAGGGTTTTCCAGCATTGGCTGATGCTGCCCAGGCACTGCATGGAGCCCCGGCTGTGCCTGCGAGCTGGGGAAGCTTGTCCCCAAGCAGCAACCCCGTAACAGGGAGCTCCACGCTCCCCTGGAAATACCAAATCCCACCCGGGTGGTCTCCAGAGAGGCCAGGGCTGCTCCATGCTCCGCAGGGTCCCCGTGTTCCCCCCAGAACTGACCTGAGCTCACAGCCACCCTCTCGCCTTGCAGACCTATGGCAGCAAGAACCTGCTGCGCGTGGGGGTGATCCTGCAGCGTGCCACCCTCATCCTCCTGCTCTGCTGCTTCCCTTGCTGCGCCATCCTCATCAACATCGAGCAGTTCCTGCTCCTCGTCCGCCAGGACCCCGAGGTCTCCAGGTCGGGTGGTCCCGTGGCTCAGACGCCACTGCCTCATCCCTCCCTGGCACCGTGGGGCTGCGAGGGGAGGGGTGGCTGTGGCCACGGCCCCTCGCTAGCCGTGTCTCGTGTTCCCCCAGGTTAACCCAGCGCTACGTGATGGCGTTTGTCCCTGCTCTCCCGGTGAGTCCCTGTGGGCCATGCAGGATCACCCCCATCCCGCCCCCGTTTCCCACGGCAGCAGCACAGCCCCTGCTCAGCGCTGGCCTCGCCTCATCCAACGATTTCCTTTTCAGGCGGTTTTTCTGTATAACCTGGAGACAAGATACTTGCAGAACCAGGTGGGTCCTGCAGCCCTTACACCCACAGAGGGTCAGCCCTGGCTCAGGGCTCCCTTCAACCACGCATCCAGGGTTTACATGCTCACCATTCCCGGGGTCAAGGCAGCATTTATCCCCACCACCGCCCAGCTGTCCCAGAGCAGCTCTGACCCTGGAGGTCACCCCATCCCACCGCCAGTTGTATCCATCTACCTGATGGACCTCCCTTCATACTTCCTCAGGTCAGGGATTTACCTCCAACACACTCATTTTCCAAGCAAGGTGACATCATCGGAAGTTTATTCTGTAGCTGAGGAAGCTGCTGAGCGCGGGGCTGGCAGAGACCTTCGCACCACCCTCCCAAAGCTTTTGTGAAGGCATTGTAGCTCCCATCTCCTCTTTGCAGATGATCATGTGGCCGCTGGTGCTGAGCGGGATCGTCGGGAACGTCGTCAACGTGATCGCAAACTGCGTCTTCCTCTACGTGCTCCACTTGGGCATCGTGTGAGTAGAGCCCGCGTCCTGCGGAGGAGAAAACACAACACCTGGCAATGACAAGGGACCTTTCAGGGGCGTCGGCACCCCCAGGCGCGGCTGAGCGTTCAGTGCTCGCGGGGGCACGGCAGGACGTTATGCTCTGGCACCCCCCTGGCCGGGGAGGCGTGAGCGGGATGCCAACGACCTTTCTCATTTCCTCTGCAGGGGCTCTGCCTGGGCCAACACCGTTGCCCAGTATTCACAAGCCATTTTCTTGTTCCTGTATATTATAGGCAAGAAACTCCACGTGAAGACCTGGGGAGGTAAGGGCATCTCCCCACCTCCCTCCGGTTCCCGCTTTACACGAGCCTTCGTGAGTTTTCCACCACCTCTGAGTGAATTCTGTTAGTCCTGATGGTGAAATATTAACCTGGGCCCGGTGCCCCCCAGGAACGCAGTGCTGCTTCGGTGGCAGTGCGTCACGCGCGAGCGTTGGCAGAGCACCGTGCGGGGCAGGAAACATTAATGCTGGAGGAGCGAAACTTTCTGCTGAGGCTTTGTAGGCTTCAGCCCCAGAGCCGGATGAGCACAGACGTAAGCATGAGGTTGTCCTTGGACACTCTGCTCCGGAAGGGATGAGCTGAGGGTTGCACTGCTCTGTGGTCCACAGGATGGCATCAGCAGAGCACGTATGTGCACGCTCAGCTGCTGGAGGTCCCGTGGAGCTGAGGAGCGTCGCCCTCATGGCTCTACAAACAGGAACAGTACCTCCAGCTGCCTTGAGTGCTCTTGAGGATGTGATTCGTGGCCAGTCTGGTCATCCATCAGGTGATGTTTCTCCTCTCCGCAGGCTGGTCCAGTGAGTGCCTGCTGGAGTGGGACAGCTTCACCTCCCTGGCTGTCCCCAGCATGCTCATGATGTGCATCGAGTGGTGGACCTACGAAATCGGGAGCTTCCTCATAGGTCAGCAGAGAGAGAGAGCTGCAAGGAGGTGGACAGGGAGGGCGTGAGCTGGAGCGGCGTCTGCAGCAGTCGCGGGGGACAAGAGCACTTCTCCCCTGGGCACCCACACCCCGAGCTGACCCTCTCCTCTCCCCCAGGCCTGCTCAGCGTCATTGAGCTCTCCGCCCAGTCCATCATCTACGAGGTGTCCGTTGTGGCTTTCATGGTAAGGGCTGGGGGATATTATTTCAGCCCAGGGCTCCCCAGGGACAGTCACCCAGCAAAAATCAGCTCCAGCAAAGCTCGGTCTTCCCCTTCTGCAGCAAAGTCTCTCCCTGCTCCTGCCCATCCTTCCTATAGAGATGCTTTAAATTAAATCCTGAACTCCATCCCCCTCTCTGCCGAGCGGTTATTCAGCTGTCACCGCAATAGCCCCTTTACCTGGATGCACACACAAGCCTCGCCCCTGTGGTTCCAGATCCCCCTGGGGCTGGGCACAGCTGCCAGCGTGCAGGTGGGGAACGCGCTGGGTGCCGGCGACATCGAGACGGCCAAGAGATCCTCCTCCACCAGCCTGCTCTGCACAGGTCAGGCCGCCCGTGTGCCGGGAAGCCTTTTCCGGGATTCCTTCCCGGCACAGCAGGAGCAGGGAGCTTTCGCAGCCCTCTGCCCGCAGCGCACCCCCGTGATCCCTCTTATCCCCCTGCTCTCCCCTTTCGGCTGCTCCCGAGCTCCCCGTCACGGCCGGGCTGGGCTCAGCGCTTGGCTCTGTTTTTCAGGGGGGTTTTGCATAGCTGTGGGGGTCATTTTAGCCGCCACGAAAGACGTGCTGGGATACATCTTCACCCGTGACACGTGAGTGTTCCCGGCCTCGGTGCACAGGGTTCGGTTCCCAAAAGCGATGGTTGACTTTTCTCTGTCCCCAGGGAGATTGTTGCCTTGGTGGCCTGGGTTATGCCTGTCTACATTGTCTTCCACTTGTTCGAAGCCATGTGTGTAAGTCCCTGGGGATGCTGCGATTTTCGGTAGGGGCTCTCGGTGCTGGGCGGCAGCATCGCCGGTCGGTCGAGGTTCCCTCGGGGTGTGGGTGAGCACTGGCACATGCACCGGGACCCTGCAGCGCTCCTGGGGTCACCCCTTAGGAAACACCGAGTGCATGAAAAGACGATGACCCACAGACCTGGGCAGGGACACAGAAATAACCGGGCAGAGGCGGGGAGCTGGGCCGTCACCAGGCTGGTTCATCAGCCTCCGGGCAGAGGCAGAGCCCTGAATTTGGCCAAGACGGTGCTCCTGACCCCAGCCCCTCTCCCTCTCCTGGCAGGGTGCGTGCAGCGGGGTGCTCAGAGGCATAGGCAAGCAGAAATTCGGTGCCATCCTCAACGCTGTGAGCTACTATGGCGTGGGCCTGCCCCTGGGAGCTGTGCTGCTCTTCGTGGCCAGGATCGGTGTCATAGGTACCGACCCCAAGGCACGCAGCTCTGCCTGCCCCCCAAATCCCCTGCTGGTAGACTTCCCCCAGCTCCACCGATGGCTCACCATGGCTCTCCCGCCTGGCTGGGTACTGGGAACGCTGGGGTGGATTGGGATGGCCCCTGCAACTACTGAGAGCTTTTAATTGTACTGGGGAAAAATCAACCGCTGCTAGGTCTGCCGGGCAGCCCCGCAGCAGGCATCCACCATCTCCCCATCCCCGCGTCCCTGCTGACCTCAGTGACATCCCCTTCTTGACCGGGATCCCGAGATGCCATCTGGGTTGGGTTTGCTCCGGCTGATGCCAGCGTGCCATCTGCAGGCCTGTGGCTCAGCATGCTCGTCTGCGTCTCCATCCTCTGCACGTGCTTCATCGCTTACATCTCCCGCATGGACTGGAGGAAGGCGGCGGAGGAGGTAACCCACGCATCCACGGCATTGCGCCCTGCCAGGGGGAAGGTCCTCGGTGCCTTGGCTGGGATTGCAGCAGGATGAGACAGCATCACGGGCTCGATCCCACGGGCCAGCGCTGCCCAGGGATGTCCCTCCAGTGCTCCCAGCAAAACCCAGTGCTCCTCCGGCTGTGGCCGCGTCCCTGTATCCAGCTCCCTGCCACCCACACACTCAACAGCCTCAAGATTTCCCTCTGCACCTTGTGCCACCCACGGCTGGGGACACGCAGCACAAAGCAGACGGGGTGACGGAGGTGACCTCAACCCTGCAGCCCTGAGCATCACCCTGTGCCCCACCAGCCAGCATCTCTCATTTGGGGCATCTTTCAGCTACACAGTTCACTTCCAGCCAGAACCTTGCGAGAGGGGCGGCTAAACGCAGCGTGTTCCCTCCCCCAGGCTCAGCACCGTGCAGGAGTGACCCAACTGCCGCTGGAGGAGCCGAACCTGGGCCCTGAACCTTCCTGCAAGGAGCTTCCTTCTGGTGTGGGGCCAGTCCCACCGCCCCATGCTTACCCCCCCGCCACAGCAGTGCGGGGCTGTGTAGGTATGGCCAGGAGCTGGGCGTGGTGGGGTGGGAGAGCTGGGAACTGCGTGTGGTGGTGGGTTTGGGTCCAGGGAGAGTCTCCAAGGATTCACATGAGCCAGGAACAAGCCCAGCAATGGGGGTGCAGTGTAGTGCTGGTGATACCTTCAGCTACAGGGAAAACAGTAATTACAAGGGTGGGCTGGGGAGGGTGATGGAAGCTGGTGGGGGGAGGATCTGGGGGGATGGGGCACCCTGGGCAGTTCTCACCTTGCAGACACCAGGTCCCACCGAAGCTCCATCAAGGGCTGGAGATCTCCAGGCTCTGGGCCACTCGTAACATGCTTCGGAGCTCCGACAAAACCCTCCCAAGAAACCCCTCAATCCCCCCCAAAATCCCTCAGCGGTGCTGCCCCATTCTCCTTGCAGCGGGAGTGGAGGCACAGAACGGTGTCGTGCTCATGGGCATCACCAGAACGGAGGGACCAACGTACCAGCTGGAGCCCCAGGAAGCCCCGCTGGCCACGTCCCCTGCGGCCACCACCATGACCACCAAGGAGCTGATCATGCGGCGGGGGCTGGTGGTGGCCGCAGCCATCGCTGTACTTGCTCTTGGCATTGTCATCAAGCTGATGACCAGCAACTATTGACTTGCCCCAGGGACTCTGGGGACTTTGCTTTGGGGGAGAAAGCCCCTCCTGACGGAGGGATGTACACAGCACAGCGGGAGGATCCGGCACACGCCTGTCCCGTGGGAGCCAAAGGGCCCCCGTCAGCATTCGGCAGCACCTGCTCAGACATTGCTCCAGAATGGGCCCTGCGCCTGCTCTGACACCCAAAACGCTGCTCTGGGCTGCCCAACGCACACGGGTGTGCGGGTACCCCCCTCCAGCACAGCCCGGCTCACGCCGCTGCTCCATACAGATGCCAAATAAAGAACAAACCCAGCTGGGCTTGGGCTGGCTCCTTCGGGTGCAGGCTGAGGGCAGGGCTCGGGCTGGAACAGGGGAACATCCGACACTGGGGGCTGCAGCCCATGTGGGAGCGCGGGCCACGTGGGTCTTGCTGTGCCCCAGATGCCTCCACAGTAAAACAAAGGTTTTACTCAGCAAGGGTCAAGGTCAGTGTTCGGTCACAGGTTTGGAGGTAAAAGACCACCAGTAAACCAAGAGAAGGAAATCAATTACAGGTGAGACGGCTGCTGCTCAGCCGCTTCCCCAGACCTCGGACTCTGCTCGCGGTAACGTCCCTGTCGTTGCCCCCCACGGCCCCAAAGGCACCAGCAGCGCCACGGGCCCTGGCACTCCCCAAGCCCGTGGGGCAGAGCGTGGCCTCAGCTCAGCAAGCTGTGGCTGTCACCCCAGATGGCCTTTGCACACCCTGCATGGCTAAAGGGGGGGTTTCCCTGCGACAAGACATCACCCGCTCCGTCCCGCGTCCGTGTGAGGATGGGATGCTGCAGCCCCCTAGAGGCTCTGGGCAGGCTGCGGGGGCCAACCAGCCCGGACTGTTCCCATCAGCGACACCCACGTTTTGTTAGGCTTATTGCTGGTCCGAGACAGCTTTCGATGGGGATCACGCGAGGTGTCAGGTAGGTAACGGGCTCGGTAACAACCGGCTTTGTTTTGATACTCTGGTGACAAACGGCTCCCTGGTTCCCAAGAGATTTTAGACAGGTTCCTGTTTGCAAAGCAGGGCAGATGCTGCTCGATTCCTGTGTTTCAGCAAGAGCCAGAGCCTCCAGCTTGGAGCTTCTCTGCTTTCGGTGCGTTTCATTTGCTTCTACCTCTTCTTCAGTGCATTGGCTGCCACTGAAGGAAAGAAATCGCAGGAAAAAACCATTCGGGACCAGGAATGCAGGGAGCGAGTGGAGGGTCCAGGGAGCGAGTGGAGGGTCTGGTGTGCTGCCAGCTGTCGATCACTCCTCCCATCCACGGAACACCATCTGGGGAGGCACAGGAACAAGGCTGAGTCCCACAGGGATGGAGACAACAGGGTGATGGAGGCTGGGACCAGGTGGGGCTCAGGGGACAGAGCTGGGAACACAGCAAAGAGCCGCAGCTCACCTTTACCACCACCGCTGCCACGATCCCCAGCAGCGCCAGGACGACCAGTCCCATTCGGGCCTTGTTCAACCGCTTCAAGAGGAAGAACTTGGCCCAATCCACCTTCTTCTGGCTGCCAGGCGGGTACCGGAGTTTGTTCGTCCCCTCCATCTTCAGGTCCTTGATCAAGCAGGCACGGCGGTGGGAGAAGGTCTCGAAGCTGTGCTTGCCGTGGTAGGCGCCCATCCCGCTGTTCCCTGAGGGACACAACCCAGGCAGGTCACACCACGAACGATGACAGTTGCATTTCTTATATTCTGTTTGGCAGCCGCCAGGTGCAGGAAAAGCTTGGTCATGGCACTTCCCACACCTGCAGCAGCTGCTCTGCTCGCCGAGGGCAGGGAAGCAAAGACCTGCTCACTGCCTTGAACCGATGCTCAGGGTGGTTGGGTGGACCCACCCTCAAAACGTTAACAGCACCAGTCCTTTCCTCCCCAGGGTCAGTCCTGCTTCTCCCACAACATTTACACTGGGGTGGGGGACAGGAGGAACAGGGTCTATTCAAGCAGTGGGACACAAGGAGGACATACAGCAACCTGCCATCAGAAACACCCAGACCTCAGCCCTCTGCCCACAGCCGGGCTGCCTCTGCCCCGAGCCCCGAGCCTGACAGTGACTGTGGAAACACAGCCAGCCGTTTGGCCACAGGCAATTTCAGCCCACATCCCAGCACCGGAGAACCAGACCTGTGGACAGATACACCAGAGGGTTTTCCCCTCCTCCTGGCACCAACTGCCCCAACTATGAACGAGCCTTTTTACAAAGAAACCGGTGAAAATAGTATTAACGGGAAAAAGCAGCTGCAAGTTCCTGAATTGCCACATGGGCATGACGGCACCCAGGTCGGAGGGTGCTGCTGGGAGACCGAAACCAGGCATATGGGATGGAGCAGGGACCTACCCACGCCGCCGAAGGGCAGATCCGGAAGCACAGAGTGCATGAGGACGTCGTTGGCTGTCACGCCGCCGCTGGAGGTCTCCGATATCACCCGTCTGATCAGCTACCCGCAATGAGAGATGGCACCCAACAGGGAGAAATCAAGATGGGCCACCAACACCGTGCCATTTGCCAGAGCAGGGGGGTGCCGAGGCGACGCTTGCAGCCCCCCTTCTCGGGGGGTGGGGGACAGGCTGTGCCTGGTTCTTACAGACAGACTGTGCCTGGTTCTTACAGACAGACTGTGTTGATGTTACTTAAGCACAAGACCTGCCCAGATGGAACAGCCAAAAACGTAAAGGCTCTGCTGAGACAGGTTGGAGGCTGCGGTGCACCCTCAGCCCTCCCACCCAAACCGCCGGAGGCTGTTGTGTCAGCACAGAGCCCTGACCTAAGCTCCTGAGATGCCACCACAGAGCCTGGAGCGGAGGCAGGAGCCATGCAAGGGACCTGCATCCAGCAGCGTGTCCCAGCGAGGCACAGGGAGCTGTGCAAACCCAGAGTCCTGCTGCAGGAGCCTGGGAGCCTCCAGCAGCTCTGGGAACACTCGTGGTCCCCCGTGAGCCAAACACTCTGATTCACATGGAAAGAGGAGCTGACACGGGCCCTGCAGGGAGCCGTGACTGGGACCAGCCACGTTCAGGACCAAACTGCACGGAGATGCTTCTGCGGGGAGGGAGCACAGCCCAGACCCACCTTCTTGTTGTTGGAGAAGACATACAGGGCAAGGGGCTTCTCCCGACGGTTGATGAACTCAATGGCTTCCTCCACGCTCTTCACTGTGACAATGGGGAGGATCGGCCCAAAGATTTCCTCCTCCATCACCTTTGACTTCGGAGAAACGTCGGTGAGGATCGTCGGTGCTGAGGCAAAGAGCAGGGCAGGAGACAGCGTGAGCAGGGCAGGAGACGTGGTCCACCGCACGACCAACGCACACCAAGCAAGCCACAGACACACACGGCTCCCAAAAGGCCCCCGATATCAGCAGAAGGTGCCACCCTCCACCGCCCCTCCCCCACAGCTGCCAGAAGCACCTATGTAGCAGGAGGCCTCATCAGCCTCTCCCCCGTGAGCGATCTTCTGCCCTTCCAGCAAGCCCAGGATCCTCTTGAAGTGGCGCTTGTTGACGACCCTTTCGTAATCCGGAGACGACTTCACGTCTTGCCCATAGAATTCCTGCCAAAGGGCACAGAAGCTCAGAGCGGGGCTGTAACGGGGACACAAGTCCCGCAGCACGAGGAACTCCACGCTCACCTGCAGAGTCGCCCTGATGTTCTCCACCACCTTGCTCTGGATGGACGCGTCGCACAGGATGTAGTCTGGGGCGATGCACGTTTGCCCGCAGTTCATGTACTTCCCCCACGTTATCCGCCTGCGCGCAAAGACAGGTGGTTTATCCACGGCCAGGCCCTTCCAGCCCCCACAGCCCAGCCGGCAGCGCCCGCGTGACACCCACGGCCCGGGGACAACGGCCCAGCGAGGGTTCACAACAGCCTGACCTGCAGGCGATGGCCAGGTCACAGTCCTTGTCGATGTAGCAGGGGCTCTTCCCGCCCAGCTCCAGGGTGACGGGCGTCAGGTGCTTGGCAGCCGCTGCCATCACGATTTTGCCCACTGTGGAATTGCCGGTGTAGAGGATGTGATCGAATCGCTGGGTCAGCAGCGCTGTTGTCTCGGGTACTCCTCCAGCGACCACAGGGTACAGCTCCTGTGGGGCCAGGGTGTTGGGGGTCACTGTAACCCAGCACATCAACACGGCACAGTGAAACCTGGGGACTGACATGGGGCCACACTCACCCGGTCAAGGTACTGGGGCAGGAGATCAGCCACCAGCCGAGCCGTGTTCTCGCTGATCTCTGACGGCTTCACCACCACGGCGTTGCCTACAAGACAAACGCAGCATGGCCCCGGAGCCCTTGTGCTCCCCTCCTGTCTCCTGCAGCACCCACCCACGGCCCCACGAGGGACAGGGGCTGCGGCGGGTCCCCACCTGCTGCGATGGCCCCGATCAGAGGCTGCATGACCAGCACAAAGGGGTAGTTCCAGGCCCCGATGATCAGCACCACCCCCAGCGGCTCGGGGCAGATGTAGGCTTCGTCGCGCATCGTCAGCAGGTTCCTCTTCACAGGCTGAGGGGCTGCCCACGAGGGCAGCTGGTCCATGACCAGGGCCAGCTCCCCCAGCAAGCCCAGGATCTCGTGGCTGTACGCGTTGGGCCCACTCTGCAACGAGAGGGAGCTCGGAGAGGGGACGGCAAAGACTGCACCCACTGCGCTGGCCCGGGGAGGCAGGGCAAAGTCATCCAGGACCATGGGGGACATGGGCAAAAGTCCCCTGCCGTGGCAAGGGCAGCCCTGGGGGTCGCTGCTTCCCTCAGGGCTGACCACCATCCATACCCAGCAGAAGGGACAACCCCCCCTGTGCACCCAGACCTTGTGCAGATCCGCCTTGATGGCTGCCAGGATCTCCTTCTCCTTCTCCCGCACCATCCGCTCCAGGGCCTTCAGCTGCTGCATCCTGAACTCCAGCGAGCGGCACCGGCCCGAGTTGAAGGCGGCTCTCGCCCGCCCAACAACCTGCTGCATCTCCTTCTCCATGGCTGCGGGCAGAGAGCGGCAGGGCCCAGCTCACTATGGGGCCACCGAGGGCTCCTCAGGCCTGGGAACACTCAATGTGGGGCCACCACCACGAGACATCCCACCTGGAGCAAAGCTGGCAGATGTTCTCCTCCTACTCCCGAGGAACCTTCTGGGGGCTCACACCCCCCAGTGCCCATCCTACCTGCACAGAGTCCATCGATGGAGGATGCGTCTCGTGGCAACCCAGCATCACTGGGGATGGCTGAGAGATCCTGTTCTATGGGTGCTTCCTCCTAGCTCGGGGATACTCGTGAAGCAACCAGGAGGAGGTGCTCCAGGTGCTGGAGCAGAGGTTCCCCCACAGCCCGTGGTGCAGCCCATGGTGAGGCCGGCTGTGCCCTGCAGCCATGGGGGTCATGGTGGGGCAGAGACCTGCCTGCAGCCCGAGGAGGATCCCACACCGGAGCAGAGGGATGCCCAAAGGAGGCTGTGACCCCGTGGGCAGCCTGCACTGGAGCAGGCTCCTGGCAGGAGCTGTGGCTCCCTGGAGAGAAGAGCCCAGGCTGGAGCAGGTTTGCTGGCAGGACCTGTGATCCCGTGAGGGGGAACCCAGGCTGGAGCAGCTGCTCCTGAAGGACGGCACCCCGTGGGGGGACCCGCGCCAGTGCAGTTCACAAAGAACTGAAGCCCGTGGGAAGGACTCGTGATGGAGAAGTTGGTGGAGGACTGTCTGCCGTGGGAGGGACCCCAGGCTGGAGCAGGGGCAGAGCGTGAGGATCCTCCCCTGAGGAGGAAGGAGCGGCAGAGACAGCGTGTGATGGACTGACCACAACCCCTGCGCTGCAGGCAGGGAGGAGGGAGAGAAACGGGGAGCAAAGCTGAGCCTGGGAAGGAGGGGTGGGAGAAGGTGTGTTAAGATCTGGTTTTAGTTCTCTTCTATCCATGATTTGGTTGGCAATAAATTAATTTTCCCCAAGCTGAGTCTGTTCTACCCATGACGTTAACGGATGAGTGACCCCTCCCTGTCCTTGCCTCGACCCACGAGCTTTTTCTCTATTTTCTCTCCCCTGCCCCGCCGGGGAAGGCAGTGACAGAGCAGCTCTGGGGGGCACCTGGCCCCCAGCCAGGGTCAACCCACCACATGATGCAACGTTGCAGAGGTTTCATCCCACTTCCCGGAGCAATCTTTCACATCTGAGTCAGGACGAGAGATCTTCCCGCCACCCCTGCCTAACCGAACGAGACGCCACGCTTCCCGTACCACCATTAACGTCTGCCCTTCCCCATCTGCGCCAGAGCTGCATGACACAGCCCTGATCCTGCCCGGGAAAGCAGATGACTCACTAAAAAATGAAGGAAAAAGGGAAGTTACCGTCAGAGAAGCTTCTCTCTCCGCCGTCTCCAGCAGCGCTAGCAGGCGCAAGCCCTTCCCCTGACACGGCTTGGAGCGATCCCTCCTCCGAGAGTAGAGCTGGCCTGGGCCCAGGGCTCTGGCTAGATAAGAGCCGCCCTTTACCCAGATGTATCCTGGTGCTGTGAGCGCACAAGCCCTGGATCGCCGCGCTCGGCCGGGCAGTGACTCAGCACCCGTGCGGGATTGCGAGAGACCTCGTGCCTTTGCCCACGTTGGGCACACGAGGCCGGGGGCAGCGCTTTCACGTGTCGCAGCACCCGCTGGGAGCCGATGCCCGCAGCCCGTGCCATCGTCGGGACCAGAACAGGCCCCAGGCTGGCAGCGCCCGCAGGTGGGAGGCAGTCGGGATGGATTGGCACAGGACGGGAGGAACCATCCGGCGCCTTCGCAGCTGCCAGCACCCCCGCCCGGCTCTGGGCAGCTCTGCCTGCGCTCCGCCCAAGCGCCGGGGGTCCTTCCCCACGAGCTGGGGGGCACCACGCTGGAGACCTGCGCTGCGGGGCAGAGGCACCTCTCAACACGTGTGTGACGAGCGGCAGAGGAGGGGCAGGAATGCCCAGGAGACTGCAGGGACTGAGCATGCTCAGTTTGTTATTTAAATTGTCAAGTGTTTATTTAGTACTTGCAAAATATATCAATAAAAAGGCTTAGCAGATGGATTTTCACCAGACATGAAGAAATCCCACCTATTGCGCAGTGAATATAATTTGCTACTCTCTATTAATGGCATTTAATAATAATTTTTGAATTTTCCTTTCACCTTAAATTTCTCCAGCAGCCTCTCCCCAAGCCAGAACAAGCCCCGTTCTCTCTCAGTGCAAGATTATAGCAGACCCAGAAGCTCAAACACAAGGGAGTACACGCTCTTTCCGTAACCGTTTTCCCTCGGAGGAAATCTGTGCAGGAATGGATTGGTCCTGGTTTTGTCTGGGACAGAGTTCATTTTCGTCACAGTCGCTAAATTCCTTCACAGGACGGGGCTGCGGTTTGGATTTGTGACCAAACCCATGGTCTAGCTCCTGCACAGCGTCACGGTCTCTGTCTCTCGCTGCCCCGCCAGCGCGTAGGCTGGGGCCGGCAAGAAGCAGGGAGAGGACACAACCCCAGCTGACCAAAGGGACATGCAGACCATAGGACGCGCTCAGCTACAAAAGCTGGGAGGGAGGAAGAAGACGAAGGGGGGGAACATTGGGAGTGATGGCATCTGTCTTCCCAACTCACCGTTATGTGTGACGAAGCCCTGTTTCCCTGGGGATGGCTGAACACCTGCCTGCCATGGGGAAGCAGTGAGTAAATTCCGTAATTTTCTTGCTTGTGCACCCGGGTTTCACTTTTCCTATTAAACTTCATCTCAACCTACAAGTTCTCTAACGTTCACCACCTGATTTTCTTGCCCATCCCACCGGGGGAGCGAGCAAGTGGCTGTGCAGGTGCCCACCTGCGCCAACCCACAACCAGGGGGGACTTTGTGATTCCCACTTCTCTAAACAGGCCTGAAAGTGCTTTTGTATGAGCATAAGATACTCTTATTCAGAAAATACACGCAGTGCAGGTATCATTTGTAATTTCCTAACTGTCAAATAATTGTTACAGGCACACGATGAAACCCAGAGCCCCCAAAAAGGGTGTCAGCCTGCACCTCCTGACCAGCTGCGGGTGATTCTGCCCCGTAGGGATCCATGAACATTTCCCCTCAACTAAACAGCAAGGGAGAACCTCGCTAGGTCTGTTCATAACCATCACTGTTGGCAAAATCCACCAGCCAGCACAGTCTGTCTCGGGCTCGTCACCAAGAGGGTGGCGTTGGGAGCATGACAGAGGCCAGACCATCCTGAAAACCGCAGGGAAAACGCTGTCAACCCAATCGCAGCCGAAGCTCCTGTCTGTCACTGAAGGAAGGGAAGCGGTTTGGTGCCAGACAGAGTGTGCTGTCCCCGGACGCGGCGCTCTGCGTGGCACGGGTGGAGGTAGGGACTGGCATTTCTTGCTCTGCAGTCCTCCTCTTGAGAGCTTGTACCCAGTGGTCCCTCTGTTTCAACATGGCTTTTTAGTAAACCGGAGTCTGAGTCTTCTCTTGGTTAGTGCCTCTCTAAAGCTACTCTGTGTGCTCGACAGCTCACTGAAATAACCCAGTACAAAAGAAAAAAAAAAGACTTCTCAGCTTAAGGGAAGAGGCAAAGCGAGCACCCAAGAGTATGAATTGCACCTGGCGCCTTCTCCTCTCTTCAGTTGTAAACCATCTGTGAAAGCAAAGCACAACACCAACGTCCTGTGAAGGATTTGCTGAAACACAACCAGCTCCCTCTCCAGAACAGCCTGAAGCAAAGCCCCTTCGCTCAGGGTGCCTTCCCCAGGGCCCAGCTCGCTGCCTCCTGCCCCCTCAGCATGCACTGACTTGGACGCTGCACGAGCTCCGAGCGCTCTCGGGGAAAGCATCGCTCTCCGGCTCCAGGGAGAACCTTCTGCAACCCCCACATTCACTACTCTACCAAGGCTTTACCCGGTCTCAAACCAGCTCTACACAGAGGAGAAGAAAAAGGCTCCTACCTCGCCGTGACAGCCACAGCAGTGCTCTGAAACCTGCTCCTCCTTACCACACACTGCGCCAGCCCAGCCGCTGAGCAGCCAGCACAATCGAGGGGGCTTTTCTCTGCAGCACAGACTGGCGATTCTGAGAAAACCCAAACGATTTCAAGAGGCCGTGAGTTTCCCTTCCATCTCCGAGAAGGCATTCACCTCGACAGGGCCTGCCTCCCTAGCTCACGCTTCAAGGACGGAGCCAGTTTTCGGCTCCTACACCTCCTCCCGAACTCAAACATGCAGGCAGGTTATTGCCCCCGACTTGTCGGGCTTCTGCACATCTCGCAGCAGTAACACCACAGAACAGGCCGAAGGGCAGAGTCCTGATGCCCCCTGCCATCTCCTGTCCCCTCAGGGGCTGCTCTAACCCCCCCGAACGCACAGCTCAGCTTTGCAAGGAGCAGCGGGGGCAGGCACACGAGAACCACCAGTGATCACACCTGGAGCTTCAGATCTTACGCCTCCACCTCAGGAGGCATCTGGAGTCCTCCAGCCAGCACCAGCAGGCTTCTGCCTCCTGCAGAGAGGGGAGGACATCCCACCCTTCCGGAGTACCCAGCCGGAAACAGGGGAGGAAATGGAAAAATAATTGAGCTAAGGTCAGCTGGGGGCTGCAACTGGGCGAGGAGGAACAAGAGCTCACCACAGACCTCGCCTTGAGGACACAGCCTCCCTTCCCCACGGCCCCGTGGCACAAAACCGCATCACAAAACCACAGCCCTCTGGGCTGGGCTGTGGTGCAGCTCACGAGGCTGCAGAAGGAAGCCCTGGAATTAAAATAACTCCCGAGAGACCTGCCCAAAATGTACCAACCTCTGCCTCTGGCAGGAGCTTCTCAGAGGTGTCACCCACTAAGGCAGAGCAACAAACAGGACGCAGCCTAGGAGATCCCCCTGGGGACAGTTCTATTCTAGATAGCGCTAGAAGAGTGAGAAGCAGAACCTGGTGATTTCAGGTGGGACAGACACCCTAAAAACCAGGCCAGGCTCTAAGAAAAAGCTGCAGTTGCAAAGAGGGAACCCGCAGAAGACGGATGGCACATGCACTCGTGCAGAGAGCAAAGAGCCGCAGCTCACCTTTACCACCACCGCTGCCACGATCCCCAGCAGCGCCAGGACGACCAGTCCCATTCGGGCCTTGTTCAACCGCTTCAAGAGGAAGAACTTGGCCCAATCCACCTTCTTCTGGCTGCCAGGCGGGTACCGGAGTTTGTTCGTCCCCTCCATCTTCAGGTCCTTGATCAAGCAGGCACGGCGGTGGGAGAAGGTCTCGAAGCTGTGCTTGCCGTGGTAGGCGCCCATCCCGCTGTTCCCTGAGGGACACAACCCAGGCAGGTCACACCGCAGGCTCTGCCGCTCAACCTTTTGGCCATCAGCAGGGCGTGAAGCCGCACAGGAAAACTGGGCTGCTTGCCAGCGGCAGTGCGCGTCACCTACCCTGCACCTGCCTCGCTGCGGTTTGAACGCGCAACTTCTCTCTGTTCCTGCAGGGAGGACAACTGATCCTTCCTCTCTGCAGCACTTCTCAGTCTCTAGGCATCCATCTGTACTCCTTCCCTCTTCTTCCCCACCCTGTTTTCACTACACACTCTCCAGCACTTTGCTGGGTCCCTGTGCACGCTGGTCCCTGTGCCTCCCAGCCGTCTCCAGCTCCTCCCTGGATTTAGCTCCTTCCCATAGCGCCGCACCAAGGCTCGGTGCTGAGTGAGAAAGGTGTCCTGAGGAGCCCTGCAGGGCACACCTCCATTTTTCAATTCCAGGACAGCAAGCGCCACCCATCCTCTTCTAAAAAGCTCCCGTAGGCTGTTCCAGTTCTCCCTAAGCCAGTCCTGCCCTTCCTCCTGCAACTCCAGCTAATCACTCTGATTGCAGCGGATGTTTTAACGCACCGTTCGCAGCGGTGCGCACTGAACGCTTCAATCTTCCCAAAACCACACCCAAAGGCCCCTGTCCTAACGCACTCCCAGAATAACTCGTATTGTATTAGTTATCATTGCTGTTATTACTGAGATCTGCTATACCGAGACCCTTGGGCTGTCGCAGGGCTACGTGGATATAAACCAACTCCTGCCGCTCCCTGCGTCACAGCATGCAGCGAGCCACAACACGTAAGGAGCTGCAGTAACTCACCGACACCACCGAAGGGTAAGGTTGAGAGGAAGAAATGCATGATGACATCGTTTCCAGTAACACCCCCACTGGAGGTCTCCGAGATGACTCTTTTGATTAACTGGCAAAAGAAAACAAATGAAGAAAATATTACAAAGGCCCAGAAGAGACCAGACCACGTAACCAGGCAGGACTGGGAAGGGAGCTATGAGCCAACAGCCCATCGTGTTCATTTTCGCCGGCTGTCAACTCAGACAAGTATCTCCATGCAATATTAACACAAGGGAAGTGTGAAAGTTCAGAGGAGATGGGAAAGAGGAAACCTGGGAGCTCGCCTCCGTAGCCGTATATTAAAATTAAACTAAATCTATCATGAAACACTACATGGCATCAAAGACAAAATTCAGCATTTTATCCTTCTGTATCAGAAAGTGATGTAAATGCAAAGCACTTGAGCAGGAGCCTGGGAGCCTCCAGCAGCTCTGGGAACACTCGTGGTCCCCCGTGAGCCAAACACTCTGATTCACATGGAAAGAGGAGCCGACACGGGCCCTGCACGGAGCCGTGACTGGGACCAGCCGCGTTCAGGACCAAACTGCACGGAGATGCTTCTGCGGGGAGGGAGCACAGCCCAGACCCACCTTCTTGTTGTTGGAGAAGACATACAGGGCAAGGGGCTTCTCCCGACGGTTGATGAACTCAATGGCTTCCTCCACGCTCTTCACCGTGACAATGGGGAGGATCGGCCCAAAGATTTCCTCCTCCATCACCTTTGACTCCGGAGAAACGTCGGTGAGGATCGTCGGTGCTGAGGCAAAGAGCAGGGCAGGAGACAGCGTGAGCAGGGCAGGAGACGTGGTCCACCACACGACCAACGCACACCAAGCAAGCCACAGACACACACGGCTCCCAAAAGGCCCCCGATATCAGCAGAAGGTGCCACCCTCCACCGCCCCTCCCCCACAGCTGCCAGAAGCACCTATGTAGCAGGAGGCCTCATCAGCCTCTCCCCCGTGAGCGATCTTCTGCCCTTCCAGCAAGCCCAGGATCCTCTTGAAGTGGCGCTTGTTGACGACCCTTTCGTAATCCGGAGACGACTTCACGTCTTGCCCATAGAATTCCTGCCAAAGGGCACAGAAGCTCAGAGCGGGGCTGTAACGGGGACACAAGTCCCGCAGCACGAGGAACTCCACGCTCACCTGCAGAGTCGCCCTGATGTTCTCCACCACCTTGCTCTGGATGGACGCGTCGCACAGGATGTAGTCTGGGGCGATGCACGTTTGCCCGCAGTTCATGTACTTCCCCCACGTTATCCGCCTGCGCGCAAAGACAGGTGGTTTATCCACGGCCAGGCCCTTCCAGCCCCCACAGCCCAGCCGGCAGCGCCCGCGTGACACCCACGGCCCGGGGACAACGGCCCAGCGAGGGTTCACAACAGCCTGACCTGCAGGCGATGGCCAGGTCACAGTCCTTGTCGATGTAGCAGGGGCTCTTCCCGCCCAGCTCCAGGGTGACGGGCGTCAGGTGCTTGGCAGCCGCTGCCATCACGATTTTGCCCACTGTGGAATTGCCGGTGTAGAGGATGTGATCGAATTGCTGGGTCAGCAGCGCTGTTGTCTCGGGTACTCCTCCAGTGACCACGGGGTACAGCTCCTGTGGGGCCAGGGTGTTGGGGGTCACTGTAACCCAGCACATCAACACGGCACAGTGAAACCTGGGGACTGACATGGGGCCACACTCACCCGGTCAAGGTACTGGGGCAGGAGATCAGCCACCAGCCGAGCCGTGTTCTCGCTGATCTCTGACGGCTTCACCACCACGGCGTTGCCTACAAGACAAACGCAGCATGGCCCCGGAGCCCTTGTGCTCCCCTCCTGTCTCCTGCAGCACCCACCCACGGCCCCACGAGGGACAGGGGCTGCAGCGGGTCCCCACCTGCTGCGATGGCCCCGATCAGAGGCTGCATGACCAGCACAAAGGGGTAGTTCCAGGCCCCGATGATCAGCACCACCCCCAGCGGCTCGGGGCAGATGTAGGCTTCGTCGCGCATCGTCAGCAGGTTCCTCTTCACAGGCTGAGGGGCTGCCCACGAGGGCAGCTGGTCCATGACCAGGGCCAGCTCCCCCAGCAAGCCCAGGATCTCGTGGCTGTATGCGTTGGGCCCACTCTGCAACGAGAGGGAGCTCGGGGAGGGGACGGCAAAGACTGCACGCACTGCGCTGGCCCGGGGAGGCAGGGCAAAGTCATCCAGGACCATGGGGGACATGGGCAAAAGTCCCCTGCCGTGGCAAGGGCAGCCCTGGGGGTCGCTGCTTCCCTCAGGGCTGACCACCATCCACACCCAGCAGAAGGGACAACCCCCCCGTCCACCCAGACCTTGTGCAGATCCGCCTTGATGGCTGCCAGGATCTCCTTCTCCTTCTCCCGCACCATCCGCTCCAGGGCCTTCAGCTGCTGCATCCTGAACTCCAGCGAGCGGCACCGGCCCGAGTTGAAGGCGGCTCTCGCCCGCCCAACGACCTGCTGCATCTCCTTCTCCATGGCTGCGGGCAGAGAGCGGCAGGGCCCAGCTCACTATGGGGCCACCGAGGGCTCCTCAGGCCTGGGAACACTCAATGTGGGGCCACCACCACGAGACATCCCACCTGGAGCAAAGCTGGCAGATGTTCTCCTCCTACTCCCGAGGAACCTTCTGGGGGCTCACACCCCCCAGTGCCCATCCTACCTGCACAGAATCCATCGATGGAGGATGCGTCTCGTGGCAACCCAGCATCACTGGGGATGGCTGAGAGATCCTGTTCTGTGGGTGCTTCCTCCTAGCTCGGGGATACTCGTGAAGCAACCAGGAGGAGGTGCTCCAGGTGCTGGAGCAGAGGTTCCCCCACAGCCCGTGGTGCAGCCCATGGTGGGGTCGGCTGTGCCCTGCAGCCATGGGGGTCATGGTGGGGCAGAGACCTGCCTGCAGCCTGAGGAGGATCCCACACCGGAGCAGAGGGATGCCCAAAGGAGGCTGTGACCCCGTGGGCAGCCTGCACTGGAGCAGGCTCCTGGCAGGAGCTGTGGCTCCCTGGAGAGAGGAGCCCAGGCTGGAGCAGGTTTGCTGGCAGGACCTGTGACCCCGTGAGGGGGAACCCAGGCTGGAGCAGCTGCTCCTGAAGGACGGCACCCCGTGGGGGGACCCGCGCCAGTGCAGTTCACAAAGAACTGAAGCCCGTGGGAAGGACTCGTGACGGAGAAGTTGGTGGAGGACTGTCTGCCGTGGGAGGGACCCCAGGCTGGAGCAGGGGCAGAGCGTGAGGATCCTCCCCTGAGGAGGAAGGAGCAGCAGAGACAGCCTGTGATGGACTGACCACAACCCCTGCGCTGCAGGCAAGGAGGACTGAGAGAAATGGGGAGCAAAGCTGAGCCTGGGAAGGAAGGGTGGGAGAAGGTGTGTTAAGATCTGGTTTTAGTTCTCTTCTATCCATGATTTGGTTGGCAATAAATTAATTTTCCCCAAGCTGAGTCTGTTCTACCCATGACGTTAACGGATGAGTGACCCCTCCCTGTCCTTGCCTCGACCCACGAGCTTTTTCTCTATTTTCTCTCCCCTGCCCCGCCGGGGAAGGCAGTGACAGAGCAGCTTTGGGGGGCACCTGGCCCCCAGCCAGGGTCAACCCACCACATGATGCAACGTTGCAGAGGTTTCATCCCACTTCCCGGAGCAATCTTTCACATCTGAGTCAGGACGAGAGATCTTCCCGCCACCCCTGCCTAACCGAACGAGACGCCACGCTTCCCGTACCACCATTAACGTCTGCCCTTCCCCATCTGCACCAGAGCTGCACGACACAGCCCTGATCCTGCCCGGGAAAGCAGATGACTCACTAAAAAATGAAGGAAAAAGGGAAGTTACCGTCAGAGAAGCTTCTCTCTCCGCCGTCTCCAGCAGCGCGAGCAGGCGCAAGCCCTTCCCCTGACACGGCTTGGAGCGATCCCTCCTCCGAGAGTAGAGCTGGCCTGGGCCCAGGGCTCTGGCTAGATAAGAGCCGCCCTTTACCCAGATGTATCCTGGTGCTGTGAGCGCACAAGCCCTGGATCGCCGCGCTCGGCCGGGCAGTGACTCAGCACCCGTGCGGGATTGCGAGAGACCTCGTGCCTTTGCCCACGTTGGGCACACGAGGCCGGGGGCAGCGCTTTCACGTGTCGCAGCACCCGCTGGGAGCCGATGCCCGCAGCCCAGGCCATCGTCGGGATCAGAACAGGCCCCAGGCTGGCAGCGCCCGCAGGTGGGAGGCAGTCGGGATGGATTGGCACAGGACAGGAGGAACCATCCGGCGCCTTCGCAGCTGCCAGCACCCCCGCCCGGCTCTGGGCAGCTCTGCCTGCGCTCCGCCCAAGCGCCGGGGGTCCTTCCCCACGAGCTGGGGGGCACCACGCTGGAGACCTGCGCTGCGGGGCAGAGGCACCTCTCAACACGTGTGTGACGAGCGGCAGAGGAGGGGCAGGAATGCCCAGGAGACTGCAGGGACTGAGCATGCTCAGTTTGTTATTTAAATTGTCAAGTGTTTATTTAGTACTTGCAAAATATATCAATAAAAAGGCTTAGCAGATGGATTTTCACCAGACATGAAGAAATCCCACCTATTGCGCAGTGAATATAATTTGCTACTCTCTATTAATGGCATTTAATAATAATTTTTGAATTTTCCTTTCACCTTAAATTTCTCCAGCAGCCTCTCCCCAAGCCAGAACAAGCCCCGTTCTCTCTCAGTGCAAGATTATAGCAGACCCAGAAGCTCAAACACAAGGGAGTACACGCTCTTTCCGTAACCGTTTTCCCTCGGAGGAAATCTGTGCAGGAATGGATTGGTCCTGGTTTTGTCTGGGACAGAGTTCATTTTCGTCACAGTCGCTAAATTCCTTCACAGGACGGGGCTGCGGTTTGGATTTGTGACCAAACCCGTGGTCTAGCTCCTGCACAGCGTCACGGTCTCTGTCTCTCGCTGCCCCGCCAGCGCGTAGGCTGGGGCCGGCAAGAAGCAGGGAGAGGACACAACCCCAGCTGACCAAAGGGACATGCAGACCATAGGACGCGCTCAGCTACAAAAGCTGGGAGGGAGGAAGAAGACGAAGGGGGGGAACATTGGGAGTGATGGCATCTGTCTTCCCAACTCACCGTTATGTGTGACGAAGCCCTGTTTCCCTGGGGATGGCTGAACACCTGCCTGCCATGGGGAAGCAGTGAGTAAATTCCGTAATTTTCTTGCTTGTGCACCCGGGTTTCACTTTTCCTATTAAACTTCATCTCAACCTACAAGTTCTCTAACGTTCACCACCTGATTTTCTTGCCCATCCCACCGGGGGAGCGAGCGAGTGGCTGTGCAGGTGCCCACCTGTGCCAACCCACAACCAGGGGGGACTTTGTGATTCCCACTTCTCTAAACAGGCCTGAAAGTGCTTTTGTATGAGCATAAGATACTCTTATTCAGAAAATACACGCAGTGCAGGTATCATTTGTAATTTCCTAACTGTCAAATAGTTGTTACAGGCACACGATGAAACCCAGAGCCCCCAAAAAGGGTGTCAGCCTGCACCTCCTGACCAGCTGCGGGTGATTCTGCCCCGTAGGGATCCATGAACATTTCCCCTCAACTAAACAGCAAGGGAGAACCTCGCTAGGTCTGTTCATAACCATCACTGTTGGCAAAATCCACCAGCCAGCACAGTCTGTCTCGGGCTCGTCACCAAGAGGGTGGCGTTGGGAGCACGACAGAGGCCAGACCATCCTGAAAACCGCAGGGAAAACGCTGTCAACCCAATCGCAGCCGAAGCTCCTGTCTGTCACTGAAGGAAGGGAAGCGGTTTGGTGCCAGACAGAGTGTGCTGTCCCCGGACGCGGCGCTCTGCGTGGCACGGGTGGAGGTAGGGACTGGCATTTCTTGCTCTGCAGTCCTCCTCTTGAGAGCTTGTACCCAGTGGTCCCTCTGTTTCAACATGGCTTTTTAGTAAACCGGAGTCTGAGTCTTCTCTTGGTTAGTGCCTCTCTAAAGCTACTCTGTGTGCTCGACAGCTCACTGAAATAACCCAGTACAAAAGAAAAAAAAAAAGACTTCTTAGCTTAAGGGAAGAGGCAAAGCGAGCACTCAAGAGTATGAATTGCACCTGGCGCCTTCTCCTCTCTTCAGTTGTAAACCATCTGTGAAAGCAAAGCACAACACCAACGTCCTGTGAAGGATTTGCTGAAACACAACCAGCTCCCTCTCCAGAACAGCCTGAAGCAAAGCCCCTTCGCTCAGGGTGCCTTCCCCAGGGCCCAGCTCGCTGCCTCCTGCCCCCTCAGCATGCACTGACTTGGACGCTGCACGAGCTCCGAGCGCTCTCGGGGAAAGCATCGCTCTCCGGCTCCAGGGAGAACCTTCTGCAACCCCCACATTCACTACTCTACCAAGGCTTTACCCGGTCTCAAACCAGCTCTACACAGAGGAGAAGAAAAAGGCTCCTACCTCGCCGTGACAGCCACAGCAGTGCTCTGAAACCTGCTCCTCCTTACCACACACTGCGCCAGCCCAGCCGCTGAGCAGCCAGCACAATCGAGGGGGCTTTTCTCTGCAGCACAGACTGGCGATTCTGAGAAAACCCAAACGATTTCAAGAGGCCGTGAGTTTCCCTTCCATCTCCGAGAAGGCATTCACCTCGACAGGGCCTGCCTCCCTAGCTCACGCTTCAAGGACGGAGCCAGTTTTCGGCTCCTACACCTCCTCCCGAACTCAAACATGCAGGCAGGTTATTGCCCCCGACTTGTCGGGCTCCTGCACATCTCGCAGCAGTAACACCACAGAACAGGCCGAAGGGCAGAGTCCTGATGCCCCCTGCCATCTCCTGTCCCCTCAGGGGCTGTTCTAACCCCCCCGAACGCACAGCTCAGCTTTGCAAGGAGCAGCGGGGGCAGGCACACGAGAACCACCAGTGATCACACCTGGAGCTTCAGATCTTACGCCTCCACCTCAGGAGGCATCTGGAGTCCTCCAGCCAGCACCAGCAGGCTTCTGCCTCCTGCAGAGAGGGGAGGACATCCCACCCTTCCGGAGTACCCAGCCGGAAACAGGGGAGGAAATGGAAAAATAATTGAGCTAAGGTCAGCTGGGGGCTGCAACTGGGCGAGGAGGAACAAGAGCTCACCACAGACCTCGCCTTGAGGACACAGCCTCCCTTCCCCACGGCCCCGTGGCACAAAACCGCATCACAAAACCACAGCCCTCTGGGCTGGGCTGTGGTGCAGCTCACGAGGCTGCAGAAGGAAGCCCTGGAATTAAAATAACTCCCGAGAGACCTGCCCAAAATGTACCAACCTCTGCCTCTGGCGGGAGCTTCTCAGAGGTGTCACCCACTAAGGCAGAGCAACAAACAGGACGCAGCCTAGGAGATCCCCCTGGGGACAGTTCTATTCTAGATAGCGCTAGAAGAGTGAGAAGCAGAACCTGGTGATTTCAGGTGGGACAGACACCCTAAAAACCAGGCCAGGCTCTAAGAAAAAGCTGCAGTTGCAAAGAGGGAACCCGCAGAAGACGGATGGCACATGCACTCGTGCAGAGAGCAAAGAGCCGCAGCTCACCTTTACCACCACCGCTGCCACGATCCCCAGCAGCGCCAGGACGACCAGTCCCATTCGGGCCTTGTTCAACCGCTTCAAGAGGAAGAACTTGGCCCAATCCACCTTCTTCTGGCTGCCAGGCGGGTACCGGAGTTTGTTCGTCCCCTCCATCTTCAGGTCCTTGATCAAGCAGGCACGGCGGTGGGAGAAGGTCTCGAAGCTGTGCTTGCCGTGGTAGGCGCCCATCCCGCTGTTCCCTGAGGGACACAACCCAGGCAGGTCACACCGCAGGCTCTGCCGCTCAACCTTTTGGCCACTTGAGGCCATCAGCAGGGCGTGAAGCCGCACAGGAAAACTGGGCTGCTTGCCAGCGGCAGTGCGCGTCACCTACCCTGCACCTGCCTCGCTGCGGTTTGAACGCGCAACTTCTCTCTGTTCCTGCAGGGAGGACAACTGATCCTTCCTCTCTGCAGCACTTCTCAGTCTCTAGGCATCCATCTGTACTCCTTCCCTCTTCTTCCCCACCCTGTTTTCACTACACACTCTCCAGCACTTTGCTGGGTCCCTGTGCACGCTGGTCCCTGTGCCTCCCAGCCGTCTCCAGCTCCTCCCTGGATTTAGCTCCTTTCCATAGCGCCGCACCAAGGCTCGGTGCTGAGTGAGAAAGGTGTCCTGAGGAGCCCTGCAGGGCACACCTCCATTTTTCAATTCCAGGACAGCAAGCGCCACCCATCCTCTTCTAAAAAGCTCCCGTAGGCTGTTCCAGTTCTCCCTAAGCCAGTCCTGCCCTTCCTCCTGCAACTCCCGCTAATCACTCTGATTGCAGCGGATGTTTTAACGCACCGTTCGCAGCGGTGCGCGCTGAACGCTTCAATCTTCCCAAAACCACACCCAAAGGCCCCTGTCCTAACGCACTCCCAGAATAACTCGTATTGTATTAGTTATCATTGCTGTTATTACTGAGATCTGCTATACCGAGACCCTTGGGCTGTCGCAGGGCTACGTGGATATAAACCAACTCCTGCCGCTCCCTGCGTCACAGCATGCAGCGAGCCACAACACTTAAGGAGCTGCAGTAACTCACCGACACCACCGAAGGGTAAGGTTGAGAGGAAGAAATGCATGATGACATCGTTTCCAGTAACACCCCCACTGGAGGTCTCCGAGATGACTCTTTTGATTAACTGGCAAAAGAAAACAAATGAAGAAAATATTACAAAGGCCCAGAAGAGACCAGACCACGTAACCAGGCAGGACTGGGAAGGGAGCTATGAGCCAACAGCCCATCGTGTTCATTTTCGCCGGCTGTCAACTCAGACAAGTATCTCCATGCAATATTAACACAAGGGAAGTGTGAAAGTTCAGAGGAGATGGGAAAGAGGAAACCTGGGAGCTCGCCTCCGTAGCCGTATATTAAAATTAAACTAAATCTATCATGAAACACTACATGGCATCAAAGACAAAATTCAGCATTTTATCCTTCTGTATCAGAAAGTGATGTAAATGCAAAGCACTTGAGCAGGAGCCTGGGAGCCTCCAGCAGCTCTGGGAACACTCGTGGTCCCCCGTGAGCCAAACACTCTGATTCACATGGAAAGAGGAGCCGACACGGGCCCTGCACGGAGCCGTGACTGGGACCAGCCGCGTTCAGGACCAAACTGCACGGAGATGCTTCTGCGGGGAGGGAGCACAGCCCAGACCCACCTTCTTGTTGTTGGAGAAGACATACAGGGCAAGGGGCTTCTCCCGACGGTTGATGAACTCAATGGCTTCCTCCACGCTCTTCACCGTGACAATGGGGAGGATCGGCCCAAAGATTTCCTCCTCCATCACCTTTGACTCCGGAGAAACGTCGGTGAGGATCGTCGGTGCTGAGGCAAAGAGCAGGGCAGGAGACAGCGTGAGCAGGGCAGGAGACGTGGTCCACCGCACGACCAACGCACACCAAGCAAGCCACAGACACACACGGCTCCCAAAAGGCCCCCGATATCAGCAGAAGGTGCCACCCTCCACCGCCCCTCCCCCACAGCTGCCAGAAGCACCTATGTAGCAGGAGGCCTCATCAGCCTCTCCCCCGTGAGCGATCTTCTGCCCTTCCAGCAAGCCCAGGATCCTCTTGAAGTGGCGCTTGTTGACGACCCTTTCGTAATCCGGAGACGACTTCACGTCTTGCCCATAGAATTCCTGCCAAAGGGCACAGAAGCTCAGAGCGGGGCTGTAACGGGGACACAAGTCCCGCAGCACGAGGAACTCCACGCTCACCTGCAGAGTCGCCCTGATGTTCTCCACCACCTTGCTCTGGATGGACGCGTCGCACAGGATGTAGTCTGGGGCGATGCACGTTTGCCCGCAGTTCATGTACTTCCCCCACGTTATCCGCCTGTGCGCAAAAACAGGTGGTTTATCCACGGCCAGGCCCTTCCAGCCCCCACAGCCCAGCCGGCAGCGCCCGCGTGACACCCACGGCCCGGGGACAACGGCCCAGCGAGGGTTCACAACAGCCTGACCTGCAGGCGATGGCCAGGTCACAGTCCTTGTCGATGTAGCAGGGGCTCTTCCCGCCCAGCTCCAGGGTGACGGGCGTCAGGTGCTTGGCAGCCGCTGCCATCACAATTTTGCCCACTGTGGAATTGCCGGTGTAGAGGATGTGATCGAATTGCTGGGTCAGCAGCGCTGTTGTCTCGGGTACTCCTCCAGTGACCACAGGGTACAGCTCCTGTGGGGCAAGCAAGAGCGTTATAGATAGCTTGATTTAAAGCACGTATGTCAAGGCAGGTGCTCTGTGTGGGGCAAAGTCAATTGTGAGCTACATCAGGAACTGGACAACGATTATAAAGGAGCTTTGCTCCTTCCCCTGAAGTGAAGCTTCACTTGCCCTGTTGTGCCACATGAATTAAAAGAAAAGGAGGCTGAGGCCAGGGCAGAGTCAGGCTCTGGACCTACTCCCACACATTAAGATCAAGGGCACATATGACCGCCGGGCTCTCTTAAGGGCTGTCTCTTTCTTCAGCTCTCGCCCTTCGCCTAGAAAAACCATTAACTCCCAAAGGAAACTGTCAGCGCAACAGCCTCAGCACCACAGCACAATGGACCTCAGAACTGCCGGGGAAGTGCAGGAGAAACACCACCTCCTGCGATGAGTCTGCTTCAGCAGGACACGAACACCTGGGACAGGCTGCCACTGGGCAGACGGTACCCACTTCTCAGGAAGAGCCAGACACAACCAGCACCCACCGCAAGCTTGTGCTTACCTAGAGGCAACCTCAGCAGAGCGTCCAAGAAAACAGTTACTGCAGTGAGAGGTACATACACGCCTCTTCACACGGTCACGGATGTCAAAAAGGCTGTCACACTGCAGCACTGTTTTGTAGGCGTGTTTGGTTACACAAATGCATGAAGATTACATCAACGTGTCTCTCTAAGAGTAATTCAAAGTCTCCTCTAGCTCCTATTTTGCTTCTTTGGAGAAAGTGGGCAACCGATTTCACTCCAGCCTACAGGAGCCCTTAGAAAGCACAGCAGATATTTCCTGAAGACAATCACGATTGGCACAGGGCCACACTCACCCGGTCAAGGTACTGGGGCAGGAGATCAGCCACCAGCCGAGCCGTGTTCTCGCTGATCTCTGACGGCTTCACCACCACGGCGTTGCCTACAAGACAAACGCAGCATGGCCCCGGAGCCCTTGTGCTCCCCTCCTGTCTCCTGCAGCACCCACCCACGGCCCCACGAGGGACAGGGGCTGCGGCGGGTCCCCACCTGCTGCGATGGCCCCGATCAGAGGCTGCATGACCAGCACAAAGGGGTAGTTCCAGGCCCCGATGATCAGCACCACCCCCAGCGGCTCGGGGCAGATGTAGGCTTCGTCGCGCATCGTCAGCAGGTTCCTCTTCACAGGCTGAGGGGCTGCCCACGAGGGCAGCTGGTCCATGACCAGGGCCAGCTCCCCCAGCAAGCCCAGGATCTCGTGGCTGTACGCGTTGGGCCCACTCTGCAACGAGAGGGAGCTCGGGGAGGGGACGGCAAACACTGCACCCACTGTGCTGGCCCGGGGAGGCAGGGCAAAGTCATCCAGGACCATGGGGGACATGGGCAAAAGTCCCCTGCCGTGGCAAGGGCAGCCCTGGGGGTCGCTGCTTCCCTCAGGGCTGACCACCATCCACACCCAGCAGAAGGGACAACCCCCCCTGTGCACCCAGACCTTGTGCAGATCCGCCTTGATGGCTGCCAGGATCTCCTTCTCCTTCTCCCGCACCATCCGCTCCAGGGCCTTCAGCTGCTGCATCCTGAACTCCAGCGAGCGGCACCGGCCCGAGTTGAAGGCGGCTCTCGCCCGCCCAACGACCTGCTGCATCTCCTTCTCCATGGCTGCGGGCAGAGAGCGGCAGGGCCCAGCTCACTCCAGGCCCCCCGCCGCTCCCAGCCATCACCTGCAATCCCAGCGCCCCAGCTCCAGGGCCACCGCCTGCTCCCGTTCCCAGCTCTGCCGTACCGCTCTCAGACCGTCAATCGCTTGCTCTGCGCTACGGCTCAGCGAAGCCGGAGCGGGAACGCGAGGAGCGAACGTCATACAACAGCTGGGGTGTCGCACAGCACGCGCAGGGCAGCTCCCGGCAGTGCAGCCTTCGCCGCATCCCGGCACCGCCCGCAAGGCCACGGCGAGCGCCGCCGCTCCGAGGAGCCCTCGGGACCCCCGAGCACCAACCGAACATCCCGACCGCGAGCCTCTCCCCCCCCGCCGCTACCCCCGGGAAGGGCCCGCAGCTCCCGGTGACCGCCCACCTGCGACCCCGTCAGCCGCTTCCGCGTTCCGCTCACGTGACGGCCACGCGCCCACCCCACCCTTCGGGTGGGAATGGGAGAGGCCGGGGCAGCCGCCCCCCCACCCCCCGGAGCGGGCGCGGAATAGGAGCGGCCGGCGCGAGGCAGCGCCGCGGCGGGACCGGCCACCCGGTCCGCGTTCCCCCGGCACCCGCACCGGCGCGGCCCCGGTATTCGGGCCGCAGGGGAGAAGCGGTGGGAGAGCCGAGCGGCCCCGCGGCGGCGGGTGGAAGCGGCTTTGCCGGGCTGCGGAGCCCTTGCACCGCCCGACAGTGCCGCTGCGGCCGCATCGCGCCCCGGGAGCCGAGAGAAGCGGCAGCTCGGAGGGAGCACGGGTTGGGAGAGGCTGGTGCAGGAGCCGGGCAGGGTCCCCCGGGAAGGGGCAGGGGCTGCACCGCCAGTACCTGGATTCCCGGTGGCAGGCTCCCGGCTCCCGCTGCCCTGGGTTGCGCCGCAGGAGTGCCGGCTGCTCGCGGAGGCTGCCGGCCCCGTGGGTTTCCCCGGAGCTCCGCCGAGCTGGGGGTGGGACCGAGCCTGGCTCTGACCGGGGCCCAGCGGGTTGTGAAATGCTGACAGACGTGTTGCATGAGAACTGGGAGGGGGACAAAGTCCTATTCCGGATTCCTTAGCCAAGGAGAGTACGTCCCACCGGGCAGCTTCACCCTCGGGTTTTCCCCCGCAGAGCAAATGCTGCCAGAACTCACCGGGCACCTCATCTTTGCACGGCCTTGCTGAGCCCAAACGCTGGCGGAGGGGAGCGCGGTGCCCTTCCAACAGCCTCCTGCACCCATGGAAGCGGGACAATGAATCAGTCGAGGAAAACGGGGTCAGCAGGCGCTGAAAACGCAGGTGGTGGTTCGCAGGAGGCAAAGCAATCCACAGAAATAGCCTGGCCAGGACACCGGAATTAACCTTGATACAGCACTCAAGTGGGAAACAAGCCAAAAGTGAAAGCTGGGCGAGGAGCTGAGACAAGGCAGGGCTCATTCCAGTTAAAAATAGTCCTGCCCCAGCTTGTTCTACAAAACACAAGGGCATTATTTGGAAATCACTCCTGGGTTGTTACGTGTTTACTGCAAATGCTCCTCTGCCAAAACTCTGTCCAACTAAATCCCTGCCCGCCACACGCCTCTGCGCCACGCAGTTGGGCCACGTGCTCCCCCCAAGTCTCATGAAGTTCTCCCGCATGAGCACAGCTCTCCGATGTGTGGGGGGCCGTGCCCGAGCCACAACTCCCCACAAGCTTTCGATAAGGCAGTTGGCTTTGCTACCAACTCGCGGGCTGCGGCTCAGCCCCCACGTGCGTATTTCACAAGCTATTGCACAAATCTCAGCAGTAAACACTCTGCTGTGGAAGGGGAATGACATGAGCAACTGCCAATCCCTGCACGCAGGAGGACACGTGAAGCAGAACCAGGCTGGGATTGACAGGGCCCTTGCACTGTGGAACATGAAAAGGAGCAGGGTTTGCATTCAAAAAGACCTGGGTAGGAGAAGCAGGAAGGTTCCTGCAGGAGGATTACCTGATGGAAACACGCTCTCCTGGATCCTGTTAGCATCCTTGCCGGCGGGGCAGGTTGGAGCTGTGTCCAGGCACCACGCTGTCTGGAGATCCAAGGGAAATTAGATAAGGAATTAATGCTGCTGCAATCAGAGTGAAAGTCTTTGAGGTCTCAGAATGGAGTATTATGCTGTGCCTGGGGAAACAGCGCTGCGATGCATCCTCTGCAGGCAGCGCACCCACCACGGGATGTCCGCAGGAGCAGGGAGGTGCTCCAACGTTTTCCAGAGTGACTCTGTATAATTCTCACTCTTCAGCCCGAGGGTTTTCATGCCACAGCAGTGCTGCTTGTGTTCAGTGTCACACACAGGTGGCAAACATCCCAGCTCCCCCCAGCAGAGCCAGCAGGCTCGTGCTGTGCCACGCTTTTGCGGAGAACCCAAGGCTCCTTGGTATTCGCAGAAATGAGACAGCAGCAGCCTGGGACCTTTTGGTCCTTGTCAGGGATATCTTTTAGCCAATTATGGACAGGAAACAAGGCTGAGGGAATTTTAAGTCTTGCACAATATCAACACTTGTTGATGCAGCAGCTGACCAAGACGTAGATTTCAGGGAAGTGTAGGATCTCGAGCGGGATGAAGAATACCCCAGACAGCGCCCACTGAAACGCACGGTCTGCAGCATGCTCCCCACACCTGGGAGCTGACAGTGTTTTCTATTTTTATTCATTCAATCACTCAGAAACAATAAAGGAGGGAACTGTTTATGGGAAAGTAATTGAACTCCAGAGGAATCAGGAGGTAAGCAGTGCTGGGGGTGTTCTGATCCCCAGGGCTGTGCTTACAGCCGCAGGAGATGTTTTACTGAGCATTCCGCGCAGCCCTTTGCTCTCTCGCCACCCTTGGAGTCGGTTATAGCAAAGCACCGCGGTGAGACAGGCTCCTGCCCTGCCCCGGGCCTGCGGAGCATGCCTTCGCGCCGTTCCTTGCCTTGCTCCCAAACACATCCAGCGGAGCCTGGGGAAGGAGGACTTTGGTTTAAAAGATAAGCTGGGCAGTATTTGGTTTCAAGAGTCCATGAAATAACACAGCTAATCGATAAACTCCTTTAGGTGACACACCACAGTCACAGCACTTCAGTTTTTAGCTAGGCTGACGATCCTTAATTTCTGCTTAAATACCTACCTTGTCCAGAGCTCCAAACGTTTTCCACAAGTCACACAGTGGCACAAGAAGATGGGCAGATACAGAAGCCCTAAGAGCACTCAATCATAAAAGCGGGTACAGAGGATGAACCGCAGGGAGAGGTTTTAAGGAACCCACACGGATGAATGCGGCTCAGTTCATTTATGGCATCACTTGTTTTGAAAGCTGGGGCTGATCTCAAATTTGCAAGAACAAGATACTGTGTAGTACAGCGCCATGGTCTGTGGGCTGCATTGTAGGCATAGCTGGGGCAATGGAAAATGTGAAAGGGACACAAAGAAACAATGAAAATGATTGGCACAAAGACTGCAACAAGACTCAACAGCACCACTGGCATTTAGTTTGCTTTCAGCCCAAGAGGAGGGGGGAGCCTGCCACATACAAAAGCCTATTGAAAAGGTGTTTGGCCGAAGAAGCGGTGCCAAGGCTTAGTTAGACTGGGCTCCGGCTGACTTAAAGACCTCAAGAGGGGGGTTACTGAGCTATGCTGCGCTGATGTGGGCACTTATTAAACAGCCACAGCCAGGACTGCGGCTCAGGTGGGACAAGGAAGTTCAGGATAAAAGGAGATTTGCTTAAAGACTTGAAAGGCATCCTGGACAGTCAAAAAATAGTGGCAAACAGAGATCTGAGCAGACAAAAAAGTCAAAGGATCAAAATTAAAACAACCTCGCACACACAAAATCGGAGAGGAGGCAGGAGGAAAAGAGGTGGCAGGTCACAAGTCGGGTCACAAGCCAGCCTATCTGAATTTCAAAGCCTCACCAGGCTTTGAAAGCAGTAGTATCCAGCCTTCTTTGCTGCAGATGAAAAAACAAGCTTCCCTTTTTGGTGCAGCTGGGCTGCACACTGCGATGTTGTGACACCACTGGATCACAACCACTGTTACCGCCTCTGAACCCAGAGGTGACAGTGGTAATGCCTCAACATCGCTGTACGAGAAAGCGGCAAGAACCCAGCGAGTCCCAGGGACAACTTACACCTCTCAACTGAAAAACGCCTCTCAGAACAATTCGTACTATCTCAGTTGCAGGTTAAGTTAACTGGATTTTGTTCTCTGTATCAGAGAAAGGGCTAAAGGTTCCATTTCTTGATGACAGAATGCAGCAAGTGTCAGAATCAAAACGTGGTTTGGATTCCTCAGTCCACATTATACACTGTGGAGAGAGTGGAACAAGGACGGAGCACGGTGCTCTTGAGTAGAGGCTAGGGAGCTGAACTAGAAAAGCAGCACATCAAGTATCTCAAGTTCTATCTTTCAAAAGGCTGGGAAAAAAGACAATGTATTTGGTAGAAACAAGCACCTGCTGTTCAGTGCGGAGAGCCGAAGACAGACGACAGCTTCAGGATCTTTGTGGAATGAGTTTATGCAGAACGACAGGCCATGAACATTGGTCTCCTCCTCCCGAAAACAGCGAACAAGAATAGCCCTTTTCTTCTCCTCCTGTTTGTGCAGCTGTAGTCTTGCTGGCAGGAGTGGAAGGAGAATGAGCTTGAATCCTGAGTTAAAAATAAAAAGAAAACCAACAAAACGCAGTGAGTTCCTGGGAAAAGCAGCCCATCTCCTAGCCTCGTGCATTAAGGCTTTTGCTTTGTTCCTAGATTCGTGTCCAGACGTATCACTAGCATTCCCTGCTCACCCCTTCCTCATCCTCTCTAAGTGCCACTCACAAGCGTAGGCTTTCTTTTAAATAATAAATCGGGAAAAATTAAAACTAAAACACACCAGCGCCACACCGGCCAGCAGAGCACACCCCAGCTGGGAGAGGATAACGGCTACGACGTGGACAAAGCCTGGGTTTTGGAGTGTTTGGATAAAGACTGTAACTTACCGCCAGTTTTGTGTCAATGAGCTCTGTATACGCCGTTTTGGCATCCCCGACAGTTCTCTGCGACAGGCAACAAATCAGCACCTTGTTGGAAGAACATACAGCTGTTACCTACTTAGCATATTTGTTTTCAAATCCAATTAAAAAAAAAAAAAACCAAACCCGGGGTAAATTGTTTTCCCTACAGCCATTAACAACAAACTGGGGGACACTTTGTGCCACATCTGTCCAGAGATAACGAACTCAAGCGAATTGCCCCATCCTGCCCTGGCTGGCACGTCCAACCGCTGAGGTGACCCGAGCCGGGAGCGTTCAGCAACAGGTTAAACCAGCCAAGGACAGACCGTTTCTATGAAGATAACGCCATCAGCCTTTATTACAGAGACACAGACCCTCGGTTTTACCATAGAAACACTTCTAGTGTCAGTATTTATTTTACCTTAATATACATTTATACAGGCCATAATAAAAAGGCTATTACGCAACAGTTCAGTGAGTTATTACCTAGTTTCAAGAATAATGCATGCAATTACAAAGGAGAGGTAGAAACACCGTATTAAAGACCTAAAAATACAAACATTATATAAACAAACACTTTCAAATTAACTGTTGGAATTTCATACAGATAAATAAGGTAAAAAGTACATTACTCTGTCAAAGTAAAGGAAACACATGGTTATCCGAACACTGAAAACGATACTTTGATGTGTAAGCCCTGTACAACTTTGTCAAATAGTTCAGACCACTGTGTTTAAGAGGATTAAAATGAGTTTTTGTCCTGGAGAATGGTTTATTCAAGTATTCAAGCAGTTGAGTAACAAAAAAAGTGTCCCAAAAAATAAAGTATAGGAACCATTTCCAGAGAAGCTGATCTGCCCAAATACTTTGCAAATCACTGTCCTGATGATCCCTGGGATGCTTGAAATGATAATGCCTATAAGGCTTAACGAAGCTTCCCACCTCTCCCCCAAAACGCACACAATATAATCCCGATTTTTTCCACACGCTGTACGTAAATATTCTGCATCAATTCATCAGCATCTCAAACCCCGACATTATTTTCTGGTTTTGCATGGTTCCTTGCAGAACCTTTCAGTTTACAGTATTTATTGTAATACTGCCCAAGAAACACACGACGGAGAACTGTCATTACACCCCTAGAGACCGCAGGCATTAACGCACCTATCGCATGCACAACAAAAGATGCAACCGAATCTATATAAAAAGCAAACAACCAGCAACTCAACATTGCTATTACTGAGAAAGTCCGGAGCAGTAGTTACTCAAGTATTAGACAAATAGGTATAAAATGGAAAGGTTCACATGAATACAAGTTTTTACAGTTGGTTTGAAAGTCTTCTAGAAGCTACATTTGAAATTTTGAAAAGAATTTTATGTACACTGAAATGTAATTCAGCCAAGTCCATTGTGCCTTCTTTCTCTAATTTAATATAGTTCTTCAAAAATGAATATACAGTTGCTTTAGTAAATTAGTGCAAAACAAAAATATTTCGGAAGAAGATCATCAAATTGCATCCACATCAGCCGAAAATCCACGGGGGATTTTGCACGGAGGGAGCGCAACGTCTTCCATCGCCCTCTTTCCCCTGCGTAAGGGGCGCCTTCTCGCCACCCCTTCATATGACTCGCTGAGCCCTGTTACAACCTATGAGCTCCGACACAAGCCAGCTTAGCCCCAAAAGCTTCCAACAGCGCTTGCACATGGTTAGGGTTTCCCAAATTCGCTCTGCCACATTTTACCGACAATTTAAAAATGTTTTTTTACAAACTTTTGAGGGAATCTTCTGAGGGAAATGTCTTTTTGTACCTGATGCAGAAGGATCCACTCTCTATAAACCCCAGGAGGAAAAAAACCAACCCCCTGATGGCTGGAGCTCAAAGCACACGTACAAGGATCAGTCTGAAATGTGAAGAGAGATTCTTGTAAATTCTGTTGCTAGGAAGAAAAAGGAGCTGCTATATCAGTAAGGCAAGTGTACTTTTGGAATTTCTCCTCTTTGAATATGCTGCTGTTTCTTTGGTAGTCACCACAGAAATGTCAGAATCATCTTCCACGTGGGGCAGAACAAGGACAACAATTAAGCTGTAGTGAAAAAAGTGCAGTATCACTGATGTGGTCCCTTATGTTCACACCATCTGGTCCTCGGGATATTCCTACTGCTCATATACAGCCACTGTGCTATAGCAAAGTGCGGAAAGCCTTCGCTCGATGCTAGATTTATCTGCAGAGAGAGGTGAAAAACAGGCGATGACTTCAGCGTTATTTTACAAAGCATTCATTCCATGTAATTTTCACTATTTTCAGTACTCAGCACTTACACTTGTGTACATTTTCTATATCTGCAGGGTCCTGCAGTATTTTAGTCAGTCCTTCCAGCAGCAAGGCTGCTCTGTGGTATCGATATGTGATATCTTCAGTTTGCTGAAACATCTCATCCAGAGCTGCCGACTGAACCTGGAATCATTCAGGAGATTCAGTTACATCAACTGCATTAGGCAAGGAGTGAACAACTCAAAATGAACGATATAAAAGTGTCATTAAGAAACTATTTTCGAGCCTTAATGTAGGTGACCTGTTGTTGTAACTGTAAGACAACAAAACAAAGTCTGAGAGGGCGCAGCGCCTGTGTGGCGTTAACTAAGGATATTCTGCACGTACAAGCTATAAAAGCACTTTTTGATCTTTTGTGTTTACCTGTGTTACACCAACCTATGAATAAATATCCTTGCTCCTCTACCTACATTCTCTTGTAAAGACAACTGATTGTGTGACTACACCATTAGCAGGGTTAAGCACAACATTTGCCAGCATCTTTTGTGTGACACCTACGTTAAAAAAAAGACTTCCCTCTCATAAAAAAAAAAAAAAAGGCAGTTAAAAAGCAGTTTCCTGTATGGTTACTTCATTTTCTCCACGGCAGACAAAATCTAACCAATACATCAAAAGCTTCCACAGGTCTGCCACCATTTTTGCTTTTTACAGACAGGCTGATGTTCTTCAAACCGACCAGGGAGATTGATGGAGCTACTTCTGTTGCTGCTACGCTTTAATAAGTCTGACTGGATGAGACTTCAGCACGGAGGGCTCTGTGGCTTAGGAGTTCATTTCCTACTGTTTATGTACCAAACGTGCTGATGTAGGGGAAATGTCCCTGAGGAACACTATCTGCCAGGAACTTCAGCCACAGTTAAGGCAGGGCAGGAAAGAGTGAAAGGAGTAATGAAAATTACCACGAGCAGAATTCTGTCAACAAACATTCTATTTTCTGGTTATGCAGAAGAGGTACATGAGAGAAGGAAGCGATTTACCTCCGTGTCCTATCACTTAGGTAAAAGGAGTGACTTACCATCTCTACAGCACAGCTGTAGATGAGTTTCTCCGCAGTTACGCTGTTGATTTCATCAATGAACCTTTGCTTGTCCGAAAAGAAACGATTCAATTTTTCCGTCAATTTCTTGCACATGCCGATACAGAATTTGTATCTCTCATTGAGGCTTTTCACAACTGGAAGAAATGTAAGAAGAAATTGAAAACCAAAGCCCAAAAAACCCACACAGCCAAACAATAACATTGCCTAAGTTCAGCTTTTCCCAGTGCTACTAAAGCCAATCTGTTTCAACTTGTCCTTTTAATGTTATTTACTCTGCCACTTCTATGACTTAGGTATACATCAAATAATTTCCATTTCCAGTTAATAACTGCACATTTCTTAGGCTTCTAGCTGTAACTTTGTTTACTATCAGAATTGTGCAACGGGACATATCTACAGTTCTCTTGCAGAGAAGAAAACAAACAGATGTTGCAACTTAAGCTCTGAGTGATGTATCGGCAAAGAAAATACACAAGCAAAGAAAATTAGATTACGTTGCATCTACCTTGCTTAACAGCAGTGGACGGGTTCAGTTTCCCAGATTTGACCTGTGCTTTGGCGAGATGCAGAGAAGATGCTAGTAACTGGGCGGCTTTCATGTACAACACCAGCTGTTCTACTTGTCTAGGAAGGGAGAGGAAGGAAAAAAAGAGTAATTATGTGTTCAAGAAAGGTGTTTTGATACATTGGAGCCATCAGCAGGCACCACTTTTTAATCACAACCCTACACAGGACCCAGCAGCAGGAGCAAAGGAAGACAGATGTTTAAAATGCAACCACCCCTCCCTTCCCAGTGTCACGGGTTGAGAGTACATCTGGCTCATCTAGTAGCTGCAGCAGCAAGCGCAAACTGCTTTAATGCGGACGTTTCAGAAAGGAACACTTCTTTGTGGGGACTAACTGCCCGAGGTCAATGCCTTACCACAAGTGGCTGGGTGTACTTTTCTTGCAGAGTCATTTCCCTATGCCCCTGGAATTCTCAGCTGTGAAAAGCAAGCACTTGGCAGGGTGGGGTTTTTTTGGTGGTGTTTTTCAGGAAGAAGGCAGGAAGTGGAACTGCCCTTTCCCACCACTCCAAATTTCTCACATTTCTCCTTGCTTTTGATTTTGTATTAGAGTGGCACTAAAAAAAGGTCAAGTTTGGACACTCCTTCCCAACCTTCACCTCAGTGCCACTGCTTCAGCCTGGCCAACAGGAACAGAAGAGGGCTCAGATCTGACAGAAGCTGGTACACAAATTTCCAGCTCAGAAATGCTACACTGCTGCTCAAGCCTGAACTCCCCACCACCTTCCTCAACCTATGGGCCAGGCCAGAAAACACTGTCCTTTCATTTGTCTGCTAGCAAATGCCTCTCTATCCTTTTGTTCTATCTTTCTGATCAGCTTTCAGTTGTTGAAAGATGTATTGCTGTAGGATGGTCTATACAGTAAAACAATCACTCCCACCAAAAAGAGGCCATGGCCTGCCTGAACACATTTTTGATGTATTCCATATTCAGTAATTCTCCTGATGCTATTTGACTGCATACTTACCCCCATTCTTTGCTTAGCTGGCTGATCTGATCAACAACTATGCTCTCCTGGATTTGATACAGCGACACTGCAGAAGTACACAGGTCTGGGTTTCCTCCTCGCACTGCTGTCAGATCCAGAACGCACTCCGTAAATGTCAGCATCATGTTTAGATGACGCAGGGTATCTGTATGTTCTCTCTGTCAGAGGGAAAGATGACAACAATTTAACCATTATGAACCATAAGGCAAACAAGTACACTTCAAACTTGCTAATCATTTGAGGCTTTCTTGGCATGGCAATTCTATGCAGAAATCACAGTGTAGCGGAGCCAGTGCTAGGGACTACAGAACCAAACGGGTCCAAACAGATCAACAGATATTAACTTGTTCTCTCTTCATTAATGGTTTCAAGATACTGTAGCTTATACTTAAGAATCTTTCAACAAAGCCAAAGAATTGGGACATGGATTTCTACGTTGGCTGAAACCTGAGCAACTGAAGGAATCACAAGTGGGACATACTACTTTTTATATTATCAGCAACCCAAAAGTATGCTCGGCACTTGTATGAGAAGCCAGGGGGAACATCTGGCTTTTATTATATACCAGACTTGATACCTACAAAAGCATTGAGCTAAAGCTTCATACTTATCTGCTTCACTCAAACTGACACTTAGATCTAGAATTATATTGTATTAAAAGGTGGCTGTTGCCAGAGTTCACAATTTGAACTAAACAATTTCAATTGGAGCTGCAACTCCCTGCTTCTTGGTAACCCAAACAGGTACTACATGCATCATCTCTGCTAAAAATAAAGTAGCCTTCAAAACTAATCAAACATTAATTAGCAACATATATAATCTTTTCATTAGTAACGAAGGTCTAAACACATTTTAAACTATCTGTGGGACAAAAACAGCGTACTGTCAAACATTCATGCTGTAACATATAGATTCCATAGGGATCCAAACACCTTCCAGCAAGATGTAAATGAGAAACCGGAACAGCAATCTGCCTTGAGAAATTCACAGTCCAAGGATAGCATTCTGGTGAAAGACCACCCCAACTGGTGTTTTTGAAGTGTCACTCCTCCACACGTTTTAAAAAAAATATAGGACACACTTCCCACGAGTAGGATTTAATGTCATCCACTGACTGTGAAGCAGCAGTTAAAAACAATGCCCAGAGGGACAGCGCTACTGTCAGCGCCCACGTCCAGAGACTTGGCATTAGAGCAGAGGCCTCTTTGGAAGGCTCTGGTGAACAAAGCAGGCATGTTCCTTGGGTCACCTATTCAAATACACGAAATGCCAGGGGTAACTACCAAAGAGAAACTGGCCACAGTTGATACAGGAGTATTTCCAAGATCTTAAGAGGAATATGTGAAATCGATTCCTCCTCACTACGAAGTGCACCGAGCAGTCCTGTGTGTACCACGTCTCTGGTTTAGCAGCATTATACATTATAAAACATTAAATTATTTTTTCTATACCTCCATTAAAGTTTCCTCAGGCAATTCGGGAGCTTCAAAAGTGATAAAGCCCTCTAAGCTGGGAGGCGAAGTACCATAAGGCATGTACTTCAGACTCGGAGCTGCCTCGGCTCCCGGAGGAGAAGAACCCATATAAATACCAGGAGGAGAGCCCATATATACACGGCCACTAGTAGAGCAGAGAGACCCTCCAGAACTGTTTGATCCAACTACAAGAAAAATAACACACATATTCAGTCTAATAGGTTGTTCCATCTCGCAGCGCTGGGACTGCAGATGATAGCAAATGACAAATCAGTAGTCATCACAGATCCACTCTCGGGAGGCTCTCCTCATTGTTCCTTGCATCGCTCTGTAGAGAATGCAAAGGCGACACCTTAACCAACAGTGACTTTTTGTAACACAGATTCTGGGGAATGGTTGACAAGGATTCCAAGGCAGACAGTCCAATAGTACAGACCAAAGGTTGTGCCACAGTTCACAGAAGCACACTGCGACAGACTCCTGCTCATCCTGAGCAGATGAAGGCCATTACCTTGAGATCTTTGGTATTTGGCAACGTAGCCAACGCAGGCCGAAACGCAGTCGGCTCACACCCCTTGCGTGTTGTTTCTGGTACAACGCACAGCAGCAGGTAAAAATGCAGAATTAGAAATCTAACTTTTCCTCTCCACCTTTGTCACAGAGATCTATTATACTCCCTGTGGTAAAGCTGCGTACCCAGGTTATGCACTGTTGTATCGTAAATCTGTGCCACCGGCCCTCTCTTTAGGAGAGAAAAGGCAGAAGTAACCTGATATTAATCTCTACTTTACAGAGCACTTTTACTGTACGGCCTGGAGGACCTACTGCGCAAGGCAGTGAACAGGTTACTGGCCCAGGAAGTGGGCAAGCCTAAATATTGCATTTGAGAGCAGTCCATAGTTGTCAGCAAGTCTTACCTGAGGTGGTTCTGGTTCTGAGTACCATATGGGTGCAGGTAGGAGGGGTGGCGCTGCTTGGAGGGGACCCAACAGTAAACATGACAGCCCGAGAACTTGCCCCGCTTCCCATGGAAGGAGGTGCCACTGCAATTCCATAGGTCCCTGCCGGAGCTGGAAGAGAATATCTCAGTAAGTTAGTCCCTATTACATATAACCACACCAGTAAGTTATGATATGCAGCACACTGGAGTACTGCCACACAGCGTGCTTTGATGTAGATCCAAGACTTGGACTAGTTACAAGTTCTGACAGCAAATAAAGAAAGCTGAGTGGACAGCCTTGGCGATACACAAAGAGTCAAGATACAGTCTACACATCTCTCTACTTTCAACCTCTCTCTGCTCTACTCTCAGGTACCTAGAAAAGAGCATCAGAGGCTGACTACAAGAGCCTGAGGACACCACCAGCCCTGTAGCAAGAGAGACAACAGAAATGCTAAAGGCACACTGTGACAGGTCTGGAGGCTAAAGACCCTGCAGGACTCCTTCCAGCTGCTCAGAAACGAGGTGGGAACTTCTGGTGGCCACTTGTGCCAAGGGAGAAGCTGGGGGAGGGAGGAGGAAAAAAAATAAATGACCCAGAATTACATAACTGGCTTTTATATGAGAACAAGGTGGAATTAGGAAATGAAACAGCCACAAATGATGTATTAAAAATAAAACCAAATTAAAAAAAATCCAACCCCCTCTAAGCCAGTATAAGCAGTTGAGATATTTCTGTGTTTAGCACAGAAATAGGTATTTTCCTGTCTCAGTTATTTTTAAAAGCTATGCTAAAGAAACAGAACAGATTCCCTTAAAGATTAAAAAAAGCCTTCTGTACAGAGGCTAAAAACTGTCAGAACCAATTACCAAAGCTGGAAGCAGAACTGCATCTAGTTGGCACTCCATAAAAAAGCCTCGCCCAGAGTTTGGATGAATCAATCTGTTCCTTACCTGTGTCCATTGGTCGCTCTGTGTTGAGGCTGTCTGTACTGCCTTGATATAGCTGCCCACCAAGGGTAGTCTTTACCTGCTGATCCGACAGCTTCCCAGTACTAACAGACCTAGACAGAAAAACATGAATTCACAACAGAGTTCTTCAGAAAGATCTTCCTATCGAACTTGCAACTCAGGATAACGTTCAGATGATTCACATTTGTTAGAGAGATTTCTTCTACAAAGTACAGAAAGTCTTGAAATCTCGCTGTTCAGCATGGACCCACTAAAACAGAGCTAACCATAGAGAACTTTTTCCCTTAAAAACTTGCATTCCAAATTTTGTCATCTAGATTTTCAAGCAAAAGCTGAACAGGCTTCACAGAGGCAATGCAATTCCATATGCAGATAAGCAAAACAAAAGGGAACTAGACAGCAGCACAAAGCTCTTCAGGAAGTCCAGGCTATATTTATACACAGTACAAAATGTTTCTGTTTTATACACCAAACCTCAGCATCCCCTCACAGCTCACTTCTTACATCCTCTTCCCCTCATGTTGCTGTGCGCACTGTGCATTCCTCTGCCAAGTTACCTACCCAACTTTACAGGTTATAAAAACTACAGTGCCTACCTGCCAAATGTAGTTTTGCTGTGCTGTTCTCCTGTCTGCTTTTCACCTCCCTGGGTCAAGTGGAAGTGCGTGAAATCCCTCGCGTCAGCGATGTCTTTAGGCTGCAACGGGGTATCTACCGAGCCCTGGCGATTAGCCAGGGCCAGCAAGTTTGAGGATGCTTGAGTTTTAGGTATTTTGAAAGGAGCTGTTGCCTTTAAGAATCAAAACCAGGAAAACCAAATGTTAGAACCCCAAAATATTCCTGGGAATGATTTCATCAGGCAGTCTGTTAGCGCTTCGTATTTTACTGACAGCGGCAAACTTAACAAACCTTAGTAGGAGAGCCAATGATCGTTGGTAACGGAGTTTTGAACAGCCAGTCTGAATTCCTAGGTGATGATCCCATATGTTTGGTAGGTGATGTCCCCAGGCTACCTGGCCTACTTGGCTGTGGAGAATGACTGTATCCATACCCAGCATAGGATGGGCATACTGGGTCTGAATGCTGCTTTCTGAGCTTCTGCTTGTTTTGGTAAATATCTGTGAGAGTAGGAGCACTCTGCAACCTCGCTCCCATCAAAAGTGACTGTGGAGACTGCGACGGTGGTATCGGAGAACCTTTGGGGATAAAAAACGATGTAAAATTCTATTTGCAGTACTTGGAAAACGTATCAACGAAGCCCAAAATGCCAGAGATCAACATGAAAGTGAAAGGAGATGGGACTGCAAATATCGTGAGACATATCTGATCAACTCACTAGATGGCAAGGAGAATGGATTTAGCCTGTTGGCCGTTTGGACTAAAGCTACAGGCAACTGATGAGACGTTCAAGCTGCCAAACAGGCGAGATTTCAGGGTGACAGCTGTACTGGCAGCTGCAGTACCTCTGGCAACCTGCATCAAGACAAATAAAGTGGCTGGGTTCAGCAGGAACGACGTAACCAATACTGAAATTTCAAGTGCAGCCGCCAAGACTCTAAGTTGAATAGAGGGTCTCAGGTACTGGAATTATATTCCTGCAAACAAGCATGTGACTGCAACATTGCATCTTAATGACTTGCTTCGTACGTAATGATTTCATTTGCAGAGACAAAAGGCAGCTCATGTCATGGTTTCTGCAAGAAAACCAGGTACTAAAAAGAACCAAATTATTCAGGTGGAACATTTTGGGATCATTACTTTGGGCAATCATTTACTTCTCAGTCTGTCAGGCTGAATCTTTCTCAAAAGCTTACTATGTACAAAGGAAGTTCACACTCAAGTATGAATGCAAAGTTTCTCCTAAAGCAAACAGAAATGGAAGAGCTCTAAATAATCATTTAAACAGAGGGATTTGGGGAAATACCTCTTATGAACATCTCACCTACCAAAAGGTGCCCCTTCTCTTTCAAAATAAGGAACCTGAAATTTGATGGAATGGTCTCTTCCTTGGTATTTCTATGTCTCATGATGCGGAACTGTGCAGCTTTACGGACAAAATGCCTATCTTTAACCTCAAAGAACTGACACTGAAGTGACAATTTCACCCATGTTTAGGAAAAAAAAAGCAAAACTGAGAATGAACCATAGTAACTAGCTAAGACTTTTAAGAGCTGGCCAAGACAATCTTCTGAGACAGGCTCCGTTTCACAAATGTATGCTCAAAAAAACCATCACAAACTCCTTGCTGTTTGCTCGGTGAAGTGCCCAGCTGTTAAAACACATCTTTCACCCTTCTTAAGCCTATGCTTTTGCTAGTTTTGAATATGAGCTACTTCATCTTGATGTCATTCCACTCCATTTAACGGTATGTTTTAGAATAGCCTTTCTGCCTGCAGAGGGATCAAGTCTATTTCACTAACTTCCCAGCCAAGAATTTGAAATCCCTCTGCTCGTCTGTCTCAGAGCACTGAAAGCCCTCACCTGTCGTTTCACAAACCAGTCTTAAATCTCGCTGGTGACTGTTCCAGTGTCATTGCCACCACAGGGAAGGCTTCTCAATTAGAAGCGTGTCCTCTGCTGCCACTGGCAGCAAGAGCAGCTCAATTAGTTCAGAAGCTACATTCCGACAGACATCTCCAGTCCTTAGAAAATTTCAGTACAGATGACCTCACTTCACCCAGGAACAAAACACAGGCCTCCCATACCCACTGAAATGCTGACAAACAGCCTGGCTGCAATCTGTGGTATTTTACACACAGAAATAAAATTAAGAATTTGCAGAATTGGAATTAAAAAATCTGAAATGAAGAAATAAAATCAAGTGGGAAAATAATGCAGGACACAGATGAAGCAATGAGACATTAAAACCTCTTACAGCTATAGAAACAGCGCTGTGGTATGCTGCAAGTCAGTTTGACACTGGCAAAAGGCACTAAACCAACAGCCCTACAAAATCCTGTCCAAAGAAAAGAAGCAGCAAGAGAAGCATACACACTGCTCCGTATTCTCTTCACACACCCCCTTTTTGTTTTTCCTTTTTAAGAGAAGAGACTATTTCAAACCTGAGGATTCACTCATTCTCATCTTTTGTTGAGACTGCCAATGGCATAGCAATTCCCAAGGCAATTTTTGAGACACATCACAGAACTTAAGTCATACAGATGAAACTATTCCCAGGTATTTGAAATATGGCTACTCCAAAAAATGAAGGCTCCATCATCTCCAGATAATTTTGGAAATCGTTTAAATAAAGGGAAAACGCACAACGCGGTTTCAACAGCACCTCTTAGGAAGTCAAAATAAAGCCTGCAACTGGTATTTTAGATAAAAAAGAAACTGCACCCAAAACATGCTCAGAGCAAAAGATCGTGTTGCTGAATTGCATATTCTTATATTCGATCCTTCTGGCATTACAGTGCGGTTCCATCTTTAACAGTCTCAGAACATCTTCAAGTCCTGTTTCATCTCTATTTCTCCCCCCTCCCCCCTGCTGGCATGGTATAATTTATGACTTGCAAAGCTTATTGAATGCTTAGCAACACTAACATCAGATCCCAGACAACCTCCTAAGGGAATGATGAAAACGTGCTGCATGCTGTACACTGGCAGTTCCTCCCTTTTCCGAGGACTGGCATGAAAAGCTGGTCTATCAAAACCAGATTTTGAGAAGTGTATTACTACCATTCCCTACAATCCATCCGCTTCCACCCCTCTGTAAAGCAGGCGTTATCAGAGGTGCTTTTCATCTTGAGAGGAAACTTGAGTCACTCTCTTACTGTGCAAGGAATTAGTTATGGGGAAAGGTGTCTCGATACAGCCATAACTGGACTCAGTTTCTACAGAAACTCAGCGCACTACTTACCCAGCGTCCCCTACTAACCCATACTAACATAGCGTCAGCTCTCCTCCCCGTCACAAAACGCTGTAGAAGCTCTATCAAAACAGTACTGGTCACATTGTCCGAAGCCACTCACCTGAGAAGTTTCTACTCCTTGATTCATGTCCTTGAAGTTGTCCGCAACAGCAGTGTCCGAGCTGCTCAGGTATGGTTCCAACTGTGCAAAGAAAATCAAAATGTGAATGTACACTTTATACTTCACCTACGAATGAAGGCAAAGCAAAATAAAACCTAGTTAGTTTACTTCCGTGAGTCATTTAACAGAAATCACTTCTGCAAGTTAGGCAGATTTTGGTTTAAGATAATTCCAAGCGAGAATTAGTGTTCTGAATCACTGTCCCAGATAAACCTTTACTAATTGCTGAGAATTTATGGGCTTACCTAGTGGCGAAGGAGAATAGGGTCTAGAGGACCCTGTGGATAACCTGCGCCCCACACCCTGTGCAGTGTCAGCCGGTACTGGAGAACAGGAGCCCATCTTCATGAAGCCCATTGGGCTAGTGTTTGAGCGTCTCACAACTCCAGCTCTAGCAATGTTAGAAGAATGGTTACACACTATAGTAACTGTGGTTCCTCAAGATAAGCTTCAGAATGCCTGACAGAGTATCATGACCAGCTCAAAAGAACACTGATATTTAAAGAGAAAGCTATGATATTGAAGCTTATTAAGCTAATAACTTCAGCTAAGCTTCCCATACTGAAAATAAGCAAGATCTAATTCCCTTTGTTCACATTGGTTTTAATTTTTAATGCCATAATTGTCTGTTAACTGCAGAAAATTAAAACAGATATTCCTTAGTGTGCTGATTCCTAATCTTCAAACAACCTGATTATCAAATATTGAATTTTACAATCCAGTGAAATGTATTGCTGCAAATACCCATTTTTATGGTAGAAAAAAGAAGGAATCTACAACAAACACTATGACAGAGTTTTGAGTATTTGGTCTGGTATACATGTCAGATAAGTGACATCAGTTAAATAAATAAAATTAATAAACTTAATATATTTAAATAATTAAATATATTTAAATAAGCATAACATAGTTAAATAAATTAAATCTGTATAAATGAATAATAAGTAATTAAGGGAAAGACACTTCCACTTGGGCAAGTGTCTCTACGAAGTTCTCTCTATAAAATCAGAGATCCTGAAAAAATGCAAGGAACCATGGATTTTGTTTTAATAAAGGTCTCCAGAGTTCTGGGTAGTCTGTTTCTGAGCCTTTGACCTTCACCATCCCGATACTGCAGACCGCAAGGCACAGAGTAAGTCTGGCACACTAGAGCTTTGTAACAAGACAAAAGGTTAACTAGCATGCCAAAAATCGTTTCCTTGATATTCTACGGAACAATGCATTCGGCTCATCACTACATGTGTGAAAACAGAACGTAACATATTACTCGCTTCCTAGTTTATGATGCAATGTCATGGAATAAACAAAGAGGAATAAGAAAGCAAGACTTCATCTTTTTACCTTCTTCTCATTAAAACGTGTTTCAGTATGTTTTTGTGCATGAAAGCACAGCCCTCCGTCAGGGTACAAACACAAACCAGAAGCAAGAAGAAGGAGTTAAAAAAACCCAAACTCACCTGGGTGATCCATGGGGGTTTGACACAGGGCTGGCAGTAGAGGAGAGGTTCTGTTCTATGCGCTGGTAATTCCGTAGCTGAGTGGGAACCGGGATAGGTGCTGTTTCGCTGCGGGGGGATACCGAAGGTTGACAATGCCTGAAGTTGGAAGGGATGCAGACAGGAGATGAATATAGGTAGACAGGTGTCACTCTGAACTGCACCATTGCTGAAATTTCAAGAAAATCTAGAAAACAGGCAAATAAGCTGCTTCTGCTCTCCCTACGTGCAAGATGGTCTTAGCTGGTCATAATCTAGCTCTAACATCTCGCAGAGGAAGACCAGAAACCGTTCGTTACCAACTGCCTTCCTTACACTAGCTAGTATTGGCTCGAGCTGAGAGCGCAGTAGGAGTTTAAGCACTTCGTCACGCATCACAGCAATCTAGAGATCCCTCCGACTTCCTGCCAACTGGCCTGCTCTGTTTACCACGCTTCAAAATAGCGTTCTAGGAAAACTCACCGCGCTAAGAACAGGAAGTTCAGCAGCAGGGCTGGAATGTGTACAAAAGCCACTAAAGCACAGGCAGAGATATCCCAGGAGACATTGTGAGCTTGCAAAAGGAAAACATGTTATGTAACCACCCCCTGACAGAATGACCAAACCCACACACCTGAACGTTAATCCAAACCCAAACTGCAGATTAGCGCTACCCAAGTTCAGCTGAAGCGTCAGTGACCTGGCTCACCTCCGCGTACTGCCTGATAAGGGAATGAAACCACTGCAATGTAATCACTCACCAACACTTTTAAAGGAACACAGAATTCAGTGGAAAGAACTTTAAACTAATGGGCTTTTTGGAAGATAATCAGTTTAGTACCCTGGTCCTTTATTGAGAACCTCTTCAGAGAAAGATTAGAAATTCTTAGAGGAAATGTGGAAAAAAAGGTCTATCACGAGGTCCAGAAAACAGGCCGTTACAGCACTCGCTGCACGGCTACTGCTGGACAGAAATCTGGGTTTCTGACTGTGTTTGTCCTGTTCTCTTTGCTACCTCTGAGAATGAGCTATTACTTCTTAACACGCACAGAACTTCCTCAGCAAAAAGCAAAAGCCAAGAACTTCGTCTTTTTACTGCCACCCAGTTTCTAGACACTACAGAGTAATTTGGAAGTCAGCAGCGAGCACACAGCCGGTGGAAGGCCCGAAAGCTTCCAAACAAGGAGGAGGTCTCAGGTGGAAACCACACCAAGGCAGTGGGCAGCCTGCTACGACTTACACACTGAGGTAGCAGAGGCAGGCTCCCTAGACCTCCCGGAGAGGAGAAGCAGATGATGTTCAAACCACAGCACCAATGAGGAGCCACGAAGGCACTTCAACTTTTAAAGTACTCGGCGTGGAAAGTGCCTTCCCCTGCTCTCACACAGCCTCACAGGTAGATACCAGCAAGCTCTGCGAGCCAGGAGCTCACTGCGGGCAGCACTGCCGTGTTAGCGTGGGGGAGAGGCATGGTGCAGTACTTGGCCTCCCATCAGGGCTCCCCAGCTCAGACCTCTGCTAAGCTCTGGTTGGGTACCCTCGAGTCTGATGTGGTTTGGTACTGGTGAGAGAAGATGCAGCACAGATGTGTGCAGAGCTGCATGCAAATGCTGTTTCTGTGAGAGCCAGAGAATAAAATTAGCCATACACCACAGGAGAGCAAACTGCCTCCACCTATTCTGCCCATCCTGGCTGGACCCCGAGAAGAGTTACAGCTTCTCCTGCTGGACAAGGCAGCATAACTAAATGTACAATTCATTCCGTTTCATCACCTGATCAGAAAAATTCACAGTTTCACAGGGCATAGCCTTTTGTAATAAAAAAAAAAGTCACATACTATGAAAGAATATTTCCCAGGAAATAAAAACCAAAAGCAGCATTGTGTAGAATATCAGACACACACTCTGCTTCCTTCAGACTGTGCCCCAGGCAGCCAGTTACTGAATTTACTCAACCAATAATTAAATCAAACTATTACAGTACAAATACCAAAAGTGTGAACCGTAGGCACCTGTTTCTAATCACACAACTGCTTAGCTCTTAATGTCAAAACGTACAGATAACCTAACTGGCATTTTCATGAACCCTGTCGCCCTAAAAACTGTGGTGCCTGACAATTTAAAATAGGAGATTATAATGTATTTACACTATATTGCACACAGTCAATCCAGAGCAAATGGATCTTTACAGACAAACCATCCCCATTATCTGCCCTTAAACATAAAAGGTAAGGCTAAAGCTGTATCGACAGCCCGCGTCAGCAGATTTCACAAACTGCACAAAGATCAGCACAAAGTAGGAACCTTTTCTTGTGACAAGCATTTCTAAACAAATAATGCTGACTCGCAGCCCCGTAGTATTAGCATAAGCCAAAAATACACCCAACATAATAGCTTTATTCCCCATTTAGCCACTCATCCTCTTTCTGTTTGTACTGAAAACATTATGAAATTCATTACTTGGTCAAACAACAAGTCTAATCCTTTTGTTTAAATACTACATGAGTAGTGAAACAGCATGATGAAGCTTTACATTTTCCAATATAATACAGGAAAGATTTCAGGCGCCACTGATGAATGTCAGTCCTGTTTCACACTACCAGAAACTTAGTCTACAACCATCTGGAAGAAAGAGGACTTCCTAACAGTCCTGCTGATGGAAAAGCTGCAAAACATGTTTAGCTCTTTCATGTGGCTTCTCTGGCATCTTGCAAGACATAAACACAAAATTCACAGTAATCACTTGCGCAGAAGCCACACCCAGTTACCAGGCACAAGGCGATCCAGCCTGCAGACACAAATCCCTAGCAATCTGGGCTTTATAACTTTAAATGAAGACTGCACTGTGCTTCATACCACCAAAAAGGACAAGTCAGTTATATCTCTGAAGTTTCTGCTTTCAACCAGTTCAAAATTTAAAACAGACAAAAGAATAATCTCTTTCCTTAAGTAAATCTTTTGGGCACGCAGCACAGCCAGAACTTAGCTACACAAGCCAGCCGTTAGAATGCACTAAGTGCAGACAGCCTGGAAAATGCAGCTCTAGCTTCTATTTTCATTCAGTTTCCAGTAGCTATCCACAGCTAAAACAAAAAACCCCACATATAGTGGCAGATAACCTTCTGAAAAGGGAGGAAATAGGAAGCTGACATCATGCACACCTGTTAGCTGCACCAGAAGCAGTACTTCGAGAAGAGGCTGAGGATGGTTTCTGTACAGTTCCTGAGCTTCCAGAAATAGTTAACGGCGACTGCCTGTGAAAGCACAAAATCCACTGTCAAAAACCCAGCTCTTCACAAAGGAAAAACTATCTACTTTGCAGCAAAACTTTCTGAATTCAAGCTGTTTACATGGTCATATTAAATTCAACTTGGCATATTAAAGTCCACACGCCAAGCTATGCAATCCCATCGCTGCTGAAAACCCAGCAACCCCTTCTACAGCTGCAGTATCAATTTTAGAACATGAGACTTCTTTTGGATAAAGCTCAGCACACCTACCCTCCACACATCAAGAACTCGCTCGAAGCTCGCCTGCCAGCTGCTCCCAATGGCATATCATCTACAGTAAGCAGAAGAACACATTCAACACCCACGTCATGAGACAGAATCTTTAAAAAAAAAAATCTCCACTATTACTGTTGTAGAAATAATCACTCCTGACAAACTTTTGAGAACATATAAAAGTTTTGCTCAAACTGTTTTGTGTATGAAAATACCTCCAATGTGACCAACAACAAACATGTAAGTGGGAAAGGCAGTTCTTTAACAAGTTTTTTTTTTTGTTGCTTGCTTTTGTTGGTGGGTTTTGGTTTTTTTTTGCTATAGTAATTATAGTAATTTTGAAATAAAAGCCATTGTTTAAAAGAATAAGGTATTAACATTAGGAAAATAACAGCAACAAATGACAGAAACCCTTCAGAAATCAAGGCGCTAATTCAATCAAGGATTTAACGGGATGAAATTGGTGGCACTGTACAGAAATCAGCTGACTAGCTTCCCCTCGGCAACTTGGGTTTGAAAGATGTCATAGAAGGGCAACGTGCTACATCCAAGCCATTCTACTACACAAGCCCAGTCTGATGCCTTATCTTTCATGGTAAAAATGTATGTTTTCACCTGCACTTGTTAATGATCTAAAGCTTTCCAGCATGGTCTGTGAATGTTCCGTTAGTCTGGAACTAACCATGCGCCTGCCTCCACTAAGAGAATCCCTGGGCTTCTTATCAGCTGTTGTTCACAGCTGGCTCTTTTTCTACTGACAAACCCCACTGTTTTCCACGGCTTTAAACCACCTTGGTGTCTTTGGCATATCTGGCTACTCAACTGAAGGTGAAAACGCCCCTGATGGACACGCGAGTAAACCAAACAGTCTCCCTTCAAAGAGTAATCAAACTAAAGAAATGAGTTCCAATGTGAATTGAGACACATTTAGAGAAAAGGGAGCCAAATAACAGGACATAACGGTATGTTGCAAGTGGAAATTGTTTTAAAGTATAAAAATAAGGTTCTTACATGAGTGGTCTGAAGAGATATTGTGTGGCACAAGAACAAAGTCATCTGTGTCACAAGAGGAGTTCTTGCTACTGGTACTGGCAGAGTCTTTAGATACTTGAAGATAGTTAGGAGGACCCAATGGTGGGGAAGACAAGTTTTCTTCTTGAATATGCTGCATGTCTGGCAGAGACTGGAGGGGGAGTGGAAAAAAAGAAAGCAAAAAACCAACAGTAAATCCAGTGATTCAGAATGTAGAATCGCTCTTTTAACTAGGACGCTAAAGTAAGGATCATCACTAGCTTTGATCAAAAAAACCCATTGTGGGCTGCTTTTTGATTCTTATACATTTAGAAATATGAAATGTAATTGTATTTGAAAATTTCAAACACTGGATAACCCTGTAGTGTTAATTTAGACCATTCTATAATAAATAAGTTATGAACTTAAATAATTGCAATTTATTCAATCATTCCCAAATGATGGAGATGCAGCTCTTCCAAACAAGACATAAAATTGAAGTCATCAGTTTGTATCAGTGTAAGGGGCCTTAAGCAAAAAGGTCAATTTAAAAATTACCTGTAACATTCATTACACTGCAAACCGTATTAGCATATCTAAAGATCTGCTACTCTAGCACCTGATGTGTGTCTTTTTTTCTTTGACAAAAAAGAACAACATCCCACATGAGATACAACACACAGAGCAAGAGAGAACCACAATGTTAATTCCATTCTTCTAGCGACAGACAGAGGTATTCCTTACTCTGTGCTCTGACAAAACAGTTTACACTGGTTAGGAACTGAAAGATCTGAAATTCAATAATGCTTGGCTAAACATTACAGAAAATATTTACTAGAGATTGTTCTGTAAAACAGCAAACTTACTGGAGGAGAAGCAAAACGGCACGAAGGAGAGCTACCACAGGAACTGCCGGAGACTGAGCCGGCGTATGTGGGCACCGGTACAGGACAAGCTAGAAGAGGAAAACCCAGGTGGGAAAAAAAGAAATGGGACAGATTTGAAAGGCTGAATTTCAAACAAACTCATTTCCTCACTGCTTTTCATTCATAAACCCAAATACAACTTAGAAGCACAGCACATCCTTAAACAGACAAGGGTATTTAAGTTCAGTTGAAATGTCAAAGGAACTAGTGAATAAGTATCACATTTCAGTCTAGCATAATACAAAAACGGATTCAACACTCAGCCTCACAATAGAGCACAAGTCAGACTCAGGGAAATGCCTCATAAACTCTTAGTGTGATATTTGGCAGATCTTTCCCCGTTACAGCCCCCAACTTTCATCATTTACACAAATAAGTGGAAAACCAAAACTACTTACACTTTTTGACTGTTGAAATCTGATCCAGGAAAGGGTGGTTGAAAAATGCTTCTGTAGAACAAGAAACAACCACCATGGTGAGTAAACGCACAAACAACACAGAGTTCAGACTACACTGCAGTCGGTGATAAATGCTTGCCTTCCCAGAATCAATATTTCATAGCCAGAGGGTGAAAAGCTCATAAAAGATTAAAGCCTTCTATGTTATATGTTGCTGTAGCGTTTGGAAAGGAAGCAAGAACCAATTGAGTAACTTCAAACAACAGCCAGCAAGGCAAATCGCACCGAATCACTGGAGGACATTTCACGGCTGCACTTGAGGATGGCGTACACAAGCAGCCTTCCCATACTCATCACGAAATGTTATGTTCAGTGTGATGCTAACTCGGTTTTAATTTGCTCTTCAAAATGCTGAGCATCTCCCACATCAAACACTGAAGTATTTCTGCCTTTCCCAAGGACTGATCCTTATTTTTCAACCTATTAATGCTACTCCTCAGGTGGCCAAATACCACAGCACAGAGCAGCAGCCATTCACCTTCCCACTTTCCCAACAGCAGAACGCGACCTGTGCAGCCGGTTCACAGTTTAAAACACAATTAAACACAATTCCTTTAACAATTTCTTCAGGTAACCTGTTATTGCTACAACAGGAACATTCTCCTTTTGCTGTAAAGGGATAAGCTGAGATACATTTAATTGACAGCATAACCACTTGGCTAGCAGTTCACGTGGAAAGTTTTGTTCTACAAGAAGCTAATTAGGGGAAATGGAGGGTTGGTAGAAGCCAGCTGCTGACCTCTGTGAACTTAAATGTTCTACTAGTTGAGGAAAACCAATGCTGTTCATCAGACCTAAGCAAATAACAAGGAAAAAAACCCCAGAAAAGAATCTGAGGCCTGCAGTATCTCCTCTTCCTTCAACACTTTCCTCCAGCAGCCGATAAGGAAGGGAGGCTAGCTGTTATGCAGGAACAAGGTAATCATTAACTCCAACACGAGGATCAGGTGTTCTTGAGCTTTTGTACAACACCTGCTGTTCTACTTTATACTGCTGGAAGATCAACAAGATTTCCAATGCTATTTTTACTTTAACAACAGGCCACTGGGCTCAGTTATAGACTCTCCCTTTCACTCCCTTTGCTAAGCACATTCCAGAGCAGCCCCTGTGAGGCCCTTTAAGTGGCTCAGCCAAGGAAAACACCACTTTCATCACTCCCATTCTGCTTTCTATTTTTCTTTCTAAGCACAAATGCATTCTCCCACTCCCACAAACGATACAGTCAACTTCCATTCTCTGAAGAAACCGTAGGGATCAGCACACCCAGCGTGTAAAGTAGAATCAACTACTCAAAGTCCATGTTTGTGATGTATTAATTCTTCTACACATACAGATTTATAATTGGCCTTCGAATAATGTCACTATCATTTGGGATCTTGCCCAATTCTCATGAGTTTTTGCTGTATCTGACTTCTACTTAAGCTTTTACGTACAGCAGTTAAAGCGAGTTATTTCAGTTACATCTACACTCAAAAATCCATGCCTGGTTCTCAGAAGAGCAACACTTGAGTTACGCCAGAACCGACGGATGTTTACAATTCAAAATTATTTTTAAAAGTTTCATGTTTCTTGGGGCGAAACATAGCAGGAATTGAAAAGGAAAAAACACAGACAGGAGAGTGTTGAGCTGCAAGGAACTAAAATGCTTTTTGAACCCTCCTTTCTCCACAGCCTAACAAATACAGTCTTATCACAAACACACAGGGACCACATGTGATGAGTGAGTCAACCTGTGTTTGTCAGTACTGCGCCAAACCCAAGCATGCATGCCTAACTGAAGGGCAGCGGTGAAGCTCCCTAGGCAGAACCAAAACCTGAGCACGTCCGACTTCCGGTTGGAACTTACTGTAGGATCTCAGCGTCGCAACAACTAATAGCTATGGTAAGGGAAGAGCTAGGTCTTAGCTACAAAGAGGCTGAAGAAACTTCAAGGTTTAGGCTCTTGCCATTCCATAGTTTAAACTTAATGGGGTTTCTTGCTGCTAAAACAAATCTCAGTGTAAAGCACATTGCTATGGATATAAAATAAATCCCATAAGCTTTTTCATTATTATCTAAGCTACTTTAATTAACTAAAAGTTTAACATGTCCTAGCGTCTATGATAAAACTGCAATAACAAATAGTGCTATAAAATAAACAACCAGCATGAATAACACGACATACAAGATGTAGCTAAGAAGAACTAATCAAGATTTCACGTTTTAATTGTCGTTTTTTAAAAAAGCTGCCCAAGTTTGCGTTAAAGAATAAAAAGCATTACTGCTTTGGCAGTACTACATAACTAAAACCCCAGCAATAAAAAGGTTTTTTGAGACTGAAGTAACAGCCAATCTGGCCAGTACAAAGCACACACAAATCTAAACCCTGCTCCTGACTAATTTTGTAGAGGCAACAGTTGCAGCCATTCTCCACAATTCAATAGTGCCGATTTGAGACCCTGAAATCTTCAGAATTTAGAACAATGTTCTGCAACCAGAGATCTGCAGCTAAAGAGAAAAAGCCAAACACAGCAGTAAACTGGAGCCAAACTTATTCACTTTTCTTAAGGGGGTATCCATCCAGTCTGTACTAGCCTTAACTTCCCAACTAATTCAAAATGCAGTTAAAATGCTAGAACTTGGAAAAATACAATGATACAACAGTTATTTCTACTACTTCTTGGCTTAAAAAAAAAAACACTGAAAATATTACACTAACAAAGTGTCCACAGCTAGCAGCACCTAAGTGCAATACTGGGAATTCATCTTTGCAAATATAAACAATTTTGATGTAACATCACATGTCTCATTGCCCTCAGACCGATATATATAGCTTTCAAAGTCACATTAAAGGTAGACAATGTGTACTCCTCATTAATATACTCCTGATATTTGCAGTTTGCAAGGGAAAATAACAAGGAAAAAACGTTTCAAGCAACTTCGCTTCCAAAGTGGGTTCTTCAGTACTTGTTACACATCTGCAGCCACCACATGGAGATCAGAGATGCCTCTCCCAGGCTGAAGCCCCGACAGCGGTATAAATAACAGAAATATGACTCGACGTAAAATTTAAGGTACATCAATTAACACTGTAGGCGAAAAAAAGAGGCCCCGATTGAAAGAAGTCAACTAATTTATATTTCACTACCCGACCACAAAGTCATAATCCACGCACATCCCTTAGTACTGACTGACGGCAGTTACCTAACGATATATTTTGGCTAGTCTGCCTCTTATGAGAGCTGAGAAGGAAAAAACCCAAACCTTCACTTTTCATGTAATTGGCTGCAGACAAAAGGTCAAGACAATTATTCTGGCCACACGAATACAACAAGGAGGAAAGTCAAGAGAGCAAGAGGAAAAGTTACATACCAAAGTCCATTCTATCTTTTTGGTTCCTCTGCAGCAAACCCAGCAGCAGGTCAGCCAGATACGCTGATGTTTCCCGAGGAATGCTGCACACAAGAATTAGGAAAACATGCATTAGATTTCACGTATGCATGAAATAATGCATAACGCATTAAATTTCAGGAAGTCAGCATTCTGCCACGTCCCTAAGACTTCGCTATACATGCGCTATACTCTTAGTACACAGACTTTCAACTCAGCAAGGTACCATGAAGGCAACTTGAGTCACCAGTATCAATCCACACCCTTGCCAAGACAGCAACATTAAGCGTTTTCACAAATCCCAGGCATTCCCAAAGATGAAAGTGTTCAATCAACAAATGTGAAGTGACAGAAAAGGCCATGGTGACATACCTAGGAATCAAATTCCTGTTCTTTTCATAAAACATTCTCAAATCTTGAGGACTATTGGCCTGTCAAATAAAAATGTACATTAATTAAAGCTCAGTTTCATGGAGAAAATAGCTTCTGTACCTATGCACACATACACAAAAAGGAGGTTTTTGCATATGGGCATTAAAACCCCAAGCACAGCTGTGACTTCAGTACTGAGTATCCTCATACATTTCCTCTGGATTGAACACACTGATCCCAAGACTAAGTACGAGCAACTTCTCCCTTGGTATCCTCAAGAGATCCGGCCTTTGAAGCAGTGACACTACACTCAGACATCACTACTTACTTCTGTTTTCATGGCTGGAAGGAAAAGCCCTAGGAAATTCCAAGAGACTAAAAAGAGGGAAACAGAAACAAAGTGTTACCTGAAACGGTGGTTTTCCAACAAGACACTGATAAATCACAGTTCCTATGCTCCACAGGTCTGCCTTAGCATCATAGTGTTGAGACATAATCACTTCAGGGGCCTGGGAAGAACAGCAGAATCTCAGAAGGGAAAACAAAAAAGCAAACATGTTCTGAAGAAAGCATCTAGCCATCAGCAGGTATGGGAATAAGAGCATTATTTACTTGGTTTAGGTAGTCCTCCTTGTGGATAAATAGCCAAGCGTTTTGTAAGGAATAGCATTATCCCCATATTCCATATACAAAAACAAGCAAGGGAAAGCAAAATGATCTTCCCATGAGCATACAGTACAGTATTGGTAGTGCCAAAGTCAAACAGTCCAGTGCTCAACTGACTACCATGCTAATTAGTAAAAATTAATGGTAATTAACTCCAGATGTTTTGATTTTTTTTAAAGAACAAAACAAACCCCACATGTGAGAGACTCCATTAAATAAAAAGAATGAAAACATCAAGTATTTTTTTTAACTAGTATAAATCTTTTCTAGCCTGTATTTGATCACTTTTTATTTACTTAGGAACTGGGAAGGAGATAATGCCACATTTCAAGGAAAAAAACATCCTATATAAGTGGGAATGAAACTACTTTGCCAAAATATTAATGCCAACATGTATTGCTTTTTGATGCTCAAAGATTTTTCCTCCCTGCACTGCTAAGGAACATTCAGTGTCTCTCTGATTTTAGCAATTGTGATCTCCACATCCCAGGACAAAAAAGGAGCTAGTAAAAGCTATGGAAAGGTGAACTGCATCCTTCATTTCTGAAACAACGTTAGGCATTTGCCAATCTGCAAGCAGCACGTTATTTTGTTCTGGTAGGATGATGTCTGAGGTAAGGACCATAACGTGAGACGTACTGTCACTTACCATATACATAGGGGAGCCACACAGAGTTGCAGCCATCATGTTGCTATGCAGGTAACGAGCAAAACCAAAGTCAGCTATGTAAAGAAACACACTCGTCAATGAAAAGAAAGATAATTTTCAATTTTTTCAAGTCTAGAAATGACCTGTCTCATTGAAATCTGCTACAATTACCAGTTAAGAGAGAAAAAGACAGGTATGATATACAGCCAACTACAAGGAAAGGTAAAATTTTATGTTATATGGAAAGAATCATGTATTATCTTCCAAATAACAAGACAAGAAACAGCAGTGGCATCATTTGCACAAACTGCTGCTCAGCCATCTCCCCAGCTGCAGAACATGCTGTCTGGCGTCAGCAGGAAAGGATTAAAGTCAGTGGCTAAATATAAATGGTTCATTAAGAGTGATGAATATACAATCTGCTTCAGTGAAATCACATCAGGTAGAAGTTTAAGAAGTCAAGTTTCAGATGCATGAATTCTCCATGGAGGCAAAAGCATCTGAAACTATCAAGTAAGGACAGCAAGAGAAGTTTTGTCTCCTCTGTGCTGTTTGGAAGATGGAGTGAGTTGGAACAGATCTCAGATTTTGGCTGAGCAAAAGCATAGAAAAGAAACTCTTTAAAACCACGGTATTTTTAAATGGACATTTAACAGACAACAATGACAGATTCAAACTCCTGAAGTGTCCTCTGAAAGGGAGTTTGGTAGTGTCATGAACAGCTGACATCTCTCCCCAGTTACAATGCCAAACCTCCATCTGCCAAAAATAGGTCATAACCTAAATTTCTAAACTTCCCAAATAGCCCTTAGGAGGGACTGCCACACACACACCCCCACCACCATCTGGAACTGCAACTGGAGTCTCACACGCATGGTTTTAAAACGGGCTAAAGGCTACTCAAAGTTTCAAAGCTTACAGACTTATGTCTAATTAAAATTGTTGAATACTAGAAACATCAGCTAGGTAAGTTCCTTTTCCCTGAAGATTTAATCATAAAGGTCTTTATGTCTCGAACTTTTTTATACTGAGAATCTGCATTACAGCATAAAGCTCATCATTCTAGACTTACTGTCTGATTTGCATCAATTTAATTCACACCATATGCAGTACACCCTCTGCACTTCAACTACAAAGACACTTCTGTGTAGGGAAACAAGCCAACAGTGATGATTTACCTTTACATCAGAGAAAAGCATATTTACCTATTTTGATGCGTATGCCACTGACACTTGACTTCCTACGACTGGTGTAGCTCAGTAAAATATTCTGTGGTTTAAGGTCCCTATGAATGATTCCTTTACTGTGCAGAATACGCATAGCTGCTGCAATCTGCTGGAGGAACACTCGGATGGTATCTTCGCTAAGAGTTCCCTTAGCTGGAAATAACGTACATGTAAGCAGATGAGAAAATAATCATCATCTTTGGGCAAAAAGCAATATTCTTTACAGCGATCAACTGAAAGCAAGGCAAATCACAGTGAATCACATCCAGAACAATCCCATTTCCAGCATTTTTCTACAAATGTATATACTCAACGACACACAGTTTTACACTAGCTACAATACTCTGAATTATCTGTTTTTACAGTAGTTGATTCAGCTTGGCAGCATAATTGGAAAACTTCACAATCACCGTTAAATCCTAAACTTGCTAGAAAGGCAAAGGAGCCAAGAAAACAAAAACTTGAGAGTTCAGAACACTAAACATATCTATAATCATGTTACAGCCTGAAGCCATAAAACCTGTTTGTTATATTATTATGGGGACGCAGATAACCACTCTGCTCAAAAATGTCATCCATGCTAAAAGTCATTTTGAAGGGAAAAAATAAGATGTAAATTTGAAAGTCTCTTCAGAAGGTATTATCTCATTCTGTAGTCTGAAAAAGTAGGAGCTGGATTATACTGTATGAGTCTTTCCAAGGTTTTTAATGGGAAGTGAATTAGGCTTTTAATATACACAGTTACCATAACAATAGCTGTTCACAGAAAGATTCCTTCAACACACTGAGAAACAAAGGCAAGCAGGAGAGTGTTTTCATCAAGAAAAACATGAAGATTAACATCTCTGCTCAACATTTTGTTTGAAGTAAGAATCCATTTGCCGTGATTCTGTAACTTCTGCCTTCACTTAGGGCAGAGCTATGCCGAAGGGTACAGTCTCTCCTCAGTCAGGACTGCCTCCTTATAGAAAGCATTATTGTATAAGGAATTCAGTACTTTTAAATTCACATCTTGGACAAGAAAGCAGGTGGAATCAAAGCACTACGAGCAGCCCCCTAAATACGACTTCAGAAACAGAAACCCACACATTTTTCAGCGTGCTACTTACGGTCAGCTACATCTCCTCCCTCATTTACTAATAAGGGAATGTTACATTCACTTGTTTTGAAAGCAACAGCAAGGAGCATTTTTTGTCTATGCATTGTCTTATTCACCTTCACTGATACTCCGTGGGTTTTATTTTCAAATTTTGAGTGACATTTAAAAACACTGGGAAATATTTTCAAACAAATGCAAACCCTTATGTCTTCCTGCAGCTTCAACATTTAGTTTTCAAGTTCCCAGGGTGGCAGACAAACACACAAACAGCACCCTGCTGCTGACCTTAACTGGAGACAGAATACAATGCTAAACGGATTCTTGGTAAATTCAATTGTTTTTATAAAGAGGGCACTCTAAAATCACACCAGGGTGAACACGCATTATGGAATTACAGACGTTCCATGAACAGAAAAATATTTAAACCGTGACAAAGAAAAAAAATCTCAGAGAAACACCGATGGATTACAAGAATACAGAATATAAACACGTAATGCAACAGCTTCTTCACAGGGAAATACAGTCATCAATTACCTTGTAAGTAATCAGCCAAATCCCCACCATTGCAGTACTGTTAAAAAGAAAGGGTTTTATTCAAAACACAAGCACCAAAATACTTGCTATATAATTTTTACTTTGTAATCTTTTCAAGAAAATTAGAAGATGCTTTCCAGCTGTTTGCCTTCATCAACACTTACAGTATCATAAAATGAAACGGATAAATTTATGGAACAAGCACTGCAGATAAATTTAGTAGCGCACAGCAAATTAATAACCTAATTTTTAGAATTGCTTGCTTTAACAAGTCATGGTTATTTTGCAGCTGTGTAAAGGAGTTTTGTCTAAAAATCATCTTTAAAATCAGCCAGAAACAAACATATATGTTAACACATACCTCCATTACCAAAAAGACAGAGTTGGGCATTTCCTGAAAGAGAAGGAGAACAAATTCCATTTAAGAATGTGACAAGACAAAGTCTTCAGTACCTGCACTAAGCAAGTGTGAGGTGAGATTTTGTCATCAGCCGAGATACCTTAAAGTCACTGTTTTAGAGGGTGCAAATATGTGCATTCCCCACCATTAAATATTTCACATTTTCATATGAATTAGTATACACAAAGAAAAAAGTCACCAGGCAATACCCTGAAGACTACAGCTATCATTTGAAAGAGCATCATAGAGCAAGAAACATCAGTTTCCACTTCAACTGCCTTGGACTGCTCTATCAACACCACCTCTATATCAAGGGCCTTTACATATATATAGATTTTTGCTACCAGACATCACTGAAATCAGTCACTAACAGGATAGTAATATTTAGTTTCAAATACGCTGGGCAGGATTAAAAACTGTAAGACAATTGGCTATGGCAAGCAGAGTTTTAAGGAGGAATTCCAAAATTATGTCCCTTGCTTCTGGGTAAAACAAGCTTTGGTTCTGTCATCTGACAAGCTGAAGGTCAGTAAGAAATCACAGAGCAGTTAACTGTCTGGAATAAACCAATTCCCAAACGCTATTTTGCAGGTTAATTAACTCAGGAATGGCGCATACTTCTGCAAAGTATCTTCCTCAGTGAGTCTCTGGCAGAAGCCCGTCCCTGCCACGGAGCACAAAGCCTTACGGCCAAGGTGTGATTCGGTACGGCAGCCCTAGCGAGATTTTCCAAAGCACTGACCTCCTCTGACCTATCTGCAAACTGAATTCCCTCTTGTAACTGGGTGAAAGTTACTGAAAGACAGATTAGATAACTTCTACTGTAAATTATCTACACACTCCACAAAAAGGCAATAAAAATGGCTGTGCTTAAAGCTGACAGTAACAAGAACATTCACCTTTTTTCCAAATATTTATTTTGTGAGGGAAGAGGGAGCCTACCTGTCTAGGCCAATAATCAACACTGTTTTCCACAAAGCCCCCTGCATGAAACAGTGGTGCTGTGCCTACAAAGCTGAAGACACTCAGAGATCTTTTATATAGTAAAAGCCTTTTTTCCCCTCTGAGCTAAGACAGAAAGAACACAAAGAGAACTAGAGGGAAACGTAAGGCCAGTGTACAATAACCAGCATGATGTTTTCAGTTACCATAGGCCGTTATCCCTTTCACTTGAAAAATAAAGCAAAGGTTGACAGTTCATGGGAAGATGTGTTTTTAAGGCAGTTGAAGGGAAGAGCGAGATGGCACAGCAGACAAGGCCAGGCTACACCCCAGCTGAAGTGGAACTGTACACAGCCTGACTCAGTTCTGCTAACCAGAGTTACAAAAATGTCAAAAGGGCCATTGCGGGGAAAAACAAGAGCTGTGAACTCCACCACCTTTCTCAGCGCTTGTATTCAAACCTCAGCACACGCTCAGTTTGACCATACTGGCAAGAACTACCACAGGAGTGTCATTTCAGGTCAGGCTAGGAAGCTTTCAAAAGAAAAATACAAGTAAAAATGGGCCCATGGGCCCAGGCCAGGGAAACCAACTGCCCCCAATATCACACATGGGTGGTACAACCCACTGAAGCCCATTTCTACCAGTTCAACACAGATACAGGTATCACTACAGGAAGTACACTCCAGGACGAACTGGATCTTTTAAGGTTAATTCAAGACTGCATTAGGCCGCCTCACTTTCTGGAAGCATTTCGTTTACCCACCCTGCTCTGTGTTACAGAAATGCATTTGAGGCTCTTTCCATCTCAGAACATCAAGCACATTTCGTATTTGTTTACATTTGGAAATTAGCTTCAAAGAAAGCAAGTTTCTAGGAACATTAGGCAAATCTGTTGGGAATGAAAGGCAAACTCCAACCAATGGAGAATATTAAAAGCAGCAGTAGATCACATTTCAGGAAGTCCCAGTTGTTCAATGTTTCTGTAACAGCTGTGGCCAACACGGACCATAATTTGCAATCCTATAAACGTCTCAAAACCTAAGTGCATACATCAAAGCAAAAAAAAGATAAGTAATTACTTGCTCTGTCAAGTCCTGAGAATACATAATGATACATGTTGTTTCTTTCTGTACCGCTCCTTTGCAACAACATCTTCCAAGACCCAAATGCACTTTCATTCGGGAACCCCCAAGGATGCCAAAACTGCAACTCTGAGGTCCCAATTTACCAGTCTGAAAGTTCAGCCAGCTGAGGATTCACTTCACTCACAGGACAACTGTGAGATGTAAAATAACGCAGCTAAGCAGCATGGAAACTGCCCGTTCTCCAGTGACAAGAAAGGAGCTCAGCTAGTGGATTTCCACCCGAACATAGCAATCCCATGAATCAGAAATAGATGTTCCACAGCGTCAGCGCCTCCACTACACAACGCACTCTGTACAAACCCAGCAGCTTAGGGCAGTATGTAATGCTCAGCTCATGACAGACATTTATTCATCACAGAACTAAGAGAATGTGTTTTCTGGATGCCCTTGGAAACAAAGTCCTTTCAAACGAACTGCTCTCTTCAGAAACAGAGCTGACGGTTCGTCCTGTTGTACTAGCCCTCACCTGTTGAAAGCAAGCCATTCCTAGGGACTACGCCAGATTCCCCTCAAATAGCATTACCCATCTTTTTTTGACCGATATTCTTGATTAAAAATCATCAAACAAGTCACTGGGTTAAGTCATAGTAAGAAGTAGAGTGTGTTTCCTTACTGCAGCTTGGATAATCCTTTTTTATTAAATCAGCAGAGCAGATTACAAGTTTCACAAAGAGATTTTCCCAGACTGGTCAAAAGTCCTACCTAATCCGTATTGCAGAAGGAATATTCTGCGCAGAACTGGGATCAAGCTCCCTGGCCGCATCTCGGCCCAACTTTAACTCATAACCAAACGCGTTTCAACATCCCACCAATGCAGCTGAAGTTCTTCATCTCTTCACAGTTGCTCAAATTTTGCATTACAGCTCTTGGCCAGCCTGTCTGGGAATGTGATCTCCGTTTTGGGAACACACTCAGAAAACACAAGTCAATTCCGTCAACATTTTTCCCCTTCTAAATTATTTTGCTGAAAAAAATCAAGCTATCCCTATCAGCGTTCCCTAGACTTGTGATTCCTGTTGACTTGCTGAGCAGAGCAAAGTGCTCAAAATTGAAAAGATTAGTAAACCAGCATGTTTCAGAGCTAACATTCAGGAATAAAGCTGACCTAGCAGGCTATTTTAAACTACTTCTTGAAACAGATAACAGAGCTTTCACAAATGTACACTGATATACAGATCATAAAATTACTGCAGCTGGAGTTGTTCTGCCCTACACATCTACCCAGAAAAACAAGCAAGCAAAACAAGTGTATGCTGTGTTGCAACAATTAGGGAATAGTTTGGCCTAGCATGCCTTGCTTGGCTGCCTGAAGTTTTCTTGACAAAAACCTACTTTTACTCCTTATTATTAATCTAGGGTTTACTTGCAAGTAAATAATAGCAAAGGTTAATAGGAAACCATTTTACAATTCTGAAAGCTAACAGTTAAACCTAATAAAAGAGATTAAGAGGCAAGGTATTTGCCAAAAATTGGCTATGTTTTAATCCCGGACTTCCAAGAGTTGTCTCAGGGGATGTGAAGTTCCAACCCAAATCACTGGCTCAGCGCAGTAGTTCCATTTAAAAGGCATTAATTGAAAAAGAAGTCAAAACATCCATGGTTACTCCTGACAGCTGCTGCTAGAACTTCAGCATATTGGCAGAAACATACCCTAGATTCCTTTCGGTTAGGAAGTGCTCCTTTAGAACAAGCTGAAAGTCTGCAAGGAGCTGCCAAAGCAGAAACTGTGGCAAATACATAGTTACTACGTTTCTGCTCCAAGTCTGTAGATCCTGTTCAGCTGCAGTTCATGGTCGGAGTCCCAAGAGCATGAGAGTTGACAACTTGCGCACTGCTATTATCTGGTAATTTTTCTGATATGTTAATTTGTGCTATATCTGCTTTAAAAAGTATTCCTGGTCAAAAAAAATTTTCTTTGAGTGTTAGATACATTTGGTAAAAGTTCTAAAGATTTAGTGAAAAAGGACTGGTCCAGATCTTCTTAATGCTGTTTCCCACTGTAATACAGATACTCTCGTGTTGCGTTGTGAGTGCACCACAGCACCAGCTTCTAACACGTTCAGCTCCTATCGCGTCTAAAGGACTGAACATTCTGTTAGTTCTGACTAAATGTTAAGTCTCAGACTAAATGTCACTTCACATGTGCCTGTAAGATTCAAATAGGGTGCATGCTGCCAATTATTCACATAAAAGAGCAATCAGCCACGGAGAAATGCACCGCAACAGGCGTATCACTCCACGACGGGAAATGCTGTACTTCAATATATACGGGAGGTAGTGAGAGAGGCTGGGGCACAACACAAAGGAAAGGCAAAACCGTTCACAGCACACCAAATATTTAACACGTTTGCACACTAGAAGATCTTCTGAAACAGTTTTGAAATACAAATTACAGCATCTAAGCGCAGCAGGTAAGCTAAGGACTGTGTAGTAAGACCAACTCTTTGGTTCTGTGGGCCAAAACAAACTCTAGCTGGTTCTTCCTAACCTTCAGCGCCTACGCTGACGTCATTCCTTGCGGTCCAATATTGTCGTAGCCAACCTTCCAGTTGGCACCAGCTGCCAGGTAGTATTTCAAAACCTTTACAGTTTCTACAGGGCAGGGTTTTGCTTTTTATCTGAGAAGTTGTCTGAATGGCATGTTTTCATCGGCCTGTTTGCACACACAGTAAGGATGGACACTGACCAACACAAAGGCCTTGATCAAGGAACTGAGGGGAAAAAATAAAGATACTGAGACATCCTCATTCAAAAGATGACAGTGCAGAAACAGTTATGGTGAGCGTATGGAGGCAAAGCTGTGAGACGAGATCAAGAGCACACGCCAGAATGCTCGAAGCAAACGCCTCAAGAAACATGCAATACTACCAGACCGACTGGAGTCCTCAGGTAAATCAAACAGAAATATTTAATTCCAACTGGTAAAACAACAGGTACAGACAAATACGGTTCCTTCCGTAAGTATCCCTAGTAAGAACCACGGGCACTCGTGTGTAAGTAAAGGCTGCGGTGTAGGTACCAGAAGGACCACTGGCTTTGCTCCCACCAGCTTTGACAGCTCTCAAGGACAGCAGAAGCAGCCGCAGTCACTCTGTCTCCTAAGACAAGGAACGATTTCTGTCCAGATACTGTTTCTCCAATAACACACTAGAAATTAGTTCTCCCTAAACTACTGTTCCAATAGCAAACTTCAGACTCCATACAGTGAAGACATTAATTCATTCTTCTAAAACGCTATCTCCAAGATGCATTACAGGCTTTCATTCTGATGGCTGACATTCTGAAGAGGGTTTGAATTAAATTATTTGCTAAAACAGGCACTGTCTGGCACTGTGTAAGAGATTAGTTCTACTCAGCACACACTTGGGATCATGAACTGCACAAAACTGTAAATTCATGTCCTAAATATAGCACATTCCAAATAACTTACTGATACCTTCATACTTCAGTAGAATACTTTACCCAAGGACCTTGGTGTGCTCTGTGCTGGTTAGTTAGAGGTTATTTTAGATTCCTTTTGCTTTTGAGAAACAGTGGGCTCCATTTCCTCAATTAACAGGATTCAAGATTAATCTTCTTTTGCAGGATGAGCAACGCCCCACAGCACCACCATGGGAAAAGAGCTGCCTTCTTATGCCATTTTAGAGATTCAAGAGGTTTTTTTACTCTTGAATGAAAATTGCCCCAGCAGATAAGCACAAACGTCTCAACAGGTTACGCGTTGCTATCCATCCATTACACTCAGGGGTTTTTTATTAAACATTTCACTTAATGAAAAAATTAATTTCACATTTAGAGGTTTCAGAGCCCTACTACTGCAAAACATTTGCGTCTCAGAGACGGACAGTTCATATTTAAGCATCTCCACAAACGCCTTCCATGTCAAAACCACTGTCCCCCGCACCAGGGTGCGGGCAGGTCCCCGGCCTTCTGAGACAGCACCACAACCAACGATACGCTCTGCTTACATAAAATGCTTAACTGCAGATCAAACCTGCCAGTGTTGCATGTAACCACCTTACGGAAATCAAGGGCAATTATCGTGCTGGCACCAGAACAAAAGATCTTCCTGCACACAACCTTAACGGCAGAGCAATTCAGTCGGGTGTGTCTCCAGATGAATGGGCATTTCTAGTAATTCAATTTAGTGGACCCAGTACTAAGTAACATATCAACATCACAGGAGCTGAAGCAACAGCAGTGTAGGTGGTTTTAAAATGTTCACAGACTACCAGTAGAATGGCTCACAGGTCTCCCTGGATCTAATTAAAACTGATAGCGTATGTATCTCTATTACACTGACTTGTGCGACTGGTCACACAGATCATGCAACAGGAGCATAACCATAAATGAAGAGAGATGAAAGAGAAGGAAGGAATCTAACTACCTCCTGTGCAAACAATTCCCAATGAAGCCTTTTGCAATATGTAAAATAATAACTACCCTTTCATTCTCAAACTTAAGATACATTCCAAATTGCTATGCAGTGATACAGCTTTAAGCGCCAAGTACTGCCATTAAGTACAGATAATTTCATTTAATACTGAGATGTAAAAATATTTATTCTTCACTGCTGTTCATTTACACTTTTTTCACTTAGTTTTGCCACTCACATTGCACACCATCTTATCTATCTGAAAATTCGGTACAACAATAAGCTCTGAGGTTATTCAGCTAAACAGTCTGCCAAACAGCATGTCTGAAACATGAGCCTTTTCTTATTTCAAACTGCCTAAGGTTAAGAAAAACTTCAGACCAACAGAACTATAAAAATAAAACAGATTCCCAGTCACACTGAGAACTTCCTACTGTGACACAGACGCCACTGGCTCCAGCACTGAGGGGAAAAAACCCACCAGTTTCTGTAACTTAAAAATTGCTTGAAATCCAAGTGTCTTATCTGCTGTTCCATATCACTCTGCTCACAATACTGTGGCAAACAAAAAGGGAGGTACAGGCTACAACATGAAATGCTGAAGAAAATTAGTAGGTGTAACAGCCTACTAGACATGTGAATGCCTTGCATAGTGTTCGTTCTTGCTGGGTTATAAATTAATGTAATCATACAAACTAATGATGTGTAATATTTCAGAAATATAGCCCTGCGCAGAAAGGGAAGAGCTTATTTGTGCAAGTGTCGCATTCTTTAGACCCTATTTTGCAAAGCAATTTCTCGTGTAGAAGCAGCATCATACTGCCAAGCTTTAAGTTTGCCATGAATGCGTTTGAAATACATCCAAGGTATGAGACAGGTTTTTCCCTTCTCTGCTTTAACTATTCATATTATCTAATTGCAATATTCAAGGACAAGCAGGAACGCCCCCATCTCAAACGGAAAATACAGGATTGATCACTCAACAAACCCTGTCACTCTAAGGGCACCCTTTCCTATGACAGAAAAGCATAAAATCATGATTTTAAATAACCTTAAGGTAAAGAAACCATAGGCAAATGTACAGCTCTGTCCTTTCTTCCGTTGCTGATGTTCCGTGCTTAAATTAGAAGAACCAAGAGTCTCTCCAAAGCTTAGAAGATACGCAATGTTAAATCATCAAAATACATATATAGTAACTACCCTCAGGTTGAGCTGCAAAGCTTAGTAAGTAATCTTCACACAAAAACAACTGTAAATGGTAAATCTGAAATTCAGCTGCTAACTCACACACCAACGCCCTCAGTCAACAATTCCAGCTTCTTTTAAGATGTCTGAGTATACTAAATTTAGGATCCTGAGACATTATTTCCACTTAGCAATCCTCAGGAAAGCCTGGTCTCTTCAAGAAGCACAACAGACTACACTTTCCCCCCTCAGAGCAGCAAATATCATTCAAATCACAGTGTTCTGGAGGAGGAAAAAAGAGTCTGTACATCCAAACGGGAAGTTTGGATCAACACAAACACCATCACCTTGTACCAAAAGGCAGCAGAAGCTGGTCCATGTCCTGTACCGCTACACACAACAAAACCCGAGCCTGCCTAGCATATATTCGACGAGGACAGATTTCTACAGCTACACGTGTACGCTGAAAACCTTTTAGGATGCAAACGCGTAAAGACAGACGGCGTTGAAGAACGTCAAAATGTCTATTTTACATTGTTTTAACGATGCGATGCCCCAAGGGTGCTTCTCAGGTTTTTTTATAAATCTAACTCTGGATTTAAGATTAGAATTCAGCCCAGGAGATAAATGTATAGTTCTTATTCAAGCAGAACAATTGGCTGCATAACCTACATCACGTCATATTTAGCTTAACGCTTGCAGGCCTCAGGATACAAAAAATGTACTTCATACTAAGTAGAATACACTACTCTAGATAGGCTAGAAAGCTAACTCCTCCACCTTATCAGGCAGAGTCCTGGGAATAAAAAGAAGACGACAATTTGAAGCAATTTAATACTTATTTCTCCTACTTGAGAAGATCCAAATGTCTGCTTGGCTTTTATACTTTATTCTACCCTTTTGAACACAGGCAACAGCAATATATTACGTGCGAAATCACGGTCTTCTACTTCCTTCAGTTCTTTCTCACCGTGACACAGGGCTACACAATACATTTCTTTGTTACAGAGATCTCAAAGATGCTGCTCCTTTTCTACACCAGAGTATTTTAAGTTCTGTTGACTTCTTAACGTCACTTGCTTCATCCATTCAGATCAACTCCCACTAGTACATTTTCCTTCAGGTGTATTCAGCCGTTATCCACAAACACCCACTTCTCAATGCAATTGCAGGGCCAAGGAAACATGGCTAATTCAGAGGAATAGTTACTGCCACCGACAGCTCCCAGCCCAGCCAGCTGATGCTTTTTCTCTGGAGACAGGACCAAACTACACAAACAGCCTCCGCAGAGGTTCTCAGGCTGCCACGTGCCCCTGCTGCCTGGAAGTAAACCGTATTCCTCACCGTTTTCTATCGCAGCTGCGCATCCTGCTTATCAGAAAGAGCCGATACAAAGTAAGTGCGTTGAGATGAGAGAACTCCCTGGCAACTGCTAGGGAACTGGCTTTCTTTTTCTAAATACGAAACCAATTATAGCAACAAAAAACATGGCCAATCAAAATTGTCTACTCAGCATACAGATGAGTACATCCGCATCCATCTCAGCAGGGAGATTTAGACTGGACATCAGGAAGAAGTTCTTTATGGAGAGCGTGGGGAGCACTGGGACAGGTTGCCCAGAGAAGCTGTGGGTGCCCCATCCCTGGGAGTGCCCAAGGCCAGGCTGGATGAGGCTGGGAGCAACCTGGGCTATGGAGGGTGTCCCTGCCCATGGCAGGGGGTGGGGCTGGGGGGGCTTTAAGGTCTCTTCCAACCCAAACCATTCCATGATTCTATGATATATACGCATTGTATTTCCAGAAATAAATTTTAATGAAGAAAAATGCATCAACATGTATTTTACCTGGACATCATAGAGAGCTACGATGTTCTCATGCTGAAGTTCCTGTAAAACAAAATATCTCTATTATGGAAAGAGCCTAGTATGCTAGGTGATAATTAAAGAGAACCAAATTTTACACAGAAAAGGTAGCATCTTTTTTAGACCATCTGATGGAATTTGGAGGAAATCCCAGCTATTCAGACAATATGTACAGGAATAGGAAATAAGGCAGTATCTTCAGCGGCCATAAAAACACTTGGTTTGAGAACTTATTTCCTACGTCTTGTTACAGAAAGTGTTACAGCACAAGATCCTTTAATGAGTACTAAAAACTGACTAAATTTAATTTCATAGTCTCGCACAGTTTCTTGCTTGGCGGTAACCAACTACATTATGTTCAAGTCAGCTTTACCATTTGACAATAGACAGGAAATCAAACCAAATAACATCCCATAAAACTCACAGGATAGCTCATGCGATTGTAACTGCTCAAAAAACCATCTGTCTTTGCTAAGTACTTGCAGCACACTAATATACCCAACACTACAATTTCTGGTATATAATACACACACTAGAATATGTGTCTATCAATATATAAAACAGGGACGTATCTCAAAAAGCAGGGAAACGCGGAGAGAAAGCAGCACTAATTATTACTGCAAAGCTACGTAAAATGAGATGTGGTGAATTCAGAGAGCGGAGAACGCTACAAGACCATCCAAGGGCATGTTTCCGTAAAACAGCACTGAAAAACTAAATGCTGCTCCACTTTATTTCCATCCTTAGAGCCACAATACACAATTCAAGTCAATTAACACAACTCAGAAGTGGGAAGACTGCTTCAGGAATGAAATTCAGCATGCCCATTTTAGCTTTTGAGGTGTCTTTGAGCAAAGAAGATGAAGGAAGACAGGAGATTGACGTTTTACCCTCAGCTATGACTTTTGCTGTATGTACTGCTCGGGCAAGGTGCCACATTAGCCATCCTGAAGGACAAAATTCTCTGCGTGTGCAATATGCAAAGCAGAGACTGGTTCTACAACGATTACTACAGAATCATGCCTGTAACCTGTTCTGAGACCATTTCCAGAACTAAAAAAAAAGTGTATGTTTCTTTTTGTCTTGGTCTTTCTAGTTCTGGATATGTCCTGGAACTAACAAAGAAACAAAAGGCAGCATAGCAATTACCGTGATACTACCCATGACCTGGAATCTACTAGGTCAAAAGTCTCTTTTTCCTTTTCAAGTAAAGCAGCTTTAAAAATCACTGCAAATTAACATACCTTTAAGATTTTTATTTCTTTTCCAAGGAGGATTTGTGACTTGGACAAGTTTTTTTTGTTAATACTCTTTATGGCTACTTCCCAATCAGTTTTCTGGAAACAAACACACACAAAAGCACTGTCAGTTTTCTATTTATTTAAAATTTTATCCACTAACAACTAACTAGTAAAGCACTGGCGATGAAGTTGCGAGACCACCCCTACTCTACCCACCAGTGATTACTACATCACATGACACCATCAAGAGCTATTTCATTCCACTGTAGCTCAGACAGCTATTAAAATCCAGCTGCAGCTACACTGCGTTTTCATGGATTCAAAAGCAAAAAAAAAAAGTAAGCAATCATATCCCATTTATTTCTTGGTAGTGGAGCTATGTATGTGCTTTTTAGTCCTCTCTCAATGATCAAGTTACTTTTACTGTCCTTCATGGTCTTCCCATCTTCAGCCTTCTTATGCTCTACAGCTGAAAACAGCACAAGAAAACATTTGGGGTTTGTAAGCAAACTTATATACTGTCTATTTATACATTATCTAAAAATAAATTGCCTATTTATTTATAACGTTGAAGCATCTCCATTGGCCTTTGGAGTTTGATTCTTTTGTTTGTTTTTTAACCCCAAAAATCACTGCATTGTGCCTCTCCGAGTTCCGAGCACTGCCCTCGTGCTCCAAGAGGATAAATCTGAGGACTTGTTTTCTGGAAAGCGGAGCACTTTAGGCACCAACACCAGAATAAACTCTCTCAGTATCAAGAAACCATAACGTAACTATGAATATCCGCGGTGATTAGCTAAGCCACAGCAGGAAACCAGACACCCCTGAATTTAAGAAATCTTCAGCCAATCCCAAAGGAGACAATTTTCCATGAGATCCCTCGTTATCCAGCGAGATAAACATGACCCTCCTGACAAACAAAGGGCTCAGCCTCCCGTACAGCTGCAACTCTCCGCTCGCCGTTATGTCAGGGAGCTGCCAAACAGAGCGAGGTGGGGAGGCAGACAGGCTGGGGGGAAATAAAGGGTTTAGGGAGGACGGGCGCAGGCCGCTCGGGCCGCCGGGGCTGCCCCGGGCGCAGGCCCAGCCCCGGGCCCCGCCACCCCAGCCCACCCCGCACCCTTCTTTCTTCTCCCCAAACACCCAAACCACGACAAAAGTCCCCAGAGGACACCCCGTACCCCGCCCCAAGCTGTCACCCACCGGCAGCGGCTCCTGACGGCTGCAGCCCCGCGGAGCGACCCCGAGCCGGGCAGGGCTTGTGTAACCAGCCCCGCTCCGGCTGCGGGCGAAGCCCATCGCTGTTTACCTTGCGGTGGCGACCTTTGAAGACCACAGCAAAGGCTCCGTGTCCTATCAGGTCCTTCTTGCTGTACTCAAAGTCCCCCACCACCTCCATCATCCCTCAGGGGGGCATGAAGCCCCGGGAAGGAAGGAGGGAAAACAAAGGGGCTCTTCCTCCAGCCGAGGCAGCTACAGCCGCCTCAGGGCAGCCGGCGGCGGGCTGGGAACCTGCCCCTCTCCTGGCTGCCCCCGGCGGCGGGGGCAGCTCCTCTCATAGCGCGGGGGCGGCCGCAGACCCCCGGGCCGGCGGGGCTGCTGCAGGGCGTCTCCGAGGCGAGGGGCTCCGTCTGGCATGGGGAGGGCAAGGCGGGGAAGGGAGGGGGAAGGCTCTCAGGGGCCGGGTGTGAGGGGACAGCGCGGCATCGGCGCCGGGACGAGGGGCCTTCTCAGCGGGGAAGGGGGCTCCGTGCTCTGCCGCTGCTCGCCCCCATGGCCCCGCCACAGCGGGGGGGGTCGGCGCCGCGGCCCCCCTTATGGACCCAGCCCCTGAGCATGCAGCAGGGCGGAGGGAGGCGCGGCCCACGGCTCCGGGGGTGGCTGTCGCTGGCTCCGCCGCACCCCCCGCGGGATGGGAGGAAGGAATAGGGTTGCAGACGGGGGTCTCTCAGGCCGCCACCTCCTCCTGGGGCTCCCGCCGCTGCGCCAACACTGCCCAAACGATCCGCACCCCGCCAGCCTCGGCTCCGAGTGCCCGGACGTCCGCGCCACCCCACGCAGTTTATAGGCCGCATCGCGCAGGCCCCAGCGCTCGGCTGCTTCCGCCGGCGGCCAAAGAGTGCCTCACCCCGTTTAACCCGGCGGGAACGCAACGCGGGGTCGCTCCGCCGCCATCTCCTCAGGAGCGCGCCCCGGCCCGGGCCCCACCGGCGTCTCCTCGGCGCCCCACCGCCCCCCGGCTGGGCCTGGGCCCCCTCCGGCCCCTCACACCCCACCCCACCATGGCTTCTGGGGGCGATCACCCTCATGGAGGACGGTAACCAAGGCCCTGGGGACCCCTGGGCTCACCCCAGCCCTGAGGCTGAGGCAAAACTCGAGTTAAGGCCTGCCTATCGCTTCGAACACTTGCAGTATTTCACCTCAGCTGTTTTCTCGGCCACCTCAGGCCCACCCGCCAGCCAGGACAAAGCTGAGGGGCCACCAAGAGAGGAGGGAGGGCCAGAGGTGCCCCCCCACCAGCTGCCTGCAGCACGGAGCCAGGCAGGGTGAGGGCCAGGAGTCAGGCAGCAGCCAGAGGTGGGAAGGCTGATTCGATCATCCTGGCCTAATACTGCTCCCCCAGCACCTCCAGCTCGCGTGCTCTCAGTGCTGGCCCTGTTCCATTAGTAAGCAAGACTCTACGTCACACCCAATACAAGGAACTTGAATGGAGAAGCAATGGAGGAACAAGCATGCAAAACGCCATAAGCCAAAGACACTTCAAGCTGCTCGCTCTCCCTAGAAGGAGAACAACCTCTTTAATTTACAGCCTCTGCCCCCCAGCACTTTCAGATCAGCCTGCGGCTGTTTACAGCAACACGTACAAACATTAAAAAAACCAACCACCAGACACCAGTCACATGGAGCCTTTGACCTTCACTTCCAGATCTACATAATTATGCTCCTTTGCTTTCCACTCTTCACTGCTCTCTACCTCTTGCTCTCTGTGTTCTCCATCACACCACCTCTGCACCCCAGTTACACCTGTGCGAGCTGTTTTGGGCCTCCCCAGTGTCCCCATCTGCCCCAGGCCCCCCCTGCACTCCGATGCTGCAGCAGCAGGGACTAAACCCTTCACTTAAGTCACAGATGGCACAAGGTAAGCATTGGGATCACGCGGGGACAGAGCCCACGTAGCTGCGCTGCGCCTTCTCTCACGTGATACAGGGTCTGCTTCCAGCGCCACTAGATCGAAATAGAGACAGAGCAGAGAGTTACGCGGTTGGTCATCTCCCCATTCTTCACTTAATCTCCCTTTGCTTTCTGGCACTCGGAACCAAGCACTACTGGAGCTGTGTGCTGTGTCAAAACCTCTTCAGCTAAAGACTTCTCCAAAGACAACGCACCTGGATTAAAAAAATTATATATATATGTATTCAGCAAGAGATACTTAAGGGAATATTGACAGCTTTACAGAGGACGTTGTAAGCTCCAGACATTATATAGAGGAATCATAAGAATCCCAAGACTTCTGTGCCAAAGAGAACCAAAGGGCTTTAAACCCCCTCAAGACCAAATCCTCCCTGTATTTCCTGAAGTTTTGAGCTCCCATCCAAAAATCCGTTCGCAGCACTAACCTCACAAACGAAACAGAGAAAGCAAAGCTGACCAAGTAATTTCAGCACCCCTATGGAAGGAATAAATGAGATGTAAAAATATTCCAAGTTAATCATAAATTAAGGTGTTGGTAGTAACACAGACACTTTCCAGTGTACATTCACAGCGCCCCTTTAAAACCAGGGAAAAGCCCGCAAGTCTCGATGTGTTAAATATTCTGATTCAGAAAATAATTTCCCTGAGAATTGGCTGTTTATCGCTATCCACTGATTCTCACATTCAGTATTAATCCTCTCAGCACTGGCGTGTATCCTCACCCCAAAGTCAATGTCACAAGCTGCATTTTAGGGGGAAAAAAAAAATAAACTAAATGCAGAAAGATGCCTTTTGAACAGAGAAAGCCACTTCAGGAACTTCTAAGCTACCCATTCGGCATTACACTTCAAAAACGAGACACATCTTGCTTCAGTAGCGGCATGTCTGCTCTTCTTTTGTCCCCGTAATGGGGCTGGAGCCCTGCAGCAGGTTTGTTTCAGCACATGGCAAGGACAAAACAGCCAGGAGCGGCTGGGAGGTTTGACCAGAATAACTAAACACACTGCTGTCGCACTGGGATTCCAGCGGGATCTGAAGGGCCGAGGCCTGAAAAACCGCTTGGCGAAGGACGGCGGGATTTGCATGCAGGTCACTCGTTTGAGCTGGGTCCTTGATTAGTCTCCGGGAGAGCTTCTAGGTGTCAGTATTTCCAGCACCAGCGGACTACTATAAACCTATTTACAAACTGCACCTTCGCTTGCTTTTGCTGAATGGGATCTGAGACTGAGGAGACCGTATTTGCCCGCCCTTCCCAAAGGAAGCCTCGTTACTGGAGATGCTGGGAGAGATGCACTGCTCTGCTCTGACAAACCACGCGGCAGGACGATAAAATACCCAGCGTGCTCAAAAAGCACAGCAGTGCAGCGGGCACCAGTACGATGCCTAACCGACCACTGTGATCCTTCAAAAGCACGGAATACTGTTCCCGAGTTTATTTTGAATACTGTACTATGCAGCAAGAGCTGCAGCCCGCTGACAGAGCCCACCAGTACAGCTCAGCAAGGACCACTGATTTACAGCATCAGAGTGGAAAAAACACAGAGCAGCAGCACTGGAGATGGATTTGTGGCTCTCTCCCAGTTACACTATGCTGGTTCAGCCAAATTAGTCCCTCAGACGGGAGGCAAGACTCGTGATCACAAAAGCAACAGATCTGGGAAGGAATTAGCACCTTCCAGGCTTCTTGTCTGAGTACACAGGGAAAAGTACACTTTCATCTGGCAGCAGTTCCCCAGAGTACAGACATCACTGTTCCAAGTTTCCGCAGCCCCTTTCACCCTCCAAAGTGCTAAAGGTCGTCACAGTGAGCCCTTTGCTGCCGTACCTCCAAAATGCAGCCCTTTCCGAGGCACAAACGTCACCTGAACGGTGCCTGGGTTGACCCAAAGAAAAGCAGAAAGACGACTGCTTTTCCTAACGCTCATGCAGAACAATGAATGAAGATTATTTTCTTCCTGCTCATCGAAAGATTCTTGTCTTTCTCCCCAGGCCATCAACATGTACACAGAAGTTACTGATTTGGGAAAACAATCGAGATCAGCCGAGTTGAGCAGAAGATGAACGTGTGGCCCCAAGACCCGGGGAGCACATGTACACCACTTGGCCAGCCCTCCTGCATGGATAAGCAGAACACACAGCCCCGAGAACAATTTTCAGAAGGATGTTAAGGCCCCACTTATCTAAATCTGCCCCCAAAAGCAGGAGACTGGCACCATCCTGCTCATCTCAGTGCTATCCCAAACAATCCAAGTCACTCTAGGTGTTCTTAACATTTTCTTCTTCCTTCCCTCCCTCCACCATCCCCAGGAACTGATGAGACAGGTAAACCTTTCTCAGAAGACTGGCGTGCTTCCCAGTCCTTACCGTCACTGTCCTCCCGTTGGGGATTTGTAACAAAATTAATGGTGGCATCAGCTGAGCTATCACAGCTTTTAAAGGAGAAAGTGTCAGGGGGCTCCGCCGAACAGTGTCTGGGTAGGCTTAAAATGATTCTTGTATTATCAGTGAAAAATAATGCCCTTGTGGTAGGCAAACCTGTGGGCTACGTTGAACAAGTCAGTCGAGCGAAACTGGATTGAAACACAGCAGCAGATACTGAGATTCCTACCACACGGTATTGGAAAAGCTCTGGTGTTTCAGTAGGTTTTTTGTAAGGTTAACGATGCAGCTCCCAGAAAAGCAATCAGAAAGCTCCAGCTTACCTCCCACATTTGTCCTTTAACAAAAAGTTAACGTCTTCCCCGTTAATCACACCATTGACCCAAATCTGCAACTCGCATTTCAAAAAAATGAGCTAATTAAAGCTCACATCGCTATCGCCAGGAGAGCGAGGGAGGTCACGCGCTCACCTCCTGCCAAAAAGGAGCCAGCCCCAAAGTGAAGGGCAGCAGCAGCCGCTCCCCAGCGCAGAAGAGCAGGCAGGAGACTGCAGAGCGAGGCCCGGGAAATGCCGCATTCAAATAAAACCGGGAGGAGTGTCACAGGAACGCTTAGGAATACCGCTGGAACAGGGCCAGCATTTAGTATGCATGAAGGCTGGTACTGTATGAATGATAACAACAGTAGCAGCTGCTTAGATAGGAAAATATGATTTGCTCCACACGCAAACCCATCACATAATGTGGTTCCAAATCTACCCGCTATTGGGTCACAGAAAGATCAAGGCTGAGACAGCTTATTTTGGTGTAAACTTACTTGCAAGGCCCTCTCTTCACTTTGCTTTGGAAAAGCATTAGGATGGTGGGTTTTCATCAGGTTCTATTCGGTTCCTGGTATCACAGCAGCAGTCTGAAGGGATGGCAGGAGCCAGCCTCGGTTAGGAGCACAGCCAGAGGGCACGGCGACAGCTTTGGTTGGGAAATGAGTGGCCAGGGAAGCGCTCTTTAGGTAAATGCACACACACACGGCCAAGCCAGTCCCTGAAGGCAGGATAAATTCCCCCTGCTCCAACACATCCCCACTTCTGACACAAACCACGTGTATTAACAGGGCACAGTGACCCTGCGCAGCACTTGGGAGAGGAAGCAGAGAACGATGCTTCTTCCCTCAGAGCCACGTACTACCAGGAGCCGCAGCAGCTGCCGCTTTCGGCAAGTCAAACCCGGGGAACACAGCGCTGAACTCCCAAGGGTGGATTGTTTCCTTCAGCACAGGCAGCCCAAAACACTTGCAAAACGGATGGGCTTCTCGGCTGTTACTAGCGATCCATCAGCTGCACGTGCGCTCCTCTCCTCCCCAAGGGCACGGCAGTCTGGAGAGGCAGAATTATCAGCTACAGTTTTAAATCACCCTGTCCCACAACATTAACCTTAGCGAATTACGAAAGGTTTTGTTTATGCAGATGGACGCAACATGGCCTTCGCCATCAGCGAGAACCAGCTGGAGGAAGCACGTTAATGAAAGAGCAGGTACAGGATATTGAGCTCTTCCCAAAAGATGCCATGAAGATAGAACCTGCTGACTTGGCTGGCAGAGAGAGATACTAACAACGGGAACCACAAATTGTTCTTAGTCATAGTAAAGATTTAACCCTTGGTTCCAGTCTTTTGCTCACCTAAACCCTTGCAGACTGGCAAATGGCCATTACTGCACCATCCCCTCCTAACTTTCCAAAGCAACCCAGCCAGCAGGAATAAAGTCCAAAAATGCACCTTCTGCAGCTGGGAAACATCTGAGACCCAAACTCCTGTTCTGAGTTGTAGTAATCACCGAGTAGCAACAGCAGTATGGAGGTTATGGAGAATGTTTTGGCCTTCACGCTAGCTTGCTGTGACAAAATCTGACAATATAACCTCTGTTCCTCAATAATCACATAGTGATTTTCACTGTTTTCTAACCATGTTGGGAATAAAACACTAAACCCAGGCCTATTTGCCTCATGATTGCTGGAAGCCTGAACTGACTTACAAAAGGGCCCATAAGCAAGCTCACAAATACATAACTGACTCCGAATCCCTCTTACCCACTGGGCAAGTAAATGCACTTGAGAAATTCCAGGAGCCAACTCCATGCAATGGAAGTTTTGCCGTTTACTGTGACAGTCCCGGCTGTGCTGTCAGCACGTATCCAGGGCAAGGGACAAACACCACCCAAAATGCTTGCTCCATTCTTTCCCTTCCTTCCCCCTGAGCTGGCAGTGGAATGGGAAACAGGCACTCTGTCCCCCATTCAGAGGCACAAGTACCTCCTTTTCCCCGTTTCCAAGAGCCACTGAAACCTGAAAACTCAGCACAGCTCTAGCAGCCGTCTCAAGTCCACGCCTGTTGCGCCCTGAGCGGATGAGTGAATGAGTTACCTGCTGTGGATGCAGAGGATCACCAGCAGATAATGCTCGGCACAGCCCACAGGGAAATGGGCTGAGTGGAAAGGCAAAAGCTTAATGGAATTACGAGAAGCCCCAAGACCTTATTCTCGGCAGATCTTTGTCCCAGGCATGCGGCCGAGCACAATTCTGCAATGTAATGATGTGCTGGATTTTCCCCTTCCTCTCTCCCTCTCCGAAGGTCACACAAGGACTCCCCTTTCTGTTCCCTCTAACAGCCTCCTTCACACAGCAAGAAAGGGCATGAGCTGTCCCCACTCTTTGCTTGTTCCCTTCGAGGGGGCAGGCTACTGCAAGGCTGAAGTTTCAATAAGAAGCCAGTTGAGATGGAAGCAGATGAGAGATCCCTCCTGTAATGCTCAGAGGAAATCATCCTGCAAAGCACAGCTCCTAAGAACTAGAAGTAAAATTTCCTTAAATAAATATAAGAGAAGAGTCCACGAGGGAGAGCAGCCAACAGGAACAGGGAGTCATGCTCGGGTCAGCCTCCGTCATCCATCACCTCGCAGATCTCCCAGGCTCAGTCTGTGCCGACGGGCAGGCCAGCTTAGGATGGGACCGGCGGCTTCGTGTCGCTGCTCCTACCGACGCCATCTGCAAACAGGAAGAGCTGTTGCGTCCCTGTGGTCCAGCACCGATGCTGCCACACAGCCCAGCAGGTACCGTACGAGAGCAGCACAGCCTGGGAACCGGGTTCCTTCACCAGCCGTGGTCAAACACCAACCAGCTAATGGGAATTTGTCTGTCTGCATAACTGGGAGTCAGAGAAAGGTGAGAAAGGAAGGGTCTGACCGACTAGTGCAACTGTTCCTTCCCCTCTCCAGGAGCCAAAATGTCTGAGTCAAATTCCACCACTGACTGCTCAGTTGGAGAGACTCTGCTTTCTAGTCATCTCCCAGGGGACAGCAGCAGTTCCTACCCTGAGGGAGGTCAGGTGTCTGGGCTGAAATTTGGCCCAGCACCATGCTCTCTGCAAGGAGAGGTCATGCCCTAACTGTGTAGGTCTTTGCAAGGAGCCCACAGCTCTGAAGGACACATGGAGCAGCTGCAACAACCTCCACGGTCAGACAACAGGTTACTTACATCCGCAAACACTTATCCTTCCCTCCGCTCGCTACCCTCTGTCCGTCGGGGCTCCAATCTGTTGCATACACCTAGCATTAGGGAAAGACTCGGTTAGTTACTGCTGTCATGGGAGGAAAAGTCATTCCTGCCTCTCTCAAACCCCTCAGCTCGACCAGACACCTCACCTCGTCTGCATGGCCAGGGAGATCGATGGCCAGTTTCTTCATCTTGGTATCCCAGACCTTCAGCGTGCTGTCACTGCTCCCGCTCACCAGCAAGCGGCTGTCGGCTGACCAGGCGATCTGATACACAGCCGAGACGTGCCCTCTCAGCGATGTCAGGTACCTGGTGCAGAGGAGACACGAATGAGCTGTCAGAGGAGCAGACAGCTGGGTTCATTCCAAACCTGCCCTTGCCCAGCCATCACGTTTCTTCTCCAGCTCTGAGCAAGCAAACGCAGTCACGGGATGCCCAGCACGCCCCAAGCCAGCACGCCCAAGGCAGTCAATCGCTATACAGAGCCATAGGTGGTTCAGTCTGTCTAAAAACCTGCCCAGATGGGCTCAGAGCCTTCTAGAGGACAGCTCTTCATCTCAGCTTCTCTGCCAAGAAACGCTTATCCAGCAGGCAACACTACAGCCTTGCTGTACAGATGTGTCCTTCCTCTCTCTGGCTGAGCAGCCCGGATTTAGAACAATTACTGACATGAAACTCAAGCTCATCAGTATAAAGGCTGATTTACTGGGAAGGACTGCTCCCCAGAGAGCTCACCGATGCTCTAGCTGAAGGTTAAAAGCTGGACTACAGCAGCATCCAAACACCACCAAGAATTTGCATTGTCCAGAACACGCTGTTCTCTGGCACAGGAACCGTTTAAACTGGGTCAGACTACAGCGTGCACCACACACGTCTTCAGGAGATCAGCCGAGTGGAACATCCCATCCCACCGCAGCTGCGCCTGCCCCCGGAGAACCGACCCTGCAGCAGGCTGCCCGGGTACCAGACAGCGCTGTGGCTGGGTGACAGCGGGATTGCACACACCCAGCCGTGCACAGACCCTGTAACACAAGAACAGCTGGACAAGGGACTTCCCAAGGGCAGAGAGACACAGGCAGTAGAATTACTTTGCATGAGTTCAGGCTACAGAGGTGCTGAACACAGCAGGGAGTTGCTGGCAACGACGTTGGGGCCCACCTCTGCGTAACCTGCGCATTACACGATGAGCACCCCCTCTGTAACAGAACAAACCAACTCACTTTCCTGTCCTACCATCCCAGAGCTTTATGGACTTGTCAAAGGAAGCGCTGGCTATTATCCGGGTGTCTGGCGAGAAGAGGACTTGGTTAATCAATGCCTGGTGGCCCGTCATTCTCTCCAGCGGCTTCTTGTCTTCTGCTGGCCTCCAAAGAAACAGCGTGAAATCATCTGAGCCCGAGACGAGTCTTTCGGGTTCCTGGCCCTGAGGAAAGGATGAAAGAGCCCAAGTCTTGTACAAGCCAGGTGTGGAGAGCTCGGAAGGTCACCAGCGTTGGGATCAACGGCCAACAGTGCACATGTACTGTGTCCACCAGTACCGGTGTTACAAACCACAGCAGGGACAAACAGGACTTACCCTCACTTGGTCATACCTCTGCTGTGCCTTGGCCTTCAGTTCTGCCACTGGAAGAGGGAAAGGGAGAAGGGAAGGGAGAGCGATTTGCAATCCTCAGGTGAAAGGAAACCTTATAACCCTGTGATGCCAATACCAACCCAGCTCTGGCGGCCAAGCAGACCAATTTGTGACTGCTCACCCACGCTCTCTTTGCCAAGAGTGATACTGGGAGCAAAAGCCCTTGAAAACGGAGTGGCCTTCCCATCCCCTAGACTGCTCGACCCTGTGCATGGGCAAGGAATATTATGGCTGCCAGCATGAGCGACACCAGCACAGGACCTGCTCCCAGCTCTCAAGATTGCTTTGGCTGGTAGCAGCATTAAGAGGAGAAGTCAGGTCTCCTCGCTATTCTTCCCCCTGCTGCCTCCCCCAGCCTACAACGCAGATGCTGCACTTACAGGAGCCGCTTACATCCTGTGGGTTGATGGTGGCTTCAGCAGGTTCGAAGGCACCGGTGCGGAGAACGTAGTCGGTGCTGAGCGCCATGGTGTTCACCCAGTGAGCGTGGCCCTGCAGCGTGCGGCAGAGGACCCCCTGGAAACAAAACCACCCGCTCAGAGAGGGACGGGAAGGACGGAGCCAGACTGTGCAGGACCCATCACTGGGCTGCGAGGACCAACCCTAAACTTTCCAAACCCCCTTGCCCAAGCTGCAGGCAGGACTGTAGCCAGGCTTAGCAGGGAAGAAACGACACCGTTGAGCTTCAGGAACCAGTTTCCTGCAGGGCCTTGCAGGGAACCCACCAGCACAGCTCACTCCAGGGATGTTTTCAGCTTTTAGGGATGAAAACTTTGCACAACAACCCCTTGCAAATGGTGTCAAGCAACAGGCTCTAGCAGGTCAAGAGGATACAGCACTCGCTCCGCACCTCCCTTTTCCAGGGCACAAGCTGTGCCAGGAAGAGCAGCCAAAGCTACACCGCAGCGTCCAGCCCCTTTGCCAGCAGCGCCGGGACTGCCCGCCTCACTTACGTCTTGGCTCCTCCAGACTTTGATGGTCCTGTCCTGGGAGGAGGAGTAGAGCAAGCCGTCGCCCCCCCACTTCACACACGTCACTGACTGCGTGTGGCTTGTGAGGATTTTGTCACACCTGCCCATCAGCGTGTCCCAGATGCGGATGCTGCCATCCTTGGACGCACTTGCCAGGTAGCGGCACTCCGGGTTTCTGGGAGAAAAGAATCCCAAATCCACTTGCACAGTGCATGCAGCTCCTCCCCCAAGCTCTCCCCCCATCAGCCCCAGAGGATTCAAGGGTCCAGAAGTCAATAAAAAACAACCTTCTCTTTTGGCTTAAGATCAGGGAGAAGCCGAGCAGGGGCAGAGCGCTGACCCACAGAGAACAAGATCCCACGAGGCAGGGGAGAGGCAGACAAACGCTTCCCTCCAACCACATCCTGGGCTGCACGCTGGAGGCATCAATCCAGGGTAAACCTGGCACCTGAGCCCTTGCAATGACCTTGTTTTCACAGGAGGCAGCTTTAACCCGCTGGCCAACGAGGGGACCACAAACCGGCACCTTCCGCGGGCACTGGCTGGGGCGAGCCCTGGGCAGGGGGATCAGTCTGCCTTACGCCGGCAGCGCAGGCCGGCAGCAACGGGAACGTGTCCAATGCTCCCTCGCCTACACCATGCTCCGGGCCTGCTGACAGAGCGTGCTGTTGGGGCTCAACGCAGCGACGTCCACCCACGTGGCTCGGGGCGGGGGTGCAAATTTAACACATCTGGAAGCAGCTGGCCACAGCTCAGCAAGGACAGGGGCCCCCATGTCTATCCCTCAACACGGTTTTATCGTCAAAGAAAGCGATCCCTGGCACCAGCAGCGCTGAGGGAGAGCACGGCCCCTCCTGCGGCGCAGGAACTGAGCGGGGAGCGCAGCTGGCTGGAGAGAGAAGCGGAGCCCTGGCAGGGTCGTCTCCCTCCTCTCCATTTCCTCATCCTCCTTCATAATCAGTTTTTGCTAATCCAGTTAATCGTTTGCAGATAGCTGGAGTTTCCTCCTGGCAAATTCAATTTGCTGGGCTTTGCTCCGAAGGGCCTATTTTTCTTTATTTACTTCTCGAATGTCTTGGTTTATTGGCTACGACTGCCGCCTCCACCCATCTCTCCGACAGAGCCTGAGCTGATCGAAGGGATGAGGGCACTGCGCAGCTAATCACCCCTCAGGATGAACAGGCAGGACGAGAGAGGCCGCCCGGCTGCCAGAGAGCAGAGCGGGAACGCTCCGCAGAGCCTGAGCTCGGCACCACGCGGGCGGGAGCACGTCAAACGTTCGTCCAGCACCGCGAGCACATTGTTCTTCCCAGGCAAATCTCTCTTTCCTGCGGGGGAAAGAGAGGCCCAGCCTGCAGCAGCTGCCCCAGCACCCTCACAGGGGCTCCGAGCTAGACCATCTGTCCCAGCCCACCCTGGGGGCTGTGCTCCTGCGCACACCCCTTCTCCAGGACCGGGAGAAAGGCAAACAGGAGCGGTCAGGTCCGGCTGCTCTTCGTACGCGTAATGGGGATGGGCTGAGCTGGCCCTTCACTTACATGTGGAGCGGTTCCCAGCACAGACACGTGATCCATTTGGAGTGGCCAAGGAGTGCCCGGCCAATCTGATTGCCGGTGGCTGGGTCCCAGAGGAATATCTATCCAAGAGAGGAAGCAAGAGGGTCGCGTCAGGCCGCACGCATCACGCGAATCCCAGGGACGTTTGGCCTCTGTTTAGAGGCACAGGTGTCCCTGGAGTCGCATCCGCACGGGCAGAAGCGGGGAGCAGAAAGGGAGGAGGGCTGGATGCCTTTCCAGATCCCTGCAGCAATCAGCTGACGTCTCAAAGAACAAGACCTGATGGCCCTTTTCTGCGGCTACAAAGATCTCTGCCTCAACTCAAACCCGATCCAGGTCCCCAAAAAGCCAGCCTGAGCCTTCAACATTCTGCGCCAGAGCGTCAGTGAATGTTTGCGGAGCCCGACGGAAGCCAGAGCGCGCTAAATGCTACTTATTATCGGAGTCTGTGGGTGGGACACATGCTGGTTTTCTCTTGTTTTTTCTCTCCCTACATAAATGTTAATCCAAAGAGCCAAGGCATGAGTCACCTCCCTCTTCAGAACCTGGGAGAAAGAGGGAAACGGAGGACAAGCAGCTCCCTTGGTTGGATTTAAGCCAGAATGGCTCCAAACCAGGGCAGAACCATCCCGGCCTGTTTCCTTGGGGCCGCTGTCATTGCTCCCAGACCATCGGAAGGTCAGCACAAGCAACTGCCCCCCCTGCAGCTCAGCAAGTTACTGACACTTTTCATCGCCCACAAGTGCTCCCGCTTCCCCGGGCGTTTCTGCACGCACCCTACACGCACCCGCTGTGCCCCACAGCGGGGGCAGGGCCCCCCTTGGCGTTCCCGTCAGAGGGAATTGGGCTGTGTCTGAGTGGGAGCGCTGCCCCTGCACGTCTGGGTCACGCGAACTGCGGCGCTGGCTTGGCTGGGCGATACCCTTTCCCGCTCCAGACACTCCCCTCGTGATGGAGCCGTCTGCCAAGGACCACGTCCAAAGCCTGGGCTCTTTCCTACGCGGAGGGAAAAGCATCTGCCACAAGCCAGCAGGGCTCCGCGGCGAGACTCCTGCAAAGAGGAGGAAGGCAGAGCACTGCCCGGCGGCGTTCAGAGACGCTACTCGCAACGACCACAACACATCCACGTGCGAAGCTCTGGGGAACCCTGCTCAGAACAACTGGATACAGCCTTCACGCCTCAGGAAAAAACAAGGGTCTGTCCCCAGCCCCTTCACCGTGTTTCGTTTCAGTTCAGAACGGGGCTGCGGAGGGTCTCCGTGAGCCCACGGCCTCCCCCCGGCGCAGCTGTCGGGCCACCTGGTCCGTGCCGAGGAAGCCAACACGTACCTGGCTGTTCTTGCAGCCCGAGGCCAGCTTCTTGCCGTCGGGAGACCAGGCGATGCTGAGCACCCAGTGCCGGTGACCTGCCGGAGAGAGCAGGAGCGGGTGTGAGCGCAGAGCTGCGTCTGTCTGTCCCCGGCGGCCCGGCACGCAGCTGCCCCCAAGCAGGACGTGGGGGGGAACCCTCCGTGTTCCTCCTGGATAGACCCTCGCCCTCCATGTCGTCGGTCGGAGAGCCGCTCCCTCCCCAAGGCACCGACTCAAGGCAGAGCCCCCTGAGGGAGGGGGCTCAGGAGCTGCCCTCCCGGGCCACCCCCTCGCCCACCTTTGGCTGTGAACTGCGGCGTCTCCGTGCTGAGGTCCCAGAAGCGGACGGTGGTGTCCCCGGAGCCGCTCGCCAGGTACCTGGGAGAGGAGTGAACGCCCCGCTCAACGCGGTGCCCCCGGGGGGGGAAGGACAGTGGCTGCTGCAGAGCCTCCCCCCCCTCCCCAGCCAGACCCTCGTACTTTCCCGTGGGGCTGAAGGCCACGGAGATGACGGCCTCGGTGTGTCCCTCCAGGGAGCTAGTGCAGCGGGTCACCGCGCGCACCCTGAACACCGCCTGCGGCTGGTAGATGATGTCCAGGACCTGCTCCGTCTCCACCGTCTGCCCCGCCAGCGTCTTCCCCAGCGACGCCACGATCTCGGCATCGTGGACGAAGAAGGCCAGAGGCACCGGCTCATCCTGGCGGAGAAAGGCAGGAGAGGTAGCGAGGGGCGGCCCCAGGGTGGGCTCGGGGGAAGCTCGGGGGGGTCTCACCTTCTGCAGGAGGGCGTTGCACACCAGCTGCAGCTTCTCCGGGGTGATGGTGACCGGGACGTCGAAGGGGGAGCCCAGGGACTCCCCCGCCTCGTCCCGGAACTGGATCAGGAGCCGCTGCACGTCCTCGTCCGGCGACATGCTCTGCGGGACGGCGGGCTCAGGGGCGGGCACCCCGCCGGGGAGGGGGGCCAGCCCCACGGCCCCCCACCCCAGCAACGACACCCGCGCGGGGGGAGCCCGGCGAGGGCCCCGCGGGAGGGAGAAACACGCTACGTTGACCAAGACCCCCCGCGGGACGGGGACAGGAGCAGCCCCACGGGAGCCCCACCCAGGGGAGTCGGGAGCCCCGGAGCGCCCCCACCCCTCCAGCACCCACGCGCGGCCCCGGCCCCGCTCCCCGTCCACCCGCGGCCCCGGTGCGCCCCGGCCCCGCACCCCGTCCACCCGCGGCCCCGGTGCGCCCCGGCCCCGCTCACCGCGGCCATGTGCCCGCGCGGCCCACGTGGGCCGGAAGCGGCTCCGTCGGGGCGGGAGGAGCTGGGCGCCGCGCTGCTGCCCCCTGGCGGCCGGCGGTGGGGACAGCACCGCGCCGAGCAGCCGCGGGTTCGAGACCGCCCTGGGCGCGTTCCGCACCGCGGGACCCGCAGGCCTTCGACCCGAGGGACGAGACGGACCGGGGCTGCTCCGGAGCATCTTCCCTGGCTGCTTTGTATTGTATTCCCAAAATAAAAAGCAGAAAAACCAGGACAAGTTGCCCCAAATACCCCCTTCCAACAAGAAACGAACCCAACGCCGCAGCTGCCCGCTCGCCGGGCGTGTAAACCCTTCAGGGTAAGGGAGAGAGGAGCTGGGGTGCCCCCAGACGTGGCCAACTCGCCACAGAAACGCTGGCTCATCGGGCTGGCCAGGAGGCAGGGAGAGCGTGCGTCGAGAGACCCCAATCTGCCACACAAACCCGTAACACGGCGAGAAAGTCGGCGTCGCCCACCCCGGCCGGCATCGGGCATCCACAACCCCAGCTCAGCGCTCCATCCAGTCGCAGCTCCGCTTACGGAGAGGTGAGGGAAGACTGGCAGGGGGGGTCTAACTCAAGGACCGAGCCTTGCTTTGCCCCTGGCCACTGTTCAAGCGAAGCAGCTTTGAGATGTTGCCCCGCGCAGGCGCTCGGCTGGTCCGAGCAGCCCCCCCGCACGCTGCTGTCCCCCCCAAGAGCAGGGAGAGGCCCCTGAACGAGGTGCAGCCCTGGCAGGGATCTCGCCCTTTTTTTTCTGAGGGATGTTGTTGTTATCAGCCTCCAGGAGCCGCAGCACTACAGGTATTTGCTGCTGAGCCCACTAGAGATAAGCTGAGCCTCACGTGCTCGGCCTGGCCACCTCCGCCCCAGGCAGCGCGGCAGCTGAAGGAAACGCAGCCCGAGCAGGATTGGTGCCCAAACCTGCGGCCTGTGATCCCCCAACACGCGCAGCCGGTTCGTTTGGATGCCGGCGACGCGGAAAAGCGAGCGAGTGTTGCGTGCAGAAGGGGTGAGGGGTTTTGCCTTCCTGCGCCGAGGAGGATTTGTGGGTGCGTAGCTTGGTACCGCTTCCGTTTGGTGATTAAAACCCCTTCTCACTTAGCAGTCAGACAGAAATTATCCTTTTTTCATCACGCTGCCATTCACACCATCCATTGAATGGTAAGAAACGTGTGCAAATGCACCAAGGACAAACTGCTGAGGGGGTTGTTTCCTTCTATAAACCCCCAAGACTCACATTTAAGAAAAACAAACCACCCCCTGTAAAGTCAAATCCCATCAAATCAGAAAATTGACACAAATTTTAATATTTATATATTTTAAATCAAAACACAATTAAATATAGTATGTTTTAAGTACATGAATACTTGGGCATGAGAGAAATAAGAGGTGGTACATAGTACCAAAACCCTATACACAGCCTTTTTGCTTTTTTACAGACAATACAGTGTGTCTCTGTACAATCGGATATTGCAACAGGATAACGCTTGCGAGTCAATCAACGTATTCTGAGCATCGGAGATGATTTAAGTCCTTTGCAAAGTGATTTCTTCTTTTTCGCACAAGTTTGAGGAAAAAAAAAAAAAGGCAATCAGAAGAGTAAAGTAAAAAACCCCAAACAGAAGTGTTGTACAGGAGAAGTGCAGTGATAACACGGCGGCGACACACCGAGGACTTGGGATACCCTGCAACAACCAATTGCTGGCTGGGGGTAAACCACAACTGGGAAAAAACCAGAGGTGCTGTGTAACACGGTGGCTTTTCTTACGTAAAGTAAGGGTTTGTGAGTGTTGATAATGCCAGGGAGAAGGCCGGAGGTCACTACAAATTATTCTTCTCTGTCAACCAAACATCTGGAATTAGGCACGACGTTGGTTGGAGGACAAAGCAGCTATGGAGAGTGGCAGCGATTACTTTTTCCTTGCTCATGGGATGGAGAGGAAAGAGAACGGAGCGGTCTACAGGGTACGATCTCCTCAAAACGTGGGCTGCATCGGGAGCCGTGGCTCGGGAGCAGAGGGCTGCGCAAGTGCAGGTTGGCCTTCGGGTCTGCCCTGCGCTGGGAGCAGGGCTTTGTGCGCGAGCTCGACGAGGAGGAGTCACACCGTCCAGGCTTCGCTCCTGAGCGTTCTGCGCTGCCTCTGCAGTTAATGCGGTTATGAAGGAAACTACATTTATCTTACAGTTGAATACGCATCTATTTCAAGTAAGGAAAAATAAAACTTAGAACGTTTTAGGTCATTCACCGCCAATGAATTCACCGTTTCAGGTTCAACTCTCAGTGGCCAACGTCGGGGACGCGCCCCACGGCCCTTCCAATCACGTTTAAAAGTTACAAGTAGTAGAACTAGAGACTACAGAAAACCTTCCCCTCCGATGTGGCTTGTGTCCCGTTCCAGGTGTTTTGCTTAAAAGTCTTTTTGAGACAGGGTCAAGTAGTCGTGAAGTCGATCACAGTTTCTCAGCGACGCGTTCATAAACCGCGTCTTCATCTCTTTAAAACCCATCATTGTGAACGCCACATACCACAGGAAAAAGTGTTTATTCACGCTCTACAGTGGAGGTACAGGATTGCTTCTTTTTAATTCTTCCTTACAAACGAGGGAGATTTCGGCGGTTGGAGTAACAGTGCTTTGTTTTTATTGGCTGTGTTAAAGAATCCACCAAAAGGGAAAGTTCACTCATTCTCAAAGCGGAAAACCAGATTTCCTCTTCTGGCATTTCTAAAAATCATAGCTGGAAAAGGAAACACAGGGTTAAGAGCTCGTTTTACCCTGAGACGTACAAGGCAACGGCTCAACAGAAAGACATTTGAAAACGTTGAAGCCAGGTACACTTAGGAGTTTGGGAGAGAAAACCACACCCCAAACTAACCCCCCGCCACACTCGACCTTCTGATTCCTGCAGCCATACTGGCTTAATCGAACCCAGAGCATCTGCAGCCACCTGGTATTTCTAAATATTGTGCTGAGCGACCTTTCCATCGAGCCAGACCGGAATTGCATCGTTTGCAGCCAAGTGAAATCATTACACAAGTCATTTAAGTGTAACTGCTCTGTTTAAAACAGTCACACAGTGGAAGTGTGGATCCATCCGTTCGGGTCTAACGACCGGGCTCCGGCACACGGTTACCTTCCAAATCAAGGACAGTGCCAGTCAACTTTTTAAAAGTCAGATGCCTGAAAGCCAGAAGTACCAGGGACTAACCCGGTACCAACTGCTGCCGTCGCTGTTTCACAGGATCCCACCCCTGCGGCAGAACCGGGCTTTCTGAAGCCGAAAACACGTGCACCCGTGCAACGGCAACGTCCGGCACGAAAGCACTAACAGAGGGATGGGGCTACCCTGTCTGTTTCCAAGGGCACACGCTGCGCCGCGTGCACGAGCGCGCCCGACGAGACAGCTTCCAGCTGATGAGTTTTCCTGCCACTTTAGGCAGCGAGAGCGTTCCTTAACGGGGAACAGCAGGCGTGAACCCAAGTGAGGAATTACAGGATTGATCCCGCAACACAAGCCACGCTTTTAACGCGCAAGGCGGTTTGTAACTACTCAAAGCCAAAGGCCATTTTAGCGCTTGCACGGGAGAGCCACTGCAGGTGTCTGCTAAGGCATTCCTGCAGCACACGTGGGCTGAAACACTGCCAACCTTGGTTCCTCCACCTCGCGCTGTGCTAAGTTGAGGCGTTCACCAGCGTGGATTTCAGATGCAGTAAGAAGGCTCGGCTCCTCCCACGGTCTGGCTTAAGTCAGACAGGCAGCCTTTCCGCCCCCTTACCTTCGTAACCTTCTCCGAAGGCTGTTCGCACTGCGCCTGCTGCATCACGTCATTGACTATCATCTTTGCTATCCTCCAAGCCATCTCTTCTTGAGCCTGCCGCAGAAAAAACCATCCCTAAGTACAGACGGCTTCAAGTTCTTAGAATAAACCCACCTTCCCCTCCGCACACGTCACGCTCAGCCCTGTTAGCCTCCACAACTCAGTGACCGGTAGTAAACGTATCCTCCCGTGAGGGAAGCGCACCTGGTTTCCCCAAGGACAGTGCTAACTTCAACTAGCGGGAATAGTTATGGCTTGCTGTGTTTTCCAAAAGAGCCAGCGAAGTTCTTATCTCTTGGGCACTCGGCCAAGCCCCTCTGAGGAGGGAAAACGCAGCCTGTAACCGTGCACAGCGGTCACTTCACAGCTGAGCATCCCTCAGAGCAGCAGCAGCCCCTCTCCTGTTGGCGGCAGCGAGGCAAAGCCTGGCCGCCAGCACAGTTAACCGCTGCGTTAGTTACAGCGGCAAGCGCTGGCGGAAAGCTGCCTGGTTTCACACGAGCGTGCGGTTCAGCCGCTTGTAGCGGAGTCTGCCAGTTCCTGCTGGGGCATCAGAAGGACACTCGGCGAGCCACCGGGATTAAGAACTTCAATACTTCATTTCCCTAATCTACACTGTCAGGTAAGTCACGGGGACAAGATAAAAGAGGACACACCTCATCTGTGTTTCCTTGAACCCATTTCTTCATTGCTTGGGAAAACATGGACCCTAGTTGGGAGAGAAAACAGCAAGCGAGGTCTATTAGCAAGTTCTGTGGGACAACAGCTCCTTCCAGCCTTCTGAGGGCCTGCCCTGCTGGCACTAGAGAACTGAGAAGAGTGGAAAGGCAAAGGATCACAGGGCACCACGGATCGTCAGACTCCGAGCCCCAACCACTCCCCTTCACCCGCGCTGCCAAGCACCGTTAACGGCAGATCCCGAACTGGGAGAGCTCAAGCTCTTTTTCAGCTCCAGACCAAATCTCTGCAGGTTTGATCACCCACTCTGCTGCTAGCAGCTTCCAGCCCTGCCAGCTCCCATCGACAGCTCCAACTCCCACGGGCTGCTCGTGCTCCCAGGAGTCCAGCTGGACCCAAAAAGCGGTTTGGCTAGGAAACTGGGCCAGAGGTGGGGTTTGCCTCAGCACAGGACGACCCCCTCCCCATCTCTGGCTTAAAAGAGGTCTGGAAGGAGCCAAGAACCTTGCTTATCGTGACTGCAGGAGGGCGACGAGCAGTTCTGCGGATGTTTACAGCCACTAGGGTTAGAGGAAAGCAAACCTTTTGATTTTTTGACGTCAGGCTCTGGTTCAGATTCTCTGATAAACTGTCCCAGGTCACTGACTCGTCCAAACGTCATCTTCCTGAAGAGAGGAGGAGTAAGAGAACCACACGGTTACCAAGAGCGCGTGGGCACTGTGGAAGTTATCAGTCAGGAACACAAAACAGCCGCCAGAACAAAGAGTCCGGCGTTGGAAGACCGGCATTTTACTAATTACCGCCTTTTCCACCCAAAATCGATACGCTGGGAAAACTCTCCTGCTTTTCTCACGCCTCTGAGCGCAAAGCGTACCTTGAAGATTCCTCTCGATCCCAGGCGCAGGCGAACGCTGCAACGACTCAGCCACGCAGCGTCAGCAGGCAGCGCTGGCAGCGCTCGACGCTGCCGCTGGTCAGAAACAATCCCTGCGCCGCCGGCGTTAGGTCACACGACTGAGATTTACTGCCAACACCGAGACGGCAACGTCCCGCGCTCGCGCGTACCCTCGGCGCAGGAGGGACACGGCAAAAATCACGAGGTGAAGCACAGAGAACGAGATGGACTGAATGAACCTTACCCTGCGTACGTTCGCTGATACAAAGATTCTGGATCCAGACTTGCAGCATCCACGATTATTGCTTCATCAAAATTTTTCAGGATTTTAACATTAGCCTTTTTGACATTGGGCTACAAATAAAAATTCTACGTATTAGTGCCCAGTGCAGACAACGAATAGCTTCTTAACACAACTGCTACCTCAGTGCTTTCACACTCGGATAAGCCTCCGTGCCGTCCCCGAGCAGGCGGAAAGAGCTAGAGAGCGCCTACGCAGCGATGAATGGCTAGCAGAGCAGGACCCTGGCTTTGAAGCGCGGACGGTCGGGTCACGCGACGTGAACAGGGCCAAAGGCGCGATGTCCAGGTCGGCGCGCGTATGTGCGAGGGCTGCTGCCCGAGCATCATCCGCCCAGCCGATCCGTGCGCGCGTGCAGATGGACCGCGAGGACGTAACACGAACCACCCCGAAAGCCTCGCTCATCCCCCTCACGCCCTGGGTAAGCCATTCCCAAACACCCTGCGCTTCCCCCCTACACCGAGAACAAACCTTTCTCTTTTTGGCCTGGAGTGTTTACGTAGGAGTATGGAAAAGGCCAAGGAAACGTTACAGCAACAGCAGGGAGGGCACAAGTGCCCCACAATCTACCGGCGCCTTCACACGGATGGCAGCTGCCTCGCAAAGCCCTTTCCTGCTGCCCTTTATGCAAAAACACGCAAAGAGCCGAGATTGCCCTGTTCAGATAAGCAGGAACGCACACCACAAAACGCAGCAGCTCCTTCCTACGTTGTCCAAGCCAATTCCAGCCGTTGCTCCTGCTCAGACTATCAGGACGTTTCAAGAGGGTCAGAACACAGGTTTAATTCCCCACCTGGCAACTGGGGGAGGAAATCAACCCTCCTCGCAAATCAGGAGGTTTGAAAATAGTACAGAAGCAGGTAGCATAGCTTCAAGTTGCTCGGAACACAGCACATCAGCGATGCCGGGGCAGATACCGGACGTAAAACCCGCGACAGCACTGCGGCACTCAGTAACAGCAACTCAGCAAAAGCAGTTCCAGCGCAGCTTTCCTGCTCTCAGCTGGGCTTGCAGTCTGCACGCTGACCCGGTTACAGACAAGCCAGAATCTGCTTATCCTCTCCTCTTTCCCGGCTGAACTAAGCAAAGCTGGAATTTTGGGAACAGACAGCTCTCGGTTAAAAGCACCTCTGACCTCGTGGGGGTGGTCTCGGAGCGCAGCGAACGCCGCTGCCCGTTTCCGAGGCTCTCGGGGAACGCAGCTCTCGGAAAGCGGCACCACGAAGGCAGTAAAACAGAACGGTGCTGGCCCACAGCCAGGGCCCCGCGCAAAGCAAACGCGCGGCGGGCGTTCCTCAAGGACGCTGGAAGGGTAACGGGGCCGAAGGAGCCCAGTCACGTTCCCGTGCCTACGCGGAACAGCGGAACCACGTAGCTCTAATCGCGCCGAGGCGTTATCGGAACCCCCTACCCAGCCACGGACTTGCCTCACGCCCAGCCTTACATCAAGCCAAATACGTGCAAACAGACCGCAGGCATCGCCCCCGGCGTCTCGGTGGTGGTGAAGTGTCAGAGCGCTCTTTGGGAAAGGGCGGGAGCCTGGCCATTCCCGGCCAGGCAGCACGGCTAGCCCGAGGGCGACAGCAGGGCAAAGGTGCTGATGAGCCCGATGGGGCGCTGGCGCTGCTCTGCGCGCCAGTAGGTACGGCTGACACCCTGGAACCGAGCGGGGTCCTCGGGGCAGAAGATCTGGCACTCTGATAGGGCTGAGCGCACAGAACTCCTTCATTCTTAACTTCCGGAGCGTATTCGCAAGTGTCGATTCTTCCCTAAAGTCAGTTACGGTATTGATTAAAAAAAGTTATTTCTAGCGAAAACCATCCTGAAGTGTCACGGCACGACGAGCGAGCGTGCAGGGACTATCGGCAGCTTCACAAAAACGCAACCGTGACGCAAAGGACTAAAAGCGGCACAGGACTTTGGGTACAAAAACAGGACAGAGACCCCTCCACGCCAGCACTGCCTGACCTTCGCAGCAGGTGGGCTGAACAGGCCCTAACCCAACGCAGGCTTTAATGACCGAGGGAATGGGACGTTCCCTTACGGAGTAGGGCCTCTGATACAGAACCGCGACTTCAGCGTTCCCTGTAACGGGGTCAGACCACGCAACTCGTACCTGGGAGGCAGAGCCATCCTGGCCCCCGACAGAGTCGCTATCGGGAGAGCTGCCGGGGCCGTGAACACTCAGTGCAATATTCCCTCCTGGAAAGTCATCTCCTCGTACTGAATGGATGAGATCGTTCAAGTATTTGTAGTAAAGGTTGCTGGACAAGAAACCAGGTAGGAAAACCTGAGAGAGGGAAGAACGAGTCCTCTTTAACCAAGGCTGGTCCGCACAAGAGCGGGGCCACACCAACATCCCGTCCTTGTGCAGGCGGTACACAAGTCTCCACACGCGGATTATTCTGGATTAGCAGCTGCATTGCTTTAAACTGGAATCCTACTGCAAAGTGAATAAAAACAGGTATTAACCAAATCCTCCAGTAACTGGAGCTGACGTTCAGGGTTTTATCCCACTCTAGAAAGGCCTGACAACCCAACAGTTATTTTGCTGTGCTGTCCAAAAACCCGCAGCAGCTCCAGAATCGCACCATTAATCCCTACTATCCCAGTATCCCCCAGTTCCACACCTCCGGCGTTAGATTTGCAAACAGCTGCTACTAGCGGGAAGGAAAAATTTCTAAAGATACAGCAATTCCTGGGAGGAAATTCTGTTGCTTCCGTTAAAATGCAGTAGTCACCCAAGCCAAACATTTCACACGGAATGAAGAGGGAGCTGTGGGTGGGTCTCCCCACATCAGGCCGGGGACAGGAGTCTAGCAAACGTCACTAAAGCTGCTGCATTATCCAGGTGAGCGGGAAGCCCGTAAAACAGGACGTCAGGGGTGCTGAAGGGGACACGACGCGCTGCAGCACCTCCACATCACCTTTAACTGTCCGAACCGTTCCGAAGCAGGTATCTCACCGTCTCCATGGTAGTCCACGCCTGCCGTAAGGGAGTGGTGAAACAGTTCGGGAGAGGACCGCCCTCCCTGCAGATGTTGGACTCAATCTCCAACCTCACCGAGTCATCGAACCCAAGCGGATGCGTGGCTTGAAGGGAGAAGTACCTGCAGCACGGGCCGGGGGAAGAAGACAGCACAAAAGGATTTGTAAGACTCTGGAGGAGGTTAGTGCCCGCCCTTCCCGCCGATGGCCATTCATCGGGCCTCCTGGCTTCAGAAACGTACATGGAACCGCTGCTCACCGAGTGCGGGGGGAAAACCCCTGCGTGCGCAGAAGCGTTTCTGACAAAGCCTCACCCTGAAGGGACAGGTCACAGCCAGAGCATCGCGGGGCTGCTGCTGAGCAGCGCCGCACACACGGCTCTGCAGCGGGGAAGCAGGAAACACCCAGAACCCTGCAGCAGCAGCTGGGGGATGACTGATGAAAGAGTGAATCGCTTTGTTTCCTCGCCAATTCTTACTTCCTACCAGGGTAATAACTCAACGAGGTTGTGGCAATGAGTCTCACTTAAGGTTAAGAATAAACCTGTTCGGGAAGCAGTTTTATACCCATCTTCCAGCCGCGTTATCGCTAAGGTGAAGCGCAAAATAAAGGAAAAATGTTACACTACTGAAAGTCTGCCATTAAAAGGGATCTGGGCACTTCCTAAAAAAAGGAAAATCTTCAAATATTAAAACCAAATACTATTTGGCTTTTACGGTGTGCGATGCCAGATCCTGCAGCCTACTCGGAACGGGTAACAGCACCCGAGCCCTACGGTTTGGCTGCAGTGATGCACCTGCTATTGGCTTTAAATCCTTTATGTGTTCAGACGGCTTTGATATTTCACGACCGAACGTTACCGCAAGCACTCAGGTCCTGAAAATTCTGTATTGTGTTTAAGAACAGAGTCCGTGTAAGGATTTTCTGCTCAGGTACGAGGAGGAATGTAACGGTCCTCGCGCGCACGCACACCGGAGGCCACCTTCCTCAAACGCATCTCAGCGCCCTGCGCGGACAGGGTCCGGAAAGGTCCCTTCGCGCAGCGCAACACAGAACTCCAAGCACAAAATCAGAGCTTCAGAAACAAGTAATTACTGAACTCCCTCACTTGTCATATAAAATCATGGCATCGTTCTGCGCTTCTTGCCCATCATACTGGCCTTTTTTGGCAGCAAGTTGAGACTGGAAGTTATCTGCTGCCAACCAGAACTGCAGGACGTTGACTGCATCTTCCTTTTCCATGTACTGGAAGGGAAATTTAAAAAAAGAAAGGAGAAATTAAAGAAGTTTTAACAAGAAACTTTTAATAAGCACAGACAAACCTGCTCCTTCCCATTTAAAACAAGAAACACAGTCCATATATTAACGATGCAAAATTGTCCCCAGGGCATGTAAATATTCTGAGTTTTCACAGAGCTGCAGCCAGATTTAGTTTGTTTAAATAAAACAGGAGCTTGTGACATGCCTTCTCTGTCCCGATTCTCACATTTACTCCCCAAACAGCTGTTGAGTTCTACCAGCCTGCAGACAGCAGAAACGCTCCTTTCAGGCTGTGCTTGGCTTACACTGAACTCAGCGCACTGTCCCAGCTTGCTCTTTCAAACTGCCCTGGCTTGTCAGCCTAACAGGGCAAGTATCTTGACACTAAGAGATGATTCCCTAAAGGTACAGGTCCCTGCAAGTGCAAAAATCATGCATTTAACCCAGCACGTTCCGACCCGCTACCCTCTCTGTAAAGCCAGTGAACGGTTGGTCACCTGGACGAACGCTTAAGGCTTCCCAAGTCACTACATCATCTGGCCACGTTAAGGTGACCGGGTCAAAGCTTCTACAAAGCGAAGAGACGCTGGGAAGCACGCAGGAACTGGAGGAGACACGCACGGATGCTCATCTGCACTACGGTGTTACAGGCTGCCCGCCTGGAACAGCTCTGCACGTGGGCAGGAAACCCTGAATGCATTTTCTCCCGGAAAAAGATACCCCTCATCTTCTTGGGCACGTTTGAGGTTACCCTAGAGCTGTCGGGGATGAACAGTTTTCACCACTGCTGGAAAGAAGAAAGCCAAACCCCAAACTCACCTCGGAGAAATAGAACAGGGCCGATTCACAGAACAGTATGTCAGCCAGATAAACAGTCCCGCTAGTCAGCACCTCGATCTGGTATTTACAGAAATGGTGACTTCGCAAAAACTCACTAAAGTGCCTGCGCACAGACAGAACAACAGTGGGTTATCACGGGTCAGCGGCAGCCCAGGCACCTCATCGACCCACCCGTTCTTGCCCCACGCGTCTCGCGCCTCTAGATGGATAATGGCCACACAAGCAAGAAGCGGCGCCGGTTCACGAGGGAGAGACTCTAACACCAGCACACGCGTCAGCGAGCGACCGCAAGAACGGGTCTGGAGGAGGTTCAAACACGAGACGGCACAGAGGCGCGACGATACGGTTAAACCTCCCTACAGCTTTTTAACGGAACCAGCTTTCGCAAAAGGACAACAGACACAAGAAGCCAAACCGACCAACTTACTCCTGCTCCATTGCATTAAACACTGTTGACTGTGCTGTAACAAAACAGTTGGGATCCACTTGTCCGTCTTCCCCACAAATCTTCGCTGCAAAGAAAGACCAGGTACGTTTTAACACTGATTTGGCTGACGGAGCTGAAAGACTCGAGTGGTGATTCCACAGTTAATGGGAACCAGCAGTTCCAACCCACCCGAACCGGCTGGTTCTGGCCGCGCAAGAAGCGCTGTTAAAGTACCGCGGGTACCCGAACGGTATTATGGCGAAAACATCCAACGGGGCCTCGAATCTGGATTCCCTGCATACCCACCAGGAATCATTTCACTAATTTACACACGGTTTCTACAAGTTTTTCCCGGGGATATCGCACAGAACTACTGAAACATCAGACCCGCTGATGCCTGTGGTGTGATTTACCATCTTTTTACAACCCACTGGAAAATTCAGAGAGAGCACTACGAGCGTGCGTGGCACTGAAGGTACGTTTTCACGGGGAGGAGGAAGCTCTGAAACGAGCAGGCGGTATACATTCTTACCAACGATGTCATTTCTCATTGCTTCTGTAATAGGTATTGGTTTAGCAGCATCTGGAGAAATATATTTGGTAAAAGTACTAACTGCATCCCGTTCTATACCTGCAAGGAAGAAATACAGAATCAGACTCTGAACGCCTTGGCGCGGGTCTGCAACGAGGAGTCACAAACGTTAGCTCCTCAGAAACGCAAGTTACCAGCGCCAAGTTTCCTTCCCACCACTCGATACTCTGCTGCCAACAAGCTACAGCGACCGTGTTATCGCTAGCCAGGGCGCGATAAGCCCGGTGAGACGGAGTAAAGCAACGTAGCGCTGAACTCCCTACCACCGGCCAAGGCAGCACCCTCCTCGCCCCAGGTGTAATGCCTTTCTGGCAAGAGCTGCAGCCAAGCTCCCCGTTTCCAGTTCTCACAGAGAGGGTAACACACTTGCGTTACAAATGGATTAAAAAGAAAGAAAAGCATCTTAAAACGGGATGCCTCGGAACAAGACGCACGCGTTACATGTCTCTGGAGAGCTGGGATGCTGGTCTGGAGGCCAGAAACCCCTCCACTCCAGACTTTTCAGACTGCCCAAGAAGGACCCAGTGCTTGCAGACTCCTTGCAGGCCCCAGGAAGCAGCGGTGCTGTTCACGGGCCAAGAATCACTGCATTTCTTTAAGCTGCTTTGCGCTGAGGTTACGTGTTGTGGAGGTAGATGAGAAATAACCGTACGAGAAAGCCAAAGAGCGAGAGGAGGGGAACAACACGAGGAACCAGTTGAGCAAACAAAGGGAACCGATGCGAAGGAGGAGCGTTTCCCTTCTGTCTCCAGACTTGCACAAACGAGGGAGCACCGAGTAGATGCAAAGCAGAGCCACGGGTTGCTGCGCATGCAGCTCACTACCAAAAGTAAGTATTTAGTCTCCTCCTTACTTCCAGTAGCCTCTGAAGAGGTGGAACCCAAATGAGAACAAACCAGCTACAAGGGGAGGAACTCTAGCAGATACATCCCAGAAGGAAACGGTACGTTCCACACAGAAATCTCTACGGGTAACCGTTACGTATTTGACGGGACACAGGATATTTACCTTGGCGGAAAGTTAATTATCAATTCTCAGCCCCATCATCCAAATTTTCTGCAATTCTTTTAAAGTTGGGATGAGTGAGGGAAGAACGGGACATTGCAATGTTCATCTTCATTTCTTAAGATTACACATGCAAGCCCAGAAGTAACCTAAGCTTTAAATTAGAGTACATGGTGATCTTGCAGTCTCTTCAGCAGCACGTTTATTTTTAAACAACCAGAGTGAGACGACACAGAGCTGAAAGCGACCATTAGCTTACCCGGCGAGTGAACGTCACCGACATACAGAACTAGCTTCCTCCTCGCAACGCCGTGCCACGCTGGCTAACGGCACGCGGCACCCGGGGCGGCTCGCCGTGCGGCGCGAGCGGCGGGCAGCGCGTCCCCCGTCTCCCCACCGCTGCAGAGAAAGGGAACGCGCGGCACTTACTTTTCATCAGCTTTCCTGACAAGTCCCTTAGTGCAGAGGAGGGGCTGTTTCTGCTCGATACTGCAAGCCTGGAGGATTCTTGCTGATCCGCTGGAGCAGAATGGGTCCCTGTCTCGGATCTTCTCAGGCAAAGGACCCCCGGATTATCGCTCTCCTGACCCGAGAGCACGTGGTTCTGGCTGTTGCTAGTTCTGTCACGCCTGTCCGAAGCCACTGGCTTGGCCCTGAGCAGACGGGCTGCGCTAGACTCCTCCAGCCTCTCCTCCAGCAATCCAGTTGGAGAAGGCGACGCGATTTCCTGCTGTTTGGAGGGCGACACCGGCTCTGCCAAGGAACTCTGCTTAACTGTGTTCAGGCTGTGTGCTCTTATACGGGACCACGTTGTGGAGTGGAAGCTTTCAGCCTCTAACCAAAACTTAACCAAGTGTTCCATTCTCCGCAGTTCCATAAACTGGATAAAATAAGGGAGGGCTACATTGTCCTGCAGAACTTGTTCGAGGGTCTTTGAAAGGCTTGATTTGGTCTCTTGAGCCTGGTAATTCAGACACGATCTGCCTGAAGAGAAACACCAAGGGAAGGAATGAGTCCGTATCGTACTACCGGCAGGGGTATTGGATACAAAAACGTCCTGCAACGCGGCCGGTGAGGGGACAATTCCAACACAGCGGTGTCACACAAAGTAAAGGAACCTCTTAACGAACGTACCACCCCATTCAAAACCCTTCTAGGGTACCACAGGCGCGCTGGCACGAGCAGTCAGATGTTTTCAGTTATCCACTTGCCCGAAAAGCAAAGGATGGGGAGCACAGCAGTAATACACCCGGGCTAAAAGAAGTGCTGACGCTACTGTCGAGCTGGTGAAGGCTTACCTAAGTCTCCAAAATGAGCAGCTTCCATGTGACTTGGCTGCTTCTTAAGGGCAGCTGTCCGACTGCTAGAGAAGGAGTCCATGTTGGCAGAGATGGCATTAATTGCCACATGGCTTGGTCCTGCAGCCTCCAGCAAGGCATGATTCCGAGTGCTTCTCTGAGGGGAATGTACTGGTATTGGAGCTGGAACCAAGACAGGAATGATTAAAACCCAAGGATCCCAACACCCCTTCTAAGCAGCACCCAATGCTAAGCACCCCGACAGGCCAGAGAGTTTGCGAGTCAGTCCCATTAAAAACCTCACTGTACCACTGCGTCACCTTCGACCGAGGGTCTGGCAAGAGTAAAGGCCACAGAAACCAACGGGTTTTATTACAGCAAGAATAAACTCACTTCCAGTAGATCAGTGGTACCCACGCGCCTACATTTTCGCTACTCAGGATCTAACCAAAGGACGCCAGGTGTAAGTTTACACACGAATTACTACTCCCAAGTCTTCCTACTTCCTTGATAACCGCTGTCGTAACAGCTTCATGCTGTGTCAGCAATTTAGGCTGGTTGCAGTGTTCTTGCCAATCCATTTCCGTACCTTTACAGAGGCTAAAACGTGTTACAAGATCCTGAACTACACAGCTCTCCGAGTCTTAACATGAGTATTTTTAAAAAACAGTTTCTTTGTCTCTGGTTTTAAGAGAAAAAAAACCTCACTAAGGAAATCTCCCTGATGAAACCCAGGCTATAAACCTTAACCTCCCGCAGCTGTTTTAGAACACAGCTTGTTAGTTGTGCCCGGAGAGAACAAAGAACTTCCTCACACAAAACCCTGCCAGTGAGGAGGCATCAACTCATTGTTAATCGATGACAAAGCTGAAAGAACCAAAACGTGCTCGGGGCAGTTTCAAAAGCCCTCAGGAACCAGCATTTGATCAGGATGTCGCACAAGGACACCGCACGCCTCCGACTCCCGCAGCCACTCGGATGCCACGCCACCTCCACGCCACCCGCAGCCACTCGGAGGCCACCTGCAGCCACTCGGAGGCCACGCCACCTCCACGCCACACCGCACGCCTCCGACTCCCGCAGCCACTCGGATGCCACGCCACCTCCGCGCCACCCGCAGCCACTCGGAGGCCACACCACCTCCACGCCACCCGCAGCCACTCGGAGGCCACACCACCTCCATGCCACACCGCACACCTCCGACTCCCGCAGCCACTCGGATGCCACACCACCTCCATGCCACACCGCACACCTCCGACTCCCGCAGCCACTCGGATGCCACGCCACCTCCACGCCACCCGCAGCCACTCGGAGGCCACACCACCTCCATGCCACACCGCACGCCTCCGACTCCCGCAGCCACTCGGATGCCACGCCACCTCCGCGCCACACCGCATGCCTCTGACTCCCACAGCCACTCGGATGCCACGCCACCTCCACACGACTTCCCAACAGCGTGTTTCATCGAGGTGTCAGCTTGGGCTCAATGCCTTTCCCGCCGCACGACGCCACTTTTATCCACAGCGTCGTGACACGCGACGACACAAGTTGACCGTTTCACACCCGCACGTCACAGTAACAGATACCTTAGGAGCAACAGTACCCGGATCCACAGCGTGCTTGGGGTTGGAAGGGCCCTCTAGAGAACACCCAGCCCGACCCCCCTGCCAGAGCAGGATCCCCTAGAGCAGATCCCACAGGAACAAGTCCCTGGAGACTTTCCAAAGCCGCCTGGAAGGAGACTCCCCCCCCCACCTCTGCACAGCCCGTTCCAGGGAGTTAAGATGTTTAAGCCACTGCGAAGTGCTCCTCCAGCTGCGGCGCTGGGTACCAAGATGCTCCCTGCTGCCTCTCACAAAGCCTCTGGTATCTAACACCTTCTTTCCCAGGCCAGTTGCTCAGCTTGTGCTGCTGGAGGCTATGCGTGTAGAACCAGAGCCACACCCCTCAGAAGGGTTTAGGCGTTCGTGAATTCGATCCAAATTTAATTTTGTGTCATGACCATCTGAGGAAAGGTTGCTGTACTTCACCTAAGGACCAAACCTGTTCCAAAGCCTCCAGACAGCACCAATACATACGCTCCTCCAGCTGGCCTGCCGGGTACAGGTCGTGGGGCGGCTGCCTGGCAGGCTGGAACGACGCTCTCCGTCTGCAGCAGCTCACCATGTGTGATACAGGAAGCGCTCACATTCGTTTTGCCTGTTATTTACGGGGAACGTAACCGCTCCCAGCTGCTCGCAGGAGACCGTAGCTGCACGGAAATCACAGGGTGTGCCATTACATGGATGCACCGTACTGCTTCCTGTACTTGCTTTGTCAGACAGACCACCAAGGTGAAAAAAGCCTCTCATTTTCTCGACACCCAGATAACACATTAACGAGGACAGAAACAGGATTTTGTCTGAGGACACAGAAGTAGCAGATCAGACACACAAATCACCTCATCCCCTTCAGTACTGCAATACAGCCTGACGGGAGAAACAATCTTGGTTTCCCACAGCTTATCAACCTCCTTCCCGTCTCCTCTCCTAACGGATTTGGCAGCAGTTTTTCTGTATCACACAGAGCGGCATCAGAACAGCTCTTCATTCTGCCCGAGGCGCAGACCTTGGGTTTCGCAGGCCACGCCAGCCAAACCTCAGGCGGACAGCGGCAGCTCTTTTGCCAATCAGACGCAGTCGGGCCGCGCTTTCAGAACGGCAAAGGAGGCTACCCGAGAGCGGGACAGCTCAGCAGCAGGTTGTTGTGGATAAGGAGTAACGCTATCTGCGGGGCGACAGCATCGCGGGATCACTTCCGATTAAAGCTCCTGTCTGACATAATTTAATAACCTTCTGCACCTAGAGAGTCGGCGAGATGACCAGGAAAGATCTGCTGCCATAAGTCATAGAATCACGCAATGGTTTGGGTGGGAAGGGACCTTAAAGCCCCCCCAGTCCCACCCCCTGCCATGGGCAGGGACACCCTCCACAGACCAGGGTGCTCCCAGCCTCATCCAGCCTGGCCTTGGACACTCCCAGGGATGGGGCACCCACAGCTTCTCTGGGCAACCTGTCCCAGTGCCCCCCACCCTCACGAACACCCCAAAACAGAACGGGGCTGTGTTTTGTTGGTAATCTGTAGGTCACAGCTGCGCTCGGTTGTAAGGAAATTATTCCAACGATTAAAATAAAGATGGCAGATGATATCAGACAATTTATAGACAACTTAAATATTGATCTTACTTTTAATTGCTTTCACATCTGCGGTCTTTTCTTGTTCTTTGCCTTTCACTGTAAAATACAAGGGAAAACGTTAATGCTGGTTCGGGTGACTGAAGGCAATTACCAGAGAATGGCCCCGAGATCCCCCAACTTCAGCAAGTACCAAAGGCAGAGGGAAACGATCGCTTTGTTAAACCAACCTCCCGTCCGTCTGCACACCTAGTACCCCCCAGAGGCTTTCCACGCTTTTCTGCTGGTTTATTGTCAACAGCAAAACCTTATCATCCACAAATTACACTTAATGAAATCGAGTCGGTTAAAACCAAGAGCGAGAAAGATGCTGCTCGTCGGTAGGACTACGGCAAGTCAGCGTTCGAGGGTACCTCAAAGGGCTTTAGCTGGGAAGCCTGGGACGGACGTGCTTGAGGAGCGGGGCGCTGGCAGGCGCTCCCTGTGAACTCAAAGTCAGCTCAACACATCCTCTCCCCGGTACTGCAGGAAGAGCACTGCACCACCCAGCCCCCCGCCCCTCAGCCACGGTGGGTGCGCCTGAAACCCTCTGGAAGCAGGCTGCAAAGGGTTAATTCTTAGAGAGAACACCGCTTCACCACCACCCAGCCGACGGCGAGCGTCCGAGGGGAAGGCTGAACAAAGCTGTGATGGAAAAGCAATTTAAAAATGTTTTTAAAGGAGGCGAATGAGGAGCCCTGTTTAAAACAAAGACCCTGGAGGAGCGCGTGAACGGGATGGCGTGAGAAACGAGTTCAGGGGCGACACTGAAGACCGTGATCCACCAGCAAAACCCTCCCCGGCTGCTCTGGGCTGGGACTGTTACTACAAATAGGTCATCTCTGAACATGGGCGGTGGAGGCCTTCCAAACCCAACCACGAATCCTAACCCGGCACAATCAAAATCCACATCACAGAACACGAGGAGATTAAAAAACACCCCCCCTTCCTCTTCTGAGCCAGGTATTCTAAATATTTCACGGGGAAAGGGGGAACTCTGGTTACATAACTGCCCTGCACGGGGCTGCAGCGCTGCCAGCCTCCGCTGCGAGAACCAGACACGCTGCAGGTCTGCGAACCAGCAAGGAAGGCAGCAGCCAGCGCACCCCCTCTCCCACAGAGGGGTTTGAGCCTCCGTTAAGGGAGCTGGATCCTTTTAAAACCCACCTCCCGCAGCCAGATGCAGCCGAGTAACCAGCTTTCACGCCACAGGGCCGTGCCGACACGCGGGAGGGAAACCACAGGAAGAAAACCTGCGCGTCCAAAGCGACGCTGAGGTTCGGTGGGGACAAGGCAACCTCTGCACAGTTCCAAATCCTTTCTAAAAATCATTCCAATAGTTGATTCAGCAGATCCATTCCTACCAGCAGCGGTTCTTGAATTTCAGCAGAAAATCCTCCATAAGCCTATTTTCAGCCCAAATACATCCGTTCCTTCTTACCAACTACTCGCTGGCTACCTCCCTGCAACACAAACTCCCGGTTCACGTTCCCAACCCGCTTCCGTCCCCATCAGCTTCCCGCAGAACACAGCTAAGAAGGAACAGCAGAGGACAAGAACTACACGCCGCAAGACCAAATTCGACAGCGCGGACTTTCGCTACAGGAATTTACTTTCACTTCCCTCAACAAAACGGATGGCACTTGGCATCCGTGAGGTAACGGTACGCCACGACCGGGGAGTAGAGCCGGCGAGGATCTCCAGCCGCAAACCCCATCCCCGACGCCGTACCGCGCCAAACCGATCGCGAGCGACCCGAGAGTTTTAACTCGCGTCTCGAAACACGGGACGACCCAAGCCGAGCTGTTCGCATCCGCGCCGCGCCGGCGGTCAGCCGGCCGGTCCGTTATTCCCGAGACACCCGCCGTGAAGGCGCACGTAGCCTGGCTGCTGGCACCAGTAACGGCGGCGGCGTCTGCACTCCAGCCCCCCAGCCGCTGGTCCAACTGTTAAATTTCTCAACTGACCGCCCACCCCCAGCTTTCCAGCGCTTTCTTTTCAGGCACCTACTAAAGAACTACTTCGCTGTTATTTTGGAGATTTTTCTACACAGTTTCACTTGAAAAAAAACGGGTTTTATCATCACCCAACAACAATACTTCAACCCAAAGACCCCGATGCTTTCGGACGGTTCTGCTCCACACGTGTCTAGGCTACAGAGTTTCAGCGTGAGCTGTAATTTGTTGCTTTTCTCCCAGCTGCAGTTTAACATCCTCCCTAAAAGCCAGGATTTCCAGCGGAGGTCACGCCGATCGCTATTTTCGGTACAGCCCAGGTGAAAGCGCGCTTCTCCCCTCTCCTTACCGGCGCCGCTCTTGGGCGTTCAGTGCGGCCTGCGCTCCCCTGAGCGAAGACTTTAACCGAAGCAACAGGTACTCAACCAGCCACGTGCCCACTCCCCCGAGGAAGTTCTCGCCAAAGCTCGCGCTGCTCCTACGATCACGCCTCAGGACGGAACGCCGGCCCCGCAGGTCTCTTCAGCGCAGCAGCAGAAGCTGGTTCTGAGCGGTTTCGAAGCCCTAAGGAGGGTTCGTTCCGCAGCTCAGCGCTACCCCATGAACGCCCCAAAAAGGACTACGGCGCCCGCAAAGCCCTCGCGGGGCTCCGTCTTCGGAGCGACGCTACGAGCGTTGGTAAGCGCGTTACTGGCGGGGCCGCCGTGCTGGCCTCCGCGCGGAACGGGGCTTTGGGTGCCGCCGCTTCGGCGGAGGAAGGTGACGGCAGGCCGCGTGGGTCCAGAGCGGGCACGCCGCCTCAGACGGCGCGTCCTTGCCTCCCAGGACGCGCGTTTTGGGCTGTAAGCACCGAGAACCGCTTCGGGAGCGCCGTGCCAGCCAACGCCGGCAGCGCGACGGTCGCGCTGGTTCCGGCGCAGCGTTACGGTACCAGAACGCTTCTCCCAAGAGGCCGTTCCCGGAGGCTGCCGCTTCCGAAAGCGCCCCACGCCGCGGGCCGTCGCGCGAGGGCCTCGGAAGCATTCCGCTCCCAAGGAACGCTCCGGCTCCGGCCGCCCGCGCTGCAGGGCCCGTCCCCATGTCCCAGGGGGCCCGAACTTCAACCCTCAGCTCGCGCTCCTCCGCACCGACCAACACGCGACTCGGGCTCTGGCGACGGTGCCAACCGGGGGGCAACCGGCCTTTTGGCTCCAGCTGCGGCGCGGCCGCGGCACTTGTTCAGAGCCGGCTGGGTCAGCGCTGAGAAGAGAAACTCGGCGGCGGTCGGAGGCCCCGGGGACCGCGCGAGGCCCCGGACACTCCCCGCCAGCCGCTCCCCAGCGGCCACGCCGCGCTCCCCCGCCCAGGCGGCCGGACCCCGGGCGAGCGCTGCAGCCGCAGCCGCTCCCGCGGCCGCCCCGGGAGGGCCCGGGGGCTGCGGCCCGGCGATCGCCACCGCCCGCCGGCGGGGCTGCCCGGGGTCAGCGGGAGAGCGCCGCCGGCAGCCGACACCGCGAGCCCCGGCCCCCCCGACCTCCTCCCCGACCCCCGAGGGAGGGAAAGGGCCCCGCCGGCGGGAGGTGCCGGGACTGACCGTCAGTTGCAGGGAGCCCAGCTTCCTCTCGGGGCCCGGTCGCCGTCCCCGGAGGGGCAGGGCCGGGGCCCGGCTGCCGCCCCTCAGCCCCGGGCCTCCCGCCCGCCGCCCCCCTACCTTTCCGCCTGAAGAAGGACATGGTGCCGGGGAGGGGGCGAGGCGGCCGCTGGGGAGGGAGGGGGCGAGGGCAGCGAGCTGAGCTCCCTATGAATGAGCCTCCTTCCTCCGCCCGCCGCCTCCTCTCCCTCCGCCTCTTCCTCCCGCGGAGGCGCCGGCGGCCGCCATGTTGTCAACAACCGCCCCGCTCCCTCTTCCGGGCAGCCGGCGGCGCGCAGAGCACGACGGGATGCGGCCGCTGCCCCTGCCGCACTCAACATGGCCGCCCCGACGTCGGCCAGGCCGGCCAACCCGCGCGCCGTCGCGGCCATCTTGGAAGAGGGCAAAAAGCTCACGGGGGCGCCCAGCGGGGGGCGCGGCCCTTTGGTGTGGGCTGGGGGCGCCGGGCGGAGCGAGACGCGGTCTGGGGTGAGGGCAGGAGGGCCTCGAGGCGGTGTGTTGGGGACGCTGCGGCCATTTGGTCCCGTCCCGTGGGTGAAGGGTGACGGTGAGCGAGGGGCAGGAGGGAGAGGCGTGGCAGGACCGGCGAGAGCGAGGTGCCAGCCTCTGGGGCGTGGGCCCAAACCGACCCCTTCACCACAGGGGGAGTCGTGAGGAGACCCCGCATCCGTCCGACACCGGCGTGGGGCCGCTGCGGGCCCGCTGGAGGCTTCCCCAGGCGGCGGGTCTCCGTCCAAGCCAGCCCTGGTCCCTACAGGCAAAAGGCCCTCGCTCCGCGCACGCGGTGCGCGATGGTGCCGGCGGTGGTTCGCGCGGCGGCGCTTCCCGCTGCTCGGTCGCTCCTGGGCCAGCCGGCCGGTCATCGGTGCCGTGTAACCAGAAGGCCCTGCCGCGCGGCGTGGCCGGGCAGGGTGCGGGGACGCGGCCCGGGGGCTGGGAAGCAGAACGTCTGATCGGCCAGTTCCGGCTGCGCCCCGAACCCTGCCACAAGAATCCTCGTAATTATCCTCCCGAGGCAGATCTTGGCTTTTCTCGGCCCCGAAGGACGTCTGTAGTTCCAGCGCGTGGCTCAGGCCGGTGTCGGAAGAGCAGCGCGTGACGCGACCGCTTCGGGAACGCTTCGTAAGGATTACGACGATCAACTCTGGTTGATGGGTGCGGCAGCGGAGGCGCAGCGCCAGCGAGCAGCCTTCCCAAACCCGCGCCGCTGCGCCTCGCCTGTGCAGCAAGCCCTGTGGCCTCCGGAACGGCCACGGGCGCTGGAGGCCCGGCAAGCGCAGCGAGGGGGAGCACGGACGAAACGCAAACCGCCTCCGCTGTCCTGTGGGCTTCGGCACTCCACAGCACGCGCAGGAATTGGCCTTCCAGGCGCGTAACCCCCAGCCCAATTCCGCTTCAAGCTCCTTTGTGCCATGACGGTTCTGGGCTTGATCCCAAGGAGCTTGTCCCGTGGGGCCCAGTGGGCAGGACGCCGCGACGGTCCCCAAACAGCCCCCGCAGGAGGCAGCTGCAGGTCCTCCTTCTGCGTCACCCTTCTGCCACGGAACAGTCCTGCCGGCGGGGCTGAGCCACGAGGAAACGATGTAATGAATAACCACCACGTGGATTTCTGCAGCGTCTTTCATCCAAGTGTTCCAAAGCTCATTACAAACACTCATTAAGACTCGTAAATTGTAAATTGCGTAAGAGGTACGTGGGGATCTCTTCAGGGCGGGGATGAAGTCATCCCTTGGGCAGGATGCTGCGGCGGATCGGCACCTTGCAGCATCCGCATCTTCCCTTTCGGTACCATCTTGGTTAACTGCTGCTCTTTGATACATTTCTGTACACGTGCCCAGAGGCTGGTTTGGGGCTAATGGAGTTACTGTAGGTGGGGTTTTTGCATGATGAACCGAATTCCTTAACTGGCACATAACCTGCGAGGCTGCTAATAGCCTGAAGTATTCGAAAGGTGAGCAAAGGTGAAAGAATGGGATAAATCACTCAGGGAACACTCAGCATCTTCCGTCGACTGAGTCTGCACCCAGTCCTTTTCCAACATGCGTCCCAACTGGCGGCGCAGAGAGCCCGAACGCAACCAGCCCCGTCCTCCAGCAGCCGGCGCGCAGATTTCCCTTCGTTTCCACGGGGCGCTGCGGCTGAAAGGCCTGGGGCTGCAGAGCGAGCTGTGGGTTCCACTGTATACGCTGGGGTTGGAGCAGGGGGCGATGTGTGGCGGAGTCCTGCGCCGCCAGGCTGCCTGAGCTGCAGCCGGTGGTAAAATTTCCACGCAAGTCTGTATTCTGGACCCTCTTTCTGACCGTGACACTGATCGGTTTTGTTACCGCCAAGCCCATGGGCCCCGGCTGATGCCGCTCCTCTCTCTGAGCGGTGGCAGAAGCAATGTTAGAAAAGAGGTTTGTTTATGCATATGGGCTTCGACCAGAGCGGACCCTCTCACGCTGGGACACGCGGCCCCCTGAGACGGCCCTACCAGCTGCAAGGCGACAGTTGGTGCCACCAATAAGGCGAGGCTGTCGGAAACCCGGCCAGCTGGCAACGGGATTTTGGGATGGTAAAGCTGTAGGCATCCCCCCTCACACTGCATGAAGAAAACCTTTCATGTTGCAATTAATTTCCAAGCGGCAGCTCCTTTTCCAAAATCGTCACCCAGCTTGTCAGAGTCTTTGGGATAATTCAATTATCTTTGCAGCGGGGTTTAGATAATTGACGAACCCTCAAGCTACAAGTATGTTTGGCATGAATGACGCTTCCCGGACTGAAATTTTCTCCCCCTTTGGGGAACGTGCGGAAGGGCTGAAGCTCCAATCCGCAGTTAGTCACTCAGCCTTGGACCCTGGAGATCTGGCCTGGAAGCAGGAGTAACGTTGTGGAGTTTTTAACAGAAAGCGACAGTCTAATTAACTGAGCAGTAGGTTGAAATACGACTTCGGGACATAGGTTGGCCAACATCAGAGAAGCTGGGGAACACCTCCCTGAATTAAAATATGCACGGGGAAGTGCCTCACTGTCTGGTGATTTTTCCCTCTCCATAGCTAGAAAAACAAACAAACTTTAATATTTGCAAAGGTCTAAATGGGATGCTCTTGTTTGGAGAGAATTAATAAAGCAGAACAAGGCTTTGTTCATAGCTTGGCGTCTTTGAGTCAGCTAATTAATCACAGGGAACTGCTCTGCTCAATTACAGCATCCAGAGAAACACCGATGGAACAAACCATGTTACAGGCCGTTGCCATTTCTCACGTCTTTGGGACAGTCTGTTCATTTATTTAGGTCTATTTACATGATGCTGGGATTCTCTCTCTTACAGAGACCTCTCGCTGCTTTAGGAACACGAATAATAAGAGCTGCGTGATACGGGCTCCAGCAGCCCAGACCTTACTCTGGAATCGATAGTAACGACCAAAATACGTAAGGAGTCAAAGATGCCTTTGTACAGGAACACACTGCAAGCTTGAAAATCAGAGAGTCTAAACATTTCCGTTGGCATTGTTAAAAAATTACAGAATATTGTATCAAACAAATAATCAGACATCTTAGATGAGCTTGCAAAATCAGCAGGACAAAGACTAACCACCAAGAATTCAAGACTCAGCGGTGGGGGACAGTGGGAAAGGTGCAGCACAGAGACACAATGGTGCGCAGCAGGGTGCTGGGGAGGCTGTAAAACTGGGGCGATGGAACCGACACCGGTACCGTAGGGCTGCCACTGCAGCAGCTCCACTCGGAGACTTGTTTTTGTCTCCTTTTTTTAAAACGAGAGCGCAGGTGGCTGCGTGCACACGTACAGCTCATTGCAAAGTTGGACGGGGCTGAGCTCAGCCCGTTAGCCTCAATGGGAGCGGGAGGGTTCATACTGGCTCCGCAGCTGTGCTGAGGGTTTCAAAGACGGGAATTCTCCCACGTCCCAGCAAAAAATGAACCGATTTTATTAAAAGATTCCAATCCCTCCTTGCCTCCTTCCACTGAACACATGCCAAAGGAGGAAGGCCTGTTCCTCCGTCCCAACTGGCTGGGCAGAAGGGGCGAGGGGTTTCAGGCTCTCAGTGGGTGAGTGAGTGGCTTAAAACCCAAACCTTGATGTGTAATACAGAATAAAATGGGGAAAACCCCCAGAAAAGCAGCGTCGGTGACCTGCTGCTGAAGAGCTGCGGTGCAGCTGGGCCCTGGGGAAGGAGCACTGAGCAGGAGCATAGACATGGGAAACAGAAAAGCCCTCACACCAGCTTCGGCAGCTTTGCCCCAGCCCTGACCCTGCTGAAGCTGTTCCTCAGGGGGACGAAGCCTTTTCTGCAGGGCTTTTGTGCCACGCTGGGATTGTTCTGATTTGCTGAAAACGAACCGGGTCGTTCCTACCCGCTGTCTGTCCAGGTGGTCCTGCCAGCACTGCGTGGGACTCACCTCGGGCACCTGTTCTCCAATTCACAGTGTTTTCCCCAAATTCTTAGCCCTTTATGGTGTCATAAATACTTGAATAAAACCAAGTTTTAAACCAATCTAGTTTTAAACCGTTTTTTTCTGTGTTTCTCCATTTATGCTATTTTCACTGTTGTTTTCCTAAATGCCCCAGAGTGTGAGCAAGCCAGGGCACGGCATCTCTACAAACCAGCGCTACGGGGAGAGGACAAGGCTGAGGGTGATTTTTGTTCCTTCCAAACTTTGCTGGAAGTCACAGGTCAAGCAGCATACACGACACTTCTACATGCAAGAAAAAGACACCCCTCCCGAAGCTCAAACTGCCCTCAGACATAACCGCAGCATTTCAGCCCGCACTTTTTATCCCTGAATTCAGCTGTGAAGTGCCAATTACTTACCCATCACTTGCCTCCTCTTCGGGCAGCCTCCGGGAGCTCAGCACCCCAACGCCCAGCAGTTTGGGCTCACACCAGGAGAGGGTGCCAAGCCCCCGGCTTCTGCGCTACCAACCTGCTGGATTTCAGCAGGGAAGGCTCGCTCTGGCAGCCCCTGAGCCGCCCGTCTGGGATTAAAACACCAACAACGCACCCGGAGCTGGAGGAAAAGCTCTTTTTTTAACCCAAGAGCTGCCCAACGCCTTTAGCTCTGTTACAGCGTGTCGGCCGTGAGTGCCTGAGACCCGCCTGGGGACATCAGAGCGGGATAAATAGATATTTCCCGCTGTATTTAACGAGGAGCTGGCTCGCTCGGCTGGCGGACGTGGGTACCGCCGGGCTTGCGGAGACCGAGCAAACCCCGCACGATCCGCGGGGCGCGAGCATGAGATTCCAATTCAGGCTGCAAAGCGACTGGGGGGTGAGCGGGAATCAAACCTGGCTGATCCATGAAGTTCCAGAGCGACTGTTACGAAAATTCACCTGCACGGGGGGGGTGGTGTCGGAGCTTTTATGCCTAAAGTAAACCCGAATTCCCGGGCAGCCGGCTCCCCGCTCCGCCTCTTGGGGAAAACCTACGGGATTGAAGGATAAAATTGGTATTGGTCCAGCGAGCAGACCTCGAGTAAGAAATCCGCCCGAGAGGGGCCGCGGACCCCGGCGCACCTCCCAGGCTTTTTGAAATTCCCCCCACGGTGCCACCCGGGCTGCGAGAATTTCCCCGCAGCCCCCACGCGTGTCCCTGGCCGGGCGGGCTGCAGCCGCGGAGCCGCAGCATCGCGGCGCGCGGGCGGCGGGGCGATAGTAAGGATCGCGGCAGGAGTAACACCACTCTTTAGGGGCCGCTCCGCAGCCCGGGCCGGGCAGGGAAAACGGCGCAGAAGATCCCCAAACGTGTGCGCAGGTGAGGGGGGCCCCGCTCCCCCCGCGCCGGGAGCCCTCCCGACACCCGCCCGCCGCCGGTGTCGCAACCGCGCCCGGCCTCAGCCGCGCCCCGCGGGGCGGGCGGGGTGGGGGGAGGCGGCGCGCAGGCGGCGCGCAGGCAGCGCGCAGGGTGCGCGGGGAGCGCTGCCGGCCCCGCGCCCGGCCCCGCCGGCCGCCCCGCGCCGCGGCGGCTGCGCGGCCGCGCTGCGGCGCCGCCGATGCTGTCGGTGGCGGGCGCGGGGGCGGCGCGGGGCGCGGGCTCCCTGCCCCGCCGGCGCACCATGTGCAGCGGCGTCGGCTGCTTCTGGGCGCTGCTCTCCGCCGGCCTCCTGGCCGCCTGCGCCGCCGCCTTCCTCTCCCCGGCCTGGCTGCTGCCGCCCGGCCGCGCCGCCGCCGGCTTCGGCTTGTTCTGGCGCTGCGCCGGGCCGCCCCGCGGCTGCCACGGCTCCGCCGGCCCCGGCGGCTTCGGAGACATCCCCTCTGGATCCTGGCAGGTGAGCCCCTCCCCACCGCGGCACCCTCCTCCGCTTACCGCGGGCTCCCCGGCGTCCCCTCGACACGTCCCAAGCTCCCCGGCATCCCCCGTCACCTCCCCCCAGCCCCCCAGCCCTTCCCTGGGCTCCCCCACGTCCCTTCATCACCACCCCAGCATCCCCCCGGGCTATCTGGCACCTTCCTTCCCCCATCATCCCTCCCACATCCCCCCAGACCTGTCCCAGGCTTTCCGGTATCTCTCTGTCCTCCTTGCCTCCCTGAGGTCCCCCTGTCATCACCCCAGCATGCCCCGTTCTGATCCAGGTCCTCAGCATCCCCTCATCCTGTCCTTCACACCTGCCCCAGCATCCCTGCCCTGAGCATCCTGGGCATCCCCTGCATCCCCCATGCTGCCCCCGAGCATCCTCAGCATCCCCCCATGCTGCTCTCAAGCATCCCTTTCATCCCCTGCACCCCCCATGTCCTGCCCTTCAGCACCCCTCGGGTGTCCCACGGTCCCTGTGGGGCCACATCCCTCCTTGGGATGCTCAGCCACCCTTGGGGTCTGTACGGAGACCTCCCGGCAGCCTTCGTGCCGGTCAGTGCAGCCTGAGCGTGGCTGTGGTGCATGTCCTGGCCATGGCCCCGGCAGTGCCGCAGGTCTGAGCCGGCCACTGTGCCTCGCCAGACCTCGAAGCCCAACCACCTGCCCCAGCGAGCTCCTGCGTGGGTGTGCGGGAGGGAGTGGGGGAGAGGTTTGCTGCTCCCCAGTGGGGCGTTGAGCATCGCTCACCAGCTGAGTTGTGGGGGAGCAGAGAGGTGGCTGCAGGTGCAGGCGGATCCAGAAACCAAGCCCAGGCGTGGGGGGGCCGTTCCCCTGCCTGGCCAGCCTGGGGCGATGCCCTTGCCAGGTTTTGGGAGGAAGGAGGCTGAGGCCTCCCCTGCTTGCCCCGTGGGGCCTGGGGTTGCTGCAGTGTCCTGGTGTGACAACAGGGTGGGCTCCCACTGGGTGTGCATGGGGTCCACACAAAGCCTGGCCCTGGTGCCCTGGCACCCAGCCACCTGCTTGCCCCTCTCCCTCTCCCTCTCCCTCTCCCTCTCCCTCTCCCTCTCCCTTTATTCTAGGCTGCTTACCCTGGGGTTGTGAGTGTCATTTCACTACCACTGCTCAGAACACTTGAGCTTTGATTTGCGCCGGGTCGCTACGTTGCAGAAATCCCAATACGAGGGCTAAATCCCCGAGAGGTCGTGGCTGTGCCCGGCACAACGGGTGTCAGTGGGTGGGTTTCTCAGCCTGCTGTGAAGCTGCGCTGTTATCTCTCCCAGGACGCCAGGTCTGTTGCGACTGCTTAAATCCCATCATGGTCCTTAAAACTGTCATTAAAGACAAATACTGTGAATTGCAAAGAAAAGAACCGGCTGCATAAAATCCTTCCCATTTATATAAAAATGTGCAAAAATGCTGTCGTTTCCATACGCTGGCCTTTGTTCAGATGTTTTTGCAGACGTAATCCAGATAAACACTTCCAAGTAATAACAAACTTTAAAGATAAGAACGAAGCTCAGCAGTGACTCATTTGAACAAGCTTCAGCTACACACAGCCTCAGCCTTCCAATAGCCCCTGAAAAGGCTTTAGATCCAGCATGTAACAGAAAGCAAAGCCTCTGAGCTCCTGAGCTCGGGCTGTGCTAGGGATGAGTAATGCCACGGTACCGAGTGGAGTTTGCAGGGGATTTTGGTGACACATCCTTGTCACCTTTATTAATGCCACCCAAAGAATTCATGAACAACCAACAGCGCAGCCTCTTTCAGGGGAAAGTGCTCCCCTACCAGCTCTCTGCCATGAGGAGGATGGGAATACCTGTTGTGATGGTTATTTGACGGGGTGGCATGTAATAAAATATCCCTGGCAGCTTTGCTAAGGCAGGCAACAGCTTTGGCTTCCGTGCATGGGCAGCCCTCCGAACCCGCACGCCTCTGTGCTCAGCACGGGGGGAGCTGCATGCTGTGAGCCCCGTCCACAAGTTCAAGCAGGAGATTCTCCGCTATGGAGAGAAACTGTGGTTCTTTTTGTTTTGCTTTCAGAACTTGTGACGTTCTTTTCTCATCTTGTGGGCAGCAGCATCTTTAAATGAAAGCCGAGAGCCTAACGGGGACAGGAGTCTGAAAACAGCCACGGGCTTTCTGCTGGAGGGGTGGCGGGTGGTGAGAAGGGTGTGAAGTTGGGGCTGGGGGGGCAAAGGAAGCAAAAGCTGGCATGGGGCTCGGGAGCGCTTCTGTCGTGAACCTGGTGGCGCATCTGGGGAGAATGCTGAGAGCATACTTGAGGATGCTGAGAGCACATCTGGGGAGGATGCTGACGGCACATCTGGGGAGGATGCTGATGGCATACCTGGGGAGGATGCCCACCTGCAGCGCACACAGGGTGGGAGCAGCCCACAGCTGAGATGTCCATCCCTGGAAGGTGGCTCTTTTTGTTTCCTGAACTTTGCCGGCTTGCCGCTTCAAATGTTTCCCTGTTCAAATGTGCTGATCTGATGAAGGGGTGGGGGAGCATTCAGCCCTGCAAATGATTGTTAATGCCAGTTGTGTGTTTGCACTTGGGGGATTATGTTAATCATGCTACAAATGATGCTTTGAATCATGTCTAGAGGTTAATTAACATGCCTTTCTTCTCTTAAGAGGGCCTTCATGTCTCCTAGAGTTGCTGGCTTTTTTCTGCTTCCTTTCATAATTACTTTGTAGCTCTCTAATATCATGGGTACCTTTAATTTAACCCTGTCAGTGCTCAGACTGATGGGGCTTTGCACGGTGCTCAGCATCACGGTGGTGATTTGATGGGGTGGAATATAATAAAATACCCCTAGTGCCTGGAGATGATGTGGCCAGGCTGTCTTGTGCAGGCCAAGAAGTTACAGGAGCTGATGGAAACTGGAGAGGGTCTGGCCGGAGCCAGGTGGGGAGAGAGGATGGTGGTGGGGATATTGCGCAGGGGCCACAGCCAATTTATGAGCAGGGCCCTGACATGGACAGTTAATGGAAAGGAGGATCCGTTTTGGGAGGACTTGGAGCTGTGAGGGCTGGAGAGGGGCATCCCAAGGGGTGCAGGCGCCGTGGGGAGAAGGGATTGCTCTTGGGAGGCCAACTGGTAGAGCTGGGAAAAAACGGGAGAGCTTTTGAGCTCTGAGCTCCTTCACTACATCTCACTATTTTTTTTTTTTGATGCCAGATCGCTGTGTGCATGCAAAATAGTGCTTTATCCTGAGCTAATTTATCTTCTCTTGCAGTGGGAGCATTTGGCTCCTGGGTTCCTGTCTCAGTGCTGCACTTCGGAAGCCAGTGCTGCTTCATTTCAAATTTCTATTTTTATTTTTCCACATAGTCTCCAATTATTTTCAGGCTTTGCCAAGCATGTAATCTAAAATAACAAAGAAGCTGATCAGCCCATGGTATTCAGGTTAAAAGCACATGGACCGCTTGCCTATGAAGACAGTGATGCCTGGCTGGAGCAGAGCACAAAATAACCCACTCAGGACAGGGGGGAAGGCTTTGCACGGCCCCAGGAGTTTCCTGGGTGGGTCTTTCCTGGATTTTCACCCAGGAATCTTGAGGAGATTCAGCAAGGCTTAGTGAAAATGCACAGTAAACCTGCTTTAACCTTCATTGCCAGTTTCTTGCCGCTGTCAGTTCAGCACTGGGTTCCCGATGTGATCTGAGGTTTGCTCACTGGGATCAGAGTTGTGGAGCTATGAGCAGCATCATTCCCAGTGAAAAATCATGTGGGGTGCTCAGGGAGGTGGGAGGATACTCGGAAAATCTGTCACTCCTCTTCTAGCACAGGCTCTGGCACAAGGAAGAGCTGAGCGTTTTGGGAGCTCCCAGCTTGTGACATAACCCAGGCAGGGAGCCACGTGCAAGACGGGCTCGTGGGCAGAGTCTGTGCTACCCCTGGGGGCCGTGTATCAGGCCAGCGTGTTAATTTGGGATTATCGGGAAATCAGCTGTTATCTCCTTATCCTAAGAACTTCCCAGGAGAGCAGATCCTTCCCAGCTCACTCTGCCTACCAGTCAGTTTGATTTTTAATTGCATTTACACAACCTTGGCAAGAGGTGTAAGTGCTCAGCAATTCTTGAAATCACTGTCTTCCTCTTTATGCAGATGAGCTTGCAGTAGACTTTATCTCCTTTCATTAGCCACCCAGAGTTTTCTGACCTACATTAACACAACAGAAAATACCCGGTGTTGGGGAAACCTGTAATTTCAGGATCTGGCCCCGTGCTTTGATGCCTGAATAGCAAACCATCACCAGGGCTCACTGACCAGTGAACTGCTCACCACTAAACTGGGCTGAAATGGGTGCTGAGACAGGACCGGCTTATGGGTGGGCCATGGAAGGTCAAGTTAATTGAAAATACAGACAGGCTGCTCCTGGGATTATTTCTATCATCAACCCGTCTCTCAGTGGGAAACGGAAGCTGCTTTGCTTAAACGAAGGCGCAGAGCAGTGGGTATTAGCTGCGGCATTGCTGCTTGAGCTGTGGAGCCAGGGGCTGGGCAGCAGCCAAGGCTTAGCTGAGACGTGGCCACTCATGACAGCAGTGGCCGCTTCACACTGGGTCACTTGCCCACAGACCGGCCAGACAAACAGGGAGTCCTGAACCCTGCGCCTTGGGAAGGGCATTGCCTGCACCCGTCAGAGACATTGTGGGCTGAACGTTGTATTTCCCATTTGTAGGGCCCAAAGCAGAGTCTGGCTCAGGGGTTTTCATGGTGGGACATTCCCTCCATCCTCCTGAGGCTGAAAGTCCCACTCCCTTCAGGCTCTTCTCCACTGGCTTTGTAAGGAAAAGCCAGATGGGAGAGCTTTGTGACCTGTGGGGTGTTCCCCAGCTGAGGACGATGAGCTCAGCTTTGCCGCCAGCGCTGGGAAAGGGCTTATCCCAAGGAAGGATAAGAGAGTGCGGGTAAAGAAGGTCTGATCTGGTACCCAGCGACAGCGCACTGCTTGCTGCCTAATTAAAATTTCATTAAGTTGGTTCGCATCCCTTGATGGAGGTCACAGGCACACCATTGATGTGCTAATGTCTTACTTTTCCCCATTTTTTTCTCTTTCACCACTATCCATCATCCTCTTAGATAAAGCAGTGCCATTAGGAACCGCTTTCCAGCGTCCCCAGATGCAATGGCTCTGGAAGAAAGACAGCCGTAATTCATCAGACATATTATCTGTCTCTTATTTTCTCCCTAATTAAAAAAATGCCTTTTTTTTTTTTTTAATCAGTTTGGGCATTAACCCTTCCGGTGTTTGTGTGGAATACCCTGATTAGCTTGGAAGTGGGAACGTTACCTGAAGGCCAGGACTGGCTGAGCTGTGTCTGAGGGGGGGCATTGCTGAATTTTGTGCATGAGCAGCTAAACCCGGGCTGGGGAGAAACACCCCCTGTGCGTGCTGTGGCATGGGCAGGTCCTCATCAACCAAATCCTTCATTTGAAGGGGAAGAAACGAGGACTGGAGCCTCATTGCCTCCTCTGCATCCCTACGTCCCAGTCCAAAACACGCTAACTCAGGGGTGAGACATCAGTCACCTCGCCAGCAGCGTCAGGCTTGGGGCTCTGCGTTACTGCCGGGCTGGTTTTGGGAGGTTGGACCTGCTCCCACCATTCCCATCGGATAACACCGGGCACTTCCCAGCGCTCCTGGGCAGGGGATAGCATCTGCATGGGAGCAGGATGGAGAGGGAAGATCAAATAGGAAGGAGAACGTTCTCAGATGGTGCTGAAAGGAAGGTAATTGCTGGGGAGGAGAAGACGAGGACATGTGGGATCCTCTTCCTGGCCGTTGCTTTAATGCCGACCAGATGGCGGGTGTTTGTTTCTGTGACTTGTGTGGGGGAAATACAAACAAGCTGCGAGGCTTGATCCACTCCACACACACACACGCAACGTCTCCTGCAGAGGCAGGCGCCTCTCTGTTGTGTCCAGGTGGGTATTCCTGGGTTTTACCACAATCCCTTGCACCTTTGCCCAAGGACAAGGCACTGCTGTTTCGGGTGCAGGGCAGTCTCGCCCAGCATGGCGTGGATGACAGCAGGGGTTTTAGGGTTCAGTGCACAACTCACGGGAAGCTTTGGGAGGAGTGAAGGATCTCATGGCTGCGTGGTGCTGGTGTCAGCTTCTGGTGAGGGACCCCATTGGGTGCTGGGGTGGAAAGGAGGCAGATTTGCTGCTCCAGTGCCACTGTTGCCCTGCAGATAAATACCTGTCTGAGAATTTGCACTGATCCTTCCCAGCCCTCTTTATTTGCCCTCCAACAGGCAGTGGCAACCACTTCTACCCAGGAGCCTGGCCAGGGGCATCTCAAGCCACACAGCAGAGCCAGACCCAACTGCCAACATCTGCATTTTCTTCCTGGCATCAGCCCCTGGTGTTGCCAGCGCTGCTGTAAATCCCAAACTCCAGGTCCTCACTCAGCACCTTTGTCCAGCGCCCATTTATTTTAACAGTGTTAAAAACACTGGTGTCTGTTTGGTTTCTGCCTCCCCAGGTACAGAACTGTCCAGTTTAACCCCAAAACATCTTCCCTGAATGATTATTTAATCACATAGAGCTCTGATGGGAATGGATCACATGTAAAAAAAGAAAATGGTTTGATGAATTTTGCCCCCTCTTCTCTTACTGTTGCTTTTACAGCCAGTTTTTGCCCAGCTTACTCGAAGTTTCTCAGACCTTTTCTGCCTCAACAGACACCCCAGAAAGCCAGACACGCTGTGACCTGCACCCTCTCTCAGCCCGTGGCTTTATTTCCTACTTGTTTAGGGTATTTATTTTTGTCCCCATTTGCAAAGATGCTTAAGCATTTGGGCAGGGCTTAATAGACTAATGTGCGTCGTGATGTGACCCAGCACACAGGACGTGATGGCAGGAGCTTTGCCAAGTTGGTTTATCTCCACCAAGCCAAACACCAGGTACCGTTTCTCAGCAGTAACTTATTGGACTGGATTTTTTTTTCCATTGCCTTTTTAATTTTAAACTGTGAAGATCACGGATGCTGGTTTCAAAAGATGGGTTAATGGCTTTTTCAATTTTCATCAGGGATATTAAGTGGTTTTTCCCAGGATGGTCATTGTGTGACATTTTAATTCTGATTTTTTTTGGTGAATGAAACAGCATCTTCAGCAGATTGATTGCTTAGCGAATGGCATAGCCATGGCGCGTGTCAGACCTGTAAAATATTAAAATAATGGGGTAGGAGATTGTTGTTAATCGGAATTTATTATGCTACATAAAGGCATATTTACAGTCCCACCAGGGGACTATTAATTTGTTTGGGGATAAACAATTAATCTCCCTGGGAGTGGGAGCAGAAAACCTGACACGGTTTTATGTCTTTTCCCAGCGCGGTGGAGGCAGGATAGCTCACAGCCCAGGGGCTGCCGGGCTCCCGTGGTGTGGGTGTGGGTCTGTGACGCCTGGGGAGATGCAGCCCACCGGGCTGCGAGGTCCCGCTTCTCCCTGGCTGGTTTTGCAGTGGGAGCTGTGCTCTCTGCTGTGATGAATGGGCTTTCTCCTGCCCCCGCCTGAGCTGGGCTCGCACACGCAGGCTGATGCATCCCGTTTGTTTCCCCCTCCCCGCATCTATTTTTGGGTTTCAGCCTGTGCATCCTGTTTCCTGCATCCTCTCCTTTCCGCCTAAGATGCAACAGGCACAAACAGGGAGGAGAGGGAGGTGCTGTGCAGTTGGAAGGAGAGGGTTTTAGCTGCTACTGTTTGGTACCTTTGCTCCGTGGACTTCTTCACACTTAAGCCTTACTGTTTTTCGTCAGAAGTGGCCGTCTGATCTGCAGGTGCGACTCCAGTACAGGGCAGGAGCACTTGGGACAATTCCCAGCCAAAGCCCTGGAAAGGTTACGACATAAGGAAAGTTTCTGGGTTACAAGAGCACATTTGGTGTTTTGGCAGGTCATGCCAATGTGTTAGGGAAGGAAGTTCTCACCTCCTGTTCAAGCAGCTCAGGCCGTGGCGCACCAGCATAATGTAGGTGCCAAAGACCACCGGCTTGCAGCGGGGTCTCCTATGAGCTGTCCTGAAGTGCCCCGTGCCTTCCCTGTTTTGGGGCCGCTCTGCCCCTGCTGTCCCTTGTGCCCCACAGCAAAACCACAGCTGCATTACCCCTTCTGCCCGCAGACCTCAGTCCTAAGGCCTGGGTGAATTTGGTCATTTTTTGGCCACCACCATCCCCATCAGGGTGCTGCCAGCCCCAGGACCCTGCAGTCTTGCTGCTGCCTGTGAGAACCCTGATGGCAGGACCTTGAACCAGAGCCAGTTCTTCTTCCAGTGTAACACACCCACACCCATCCTGTTTGTGCCTTTTTTCTTGGCTGTGTGTCCTGGAAAACATCTTTGCACCTTTCTGCAGGGATTAGCAGTCTGAGCGGCTCGGAGGCTGTTTCCAGCAGGGGCTGAGAGTTTTTAGGGGATTTGCACTACCATAATTAAGAAGAACCTAGATCATTAAAAATAATACGCTTCACACAAGAGAGGAACAAACCTGCTTCACAAGACCCCTTTCTGCTGAAAAATTCATCGCTTTAAATAATTAATGGCCCGCACAAAGGAGGATGAATTTGCACATTGCTGGGTGGAAGGTGAAATTCAGACGCTGGGCAGAGTAATTCTCTTTTTTATGAGTCCGTATTTCCTTACCACGCTGCTCTTCTGGGAGCGGTGGGGAGCAAGGGCTGTGGCTGCTCTCCCCACAGGGCCCTGTGCTGGAAGGGGGTGTCTGCACGATGGAGTCATCCATCCCACCCAAACCCTGTGGGTCCCTCCCAGGGTACAGACAAGGGGCTGGTACCATCCGGGGTGTCCCGACCTCAACTCTTTCGGCTTGAAGCATCACTTGTCTCTTTGAGTCTTGGAATGCACCGGAGAGGAGCAGATACCCCTGCTGCCACAGTCCCTGCCCACACGGCCGTTCCTCTTGGTAGCGGTTTCACTGCCCTGTGTTTTACGCTGCATGTCAGGAATTAATTTACTGCCAGGACAGCGTTTGAATTGCTTGTGCGGTGTATAAACAGGCTATAAATAAGATCCTGATTTCTAATCACTGCACAGCACCAGGGTGTCAGGGAAGTGCCATCTCCCCTGGTCCATCCCTTGCCAGCACCAGTGTGTCCCTTTTTGGATTGGCAGCAGCTCCTGGGCAGGACCCTGCAGCCAGTGGCTTTGCCACCATAGCACCAGTCAGTCCAGCTGCCAAACACCAGCTCAGCAGTAAATAACACAGGTGGGGCAGTGCCAGACACGTGTGGCAGCTCTGCTAGTGCTGGAGGGTTTTTTTAGCTGCTTGGACCCCCTGTAGTCATCCCAGTAAACCCAATTCCTCTTCCTCCCTTCCAGCTGCCTGTGGTTCCTGCAGTATAACTTGTGTTTAGCAGATTATTTACTCCTGCTTTGTAGCCTCTTTGTTGAGGGGCGCCAAATGGAAACATGTATTGGGTTTGTTCCTGTAGCAACTGTGGTTGCCCAAAAGCTCAAACGTAGGGGGAAGAGTAAATAAGCAAAACCATGTGTTTCTAACCAGAACACCTCAGCAGGGCAAGACAGCTGGACCAGGGTGGGTAGAGGTGGGACCTGAGCTCCTCATGGCAGTTCCTGCACAGGTTATTAGGAAAATGGGGCTGAGACCCATCCCACAGCGGTACTGCTTTAGGGGGAAGATGCTGACATTACCGCAGGGTGACTCACCGATGCCAGGAGCGTTTTGCAGGATTTGCCATGAAACGCTGTGAAGTGACAGGACTTGACGTGGCTGCCGCAATGCTGGGACCAACGGGCCCTCACACCGTTTGAACGCTGCCCCCGGCTGGGTCCTGGAAGAGGAGGCACTCATCATGGGTCCCCATTGTCCCCGCCACACCGTGATCCTAGCTGGGCTGGCTCATGTCACTGCTAGTACAGGGACCACCCCACTGCCAGTGCCATCCAGGTGGCAGAGGTGGCAACGTCACCTGCAACAGGGGCAGAAACTGCAACAGTGCAGCAATTGGGTGCCCATATCTAAGGGCAAGCTGTTTTGCCATAAATCAGTGCTTTCCCCAGTTTTATATGCTGATGCAGTTTGCATCTTACGGCCAGAATATTAAATAACAAACTGCTTCCACCCTGGCCAGGTGACGGCAGGGAGACAGGCTGCAGACTGTACTGGACCCCAGGGAAAACGCTGACCCCTGTGCACTCCTACAGCCACCAGCACCTCAAAGCATCATCATACAGTGCAAGCTGGGTTTGAGCAACAGCCCCAAATGACCCCGTTTTGTTGCAGAGGAGGCTGAATCAAAGGCAAAAAGCTGGTGGGGCTGTTGGAGGTCAGCTGGGCTGGGAGCAGCTGGCTGCGTTGGCAGGGGCTGGCTGTGAGGAAACCTTTGCAGCAGCGGGTTCCCCGCCGTGGAGCATCATTGGCAAAATACCTTCTAATTGCCAGGCTTGCAGGGGCGGGCGCAGTCGCGAGAGATGTTTTAGCTCTCAGTGGAGGCACTGACACGCGTCGCAGGCATCTGATGGCACTTGTATTAGTGACGTAGCCCTTCATGCATGTAATACATTTGCTATTATCACCACAGCCCGAATACTAATAACCCCTGGGACCAGGTGATGGGTGAGCCATGGGCTCGATGTTTAACAGTGAATTTAAGCAATGGAAGGTGGAGGGGGAAACGTGGGAGAAGCTGCCCATGACAGGGCCCCACTTCTCACTTCAGGAGAGGTATTCTGTGGGGAGGTGTCATGGCGATAGTGGTGGGGAATCACCTTGCTGACATCCCTGCGTGTCCTTTCAGACGAGCGCTGTGCTGTGTGCGGGTGGCTGTGTCCTGCTGGCCCTCAGCTCACTGCTGGCCATCGTCGCCATCCTGCTGCCCGGCGGAGCCTGTGAGAGAAGAGTTTGCACCCTGGCTGGCTACATGCAGACAGCAGCAGGCAAGTGATGGGGACTTTGCTCTTTGGGGGGGAAAGGTGGGGTGTCCCCAGGGTGCTGCCTGGCTGTTCACAGCACCCTGGATCTTGGCAGCAAGAGGCTCTTGCAAACCCTAACCCACGCTGGGAGAAAAGCGAGTGGCCCTTCATTTTAGCAATTCCCTCCTGCATCCATCCTTTTAAGATCTACTGAGAATCCCCTCGGCCCAAATACACAGGTCTGTGGCAGAGAGCCTGTGTCTGCAGGTCCCACTCGCTGCCCCCTGCTCAGGCTCTTGTGTAGGGCAGGAGGCCGTGGTGAGTGGCGGAGACCAGGCCGTCTGCTGGCAGGATGCTGCCGCACCTCCTGACTAGATGCCTCCTGTGAAGTTTGCAGTCTCATTTGGGCCATTTTTGTGGTTAAGCAGCTGGAGGGGTTTCCCTCTCTGAGCCTTACACCCAAGATTGGGTGTTGCCCAATCTATCCTGCATTTCCCCCTGGCAGCCGCCTTGATGCTGCATTTGTTTATACGCCTGCTGTGGACAAGGGCTAATGCCAAGGGGAAGAGGCAGGCAGCTGGGGAAGGTCTATCCCCATCCTGTGCTCCCTGTGAAGGGACAAACCCCACCTCAGACCAGTCTCCACTGTGGGGAGCTCCCTCTCCAGGAGCCGAAGTGTTGGACCAAATCACCTCAATTCCACAGCAACGTCCCTGTGACTGCACTGGACACAAGCCACAACAAGAGATTAAACTGCCCGTTCATGTCTGTGCCTGAGAATAAACTCCTTTCCTTGGAGAAATCCTTAGGGCCAGCCAGGCTTCATTATCTGCCCAGCAGCATTCAAGCGGCTTTTGGGGGAAATCCTGTTACATGCTTTCCTCACCAGGGCTCATCCCGCTGGAGCCGATTTGGGAACAGATGGAGGGGCCTGGCCCATTAGCCATGGCTGCTCCAGCTCAGCTGGGCTGTAGGTGGGCACATCACTAGTGACCAAAGCATCCCTTGGAGGTCACGATCTGGGCATTCCCATCACCCTCCTGTGTTGGATGGTGGCTGTGCCAGTGGGTCCCCTGGGTGCTGGAGGAGCTCCGGTGCCAGCCAGTCTCAGCCCCAGCCTGGGCATGGCATGGGTCACTGGGAGGTGGCTCAGAGTGGCCTTGCAGGTGGTCTCCCACACAGGAGAGAGGGGGGGTGGAAAGGGGTAACCCCGCCTTACCTTTGCCCAAGGGGTGGCACATCCCTGCTACATCTGGTTCTGCTGTGAGACACAAGCGGGTGTGAAGCGAGGGATTAGGAAGAGTCCCTGGAAAAGAAAAGACTGCGGCAGATAAATACAAATGAGGCGCTCTGAGGGGTTTTGGTAATATTGAACAGGCTGTAAATAAACTGTAGGCTCTAAGCATTATTGACAAATGAAAATTTACTGGGTACGTTCGAGCAAGCTAATGGGTTGCTTTAAACCCCGGCAGTGCCTTGCTAAGCATTTTGTATTGCGCTTTTTAATTTTGGTTCACTGTGGATTAATTCCCATTCAGAGCGAGGCAGCCCTGAGTCAACAGAATTAAATGGTTTAATGTATTTGGATTCGGAAATGCTGCCACCCCCCCAGTTTCACTATTCCCTGCCACAAGCAGGAAGCTCTTCATTAGAAACCAGCTACAGCCCAGCAAGCAGCTGGGTGACAGCAACACTCCTCCCCAAAAATCACATTATCTCATAGAGGAAAGTGGGGGGTTTACGGTAGTTGAATTTATATGGAAGAGAAGGAAAACTGAGCAAGCCCATGAGGTTTGGTGGAGCAACTTCCTGATGTGTGGGGGGGAGGAGGGTAGAGCTCTGCCAAGGGACCCTCTATAAAACCACCACAAGATGCTGGCACAGCAGCAGGAGGGACCTATGTCTCTCCCAAAACTGCAGGTTTACCTGATGAACAGCAGGTCCCACAGGCTCTACCTGTTCTGACATTTTCCCCCCGAAACACAAATTTTGCTCCCATTTCCCCAACAGAAACAACCCAAGGTGTTTTGCAGAGCACCAAAGGCACACGTAAATAAGCTTAATACTATAAAACCTTGAATCAGGCAGTCTAATTTCCCATAAAGAGCCAGGTGCATTCAGCCGGGAGCATAAAACATGCTATAAAATGCATGAGCAGAGGCACCAGCAGAGCCAGAAGCAGTCCTCACAGCCTCTACACCCTATCAGACAGATGCTCCGAGCCACACTCGTGTAAATCCAGGTGCAGAAGCCGAGCTGAACCAAACGAGATCTAATCCTGAGAGCAGGCCCACAGCAAGGGGCAGCCAGGCTCGAGCTGCCTCACACTTTCCTGCTATTTTTTAGAGGTATAAGTTGTGCCTTTTGCAGCTCCAGAAGGAAGGAGGACAGAAACCTCATGCAGATAGAGCAGAGCATTAATTGCAGACACAGACATGCCATCAGGGTTCAGAGCTGGGCTAATTGCCACCATACATTGAACACATGATTCCTAATGCCTGGCATCCACCCCTTGGAAAAAAAAAATAGCCCAACATACACACAAATGACAAGAGGATGATTCCTAATGAAAGAGTAAATGAGCCACAGAGAAAGGAGGAAGGATAAAAGACAGAACATTGGCTCAGCACTCACACCCCACCAGCAAAGTCAAAACTGCACCTGAGAGATTAGAGATGGGGCTCACCCCCTGAGCATGGTGCCAGCTCACCAATGCTAAATTTCTGCTAGAATACCTCCCCCCCCCCAGCCTATAGCAGCACCACCAGAGAAGCTAGGGTAGCTAAAGCTGGCCTCATTTTTATGTGGCCCCAACCCTCAGCTGCAGCCCATTGCTGATGATGGGGAGGAGCCCTGGGGCTAACCCTAGGGACAGAGAGTGTAAATGGGTGCACAGCTGAAATCCTGCCACAGTCTTTTCTCAGCAAAAGCCTCTTTGCTGGTATTTTAAAAATAGGAGTTAATTCTAGGGAGAAATGTTTCCTGCTATACAGGGCTGTGAGGGAAAGGTCAGGGGGTGTCCTTCAGGACTGGCTATGCTGGTACAACCTCTCTGGTGGCTTCCAGGAGCTGTGCCAGGGAGCTGGGGTTTATAGCTGGACATTACAGTTTATCTCTGCAAAGCTCTCAAGCCAGTTTTTGAGCGACTGCCAGTGGTGAAGCTGCTGGAGGGAGTGCAGAGCCATCAGTGTCCCAGGCACTGGCTTCACCCATGGGCACCTGTTGTTGATGCCCGAGGGAGCCCCAAGGCTCTGCTCTGAGCTGTCACACGCAGTCCCCAGCAGTGCCACCACATTAGGGGAGTGTCCTGAATGCTGGGGGGTGCCAAGAGCCAAAGCAGCCTCTGCTGGGTTTCCAGCATGGAGTGTGTCTGCTCCCCAGCCCAGGATAATCTCCAGTTCCATGGGAATGGCCTTACCAGGGGAGCGAGACTTGTTACCTGTGGAGACTGAGATTTGAGCTGAGACTGGGGAAACCGCATCAAACAGCAAATCTGGGCAGCTTTCTGCTTTTGGGGCTTGTGGGACCAAGGGAAGGATTACGAGTCTGCTGTGGGATTAAGCTGCTGGTGACCGCTCTGGCACCAAAGCAGATTGCATCTGCTGCTCAGCAAAAGCGAGTCTTCATAGGCGGGCAGCAGGGACTAGCAGCCTCCCTCCACAGCTCCCTTTGCTACCCTGAAAGCCTCAGTAACAACCAGGACTGTGTTGCTTTTTGGAAGGTTTTCAGGCAAAAGGCTCTTGCTTTGCTGGCAAGTGGTGGTGGATCCATCAGCAGCTAGTAGCTGGATGCACCCCCACATCCCCAGCTGCCCCATGGCTGCTGATCCTTTCCCTGATTTCTGAGACATGGCTGCGAAGCGGCCTGACAGGAGGAGGCTGCAGAGCTTTGCACCTCAGCGAGGGCACAGACACAGTCAAGCGTGAGGGAAGCCTTCAGGGAGAGTTTTGCTTTCACCCCACGCGGCTCTTTGTCTGATCAACTCACTGCTCAAGACAAACCCACTGCTGAGGGCAAATGATCCTGACCTGCCTGTGCCTTTCTAAGGCTCTTTTGGTTTCGAAGAACGATTTCCCAGCATCACTGTGACAGAATCAGAACAATCTTAAAGCTCCAGCAAGATAGGCAGAAACCCCCAGTTATACAATTCCCTGACTTAACTGCACTCTAATCCTGAGTTTCATGGGAGTCCTAAGAGCTTCTTCCAAGCAAAATTTGATTGCAACCTGCAGCCAAGGTCCCTCTTTCTGGCAGAAGCTTCATGGTGGCATTACGGAGGTGGCTTCAGCTTTGGGTTAGTTACGCAGCAAAGCAAAATGCTGGAGACCTTGTGCTTTTTGAAGTAGCCTGTGATTGTGTAAGACATTGATCATCAGGTAAGAACACATCAAGAGGGAGAATTGTTCATTTGTAGGTCAGAAGGAATCTTTTAAATGCATCACATCCCAGTGACTGAAAAGCAACCCAGATGAAAACAGGCTGTGCCATTTCCCTGGGAGTGCTGCAGGACAGGTGGGACGTTTGCCCCAGCCCTAGGATGCAGGCACATGCTGGGGACAGCACGGATGTGGCAGGTGCCTGGGCAGGAGGCTGGCCCAGTGCCTGCGTCACAGTGTTATTTAGGAAGGGAGCGTGTGGTCACTGCCCCCGTTGTGCCTCCCATCCTTCCCTGCATCTCAGCTCACCTCTGGGATCGATGGTGCCCTGTTTTTCCCAGCTTGTGCAGGCCCTGAATGGCAAACAGCACTGTCATCCACGTGCATATTGATTCGTCAGACTAATATTGATCAGCCTGGTTCACATATAGGTAATGTATAATTAGTAACTTAGATAAAAATAACCCCAAGAGGGTGTACAGCCAAGCTGCCCAGGTAATCCGACCTTTGCTAGCATCTCCATGGTGGCAGCAAACAGAGGGGTCGTGGCTGCCTGGTAATTGCTGACCTGCTATTAAAACCCCTGTGAAAGTCTCCTCTGCCCTGCTGCTGTCCCTAACATGCGAGATGGTTTTGCAGCACTGCCCGGTGGGGTCTCTGATGACCAGGCACCAGTGGAGCTGTTGCCACGACTTAGGAAAGAGCCGCTCCTGTTACCTCCCAGTGTTTTGTCTGTAGGTTGGGAGCTGCAGTTTTAAGGCTGAAAGATGCTATGAGCTGACAGAGCTTCACACACATCAGGGGCATGTGGCCAGCCTGCACCCACAGCAGTTGCCTGTGAGGTCTCAGATCCCTCTGGTCCGGCCCCTCACCAAGAAATCATGATTGAAATAGTGGCCTGGGTAAGGAACTCTGCCAAATATCACCTTCCAATGTCCTAAAGGACTTGCGGCACCAGGAGCTGTTGGAGAGCAGTGTCCAAGGACACTGCAGGGGCCACCGAGCAGTGAGGACATGCCCACTGCTCCTGGGATGCAGGCAGTGTCTCAGCATGGGCCCTGCAGCACTTCTTTGAGGAGATGTACATGGCGCAGGCGTCTGCCCAAGGCAGGGGACAGTTCGGGGTTGGGTGGCCAACACTGTGACTGGCACTAAGTGCTCAGGAATAGCCGAGGAGATGAGGGTTGGAGCCAGTCCCAGATTATGGAGCCTTTCCCAGCCTCTCCCACACAGCCCGGGCTGGGGGCTGACCAGCAGCTGGTTTCCTGATGGGCGTTCTCGTGGCCGCGGGGCTGGCGAGCCCCATCCTGTTGACACCGAGAGTTGTTTGTCAGAAGACAGCCCTGAGATTTGGAAGAGGAACTTGGCAGCGGAGGCAGGGGGGAAGCAGCGCCCTGTTGTCCAGGCATTGATTTGATTTAAAATCACCCAAAGCTTCCCCTATCCCTGTTTTAAAAATAGCATCTTGGCTTTTATCACAGAGCCCATGCAGTCCCTCTTCTTGTGGCAGCAGTGTCTTGAAAAACACCCTTAGTCCTCATACAATGACATTGCCAGGTGTGTTCAATCATCAGAGCAGCATTAAAAAATCGTTGCCATAAAGCTGTTTCAAGTCATCCACAAAAGGTTCCCCCTAAACTGCAAGATTTGACTAACCAAGAGAAGAAGCACTGAGGATAAAGCAAAGTCCTGCCTTGTTGCGGGTAGTTGCACATGAAAGTAAAAAACAGCAGCATAAAACCTGAACCTGGAGGTAGTCCAGCTCCTGAGTTGCAAGGGCAGCTCTTCTGCTTTCCCCTTGTCTTTCTGTGGAAAGAGCAATGCTCCCATCACAGCTGGGAGTAATGGTATGATCCTCATGATTGCTCAGATCCTCATCGCCTTCCCCCTCTTCCCTCCACCTTTCACATCGCGTCCTTGCAGCAGAGACAGCGACCAACAATGTCGGAAGCCCTGGTTCCTTCCCTGATGCAAGGCTTTTCCCCCCTGTTTTCTTTAATTACATTAGCAAAGTCAAAAAACCGCCTTTGGCACATTATTATTCAGTCAGTGACCTCTCACTAATTCCTGACACAACTAATAAATATCTGATGGTAGGAGCCCGCTGCTGGGCTGTGGGAGAGGGGGCTCTGTTGCAGCCCAGCCCGAGAGATGCTTCGCTCCAGCGCCAATATTGCTTACGCCTGATTTGCATGTGCTCTCATTTTTTTCACTTGCACTGATGCAAATCCTCTTTTGCTGAGTTTTTTTTTTGCCAATTTGCTCCAGAATTCAGCGCAGTAAAAGCCGTCACCATCCTGGGCCTTGGGCCGGTGTGTCCTGGAGCAAGGGGGACTGCTCTGAACCCTGCAGAGATGCTGGGCGCCAGCGCCAAGGCTCAGATGACGTTATTCCACCAGTCTGAATGTTGAAGAATTTGATAAACTCCCATGTTAAAACCAACAATTCACTTTTTTCCCATCTACCTTCCAACTGGGAGGTGTCACCTGGGAGGATGTTGCAGGGGAGCAAATTGAACTTGCCAGATCCACAGACCAATGAGTGTGAAAGTGGAACCACAAACATCGACTCAACTTCAGCCTTTCAGCGGAGGAAATCTTTCCTTCTGCTGAAACAGTGATTTCTCCATGGTTATTTCAGTGCATACATTCGAGTGACAGATTATCTTGGTTCGAGAGTCATTTCACAATTCTGCTTTCAAAACCTAAAGTCTTCAGTGGAGAGCCAGACCATTAAACTTAGCAGGAGAAAGGAGAGGGGCTGGCAGCGTTCCTAATGGCCAGGCTCCCTGCCACGGGTTAAGTGTAGATTAGCCTTCCCCAGGGTTTAAGCTTATTTCATACAAGGTGCAGAGCTGCTGAAGGAGAAGGGGCCAGATCCTGGCTGCACTGTATGGCAACTGAGGCCCACTTCTGCCTCGGTGAGAGAAGCTAGGCATTCATTTCTGTCTGACATTTGGACAGTTTCCGTTCTTCTGCTTAGTTCTCCAACTAAGGTTTGATTTTCTCCAGGTATGGCTTTACCATTTGGCACAAACGTGCTGACTTGGTGCTTTTGCCCTCCCTTCAGGCTGGGGACACGGCAGCAGCAGCATGCCTGGGCTAGTGCCGGGAGCAGCCTGTTTCTCAGTAGCCTCATTTAGGGAATAAACCAGCCATGTCCTTTCATTGGTTTCTTGGAGAGAGGGGCAATACATTTCCAGTGGTATCGGTGACAGAAGCAATATCCTTTCATTGCTGTCATTGGGAAAGAGCAGTTTTATACTGCAGGGAAGGACTAGTTCACTTGTACAAACCATATTTTCTATTCCCTTAAACCTAGGGAAATCCTTGTCGTATTAATATGTGGCTGAATTGCTTCTCTTCCAACAGTTCTCCTAGGGATTTGAGTTTAGACCAGTTATTGCTTTTGGATGCAGTAACAGTCCATAAAAAGCATATTTTGTAAATAATAACAGTGCTTTGTAATAAATGGGAACAACAAATAACAAGTGCCACTGGGGCTCCAAAGCTGCTGTCCCTGAAGAAACACAAGCCAGCCCCACGGACCCAGGCACTGTGCCAGAGCCGTGTGTCTCAGATGGGAAAACCCATACTCCAGTTATCATTTGGTTCCCTTTGCTGTGACTCTCCGTTCAGTTTACAGGCAGTTCTTCCTTCTTGTACAACGCAGGGCGTTTACTCTCATTCTAACATTTTCAAGGTACCAGTGTGGAGCTCAGGGGTGGTATCAGAGGGCTCTTGAAGCCATACCTTTCCAAGCAGGCCCCTTTACGTGAGTTTTCAGGAGGATGGCTTTGATTATGGTTCCCCTTTCGTGGAGCTTAACCATGCTTGTTGGTTTTTGCAGGAGAGAACCACTGTATGAGAGGGTCCTTCTTCCCTTGTGAATTTAGGTTGCTGGTAGCACAGTCAGGACAGCATGAAACCATCCTGTAGAGCTTCAGAGCATCTATCATTTAACAGCTGCCATTAGTGGCTGCCCAGCCTGCTTGTTGCATGCCCACAGTGATGGGAAGAAGCAGGGCTCCTTGCCTCCTTGCTACGTGATTATGTGCTTCTGCCAATGTTTCTCTATAAATGGTTTGACTTCTCCCTTTTTTCCCCCTGGTTTGGCTCATGATTGTGTCTGCTGCTGCTGGGAAGATGGAGTCAGACCCTTGCAAACCCCCTCAGGGCTACCTGAATATCCTCCCTTGCTGTTGGGAACGGAGTTCCCAGCTGAATTTCATGCATCCCGAAGCAATTCTGTAGAGGTCACATCATCTTTATTAACTCATCCATCTGGACTGAGTGGATAGTGTAGCGCAGAGAAAAAAACCCTCCCCATCCTCTCTGACACTAACAGGAGCTCAGGACTGTCATGGGCAGTTTGCAGTTTGGTCTGCTCAAGAGAAGGAAGCATGCATTTTGGGGAGCTTTGCTCAATCCCAGTGTCCAGCCCTCTCTGATGGTCAATGTTGTAAGTTTTTGGCCTGTTATGATGTTGTTAAACCAATATTAGCAGATGAAAAGCATGTTGTCTCTGGCCTTGGTGTCAGAAATAAATGTTTGCTGGGCTGGTTGGATCTTGGCCGTAATTTAACAGGCGTCTGAACGTGGGACAAGGACCCATCAGGACACAGAGCAGAGCGGATATAGCAATGAGAGCAGCATGTACCCCTGTCTGCCAGCAGCAACATGCTGCCCTGAAACCTGGAGCTTGATATTAGTTTAAGGTGATGCAGTGAGCCCCCAGATGGCTCAAAATCTGTTTTCCTGAGATTAGATGAAGCTCATGCTATCTGTAGATCCATGTGGGAAGTCATTACGGGGCCTTACTATTGCTGTAGAGCAGAGATGTGTTGGCCTAGCCTTGGCGAGCAAGGTGATAAATCTGAGCTGCAGCTGCTCGCTGTCCTTTGTGTCGCAAATTGCCCAGGCAGTTAAAAACGTCTGTGTTCACGCATCAGCCAGTCCTGCTTTAAGAGAAGGCATGCGCAGAAATAGCATTTCCCTGAGAAAGGAGCTGTGAAGCTCTGACTAAATGGGTCTTTCGAAACCTACAGCCCCAGCTGAGCAGCAGGGTCCTGGCTGTCTGGGTCAGACCCTTCAGTTGGGATGCAGGGCATTTCAGTCCTGCTTTGCTTGCTCTAGATGAGCATGTGGCTTCTGTATCCTGAATAACTGGCAGGCAGTGCTGGGGGAGCTGGGGAGCCGGGAAGCCAGCCCTGAGAGCGGACATGTGAGTGGTGGCTGTGGGCCAGACCTGCTTCCTTTTTGCACAGCCTGATAAGGCAGGTAGTCCGGCGGAGGTCTCTGTCCTTGTGTGGGCACGTAGCTCAGCTCCCACGTGAGCGCTGCTTCGGAAATGTTTTGCTCAGCCTTCCCATCTGAATCTATGCTGAGTGGTATTTCTTTGCTGGTAAGGAACAGATCTGCTAAGAGGAGGAATTTACCCTGCACTGAGTGTAAACACAGATGGAAACATGGTGAAGCCCTTTTCAAAGTCAAGGGAATAAATCTGTTTCAAAGACTGAACATCTGGGGCAGTGAAAGAGCAGGTGGAGAACCAGCCCAGGAAGGGGCAGTGGTGCTAAGGGATGGCTGTCTGGGGAAAGGGCAGAAACTGTAGGATAGTGGAAGGGTCTAAAGTGGGGAAATTACCCCAAAGAGCAACAGAAGGCTCCAGAAAGGTCACCTTTTTGATCTTTTTTAAAGACTCCTTTAGTTTTTGGAATCCTATGAGTTGCAGCCCAGGCACTTCAGCCGGAGCAAGTCGGTAGGCTTTTCCCCTGAACTAATCTTGTCTGACCTTGCTAAGGCAGCACGGGAGGGATGCAGCCCCGTGTCTCCTCCAGCTGCTGGGATAACCGGGATTCATCTCCCTGGTTAGGCAGCAACCACTGTGCTGCAGAAGCTGCTCAGTGCATTGCCCCGGCAGGACCAACCTGGCGTGTTCACACCACTGGGAATCAGCTTCATGCTGATGGTTTGGTCAGCTCTTCTGGTCCAAGCCAGCACATTTTCTATGCTCCACAATAAAAGCACTCCTGACAAAGGCCTTGGTCCTGCAGGGCTTTATTCACTTGCCTAACCGAAAAGCTAAAAACATGGATAAGCATTGGATGGCTGAAGAAATGTTAAATCGTGTTCCCCTCCCTGCCATAACCTTGGCGGAAGCATGGCTCTGGCTGCTAAAACCCATAAAATGAATGGCCACTGTTGCTCCTGATAGAGGTACAAAAATACAGTTACTTGAAGAGTGATTTACGATTCAGTAAAACAAGGATCTTCTTTTTGATTGAATTATGCAGCAGTATTCCTAGAAGACTGAAGCAGATGGCAAGCTCTGGCCAGGCGTTTTACAGCCTGAGTTACCGCGTGGAGGGGATGGAGCCAAGCAAGGCTGCAACATGCCACCCCTGCCTTTCTGCTTGCCATCATGGTGTGTTCCCTGGGAAAGTAGACGCTGGAGGATGGGAAAGGATGGTTTGCAGCAATGGATGGAGCGATGGAGCATGTCCAGTAGCAGAGGGCTTGCTTTGCAGCAGCAGCATGCAGCTCAGGTGGCAGCAAAGGCGGCAGAAATTGTGCTTCTGCAAACCCAGCGCTGCTTTGGTCCCAGGTAGGCACATCGTGACAGCAATCCCAGCATGTGGGACCTGGGAGGTGGCAAACCTCCCTCCTGTCATGCAGGAGAGCTCCCCCTTCCTCTGGGCCCAGGAGGAGGATGGATGAAGGCAGATGGTCCCCTGGGCTGGGGTGGAACGAACACCGCTGTGTAATTTCTGCCTTGCTGCTCCTCCTGCCCCCATATATCTTGAGCACGTCAATAAAATCAAACAGACTATTAGCAGCATGTCGCGTTATCAGCCGTGGATGTGTGTGCTGTGCATTAGGCAGCCATGCAGCCTGCATTTTATGAAGTGAGCTGCTCATACTACTGCTGGGGTTGCAGCGGTTATCCCATCCCCTCACAGCTGGGCAATACTCTGGCTTTTATGAGCTAACCTAAATCAAAAGCCCTTTCTTTTTAGAGATAAATTAACGATTCTCTCCCTTTCTTTTTTTTAATGGCATAACAGCCAGCTGACACAAATCTTCTTGCTGAGTTATGCCTACTGCATTGTCTTTTTCGATTATTTTTATCAAATAAGCAAATGTTCTTTCGGAGCTCTGAAGTCCTTACGAGGGAGGCTCATTTTCTGCTACCGTGATCTCTTTGTTGCGGGTGGGTGATGTATGAAAAGCAATTGCAAATAGCTGTTTACAGCAAGCAAAGTCACGGAACAGCCCACTTTAATTTCTGCTATCTGTCGGAGACTGTTGTTGGTGATGGTCAAAATTAATTAAGCAGGAAGGAAGAGAGCAGGGAGGCAGCGTGCATCCAGTTCTGACATTGAAATATTAATGGTGAGCTAATCAGGAAAGAGTATCTATGAATATCTAATCAGCTTACAGTTTGCATTTTTACTGATGCGGTGAACTTCTGGGCAACAGCCCTTTACAGGAGGTGTCGGAGCAGGGCGGGCTGCCTGATTGCTCTATCTGGGAATAAACAAAGAGCTCATGTCTGTGTCAGGGGCTGAGGCACGTTTGCCTTTTGCACCTCACAGCCCAGCTGCCACTGGACACTGCTGTATCTTCCTGCTGTCACCTACAGCAGCGGGGTCAGAGGCTCCAGCCCACAGCATCCCTGGTGCTGTGTTCCTTCCTTCCCAGTGCTAGAGGGCACGCAGAGGGCTCTGTTCCTCCAGGACCAAGCTGCCGCATCTGTCCACATCCAGGCCTTGGGCAAAAGCTCAAAAGAGTGTAGCCTTGAACGCAGGACCTTGCCCTCTTGCTCCATGCCTAGTGCAGGGCACCCGTTCCTGTCTCTCCTGCCAGTGCGTGACTGGTGTTGCCAAGTTGAGTTTCCAGGCTGGTTTTGGGGAAACAGAAGGCGATGCTTGTGCCGCAGGACCAGGATGCACTGCAGCTCCCCATGCCCAGCGCCTGCTCCGGGCACAATGGCCGCAGCGGGGGCTGAGCCGCTTTTGCCGACCCACCGCTCAGGCAGGGGAAAACAGGAGGAAATGATCCCCTGGCAAAGCCGGGCTGATTCTAATCGAAGTCACAAAAGTAAATGTCACCTCTGGGTGCCAGGAGGAGTCAAGCGGCATTTCTCTCTTCAGCATCAGCGTAATGAGGGCTGTGGCTTTGGAGATTTGTATTGCTGTGTTTCTGCAAACAGTTCCCTCCTCTAACCTCTTGGAAATTGGATTTTGTGGGGCTGAGCAGTTTGTGTACAGCAGATAGCAGCGGGACTGATAAGCAGAAACCTGTTTACACACTCACTCATATCTAATGCTATGATTGGGCAGAGGACTGCCTGGATTTTCTTTTTTTAATTTATTTTTTTTTTAACACTGTCAAATGTAACCCTTGTGGCTGAATGTCTTGCTGCTGTTTAGCAGGGAGATATCTGAACTGGGCAGTTTTAATGGGTAACAACTGTGAAAATAACTTCATTGACACAACAGGATAAAGGTAATAAGCAAATCTTAAACGATAATAAGGAAGAATCAAGTGACGATCAGTAGGAAATAGTGTACCTGCACTCTCCTGTGCGAAGCGGTATTTCATGTATCACCAAGTTAGTAAGAACTGGACACAACCCCAAATGCAGAGAGGAGAGTCCTGGCATGTCGCTCTGACAGCAACGGGGACTTTCTGGGAAAAGAAAATGGAAAGCAGATGGAATCAGTTAAGGATAGCAGCAGGAAGGTACCAGGGATGTCCAGGGAGGTGGGGGAGCTGAGTGGCTGCATCCATCCCCCGCAGTCTGCGGGAACGTGGGCGCTGAGATGCCCAATCCGGTTCCTGAGGGCTGATGGTGGAGTGAGCAGCAGGCATTTCTCCAGGAGAAGCATTCTGAAATGTGCTTCTCTGTTGCTCCAATATAACCCAAATCTGTCAGCCTTTAGGGCTTGCTGAGAAGGTCATCTGTGAACACGGCTAATTATTTCAAGCAAAGCAGCAGGCTAATGCCACTGGTCTGCTCCTGGGAACTGAGCTCTGCCCTGTGCCTTGGCTGTGTAGCTGCACACAAGCTGCAGGGAATTATGGATGCACAGGGCTGTACGTTAAGCCCACAGATATAAACAGATCCCACTGGCATGTACCTTGAACATGGAGAAGGAAACATTTTTCATAGCTGATTCATTCAGTTGTCATGAAAATGCTGTTCAAGCCAAAAGGTAGCATATCTTCTTCCTGCCATTTAATTTTCTTTAATCTGCTCTTGGCATTTATTGAAAGAAGTGGTTTACGCACATCAAAGCCAAAGATTTCAAAACATCACATGAAAAAAACTTAAGGTCAGTCCAAGGGAGGACATGGTATCAAACATGAGATGAAAGATGCTAGTTTCAACAAGGAAGGCCTGTGCAAAACGAGGGGTCGTGTTGATCTGTGGTTTGGGTGCACTTCATTTGCACCTCTGACACCAGCTGCAAGTGCTGGGCTTTGTGTGCTGCGACCCCTCCAGCAATTTAAGCAAGGCTGTCCTTAATGTGAGCAGGTTTAAAAGTAAAAGATGCCTTGATAACATGACTTTTCATGAGCTTCTTCACATGGACGAGGAGTTCGCCATGGCTCTACCCAGTGTTGGCCCAACTAGCTCTGCCTGGGGCAGCGCTGATGGGGCTGCAGGCAGAGCTGAGCCATCCCTTGCGTTCACCCTCTGTGAGCGAGTGTTGCTGCTTCTCACACGATTAAATGAGCCAAAGCACTTGACAAACAGAACAAGCTGCTGAAAGTGAATCCAGTGGAGGGGACAATCCTGCAAGATGCCTCCTGGTGCATTAAGCATCCCAAATGCCAAAATTGAAGAAGGAGAAATGTGAAAGATGCCCAGAAAACTTCCGCTCTCAGTTCATTTTACATGGGTAGAGGTAACAAGCTGACACAGGTTAATTTATAGCTCAGTTGTATGCTGATCGCAAGGTATGTATTTCCAGCCAGCAATCATTAGTAAATCACTTTCCCACCGATTCTCTTGGCATATAAAAGAAATTTCTCCCTTCCTGACATTTAAAAAAAATCCTAATAAGTTACACACTCCACGACTTTATAGCATTTTTAATATTTGAAAGCAGGCTAGAATCTATAACCTCAACCTTTAACAAATGTAGAGTAACGAGATAACAAATTTGCCTCGAACAGCTGCTATCTTGGTACCAACTGGCACGAAGAGGAGGGAAGTAATTGGCTTGTTTTCAGATAATTACCATAATTGTAGTGACACCATTTGGATCACATCTAACTGCATTCCTGCTGCAAGTTGGATAATTTAATAATTGGCAGAATTTAGACTGACAGGTAAAGGCAGCGTATGGTGGGGAGATCGGTAGGCACCTCCCTGCGTTGCTGGTACAGGCTCCGCTGCTCTTGCTGTGAGGTTTAGAAAACCTTTAGATTTTGCTGCTTTTCTTAAGCCCTGTGACTGATGCATCTCTTTGCTCCTTTCCTGATACTTGACCTGATGAGACCACGTTTTGCACCTTTTAAACCTTTTGAGATAAAACGCTTTGGTTCAGTCCTACGCAAATTACTGTTTTCTTTGTGCACTGAGTATTTTTAGCTGTCCTAGTTCTGCCGGGGGCTTGTCAGAGCTCTGCACCAAAAGTGGATTGAACTGCAGTCAGGTGCTTACAGGCAGCAGCCAAATGCCTTTTCTGGAGGTTGAACCCAGATCCCCCCTGAGCCAGGCTCATTCCCCTGGCTGAGCCCTGCAAAGCTGCAGGGGTGGTGGGGAGCAGAGCGTGCTTGCCATGATGCACCGCAGGGAATTTGTCTCTGTTGTGTCTTAGTGTGCTTGCTGCTTTTGGCCCGTGTGAAGGGGATTCAGCATCTCCTGTGTCTCCAGTTCTGATGGCTCTCCAGCCAGAGTCCCAGGAGCAGGGGGGCTGCAAGGTAAGGCCAGGAGGTGGCTGAGGCTACCAGAGAAAGACAAGAAGGTTTTATCAGGTCAGCTGAGCATTTTTGCCAGGGAGTTGCAAAATGGAGCAGAGCTGGTGCTTTGCAGGGTTGGTATGAATACCGAGAGCTTTCCTGCAGTGCCTGTCCACAGCCCTGCCTCCACTTCTGCTTTGCAGTGCAGAGGTGAAGACACCTGACAGCAGTACTGACAGTGCCCAAGGAGAGGGGTCTGCTGGAGCTTTTCCAGTCCTCAAAGGAGGGACACTCTTAGGGCACGTTTGCTTATTTTGGTCCATGTCCCTGCTGCTTCCTGTGGCTCTTCCGTGTTTCCCAGTCTGAACCCAGACACGTCTGTCAGGTGACAGAGAGGTCAAGGAGGCTGTGCCAGAAGTGCAGGGCAAGCAGCGTCAGTGCCTGCTGGGGCAAAGCGGAGTACTTCCCACCCATACCAGTCACTGGCAGAGCCATGCTCTACCATAATTTGGGCTGAACCAGGCCCTCCATCCCATATGTTCGATGTGTCCCAGCATGTGAGGTGACTGCTCATGCACTAGCTGTAGGTCAGCGATGCAAGCCCATACCTGGGGGGTGCCCAGCTTGTCACAAAGGGATGGGGAGGACTTTGGCACAGAGCAGGCAAAGCACTCATCTCTAATAAACCTGTCTGCCAAGATGAGGTTGACAGCTCCATCCCAGCCTGTCAAACCCAGGCACACACACAACACTGGTGCAGGAGGGAAGGGAGGGCAGGCGACTACAAAGCAAATCCTGTCTCTGTTTCCCCAGGCTCTGGAGGGGGTGTTCTCCAGTGTAGCGGTGGGAAGGAGTGGGAGCATGTGCTGGACTAGGTTTGCGATGCTGGGGTTGCATGCCTGGGAGTGGCTGGCTGATCCCCACACATCCCATCTCCCTGCCCCGCGCACAGAAACTGCAGGGTAACCGTTTCCTTGCAGCATTCCCTCCCCCTCTGTGATTTATTGCTGCCAGGAGGCTGTGCGTGTGGAGGTGGCATAAATCTCACCCAAAAGAGAGAGAAAGGAAATTTGCATTTGCTCTCTCGCTGGCATATCTAATGCAGCCTTCCAGTTCACTACCAAAACCCTGAGCAGGTCCCAGGCAGAAGGCTGAGGTACTCCCCTCAGTATAAAAACAGGACCAGCACCAGGGGCTTCCATCCCTGCCGAAGGAGGCTCCCACAGCCAGCAAGAAGCAGCTCCCCCACTTATCCCAATTATCCCTAGATTAAATTCAATCCACTCCTATTTATATTCCATGGTATCAGCCTACATAATTCTGTAGCTTCAAGCACTTACTGTGCTCCCCTCTCCTGATCTGCCAACAACCACAAACCCTTTAAATAGCTTTTTCTCATTCAGCCTTTCCGATTCTCCTAGTCATTTCTGCTGTGTACCACCCACCTCCCTCCAAGTTGCTGTGCAATGCCTCCAAAGCAGCCCCTGGGCTGACAGCGTGCTGGCGCTAAACTCCTGCAAGCTGCTACTGGAGAGACTACAGAAGGCAATTAGGGAGATTGTAGACAGGCCACGGTCATGCTGCTGCAATGGGTCTGGATGTCCTGTCACGAGCAGCCAGCCTGGACTAAGAGGCTTTCAAGTAAGCAAAGAGAAAACCCTGGAAATTGTCTCTGGGATTACATTTTAAATGGAAGCCCATCAGTGGTTTTGTATGCCGACAGTAAACTGGATACAAAGCAAGCCAAGAAATGGAAGAGAGCAAAGAGAAAGGTGGATAAAAGGCATTAATCAGAGGCAAAAGTTGGAGGCAGGCTGCAAACCTCTGCTTCTGTATGGGCTGACGGCTGTAAATAGCATATTGAAGCAATGGAGGAAGTAAAGAATTAATTACAGTTCTGAGACCCAATCCCACTTCCAGCCACAGGCAGCATTTATTAAGATCTCACTGAGGCGGGAAAGATTGAACAAGGGACTCGGGGGACTACGAAGGGGAAAAGAATTAATCAGTTTGTCTCAGGAGACTGGAGAAGTCAGATTAAATAAAAACTGGAAGTGAAATGAACAGGGGAACAAGGTGGTTGGAAACCTGGACCTATTTGAAGGAGAAATTCTGGAGTCACAGCTGCGAGCAGTCCCAGGAGCTCTAGGCCCCCACTACAGAAGCTGGGGAGCTTTGGGGAGAAAGGCTGAAAGTTTGCCTTCAATTCTGTAACAGGTTTAGAAATGACATACTTAGGCCTCCTGCTTCCCTTGCCTGGCTGAAGGAGGCCTCGCAAGGTGCCCCCAGCTCTCCCACCTCTGATCCTTGCTCCAGTGCATCACTTAGGTGCCCAGGTCACCCGAGTGCTAGTGTCACTGGGACTCAGGAGCTGTTCCCCAGCCTGCTGGCATTCCCTGGTAGCCAAGGGGGGCCAGGAAGGGAAGCTGAGCCCAGCTGGACGAATAGATGTCCAAATCCCCACATGTCCCACAGCCAACACCCTAAAAGGAAAATCTTGGTCCCTGCCTGTTGTCAGCCAGTGTTTTCCATCACAATAACATTCAATTATTTGTCTTCCAAAGTGTACAACATTTTCTTCCCTCTTTTGTGTTGCTTTTCTGCCTGTCCCTCTGGGAAAGGTCAGTGGGCTTCCACATTCCTGCTGCGTAATGAGCTGTGACAAACACTGCCCATGGGGACCAGCGTTGGGGTCAAAGCGTTTTAGTGGGCGTTGAACACCAGCATCACCGGGAGGGAGCCTGTCCCCAGCTTGCCAATGGTGTCCCACTGCCAAGCTCCTTCACCCCCATACAGCCCATGGCAGAAACTTCATGGAAACCAGACTGGACCCTTGTCTTATTCTTCCCCCTCAAAAATCCCCAGCTTGATATACAGCCATGAATAAAAACCTCTCATGTAATCAAAGTAAACAGTGAACGGGGGAACATGCTTTCTCCTCCTTAGTAAGTTTTCATCTTCAGGAAACAGGAAAGCATTCCTATTTTTTCTGGCATATGCAGAAATAGGGTCTTTTGAAAAAGCCTTTATGGAAATACAAAGTGAATATCCCAGAGGAATGTTTCTTCAAACCCCAACAGCATTGATTCAGAGGAGAGACACCAAAGCCTTCCTTCTTGTTGGCTGCATCAGAAACTTTCCGGTAAGACTGCTATTTAGAAAGTTCCTGACTTTATCGTATCAGTCTTCCACAGTAATACCGCTCCCTATTTCTTTAGCAAGCTTCCAGGTTACTGGAAATTACTGGTTACAGTAAAGCACAGAAAACAGTAAAGCACAGAAAACAGCAAAGCAGATTGCAAGGAAAACAGGCTATATTAACAGCTGTGTTGGGTAATAACCCTTAGGATATCAGAAAGCTTCATAGCAGGATGGTTTTTCCCCCTGAGTTATACCAAAGAACAATCCAAAAAAAGGTACGTTCTGCTGATTCTATAGTGGTATTTCCTAGCAAACCCACTAAATACTGTTTGGTATGTCAGCTGGAGTTCAATAAGCACGAATGACGGTAGGGAGGGATGTGCTGTATTACAGCTAATGGCTTTTGAAAGCTGTATGTGCGCGTAACCCATCTCTACCATCCTAACTCCCTGACGCCCAAGCGTGGTACAGCAGGGACTGAACCTGGTCGCTCTGACCCTGAACGCTTGTACCTGGCTGCGTGGTGTCAGTGCCTTCCCCTCAAGGCAGAAGCTGACCTCAGGTTTAAGGTGAATGAGCCACCAAGCCACAGCTATAGGCAAGACTTCAGAAGAAAGTCTGTTTCCCAACACGTGTTATTTTTCAAACAGAAACCAGCCAAGGAACTGAATGTGAAACTGGTGCAGAAATATATTCTGCTTCAGAAAACTAACAAAAAGGATGTTAGCTTGGGGGTACAGATGAGACAGGGAATTATTTCTACTTCCTTTCCTACTAGATTGGAAGTAGAACCTGAAAGCTGGAGGTGGAAGAGCCTCCCTAAACCACCTCTGCTTCCCAGGGTCCCATGGGGCCCCAATTTCAATCTTTGGGGTGTCAATTGCACCCACTTATTTTTTTGTGCAGTTGGTGCTGCCCAGTGTTACGTCACACGTACACAGGGATGGCCATCGACTACCTAAGAAAAGACAAAATCTTCCAGTCACTTTCCAGTCAGGCTTTTCAGGTGGTGAAAGACTGGATGCATCTCACTTTAATGCCCCGAGGGTTTATTGATGGATCCCAAAATTAGATCAGCAGACCTGGGCAGGCTCAGAAGTCTAGCTAGGCTTGTTACTTTAATGAAATGCTAATTGCTCCTTCTGCAGTCTAAAAAAGTGCCTTTGGTCCTGCAGCAGCTTCAGTTAAGCAGTGTTAATTGCCAAAGCTAATTATGTTGCTGTTGCTCCTAGATACTGGTTCAGGTTAGGTCTACAAACAATGAAAACGATAGCCAAACTGCTGTAGCTGAGCTGGTGTGCCCTGTGCGAGCCCGCAGCTCTGTTCGGTGCTGGCTGAAGGCATCTCCCTGCTGTCCTTGCTTCCTGCTGTCCTTGCTTCCCGCGCACAGAGCACAGGCCAGGTGCTTTGCAGGGAATAGGGGCTGCATCCCGAGCTGATGCTGCCCACTCTGCACAGGGCAGGACCAGGGAGGTGATGATTTCTAGACAAGAGACCTCGCAGCAAATCTTCTTGCTAACATTTTTAGGATTTTCGTTTTGAGAGAAAATACTGGAAAAAAGCTTGCCTTTCCTCAGTGCCATAGGTGCAGGTTTTATTCATCTCTTCAAACAGCTATCCTAAAGAGGCCTCAGATTTCTTCCATGTTGCAATTAGTGGAAAGCAAGAAGCAAACAGATTTGAGGTTCCTCTCCCTCAAGATAAAAACCTTCCAAGTGCCTTTTTGGTTGTACATCCTACTGAATTGATGAAATTCCCAGCTGAAAAAGCACATTACATCAGTTAAACCACCAGAACTTTCTATGATCTTTCTGAAAAACAAGCTCACTGTTAGGATAAAACATTTGCTGGTTAGAGCAGCCAAGTATAATTGCTCCGAAGGGGTTATGCCAGGCCCCTTGGAAACCTCTGCTTTGGGACCAGAGGCAGAAGCAGCTCAGTGCTGGCAGCTGTGCCCATTGCAAAAACCAGTGTGAATCTTCACCAGGATGCTGGTGGCTCGGAGCTGATGGTCAAACAGGAGCAGCCTAGGGGAGCCACGGGGAAGGGGATTTCTCTTGAGCTTGCCTGTCCTGCCTTACCGCTTGCCTGTCCTGCCTTACCGCTCTCTTCAGTGCCAGAGAGGAGCAAAACAGAGAGGGCAATGCTATAGGTTATTATTCCAGAAAGGACTTTACAGAATCCTGCTTAGGGAACATGCGGCAAAATAGATTTTATCTCCAATCCAATTAACAGCTGAGTTACAGAACTCAAGTGAAATAAAGGGCAGTGAATCTCTAAGACTCTATTTACATGATTTAGTAGAATACGGCTGTCTGCAGGAGCCGTTAAGCTTAATTTATGAGGACACAAGGGGGAACAGGCTCAGTTACCAAGCTGTTGGGGGGTTCCTATCCCAGCAGTGCAAAAATTCTCTTACAACAAAGGCACTACCAGCCCCCCTTACCAGTACTGCTGGCTGTTCGTGGGCCTAAATGGCGTGTCAGCCGCAGCTTGCCAGCTGGGCTAGGCAGAACTGCCGGTGGAAAAGCACTGCTCATTTCCTCTGACTGGTTTCCACGTTTATGCAGAGGGAAGAGCCAAAGCTTAGAGATCCAGAAGGGAAAATACAGATGAATTCCCATCCTTGCAGCTGAACTACCAGCAAGGGGCAATGCATGTAGTGGGAGTTTTTGCAGCAAGCACGAAGAAGGTGAAACACAAGTCCTCTCATCTCTGTTTCTGAAACTTCCCATTTTAAGCATTTCCCAGGCCTAAAAAGGGTATCTGAGCTGACAGCCTTGGAAGAGCTCCACCATTTGATGTTTGCATGTTTGTAGAGGAAACAGAAGGATTTTCAGTGACAGATGAAATCTGCAGTCCTTCTAACACACCAGTTAAAGTGATTTTGCCTCTTGAAAGCCAAACTATACGGTTTCTGTCAAAGAGATGTTTGATACCAGGAAACTAAGTATTGTGAGAAAAATAAAGAATGTCCATAGTTTTCCCACATCGCAGTCAGCATTCGTATAAGATAGCTGCTTTCCCTTTCTTGCATAGTACTGCACAGTAGTCAGAGCAGCTGCTGTTTAATTTTTTTTCAGAAGCAGATGATGTACAGTGGTAGAAAAATACAACCACAAATAACATGACTGTCTATAACTGGCTGTTCCCAAGAAAAGTGTTTTTGAGTTGGTTTTTTTTTAACACTTCAATGGTGTTCAGAATATCTGGGTGCTCCAGAGGGAAGGAGCCTAATTAGTTATATTATTTATTGCTAGACCAGCCTTAGATTTGGCAAATCCCCTCCCAGCAAGACTGTGTTCAGTTCCAGCATATGTTGTTTGGGTCCATAATTTGAACTTAAAAGCTAAAAGTACTTTTTTTCTAATGGGTAGATGTGAGCTTTCTCCCAAATCTCTGCAGGAGGTGGAAGGCTCTCCCAGGGGGGCTGCCTTTTTCTGCTAAGTGTTTCTCTAATGGGTTTGGTGAGAAGCAGTGCTGATACATAGCAGAAGGATCAGAAATGGGTCTTACAGCTGCAATTTAAAGCTTCTGTTCCCAACCACCTTCTCTGTTGACCTTATTCACTCAGTCTTACCTCTCATAAGAAAACCAGTGACCTCTCTTGCTCGTTTCCAAAAGGTGGCTTAATAACATTTTTAGTGCCCATAAACACAGCTAAAATATAATTTGCAGAGCAAGAGCCATTCATTAGAAAACAGGTTGCTACATTTAGTTTTCTACCATCAGATGGAGAGCCAGGGATGCTGGCAGACTGCTTGTAAGGTGAACTTCAAATGGGACCAAGTGGTAACAAAGCCACTGGTGCATCGTGCCACACAAGTATCTCCAAGTGTTGGTATTCCTGAGCGACCGCTAACACAGCTCTTGGAGGCACCTGAAACACGATGCAGTAAGACAACTGAGCCATATGGGGAGTTCTAGGCAATTGCACTCGCTGTCAAAGATGTTGTGATCTCTCGTGTCCCAATTCAAGGAGCATAAGAGAAATAGCAGAAGACAGAGTTTTAAATGAAGGGCAAGAAAAACGCTAGGTACATGTATTGGTAGTTAAATCTCTGCAACAGAAAGCTGCGGTGATTTTTTTCCAACATTATTTCATCCAGTTCGTAGGTTTAAGACAATAAACTGCAGGTCATAAGACACGTGCTCATTTTCATGCCTTCCCCAGTAGTGCTTTGGCATAGCCCACACTTACAGCTCCACTGTGCTGAAGTAGCACACACTCATTTTTTGCTTTTGAGAAGGCAGCAGCACACAGTGCTACCCCCAAAACAGAGCAGAGATGGGTATGGTCTACTCTTGCTGAGTGGTAATGCTTGAGTTTCACTAGAAAACAGAAGAGAGAATTGATCCTCTGGGGACCATAGGCTTGTACTGTGAATTAAAACCAGGTCTCCTGAGCCACAGACAATGCTAACCCAACCACTCCTCCTTATTTGAAAGGGTCATTTTTCTCATTTCCCTTATACAGATTCACAATGGCAAGGGAGATGATGCTTGCAAATTTAGCTAAAAGCTTTCAACTACATTCCCATGAGCACCAGTGCAATGGCTGTTGCACACCGGTGCCAAAAAAAGCATTATTTGAAATACAGAAGACTTTCAGGGTATAGAACAGGAAGTGATTTGTTTTAATTCATTCCCCAGCTTCCTTGCCTTTGCCAGCCCTTCCAGCAGAGTTCATGTTTTGCTGGAGTCACATGGGATGTCTCCCAGCATGACGCCCGGGGTGCAGGTAGAAGCACTGTTGCTGCAGAGCGAGGGCTCAGCAAGGAGCTCCCCTTCCATCCTACCTGACCAAGGCTGCCAGTAGGGAAGCATTAGGGGTAAAATGATTCCGCTGGCTCCTTTTCAAGAGCTTGATTTGGACACAGAGCCCATTTTATGTCATTACTTTAGGAGGAAGTCAGTAATCTACCCAGACCAAGTTCTAGAAGAGTCAGTGCAACATTTCAGGGTCTCAAGTTTATCAAGTTATTCAAAGCTTGGCAGTCAATAGTGACCGACAACAAACAGCATTAGCACTGCAATTATTTATTGGCCAAGCATCCAGGACTGTGCAGTGCACAGCAGAGGGAAAGAATATGCAGGCACTTACTCCCAGAACCTACAGCTTCGATTCGGTCATAGCAAAACCAGTTTTTCTACATCTTCCCCCCCAAAAGGTTGGTTTGAGAACAGTTGTGTTACTGACAGAAATTAAAACCATAACAAGCACCACAGCCTGTGTTTTGCTGGGCACTGGAGTACCATATACAAAGCAGCAGAGAAGCTGGCTCAGCCCCTCCTGGCCGTTTAAGCTCCCATATGTTCCATGTCACAGCTGTTCTGGCTAGCACATGCACAGGGCATTTGCCGTGGCTCAGAAGACAAGCAGCACCGTGAGCTGAGATGGCTTGCGGTCACTTCTCCATGCTTAAATAGTCACGTACAACTTCCACAACCAGCAATTGCTCAGCATCTCTCCTCATCCCTACTCAGCCCACAGGTACTCGTAGCTTGCTTCTAGGGTGCTCCACACCCCATGGGAAACCACTTTGCAAAGCCCACAGTTCTTATTCTCCATCAAGCTCCCCCCACCAACCCTGCCTACAAACTCATCTTTGAAAACTGTGTCAGCTGTGAGGATGCAGATGGTTGCATTTGCATCAAACAACTTTTAAATTATCATTCAAATTAAATTAAATTGAAAATGCAATGAGCTGTTCCTGTAGATCTAGGCGCACAAAGACGAGTTAATGAAGGTCACATTTGTAACCAGTGAAGAACATTTAAACTGTATCATGCCTAGCATGGTATGCCATTAGAATAACATGACTTTCTAAATAAGGATAAATTACTCTTTAAGGCCTTGCGCAGGATTGCTCCCTGTTCCCAGGAAAGGCTTATCTTTGGGATGTGTGTAGTTCAGAGAGGGAGGAGTTGTGCTGGGTCCAGCAGAGCCCCAGCAAAACTCGTTGGCCATGCAGTGTGAGGCCTCGGGCACCAGTTTGGGCCATGCAGGTCCCGCCTGCTTTGAATGCAAAGCCAGGCAAGCCTGGAAAGCCACAGGTAGCTCAAGTGAGAGGCACTTCTTCAAACAAGGGAGCTGTAGTTTTGCGAACGTCTAGTCTGCGTGCCTTGGCTGTAATTGCCTCATTTATACACACAGAACTCTGAGCCTTTTCCCTTGCCCTGTGTTTGCAGTCATCTTGGAAATGGCTTTTGTGACATCTGCCATCTTCACAGCTCTGTGTTGTCACAACGATGTCAGACAAATTAACCATACCTATTTCCATGTGCTGAGATGACAAACACAACCAGTTTGGCTTGCAAGTGACAGAGCACAGGTTGCCTGCCTGCAAGGCTTCCCACGGGCCAGCTGCTGCTCTGACACCAGGTTGGGCTCTGGCAAAACACTCGGTGAAGTGCAGGAACTGGGCACTTGACTGAGTGACCTGAGTCTAGGCAATCATGGAGCAATAACCCACGCAAGCTAACAGGAAGCAGAAATTTGTAGTCACTCTTCATGTCAGGCTGGATGAGGCTTGGTGGAAGGTGTCCCTGCCCATGGCAGGGGGTTGGAAATGGATGATCTTTAAGGTCCCTTCCAACCCAAACCATTCTATGATTCTATAATTCTCTCTTTGCATGATCCTGCACCTTATCTACAACTGCTGCAGGCCACATTGCATGCTTCATCCTGAGAAATGAACTATCATTTAGCGTAGGGAAACAAATAACAAAAATACATACCAAATGCTCCTTTGCAACAAAGCTCTTGTTGTCACACATTCTCCGTTCCACGCTCAGGTGTGAAGTCAGACGCTGAGATATGACAGAAAGCTGTGAAATGGAGAGTAATAATTGGTGAGATTTTTGGCATCTGGAAATAGTTTTTTCAAGAAAAGACTTAAGAGCTGCTGGTTTGCTTCTGTAGTAGCTTACTCCCTCACAGAAAAGAGCTAACACCTGCCATCAAAAGGGGACTAATGCGCTTGCTTTAATTAGCCACTGAGGTTTTAGTTGCTTTAAAGTGACTGCAAGCATCCAAAATCTTAGAAAGCAAATATTATAAAACCCATGCATCCATGTTTCTGACATATTCTAACAAAAGCAGTCGAGTCACAGCTGAATGCAGTTGATAATTCCTTGCAATAGGAATCACCAGGTTCAGTTACTGAGGTGAGGACACTGGATAAGTGGGTTAAACCCATCTGTGAAACGTGCTCCTGGGAGGTAGTGAAGTGCCTTTGCTTGCTCTGAGAAGAGAATTGCTTGGATTTTTTCCTAAACGCTCATAACGATTGTAAATTTGAGGAAAGGTCTTTTGTTCGCAGTGGATGATGGTCTAATTTGTATCAGCACAACCGAGAACAAAATCTGGACCTGAGTGGTCTACTCGAAGGCATCTGAGAAATAGCGACAACTGGAATTAAACTGTTTTACATAATCCATTCATAAGATACAGCTCATAAATAATAGTAGGAAAACAAAATGTCAAACCAAACTGATTAAAAATCAAGCTTGAAAGCTGCCTTACAACTGAGAGGCACAATAGTCGCTCAGCAGTGAATGGTGATTTACTCTCTGGTTTGTAAACCAATTTATTTATCAATAGTGGAAGTTAAAAGATTATGCAAAAATAACAAAGTCAAGGATATGTGACTAGGAGGAATGTATTACAACTGCTGCCTATCTGGATTCAACAAAGGGATTTCAGGCTTTGTCTTCTTTTTGATAACTGCAAAACAACGCCTCCATCTAAAACCACAGCCCCCCTCTGGGCATGGGACCAGACTTCCAGCCCCAGTTTCTGCCCCTCCTCTTCACTGGCTCTGGGGAGTGGAGTTAAAAGGCCCTGGTCAAGGGGGTCAGGGAGTTCACGGGGTTTACTGGTGCCTTTTGCCACTACTGACCGCTGCGGTACATGACAAGCCTGTGGCACGGGCACGGCTCATTTACTGTCCCCTGAAACTCAATGACTTTTCAGAAGAGATGAAGACTTTTGAGTCTTGCCATTGAGTTCTCTTGCACAGCATCAAAGTGTTGCAAATAGGAGCCTTTGCACTTTCAGTTCACATTCTAGGAATCTCTATGGGAAGGAATTTTTTCCTCTTTAGATGTTCCATTAGGAAGTGCTGATGCAGAATCCATCAAATCCATTAGAAGTCCATTAAGTCTGTAAGGCTGCTCTTTGTTTTCCTGCATTGGCTGAAGGATTTGGAAGGCCGCAAGCTGTATGTTGCCTGTGGCAAATTATCCTGTGCCGGCTGGCTACATCTTCTGGCTGCAATATCCTGTGTGCAATATGGATATATGGTTTTGAGAGATGAGAGGATACAAGACACTTTTAATACACCTGGATGGCTAGACCAGTGCCTTTGAATTATGTTACACAAAAATTACAGCAGCGGAAGACAGACAACAAATGAAGCTTGGCCCAAAATACACCATGCCATTTTGCATCAGAACAATTCTGAGTCTCAGACATTTGCTCTTTACTCAGTTGTGAACTGCACATTCTTCCCTAATAACTACATCAACAGGTCACACCATGAAATAGCTACTTCTAAGATAAAACAAGGTGATTCTGTGCAACCTAGAATGACCAGGGGCTTTAGGCAGAGCAGATTTTGGCTAGGACACAGGATTAATCTGTGTAAACTAGTGTCAAGCCAGGTGGAGGGTCTAAGCCAAGGTTGTCCCAACAAGCAACATGCAGTGATGATATTCTGATGAGACCTCATGACACCCTGTTGTGAATTGGTGATGTTATATAAACATGCAGCGTCTCAGACTCTTGCAGATAGCAGGCAGATACACCTGGTACAGCACCGTGGTCAGACGCCAAGCATGTGAGATGCTTGTCTGGTTTGTTACAGCCTCCTGGGAAATTTGTTTGGGTTTGGTTAACTTGACTTTTAAATGCAGGCATCCTACGGAAGGAAACCTCCCTGAATGACAAGTCTGATGTAGTTAAACAAAACGATTTTTGAAATGCAGAACTCCAAATGTGATTAAAATGCAGGTTTTCCAATGTATATTTCATCAAGGCTAACCATGAGCAATCCTTTTAAAATATTTCCTTTGATGGCTGGCTGTTTATTTGGATTCAGTGAATACAGGTTTGGTGAAAGAGGGTGTCAAACAGGTCAAGAGGCGAGACGGACACTGTGCCCTGGAAATTCAAGCCTTTATTATCTGGTCTCCATGGGATTTCCTTTCCTACATGGAAAAATGTGTGGTAATGCCATAGCAACAACAAAGAAACAAGCATAGCAGGACGTGTCTCTGCTGTTTAAGGCTTAGTAGGCTGGATTTTGTAAATGACTGCATTTCCAGAACAGCTATTTTGCTTAGAGTAGTATAAACAATGAGAAGCTGAACTAAAGGCACAAGAAATAAGGATGAGCAGCTTTCCAGCTACTCTTTGAGGATTTGTCTGTAAGGCAAAAAGAGCCTTATAAATATTAAGGATGGGTTGAAAAATCCTCATTTTAATGTTAAACTGATTCCTCTCCCTCGTCTCGTACCGAACTTATAAAAGCAGCACCCTTAAGCCCCACGATAAACCCCTCACCCTGTGTGGGTAAGCACAGTCATCTGCAACTACATGCCAGCCAGTTCCCACAGGCAAAACCTGCCGTCTGCTTGTTACGCGAAGGGACTTTGCTTAAAGATTCAGGGGCTAAGCAGCCTTTAGGGCACCTGGGATGCCTACAAAGATCCACAAAACTGGAAGAGTCTCCTCCAGACTCTCCTGAGTGCTGCACTTTAAGGCTGGGCAGCTCCCTGGGGTGGAGGTCCTGCTCTCGGATGGCATGGAGCAGCTACCGTGCAGTATGTATGCCAGCAGGACACAGAGGAAGGCAGAAGCTGCTTTTTTTTCCCTATGGATTTGATCTAGTATTTCACAGGAACACACAACTCACCAACAGTCCTCTTAAAGCCTTTTGCAAATGGTAGATCAGCATGATTTATCAAAATCAGGTTATAATCATGACACTGATCTGTCAGACAGCAGCCCCAGAGGAAAGTTTTTGGAGCCCTCCTATAACCTTTAAGCTCCTTGACATGAAATGCAAAGCTTCCTGAGCTGCTTCACGACCTTACTTGTAACCTTCGTTTCACAAGCCATTATTCTTCACACAGTGAGCCCAGATAGCAGAGCCCATCAGCACCTGTCACGGAAGAAGTCTCGGCTTAAAACTCACAGTCTAGCTGTTGTATTTCAAACCAGCTCTTTATCAGAAGAGACCAAAGTCATGCCAAGAAAAGACGTTAGAGGGGTGTGTGTAAGAAGGAAAAAATATCTCCAGTTTTCAGGAAAACTGGCTAACTACAAATATGTTTCGTCGGCACCCAGTTTTCGCTGGAGTCAGTCTTGGAGATTGGATTCCAGTGCCTTCGTTTGCAATCACAGGCTCTGCAAAACAGTAACTCTGCCCTCAACCTCTGCCCACTCCTCCTGCTCTGCCCAGGAACCTCAATTAGCCATTGGGTGTAATGTTGTGATAACGGCTTTGTAATTTGTTTCGCCCAGATCGCCTCTCAAGGGAGGGCGCTGAGCATCAGAGATTCCCTGCCCTTGTGCAGAGGGGACAAGTGCTTGGTGTCTTCCCCAGGCAAAACACTTCAATCATCTTCTGTGAAGCCTAAATCTCAGTTTATTCCGGCTCTCACCACAGAATGCTGGCATTTAATGTATAACTCACCTGGTATTCTACTGCCTCTGATTTCGCTGCATGTTTCAGTGAAAAGAGCAGCAAACATTGGGCAGTATCCAGAGACCCAGAGCCCATCAAAACAGCTAATGGCAAGAGGACCTAGCATGCCTCGATAATTAACGTGAGCACATGACTGGCAAACTCACAGCTAGGGTTTCCTTCAAAAGGCTCCTTCATAAAGAATAATAATTGCACTAATTATATGAAGTCTCTAATAGTTCAGTACACCTTGAAATCATTTCACTAGGCATAAAAAGACATATTGTGAGATTAACACTTAACAGATTGACAACATCTGGGTTTAGAAAATGGATTGGTTAGACAGCCAGCTTTTGCAGGGCTTCGCAGGGTTATTTCCCCCTTTGGATTAATCTACTCAACTACAGAATAAGTATTTTTCTGAGCTGCCAGCAGAGCCAATATTAATAGTTTCTAATTCTTTAGTCAGCAGAACAATAAGGCGAATGCATGCTTGGGATTGGGTAGAGGGGAGTCTTTATGATCCTCTAGCATCCCTTTAAATTCTCCTTCTGTCACTTGCAACAAAACAGGCACTTCTTGGTATGGAAAACACATGGCACACAAAGAAAAAGGAAAAATAAGCCTACCACCTTTAAATGCAGAAGTGCGCTCAGATTTATGGGGTTGCGACTAAGGAACAGAATAACAGCTCATATCTTATTGTGGGTGATTGGGAAAAGGTAAATGTATTTCATATACTATTCTGTACTATTACACAGTGGTTAGTGATCTCAAGGAGATAATAGATGGACTTTTTTTTCATTAAAATGCCGTTAAGAAATGGAATGGGTGGGAGGAGCCACTGACTTGATAGTGGTAAATGACCTGATCACAGGTGAATAATAATAATTGTGCGTCGGCAATGATCAGTGCCAACTTGACAGATAGCTCAGATCTGACCTGTAATATTTGGCATCAAACCTCATTTCTATGCATCCAGCTTCATGCCTTCTATCTTTATTACCCAGTGCATTTTCTTTTCTGAGAGCAGTCTGATTGCTACTAATCTTCTAGCCTGTAACCTAATGCTCTCTCTTTAAATGAAGTCCCCATATTGTTGATAAAGAGTCATTGTGTTCGCTTATCTCCCTCCTCTCCAGAACTGATAGCAGGAAATCTGACTTCTCAATTAACCTGTGCTGAATTAGAATCTCCATGATCAAATTGGTCGATGTGATTTTTTTTTTTTTTTTAATCTGGACTGCTTGAAACTCGGTGGGAATTAGGATTTGTGAATCTCACCAGAGCCTCTTTCCGTGTGTCGGATTGCTGTGGTGTACACAAATGAGAAACCATTTTCTTGTCATTCTTACAAATTGCTTCTCTCTCTGAAATTTTCGAAGGAGGAATGAACATGGCACTGTGTTGCAGGGGAAGCAACAGAAATGGGGTCATTTACACCATGGAAAAATAATGGATGATTCACAGATGTAGCAAACAAAGGCAAGTATGGCATAGATCTGTCTGTAAGACAGGAGCCAGACCCTCCACAAATTCATTAAATTTATTATTTAAAGTGTGTTTTTCTGGGATGCAATGTTATCCATTGGCATCTGAGAATGAAGACACTCAAACCCCTGTATACTCATGTCCTCTGCACGTTTTCCAAAACGTTCTTTTCCGATTAATATATGGCTCACAAATGCCGCATCCCATGTGGGAACCTCATCAAAGGTTGAGGAAAAAGTAAATGAGTAAATAGTCAAGAGAGGCCAGAGTTTCCCACTGAGCCAGGCCAAGAGGCACGTGGGCTGCTGGGCTGGGAGCACATCCAGCCCACCGGCCTTGGCACGGCACAAACGGCATGGGTTTTCCTTTGCCCTGCTCCACGGGGGTCTCCGGTATACAGACATCCTGCTGCTGCCATGACTGCTCCACACAACCTGGTGTTAGATGCTGTCTTCTCTACTTGTCTTTGACTTAAAGTAGGACTTAACCTGGAGGAATAAGGCTTGCTCTAATTCCTTGGCATTTTACGTAGATAAACCAAGAAGTTTAATTACAGACTGTTTAATTAGAGACTGTATTTGAAATTATCAAAATGTATCCTACATGAAAAAGCATATAAATTTCATTAAAATACAGATTCCTAAGACAAAAAGATTTAGAGGCTAAATGGAAGCCCTGTCATTACCACTTCACTTCCTTGCTGCTGTTTGAGTTTTGATGGGAAGGGCACTGGCAGCAGATCCTTCTCTGATTAATATATTTCCGTTTAAGATTCTACCTGTAATTATCCACTGTAGGAACATAAGAACCTGGCCAGGTTTAAATCAGCATGCCCCAGATATTTCATTTATTCACCAGACAGGCACTTCAACTACTTTTCTTGTTCAAACAGGGATGCACAGCTGTAGTTCACGGAGGGCTCACCTAGGCTCTGTTTATCTGGCAAGAGAAAGCCTGCACTAACACAGAGGTTGGTACAAATCAAATTTTCCATCTCTCCACTATAGATTAAAGCACAGACTAAAACTAATGCCATAAAATAAAAAAAACAGGCATGATACACAAGTTTAGTCTCTATTTTACAAAAAAGTGAGGATATCACTGAAACATGATGGAAAGGATGGAAGGAGTTGGATGTGCCAGTAGAAGTCATAGATTATTCTGGGTAAGTGGCAGGATAGCAGCAGGTATAAAGCTGAGAGCAGAGAGAAAACACGTGAAACTCAGTAAGAAGGAAAACTTCAGAGTGAGGGGGCATAGGTGAAAGATGAAATTATAGTCAGAGTTACGTAAAGCTTTGAAGAGGACGGGACATCAATACAAGTTTTTGATATTCTCTTCAAAAACTGAGACACTGCCTGGAAAAAGTAACTCTTGCTTTCTGAATATTATGGGTGGATAACAGCATTGCTTTGCAATGTTGGGTTTTAGGTAGTTTTGCTGGTAGGAGAAAATTCTTACTAATCTTTGCACTTTGCACATAGATCTCTCCATCAGGAATTTGTGCCAGAGTACTTGCACTGACTCCCATGTGCAAGATATGCTGTAAACCTCCAGCTCTGAAGTTTGCTGAAGATTTCTGTGAATTTCAACAAATGCTTTCTCTTCCATCCAATATTTATGTTTTCCTTGTTAGATCCTGTTTAAATTCACATTATTTCAGGACCATCTTGTAATGTTTGCACAGTATTTCAAAGAACCTCCCAGTAAAAAGACATTAAGGTAATCTATGATACTATAAATAAGAGGCTTTTTTAAGAAAGTCCTTGAGTCATTTTGCTGTAATGACAGCAGGCCTCATTAAACAGCTGCATATACGGCACAGATTGGGGACATTTGCAACGCTAGCGTGCCTGCACTTTATAGCAGCCCCAAACGTGACCCCTGGGAACACAGCAGTAACTGAGACGTGGGACTTAAAACTGGATTTGCCAAAGGAGCAGGAGTGTCAAAGCCGGGCCCCTCCCGCTATGGGGGAGCAGTCCGGGCAATGGCTGGGGCGCTGCCTCTCTTCACCTCTGCTTAATGCTTCGTTACTCGGTTCCTGCCGACCCGCTGTGCTCAGCTGGGTGACGTTGTCCTGTGCATGACAGCCACACGCACCGCTCGTCTTTTCCTAAAGGAAATCCCGTAGCTGTTTTGTCCAGAGTCTCCCAAGCGATGCGTGTGTGTCACACCTTTCTTACGGGTGCGCTTAGCTGTGTTTCAGCTGTGATGTTTTTGTGAAGTACATTGTGACTCCTGCAGACAGCAAGCCACAGTCCCTGCCTGCAAAGATGCGCTCCGTGTCTGCCTTCACTGCATCCGTGTCATGAACGGTTCACCCCGGTATCAGCACTAGGAAGATCATACTTGCTCTGACGGGCACTTTCCTCCTCCTGCTGTGGATGCTCACGGCACGTGCCATCTCCTTCCCGACTTCTTCCTTCCTGGTCGAGGTCTGCAGGCTGGGTGAGGACCTCTCTGGCTCGCTCCGTGTTCCGAGCTAGTCTCGTTCCATAAATTAATGGCACACAGGAGTAGCACAGATGCTACTATAAACATGATGTCCTGAGACTTTGCAGAACTGAGAGGAAGGATCTGATCTTTCTTGAAACTGGTGAAATTGTATATACATTTCTCCCCAACAGTCTCTTTCAGTCTTTAGAAATCCAGGGCTGTGTTAGGCTTACTGCACAAGCCTTACACTTCCCTTAAAGTGCTCAGTGCAGTAACACCTCCACAGTATTTTATAAACCATTTTGGAGAACACGAATACCTGGAAAATCAAATCACCATTGCTACAGAAACTGCCTGATAAAACCAGCTGTCTGTCTTGTACACCAGATCTGACCTGCTCGCAGCACACAAGCTGTCCTGGCCCTGGCCCCAGAGCTGCCCACATTCTGGCTCACTGTAACAGGCAGAATCCCCTGAAAAAGGACTTGTGCCGGTGGTGATAAGGGAAACGTTACAAGGAGCAGGCAACAGAGGTCAGAATTTAAACCCCAAATCCTATTGATTTTAGTCTCGAGAGGGGAAGCTACTTTTTCTGACTCAATGGCTTTAATGAGGCTGCCAAATACATCTGGAGCTGTGGCAGATCCTCAGCCCATGGCACACGCACATGGCATAGGTGCCGCTGCCCTCTGCATCCCCCACGTCTCACGGCCCTGGCAGGAGCCGCAGGGGGTTGTGTGCTCAGTCGATTGCAGCAAGATCAATTCAGGAGGTGGTGGTGAATTTGTTGATAACTCTGTATTTCAGCTGCTCCGTTCCTCAGCAAAATAATTCTGTTGGGGAAAAAAGTTGTAGAAATATAAAAGCAGGAGACAATTTTGAAACGCAGCTTGTTGTATACATGATCAAGAAATCAAGCTTGAGAGGATCGTATAGAAGGCTGAAAGAACCCGGTTGAGCAATTGCTCAATTAAGCTGCTGAAAGTTCAACTCTTTATCGTACGGAGGCAAAACATTCAAGTCAGTACACCCAGGCACACAGGGGTTCAACTAGGACTTTGTAATTGGCCACTGCACAATCTGGACTATGAATCTGCCTGCAAGTCATTTCACAAGGTCTGAGGGGTTATATCTTCCATGGGTCACTGAACACAGGTGAACGTGGTATAAAATATTGTTCCTTCAGCTCTTCACTAAAGTGTGTACAGAATACCAGGCTTCCAGGCTCCTGAATTAAAGCTGTAAATTTGAACTGTCACAGCCAAAAGATGTTGGACCAGGCAGCAGGTACCTTTATGACATTTTCTTATTACAAGCACTGAGATGCAATTGCTCATAGAGGGCATTAAATCAAATCATTGGATGGAAGCTGCGACAGAAACATCCCCGCTTCCCACATTACTGCAGACGTTGGCAAAGTACTTGGAATTAACCTGTGTGGCTGGGGAGCTGGACAGTGGAGACGCTTTTCTTTTGGATGGGTTTTACCGTCCCAAATTTAACGGCATCTGTGACTGACAAGTCGCAATTACCTTAATGAACTTAAGCCTTTGGAGCAACTATTCCATCGTGCTTGCTTGCCCGGTTGGGCACGTGGTGCTCTGGTGAACAGTACTGTTTTCTCCCAAAATGGCATCAGCCACGGAGGGGCAACCACCTCGTGTGGCTGCTATCCATGTCCAGAAACACAGGAGAAAGAATGATTTTACAAAATTAACGATGCTAAAAGTCTACTACTGTGCTGAATTGGTGACATGGTTATTGGCTTGTATCTTACACAATCCAGATAGCTGAGCAGTGTTGTTGACAGAAGGTTAGCTGTCTGTGTTGAGTTAAAGGTTTGGTGTGGACACGTCTCTCGGGACAGTAGAGGTAGATACCGTGCTGTCAGCATCCTTCAGCCAGGCCATGGGTTCCTGATCAGAGAAGTTTGCTTGGGCTTTGTTGTTAATTGCTCCACTCATTGCTTCTTTGTAGTCAATCAAATTTAATTCTGTCTGTGGATCCAGTAATTACATGTTCTTGTTTTTATGCAGGGCTAATAGACCACCTAAGGCTTTGTGTAAATTAGTTAATGTTTTCTCCTGCAAAGCTGGCATTTTTCCTGCACTGTGGTGGCAGGTGCAAAATGTTCCTTTGCAAAAGCATATGGCAAATTGCTGAAGTAGAGCGAATGCTTATGGGTTTTTGAAGGACAGGGTTAAAGGAGTATGTTCTTTATGAAATATATGAGCACAGTGTTAATTTTATAGTTCTGCCATAGCCTGAAATGCCTTAAAATTGCTGCTGAGAAAGCAAATACCTCAAAGGAAAAAAATTCTTATGAGGGACACAGGGGAAAAAATAAGAATTTCAGAAGGTGCTTAATCCAAGTGGGAATGGCAGTGTTGGGCAAATAGCCTAAAAAGGAGCATGGGTCTGTCTTGCGCTGAAACACAAATTTGTGGAGCAAAGTTTTTAGGCCAGCTGCATGGAAAGGAAGTATTCTATAGGGACAGATAAACTAGTGATGTCAAATATTTATCTGCTAGTCCTACTGCAAGAGACTTGTGGTTCTTTGTAGATATCTGGGGGCAAAACTTGGCCTAATGAGGTCAGTGGCAACATTTCGGTTGACTCAGTACCCGCAGGATTTCATTCCAATTCTTTAACTGTTTTTATTTCCTGTAAATAATCCCTGCTAAAGTTGAAGAACATTTTAAAATGAGGTTTTATTCATGAGTGCATAACTATAATGCATTAATAAATTGGTGGCCAAACTAAATAACTACCGTTTTTCGATTATGTTTCAGCCTTCCCAATTATTTCTGTTTTTCCTCTTTCTCATGCTGTGTTGAAAACAACTCAAAAATCCACATTTTCTGGCAGTTTTGGGACGCCAATAAGAGGGATAACACACACTCCTTTACCACACGATCCCTGCTGTGTGTTCAGGCAGTGGTGGAGTCAAAAGCATGGCATTAGCTCAGCTTTGGTTCCTTTCACTTTCTGCTGATCCCATGAAATTGAAAAAGCAAGTGGAAAAATATTGAAAGATCCCATCATATTTTCTCCAGTTTAAAGCACTAACTATCATGTTATGCAAAAGCCTGAGGTAAGCCTCAAATTTGGATCTCTTACACAGCAATTTCCTTGAAGAGTCGTTGGATCACATTTTTGTATGGGTTTCTTCTACATACAAGTATTTTATTGCATCCGTTTATCCCAGTGACCTGGAATTCATTTATCTGACAAAGATATTTCCATGACTGAGTTTCCAAACGTACAGAGAAAAGTATGACACATCTGCTTTTAGTTTTGCCTCTCTGCAGCTAATTTGAAAATGAACACTAGAGAAATATGCGTACAGCACAGAGGTTGCACACGGTTACTAGCAAACACCGGCTTGCAAACTCCTAGGTGGCAACAACTGCACCAAACTACAACGTTAATAAGACTATGATAGAGTGCAGGAAGGACTGCAATGAGTGGGCATGAAGGGTTCCTGGGGTACTAAAAACCCAGGCAAAGATTTAGATCAGCTGATGACAAATACTTTAAATCTTCTAACTTGCTCCCAAGTCCCTGGCACAGTAATCAGATGTTGCAGCTGAGACCCGATGTCCTGCCCTGAACACTGGATCCAAGCAAGCAGCGGGGATGTCTTAGTTGGAAAACTGACCCTTACACATTTTTAGTCCTTAAAATGAATGTGGGGCCTCTTTATGCCTCTGTCAGACCAAACCCTCAAGGAATTAGGACAGAGAACAAGTGCCGTTATGTCCTGGTGCTGTGCTGAAACGCATTCTTTTCTTAGAGGGAAAATGAGTTAAATGAATGGAAACTTTTGGCCCCTGATGGCTGCTGGATGCACTTAGGGTTCATCATTTGCCCTGCCTAGATGCATGTCCCTTCTGCCAGAACAATGAGTATTTCCCTGATTAATCAGTAGTCCTGAGGGAACGGCTCTTCCTGCACATCTATTAGGGTCATTAAGAAGCCCTGCTATCCTGTGCTTGTTGCAAGATATGGAAAATGCAAAGTGAATTGTGCAAAATACACTCTGTTTATTGGGCACACTTCTCTGTATCTCTTTCAGTAATGATGTAATTCAGTACCCTGAGATGACAAATGACGTATTTAAGTTCATTTTTCTGTGCCACTCCATAAATGTTATTAACTCAAACATTTAAATACAGGAAGATGGAAATGCTGTGGGGTTATTTTTGTCAGCCCTGAAGAAACCCCCTCTCATGGATTAAGCTGCCTTAACGCAATGCCTGCCTGGGGCGTTTCCTTCTGCTGTGTGGTGGGGTTAGCAGTCTCGGTGCCGCTGCCTGCGGCAGAGAGGGAGTCCAGCTCTCAGCAAGGTGATGAGGAGCTGGGCAGGCACAGCTGAGCAGGGGCGCCTGAGGCTGGGTTCTGCTCACTCACTGGAGTCAGAGCAACCCAGCTGCATGGCTGGCGTTGCTCCCAACAGCATCCTTACACCCCCACTGACACACACTGGGTTGCCCTAACCTGCCAAACCAGCACAGACTCACCAGAGGGTTTGCTCTCCTGGCTCAGCCAACCCTACCCACACCTGGCATCTCACATGGGACAGTCGTGCTGGGCAACATCCCTGGCAGGACCAGCATAACTTGGAACCAGCAGTGGCAGAGGGGCAGGACAGAGGATAGAGTCCTTTACTGTATCTGAAAGCACAGCTTTCACTTTGCAAGCAAATTACTGGTTAAATCACATTTGACAGACTCCAGAGTAATTGCTGTGTGAGCAGCGCTTGGGTTTAGGAGGCAGGCGTGACTGCGTGTTCACCTGACAATTAGGTGGCTCATCCTATCCAAGCAAGCATCTCACCATAGTATGGTGTTGGACATCTAATTAAACAGCAAATTAAAATGAATAGGTTCCCCTTCCACTGGCATAACCACCTAATTCTGGTACCGCGTAAAGCTTGCCCTATTGTAAGATAAATTATTTGCTTTCACGCAACAGAGCATATCTCCTTCCTGCCAAGCGCTTGGCCACTTCTGAAGAGGGGCCATCATGCCGTAGAGGGCATGGACTGAGGCTTGCTTTCTTTCCTTTCCTCCATCTTCAGGCTCTGGTAACCATGGAAAGGAGACTCAGGCCTGCAGGGTGGATCAGGACAACCAATGTTTCGCCTGTGTCCTGGGCTGAGACAGATGGAGAGAGAGGGGGCAGAGGGCTGGCTGGGGGCAGAGCCTTTTGCTTTGCTCTGTCTAAAACACACGAGCATCACCAGTTCCCTCTGCCAACAGTTATTGCTCACCGAGACAGAGCTGAGAGGTGGCTGCCTGGGAAAGCAGCCATTAAATGCTGCTTGCGTCTCCTCTGCAATCACAGCGCTCGAGTGGCCCTGCCGCCCTGAGCTCTGCGTGGTGCTTGGAGCCAAAATGAAAGGAGATGGGAAACTGCAGCTGCATTATGTCAAAGCAGATTGCACAGAAGTTAGTCTGCTGCCAGCGGGAAGAGCCCAGGTTCTTCCGAGCTGACCTGAGACCTGTGCTTACCTCTGACTGTCTTTTGGTTTAGGAAACTGAACCCACTGACTGGGAGAAACTTCCACAAATTTCAGCTTGTGGATGTCTTTCCACTAATGCTTTTCTCACATGAAAGAGAATATGGCTGTCTGATATTGTCCCCTGCTGGGCCTATATCGATTCCTTTCTTAAAGATGAAAATATATGATGCAGTGCTCTTGAAAAATTAGAAAAACAAATCAGCCTGAAGCTTAATATAATATGTAATTTTTAAAATGCTAACTAAAGACTATGTGAAGGGAAGAGAAATATGCATTTTTTATTACAAGCTAAGATCTGAGCTTAGAAATGGGCTTTACTTCCCTGACCCCCTGGACTGGAGGGCACTGCTTTTCTGGCACTCTCACATGTTAACAAGGTCATCGGCACACCCAGGAGAACCTCGGAATTCGAAACAGGAGTTTCAGCAGAAGAAAAAGAGAAGAAAGAGAGACTGATTTCCAGTTTCTTTACATAAAAATATATTCATAGAATATGCACATGTTCCTTGCTATGATTGGGGTCTTAAGTAGTTTGTTTAGTAAGAAAGATCAATGTTTATTTTATTTTGACATTTTAACTCCCCTTAAAAAAGCAAATCTAGAAAATAAATAAAGTTCGGTGTCAAAAGATCCATAGCAGCACTATTCTCTGTATTAATAAAACAGAGGGCATAATACAGGTATCCTTGAGAGTAACTGTTTCTTACAGAGATAAGGTGGTGATAAATGGGAAATTTGTTCTTGCCAGAGGTGGCTATCAAGTGTAAGTAAATAAATGGTATGGTTCTATTCTTGCAGTCTACCTACCATAAATATTATTACTCTGGTATTAGGAAGCTGTAATACTGCTGGCCATTTGAAGGTTAAGATTCTGAAAACACCCCTGCCCCTGAGGTTATTCTGGTGATGATTGCATTTACTGTGATGCCACAGGAAAAACAAATGGCATGGCAACCAACTCAATTTAGTTTTGAAATAATTTCGAAACTATAATGTTATTTTCTGATGGTGTCACTGCACCTTGTCAAAATTAAACAAAGATCTTAACCTCAAAAAAATGGAACAGCCTTCATGAAGCTGGATTTTAAGCCTGATAAAGTGCTGGAACCAATAAATATGGGTTATGATGCATTTTAAGACATCTCCCTGTAGGCAGTGGTACATGTCCTGCAGCAGCTTGCCTCCTCCCTAAGCACTCGGTGGGAAGCAGAACATGGCTAGGAGGCACCAACCTCCTGCAGTTCTCCTTAGCATTTGCCTGAAGTTACTTGCACAAGAGACAGAGGATTCCCAATGCTGCTTTAACTGGAGATAGAAAACACCCTCCCCCACAAAGACATTCGATCATCCCCATGGTTTATTTATGGATTTTGTATTTCATAGTCCAAATATATTAACTAAGTTACTCTGTCAAGAAATATAAATGATGATCATTTGTTAGCTGCACCACTTGAATAACTGTATCAGAGTGTAATAAAGTTATTGAAGGGATTTATTAACCTGATGAAGTAACTCATTAAATCCTTCAAATGCATTAATGAAGCAGGAAGTGTGGGCCCTTTTCATATAATTGGAGATGGGAAATTGTGCAGCTGGGCCAACCTGATAAAAATGATCAGATATCCCAAATCACTTTTATTTAGCTAGTAATTTTGGACATTTCTATCACTACTCTGGATTTCTACATTATTTTTCTCACCTAAGTAGCTCTGCCTCAGAACTCAATTACTCGTGTTGTTTTACTATGCCCTGAAATTACCTTTGTTTACAAGCTGGGAGCTGAAGTGCCCATCACTCAATTATGAGTTTCTTGCCCCATGCACTGGAGAAGGGACATGAGCCAAAACCTGCCTTTTGAAGTGCACTAGAATGGCAAACCGTTGCAGTTGACAGGGGCCTTTGCAAGCAGCGCCTTACTCAGGTACCTATAAATGGTGTCTGCAGTGGGAGGTGAGGAGCACACATGGTCCTTGGTGCCAGCAGGCTGGCAGAGTGCTCGGCTGGAAGATGCCAGGTGAGTTTTGGCTCTTTTCTTCCAGCATCCTTGGATTAAATCAACCTCTTGTATGAGAGGTGGCTGGTGATTCTTGAAAGCAGACCTGTCTGCTGCTACTTGTGTGTGTGGCTTGACCACCATGACCCAGCCTGCTACTGCTTTGACCATGTCCTTCAACAGGACACCTTCCTCAATGCTGCTGTTAAGACTTGGCTAAGGAACAGAGAGATCAAACATGGCTGAAGTAAAAATGTTAGCTGTGCTGCACTAATTCATTTGCACAGCCAGCAATCAGTACGAGCAAGCTCTGCTCAGGAAAGAAATGAGCTGGATGGTAGAAGGAGGGTGCACTGATGGAAGAAGGACAGAGTGCAGCATGCTGGCAGACAGTTCCAGGCAGCTTTCAGTGAATTAGCAGTTGCTATCCCCTTTCCTACTGCAGAGCATCTGACTTAAGCCAGAGCTGACGCCTTTCGTAACATTTTTAAAGGTTAGGAAAACCACTGCATGGGTACAAGCTGCACTTTTCCAGTTTGCAGCATCAAAAAGCTTCCAAGTACTCAGGTATTATTACTGCTGGAGGTATAACCCACTTGAGTAGGACACAGGCTACCACATGGCTACAGCTGTGTGGCACCTGGGCTGTAAAAAGAGGGAGCTTGAGAACAGATGATTATTTCCAACGTTACTTGTGGTGTGGCTGATTTATGGTGGGCTGGAATCAGTAGCGTGAAATGAGGGTTGTTACAGAACTGTTTTTTATGATCAGGTGGCAGTATGTGTGCTTCTGCTGAGTGATGACATTCACAGGACTAGGACATCTGAGAAAGAGAACACGTTGGTTTCAACCCCCTGTCAAGGTGCTTTTATTAGGAGATATGAAAACATGTAATTTGTGTCTTCCTGGTAGTTCCTGTGCTCTGGGAAAACTGAAGCTGGTCTTTGCAGCTTAAATCAATTAGGAGAAGGATGTAGGATGCCTTTTTTGTTTTAGGCACATATTTTTCATGGTTGCATTCCAGATAAAATGCTGTTCTGTCAGGGATTCTAATCACCTTTCAGCCATTTATGTAAAATACATGTCTCCGAAAGAGGTAATGAATGCGATATCCCTGAGGCTTGAAGACTGCTGAGATGTGAAGTGCAACTGTAACGAAGTGAGACGTGGGCATTATTCGCAGGCATCAGGCCTCCTGCCACCCCTGACTCGGCTGCCACACCGTGTGTCTCTGCGATGTGGAAGACAAGGTATAGAATGTGCAAAGTCAAAATAAATTCACTGTACAACGCTTTACAGTAAGGTCACCTCTGATGTAAGGCTAGTATTTAATGGCCACCAGCTTCATTATAAATCTGGTTTCATGAGCGCCTGCTCTGCTTAAATTGTGAGTCTTGGGAGAGGTGAAAAGATTGATGCAACAGAGACTTGTGAGGTGAGCGGGCAGGGAAGAGAAGGGAGCAAATGTGTCATGTCGAATCATGACATTTCAGGTGATCTACACATCACCGCCCGTCTTTTGGGCCTCAGCCCCTGCTCTAAATAGCTATTTAAGAACTTGGAATTGACAGCCAGAGCAGGAGCCAAGGCCTGCTGTAGGCTGGGCAGCATCTCCCATTCCCAGGCGAGCTGGCTCCAGAGGAGAGACAATATGCTGCAAGGAAACGTGTCCGCTCCCTCACTACTTGCAGCTGCACGCGGACCCAACCTTATACTGTTCCTTGCTAGGGAATGCATCAGATGGTGAGTTGAAGCTGCACTTGTACTGAGGCAAAAGATCACAAGAAGCAGCATCAATATAAATTTTCAGTCATCAGTTTCATTCCCAGTTCGTGCTGGAGAACGTACTGGTTTTGGCATGGAAAGGTTAATTAAGAAGAGAAGCAAAGCATTTGCCACCTTGATTTCTATTTGTAGAAATGGAGTTGAGCAGTTAACCAAAGTGCAGTGCGTAGAAAATGCATACCATATTATGTTTACCTAAAATAGAACAACTGAAGTACACGCTTTTTATTAGCACTTCTAACTGTTGAATAAAATGTAACAGAAATAAGGGAATACAGGCACATTAGGGGCACGATACTGAACATGCTGCTCTCATCTAAAGAATCCAACACTTAAATATGTGAATATTGTATTATTAGTCTGCTGCTGGGTTTGCTGTTCTGAAAAAGCACCTCTGAAAGAGATGAAGCGAGCATGACTTAAATAATTTCCAAAAAATGAAATAGAAATTCTATGTAATTATTGAAGCTATACAAAAAAAGGAAAATCGTAATGGTTTCCAAACTAGAGTGCAGTCCCCGTTTCTTAGCTCTCTGAGTCTTGTAAAATTTTGTGTAACAGTCTGCTATTTTGAGAAACATTAGCTCCTGTCTCTCTCTTTTACAGTCTGCTAAATAGGCTGTATATCTTGTAACCTTGCAGATGACAAAATGCACTCCTTCACCATAGTCCACACAGTGCTAGATCATTTCAGCCTTTTTGAGTAAATGACACGCAACTCTATAACTGCATGATTAGGCCCATAGATTACCAGATTACGTCTATAAATCTTCACCATAGCTCCCACTCACTTGGCAGGAACAGTGAAGTTTCATCGTTTGTTCTCATGTAGAAAACATGCTGTGAAATGCAACCTCAAAGGTCACTGGGATGGCATTTACTTTTGTAGCCCTTAATAAACTTCCAGCTAATGCAGCAATTACCAAGCCCAATTACCTCTATGCTGGCTTCTGAGAATTTCTTTTGCAAAGTCTGGATAGTTCAATTCCACTCCCTTCAGTTAATCAGTGAGGTAGATTCAGCTGTTTGTACAACTGTCAGACATGTCTGAAACAGGTTATTTGTGCAATAAGGGCCCGACTGAATGAGGAAGTTGTGCCAACAGAACTTGAATGGGGTATTTAAGTGGTTCTAAAAGGATGTATGCAAAAAGGTCCGTGGGCACTCTTATTTCAGTGCTAGTTTTATTTGAAATAATCTGTTCCTATTCTACCTCAGCTAAATCCAAATAAACTGAAATGGAAAACCTTGTCCAGCTTTTTGTAGACATATATTCCCAGTAGTTTTGTGTATATATACAGATATAAAAATACAAGTTACCATATCTAATGCACTTCCTTACCTTGGGAGCAGGAGCCACATACTTAGCATTTATTTAAACATAAGAGTTTGGAGATACTGTCCAAACGAATACCTTTCCTTTGTTAGCTAACAAAGGGGTTTGACAAGCTCCATACCTTTCGTGATAACCACATTTACATTGTAGCTGCTAAGTGCTAACTTGTGAGTTGCACCATTTAGAACAGGAACTGGTATAATCTACTGATGTGGCAACAGTCCAGCAGTGATACATGCTCTTCACATCACAACGTCTGACTGCAGTGAAGCCAATGGAATAATTCTTTACAAAGGAAAAGCGCTAAAGTGTAATACGTTAGAAGTGACTGTGTCATTATTACAAGTTCCAGCTCTTTGTTCAGTTACAAAGCAAGCTAGCTACATTTTGATACCAAGTATATGGGCGTTATTGTCCCCTTTCCCTGCTCTCCATTTTGCTTTCCTTGCAGGGAATAATTGCTAGGGTTGCTTTCAAGAGTTTGAACTACAAGTACCTGACATGCACCTGCCAGGAGTTCAGTAGAGTAGAATGGCATTTAACAGCGGTCACTCTTTGCCTCGCCCCTCAAAAGTTCTGCTTCTTTAACAGTAGGGTTTTGTCTGGCTTGTTTTATCTTTGACAGGTCACTTTCCTGTTCATTTTGTTTATACTTAAATAGCATTTAATATGATGCCTGCTGATTTTAGAGGCATCTCAGCTCTCAACAAAATTACTCTAGGTAATTCCTTCTCTTCTGAAATAGCCAAAAGGAAAACACTAGTTTGTAGATAGACCAACATTCCATCTTGTTTGTTTGTACACTCATGTGCAGATATTACCAACAACAACTGTGACCCTGGATCTTATTTAGCATTGTCTTTAGGTTTCCAATTGTTTGAGGAGACATATAGGTATCTCCTTTTTGTACAAGGGAACTTGCACCATCTACGTCCAGAATATCCTAAACCTAGTAACCCTTCAGGCATGCTACTGAAATACTTGCTTGAGAAGAGAGCTGGAAAGCGTTGAGTGTAGCCTAGCCTGTGCAGCAGGAAAAGAGATGATGTTTTTGGAGATTGCCTGTGGTACTGGTTGAAAGGTTTTCTCATTGCTGCTCACGTTAGCTGTATTCCTGACTTTGTGTTGGTGCCTGTGGCTTTGGATCAGCATCTGCTTTCTCATTTAAAATTATGTAAGTAGCATCACATAAACGTAAAGAAAAGCCTAAGAGGAGCTAATAAAAATGTTGATCAATTAAATGTATAAACCTGAGAGGAAATGTGTTATTGAAAGTCAACTGATGGTGCATAAGAAGAACTGCCAGCTTTAAGAAGGGAGGTAATGGATTATATGTGAAAGGAAACTTCTTGATGAGTGAAAACAGATTAAGGTCTTTGAATAAAAATGTTCCAAGAAGAGATAAGACTGTGATAATCTGTAATAGGGTTGAAATAATACTACTCATGCTGGCCTAAGATTCAGCCCTAATTCTTATGATTGTCTGATATGTCCCACAATCATGCAATTAATCCGTCATTGTCACAAGTATCAGGAGTATAACATACTCCTGAAATAAGCAAATTAAACTTCTAAGACAAACTAATCTTCTTACAGCAGGTAATTTTGGGAAGATAATTCATGCACAGAGCATATTTTACTGCTGGTGATCAGTGCTACTACTACAACTCATCTAAACATATTAGCACAATAAAATAAAACAGCTTTTTCTGATCTCTGTAATATTTGTGGTCCACCTCTGGATTTCCAGCCATTTCAACATTAGTATGGAAGGTTACACATAAGCTTAGTCAAGTTTTCACACCGCTGCTTCACAACACAGAGAACTATTCAATTACTGTGTTTCTCGTTGAAAACTCCGTCAGTCTTGCCGCAAGAAGTGGAAATGGAAATAGCCATTTTTTGTGCACGGTATTTAAGAGAGTTGTACACTGGTGCCCTCTACACACACTCTAGAGAACTGCATTACAATGGTTTGGTTTATAATAAACTTCAAAATGGTTTGTGATAGATTTAAATAATTAAACAGTACTTCAAGAGCTTAATGAAATGAATAAACCATTGCAATGACAATGAGTTATAGTTTATGAGATTTTAAAATTGCAGAAAATGCTATTTTCCCTGAGTAGAAGTGTCATTGATTCAGTATTATTACCACCAACAATTTACAACCTTTTCTACAAATATCTTGCATTCCCTAAAAAGAAGTGTCCTCCTTTCTAATAATATATTATTCCTGTTAATGAAATTTATTTTATTTAGAAATGGACAAATTCAGGAATCTACTTTTTTAAAAAATTAGGTAAACCATATTTTTTAAGCCTTGGACCTGCACAGGGAGCACAAACACAATCCTGCCTTGGTTACCAAACCCTTCAGGGAGAAACTGCCATTCCTCAATTGGCTCTCGGACACCAGTTAAGTAAAGAGGATGCGGGAGGATGAGGGTGAGACTGTAACGGTTTGGGAGGGCAGAAGATTATACAGTAGAAATAAAGAAGTGACTTACAGTTTAATCAGTGTGCGAGGAGTTGACTTTAAACTGCCTTGCTCCCAGCAGTGGCTGTGACTTACTGGTCAGGGGACGAGGACCTAGAAATAACAAACACGGTGTGTCAGATATTAAACCAAAAAAATGCATGTTTTTAACAAAACCCAATAGATGATGGGAGGTGAATCAAGCCATGTTCAAAAAAGAGCTCCAACTCTCCATTTTACCAGCAAGTCCCCTCTATGCTCCATATGCTTCACACTATAAACAGACCCAAATATGTTGTGTAGCCTCCACATCATCTTGTATGACAGCAGGATTACACTACACATCATGGCAAGACGCACTCACTACTGTATTCTGACACCTTTTAAAGTGATGTTTGTTGTTGGAAAATCGTGCAGAGGCGTAAGTGTTAGATGAGGAGCCTAAATGGAGCCCCACTGTTTCTTTGTGTGCTCTCCCAGCTAACTGCACTGCTGATAGACAGCACTATTAAGCAGTCATTAGCACCATGTCTGAAAGCTTGGCTTCTGCTGATAATAACAGGCTATTCAATATTTTGAAGCCTTTGTAAGAAAGAGGGCGCCTAAATGAGAATAACGAGGTCATTCTATGACACGCCTGAGGATATGAAACCACGGGTAACTTTTTAGCTCGTTTGATACGTGAACACATTACATTTAAGTGTGACAGATTATTTCTAGCCTTCAAAAACACAAAGCTTCTCCCATGAAATCCCACCATACAACATCGGCACCAAGTGGTAATCAAAACACTGGCGTCACTGTAAAGCACAACCTTCAAAATAATCCTGTGTAACCCAATCAGAAAGAAGACATGTATGGACAGATATGTAAAGCAGAGCAAGGGGTGAGATAGTGTCAGAAAAGCAGCAGATTTTAACAGTCAGCAAAGCTGAAAAGGATTTTATGATAAAAAGATTGCTTCCAATTCTGCATAATGTTTTCTTTTGCCGATTGAGATGCGGGGACTGTTTTGGCTTTGAAAAGATGAACAAACTGAAATTTTAATTTTAGACATCTTCTTGCTTAGAGCGGTTGCTGTTTCCCTTAAAACTGGCTCGCTTTCCTTTACAGAAGGATTTGCACCACAGGGCTATTTCAAGATTCTTCCTGCAGCCGAGCAGCCTGGGTTTTGAGTGGGGCTACGCCGTGTGTCCCCTTAGCATCACAGTCTCGTAGGCAGCACGTTGTTCCGCTTTCTTAGCTGTGTTAGCCACGAGCGAAGGCTACAGCCTACCCAGGCCTATGGATTAATGTGGTTTAGTTTGTTGCTCGGTGGTTTGACGCTCTCAAACTTGACAGCAGCAGGAGGAAAATTCTCCCTTTGTTCTGGTTGTTCTCCATGGTTGCTTCCTCTGTTTCTGCACTCGGGGAATTTTCCTGGGCGTGCAAGAGTGTCACACAACTTCCAGGCTGTGCTACCAAACAAACCGAGTGTGCTGGCCCGGAGCTCTTCTGTTGGGAAAGCTCGGTGACCTCTGCTAGTCAAGTTGTTTGTGTGTGTGCCTAGTCCAGCTTCATTTTTATTGTGTTCTCATTTTGTATTGGTTTTAGTGGTGTCACACGTGTGTAGTTTCAGGAGATCTGTGTAATACAACTTACTGCTTTGTATTCAGCTTCTGTATGTTTGTTTAACGCAGAAGCACAACTGCTAAGAGCTCAGTGCTGAGCTCTGTGAGCTCCCTCCTGCCCGGGGCACCCGCACAGGCACAGCTGGTTGAATGCAGGGAGTGTGTGAGGTGGGCTCCAGACGGTGCCTGCGCTGAGGAGGACATTTCCCTTAACTGCCTCCTGCAGCATCACCATCACACACCTTGAGCCTGGGAAGAGGGGAAGGCCAGTGTCCTGTCCTGGGGAGCCACCGCAAACTTACTCACAAAGGTGTAGAGGAAAGGAGTGTGGCGGTGGGAGCCAGGGCAGGGAACAGCACCTCGCTCTGGGAGCTCCTTACTGGCAGGCAGTTTCCCTTTGTATCGGAGAGAGAAACAGACTGGCAAGTTTGTTTTCGTTCCAGTGTCTCCCCTTTTAATTTCCACTTTCTTGGTCTTACTGGTTTTTACAAGTTCTTAACTCAGTGGTTCCTTTCAGACTAGAAGGAAAGGTTTAATTCAAATTATTCAGGGATTTCATAGCTTGTGTTAAACTTTTTGACTGCATCTATCCCTCAAACATATTAAAGTTAGGGGGGTTTTAAATTAAAAAAGATGAATGAGTGGTTGACCCTTTTTAGTGGTTACTTTTAGGATGAAGCCTCTCCAATACTATAATTGCAGTAATATGGGCCTGCCCTCCCTGAAAGGCAATTACAAATACAGAGGATAGCACATAGTGTTTGTTTTATAATCTTGATGTTTCATTAGATATTTGCAGGTTATGAATTATCTGTCAGGTTGAACGTAACAGTTAATTCTGATTACCACTGTCCTTGAGTCACTAACAATCCACCCTGAATTTGAACAAAACACTGTCTTGGGAGAGGAGGAAAGTAGGAAAAGGGACTGCTTCGTGGTATCCTTTTGGTACAAAAATAAAGCCCTTTAAAATAGATTTTAAATAGTCTATGGGTTTTTATACCAGGGTGGCGTAACCCTTTGCATCGACCTAGCTCAGCCCCTCTTGACTTCCAAGGTGGGCAGAAACCAGCACAGAGAACTGTACCTGGAGTATTGTAACGCATCGTTATCCTAGCCATGATTTATACCGTCAAAGCTGGAAAAGTGGTGCTGCTGTTAATTAAATTAATTGCATAAGCCATAATATTTAAATATAACACGTATCCGTTAAAAACGGTAAAATCTGTGATGTTCTATTAAAAGCTAACAGCACAGCAGCGTGATTGCAAGAGACAAGTCTGGCTTTCCACCATCAAGAGGTGGCTCAGGCTTTGCTTGTGTTTCAGACATCTCTCATTATGCACAGGCTTAATCTAGCTGCTCCTATTTGGCTAGAGGGAGTAAAGGACGACTCACTGCGAGAGATGTCCTGCTACTTTAACTCTGCCTTTTCTTACTGGACCTCTAGATTTCGACAGCACATCTAAAAGCCAAATAAAAAGACAACAGGTTGTGTTGGGTTTCATTTCACAATCTTTGGGTCAAAACCAGGACAGTTTAAACAAATTGAGTTTGTAATGCTACGAATAATGCGAGGGTGCTTACATCATCAGAAGCCAGTTCACAGGAACTGAAAAGCTACAGTTGAATTCTTTCACCCAAAGTTTTTATTTGGCAGAACAAAGCAATTGTTTGCCTCAAGTACACAAATGCTATTGAGGAGAAAATCAAGCTGGTTTGGAGTCTGCGAAGTTAGGAATTCACCTCTGGATTGCACTGTATCTCAATCATCTTTTTAAACGGCTACATAACTTGGATTACGGGTTTGCTATGCAGTGGGCAAGAGTTCTCATTTCAAAAAGCCCAGTGCCAGCTTGCCCCCGTGCTCTGGCACTGCTGTCCATAAGAGGTAATTATGAAAAGGAAGATAATCTGGCTATCGTAACTTTTAAGCTCTGACCTTTTCCACTCATTTTAACAGAACATTTATTTGCTGCTCTAAAACAAGGATTTTTTTTTTTTCCAAAGGAGTGAAGTGTTTGATAATAATTGTTGTGTTTCTTTTCTCCTCTCTAGTGTTCATAATGGCTTCTGGGCTTTTGGTTTACCCTTTTGGTTTCAACTCTGCTACTGTGAAGAAATTCTGTGAGAATTCCGACATCTACTATGCAGGAGACTGCCAGATTGGCTGGGGGTATATGCTGGCAATTGTTGGGGTCATGTTGTCTGTCTTTTTACCATTCTTTGCAAAATATGCACCAAAAGAGCACATATCTCCAACTCCAATACCTACTATTTTATAGTATTTTATTACTGTTTAAGAACAGAACATTCCTGTCTACAGGCAATGGGCAGAAATTGTTAGAGCACTTCCATTTAGCTGTATTGCTAAAGAGAGAAAAGGAGATGGGGAAGAGAAGGTCAGACTCACAAAGACCAAAAGTGCATTGATAGTCTTCCGTAAGTACGAGCAGCGACACTCTGGAATTGAAATAAGATTAATCAGCAGCCTTTATTCTGCTCTAAACGTATAGTGGCATAATGCCTTAGACAAAAAAAAAATCTGTTTATCCTCAAAACATCTGTCTACCTCCCAGTTTCTTTTGTCTCAAAATTGTAAGTCTTTTCAAAGCTTCAATTCACTTTTTATATATTATTAAAACTCAAAACTTTTATGAACCCAATAACTTTAAAATCGATAATGATGTTTTGTCACAATTATTTTGATTAAGCACTGACTAGTAGCCATGGCCTAAAATGAAGCTTGATATCTAAAAAGAATTGTATGCAAGAAAAAAGTTTCTTCCTAATCTAGATGCGTTTGTAGTACCTGTGTATTTTACGTTGTCAGCACACTTTTTAATACTGATCTGATCTTCAGGATTTACACTCATCTTCATCAAGACTTGCCTAAAATTTAGATTGCTTTTTTTCAGAGAGAGATATCTAACTACTTCCAAAGGCTTCATGGTGATTTAATAGTTTAACAGCAGGAAAAAAAAAAAAAGTTAAAAATTTGGTTTTGGTATTTCTTAAGTTATAATTTTAGGCGGACATTTACAAAATTATTTGAAGTATTACAACCTTAGATTTTGGGGTTTACTCTTTGGTTTTTTTAAGGCTGAAAAGAAAAATGTCTGTTTACAAAATTGTATGTGCCCGATGGCCCTTGTGTGCAGTGATAATCCAATCCAGAATGAACTAGGTTCTAGTATTTCCATAAGAGCCCATTATTGTAAAAAAAAAAAAAAGGAAAAAAAGTGAAGTGAGATGCTACTGGACGTGACTAATAAGAACCTGATGCTGTGTCAGAACCAGCAAATGGCCATATTTCATGGGTTTGTGTGTGAAATTTGTGAAGTCTGATTTCCACGATAGCACTGAATTCATTATTATCAAGCATTGAAATAAGTGCACTTGATTGCCTTAAGCAAAAGAAACATTGGGTTCTGATCCCACCCCACTGTTACGTCTTTCATTTAAAATAAAGATTGAATTCTAATTCTATTCTCATCTTTTATTTTCTATTATTTATTAAGAAAGAAATAATCACATAGATTATATTTAATTCAGAGCTGTACTTCTTAGGTTTGTATTTTGGCACAAACCAAGTGATCAAATTTATTATTCTTCACTTAGATGAGTCCAGCTGATTGCTGAATTATTTGTTTTAATGGAAAATGAAGGGACAGACAGAGACATGTTGAGGATGTATTAGAAAATGCACACAGATAGAACAATCACTGTGTTATTTTAATAAACGTCAAGGACTTCTGCAGTCTTGTTTACATTCCTCACCCTTCTAAACTTCAATGAACACTACATTGTTTTCCAAAATAATTGTCTGTTGTTACGTTTTCATGCACTCGAAAAGCAAATTATGCACATAAATTTAGCAAGTTCCATTAGTAATCGTTGAAAATACAGATTTCAAAGAACACTGAGAGACAGAGCGTGTCTGCTACGCGGGTTTTCTCTCAGTAACTAAGGAGTTAAATCTTCCAAATATTTAACAAAATAGGTTGAAATAATACCTCTCAAGTAAGAAGAATAAATTTCAGTCACTTCTGTGTAATAATATACTTTTCAGTAATGTCTTACACTTCTTTTTCATGAACGGCTGAAATTGATAATTTTCATATACGAGTCAGAAAAGTGAGGAATAACAAACAACATATACAGAAAATTGGCACCACGAAGTAGAGAGACAGAGATGCAGGCTTTTCTTTCCTAACCAACCTGTGCCTTTACACTAGAACCATTATACAAGACAGGATCAATATGGTTTAAAGAAACAACCAACAACTGGAAAATGTTGAGTAATGTGTATAAGCTGTATTACGTAGGGTTTTTCCGTTCTGTGTAATGTTTACGACTGTTCACTTAATGTTTCACTAGAAAAAGTGATTTGTTAGTGTAAAGTAGAACTTTTTTTTTTTGCAAAGATCTAAACACTTACTGAAAGTAAGATTATTTTAGATTTTTATTAACAGCCATAACACACCTAACAGACACAAATGACCTCTTCCTGTCATTACTTATTAACGTATCTTTCACATGTGCAGAACCAGAACCATCAATCATTCAGCTGAAATCAGCAGGACCACAACATTTGGGTGATGCTGATGACATGCACAAATGCTTGCAGGTCTGGTCCCAGAGTTCAAGCTTCCTTTGTAGTTTTAAATGACTGTTACAATGGAGTTTTACAATTTACAACATCGCTGTACCAGACCCTTTACTTCTTAAAACTCAACTTCTCTTGTGAATATTGTCAAGCTATACATCCTGCAATATTCTGCACCTTTTATGAGTTAAAGTAACACTTCCATTTGGAACTTTCTTTAATATTTTATAATATATAAAGGAAATCAAATATATCTATATGACCTCTACAACTGGACAGACAAAACTCTCCACGCTCAGAACCAGCTTAGGACAGAAGGTAGAGATGATAAGGCAAGTGACTCTTGCAGTTAGTAAAGCATATACTTTAGAGCCTCAACTAGAACATTAAGGGGGGTGTTGCTAACAATACATGTGCTAACACTGACAGATCACTTTTTTAAATAAAGTCTGTCTGCGCGTTAAACTGTGTAAAAGCATTTTCCTGTTACAAGTTAAAGGATTTACTGGACCAGGTTCAAGTTTTATTCTAAATATATAATTTTTTAAGTGTAACTAAAAGCTGTATTTTCCATTAATGTGTTTCTGCGTTGACTAGCTGGCTCCTTTTTAGAATATTAACTGTTTTCTGTATTTGACTTGTTGGATACAATATTTCAATTATTTTAAATGTGAAATTTCCAATTGCCAACACTGTATAATAAAATTAAAAAAAAAACCAACAACATAACAACCGACTGTTCACTATTTTTTGACAACTGTTTTGTTTTACAGTTCCCAACAGACCTGGTACAAAGCTATTGAAGTAAGGGAACTAGCTAAGGGGAAAAGGAAATAGAAACAGCAGGAATGTTCTATGAAAGTTAATGTTTGAAGGCAAAGACACAAACACGTACATGGTCCATCCCTCATAAAAGATGTTTCTGTGGTAAAGGCAAGGAAGTTCTGTGTTCAGATAATTATTTCTCTGTGACTTCCTCTGTGTCCTTGAGCAATCTTCCTACAGCTTCAGGGGCTGTTGCTATTTTATAGAGGTGTTATACTGATTATTTATTTTTTTAAAAAACATGAATCAGATAATGTATCAATGGGAACCATGTGAATACCTAATATATACAGCTGCATCCTGTGAAATCTTTCTGTAGTATTTATCATGCTCATGTCTAGAAAAACTTTTACACATGTTCTTGTAATCCAGCTAGGGAAGGGAACTTCTTAGTTGGAACTGAAGTGGGATAAAGACTACCTTCATCCTTTCTGCCAAAGAGCAGTTTTAATGCAATATGCAGAGCCAAAGAGAACTTTGTTGACATTTGTTCACTGTTAAACTTTGAGCACATACTCCTCAAAAGGTGTACATAGTCAACATTTTGCAATAGGTATCGAAGGAATTTCTAGAAACTGAAGATATGAAAAGCAATGGCAGTTTGAATCGGTGTTGATGATCTGTTTCTAGGACACTTGCACTACTGCAAAACGTAAACATTTGCATTCAGAACTGCTCCAGTAAAATCTAATCTGCTATGTAACAAACCTCTGTTATTGCGCACATAACTAGGAAAGATAAGCTATGAAAAATAATAATGGAAACAAACCATTGTTACTAACGTTTGTTGGATAACACAGCATAGTGATATTTTCAATTATCTAATCAGATGTTCAGTATTAGCTTTGGTAAATGCTTTAGGATGTCCATCATTTATGGGTAATGATGAGTGAAAATCAGTTTTGGACAACCATTTGGACCATTTTAAAGTTCATTCATTGTTTTTACATATGTTGTCATCTCAACATCTGCAATTTTAACAAATTCTTGGAAAGTGTTTTGTTCTTGAATAGTTGCTGGTCTTACAGAGACGCACTTGAAAATGTTCCTTTTTGCGTCATAGTTTCCCATACACCTGTGCACTCGACCTCTAATTAGTCTTGGAAGCTCCCGGTCCTTCATCAAAAGCATAAGAAACAGATGAAAAAATTACCTTTCTAACATAAAGCTTTCAAGGTGTACAGTTGTTAGATATTAGTGGATTTCTGAAGACTACATCAAGCGCAGAAAGAATTTACGTTTGCTTTTTTGCTATTATCAACTACTTAGAAGCTGGACTGAAAGTCCCGCCGTTTTTCTGAAACAGAAGTCTGAGGATGCCTGGTGACTGGCTCTAGACCAGTTTGGGAACAATATGGTATAAGCATCCAGCTTTCCTTCACACGATAACTTTCTCTTTTATCAGAAGAATTATCTTCATAAAAGGGATTAGTGGTGTCTGTGTTATGTGTGGACACAGAATACTTACAATTTCATAAAATACACAAGGCAGACTCTCCTTTCCGTCTCTCAAAAGAAAATTCTTTGCCCCATATGCTCCAGGTGTGACTGCAGAATCAAGCGTGCCTACACCATTTAGGAAAAATAAATCAGGATGTAAACAGCAGAGCAGCACTAAGATTGACATACAAAGATACTGTGACAACACGTACTGCACAACTGCGCTAAGATAGACTGTCAGCAGCAGCTTTCTGGGAGAACTTGGGCTGGCAGCACTGGAAGTTCCAGTACAAATTATCAGCTTTACATAGTCTTTGAATAGTAAAATTGTACACAAAAACCATATTGGGTCACTCAGGTTACAGAGTTTTCATAACCGTCACTGTAAACAGGTTATTCCCTTGTTAAGCAAAGCACAACACAATTCTCTCGTCATTCATTTCTCAGCTGTCAGTTAAACCAGCAAGTGAAACACACTAAAAGCCACTTATGTTTCAAAGCACTCCAGAAATGAACTCATTCCCACATTAATTGCATTAAAAATTGTTGTAAAACTGTACCTCCCTACAGAAGGTTCCTTTTTAATAGGAAAATATATTGTAACACATACAAAAAACAAGGAAAGAAAGGGCTTAAATGTTGAACAATGACTTTATTAATTTTGTACCTATTTTAGTCACCTTTGATGGCTGATTGGATGTCCCAGCAGGAAAATTAGATGGTGCTCATGCCAGTATTCTGTGCATTGAAGTATTTCAGTCATTGTTCCTACAGTTAATAACATCTTCTCTTGGCTGCTGTCCTACCATTATTACCAGTTACAGCACAACCCACCATGCTTACCTAAAACTTCAAATAACAGCGCAGTTTTATAAGCATATTGACTCCAGTGCCTCATACTTTCAATGACTGCAGATATGATTCGCAAAGAATTCTTTCTTTCTTTAACTTTTAATTGAGATGATGAACCTGCCTTTCAGAGGAAGATGAAAACTCAAGTTAGAGATACACACCAACACAATTTTAAAAGGCACATAGACATTTATATATTATGTGAAATATCAAAAATTTACATTGAAATATCAAAACTTTACATTAAAATTAGAGTAACTCCCTGCCAGTTTCTATGATCATGCTGAGGATTGTAGGTTATTACAATAAGAAAATCTCATTTTTAAATTTTCAGAAACTTAAGGCAGCTAGGACTGATGAAATCCTCATCTTTCTACTATTTTTCTTTACTGTTTTCTTCATTATATCTTCCTATTAAGTCTATAAGTTTACCTGACTTTTGTCTTCTGGAACACAATCAAATTGTTTTTCATTCATTTTATTTTGCTGAATATTGCGGTTAAATTTATATGCCAGACTATGGTCCAGCAGACTTCTGGAAGCAGTGTTTGGTTTCACTGGCCATTGTCCTTTAGATGTGAAGGCTTGGCTGGTTTCTGTTGTTTTCATATGCTGAGATGAATTATGGTTATCAGGGGTTTTTTGCTGCTGAACAGTTTTCAAACTATTTGAAAAGCTCTCAAACATTTTAATATTTCCACTGTCAGATCTTGAATGTGTTGTGTTACTTAAAGGAGTATACTCATTTCTGTTCCAAGCTTTAGTACCGGGAGCCTTCTCTTCTGCCCTGCAGGACAACATGACATAGTTCAGTATCAAAATACCTACTCTGAATACTCAGATATGTCATTAAAGTGTATAAAAGCAATCCATGCATTGTTGATTTAGCTTTGAAAACATCTGTTAAATATGCAGACTCAAAGCATTTGTGTATACACTTAAATTTATCCATGTACAGGCCAGTGATCACACTTGTGCTTAAATTCAGCTGAATTCCATAGGCCTTAAAAGCATGCTTAATTATTGTCCTATCTGCTGCACGGGATCTTTCCTGACCTAAGATTCACATCTTTCCATAACTCTGAATTAAAATAAGCAGTTTCTTCTGAAAGTGCTAGTTCCAAATTTATCTACCACATCACCAAAGAAATAATTTTACAACAAACTCTACTGCCAACTTTATTATTTCTAACACCCTTCATTTTATAAAGGCAGCTCAGAAATTCCTTCCAATTCCATTCCACTTTGCCATTAAAGGCACTTGTCTGAAACATTCACTCTCTTTTGGCCATTGGAAAGGAACAGGAGGAAGGGAAGAGTGAAAAAGGACAATTACCACATTGCTGGAAGTTCTCCCACCAGTTCCAGGCATCTGAAGCTGTAAGCTTTCCCTTGGTTTACAAAAGCACAGAGTTCACAATTCTATTCAGTTTTAAGTGTTTCGATATTAAATTGCCCTAATGTACACTCACAGAAACTTGTTCAATCTATTGATAAATTTGGTTCAAAAGTGGGAAAAACTTCAAGTAAAGGGAAATCTCAAAAAATCACATCTAAGACCAGCAAAATTCAATCAACTTTTACAGTAAGGCTGAATTTTAGGCCTGATAATAAGGCTAAATATTAGGTCTAATTAATAGGCCTCATTAGGTACACTGGAAAGGTATTTCAGTGGGTTTTGGCTCATAAGCACAAAGTAATTATTTAGGACTACAGTGATCTGAGAATTAAAAGGGTGTCTCTGAATGCTACAAGAATAGGTAAGATGTATTTTCCCATGGGAACAATTTTCTTTGAGGTAGGATATAAAAAATTAAAGACTCCACCAACCTGCAGGCATACAAGTTTTTTCCAGCATTTGCTAAATTAGACTTTGATGCATTTGGTGGTTTCATAAGGGAAAGGGCCATCTGATAGTCTGTTGGGCTTTCAAAGAAAAGTTTAAAGTATCAGTGACATAGTAGCAGCCTTAATGTAAGACAGACAGATGGATCAGAGTCTGTGAAACAATTACTATCCAAATAAAAATCAATATCTGCTTTTACGTACCCATTGTTTGCTGCTTTCTGTAGTTCAGCCACTTCTGGGTTTGCAGTTCCCCAGCCTGGTTCTCAAAAGACAAAGGATTAAATAAAGATACACACTGAGAAGACTGAAAGGTAGTAGGTCTACTTAGGGGTCCTACTTTTTATCTGCTTGATGTTCCACCAATAGTGGACAGGAGGGAGAAGAGACAAAAAGAAAAAGGGAATGGGATCCTTTGATATCTGTAATTGTAAGGCAACTTCTAACAAGTAGGCTGCTTCTCTAGACAATTATTAAATTACAAACATTAGACTTAATAGCACATAGACTTTTGCTTTATTATAAGTAAACTTTTTCACTATAAGTAAAACACAAAGTACTAAAGGCAGAATTTTGCATCATTCTGCCCCAGCACAATTTGAAGAACAGAAGTTCTCTTCTGAATTACAAAAAAGACATCTTCTAAATGTTTCTTCTTGTAACACAGGACTTGAATGTTGATTGAAATCAAGTGAAAACAAAAGGTCAGAGTTTCAAGAGACTCTATTTAAATGCCAGTGCTACTTCATTCTCTAGCACACAAAGAGTCAAACTCCCTCTGGGCACAAAGTATAAAAAGCTCAATTGTATAGAGGAGAAAGAAATTTCCTGGAGGACGTTTTTTACATAATGAACTTTTCAGAAATAAATATAAAGGATGCATACAGTTCTTGACAAAGACAATGTCTAACTTAATACAATACAAAGTTACAGTTTATTTGGATTTAGAGACATTAAAAAAACCAAAATATCTCTTATTTACCAAATGATGTGGGAGAAAAGTCATAAGTACGTGTCCCAGAACTGGTATCTGGCTCATTTTTAAGTGGATTTGAAGTAAGGGGCTGTCTACTTCTTTTTTTCTGATTGAACAGAGGTACAGGCAGATAACCTAAAATTAAAATTCAAATAATAATACTATGCCAATAGGAAAAGGATACACAATCTATGCTTAAAAGTGTTAAATAAAATTACTTAACCATTAGTTTACAGCACTCATAGGAATCACATTTCATAAACATGTAACAGACCAGCCATTGCCTCGCAGAATTTATATTCCCAGCTCTCTGTCCTGCATATAATCCTGTGAATGAAACACTTCTCTTAGTGACCAGTCACCTGACTCCATTCAGACTCTTGCCCTGTGCTGCAATGAAACAGACAACCCATACAAGTCCGCTCAGGAAATGGGGTTCTAGGGCTGAATGCTGTATATCCTGTATGAATATTGTTTGTGTCTGTGTATATATAAATATAAAAGCATAATGAGGTCTGAACCATAAAGCACAAAGGAATGGACGGTACCTGCTGTGCTGCGCGTTGAGGTGTCAGCTAGACTCCTTTTCATTTCTTCGCTGTACCTAAAGAGTCAACACAGTACTGATTACTCCAAATTTGCTGTGTAAGTTAGATAAGCAGACAAAGTAAACTAATTCCTGTTGTAAACACATTCAAATTTTATGAGACTCTATGGCAGTTTCATTTCATTCTCTCTATACCCTCACACCTCACTTCAGGCACAAGCCTAACACGTGTGAGCAGTTGTACTGAATTTCGAAGATCCATGGGTACACAGGTAACGTGCAATTGCTGTTAACAGATTAAAGGCTCAAATGGTTACATTCTTGAAGTACAAGTTATAATATCTACTTTTAAAAAGGGATTTAAAATATTGATTTCACTTTTTGCTCCTGAAAACAGAATAGAAAATGCATACTTATACATTGCTGCAAAGCGTGATGGCAAGGTACATAGCTCTGAGTAAAAAACTGATGTAACTATTCTGTGAAAAATAGTGTCACGCTTCAAAAATTAAACTGCCTTTCTGTACTTTATGGTAAAGACCTAAAACCTTTAGCTAAGTTACTGGTACATATTTCCTCTAGTGGCATACGAATAATAGCACAGACGAGCATATAAATAATAAAAGACACTGCCTCTATTTTGATTTGGCAGTTAACCATATGCAGCTACTAAACATATTGATAAGAATTAAGCACAAGTGTCTACCCCAGCCAGACTAATAGACCAATTCAATCTTTATTTCTGTGAGATACATCAATTAGATGTGTGACAGCATTACAGCAGCTTCTAGTCCATTGCTGCTACACAATTTAAACTGTACTGCCAGCACTAGGGAGCCTAACAGCCATCAGTAAGTGACATACGTGTAACATAAAGCCCCATGAACTTGTCATTTTAGTTAGTGAAGCCACTTTTGGTGTTGCATAGGATTTTGGACAGTCCTGTTTTGTTTTCTATCCCCTCTTGAAGGCAAGCAACCAAACCCCAGAGCTAAAGCTGTAGAAAAAAAAGCAGGCAAGGGTGGAGAACAGCAAATGCCACGGTCAGCCCCCGCAGACCTTCACACAGCAGCAGACGCAGCCCCAGGCGAAAGGAGTGTGAAGCCCTTGGGGGACTCTGAAGGAGCCGGCTGGGGCGAAGCCCGCCAAAAATAACCGCCACGCTCTCGCGCCCAACCAAGTGCGAAAAGGGCGGGAAGGGGCCGCCCGCGGCCTCCCACGCAGGCGGCAGCGCGGCCCCGGCCCGGCCGCTTGGAAACGCCCTGCCCTAAGCCGGGGAGAGCAGCTCGCAGGAACCGGACATAGGTCGTCTGTGGGAGGATTTCATTAGTTAGCTCCGCAGCCGTGGTGGTGGTGGCTCACGTAGTGTCACTTTCAACAGTTCGAGAACCCGGGGACGGGAGCTGAATATCCACAAACGTGTGAACACAAACATGGATGTAACGAAACCCGTCTGCGTTCCTCACGCTGTTTTCCACCACTAGTCCGGGTTTCACACACTGCCGTGTTCAACACAGCAACTTCAGGCGGTGCCTGTGTAAAATCTGAGCGTTCGGCAGGATTGGGGCCTGTCCTTTTGTTGTTACCCCTTTTCTTCAGCCTTGGAAGGGTTTGGCGAGCCCCGTTATGCTTCTTCCACATCCCTTTGTGGCTTTGGTAGCCAGACTTCATCTGTGTTTTGTCGTCGCCTGTTTTTCAGCTGGTGGCACGCATTGAGCTTTCTGATGTGCTACAGGATATTTGCATGTAGTACATAAAACCAATCTGAATTCTTATGATCCCACGTAACTTCTCAAAGTGCAAGTGTCCACAGAGCACTGGAAGCGGGGATTGGTGCTGGTGTTTAAACCGGAGTGAAAGCTTTTAAAGTGTCTGCATTTATGCCACACATTCACGGGTGCTCGTAATGTCCTGGGAGACCAGGAGTTAAAAGCTGTTTGGAGGTTAACGTGCTCTAAGGGTATAAAAGAAGCCGCCGTGGCTTTAGTTCCTAAACTCACTTTTGGAAATGCGCTGTATCTGTCCTAAGAAAGCTCTTCTTAGGAGACAAACTTCTTGCATGTTAAGTGAGGTAAGTGCACAAACGATCTCTGTATTTCATTCAGCGTTTTGCAAGGCATTATAACCATTACAGTACCGCCGGCACTAGGAGATAAACGACATGTACTAGGCACTGCGTGTTTGCCGTTTGCTCTTCAAACCGCTGTGGTGGTTAAATTCAGCAAACCGAGATTCAGAGCGTGAGTCATTTTTTCAGGCAGCGTGTAAATAGCCGTTTTGGCACCATCGCTGAAGAGGCTGGGTCAAAGGACAGTACAGACTGTCCAGTGCTGTAGAATACTTTACTGCTTTGTTTAATAAATTACTTACGATGATTAAATATCTGACAGCTTCCAAGTACAGCAGTAATACATTTGAGTGTTTACTTAAACACTCCTTCTTTATTAACTCGCCGTAAGGTTCAACAAATCTGTATGCGTAAGCTGAAACAGAGAGAGCAACTTTTGTAGGAAATATCTATACAAGTCCTTCCAGGAATATAAGTCCTATGTTTTCTTTTCGTAGACCTACAGTCTATCAGCCTGTGTTATAAAGCCTCTCCCAAGGCACTAGTCAAATATTCTCTCAGTCACCTGAGTCTACTCTTAATAAAAAAGAATTGTTCAATAAAGTTGCTTTATTCCCTTACAACATAGCACATTTTATATTTGCATTGTGTAACTGCAAATACTTCTGTCATTTACAGCAGTGAAATCTTTTCTGTTAAGACCTTTAACTCCAGATGTTTGATCCTTATGGTGGACACTATGGCTGCTCGTTGGCTGAAGTTTCCCTTCAGAAGCCTATCTGAATGCTTTTGGAAATGGAAGTCAAGCTGTTGACTAAGGATTTTAGGAGGAGAACACAACTACTGTCCCACTGTGGTCTATATCTGTTTCCCTTTTTATAAGGCATTGTAAAAGTGGGAAGGGTTGTCCCTGACAGTCATTTCCATGTACTGGTGATCTGTGTTAGCAGACCCCGAGATAGAACTAGAGCCAGGAATACTAGGCAAGTCCATTGTGGATAAATTGCACTTTAATTTCAGCTGGTGTTCCTTCTAATCACTGTGCTTTAGATATTATAAACCTAAAAAGGTTATACAAGCAACAACATGCTTTGAGGAACTCAGCTGTTCTTGTTTTTTTAGACAAAAGTACTTGATGTTTCAGCATTATGTGTTGGTCTCGAGCCAAGCTATGATTCATATCGTACTGGTTTTGCTCCCTTTAAATCATTCCGCCCTTGTATACTGTAGTGTTTATGTAACTTCAGACATACACGAGTATACTTGTTACACTCACTTTGCATTGCAAGAATGACAGATATTTAAGTGCATTATTAAAGTTTACTTTAAAAAAGTCTTTTCATACTGTCATTAGTACAAGATTTACCTACGTATCATCTATTAATAGAGAATGCCTGGAGAAGTTAACTTTGAACTGTGTAGCAGTACCATTAACAGACTGAGATATTACCAAATATGGTAAATGAAGGGGAGGGCTCCTTGGGAGGGAGGAGTGTCAGGTTGGCAACTTCCCGCCTTGCAACGGGAGTCTAAAACTGTTAGAGAAATGTTTATTCCCTTTCACCCACATCAGACCTAAACAGGCTTAAAGAATTTCCTATTTAAAAGAGTAAAAAGAATTTTGGATTTTGGTGGGGTTTTTTTTCCAGACAAAAGTTTTACTTTATTTTCTGTTTTGCTTTCAGCCATTCTTAGAGCTGCTGAAAAGCATGTCTTCCTCTTCTGTTGTTGATAAACCGCCGGTAAGACGGGTTGCTATCTTCGGGGGAACTCATGGCAATGAGTTATCAGGGGTATTTTTGGTCAAGCACTGGCAAGAGAATGGAGCTGAGATTCAAAGAACAGGAATGGAAGTAAAACCATTTCTTACCAACCCAAGAGCTGTGAAGAAGTGCACTAGATACATTGACTGTGATCTGAACCGTGTTTTTGACCCTGAGAATCTTCGGTAAGAATATTTGTACTTTCTGGTTTTAAGTTTTCTGGTTTTAAAATTGTAAGGAGCTTCCATTCCAGATTAAAATGTTAACACAAGTTCCACTACTATTTTAACTGTGCAGTCACATAACTGAAATTACTGACCTTTAACCCAAAAAGAACAAATTGCATGAGTGTTAGCAGATTAATTTTAAAACTATTGCTAGTAGAATGAGTCTCACACCAACACATAATCTTAAATACAGCATTTTAAAGTAGTATTAGCTTAGCTGTGTTTGTGTAAACTGAAGTATTGCTGTTCTGAATTACAAAATCATTATTTCTCACATGTCATCTCGTGCATTCAGCTTTGGAGCTCTTCTGAATACAATTATACTTGCAGGAAGATAGCAGATAAAAGCAGATAAAAGCAGATTAAAGGTAGACCGCTGAGTATCTGAAAGAATGGCATGCAAATCAGGGGTGTGTGCTTAATGTCAGTTATATACAGTAAGAGATGAAAACTTGAAATTAACTAAATCAGAAATAATGTATTCTATGGCAAAATGATAGGCAAAAAATCTCAATAATATAACTGACTCATTATTTTAGAAGAAAAACAATCTATAATTACTGTAAAATTGTGATTAATTTTACATTTTTAATGGGATTTTATGATTGCTTTTGAGACATCTTTTGAGATAGAGGTGCACTTTGCTGTATAAACGTTCTTATGCTTGGGACGATTGTGTGCTAAGCAGGTAATTATATTTCAGAAGGCCCTTAATGCTAAAGGTTATAATGTCACTGAAAAAATACGTATCACATTCTGTAAGCATGGTTATTTCTACCCTGCACGTCTTTTCATCTTAGAGTTGGTTATTACATGTAAGATAAACAGACTTTTTAACACATTAAGTGTTGAGGCCATTCTTTTAATTGCTTACTTAGGACAAATGTTTGAAAAAAACACCCCTGGTTTTGTTTGTTTTTAGCTGCTTTGAATATGTAACACTTGAAAAAAAATAGTAGCAGATTAAGACACCTGCAGATTGTCTTCATTTTTTAACTAACATTCCTCAGTAAATCCTATTAAGTTGCCCGGTCCGAGTAGAACACTACTGACTGTTTGGAATACCCTTGCCTGATCCCATTAAGTGTAAACCCTTCAAGATACAGATGATCTTACAAAATAAGAAAAAGGAGAGTGAAATCCTGGTACTACTGAAAGGAATGGTGGAAGTTCCATTGTCTTAGATAAGAAGTATTAATTTAACAGGCTTATGTGAAGAAACCTTGAATTTCAAAGACAGAACTAATGAATGCAAAGGTAGACTAATCCTAAAAATAGGAAAATGAGTTTGAGGGGCTCACTTAAAAATCCTAATCCTCCTCACATCCCACCAGTAGACCAACTGCATGTAGACATTCCTAATAGATCATGTCTTGCCATTTCTAATACTCCAGCAACAGTGATCCCATAATTTTCCTTAGCGACCTCGTCTAATGCTTAAATATTCATGCGGTTAGGAAGATGGTTTGCTCATATTTAACGCAACTTTCTTCATGCAACTTAATAACAGCATTTCTCGCAAAATTAAAATATTAGAAAGCTTGAGCTGTATCGGGAAGAAAACAATTTAGCACACAAGATATTAGGTGTGTCTATATTACACTTGGGTAGTATCCCAAGCCTGTCATCAAAACCAGATTCGCTGCTGTTCTGGGTGGAACAATACCGCTCCAGCTGTGGAACAATACCCTGTTGTACGTGGAACGGACTTGTTCTCTTGCTGAACCCACAGCAGCTCGGTACACTGTCGGTATGCAAGATAGGAAACTGATGTATGGCACAGACATCTATGCAGCTCTTGCACAGAAAGGAACCAGATCTCAGACATTTCCTTAGGCTAAGACCATTTTTTAAAAGCATATTTTTACAGAGAGCCTTCCAAAGTATTAAAATTTTGGAGAAATAGATTTGAGGTAGTAAAACTTTCTATGAGCTTTGAGAGTCAGGAGGGCTCAAAACAGGCTGTGAAACACTGATCAGAATATGAGAAGACAAAAAATAAGTTACCAAAGACCTTGTGACGGATGTCCAAGGAAACAGGGCACGGCCTGATGTTGGAATACCATCTTCAGCAGGAGGTGGATCCAGTCTTGGAAGTGGTTTAAGGTGTTGATAAATTTTGAGTTAGTTTTTTGCACAAGGGAAATTCTGGGATGTCAAGAAGTGAGAGAATTCAAGTCTTCAGTTAAAATCAAATTGAAAAATTCTTAGTACCCTTCTGCACAAGATACAGCACAGGTCTATTTAATCATCATACTTGCTTTTTCCAAGCACAAATTCATCAAGTTTTATCGGTTTGGTAATTAAATAGGTGATTTCGACCCCAGTCAATTATGGAATTGAAGTAAAAAGGAAAGGGTATACATATTTTGTTGACTGTAAAGCCATGGAATGAGTTTACTAATTTCTTTGTACTGATATTAACAGCAGGACAGTGGTGGAAGATATTCCATATGAAGTGAGAAGGGCTCAGGAAATCAATCATATATTTGGTCCAAAAGGTAGTGATGATGCGTATGACCTTATTTTTGACCTTCACAACACCACTTCTAACATGGGTGGTACCCTTATTCTTGAAAACTCCAGGGATGACTTTACAATTCAAATGTTTCATTATATCAAGGTAAAAGTAATTTAAATGAACTATTAAAATAGATCATTAGTCGTAATGTTGTATTACTATATATTATTTTGTGGTTTCTTTAAATCTATTATTTTTTATCTTGCAAAACTGTTTAAAATATTTAATCACTCATAGGATAGGTTTCTTTAATCAGAGATAATTAATAATTTGGTAATATCAAGTAATTCAGATTTGAAGTCATCACAATCTTTATGTGTTAAAATAAGCTAGTAAGACTGATGGGCAGAGGAATGCTTAGAATAACATTGATGAAAATGAATGTAATTTAATCTGCTTCCACACTGATCCATCAGGAACTTGGATAAATTTGGGTCACGTGTTGAACAGTTAAATATTAATTTCATGAAATCAAGACACAGAAAATATAATGCAACTAGGCAACGCCGAGTGTTCCCTTCATCAGTATTTATCGGACTAGCGATACGTCTTTAGAAACCGTTTGCTTCTGCTGATAAGTACTGGTAGAGCGAGGCTTGCGAAAGTGCTGGCCAAAGCACAATCTGGTTGAAGCACTAGTGGCCAGAACAACGACTGATGACATCGAGTTTAGGCCAACAGCAGGGAATTTTAGGGGTTTTTTCCTCCTTAGAAACAAGGTATATTTTAACATCTGATTTTTTGTTATACATGCATCCCAATTAAAAGTTTATAAGATATTTGAAGCTATAGAAAGCTTATGACTAAAATGATGTGAAGAGCAATGGTAAGCAGTCATCAGGAGAGAGGCCTAAAACAGGTTTCCATGCCAACAAAAGGTGAAAATAAGGCTTAATTCACAACCTATGTCCCCATAAAAGAATCCAAGCCTAACAAAAAAATATGTGAAATCTGCTTTACGGTACTTTGATTCTAAGCTTTGGAACACTGAGGAGTATATTTTGCTTCCGGTTAGCAATTTCAGACTAGAACTGTGTTCAGTTATACTGGGAGACAGCAAAGTTCAGCGGAGCATGCCTGGCATGAGTTAATGGAAAGGAGACCAACAAAACCAGCTTTGTACGTTTTCTAAAGATGTCCTACTTCTTTGAGGGCCGGGAAATAAAGGCAACATATTGAAGACATTGTGTAAATCCCTTCTGCATCAGTAATCTTTTGTGGCACAACATTTTAAAATATTTGCATAACAAAGACATTTTTAAACAATCTCCACAGAACGCTTTGGCTCCGGAATGCTGTCCTGTTTTGCTGATTGAACATCCTAGCTTGAAATATGCAACAACTCGATCTGTAGCAAAACATCCTGTTGGTAAATATGACAAATAAAGACTATTTTAACCCCCCCTAAGTTATTTTAAAACATGCCTGTTTCCAGATCCGTTCATAACGTGAGCGCTCTGATCGCTCTGTTTGACAATGTATTTACCCAATCAAACGTATGTGCTTACCTCTTTCTGGAGAGTTCTGATTTATACTTGGCTTACAAAATACAGCCGCCAGATGGAATTCTTCAACTTGGTTAACCCACCGCTCGCAGAAAATATTTACACTATGGGAGGATCAGGAAGAAGTAACAACTTCAGAAAAGAAACGTTGACATCTTCTAAATAAGCCTTGGCTGAAACATTGGTTGTTAGCCAAGAGGAGGAAAAGAGAAAATGGGATGAAGGCAGGGGGAAATGATGTTCTGCATGGAAGTGGTTAACTTTTCCATTTATGGAATCATAACCATAGAAAAAAAGCTTTTCACATTAACGAATGAATTCTCTAAAATGCAGCGTGGAAAGATGGGATAAGGAAGAAATGAATATTTATAGTGACCCTTTCTCTTACCCTAGTAAGAGAAAACATACATACGGTTCTTTACACTGATCCTGACCGGTGAGCTCAATTTTCTGCTTGCCTTAAAACCCACATAACTGTACTTCACAGTTCCTCTGAAACATAAACCACAGACCCAATCAGCCATCGATTTCTGCTGTGTAATCAAAGAACATGATATACTGTGGTTATATTAATAATCTCCCTCATCTGCAAACAGGTGTGGAGGTGGGTCCCCAGCCACAAGGCGTTGTTAGAGCTGATGCTTTGGACAAAATGAGGAAGATCGTTAAACATGGCCTTGATTTTGTGCAACGTTTTAATGAAGGTAGAGTAATAATGAGAGAATATGGCCTCCTGGGTCTTACTGGTGGGCTACTTCAGGTTGGGGTACAGCATTGTTAGAGTTAAACAGGGAAAGGGGGCAGGTGGCAGCAGGGAGGATTCTTCTCTGGCCCGCCTATGTGTGGCATCAGAAAGTCAGGATTCCTACCCTTTGGGTAGATAAAGGATATTCCCTCTCTCTGAAGATTCACTAAGCATACCTGATCCTAATCTTACAGTTGCTTTGCGATCACGAAATGCTAGCTAACGCTATTTGTTTCGCAGCATATACCTGGAGAACATCCCTAAATTAATGCTAAGAAAGAAGTGTTTAAATGGCCATGCCTTTGTGCATCAAAAATTAGTCCATACCTTTTGTAGGATCTTGTTATACCCATATACTACCCAAAATGGGTGTTTACAGTTCTTCTAGAGTACATTTTGTCAGTGGGCTTTTTATGGAAGGAGAAGGGAAATAACGTAGTCGTGCACGTCAGGGTCTGCAGTATTGTGCCCGAATGGTAAAGACTAAATACCACTGCTACCATTCTGTGTTGTGCAGCACTGTCAGACACAGACCTTTCATTGATTTCTTCATCTGCACAACACATCTTTTTAGGTACCCAGTGAAGTTACATTTCAGCAGCAAATTTAGGTCTGGGTTTCACAAGCTGCAACACGTGACTAGAACATCTTTCTGCAACTTGGCTTCGAGGGGACAAAGTCCGGAGCTTGACATTTTTATGGTATATGAGCTGAGGACTGGTGTGTAAACCTTGACGAGGCACAACCTGATGATTTAAGCCATTCGAAAGAGATCAAATAATGCACTGCTCTTTTTAACAGGCAGTTGTTCATTCTGACACTAAATTACATTTATTCTTTCTAGGAAAGGAATTTCCACCATGTACAATTGAGGTTTTTAAAATAATGGAGAAAGTAGATTATCCCAGGAATAAGAATGATGAAGTTATTGCTATTATTCACCCTAAACTGCAGGTAAATTCTAAACCAGTTTCCATTTGTGACATTTTATGAGTATCCCTGTGTTGCCTCTGCTACACCGTAGCACAGTTTAATAGTAAATATTTAAAATGACAGTATTGCTGGTGGGTTCACTGAGCACTTTAAACCTTCCTTATAGTGAGCCCTGTGACTGAGGTCATTCGGTAGTTCAGTAACTGACTTGGGCATCACTGACTCTAACATCACTTTTGAACCTAAAACTGGAAAGGAAAAGGCAATGAGAACCCATATTCTAAAATACAGATTAATTTTCAGTTCTAAAGTGAGGGTCTGGTTTTAATCAACGGTGAGCATCTGCAGTTGCCTTTTGGTTCACCTGTACCAGTGAATTCTACACAAGCCTGAATCCTGAAATCACATATACTGGATATTGAAAAGAATTATTTTAAAAGCTTTCGCCATAAACTGGAGAGGATATAATTATTGAGCATAAATCCCGAAATCACCTGAAATACACAAAAACTTGAAAGTAAATATATCCTATTTGTTTTCCTTCTCTAAGGATCAAGACTGGCAGCCACTGAACAATGGCGATCCACTTTTTCTGACTCTTGATGGAGAAGTAATTGCATATAAAGGGGACTGTACAGTCTATCCAACATTTATTAACGAAGCTGCGTATTACGAGAAGAAACAAGCTTTTGTGAAAACAGTAAAAGTGAAACTCACCGCAAAACACATCAGATCCTCAGCCTTAGACCAGAACACTTCTTAAAACACTTACTGCAGCTTTTCAGTACAGAAAGGGGATTTCCTCTGTGAAATCCAGTGTATTTCAGTAGTAAAACTCATGAAATAACTAAGTGCAGAATCTAATTTTAAATTGTAATTTAATTAACACTGCAGAGCCCTTTTAAGATGAAGCATACTGTCATAATGCTAATTATGATTGTTTATTTGTTCTAATACCTTACTGTAGACACAAAGAATAAATATTATTTCCCTGAAGTTTGTTAGTTCACGCTATATAAAATGATTAAACGATGTACCGCGGGGCAGTGGCTGTAGAACTCTTATCCAGCATCATGTGGAAAGATGTCAAACTGCACTATACAGAAAACTACAGTGTTCCTCACCCAAACCTCAAATAACCAACACTTTCTAAAATGCAGTGATCCCTGAAACCTACTCCTCAGATAAACACCCAAAATATGAGAGAAAGGAAAAGCCAGGGAGAGAGAAGGAGTGAGGATGTGTACGATGAAATTCCGTTGTATTACCTGCATTTGTGCCTAACCCCTGCGGTGCTGAGGTGGAACCCTGAGGGTTTGTTTTGGTCTTCGTAAGACCAAGGTTTATATTTGGCCATCAACTGGCAAACAGAAGGTTCACCCTGAACGTGAGGAAACCCTTCTGCCCTGGGAGGGTGACAGAGCCCTGGGACAGGCTGCCCAGAGAGGGGGGAGTCTCCTTCCCTGGAGACTTTCCAAAGCCTCTGGGACTTGTTCCTGTGGGATCTGCTCTAGGGGATCCTGCTCTGGCAGGGGGTTGGACTGGATGATCTCTAGAGGGCCCTTCCAACCCTTATCATAAGCTAAAAACATGATTTCTGAGAAAAATAGACTAAAATTAAATGTAAAGCTTTTTAAATGTAAAGTACTACAAGAATAATTCAAGCAGTTTCTGATTTAACACTCAAGACAAAAAGGTTGAATCTGGAAAGTATCCAGCACTCCAAAACACACTGGAGCAATGTTCAAATTCAGGAAAATGACGGGCTTATTGCAGGGAAACTTTTGAAGAAAATTTCTGTTGCCATGGCAATGAGGAGTTTACAGCTTTAGAACTTTCTAGCTGTATCCACCCTACTGCTTTTATTTTTCCAAATAAAGTCTTAATCAGTTGTTATACCCCAGGAGTTTTCAACGAAGAAGGCAAGATGAGGTAATTTCTCGGGTTTTGAAGAGCAATGCACAAACCATACCTGAGCATTTCAGAATGGAAACTGAGAAGAATTCCATAGGGGGAGACTCCTCAGAAGAGCGAGACTGCCTTGTCCTGTATTGGGAGAGAGAAATCCTGTCACAGTAGCTGGAAAAAAGAGAAAATGGGGATTTAATTAATTTGCTGAAGTTTTTAACATGTTTGACAATAATTGGGGATAGAGAAAGCATTAAGAACTTTGCATCAGGATTCAGTAAATAGCTGATTATTGTAAGATTCATGCTCTAGATAACCCCCAAATCGGATCTTTTGAAAAGTGCTGTCTTCCTTGTTTACTGCTAAGCCAAAATTCTTTCGTTGCTTTGTGCAACTCGTATGGCAAGAAAATAAAAACACAGGACAGAATGTTTATTGAATTACCAGTTTTATTTCTTTAACTTAAATAAATACTGTATACAAAGTACAGCATTGCCTGCTGTTGTCATTATTCAGAGTGTTCTCGATCAGAGCCTTGAGATAGGAGACTGTGTGATCTGGCGGGGCCCTGTGGCCAGAAAAGGAGGGCATTTTCCCACCGAAGAACTTTCAGAAACACACCCCCCCCAGCTTCTTCCTCGGTTTTACCATCCAGCTTTGTACCGGGACATTGGCACAGCACATTCCTTACGGGGTTTTGTGCCTTCCCCGTTTCATGGCTACACACACAGCGTGACCCCAGTACAGCGCAGAGATACTCGATCCGGTGTTCAGTGACAAGTCTACCCGTAGCCACACGGAGTACAGCACAGGCTACTTTATTCTGGTTCCTGAGTATATGTGAAGAGGTATTTCCTTTCGGTACAAAAACTGGCACTCAGAAGGCTCCAAAGGGAACTGCGCAGTCCTAAGGCAACGTTTTGTTGGCAGTTTCGATGCAAAATTAACTAGCAGAGATGAAAGATTCCAAGGCACAGGAACTGTTTTCCCCTCATACTCACATGTCCTAAGGCAGCCAAACAGCGCTCAGATCTTACACTGTTATATTGATACACACAGATGTCCTTCCCTCAAATTCCTATGCCCTGAGAAAACAACTGAAGATCTCAAGTTTATCCCATCCATCCAGGCCACACATGGTAGGAAACACAGGATACGGCATGTATAGGAGACCGGTTGGGCAGCGAGAACCGCGTTCACCATCCCTGCAAATAGCTTTGCGCTCTCCTTCCCGCTGGAGAGTTCCCTCACGCTCTCTTCTGTGTTAGGGAAGTCTTTTGGATCGGTTTGCCCACAGCAGGCTTAGCTGTAAGAATCCAACGCAATTCATGTTATCCTCCAGACACAGACCAGCATTCACCCCAGCCTTTCCTACGCAGCACCTTTAAAACAGGCACCAAACGAACACGTACGGAAACGCGTGACACTGAAGACACGATGTATTGATTGACATTTAAAAGTATTACAAATAGGACAAATGGTTCTTTTCATACATACACACATAAAATAGAAAATTGAAATACGATTCATAGTACGAGGTCACCACGGGTAGTAACACAGAAAGTGCTAGCAAAATGCGTTATGCAGTCCTCTGAATAAAAAAACTACGCCTTTAAAAGTCTGCCACTGCATTGCATTTAACTTTTGTTAATTTGGGGAATAAATACTGACTTCTTATTTTCCTGAAGTGGTTGAATATACAAGTTTTGAACTCAAAGAACTTCGACTTTTTCTTACACAGCAAGATGCAACAGCATGAACAAGCTGAGTAGGGAAAGTGAAGACCTTGTGACAGGAAGGAATTCAGAAATATTGTCCATCAGGAATTACTGCCCTACAGCTTCATGGGAACACGCACACGGTGATAAACACAGAGCAGTGAACACCACGGTCTACCCCAGGGATCCATCCAGGGAAACAGGTCAGGAAAAGCTAACGAGACCTAGAGACGCTTTCTCCAGCCTGCGGGATCAAGCCTGCAGTAACACTGACAGTCAGTACAAAAGCTTCAAACGTATCCAGAACATTATTATTTCGACATAACACACTTCACTTCGTAGTCTTCAGAACTGAAATGCCTTTTCTTTTCTCCACAACAGGAACTTAACTTTTTTCAGTCTACAGAGTGTTTCTCATGAGTCAGAGATTCCAAGAGACAGCGGATTGGGATCACGATGATCGTAATTTTCCACAAAAGAAGACCTCTCTCACATTTGATCTTTTTTTATCCAGTAAAATGCCTAGAGCCAAGTTTGAGCAGTGTCACGCAAACTTGGACAGCAATGGTTTGCAAGAGGCTCAAAACTGAACCAGTGGAACAGTTATTTCTTTTAGCTTAGCTGCCCTGATTAAATGGGTTAAAGTCATCAGACTGCTGAAAGTTTGCGTTCCAGCTGGTTCCAGCTGGCCAAAACATCAACAACGCTTTCAGCATCCACTGCTGATGCTTTTAACCTCCAGAAGGATGACATACGGAACACAGCACAACTAAACAGAAGTTTCAGGCAAATCATCCGTTTCTTCAAAGGTATTCAGAGTGTTTTTGCTACTAGTTCTTGAATTATCTTGCACTTTGCTTGGATCTGCAAAAAAATGCATTATAAACACAACAGGATACAGTAGGAACTGTAAATGCAAGATCAAGTTTGTGCACATCTATTTTTTGTTTGAAAACATGCATTTAAAGAGCCAGGTTTCTGTTTACTACCGTATCTGATACAGCAAGTTTTTCTGCCTGACCCTTTTCATCATCGTTGAGATCATTCCACTAAGCAATATAAATGCTAATTGACTCAAGAACAGATTCAGACCAAGTCTCTCAGACTCTCCTACACCCCCCCCAAGCCCTGGTGCCTGCTGCCAGAGGCCATCTGACACCGCAGAGCTGGGACATCTCTGTCACTCTTCCAGCACTCTCAGCAGATGGGCAGCCTGAATTTCCTGGTCAACATTCACCAGGGGCAGTTTGTCATCCGATACATATTGCAAAACAAACGTGAACGTTTGAGGGTTTAAATCCAGCAAAGCTATAGCAGACTGTAGTACTGCCTGCTAGAATCAGTCCGATTGCTTGCCAAAGTCTGCAATCCTCTATGTAACTTCTTTAAGGACTAAATGTACTTTATGACAACTTTTTCAAAATACTATTTTCTGTCCGTAAAACAGTTCTCCAGCCTTACACCATCCAAATGCCATAAGAGAACATAATATCTAGATCAAGAATAACTTCTCAGCAAAAAATAAAGGTAAACCCACCATCTCTCGGTGCCAAGGTGTAAGTACTGAGCATTTGTAACCAACGCTCTCTCCAGATCTTTAAAGATCATTTAACGCCTCCACTGTATTAGCCATGGTTTTCCCTAGCAGCAAAGTGGGGTTGAATATCCAGATTATGTGTTTATATTTTTAAAGGTATAAAACTATATCAAAGCAATTCTAAGGAAAAAAAAAAAAGCTGTTTCACAAATATGGTGGTGTAAAAATCTGCAGTACCTGTTGGCCCTGGATCTTCATTAATAAATGAAACATGTGTTTTCCACTCGGTCCATTTCACTTCATTGATCCTGTTTATATTGTACACAGGTTGTGTTATTAGCATGCATTGTCTCCCAGCTACATCGCTGCACTTCCCCTTTCATACCCAGCAGACATTAGAAACAAACAAAGTTGAAGATTTGTTTTCTTACAAAAAAATTGTCTACATAAAGATACATTTTCCCTTTTTTAAATCAATTGGTCACAACTGAAAAACACCAACTGGAGATTTGCACACCTACTATAATTTGTAGAGATGTAGAAACATTTCAATGAAGTTTTGAAGGAGAAATAACCCTGCAGAAACATACAGAGCAGAACTGACAGCCCAGAAGCATAGCTTTGCTTTACCTTAAACACACCCTGGTTTCGTTTTCAGCCACTCTACACTGTTCTCCCAGCTGGAATTTTTTCCTCAAACACTTTGGTAAGAATTTTTCAAATTCCAAAATAGTTCTGGCTCTCTGTTAACAATAAATACTAACATGAGTATGGTTAAGCACATTCAAAATTGTCTTTTTCCTAGCACATACAGCCTGCAGGCTCCCTGTTTCATTATAACATGCAGGTCAAGCCCCCATCCACAGCCAACACCTATTCCAACACTAGTAAGCAACATGGCATGACACTTACTTGACCTGTGCAAACAGGGAGTCCACAGCTTTCCTGTTAGCCCCGCTGCAGGAGGCGTACTTGGAGAAGAATGAAGAAGTCTCACTCTAGACTTGGTGTTTAGAGTTAAATGCTAACACACCTCTCTGCCACAGGGATGCGTATAACCTGTACTGGGCTGCTGCCCACCACAGGAAGCAACTCTAATTACGACTGTGCTCTTGATGACTGCCTGGGACTCAAGGCTGTCTAGCCTTGGTAAAAGAACAGGCTCAGATAAGGAATGAGAAATTGGAATGAGCTCGTGCATTGCTCAGACTCAAGGGATGGAATAGCAGAGCATGCGGTGTTACTGACTTCTGGGCAGATAATGAAACACTGTCCTCCTGACATACCAAGGGGAATGAAAGTCAAAGGTATTTGATAGTTTATGAGGTTGAAAATCCAAGCCATAAGATTACCTTTTGGATAATAATAGTTGTTAAACATGAAGCTATTATGATACCCTAATACAAAAAGTACTTATTTCCATTATCTGTACACTTATACAGACGGGGATATACAGCTCAGAAGATTGTGGCCAGTGCATCTATACTTCACTAAGCAAACTCACAAACCAACCTGGAGTTTCCAGATGTGCTCGCTCTCTTTAGAAATATCTTCCACAGTTTCTCCCATTAATGCAATCAGCATGTTCAAGAGAAGAACAAATGTCAACACAACGTAAGTTATGAGGAGCAGAAGAAATAGCACAGGATACTTGGAATTTTGCTGGATCTCCAGATCACCCAGTCCTAGGGTGAGCTTAAAAAGATCCATCAGAACAGGTCCCAGACTGCTGTTGGAATGGCATTCAGTGCCATCTTGGCACGTTTCAATCAGTGCAGCAAGAGCTGAGAAGGAAGCACGAGAAAGTTTCAATCACAACAAGGCTTTATGTTTACACGGCATTTTATCCTTAGGAATTCAAAATGTGCTGCGTAACGCAGGGCGAGGGCTGCCCAGCAGCATACGCAGCAGCAGCTAGACGCCAGATTACCAGGAAGCAGAAGAGAGTCCACATCCACATGAAATTGCAGGCAATTGAGAAAGAGCTAAATTACTTATCTGTTCAGAGAGTCTCTAGACAGTTTAAACCTCTGAACTTGGCTTTTTAATATCCAGAAGAAACCCCAACATGAGCTCTCATCATGGCAACAGGGTTCTTACTCATAATAATGCTAAAATTTCTATTCACACAGACCATCAGTGCTTTTCTCCAGTAATACTTACCTACGCCAAATCCCAGCAAAAACACGATATAGACAACTAAAAACTTTATCACGTCTTGCAGGATGACCTAAAAATTAAACGAAATATTTATCAGACATGAAAACGGACAACTAGTCGTATGTTACGAGTTCTGTAGGGATCCGGGTGAGATACGCACTAAAGCGTCAGATCGCTTTCATGAAGCGGACTGGTTGGAGTCTCAGTGAGAAACCCAGGGAAGATTTAGGTCTGATTTTTTTAGCTCATGACTGAGAGCCTGAGAGTTGTGCAAGGGTGACTGTACAATACAGGCATCACAGCATATGATGCAATTAAATAGCAGAACTACGTTAGTTGATAAACCATGAGTTACATATTAATGAGAAACATTAATTTTAAGGTATAGGCTAGTTTCTGCCACTGAACTTATATAGTGTGTTCTGCTGAAATATCAGCTGTATAAACTGTATAAATAAGAAATTTCAGTATGAACTATAAAATACACATGAATTGCTGAACAGGTTTGTTTGGGATTGAATAACAACAAGCAAGCATGGTAGCAAGGCAGATAAACCAAAACAAACTTGCCTTTTGAATCATGACACTGTAAATGCCCATGGACTGGAAACCTCTGGTGAAATAGAGCATATTAGCCCATCCGAGGGCCATTGCCAAAACAAGACACACGAGGTGTTCTTTGTAGGAAAACAAGTACAAAAAGACAGAGAAGATCACAAGCAAAGCTTGTATAAAACTGTTAAAAAACAAACACATGTATGTAAAAGGGAAATTACTAGCACAAAACCAACAACATAATGGAAAAATAATGAAAACAACTTCCTTGCTTCATATGCTTTAACTCTAATTTCACAGTGCATTCTATTCTCCCCTATGAGCAACTTTTATTCTATTTTAACAATAAAATAGATGAGTACAGGTAGTATATTAACATATTAGGATTATATATATTAAAGCTTACTTTAAATGAACTATTCTCCCCAGACTAGCTGGTGAATGCACATTTTGCTAGAATTCTTAATAGTATCTTTGAAGCCATTTAATCCAAGCTTCAGCTGAGTGGGTTGTTAGAATCATTACTGATTTTCCATGAACAGGGAAGACACTAGTAGGTGTGATGTGCTGTAGTAGGATGCAGACCAGTTCTCAGCAGCACAAGACAGATATCAGGGTGGTTGTGGGGGCAGGAAGAAAGGTAGAGTTAAGCCACCTCTCTTGATGGATCCTGCAATCATATGGTAAAAGTGAGAGGGAATATTGGGCTTTATCTGGGCCAGCTGAAGGGATACTCCCATCAGCAGCTGAGCCAGCTTTATGCTATTTTTCCTTCCTGAAGGAGTCAAAAGGAGCATGAAACTAGACTTGTTTATTAACCAGGTTTCTTAAACACATATATACAGCTCTAAAGAGATACAACATCAGCAGACTCTAAAGACAGTGCTGTACTTTGGAAAAAATTCCAATCCATATGCATCAATCCCCAGTATTGTCACTGACCCCTGCAGCCATTAGTGTGTGACAGAAAAGCTGTATGTAAGATTATATCTACCCCTCTAAAAACCGATAACCTGGAGAAAAAGTGAGCCTCTGCTCCAGGAGTACAGCCTCCGCCACCACCAGAAAGATCAGTGTTTCATATAAAGTATAAAATAGATGCATGGCAGACTTACAATGCAAAGTGGAACCACGCGTCATAGAGAATTGATTGCAGGTCTGAGGGCCTAAGCAGAAAGATGGCTACGCTCTACGTACATGGATATATAAAATACAGAAATGGCAGGTAAGAGAAAGCAGGCCTCAAAATTGGTTTTAAAAATAACTTAATTGAACTTGGTGTCCTAAATAAAAAAATCCATCTACTTCTAAGACATGATAACTTGTAGAATTAAAAATCTTTTTATAGGGCTGTAACTTCAAAGTTGAATTTTCTGTCATCTCAGGCATGATTTAACAGTTAGTTTCGGTTTAAATTACTTATAGTATATGGCAAAAATTATACCTTTTTTTTTCCCCATGACAAGTTCTAATTCAACAATGTCCTGAAAGCCAGTAATTTGACATCATCGATGTTATACAAATATCACATCTCTCTTGAGAATTTGAAAGAATTGGAAAAAAACCTAGGTTTTTTCCACAGAGAAACACATTTATATTCAAATATATAACCAGGGTCATTCTAAAGAGGTGATGTATTGTCCCAGATACTTCTAGAAATGACACATATCAAAGATACTGCAAACGTGTTGCCAATATCATCAGCGTAATCATAAATCTAGGGAAGTTCTTTACCTATTTTGTTACGTATTTGTTATTAAAAAGTCTTACCTCTTTTATGGCTAAAAATATTGCTCCTAACATAACCATCACCTGTCCTGATAACTGCAGCCATCCCACACCACGTGTCAGAGCTAGCGGATAAGGCGGAGCCTGCAAGACAGGTCCGAAACGAAAGTCTGAGTTCCGTACCTGAGGGGTGAAAGGCAAGGTAACAGGAAGCCTCACATATGTAGCTCTCTGGGTACACAATGTCTTCCCTTTCAGTGAGAATTTTCTTCGTGATGGATATACAGAAACAGCCCCTAACATACATATTTGGAGTAGCAGAACTTTCTTCCTTAAAAGAAAAACAAAATACCCTCTTCCACGCTTTTAGAAATTCACCTATCTGTCTTTATATTGTATATCTCTATTTTGGGTCACTTACAAAATGCAATTATCTCCTCTATCACTTCTCTTCCTTCCAGATAAGATGACCTGATGTGGGAGAACCTGGTCTCCCTACAGCCAGATATTCGGATACCTGGTTTTGGTTCAGCATTTTAAATACAATTCAGGAAATACTATTGCGTTTAAACATCAGTAAGATTAGGTGAGATTAAGTTGCTGTACTCACCTCATTTTGATTAGGTCGGTGGTAGGAAACCAGCGTTAATGTTACATTGTACAGGAAATAAAACCAGCACGACATAAAAAACATGTGTCGGGCAAACTTCTTCCATTTCATCCGCAGGAGTGAATTTAGAGGCTCCAAAGTCAGCATTTCATGACGATTCTGTAGGAAAAAGAACAATTAAGATTTGAACTTGTTGCCTGTAAGGAAACAGATAATTTCAGGCGTGTATTTTGCATACTCCATTCAGTATGTGTCCCCGCTGACCTGGAAACACAGCCATGCTCCAAGATACGTGCCAGGCCCTACGCTGATAAGACACAGTGGAACAACTCCGACTCGTGCTGGGATGACCTGCCACACTCTGGGAAATTATGACAGAGCTGAAACTGTAATATGAACTTCTGGTCCTGCTTCCTACAGAACTCCATGGCAGCATTTGAATTTGCCCAACATAACATTCTGGCTTTGACAGGCTAACATTGCTAAACGCCTAAACCACATACCTGTTAGGTAAAGTTCATGACTTTAGGCAGACTATTCCTGTAAAGCATTCCTGTTCGCTTGCCCTGTCCTCATGCACTACCTTCGGCAGCTGCTAGCGGCCACTCCACGGAGACCAGACACTGGCTTCGGTCTGATGAGCTGCACCACATTTATGTTCCCATGCAAGGCAAATTAACACTTCAAATGTAGAAAGTAACAGTCCCAGAATGCCTAGCCAGTGTTTCAGGAGCTGGACACGTACTCACCTGCAATTAACAATCTACAGGGGAATAAAATTCACCTTGCTCCCGACAGAAAACGGAGAGCCAGAAGTTACTGGTTTACAGGTAATTCAGTCAAACACGTAGGCTAACACGTCTGAAACGAGGGTGCCGCTGGAGAATACGCATCTATCTTAGCAACAGGTAACTTACACCAATGTTTGTATTGTAGACAATAATTTCCAATACGGAGTTGTCAGCGGTGGTATCTAGTTCTGTCAGATCGTAAAGAGAAGATTGAACAGGACCATAAGCCCAGTCTGTGAATTTTCTTGACAGGCTCCTGTTAGGCTTATCCCTTATCTCTCTGCTCAGGATGTATTTCAGGATCTAAAACATTAACAGAATCATCTGTAAGCAGATGCGTTCTTCACAGGAAGGGAGAAAGCACACATACATGCTTGCCAACCCCCTCCCTTTTAACTATCCCATTGGCGACAGTAGTGCAATCCAAGGACTTATTCAAGAAGCGGTGCTAGAGGTGTCAGACCTCTAGGAAATAAATACAGTATATGTAACACCTCCAGATTTTCTGTCAGAGACATTTTTCCGAAGGATGAGAGCACTATTTTCCATGTGCTCACATTATATCTGCCTTTAACTTAATTACTTCCTAAATTATCCCGTTGTCAATTCTTTATCACAATGCAAGCGGTCGATTTACAAGAGTCAAATTCTACAGCAACATAACAGAGCAGTTCTGCTGAGTTTTCTGAGGTTATTCAAAGTTTATATATCGTAGATGGGTAGTGTTGTAAAGAACACAGAATTTCTGCTTTTCTGTACCACAAGAGAGTTAGCAAGGGTGTTTTTAAGCAGCACATATTTTTTACAGAGAGGGGCTGTGAGAGGGGGACCTTAAAGGGTAGAAGCAACATTGCAATGGAAACATTTGCTTGTATTTTGAATAAAATTAGCTCACCAAATACTACGGGATACATAGCACAGCATAACCATCAGGGAAAGCTGCACGTCAGAGCTCTGATGTCCAAGCACATAGCTGGCCTTGACTCTTTCTCCATATTTAATGTCTCTTAGATGCTACTGAAATAATACCCACCTCTAGTTTCCCAGTTTTTGCAGCTAACTGCAGCGGTGTCAAACCCTCCTTATTCCTGGTTGTTTCCAAATTTCGGTCTTTACTTTTCAACAAAATCATATCATACATTCTGATCACAAAGTCATTCTGGGTTTTGAAGTCCTCTGCCACAGTAACTAATGCATGGAGAATATTGTTTCCTCTGGAATCCTGAGAGGTAATATTAGTCCTGGCATTGTCCATCAGCAGTTGAGTTATGTCTGGCTGATTGGTACATGCAGCTAACGCCAGTGCAGTTTCACCTACAAAATAAGATGTAACGCATGTTCATGTTCTATTACAAGCATTCAAATCATGTTATCAAAGAGTGACTGTGTTAAGCATCTTAGCATGTGAAAGCACACATACATATTATATTGAATTTTGTTTTAAAAAGCTTGATATGCATGAAAACATTATTTGGTGAACATCTTCAAAAATCAAATTTGTTACATTTCATTTGCCATTCAGAGTTTGCAGAGGGTTTTAATGCAAATGTTTTACAATTATTTCTGAGCGTTTATAATACTTTGCATGGCAAGTTACTATTAACAAGGCTACCATGCCATTTTTATATCTTGTGATGCGAGTTTCCCGATCTAGGTTTAGCTACAGGAATGATTCACACTTCCCTGTCTTCCCTACTGTCTTAATTGTTTGGGTATTCCTCCCTGATGGTTCCAGAGAGATTGCATTTCCACTTACCAAAATAAAAGCCTTCATGCTTATGTCTGGGATTGAAGAAAATACCCTGGGCATGCGCATTGACATCAGCTCCTTTCTCTATAAGGCGCTGAGTTATTTCATACTGTCTTCTCTCAATGGCAATATTTAGAGCTGTCTGGCCTGAAACAACAGACACAGGTATTTAGGGTTGGATCTCTTAACACATTATGAAACTCTGTTGAAGTTTCACAATGGATAGCACCAGTGATGATTAATAAAAGCTGTTTAGGAATATAAACCCATCATTAAAATGTTTGAAGAAAGCATTACTTTGACAGATGGTATAATTTAACCATACACCCAAAATCGGTATCAGATGGCAATACCTTTATATACCTCTTCTGTGTATGCTGCATTGATAAATCTCTCCAAAATACCGTTTTCTTCTGCAAAGGATAGTAGCATATTGACGACCTCATTAGTGTTTTGGTTGATGTTGAGCAGAGCTTTCATCAGACAAGTTTTGCCAGTATCTGCATCTGTGAATTTTTTCATCAGGTAATCTGCAAGAGTGAATCCTGAGATTAGATCATCACTGTTTATTAAAGTGGATGGAAAAGAGTTCTAGCCTTCTGTTTGTTAGGGGCAGAACCTGAGGGTTATAGGTGAACATACATTGTTTGCTAAACAATCACTCCATCCCATTCACTTTGTGCTTGAGCTTTGGACACTTGGTGAGACGATGCATTCAGAGATGTGGCACTAATGAATGATGTAGCCAGTGCGTTTGGACATCCCACTGCCACGGTAACTCCAGACAGACCCAGAACCCTTTCCTAACTCTCTGCCCGTTCTGCCATGCTGCACACGCCACAAGCCCCATCTATCCTGCACTTTGCAGGTTGAGGAGACATCGGCTCCGAGTCTCATGCAGAAGGTGAAGGTATGGCTGTGTGAGCACAGCACAGACAGCCCCTCCGTGGCTCCTAAGAAGGAGACAAGCCTCTCTCCTTGGAGCCAGCAGGGAGGTGGCCAGTTGAATACCTTAAGGTTGCCTTACGCAGGCACGTAGTGGTTGCACAGGCATATTTCCCAGTTTTAGACTACACAGCGCTGCCAGGAGAGCTAGCAATCCCCCTCCAGGTAACGCAGCTTACCTGGCACAGTCATGCTTGTGCAGGCGTTTGATCGTTCCTTCAGCTCTGCAAGGAGACACCGCAACTCTTCTATATTCCCCTCAGATACTGCCCGAAACATGTACCTTTTCAACTTCTTCCGGGCCCTAGTCTGCTCGGGTCCTTGTGATATGTTAGCACTGAATTATAAGAAACAACAGTGAAATTGCTGATTCCATTTACTGTGTTTTATTTTATTTTCTACCTAAGAGGAAAAAAAATACAGTTACTTGCCCCATACTACACATACTTGCCCTGCTTCCATATATATCTTGGCATGTTTCTGCAGATCGCTTCTTTGCGGATCTGTGGCTATTTTGAGAGGGTTTTTATAATAAAAATGTACATTTTTTCACGTATTTTGGTTTGCATTTTTCCCAGTTTATCCATTCTTCTAACACCAAGGCTAAGAAATGCTTCTCTGTCCTGTCCACACCTGACTGACTGCAGTGCCTCAAGTTACCTGATGCTGCTCTCCAGCTGCACCCATCCCACTCACAGCAGAAGATAAATGTAACCTCACACTTTCTTACACAACTGCCCTGATCCCCCATTATTCTGGAATAAGAATAATTTAATATTCTCCCCCCCAAGTCAGAAATACTCCTAACTCATGCCTAGTTGTGCAAGGTGTTTAGGTTCTGTGTTGTCATCTAGGAAACAAACATTATTTATGAAGAACAGATACGAGATTTGAGAAAAGCAGAGCTAAGAGTGATCTCAAAATTTACTTACTGAAGAATCATAAATGCATGCCCACCTATGACCTTGTTTCTAAAACACAGCAGGCAAAATAGGTAATATCTACCCTATCATAGACTTAATCCATTGAAAACGTACTAGAGAGATACTTCATGTCTCCACTCACCAACAACTGTCTACATTAGGGCTATACTCAGTCGCATCATCCTGAAGAGACTGTGGGGAATCCATGTCTTCCCCATTTCCAGATGCACTACAGAAAACAGAAAAGCAGAAGTGCTGAGACAGGAAGATGCATGCAAATTGCATGAAGAGTCAGTCAATACTAGGGATCAGTATCAACAATGGAGCTGAAATCAGTCTAATTTGACGTTGTGCCTTTTCATTCTATCATTTTATGTCCCCTGTGAATTTTGGAGTGAGTGAAAAAGAACCAACCCACTGGATCTTATTATATTTTAAAAATCATTAGGAAAGCAACCTGTGTTGTTTGCTATGTTATTGCATTACAGATCCTGAAACAGTGGGAAGTTTTTTCATTTTTTTAACGATGCTTTTTACACATCATCCTGAATGCTTGGAGTTTACGTTCTTCCTTTTCACATGCTCAGTTTGTCATCTGCTGCAGAACATGTGCTAAATCAGTAACGGTCCACGGGTTGCAAGCACACCATGAACGCAGTTTTTACTTAAAGATTTGCTGCACAGGACACTAGGCAACTCAAGTGTGTTCTGCAGCTGACTTTAATCATATATTTAGGTAATAGATTTAATGAATTTCAATGACATTGGTATTTTGTAATGACTGTACATAATTTCCAGACATACCTAAAAGCAGATCTGACTTAAAAATTAATTTATTATGATTTTTCTTACTTGTATTTTTGTTTTCTGTAAGGTTCAGATTTGAGGAAGTACTACAGGTTGATAACTTAGGGAGCCTGAGCTATTAGTTATTGACAAAACAAATGTATGGACAGTAATGCAAGGATTCAGCATTGCTCTGCAGATATCCCCTTCCCTTTGAAACAAAGCTGGTAGCTCAGGGTCCATTCTTATTCAGCCCATCACTTCCCTGCAGAAAGCTGTGAGGAATCTGGTGACAAACCCTACGTGCCTTGGGCAGGTCTGTCCCTGAGCAAGATGGAGAAATTGGCTACCTCTTCTCTGAGACCAAGAGACGACTGTCAGCTAACTCCAGAAAGCTGACCAGACATCCATCAGACATTTGGCTATTCTAGGCTTGTGCTAGATTTGACCCATTTCCCTTGTCCATCGTTCTTGGCTGTTACTACCCCACACAGTTTTAAAAATTGCGCTCTTCCCAGCCACCCTTTCTTCTCTGTCCATTCAGCATAAATGGCTGCCTTTAAATATTTCAGCTCAGCATCTTCATGTTACTTGATTGTTAATGAGCAATAGAGGGAGAATGTCAGCACACAGCCAGGAATAGGGTTTGCTAAATTAAGCTGTGGTCTTCACACAGCTGAAAATACACAAATGTGGGCATGGAGTTTGTCCCAACATATCATAAACAACAGGCTAGGATTAAAAAAAGACAGCACTGATTTTAAATTTATTTAAATTTGAGGCCTGATTTATTCAGTGTAAATGACAGCAGTAGATAAACTCAAAGATAAGTCACCTGGCAATAACTGACCTCCAGTGCAGTTCTGCCTGTGAAATGACCATGGCTAAGAAAAGCCATGTGAAATGTCAGCTCTGAAGTCTAGGGAGAAATAAGGAGTAGCCGCTGAGAAGAAAACAGATACCTGTGCAATAGTCATGCTGCAAATGTACCTAACTTACCACGGACGGATGTTGGAATCCATTGGTTTTGAAAACACGGGAGGAGACGTATTATGGGGAGTTGCATTGCTTTCAAAGCCATCAATCTCCAGGAAGAAGTGTGAACTGTTGAACACAGGGCATTTACAAAACATTAGTAAAAAGGCAAGCTCTACGACAAAAGAAGCAAAGCACTACATGAATGTGCTTAGGAAAAGGTCGGTAATTTATATTTTCTGGCATTATAGCTAATAGGGTGCTGGAACAGAGGCTTATCTACTTTCCCCTGGGGAGGATCCCCGCCTCCAACACTGTGCCCAGCACTTTCACGCTGGCAGATGGGCAAAAGATCCTGAGATATTTTTAAGGCACATGGCATCAGATCCTTACACGTCTAAGCAGCTACATCAGCAGCCTAAAAACAGCCTTGCCTCCAACTTCTGTGCGAATAGCTAAAGGCAACACCAGGTATTTCTCAAACAGCCGTATGTGGATGCATACACACATGCGTTTCCCATTCTAGTCCCTATTTCTCCAGCCAGGAGCCATCAGGACAGAGCATTTCAAACCCATCAGCAGTGGTAATCATCCAGTCAGAAATTTGGAAAGGTTACATGTTAAAAGACATCAGGCATTTCCACCATCCAGGCCTAAATGTGCAATCTCACCAGTCAGTGCATGACATTTAATTATTTCTTTTCCCTACTTATAGGGAAAAGAAATGAAATTTGAAATAACATAGAAAAGGGAACATTAGAAGAATAAGATTTCACCCTTTAAGATCCTGCAGAATTGAGAGGCAAAAGTCAATGGCTTGATATTACTAGACTTCAGTAAAACATTGCTAAAACCAAAGACAGAGGAGTTTCAGTGGTGGATGTAGCCATCCCCACATGGCCTATTGGTCAGAGACCGTCTTGCATTTCCACAACGATCCACCAGTCACCTGGAAAATGTTTCCAATTCACCAAATACATATGGTTTAGTCCATAGGATATTTATTCCTTCTTTTGACAGCATCTCCCTAAAGAATCCTGTTCCATTAAAGCACACACACTGATGCTAAAACGCAGTATATTAGGACACTACTGAACAGCCTGTTGATATCTGCTAAAAATAACTTGATCTAATGGCCCTAGTTCATCTCTTTTTGCAATGGTTTGGTCATCCAAGCGCTAATTCCCTGAATGTGGTTTTTTAAACATATATGGCCTTTTAACATTTGAGATGTGCCTGTGAAGGGATTCCACGCAGGCAGCAAGTAAAGTGCCGCTCTGGTTAGTGGGACAGCGCCCCTGAAATTACTTAGGCAAGGGTACAGGAAAAACCCAGACAGGAGCAGGGCCATTGCCATTACTTCTACCACACTCCCTGGATTCACAGATGCTGTACATCACTGTCACTTCACTGGGGTCTGGACTTGGCAGAGACACTAAGGGGCGTGAAAAGCATGGGTTCATCCTGCTTTCTTGCATTGCCTGACCATGATATGCAGGTGTCCCCACAGGCTGTTGGGGGTCACAGCGAACCTCCAGAAAGCCATTAGTGCCACACTCTAGGCTTTGCTGGACCATCCCACCTGCCCTTGGCTCAGGAACAGCGTGTTCATGCTGAAGATTTTGGTATCCAATAGATGTGCTATGAAGTGGGCCCTGTTTTGGAGGCTGACATACTGAACATGTCCTGGCATGTGGGTTATCTGGGGATACCACAGGGGAAAAAAAAAAACCCAAAGCCACCATGCAAGGCAGGCGGACAGCTGCCAACAAACACCCAAGTGCGTATGTGACCATGGTGCACACTCAGGAACACTGCCCACAAGTATAATCAGTGACAACGTTGGCAGCACTCCTCCCTGCCTGTTGGTTTTCCTGTCCTTAATTATACATCAGTCCACCCAAATACCAAGATCTTCAAGAAGGGGAAGTCATGGTCTTTTCAGAAAGTGCACGTTACATATTAAAGTCCCGATGCATTTTGTGAGGTGGGAAATGCCACCCGTGGAGGTGCACCGGCTGCTCAGTGGCACAGTAGAAGGAAGCATTTTGGAGCAACAGAAGCACAGCAGCACAGAGACGTATAATTAATAGAACGTGTTAAACCTCTGCATTAAAATTGACGTGATCTTCCTTCCTTAAATTACAGGAATGTTGTCAGCCACACCTTGAGCTTTTGGTGGAGATGGAAAAAACCCAAGGTTACTGTTACCGATGCCACAAAACTGAAAGGGAGATAGGAGCTTAAGGAATTATGGGGCAGCGTTTGCCAGTGTTTGTTATAACTACACTATCTTTCATGGAATTGCTCTTTTTAGGTGTATTGTGAACTGTTCAGACGCTTCATCTCCCCCTTATAAAACTAAAGGGCTTCTCTTTTTGAATGCAATGACAGGAAGACGAATTGGGCCACCCAGGCAGTGGGTCTCAAATACCTAATGACACCATTTCTGTGGAAAGTGACTCCACTGATTATTAAGAATTATGAGTGTCAGAACAGCCGCAATTGCTTAGGCCTTCAGAGCTTCAAAAATTGCCATAATAGCTAGTAATTAGACACAGAGTGAAAAGTTTATGAATGAGAAGTCATCCTCACTCCATAGTGACTTTGATGACTGGAACAGCATAGTATCAGGGATGAATTACTGTTTATATTTCCCCATTCATATTAAATACAAACGCTTAATCCTTGTATTAATTGTCTAGCATAAGTTATGAATGAAATGGAATACCTTCTAAAATAATGAGGTCTTGTTAATCATAATAATGAAAACCAGAATGAATTCAGGTTGCTGTTTGTCTTGGGAATTTTTGAATTTTCAACTTCCTGCTCTCCCAGCACTCTTTTTCATTCACCTCTGCCTCTCCATAATTCCCATGTAAGGCTGAGTTTGAAACACTTGCTTTTTTCAGGCCAGCATCTCCTGCCAGGTGATCTCTTTAAAAAGATCACTCTACCTCTCCCATTGAAACACTGACCATCATTACACCACATTCTTGTAAGCTTACACGGGCATGTAGGGCGGATGCAGAAAGCCCAGCTGACAGGAGACACATAAGACTGACTGGTGCAAGTGTCTGATGTCTCTAGGACAGGGGTTAAATTTTTGTCCCATTAGGGTAAACATGCCCTATCTACCTACCAGGATACTCTTCCACTTCTAAACAGCACAAGCCTAGGTTTTTCTGAAGGCACCTTGTGTTCATCAGGTCTCTCTCATCCACATATGCCGCATGAATAAAAAGATAGTGATATTGCAGTGGAAATATCTACTAAAGGAAATGAAACAGGGAGTTTCAGTGTTCTATACTGAGCTGAAGTCCTACCTTTTCTTGGTGGGAGTGCTTTCAGTCGGCTTTTTCTCTTGCTGGTTTGAAGGGGGAATTCCAGATGGATTTTTCTTGCCCATTAGTGGAGTAATTTCACTGTTATCTTTAATCATGTTTCTGCAGTAGATAGATTCACAGTTACTTAACTGCTGTTTATTTGAAGAAAGTACAGAGACCAAATTGCCTGTTTGCAGTCTCTCCACACGTGAGCACACAAATCTTGCTGTTTTTCCCCAAGGTTTTCATTTTTCATAGAATCACAGGATGGTTTGGGTTGGGAGGGACCTTAAAGCCCACCCAGCGCCACCCCCTGCCATGGGCAGGGACACCCTCCACTAGCCCAGGTTGCTCCAAGCCTCATCCAGCCTGGCCTTGAAGACAGCCACACACATGCCACCTTATGTGTCCAGGCTGGAGGGTTTTATTCATGACTGATTAAATGACACTGTAAGAAAAGTGCCATCAGAAGTGATACCATTAGTCTAGGAGAACCATATATTCAGTCACGTGCCTAAATTAAACTGAAGGGAGTCTGTCAGTCGCAACGATCATAGATGTTATTCAGAGAAACAAAGAGAGCACAAGACTTTTCTAAGCAGCCCTAAGGTTTGTGCATATTGAGAGTTAATCTAAGTAGTCTGCTCTTATCCAAAATCACTTCAGAGAAGTGGTAAATTGTAGGAAGATCTGTGCCACAGATACAGTGCGTGAAGGAAGGTTTCCGACCTGAAGTGCAGCGAATGCAGAAGTCCTGAAGCTTTTCCCTGTGTTGGAATAAAAGAAGGAACGCTGAATACGATGCCCAGGCTGAGCTCAGCTAAACAACCACGTGAGTAACATCAAGGACTTGTGTGTCCTGGTGACACTTCTCAACATATCTTCAGGGAAAAGGGAAAACTCATACCTCTACTGGACGGAAATAATCACCACCACATGGCACAACAGAATCTTAGTGCGTATTATCTGCTTATCAACACCCACCACATGAATTCTGTAAGGAATAATGAATAACTATCTTCCTATTTCTCTTTATAATACTTGAGGGCATCATTTTAGATCACCAAGGATAATTTGAAAGCAAGAAGGTGAATTTAGGATACTTTGAAATTCACCAAATGTAAAAATAGTAAGTTTTACGAGGTCATGGACACATTTCCAAGGAAATCAGGGGAGTTTCCTCCATACCCGAGGACAAACGATAAAAATCACTTGCCTGCAAGTGAACAAAATGAACTACACATTTTTCCTCTCCTACCTCCACTTTCCTTAATGTGACAAACACGTACACACAAGCTTTCTGCTGTTGTCAGTGTGCCTTAGCACTACAATTCCTTCGTGCTGGGATATGAAGATACAGAAAGCAGATTGGGAAGTGTGTTTAAACAGACATGACACCTGGTACGAGAGAGGAGACAGGCATATCAAAGACATTCATATCTGAATGGAAATCTATTAATGCATGAACAGCAAATGTTTAAGTATGGGAAATGCTCAATCCCAAGTATAGAAAATAGAATTTACAAGGCCCAAGCATATGTAAGTGTGGCTGTAACTCCTTGTCGCTAAATGAAACACAGAAAAAATCTGAAATATGGGAAAGTACTGCTTACCTCGAAAAGGTTGGCTTAAAAAACAGGCAGGAAAATAAAGCTGTGTTGTGTTTTCTAGCATTGGTAGACATGTTTGCGTTAGTACAACTCAAATACACCTAGTTTGGATGCATTTCCTAAGAATTCATATCACAACTTCCATAGCAATAATTTATAAAGGGCAAATATGATTTACTTAGGACAGGCAAGCAAGGTATGCTGTACCTCTCACTGCAGTGAGTGCACAGAACTGGACTTGGATATTACATATTTGAGGTAGGAAAGTGTTTTGTCTATGCCTTTGAAAATGCTATTCATGTAGTCTTCAGACAAGTGTTCTATCAGTGAATACATGGATAAACATTTAATCTTAACACAGCTAAAATAAATGACTTGCTTAGCTCATAAATAATTCTGCTATTTACATCTTACCAAGTACTGTAAGAATACACAGCAGTTTATGAGCAAAAATATTTCCCATCCACAGGAAATGGCAAATGGGATGCTTGACATAAATCAAATATAAGCGGACTCCAATAAGATGGAGATGGGCAATGAATAGCCTCACAAAAGAAGCAACATTAGAGGAAGAGAATAGTTGGAAACAGACTACAGAGTCAAAGCATGTCAGCAAAAGGAGCTGCCAAGCTGAGAGGGGCATGGCTGGGAGGTGTGTGAGGTTGGAGAGGGTCGTAGGAAGAGCTGGAGAAATAAAGACCAAGGTTAAAATCTCTAAAGCACGGAATGGGTGTGGGGAAGAGCCTCATTTGTGAGCAGTGCTGGAGCTGCTTGGATTGGCAGCATGTTTCTGCATGGGGAGCAAGTCAAAGCCCCATCTGCAGCTGGTTTTCATCGCAGAGACTTCAGCAATGACTTGAGCAGACTGCATCATCCAGGAGAGGTGAAAATAGTCAAAGATGGCATTGAAGCTGTATTGGATGATGGGCTACTGAACCGTCCGTCACGTAAGGAAACAATTTGGCAAGGAAAAAGAGGAAAGATTCACTCCTGTATACGTAGGAGACTTGGCTGTGTAGTCTCAGCTACAAAGACTATTTTAAATGAGATCTTAGAGTCTGCACAAGTAAATAACTGCAGGCACAACGGGAAAAGTACCTTGCTGCAGTGCTGAGGTAGCGTCTGTTTCTCATTTTTAATCACGATTAATTGCATGCTTAGATGAAAACTAAGCTAGGGTTTTTGACAACAGGGCCTACGGAGCTCACTTCTTGTTTTAACTACGTCCATACAAATCTCATGGGAGTTAATGGAGCTTTTTCTATTCTTACCAACTTCATTCCTTACTCTGTCTTGTTAGTTTAATGACCAATTGCTTTCATCATCACCTTCCTGTGCATCATTTTCTGTTATCTAGGACATACAGAGAAAAATAGCGCAACAGTGAAGAATATCAAATCGCAAGTAGTGTAGCATGTCACCTGATACGGAGCGTCTTTTGTTGTAAAGATTTTCTACACCCATTATCTCGTTAATTATTACTTACAGGCCAACAGAGAAGTGGCTTATTTGAAGTGGGCAGCAAGACAAAAATACTGTGTCGATTTATAGTATTAAGAATTACTTAGAAGAGGATTCTGAGGACACTGAGAACTTAGTATCTCCCCTCCAGTGTGCTGGGGATAAGAAAAGGGCATTTATCTGTAATGGTGAATGGAACTCTGCCACTCCTACAGTAAGTGGCAGTTTACTCACTATCACAGACTCACCTCATGCTCATCTGGGAACGAGAAAAATTACACAGATCTGTATCTCTATCACTCAATAACAGTATAAACAACATGGTTAAAGAAAGAATCCTACAAATAATGATTTAAAAAAAAAAATCATCTCACTCAGAGATGATATTGTGGGACAAAAGTCTTCTCCCTTAGGGGCAGAGGAGTGGAAGTGACTACCAACAGCCATTTCATTCACAGGATCCTTCGAACACCCACAGCACAGACCACGATGCTTTCCAGCACCTACAACCTAATCCTTAGTAGCTCATAAATCAGAAATCCCCTCCCCGAGGGGAAAGATAAAACTTCATTTTGACTTTTGTGCATTATTTATGGTATAGCAATCCTACCAGCAGAAAGTTACACTTGATAGCTACAAACACTCCTCCAAGGCTTGAAAAGTTTACAGACAATGAAACTCTATCAGGTGCTATCAGAAAGTCATTTTCTTCTTGGGGAGAAATGTGTTCCTTCCTATGAAGTTTTTCCTAACAGAAAGTTTAAAAGACTCCAAAAACCAATGTTCTCCTTGAGGAAAATACTTTAAGATTGTTTATCTGCTTATCTCTGAATTAAATAAAAAGGTGAAATTTTACTGAGTTGAAGTACAAACTGTTCTACTCGTGTAGGTATTTTACAGTCACTACGGTAACCGAAACCTTCCGCGGAAGACGAGCATATTATTTAAGTTTAGCTTGTACGATAGCATATTTTGGATCCTCTTGGCACAGAAATTAGGAAGTGTAACAGTGCATCAGGCTGACAAACAGAATGAAATAAGGTCTATCTTTCCTCGCTCCTGAATGCCCAGGGAGTCAGCGTGGCACGGCTCAGGAGAGAGACTTGGAAACCCAGAAGCAAGCACAACAGAAAGGCAGTCTCCAGTTGAGAGATGGGTTTAGTCTCTGACTCAAAGATTTCACTCTCTACCGAAGCATCACACCTACACTGAGCACCCACAGAAGCTCCCAGAGAACTTACCCTGCTTACGAAACTTCCATTTTGGTACAGACAAGGCGCCTCAGAGCCGTAGGAACGAAGCTCCAGGTCGGGGCCCGCTGACGCTGCGACAACATCCAAAGAAGTTAATCTGCCAAATGAGTAAAACTATATTCAAGCTCAAAACTATCCTAAAAACGCAAAGCCACCCTTCCTCAGTCATCCGGTTCGCTCAGGTTGGAAAGCACAGGTAAGCACAGTGCCGGAGTACTGCAGCCTTACAGGGTTTGCTACGTCTGAAATCAGGGAGCAGAGAGAAACTTGCTAGACAACCAGCCCTTTACTTCAGAGCTGCCAAAGCGGGATGACACACACACACGCAATAATTATATACTGAAGTATTACTAAAGCCGAGTGGCTCACGGATGACTTCATGGCAGCAGTAGGTATCTAAAGCGATCACTGCTCTGTAGTTTGCACCGTCTTTTCCACGGAAGATGGTTACGCGCACGCATGTGGGTTGTAAGTGACATCACGTCACGCTTAGTTTATTGTGGAACTATTCAGAATGCACAAAGCAAAACCGAGAAAACAATCGTGCTGAGTGCTCCGGAAAGCAAAAGTTTTTGTTATTACTTCAAAAACTTAGAAACGGGCTTAGAAAATCTTAACACTTTTATGGATAATGGCAGTGAACTCATGGTGGGTGTGTTTCGATCCTTCCCAATCTGCAATAGTTTGATGAATGTGTACCCTTAGGGTCTTTGAGAGCACAAACAGGCGTGTTTCACAAACAATACCGGTGTTACTTCTTGCTGTGCCAGCTACAGGGAACGGCATTTTTCAGCTTTGCTAGTTTTGAGCCGTTGAGCAATGGTTAACGCAGAATTCTGGTTTGGGACAGGCCAGAAGAGCAACCATAAGTTCTGCTCTTTTACATGTTTTTTCCATTATCCCTAGAAATAAGAAATTTAAAACTTGCGTGTCTTCACAGCAAGGCCTTTGCAGTGATGTACTTAGAGCTGCTGGTCTTTCCTTGATTAACAGATGGGAGTTTAAGGGGAACTGTGCAGGCCAGCAAATCAGGAATCTCTCTCTAGCTGTAGACAAGGGAAGAAAGAACCAAGTTCAGGGGTTTTTTTGGCAGGCAGGAGATTGAAAATTTGGAAATAAAACCATAAAATGTCTTTAGGATACTAAGACCTAGAACCAGACATTTGAACCTAAAGAATATGCTTTAAAATATGTCTCCAGACTGTAGGTAAACTCCTCCTGTTCATCAAGTAGGTATGTTTAAGAACAGGACTGCTGGGTATTACATTTGCCTCAAATCAAGATCAGATCTACCGTGTGAAATACCACAAGCCCTACACAGTTCAGGTAATGAATCAGCTTCCCACGAGCAGCATGGTGAAACAGGCCGTGCCTGGGCCAGCTGATGTGGCATCAAGAGACCTTTGGTTGGATGAGCTGAGCAGACACCCAGCTTTGCCTGACACAAATTTATGACGATCTATTCCAAACCCTGTACCAGGAAAGGTTTTTCACACCTTGTCAAATGACTGTGCCTAAGCCAATATGCTACAATCTACAGTCAGCTGCTTTGATGGTCTCTTAGCTGCTGGTCTAACCACCTGGAATAAGGACTGGATGCTGGCATTTAATCTTGCCGGGAGAACATCAGCTTAGTTCTCAACACAAACTGTGAGAGACTGTTTAGTTGCAGGCACTCTGAGGATGGAAATACGGTAATAGGCAAAGTTAGATTAAATCTGGGTGAAGGTGCATTTGAGGACTCCTGCTTTAACTCTGGCATAAACCACAGCAAAGGGAAGCTTAAGAAATTCTTTTGCTAAGGAGAGAAAATGAGTTTGGCAGCGAGCAGTACTTTGAACTCGGGAAGTAGCTGTATCTGAAAGCACCCAGATCTGTGGGGTTTAGCAGAATATAGGACCTAGCAGTGTGGTCTATTTATAATGTAGTGGCAGTTGTCCAAAAAGAAAAACTGGGACAAGCTACAGCAAGAGAGTCAGAGCCCTGTTTCAAACCTGGCTATGAAAAGGTGTAAAAGATTGTATGAGCCACATGTGCAAGAATTACTCCTCATCCTGCCTGTTCGGTGTTAACAGCTTCTTGTTCCAGTGCAAGGACAGCCTTGACTCACTAAACCTAAGTGTGGCCTTTTCTGTGCAGCTGTCAGATTTGGGAAACAAACCCAGACTGCTTCTAGCTAATCTTTCTGAAGACAGGTAAGAACATCACGTGCTACACATAGGTGTTGCGAGCCTGAACCAAGCTATTTTTAAGGGCGGACTTACGAGTCAGGAAATGAGAGGCAGAACTACACCAAGTCATATCTGTGCAAACATTTTCTTATAGTTTTAATCATTAACCTGCTTAACCTTTATGTTCCCAGACCTGCTCCACCCCAAGACTGCTGACATAGCTGGCATTTTTCAGAAGCCGTGGATGGTTTTGCAAGAGGTTGGCACAGACCATTATAGAGAGTTTTACGACAGCTACCAGCTGCTTCAGATACTAACAGAGATGTCAAAAGTCAAGAACATTAATAACGAAGCACACATCTCCTATGAAAAATTACTTGAAAACATTAGCTCTGCATAGCCTGCACAGTACGACTAAGCAGCAGAAGCCCTATTTGGCATTCATTATTTTGTTTTTTCTAGCAAGTGTTAGACTCACTAGAAAATAAAATGAACAAATGAAGGAAACCCCAGATGGAAGGGATTGAGCATTTGGAGATCTGACATCAGCAAGTCAGAGCTGTATTTTCTGTTCTACTGATACGTGACATGATCCCAAACTCACATTAGAAGTTACCCAGATTTTACACTTAATTCTACGATTTCCAGCACCCCAACAATCACTCAGGGGAAAAAACATTGTCTAAAAAGCATTTTTAACATTAACAGGTAACAGCAAGGATAATTATGAGCTACTTATTGTCAGTGTTCCATTCCCCACAGGCTCCTTAAAAATAATCCACAGCTTAAGTATTAAAACACTGTATATGCCAGCTACCAGTAGCAGCCCAATTCCCCCGAGCATAGGATTCACAAGAGTCTTTCAGGATTTTTCATTGTGGAAAAAGTGCATTTAAATTTTCTTTGTTTCTGTGGAAAAGGATTCGGAGTCGTTGATCCATCGTGGGAATAATTCACAAGATATCCTACAGAGATGACGTTTTTAAAAGAATGTCTATGCATTTAATGCTAGTGGTATAGCTTACACTGAAAACCGCATGAATACATGCTCTAAAGGTATGAGAAGGTGGGCAAGATATTATGTCCCTATAGTTTTTCCACCTAACTTTTAGCCAGGTAAGAGAGAAGGCAGGAGGGGAGAACAGCAAAGTCCCAACAGCAGTCACAGTGCTACCCCAGCTAGAGCTCAGAAAGGGTACTTTGCTGCCAACCTAGCGTTTTAAGAGATTAATTACTGCAGCTGTTTCACAGGGGACGATGCTGTATCAGGGTAGAGCCCTTCTGATCTTCCTGGCTCGCTTGCTAACAACTGAACTCTTGATTTTAGGAGTCGGAATTTATTGGTACATATTCAGTCCCCACCACTGAGAGGTTTCATGTCACTGATGTCTCTTGGGTCAGTTATGATAAGCAGTCAGTTCTCTCTTGCAACAGATCTTTTTCATGTCCCCAGCAACACTGTATCAGGAAAAAGATAAGCCATCCCATCTTAAACCAAGAGATTGACCTTGATCCTTAGCACTTGCCATCACAGGGCATTTTACACAAACTTCATAAGGGAAGAATGATGCAGCAACTGTCACTTAATAGATCAGGGTTGCTTCCTCTCATTCTCCCCTACAGCAGAATGAAAGCGTGCAATCACACAGAATTCCAACTGAACTCAAACACATGTATTTTTCAGATTGCTTTCCTGTTTTCACATTTCAATACAAGAAACATCCCAGAGGAAAAATCTTCCTGAACGCACTAGTAACAAACCTTTTCAGATTCAGAGACTGCAGCCTGCAGAATTAAAGAGCAGTCTATGCTATTTTAAGTACGTGGCTTCAGCAACATTCTCTCTGGTACAATGCTCTCCTCATTCCCTCACTCAAAGTTAAACTTGTTCTAGGATCCTACCTGTGTGCTGCTACACACAGGCACCAAGAGCTTTTCACGCCGCTCCACACAACTGAACAACACCTGCAAAGATTTCAGTATTAGGCTCATAAACCCTGAGATAAGAGATTGCTTTGTGCAGCTAAGCAAGAGAGAAATGAATTAGCCTGTAAGTGTTTGACTACCACCTGACAGGAGACAGCCTTGTGGAAAATCATTCCAGGAAAATCCTGGGGTATCACTTACCAGTTGGTACAGTCCAGACTGCAGGGACAAGTCAGCCTCTTCAGCAATATTATTGTGCACATTTGCACAACATACATGCCCGGAGACTTCATTCTCCAGAGATTCCTGCCATGAAAGAACAGTCCCATTCACAAACCGATACAGAACTGTTACTGGAGCCTCCATCACAAGTATATTCCCTGCAACTACATCGCTGTGCAGCTTATCCTTCTGCTCAGGCCAGAAAACAGAGGGAGGCGAGCCTGGTGTGCTGAAGCAACGGCATTATTGTTGGGACTGTCAAAATTACCCTAATGCTGGTCACCCTAATTATTTCCTATTCCCCAAAACTACATTTTCTGGACCCAAATCAAGCAGCTTTCCCCAGCTGCAGTGCTGCTGCCCTGAGACTTCTGCCCATCACAATTTCTAACTCAGGGCCCTCCTGAGTCTGTCTCTGCTGTTGCCTTCCCTTCTGTAGCTAAGCCTGGAAATATAAATATTTATATTCTACTTTTGGGTAGCACCTAGCACAGCCATGCCCTGCCGAACCACAGCTACAGCTCACAGAGGCTGCTCTAACATATACACTAAGAGGAGGAGAAAAAGGAAAGCTGATCCTATGCCTCAGCTTCTACCCACTCCCCCCTCCTTGCCAAAGAAACAAAGCAGCCTCCCTTCCTCCCTTATTATACCCTTTCTCCACCTGATGACACCTCCACCTGAATCTCTCTGATTCCTGCATCTGTGGCCACTTCCCTGTGCAGGCGTGGGCTCAGACAGGAAGGGGTTGAAATCAGTGCAGTAAAAATCCACTTCATGTAAGTGGCACCAGCATTTGGCTTCAGGTCATAGTTACTATCCCTTCTCTTGACGAATTTACAGGGGGCTATGTGAGCAGAATGCAATAATTAGCAATGGGACAAATGACATGGCACCCTCCTGGCTGAACCAACACAGAACATCTCACTGAGGTCTGTCAAAACACAGACTTCGCTTGGCTGTTCTGAGCCTCACGGTCCCGAGGTCAGGTTTGCTTTCCTCAGCGTGAGTTTGTAGCCTGAGTAAATCTTCGGTTGCTGTGCACGGTTTGTGGTAGTGTTTAGCAGCGCAAGGGGAATGAAGCAATGTGAAAATGCCTCAAGGAATACACCGTGAAGAAAAGGTGCCCCACCTATATGCTACATTTTTTTTGCTCGAGTCTGTACTGCCACTGTTTGACTCAAGTAGTCTTTGGGGGGTGATCACCAAAACTGGGGAGGAACCTTGCTGTTACGATAATTTCAGGTTGAACTAACAGTTCAGTCATTTGATTTTAAGAACATCAAACCTTGCTTTTGGAAAGGAAAATATTTTTATCTGTCTCATCCATCTCAGTCCAGGGAATAGTTCTTTGCCCTTCCCCCTCCAAAGATCTGGTTAGACCTGTAAAAAAAAAATGAGTGGAACAAAAATTCACCCACTATCAAGTCTTACACTGATAAAACTTGGTATCAACTGTAGCAGCATATGAGACGCTGACTAACTATATCAAATTAAACCCCTGCAGGCCCTTTCCACTTTTTGTCAAGCTCCTTCTGGGAAATAAGTGAAGCAGAATTGAATGTGAATATCTACTAGTTGAAATAAACCTTCAGAGACTTTGGTTCCCCAAAAATAAGAGAGCTAGAACCTGCAGGTCCCACATTGCTGCAGTCAGGATGGCAGTGGATATATTTGCTTATGTGGGCCAAATGAATCTTCCAGTGTTTCCAAAGGCAGTGCTTTGGGCACATCGCATGTGCCCCACAGTAAGATCATCTTTTCCGGATACATTTTCCCTGTCTCAATTTCAACCTATTATTCTGATTAAAAGCCCTTTTATTATGCAAATCATCCCCCTCTCTTTGGCAGTGCTTCAATATTCTGTTACTTAGTGCTAAGATATAGCTAACCATTTCCCTTTGTCCTTGCAAATCAGTCTTTTGAGAACCCTCTACCTATTTCCAGCCCCAAACTCCACGTTTCTCTCTCTTTCTGGTAATGAGGGACATCATTGTCTTCCTCGTATCTTCCTCTATGCCAGTTAAACACTCCTGGCTTTCCCCCTCTGACTAAGAACTGAGGATGCAATCCCTTTTCTCTAGGTGGTTCATTATCCACATTCTCCTTTGAAATAAGAGGAACTGTCTGGGCTAAGCCTACAACGTCAGCTTGGAAACTACTTTGGCTTAGTGACACGGCTTAAAACTGCTCTTACTGGCCCAGTGAGTAGGACACTTCCTTCCAGCTTCTGTAATTGGGAGTTGCTCTCGCTGGCTGCTCTGCAGCCAGCTGACATGGCAATTCCTGGTGACACGAGGTTTCATACCAACCTTCAGGTGACTACAATGTTGATTTTAAAGGCTGATAATAACAATGACTGAGCAGTGCTGTTCTGGGTGATGATGAAGTCTGAAAACCTCGGTGATTCTGTAAGTGTTCATGTCTCCTCATGTCCACTCACTGCCTGCATATTGAAACAGGAAGTGTTACTAACAGTGATGTAGCTCTGCCACAGTATCACAAACACACCAGAAAGAAGTCCAGTGAGGTCATTTGGTTGATTTCCACTACAGAGTACTCTTCACCATGTATTTTGTAGTGCTTCGTACAGTTTAACATCTGATCTCGGAGGAACTGGGTCCATATTTTCTCTGTGGAAACCATTCCAGAGTCAGAAGTAATCCCAGTCTGCATGGTGTGGGTGATGGAAAGCACCTCAGAGCCTGTACTTGGAAGAAGTATCCTTCACTTCAAGAGGATTCTCTCCAATGCACCAGAACATGCAAACTGGTGTTAAATACCCAAGACACTGGCTGACAGTGAGTTTCTCTGAACATCAGCTTATCGGGGATTTTTAGTGTACGTGGGGTTTTTTTGAGTTTGGAAGATTTGCCATTGTTCAAAAGCACTGTACAAAATTCCTGTTGATGGAATTCTGAAAACTTCAAGCATCAGAACCTGAGTTCATCCCTTACGACTATGGAATTGGCAGGATCCCCTGTGTTTTGTAGCACAGCAGCACTTGCAGGGCACATACCTTGTGGATTTTTGAGTCCTGAGGACTCTGTCAAAGGTGCACGACTGAGCAATGTGCTGGTGTGATAGAGATGCCACAGAAGAGTGACGGGATTGGCCGGCATTTGGCAAAGATAACTGTGTTTCTGCATAACGAATTTGATCAGAGGCAGCAAAGCAAGACAGTGGTGTCAAAGGGAGAGGGGCTTTCCTGGGGCAAGTCAGTTATGGGGTACCCCAGAGGGGCTAGGCAGCATCCCTACACATGGCATGGTGGTCCTCCCGTGGGCCCTGGTGTCTTCTGTCGACCCCACTAAAAACTGCCAATGTGCTGCCTGAGAAGGGATTAACGTTAATGTTTAATTAGGACAAGGTCTATTCAGACTCCAATGGCAGCTGTTGCAAAGGGCACTGTGAGCACAAACAACAGGCTGTGTGACTCCAGATTTCTTAGGTAGGATGTGTGTTTTCCTTAGCTAATTCAGAAATTATTGGAGTGTGAAAGACACAACAGTTCAGTTTACATGGCTGACAAGACAAGTTGCATCTTAGGTGAGGCAATGCTGTAAAATACCGTGATCATGGTTTTGCTTTTCCACACGTTTATCAGCCCACTTTCAAACCCTAGTGAAGTGTAGCCCAACTCACCTTGCTCCAGCTCACCAATTCTTGCTGTCTCCCATCCCACACGTGTTTGCAGCTGTTGCTAATTGCAGTCGTCGCCCACAGACAGGAGGTGAGCACATCAACACCCTTCATTTCTTTTACTTTTGTGCCAGCCTGGTTACTGGGAGCTGGTGAACGTATACAGTTGTTAAACCTGATCACCTCATACTGAGCACTTAGTGTGGGCACAGATTAATGTGACTAATAACTGCGAGAGGATGGATTTTTACCACATGCAAGCCTCAAGGAATAGCATGGGAACCTCTAACCATGTTCAGCGTGAAATAATGACGCAAACATCCGACTAAAAACTCCCCCAGTGCTCAAGACATGGATTCTGCAAGGCCATGACAATACGTCTGTCAAGGTGAGCAGAACCTTCACAAAACAACCCGAATAAAGGTAATTTATTGTCCTCAGCCCATTGAGGTGCCTAGCAGCAGGAATGGGAAGGTGCTGGTCCTAGCAAAGCTATTCTTAAAGCACAAACACTTCCTGACAAGCCACCTCTCTTCCCTGGGGGTTAGTCACAGCCCTCCACTGCGAGAGGGAGTCTCTGTACTCTGTCCATTCAGAACGAGTATGGCCCGTAGGCATCCCACCCTGTCTGCCCAAACAGAGACGCACCTTGATTTCCAAAAGCAATTCCACACACCTAGGTGGAATGAAGATGAAGGAAGTTAAACTGTGGCAAACAGAGCCCTGGCCAGCTGAGTCTGAATAAGTGTGTGCGACACCGGGTTGGAGTCACTGCCAAGCTATACCTCCCCGTCTGTGGGAAACAAATTTCTGCCCACTGCAGTGATGATATAGCTGGAAATTCTGAGAGGTTAGGAAGAACTCGCTCCAGAAAAGTGGGATAACTTTGTTTGCTTCCCAGAGAAGACTAAGGGATTTAAAAAATGCAATCAAAAAACCCACCAGCTCCACCCTATCCCACAAATATTTACATTTCTTACCACAGCACTGTACTGCTGTATGTTTTCACTCTGAATTCTGCCATCTCCATTTTTTATTGAGAATCCCCTGCAGCCTTTGTAATCTTATTGGAGCAGAAAGGGATAGAAAGGCAGAGGTCTGTATTCTGTTGAGGTTACTCAGGGTAGTGGTCAATCCTTCTGGACAGGCACTTAATGTAAATCAGGGTGGAGATTAAGCAATGGGTTAGGTCTCTAGCCAGGTTGATAATTATGAGAAATGGATCCCTCACAAGGAATACAGAAATATCATGAACGCTTTCCAGCTACATCATGGTCCTGTGTGCTTTCAAGAATAAATTTGCCAGGGTACACAAAGGCACAGAGACAATCAACTATGTTTTTCTAGGCAGCCCCTCTCTACATATAGTTTTAATAATAAATCATTTTGCTGCCTCAGCCTGTCTTGTCTGTTTAGCTGTACTTGTTTTACATACGGACTGTCTCTTGCCATATTGAGCAGGGAGCATGATGAAGTCTTGAGTGGAACCTACGCAGACTGCTGCTACCACCTGGAGTACTGCGTACAGCTCTGGGGCCCCCAACAGCAGGAGGATATCTATCGGTTGGAGTGAGTCCAGAGGAGGCCATGGAGATGCTCTGAGGGCTGGAGCCCCTCTGCCATGGGGACAGGCTGGGGGACTTGCGGGGTTCAGCCTGGAGAAGAGAAAGCTCTGGGTAGACCTTATAGCACCTTCCGGTGCCTGGGAAGGGCTACAAGAAAGCTGGGGGGGACTTTTTGCAAGGGCCTGTAGTGACAGGACAAGGGGTAACGGGGTTAAACTGAAAGAGGGAAATTGAGATTGGATATCAGGGAGAAATTCTTCCCAGAGAGGGTGGGGAGCACTGGGACAGAGAAGCTGTGGATGCCCCATCCCTGGGAGTGTCCAAGGCCAGGCTGGATGAGGCTTGGAGCAACCTGGGCTAGTGGAGGGTGTCCCTGCCCATGGCAGGGGATGGGACTGGGGGGGCTTTAAGGTCCATTCAGATCAAAACCATCCTGTGATACCAAGTGATACCTTTGTAATCATCTGAAATTGAATGTGCCTACTTTAAACGTCTTTTGTGCTCTCCCTGACTGCCAAAGATTTTTGGGTTTAAATTCTGATTTTTTTTTTTTAATCAATTCTTTCAAATCCTTTGAGAAGTTTCTCCGGTTATACCCTACAAACTCTATGAAAATAAAGTTACATTTGTCCTGAATGATGTTAACAAAAGAAATAAGAATTATTAGTCCTCTAGATGGTGCTACTATTTCAGATAAAGCAGCCGGATGCTTGAAGATTTTGTGGAAATACATTGCTGTAGTAGCCTATAAGAAAGGAGCACCGTGAGAAATCCTGACCTCAGTAAAAGAACTGACGTCAAACAACCCAGAACTTCATCTCACAGTGTTCAAATATACTAATTACTTCTCTTTAAGAAGTCAGTGTTTCAGTATCTTACTAAATGTAGAAGAATTATGGGATGTATTGATGACAATTTTCTTTCAAAGCCCATCTCGATTTTCTGTCTTTGCTTTACCATTTTCCCAACACTTTGGCGCTGACCCCTCCAGTGTACCACTTCTCAGCCTGCGTGACTCCTACGAATGGCGTCTGGCCACCGCCTTCGGATGTGTCAGAGGCCAAGCATGACGGGCTCTCCCTGGCAAAGGCTGCGCGCTCTGGGCACATTTCAGAGGTGCTTTAGCACAACTGCACTTCAGCTGCGACCACAGAAACTGTGCACTCACTCAAATCCACGGTTAAAAACCATGTGGGCTTAAGGATATCTGTATATGCACGCTGTATTGCACATTAAAGGCTGTTAAATCTAAGTGCTTTAGTGATACGTAATACGGAAAGAAGCCGAAATAATTTACCTTTTCTTGCCCAACACACTCACAGGTCCAGCACTGAAATATTGGGCCAGCTGTCTGTAAGGCAAATTTTCTTACCCTGAGTTCCTTTCCGTCCAGCTACTTTTCATGAGGATGCCAAAGTTCCTCCTACTCTTTCCTCTCTTTCCTGGGCTCCTATTTGTAGTTTCAGAACATCTGTGTATATTTTCTCTCAGATATTTTTCCTGATTCTCTCTGTAAATCCAGCCAGATGAATTTGCAGCACCAGATCTCTTTCCTCCTGTTGTTGCTGTCAACGTCAAGAACAAAAATCTTCCAATTTCAAGATTATTATTATTATACATTATTAAACATCTGACCTTTGAAACATATATTCTCTATAACCACTACCTCTTACTTCGTGCAAAGTTCATCTGTTATCTAAATAAATGTCAATTTTGGGATCTTGTTAAGCCTTTAGCCCTGAGTAACAGTAACTGTGAATTCTGGAGTTTACTCAGACAGTGTAAGAGAAACATGCATTTCATGGATTTTGACTATACGACCTTTAAAATTCCACAGAGTAAGTTTGTTCTTTTGTTATGAGAAAAGAATAACAACATCTCTAAATAGTTCATTATTTTGTATTCTTTCACTGTATCCCCATTTATTTACCTCCTTTCCAAGAAAATTCCTTCACAGGAACATATCTCTGTGTCCCTGGTGATTTTTACTGCTCTTTTATGAGTCCTTCTCCAGTTTCATAATAGTTTGGTTAGGTTTGAGGCTGCTGAGCCATAAAATCAGGGCCTGTAGCTCTTCACAAAAACACTGTTTAAAAGAAAGAAAACCTAAAAGCAGAGAGAAGGTATGAAATCCGCTCTTTCCAGGACATCGAGTGATGTCGACTTTCCTACAGATGCTTTTGTTATTTTCATATTATCAACAGAATATCCACCATCACTAGCCACTTGCACCAACCTGCAAACCTTAGTGACGCTCCTGGTAGCTAACAATGCAAGTGTCAGCTCAGATCTCAGAAATGCATGACAGCACTTTCAAAGAGTCAAAGAAAGGAATGCAGACTGGAAAAAGCCTGTGCTAGAAAGGGCTCACTACCCTACAGGCGGCCCTGAAGTGTGGGAAATTCTCAATGTATCTTTTTATAAAACAAAACAAACCAAGGACTATGGGAGTTGTTTCGAACACTTCATGAGACGGCCTAGATGCAAATAGCTAGCCAAGTAAATATAAACCAAGGAGTAAATAGCCAGTTTCTTGCAGATTTATATTAAAAATAACCATGAAGACATGAGCTTAAACAATAAGCAGTTTATTTAGCATACTTAACAAATCCTTGCACACAGTAATTTCCTAAGTCCTTTGACCTTTTTCCATAAACCCCTGTTCCTGTGAATGAAGTGCTCTAATTGCCTTGTGAGGACCAACAGGGCAACTAGAATTAACCACCTTCTTATAAATAAAATAAGATTAGACTGACTTTGGAAGTGACTCCTTTAACACCTCAGAATCTTCTGGCTCATAATAAGGTTCCAAAATAGGTTTCAATTTGACTTCTTCCGGTAGTTTTTGCGTCTCTTCTCTCCTGCTTCCATCTCTTAAAAGTGGAACCAATGTTTTCCAGTTTTTCCCTGAAACTAAGAAGGAAAGGAATGGTTAATTTCTTCCCCTCCCCAGAAACAGAAGAAATTATACAAGTGGTTTAAATAGCAGGCTGATGAAAGAAGACGAAAGAAGCAGGAAGAAAGGGCTTTGTGGTTTTCTTCCCCATACTGTTCCATGAGTTTTCCATATTTCAGCTGGCAGGCACAGCAGAGACTGATCATACAACTAAATACTTCTGCGCTAGATGCTGAGCTCCCAAACCACTGGGTTTGGGGCCTCCAAAGTAGCTTCTTGGCTATCTGGCTGGCATCATACACTCTTCCATCTCCTCAGGATTTACACATTATCTGCCTTGTAAAATCTACAGCCAGAATGATGAATCTACGGGGCTTCTATTTCAGAGAGTAAAACTGCTAGGTGAATAATGAGCCCACTTAATCCCTTACAGTTTGTGCTGACTGAAAATGCCATTAACTTAGCAGCTGCAATTATCATTAAGTCCATAAAACTGACTGCCCTCTAACAATTAATCGATGCTGCTTCCATCACCAGTGTGTAGCCCATACTAGGATTTAGGTCCCTAAACCCCTCACCTCTTCCAGGCTTAATAGAGTAACTGGGATTTCGTTTGAGGTCCCCAGAGTACCCAGGGTCTTCGTTGATTATGCCCAGATTAGTATTCCATGTGGACCAGTTCACTTCATCAACCCTGAGGAGAGAACAACAAACCAATATCTATTTTAATGATCACCGGAGAACTCCAGGATGAGTTTATATCACATACTGCCACTTCCCAAGCCGCAGATCTGACCCAGAAAACAGATTAAACTGACTACCACAGACAGTGTTAGTGCACTTCTTTTCAGAGGAGTGCTCCCAGGGGAAAGTTCTGCTTCCCACTACCAGATACATTAACGCCGTTGGTCTAGAAAAGGTTATTCATCTGACATACAAACAGGTTACCTAAAGCACCATCTGTAATCATCTTGGCCGTCAGGTGTGACCCCCACCAAGACTTGCTTCCCAGACCGGAATGAGCGCCTCGCACAGTTCAAGTAGCTATTTTCGATATCCAGGATTGTGATGGCTCTCTACAAGGGAAAAGAAAGCAAGAGGCTGCTGTTCCAAAGCCACATGGATCCTGAATTTTGTCTTTATTTTAAAAACCTTGAAATTTAGCATTGTCACCATCTTGGAGCAGGCGTCATACCCATCGGTGAAATATTGCCTCAGTTAACACGTCATTTAAAATGCTAAATTACTGCCCTGTGATTAGAATTAGGGAGTTCCCTTTCTTACCCCAAACAAAAGCTGATGTGCCTTTGAGATTCTGGTAAAGACTGGTTTTTCCCTTGCATAATCCCTGTCTTCATACTCTGATCAGGATTTTCCATCATCAAAAGCCAAAATAATTCTGTCTAATTACAAAAGTACTTCTTTTCTTAAATTCTGAACATCTGTGGAACACTGGGAACATCTGCTCAGGCAAAACATCAAATATGCATGGAAAAGGAACTAATAGACTTTTCTTTGGAACAGTTCAGGGGAAGCAGAAAGCAGCAGTGACCCATTATTTAGAAACATGTCAGTTCCTAAAGATTCATTCTGAAATTTCTTACGATTCCCCACACTCTCCTTCTTGGATAGCAGCCTCCCAGACCCAACATACCTGGAGTTTCCAGATGCTCTTGCTCTCCTGTGCAATTTTGCTCACAGTTTCTCCCATCAGTGCAATAAGCATATTGAGCAGGAGGATGTATGTCAGGATGACATAGAGAACCAAGAGAATGACAAACACAGACTTGAACCGGTAGTTTTCTGTGAACTCCAGGTCTCCCATCCCAATAGTGAACTTGAAAAGCTCCAAGCAGGTATAATACAGACTATTGTAGGACGTGCGGCCTCGTTTCATATGGCTGCATCGGCCATATTCAGAGCTGTTTGTGTCGTGCCCCTCATTGTCATCTTCAATTAAAGTCACCACAGCTGTTGCAGAAGAGAAATCACAGATGCAGGATAGAAATGCAATTTGAGATCATAATTCCGTGGCAAGCAATGAAAATGAGCAGAAAGGTAAGACACGTTATCTTCACAGTGCATTGTTCCCAGTAAAATTACTCTGTACGGCATTCCCCATAACAGACACCCTCTCAGAAGGTGTTGGCTCAGGTTTATCTATACAGAACAGGATGCCTGGTTTTCCACTCAGTTCTGCAAAGCCGTTTGAGACCCCGGGATGAAAAGCTGTATGAAATTACTATGCAAATTATTATTCTGAGGAGATTTTTTTTTTTGTTTGTAATTAGGTGAATTTGTTAGTTTTTACTTGGAAACAGAAGTCCAAGCCATTTGAAAAATCAAACTTTCTGAGATTTTTTAAGATCACAAAAAGTAACTCCAAATATCATATTACCTGTAGAAAATCCCAAGAGGAATACTAGATAGACAAACATGAAGCGACATAAATCTCTAAGGATCATCTGTAACATGGAAACAGAACATTTTTATATTGCTAAAACTTCAGTGTAAACTGCAGCAAAAACTGGTAGAAAATACTGCTGGAGCTCGGGAAGGCATCTGCCGTGAACTGGCTGTTCGTGCACTAAACCGATGTTTATCCTGCTAAGAAACTTCAGCACAGAGAACATTTTTCTCTGCTACTCATACAGCAGTTACACACATGTGCAAGACATGTGCCCGACAAATAGTTTCATCTTTGTGAGTGTAAACCACATAAAAACAGTTGCATCTTTCTTCCCCTCCTGGGCTAGCTGGCTAGATCAGAGAGGTTTATTAGCCTGCTCCGGCCTCTCTGCTAATCGCTCTGTTTGGTTTTAAACTACTCTTGAAGAAATTTCCATCTGGTAGAAAGCTGTGCCATTTCACACAGGCCAGTCTGCACTGCTCTCAGTCTACTTTCATCCCTGCTTATCCAACTTATTTTGAAGCATGGCAGGTGATAGCAATATCATCAAGACTGCTAGGGTATGTATGGAGGAGCAGCAGGAGGCTTTTCTACATAATTTAAGTTGTATCACTTCACTTAGAAAATAATGACCAAGCATAGTAGAGTGAAATAACATTTCCCAGTGGCATCGTGGAGGTAGACATGGCAACTTCTCTCCTGGAAATGGGGCTGTTGGCAGCAGTGTCCTGATGTGAGCACTCTGCTGCCCTCATCGCCCACTCACTGGACTGACCTTGGCAATCATGACAGAGTAAATGCCCATCTGCTGGAAGCCACGGGTGTAGTACAGCATGTTAGCCCAGCCCAGCGCCAAGGAGAAGACCATGGAAGCCACGTACAGTTCCTGGCCACAGAAGTACAGCACCACAGAGCTCAGGAGGAGCAAGGAGTGAACAAAGCTGAAAGACAAGCATGGTGTAAATGCAGAGTGCTGAGTTGGTCATGGGTGGTAGGAACAGAGGAACCCCGTGAGGTATACAGCAGAGTGAGAGATTCTCCGAAACACAAAGGAGCCTTGGCACAACCCTTCCTTCTTTCCCTTCTCAAATCCTACAATTCCTCTTGCAAACTCCTTGGATTCCCCATGTACAAGCTTCTGTAGTCTCATCCCTGCTCTTCCTTGTGACTGCAGGGAAGAAAAGTTCCTGAAGACACTCATTCCTTTAGCACTCCCTCTGTTTTCATGGACCCATGAAAGTGCCCCTTTTTAGCTGCACTCCAGCTGGGAAGAGAAAGGGCCCAAATTATGGAGAGGCAAAGCTCCCTTGAGGAATGGGAGGCTTTCTGCACATTCAATCCATACACTCGATTGCAAGCCCAACTTGGATATCTATTCCTAACTCTGCTGCGTGACAGTCACTGGACTTTCAGATACTTCATCTGCTTTACCTCCAAAGGAGGTTACTGATCCAGAACCACTTGTTCAAGTGCTGTGCTAGCCACTGGCAAGGATTTTGTAAGGACCCAGGAAATGATAGCAAAGCCTTCACCTATTACAAGCGGCTTCAGCCAAAGCTACAGATCTCACACACTCATCTGTTCCATGCTGAAATGCAATCACAAGTATTGGAGCTTACAAAAGAACCTCACTGTAGCTGTCAACTATCAGCGTCTTGAATGACGGGCGCCTCTGCACGAAATACTGTATCTGAAAAAAACACGGGAATGAAGAAAATGAAGGTTTGCATCCAAGGAGGGATTAAGTATTCCATATTAATGCATCAACTAAGCACAGATACCCATGCCAGGGAGCTGGTACCTATAAAGCATCTCATAAGATTAGCTCAGAAACAACACTGGGGCAAGACCTAGGGAGGACTCTTCAGTACCGCTAGATTTCTCTAACATCTGGGGTCTCTTTTGAAGACAACAACCTATTCAGTCACTGTTTTGAGGACCTGTGGTTCACTGTACGCTCTCTATGGGCTGCCAAGAGGAAGCTGGGAGACTTTAAGCTAAAACAGATAATCCTTAACAAAGGCCTGGCTATTGGTAATACCCCATTCTTAAGCTTTGGCTGAGCTAATTGCCACGATGCTCGTTGACTTCTAAGGATCATCTGTTTTCAAACAATAGATAAAATTGTAGCTTAGCCTGTGGGCTTGTCGGTAACCTGAGAACTCCTAATCAGGTCAAGGAAAAAGATTTTGGAGCTCTTGACTAAAACATGGATTATTTTAGCAGCCAATTCTCATGAACCGGAGACATGTTTGATTCTCTCCTACACCCAACCAAAGAGCAAAGAGTTTCAAATATCTTACCCCTCTGAAAAAAAAATAGAGGCCTCCCAGTACACTCACGATCTCTCCAGTCACTCGAAAATACTCCCCAGTGCTGTGACCAAACGCGAAGGGAGGCTGTTTAAGATAGGAACATAGATATGTTCAGCAGAATTGGGGATAGGAAAGACCTGTCCCTGCCAGAAGCTGAAAGCAACTACATTTCTGGGGGAACAGGTTAAGTTTCTGAATGTGTTGCAACAAGGGGGCAAGACTGGGAAGCAAGCAGGGTCAAAATCTCCCTCCTATCTTCAGGAAAGGAGAAAACGCTGATGTTAGGAACACATTCAAATGGGAGGCAGATCTGGGATATCATGCGGTGGGTGGTTCCCCTAATATGTGACAGGAGCAACATACCTTCTTCTTCTCTACAGGTCTGTAGTAAGCAGCTGCAGTAAGGATGATGATATGCATGGTATAGACAAAGAAGTTGAAGTAAAATAAGTGTTTGACAAACCGGTCCCACTTGTCTTGCAGCAGCCTGTTCAGGGGTTCCACCAGCAGCATCTCATGACGATTCTGAGCAGAAGGAGAAAGAGGAGAATCTTGATGGGACCAGTATGTACCGGGTTTTGAAAACAGCAAATGATACTCATCTTCAGCAAATGTGCCCTCTAGTACCCGGAAATTCAGGAGGGGAGACGGCCACTTTGTAGAAATGAGGCAAAAGATGCACTGTGTGGAACACAGAGGCTTCCCTCCCCAGAGTCGCCCAGTCTGTGAATAAAATGCCAAGGGGGTGCGTACTCACTGGCGTTTCACTACTGTAGGCAATAATCTCAAGCACTGAATTTTTCTCGCATGTGTCTATACAGGACAGGTCATAAAGAGATGAGTGGACAGGTCCGTAAGCCCATTCAGTGAACTTCCTAGACAAGTGTCTGCACTCGGGATCTTGGATCTCTCGTCTGAGGATGTAAGCGAAAATCTAATTGCAAAAGAACAATACAACCAAAATGTCAGTGGTAATGGACCTCTAGTTCCTCAGTATCTCCACGAGACAGGATGGTTAATTTCTCCCTAGTTTAACTGTGCTGCAGCCAAAACATTGGAGCACAGAGGTCAGAGTCTGAAGTAAACACAATTTTCTCGGTACATGCTGTAAGGTGAGAAATACAAATACCGCTTACACCTTGACATTATCTGTTTCAAAACTGCAAGAGAAAAGCAGAGATGGACGTTACACATCTCTGGGCATACAGTCATTTTGAGTGGGGACTGCCAGAAGGTGAGGTATGTCAGCCAGTCAGAAGTTCAAGGCTTTCAGCATTCCAGATGATAGCAGAGACCCACTTTCTCTTCCCACTCGGGCTGCCTTGCAAACCACCGGTACATGAATAATGCCAGCTGGGCACACACACACACACACTTCGTAGCCTTTAAGGACTACCCAGTTTTGCATGTTAAACTGCAGCATCAGTTCCTCTTAACTAAAAGGCCCCAACAATAAGCAGCAATAAAATCTGTCCTGCATAAAGGTTTTTTCGCATGTACCTTGTTTAATTTGATACAGTAATGGGACAGTTAAACACATCCGCTCACCTACCCCTATCTTCCCTGTTTTGGCTGCCAGAGTTAATGGAGTCAGCCCTTTCTTGTTGGTGAGCTCTTCTAGCTTCAGGATTGGATTAATTTTGGCACCAAGGATCAGTATGTTATTGTACATCTTGGTAACAAACTTGGTATTATCCTTAGTATTATCTGCGATCTCCACCAGCGTATGCAGGACCATATTGCCCATGGAGTCCTCCGCGGCGATGTTGGCTGCCTGGTAGGGGTTCTCGAGGAGGAATTTCACAATGCAGAGCTGGTTGGTGCAGGCAGCCAGGGACAAAGGCAGCTCCCCTACGGGCAGGCAATGGGAACGGTGGTCAGAAAGCCCATTACTACACGGCGTAAACACAAAGAAGATCATGCTGGTTTCATCTTTCACCACGAGAAGAGGTAAATTCCTGATATAACACCAATTCTTCTGACAGCTGTTAGAATCACATTTTCTTTGGTTTAAATGCATCACAGAAACATGGCTGCTTTAAAAAGCGCAGAAAGGAGAGCTAGCAGAAGGCTACAACCTTTCAAAGGATACAGTGCCCAGAAAACAAAGGGATCCAGACATCAAGCTCACACTGAACACGATAAACTACCAACTGTGCCTCTTTATAATCTCAGCCTTTGGGAGTAAATATTTGGGCTAAGTAGTGGAACAGCCCATCTGGTACTTCTGTGCCTCCCGTCCCATATAAACAGGATTATTTAACAGCTTGCACTTGGGATAATACTAGGACAACATAAATCGATAAAGCTCATACTGTGCTCACTCCTACCAAAATAAAAGCCAGGTTTCCCTTTGATTTTCCTGAAGAACTCCCCACAGGCTCTTGCATGAACATCTGCTCCATTCTGGACCAAAAGCTTCACCAGGTACATGTTCCTCCTCTCAATGGCGATGTGAAGGGCAGTTTGGCCTACAGAGACACTCATCAGACAGAAATCTTCAACACTGAATAGAGACTGAGAGCTTTCAGGCACCACAATTTATCCACTTCCACGAACAGAGAACTTTACAGACTAAAAAGCTCTAGAATTGAACAAAAAACAGCACAGACAGCAAGTGCAAGGCCCCTAACTTGCTATTAAAACACTGTACAACAAAACCAGCAGAATATTGCACCTAACAAAACACTGCCCTAGCACAGTGCACTGATTGTTAATCACACACTGGAACTTTGGGGTGTTGCATCCTCAGGCGTAAGGCCTCATGCAGAAGACTCTTTGAGAGCCCCCATAACCCTATCTTCAGTCTTATCACCAAGAGTATTCACTGTACCACTTGTTTCTCTTACCCTTGTAGTAGTTGTCAGTATACTCTGCATTAACAAACTCTTTCAGAGTTCCAGTTTTCCTTGCAATATCCAGCAGCAAGGGGATGGTATCATTTTTCCCATCATGTAGATTCAGCATGGCTTTCAGTAAACAGGTTTTCCCAGTTTCTGGCTCTATAATACAAAACATCGCAGTTACACAGAAGTGACTACAGACCTACTCCCAGGCATGCAGGAATTAACGAGGTTCTTTTGAAAAGACAAGAAAACTTCAAGGGTTTCACAGAAAATGTCAACTTTTCTGAATTCTCTTGTAACTTTACAATCCATAGGTTGCCCACTGAGTAGGAAAATACCAGCTGCTGGAAGACCTCCTGCAGACACTTAACACAACTGGTTTTTTGTTTTCATGTCACTACTGGAAGAAGGAGGACAACTTAAGGTATGTGACACTAAATAGTACCTTTGAACTCATCATCTGTGAGGTGCTTCAAGGTTCTGTTAAGGTAGAGTAGCAGATCATCCAGGTCCCTTGTGTTGCCTTGGGCTACAGCATCAAAGATCCTTCTGCGGTCATAAAACTTGAAAGCTTTTTCTGAGCAGCCTGTGATAGAATTTGTAGACAGGAGCCTAAAACGGGTAAATGTCAGTTACTTAAAGTTGGATATTTAGCAGACTTCCTATAAACTACCAGAACACTAGTTTTCATTTGCTTATGTGAAGTAGTAAGCGCTACAGATTAGTATAGATGGATCTGCAAAGTCTACATCAACAAAGTCTGCAAGCACCTGTCCTGATAAAATGATGTATCTGTGGGTGGAAAGCTGAGAACAAGACTTAAAAGAGGTTTTGAAGTATGGCAGGCCTGAGTGATGTCCCTTCACTGAAGGGTCTCAAGCAAGTGAGTTTAGGCCCATCACTAACATTGGGCAAAATATCCATGGTCTGAATTTTCAGAGATGCCAAGAGACAACAGCTATTGTCACTTTCAGATGCCACACTCCCTTATTTTGGCGTAGAAAATAGTGAAACTGAAAAAATGGGCACACTCATGTGGAGAGAATAAATGCTGCTCTCAGAAACACAGCCTGCAGCTATTGAACTGTTCACGACAACCAAATCTTACAAGGCAGACTTACTTCTGAAGCTTCCCCCTCTCCAAATTGGCATGAAATTTCAAGACAGAAGGTGTCATCAGGTGATCCATCTGGTAAAAGGAGTCCATGGGAGCCATGTCCTTGTCGCTATCCCCCATCACAAACCGCCCACGTCTTGCAAAGATGTTGCTTTTGGGTGGCTGCACCTTGGTGCTGAGGGTACCCTGGAGGCTGTCAGGCGTTTCCAGCATGCAATCTTCCCCATCTGCATGTTCATCTGTCACTTCCGATTCCTCCATGTCAGAACTGCCGAATTTCTTCATCATCCCAAGAATGGAAGACATGATGAGCAGGCAGCCTGTGAGGAATGACACAAACACCTCAAGCCAGCACTTTATAGGGCCATGAGTCCCCTTTTGCCTAGGGCTATTCTCCACAAACAGGAGGAATGGATTAGCTGCTCTCATCCAGAAGTGAGACAGATAGACATGTATTCGCTGTACCCAGAGTTGGAACAGTTTAGCAGGTGATCACCTCTGTGTTGTTTCTTACTGTCCCCACTGCCCTTACTCGTTTCAGAATGGAGAAAGCAAGCCAGAGTGTCCCAGAGCTTGCCAGCCACCTCACTGCAGAGCTGAGCATTTCTGCTTAAAACTAGTGCCTCATCCTCCTCCAGTCGTTGTTAAAGCCTGAACAATCTCTGCTTCTCTTCTCTACTTCTAACTGGTTTGTGCCACAATCTATTCTCAGAATTGTATCAGGCCTGTGAACACAGACCATAACCCTATCTCAGTGATGCTGAGATATTTTCCTAATATAGGAAAATTATCACTTAATGGCTTTACCAGAGTCACGGGAGTGCTAGATGAAAGTTGGAGGGTGTGATTCTTGGGAGATTAGTGTCGCCTCAAACATGAGAAACGGAAAAGGGAAGGGTTACCACAGATAAGAGGTGACTGTTAAGATCACACGTCTGATCTTGTCTGACTTCAAACCACAAAGAATTTGATACAAGTTAACAAATACACTATACTGAAAGTAAAGCAGGCTTTTTTTTTCCCCCCTTTCTTTCTTATCCAACTTAGTCACACGAATGTTGTTCCTCGTGACGCTGAATGCAAAATATCCTGGAACTCCAGCAGTGGAGACAGGAATGCATATTTGAATGGCTGCATAGCTGGCTTTTAGAGAGCTGAACAGCCTTAGAAACACCCTTCAAAATCCTAGATTGCTTGGAAATCATACGGCTTTGCGCACAGGAGTGTTACAGAAATCCTTAAAAAGCCTTCAATTATCAACCAAATTACGGTGGTCAGTAACATCATAAACATGCTTCAAGGTTGTTTCTCTTCACAACAATATTCTGAGAGGTTGTCTGCAAACCTACATTGTACAGTAAGGCTAGATTTTCAGTTCTCTGGGACTAGTTAAAATTTACATAAAGGGCCACTTACATTTTCCTGTGCAAGTGGGATAGGAAAGAGACTGTCGTCAGGCATTTGCATTTGATACAACATACATGAAAAGAAAACATCAATTTGCAAACTTGCTCATTTAGGATTTCTGGAAGCAAACCAGTGTGGTACAGGTGAAATACTAATGACTGAGGTTTAACTCACTATGTCCTCTGAGCTCACCTTTCAAGTCCTTGGTGTCCTTAGAATCACTCTGAAAGAATAACATCATATCTTATTAATTTCATTGCTCTATAAATAAGAAATTATATCTAGAAAAATATTTCCATTTCGAATCTGATACTAAAAATGCAGAAAAACAATTACTTCAGTGAATAAGTTATAAAAATATTTTAGGAAAAAATACACTGGGAATACAGCCATGTACAATTTTTATTTTTATCTTATTTAAATTAATGTGGCTTGAACCAAAAAACATCAGAGATGGTTATGGAAAATACAATCACTGATTTTCCACAGAACAGGTGCAATATTAAAAACACAGAATAGACTTAATCACGTCTCCCTGGCAAATTGCTCAAACCTGGTTTAGTCATTGTATTTGCTTTCGTTTCTAAACCCTGTTGGTAATATCTTTGATAATGAAGACAATGCTGCATTTCCTCATGAGTATGAACTTGCCAGGGAAATAACCTTCAAAATTCTGTGGAAGGATTCTTAAAAAAATAAATAATCCTAAAAAAATGCATGACCTACTTGAACTCTTTGAATCCTACGATCACTGAAGTTTGATACAATAAATGAGATAAGGAAATATTTTTGATGAAATGTCAAACCACATCACAACTTAAAATAAATACTAAAGAAGGCTTACAAATCACAACCATGCTATTCAAATATACATGCAGAACTTACAAATATTGCGAAATATCCTGTCTTCCACAAAATAGTCCAGTCTCAGTAAACACCCTCTGATCTATAGGAATTTGGTGCTGGATATTCCTCCTCCAATGTCCTGGACTGAAAAGACCTCAGAGTTTGCTTCTCCACTTCATTTGTCTGCAAAAGTGTTCTATGTGTCCGATGATTTTTAGAATCAAGGGAAGTTCACTAGAAGAAGAGGGAGCAGAGTAATAAGATCGTTAAGAACAATTCTGGAATCAGAAGCATCAGTCGCTTCTATTCCCAAGAGTTTAGCAAAGCTCTTTACAAGAATTGCAGTAAGTTGCTGTTGGTGTTCCCTTCCCTTTAATTGCATGTAGTAATGGATACTCTTCTCCAGATTTCCTCTTTGTAAATACACTCAAGCTTGCAAAAAGAAAAAAAAATCGAAACCACCAGAAAATTGTTTCTGTGGGTCGCTGTTTCATTTCAATTAACAAAACTTTGTAAAATGTGCTGCAGCTCTTCTCTGAGATCGGTCATCTTTCTGGAGATCTTTCTTGGGTGGCTGCTTTAAAGCCCCATCAAGTATTTTAAAGATAAGCTGATTCTGCACAGAGTTGAAGGAGAATCAACAACAGAAATTCCTAAGGTTATCCTATCATTCCATGCTCCTACTATGTTTTATTTAAACAATATATATGTAACAGTGGATTTCTAAATATTAATTTCATTAGGAAAATAAATATTCTTACCTAATCCAGATGGATCTAACAACCTTAAAAATGAATAACTGTGTGACATATTGTTAAACACATATTTTATTTAAGATTCTTTTCTGCTAACAACTAGTCTAGAGACACATCTTTTCCAGCAGGCTGAGCTGACAAGCTGCAGCTGCTAGGCTAGAAGCAGCCTCCAGACCTCTAGCTCCAGAGGTTTCGTGTTAGACTACGAAATTATCCAAGGAAATCACCTGGTTTATGTTTTGCAAAAAGTAACCATCTTTCTAGTCTTGCCATCTATCTATCCATGAATAAAAGAATAATGTATTTGCCTTTTTAATACCAAACTAACTATACTACTTGAAACCCCCTATGGCATTGTACTCAGAAGGAATTAAATACCTATTTATTAATGCATAAGTATAGATTACCAATAAGCCAGGCCCTTAGCTGGTGCTCCTGGAGCTTTGCTGAGCAACATTACGACTAACTCCTTCTGCATTTCCAAAGCAGAGACTCAGTAAGAAAACTGCATGGACCAGCGGAGGGTCTCTCTTACTCAATCTCTAGCTTCTTGGTGGTCCTTTTTGCTAAATGCTCCTTCTCTCTCTCTTTTCCCATGCAGGCATCACCTCCTTTCAGTCTTACTGTGCTCTGATGTACACACTTCAGGAGCTTCCTAGTATTTTCTGAGTCTCGATGCCTTCTCCATAAGCCTCCTTGACCCGTATTTCTTGTAAAGATGTTATTTCCTTCTCACCAGCAGCACTTCAGTGCTTTTTCCAACAGTGGTTGGATGTATCATATTCCATCTCAGCAGGGACCTGGTTTAAAGGTGTAAGCATAAGGAGATGTGAATGCTTGTCAAAGCAGGCCAGTAATAACCAAGAAGGAATGCATTTCCTTTATCTGGGGCTTGCCATAGGCTTTGTGCATCTTCTGTGCTTGAGAGTGATTTTACTGATTAAGAGGCCCCTGCATCCCTGCAAATGGGAAAACATCAGCAGATGTGCTAGAGATCTTAAAGCCATACCCAAAGCTGGCCTGCAGGTCAGAGGTAGTCTTGACTTCGCTAATAGAACCTAAAACTAGACCACAATGTTACCAGATTCTGGGAACAAATACTACTTGATTTCATGGTTAACAGCATGCTGGAATAGTATTATCAGATCTTCCCAGTTATTCCATAAAAATGAAAGCAAATGAAAGCTGTATTAAAGCTCAGTTTGACACAACACATCAAGGGCAGAATCAGAAACACGTTTGGCTCAAACACACTGAAATAGCACTATATTACAAGAACAAATAACTTACGTGGGCCATCACTCAAAATGTTAATTGTGTTTGGGCTTAAAAGGGAAATCAAAGCCAAAAGAGATGAGACTTAGGCTTTTGTAACTTCAATTTTGCCAGGTCCTACAGTCTATCACATATTCTGACCAAAGCCAGGCCTTTGACTTTAGGCCTCTGCACCCGACCCCAAATAGCCCCAGAAATAACTCTCCGTGTTTTATCTTGATTGGTTTGTCAACGGTCAAACCAAGGTTGTATTCCATCTTTTACAGAGACAACATGCAACACGTGAAAACTGTCATTCATTCTGTGCAAGAGCCACCCAACTCCCCAGACAAGGCCAACATCCCAGTGTGCTGCCTATACGTATGTATATTGTGACAGAGCTTAAGTACAAGGCGGCTAATGAAAGCACCAGCTGTCTGTAGTAAGCTACAGACAGCTACTCATCTCTCCTAAACATATTTCCTACCAGGAAGATGAGCCTCGCATGAAGTATCATTTTATGCGGAAAGTTAATGGAACTTTCCTAGTCACTCAGTCAAATTTAATGTTATAATTACTTCTCATTTCACAAATGGGAATGACAGAGCAGCAAAGTGCGTACACCCAGGAGTAGAGGAGGACATTAAACGCAAGCGTTTTTCCTCCACTGTAATGAGTAAGATGGCATGTTGAATAAAACTCCAGGAAAAGTGAAGGAGGAGAGAAGAAACACTGTACAGCCAAGGGAAAAAAAAAGCTGCTGCATCTCAGGTCATTCCAAACAGTGACTTTATTTTCTGTGGAACATCACCATGGCAGCCCCCACAGCAGCATCGACATCCTTCCCATAAACCACAGGGAATGGAAAAATCCTTTCCACTTCCTGCCTCAGCACCTCGTTCCTGGCAAGGGCACTCCCACTCCCCAGAATCCTCCTCACTCCCATCTCCATCAGGCGCTGCACGGGTAACATGGAGCAGAGGTTTTCAACGATGCCGCGGCACAGAGCTCTGGTTACGTGACCCAGGGAGAGGTCAGAGACAGCAATATGGGTCACTGAGGCCAACTGCTCAGGAATGTGTCTCTCTCCGAATACGGTTGGGTGGATTGAGAGCTTGCTGTCGTTCTGGGCCAGGGCTGCTTTGATTATCTTTGTATAGATGTCAGACTCCTGAACCTGAAGCCCTACAAATGGGAAATGTCATGTTACTCATACGAAGGGGTCTAGTGTATCTTACACGTGGAGACTTAAAATGGGTGCTGATCCACTTGTTCAGCAAAATATGGTGTACCTTTTTCCGTGTCGCAAAGGTAATTGTTTTCCTAGAATTAGGAACCACAGTTTTCCCATCCAATTGTATCTCGTATCTGTGATACCAGAAATCCTTTTCCGATTACAGAAACTGCTTTCCCTGCTAATACAGCTATTCCTCTTTGCCTACACTGTGCTACATTACACAAAACATCTTCACAGGCACTAATGCCAGACTTCAGTTTCAGTGGCTGGATTGCTCATGAATGCGAAGTTCACTTCCAGTACCCACTGAAAAAACTAATTCGAAGTTTAATTCTGTAATGCAAAACCCAAGAGGTTATTAAAAAAACCCTGTGAAGATCATGGTTAAAGCACTTAGAAGATACTACATGAGCTTGAGTCTTAAAATCCATTAGAGTGCTGCAAAATATGCAGCACAAGGCAACTGATCTGATCAAGGGACTCTTTTGGACTGCAGTCACACAGAAATAGAGGCTGTCCTCAAATTTGCTGATCTTTCCTTTTTAAAAGCAACTTGCAAAAAATAATTGTCTTGTGTTCTTGAAATAAAGGAAAACCCAAAGCCCAGAGGCAATGTGAATGCAGAGTCCAAGCACCACTGTCCCAGCATGTTCATAAGCTTCAGCAGGAAATTCCAGAGATCTAGAAAGCGTGACCCAAGAGTTACATCCTTGTTCCTTAAATGGCATGACAAAACAGCTCTAGGCATGTTCCTTTGCCTTAGCTTCCTTTTACCTTGCTGATCAACCTCAATTTTAAGCTTTAACTAGCCCTGAAATAGCATACCTAGCTCTTCTGTCCACTGTGCCACCATGCCCACAAATGTTGCTAGCACGTTGCCTCCGTTAAGTGATGCTGCCACTGCCAAGTAGTCACCATTGAAGTAGGGAAAATAAGTAACAGCTGAGGAAGGATCTGGTGTCTCTGGAGGCTGGAAACCCGGCGGCATTGAGACAGTCAGCTGGGCAGAGGTACTCAGATTAAGGACTAGAAGACAAAAGGGAAAAAATATTCAGTGTTTTATTAGGCTACCCTGAAAGACAATGAGAAAACCAAGATACCAAAATGATCATACCTGCATCAGACCTCTCGGTCAGACAGGAGTAAACAGAGCACTGGAAATCTCCCAGAGCAATTCCTACTTTTGCTCCTTTGGGTATTCCATGCCACGCACACATTGTCCTGCCTGCAATACTGCCAGGGTCTCCCACCTCTGGAAGCAAGTGAACAGGAAAGCCGGATTTCTTCAATCTGCAATCAGAACAGTATTATTGCAGGAAAGCAGTATGGGAATGTGCGGAATGACTACAAAGACCTCTTTGAAGTCACAGGTCAACCTGGCCAAACATTTGTGGCTGCTGGATTTATGGATGCTTTCACCTATTTAGAAAGCTTTGTCTTGGACAGGGACAGCATTCCAGTTCCATGGGCGGGGTAAACCAGAATAGCCTAGAAGGACAAATAGCTTTCCTTTATATGTAATCTGCTTACCTCAGACTATACTGCAGTACATGTTCAGCAAGTTTAACCTACTGATGTCATACAGACAAGCAGTTCCAGGGTAAAGGGACAAACACAGCAAAAAACCTGCAACTTGTAAGTGTCAAAGGACTTTAAGCTGCCATGCAGTTAGTGGTTCAAAACCAAATCACAAAGTTAAGCCCAACAAACTCCTTACACAATCAAACTGCAAGATACACCACGTTGCTACAGCAATGTCACCATATTAGTAAAAGTTCAGTAGGCCAAATGCAGGTTACTATCACACTTTCATACCTTCACGTGAAGGTTTTTTTCATCTTGGAGTCCTGGGCTAACCTAAATCCTGAAATATATAAGGCCTTACCACTCAGCCCTGAAAGAACAAATCATTAAAATAAATAATAAAAAACCAAACTAATTCCCTATGAGACTTCCTGTAGCCTAATAACCCTTAGGTATTATGACCATTAAGTCTTCATCGTTACAAAGGAGCTGAGCTGAAAGAACGAGGGAGTAGTAACTGTTTTATACCATCACACTGAGGTAACACCTTGGGTACTGCACGCACTTGTCCATCCTATCCCACCACAGAAGGGAACAGTTTGGTATACAAGGCCTCACTGACGAGTCCCTCAGCTCTGCTGTCTGAGGTATTTCTAAAAATACTGTGCCAGATTTTATACAATTTAAGCATGTATACCTTACGAACCAGAGCAAACTCTCAATAGCTCCTCAGTACAGTCTACACCACAACTGATTAGGAGTAACTTTCAATCCCTTTTTGTCTGGAGTACATTCATACTCAGGGCCCAAAGAGGCGTTCACACTGTTGAACACAAGAAAAGCACAAAACCCATCGAGCAACTTTAGCACTTACATGTCAGTGTTCCAGCTTTTGTTTCTGGAGTTAAAATATCCCCAGCTGGCAGCATTCTGGACAGACATGAGTGGCTTCTTCAGGTCACACAACATGGCAACCACGTAGTCATGGATAGTGCCAGCTGCATCATAAGACTTCAGAAAATCTGGACTTTGAAACAAAACATTTTAAAAACAAAAACAATGAGGGAGGCCTTTAAGGCAGTGGGAACAAGATTACTTCCAGTGCTACCGGGAACTTTGGACATGTGTGGTCTCATCTAAAAACGGAACAGCCATCTCAGTGATCAACCTGCATTTTGTTGTTTTGGTTTGATTTTTAAAACAGAATTTGTTTTCCAAGCTGTTGCCACAGCAGCAATACTTATCTCCTGATGGAAGATGGAGAGACAGTGGCTGTAAAGGAAGGAGTCGTCTAGGTTCAAAAGCATGCCATTGCAAAAGTTACCAGGAAGTTTGCACAAAAAACCCCATCCCTTTGTTGATCCTGCAGCATTTGGGGAAAACAGGTAAATTCCTGCAGTTGCTGTAGCATCCACAGATTATATGAACGGAAATGTACCAAATGGTGAAACCAATCAGGAACAAAACAAAGCTGCTGGTCTCACGAGTGACACAGCTTTAAAGCAAGATCATGCCGTGCTCCATATATTTGCTGAACACACATTGGAAGAAGCCAAGATCTAATACGTTATTTATCCCATTTATCAAACTGGGACTTATTGCTGAGGAAGACACTGGCTCTTTGAGAAACACATCATACTGCAGATGGAACGGAAGAGCAGATCTTGCTGATGCCAAGTCATAAGTAAAACATTATATCCTCTGCAAACATGCCACAACAAAGCAGACCATTTGTAACACCTCATAAGGATCTCAGTGGCAAAGGAAGGAACTGAAATTAAGCTAGGGACTGTTTCTTTCAGCATCTGGCAGCAACCTGACAAAGCAACTCTGTTCCTGTTTTAGGCATGTTTGTACTTTTCACAATCTGCACAAGGCAAAACTACAGTGTTCAGACTGCACTGGGAGAGCTGCTCTGAGAGGCAGAATGGACTGGAACTATTCTGTGATACTTCAAGGCTTTGCTACTATACGGTCAGCTTTTCTTTTTATTAAAGGGATACGTAGTATTTTTATGAGGTCAGAGGCTCTTGTGTGCTCACCTGCATATCATTTACATTGAATACTGCTATTTTAAATATTCTTTGTCTACTTCACATTATGATTACAGAGAATCACAGCCCCTCAAGCCTACAGTGGCATTAACATGCTACACAAATACTAATTGTCACATAAATTCAAGATGAGAAACTGACAGTGAAACAGCTTGAGGTACCTTTTCTTTAAATACCAGTAAACAGTGGCACACCCAAAGCCTGTAGCCAAGCTGATATGTGACTGTGGCAGAGGAAGAGAAGAGAGGAAGGTGGGACTGCAGCGGCCGTCTTGCCAAGTAATCAGATGACTGACCTCCTCTGGCTCAAAAGTAGGGCCCGTAGGACACTCTGTCCACTTGCAACCTGAAACACACAGTATCCGAGAAGTCCAGTGATTCCCTGCAGAGTAGTCTGCCTGGCATTCTTCATTTCTGAACTCTCTTGATAATTTGTCAAATATATTGGAAAAAGAGCAGAAACAGAGCCAGTAGTGATTGTCATCAAACTAATTACTCACACTTTTCAGTCCTAGACAATGTCACAATGCCAGGCATCCTTTGCTAAAGGAGAGAATGGTATGCAAGGCCTTCCTTCTCTATAAGCACTCCTAGTGCCCACAGGAACAAGCAACTTGAACCTCAAGATATTAATGATGCAACTTAAATAACAGGTGACCCACCAAAAAATCAGAATTCTGCTATGGGAGGTAATGAGGTGATATGACAGCTCTCACACAGAAACCTTAACTGGGCTCTGCCACATCATGACCTGGAGAACGCTGTGTTAGTACTGAACTGCCCACGGTGGATAGCACGTAGTTTCCATCACGTTTTGAGCCAAAGCAACAGGAAACCTGGATCTACGTCTATTAAGCAATGGACTGCAAAGTACTAAAGAGTATCCCTCCCCTGTGCTAGGCAACAGAGCTTCACCAAAGCTAGAACAGGGTTTAATGCAGTTTTACCAGTCCAGCATGTTCCTTTCGAACAGAGGACACTACACCACTGATGAAACCTTCACATTCTTTCATGTGAAGGCCTCAGCTAAATTACGGCAACCTCTCAGAGCTGCAGGGAGCCTTCCCAGCAATGCCTGCTATTGCTCCAATCCAGCACGCTTCTTCCTGCCCTGACACACTCACCACAAGCAGTGCTGCAAGGGCAGTGTACGGCCCTGTCAGAGCAGCAGACTAAGCAGACGCTCAGCTCCAGCACTGGCGTGTGATGTTTGCTGCACGCTTTTGGCCTCTGACAACTACTGCTCTCCCACGCGATGCCCAGCCACAGTGTGGGGATACACACTGTCTCCAGGTAACTGAGACAAACTTTTGGGTTTTTGGCTGAGGAATGGAGCAGAGTTTCAAGCTGTGCTGTGCCACTTGTCCTACAGGTCAGAGAAGAGACCCAACTGCTTAACTGACTAGCACAAATATGGCTAAAGGAGTCTTTCTTGGGCTGGATACAGAGATACACTCACAGAGTAAAAAGCGAACGTGCGTGAAAGCTGGGAAGTACTATGTGAAACGTGCAAAGCAAACACACACTTTTTCCTCTTCCCTTAATTCCCTGTTCTCTCCAGCCTGTTTGAATTGCATTTCTAATTGGTTTGCTTTTCTAGTTTGAAATGGATTCTAAGAAACATTATTAACCATAAATCTAACCCTAAAGGATGCTATTAAAAATGTAATTTGTGTCCCAAAGTGCACGGATTCACTTAGTCTACTCAAAACAAATGAGAGCAAACACCCAAATGAAAGAAAAGTGGCATGTGGCTTTAGGAGATAAAATATTAACCAATATGACATAAGAATCTATGTCTACCACCAACCCATAAGGCTTTGTTATGCAGCCCTTGGGACATCTGGAAAGCAAGCAACAGCTCCTTCGGTCCATCAACTTTTGGATTTCTTTCTTTCTAATCATTTTAGCATTTAACGAAAAATTACAGCCAATAATGAATAGCATAGTGTCTTTTAAAGCAATTAAGACCCTGACAACTTTTGACAGGCAGTGACCTGCACTTTTGGAAAATCTATTCTGTGGTTTACAATAAATCCTTGCTTAATCTGCATAACTCCTATTATTGTAAGACTTGTATACTTGCTCAGATGTGCGTATCATAAGGTCAAGAGAAAGAAGACATGGAACCACATTCTGAAAGCCTTAGACTTCAGGAGGTTTGTAAGACGTTAGTCAAGATGATCCATCCCTATCTCACAGGGCTGGCAATCCAAGGCCTGAACTTCTCAAACATCCTCACTGTCACACAGATTGAGCATTTGCACAATCAAGCCCCATGTGACTATCTTAGGGCAGTTGATTTTGTTTCCAAGGTCTTGGTCCTTTATTCTGCAAGCACCTGAGTATCCAGAAACATGACCATAATCCTTTTCAGCCCCTACTAACAGAAGCATAAGCAGGAAGATGAATTCAACAGAACAGTCTGTGACTTGCTAGGAAAAAAAATGCTTTGAGATTTGGGGCACGGGGCAGGGTGGAGAAAGAAAACAGACTGAAAACACCATTTACTAGACTTCAGTTTTTTCATCCTACTCTACTTTCAAACAGGATTTCAGAACAGCACAGCGATATTCACTGTTGGATAGCTACTGCTATGCACATTCTCACATAAAGATCAAGCAGAGCTTGTTTTTCAAGGCATACACAGAACTGCTAACACCGCTACTGTAGGATCATTGAGATACTGGGCAACTGCTAGTTAAGCGTTGTATGAGGTGATTGCTCTCTTCTCCTCAAAAAGTCATTCATATGATGTAGAAGTTCTTTCAACTGGCAGCAGATAGCATGTGATGAACAAACAATTAACCAGCCACAAATATGTTATTCCTCCCTCATATTAATAATTGTGCTGAGTCTGCAGAGATCTCATAAGACCAAAACCTTTGTTAATCTGTGTAAACAACGTGGTTAAATATAGTCAGTAGCTGAAATTCCAGTAATTAAAGCAAAATTCCCACAGAAGATGATCTTCTGTTAATTCTGTTTTACAAAAGAGTAAAGTGAACATGCAGCAGTTTCCTACAGATTGCTTCCGTGATAAGATTTTATTTTCTGCATCATAATACTCTGAACAGGAATACCAAAGAATTAATGTTACCTTTATGTCTTTTCCAAAATACAACCCCGTGCATTTGTCCTGAAATCCCAATGTGACTGACTCTTTGAAGCTGCTGCTGAGGTAGCGCAGCAAGGCATTCATTCAGTGCTCCTATTATTCTCCGGACATTCTGTTCCATTCCCTGCAATCATAAAGCATTATTCTGAGCATGAAACCATTAGGATTCACTCAGTGTATTTATTAAACAAAGCTACTTTAGTCAGAAGCGAAGAACAGAATTCATTTAGCTTAACAGCATGTATTAGAATAACATTCAATATGAAATTGAAAACGAAAAAGAATGCAAAAAACCCCACAAAACCACTCAAAACCCAGTACTAGCAAATTGAGAATAGCAGCCTCTTAAACTGACGGCCAAATAATTTCAAGTTACCACACTCAACTATACCTTAACAAAAAAATAACATTCCCTATTTGCTTTCATTAGTTCACCTTATGTATTACTCTTCTTTTCCCTCACAAAGAGAATTAGCTGCGTGTTTTGACTGGCACACAGTCTGCCCTGTATCTTCCTACAGCTCCTCCGCATCTACTCGGGGTTGACTTCGATGATACTTCATTTCTGGATACTCTGTTCCCAGAACTACCCAGCAAACTCATCTACTCTGCAAACTGCCTGAACACTGCAAGAAGAGAAACTGTATCACAGCCTTCCCACTTTGGAAGATTCGGATTACTTTGTGACAGACCAATATGAAGATTATAAGCAAAAACATTCACATACAGTCTACATACAGACGTGAACTATTCTGTGCAGACACACTGCTGGCTGCATAAACATGACTGTAGCGAGGAGGTTTGGCGTGTTTGGTACCTCTGCTCAAAAATTAGCCCTTGGACTCACTACAATACTAGGCCAGAGGAATGTTAATACACATTCCGTATGATTCTGATTCACCCTTTCTTAGACTGAACACACAATGACTGTAAAGACCTCTAACAGGAGTACATGTTCCTGGTTATTTCCACAGGGAATTTCCAGTTATGATTCCATCTTACATTAAAGTGCAAAATATCCTTCCAGATGGCAAGTAGCTGCTGTTTCCTGATGAGAAACATCAAAGACAAGGTGATGGTTCATGGGAGAGTAGTTTTAGATCATTTTGCACAACTTTTCAAAACCTGGGTCTTTCTTAAAACAACCTGGTTTACTTGACTTCCTTGAACAGTAAACAGAGAGCACTTTAATTCTACTTTTAGGCATCCAGACACATGCAGCAACCCTCTCTGTCATTTTAGGCCAGGAAAACCACTCAAGTCTGCGTAACATATACAACCTGGCCACAAGGCAAGGCCAGTAACCCCAAACTGCCAGCAGTGCTATCTGCCACCCCTTACCTGCGGTCCGGCTTCCAGGCTATTGGTGTGTGCCTGCGTCTCCCTGGAGCAGCTCTCTGCCACCACCTGCCCTTGCTCAGCCCCTATCAACAGGACTGCCTTAACCGACGTCGTGCCCAAGTCTATGCCCAGCACACAGGGGGGAGCAGGCCTGCCTGCGGCCTCGCTGTCCGCCATGGCGACAGGGAGAGCGGACTGCTTCCTTCACCACCACGCACAGTCTCTATGTGCTGCCATACTGAGCCCCACGCTGCTCCTTGCTGCACCTGAGGGGGCACCTGCCTCAGGAGAACCGAGTACACGGTCAGTGTGGGCTCCCCACCCCAGGAACCGGGCAGGCCGGGCTGGGAAAGCGGCCTGGACTTTGCCCTCTGGCTGAAGATGTCTCCCCTCAGCAGTGCCTGGGCACTACCCCTCCATCTTGAGCGTGACAAACTGTCCCTTCCCCAGCCCTCCACGGTGAGCTGCCGAGCTACAAACGAAACTTCAACAAGCAACACAAAGCGGCGAGCCCTCCCTCCACCCGCCACTTTCCCTCCTCACAGACAGACCGACCGGCCAGCAGCAGCCCAGCGCCCAACCCGCTCCGCCACACCCAAGATGGCACCCGGGAGCGGCCGCACCGGCGCCACACGCGCGGTGGGCGCTGGGCGGGGAGTTGATAGGCGGCCGCCTCACGTGAGAAGCTGAAAAAGGGAAGAGCCGGGGGCTGCGTGGGACGGAGCTGCGGTGCTGGAAGGAGGTAGGTGGGCTTCCCTCGGCACTGCTTCCCTCAATATTAGCGCGTCCTAAAGCGCGGGATGGCTGTGCGTCACTGGGTCTCCTGAGGGGAGAATGGCGGGCACTACAAGTCCCAGCGTGCACCGCGCCGCGGGGGGCTGCGGGAGGCGCGGTGGCTGCTGAGATTTGTAGTCCTGCGCTGGGTGGGTGCCCTCAGGGTGTGTGTGAAGCCGTGAGGGTAAGGTGTTCCCGGGGAGTTTGGGCAGAGGGACTGGAAGATCGATGCCGCCTCGGGGGTGCTGAGGGTCCCTCAGCCGGGCAGGGCCGTGGTGCTGGGGAGGGAGCTCTTTGCAGGGAGCTGCCAGCTGAGGGGGTGGGCTGGTGCCTTCTTCAGACGTGTGGGTCCTGAGCAAAGCCTTCTCCCTGTTTTTCCTGCAGTTCCGCCACCGTGAGGATGCAATACCTGCTCCCCGCTCTGCTGTACCTCTCACTTGTGCTGCTGCGACCTGGGGGTGAGTGTTCGGCCATCCCAGCTTGGGCCCACAGGGCCTCCTGGGCAGGAACCAGGTCTGAGGCTGGTATGGCTGGTCAGGGGTGAAAAGGACTGCTCTGCAGCATCCCCGTCACACCTTTCTGGGGAGACCTGTGCCATGGTTCCCATCAGCTCTTCTTTCAGGCCTTACCTCTGAGCTGGTGTGCTCATACACAGGCAGCGCTGTGCTGAGGCACTGATGTGGTGGAGCACTCGCCTCCTGCTCCGAACTCTGCTCTGCAGAAGCAGATTAAATATTGGCTGTGGTGCAGTCAGTGGTGACCTGGGGAGCTCTCCTCTACTTCAATAACGTCTTAAGAACACTGTGTAATATAAGGTAGCAAGAAAAAAAAGTGTTCAGGGCAGCCTGCTTATCTCTCCATTCCTAGTCTTATTTTTAGATAGCTCTTTGTTCTTCCTTTTGTGTCCTTTAAGCATACAATGAGTAAAATAGACTTGGATTCCAAATGTTCCAAGTTGTTGACACACGATCAGCTTACGGTTTTGATATCAGCTGTATTGGCGCCTGGAGTCTCAGCCTCTCATAAAGCCAAGACTTGTGGTACAAGATAGCTGGGTTGTTGTAAAGCATACCCCTTAGCAGCAGTATTTCTGAGCACCACAGCAAGGCGCTTGTGATTCTTGAAGCGTTAAGATAGTAAATGTACATTCTCTTCAACATCTGGGTACCTGATTTGAATTTGTGACCCAAGAAGCAATTTTAAACTAAATTTTGGGCATTTATGACTTCAAAGTTACTAAAATCATAAGAAACAATTAGCGTGGGTTTAAAGTATCCTACAGCCTTCTCCTGGCGTGAACTTTTGTTGCACTTCAAATATTTAAATTGCTTCCTTGTGACATGTTCAAGTGACAGTTATTTACTTCTGCTTTTAAGTTGTTTAGTTGCCTTGATATAAGCTGTTCATCGTGTGTACTGACTTTGTTAATCTGACGCTGCAGGTACCAATGGACAAAAGATCTATATCACAAAAGAAAGTAGGTAGTTCTGAAGGAGTTATTTGTCATTCACAGTAATTAAGACTTGCTGGGGGGGATGTTGTTGATTATTTCCCCTCTCCCCCAGATGGAGTCATTGTATTGTCTGTCCCTGAAGTGGTTTCACTAGAAAGTGGAAGTTCAACAAACGTCACTGTCTCCCTGAGGTAAAATCATGATTACATCTTTACTTTCTCTTTGGAAAGGGGGGACGAGCAAGTGGGTAGGATTTGACTATGTACTTAAGACTCCCCTGCAGACTCAGTTAATTGTTCATACTAAGTAAATCTCATTGGTGTGACTGGCCCTTGTAGACTATTACATCGCTTGGACCAGGATAGTGCAGCGTTCTCACAAACAGCCTTGTGTAGTTGGTCTCTGACAACATCCCATGCCTTTTGTATGGGAAGCTGAGCAGGAAAAGATGTTTTATACAGTCTGCCCTGTATTAGCTTACTGAACTAATCTTCTCTAAGTGAACTTACAGTTCCTCCATTTCTAAAAATTGATGCTTAAGAGAAACTTACACTTCTTAAAAGGGCCACAAAAAAAAAACCAAACCCACAAAAAACCTTTACCGACCAATCAGAACTCACCATTGCTAGCAGAGAAATGCCCCTACTCCAGCAGGAGGGCTGATGCACCTTAGTCTCCTTGTCTAATACAGCGCATTGTTTACCCATGGTTTTGCTATGGCAGCCTTCTCCCAGGAAAGGAGTGTTAAATACTCCAACCTTGAGATCCTAAAGCTGGGGGGGAGGTGTGTGTGAAGAGAACAGTCAGGTGACAATGCGAGAATTGTGATAAATGGAAAATAGCAAAACATGGTTGCAAGAGTCTAGAACTTTTCACAAAGAAAGTGGTACTGTAATCTCGTTCATGGGCAAGTACAGGCATTTGAACCTTATACTTTACTCCTGTACAATTAAACCTCCTGGACAAACACTCCGTGGAGTTCTCTGGGAAAGCTGTGCAGGACTATTTCACTTGGAGGGCTTTGTTATTTGTTTTTATCTTACCGCACTGTCGTAATTTCTGCCCCTCCTCACCCCAGCACATGTCCATCGTTTCTGCCCCTCTTTTCCAGCCAAGTGTTAACAAGCACAATGATGGGATTCTGGTGGCAGTGACTCTGCTCTGCCACTTGTGTGAAGAGGGGGGTAAAATGTGGCCATGTAACTGCCCATCACGAGTTCAGATGCAAGGAGTAGTGCTGTGCTAGATTACTTTGCTGGTACTCCTCTGAGTACTAGGCAGGTACTGTTGCGTATGGACTTTGCTGTGTTTGCACATCTGTGCGGGTTTAGCAGATGTTCTCCTGCAGCCCTGAAGCAATCGTTGTGAACACAGGCACCACTCTCCTGAGGTTTGTTTTTTTTCTACCTTCACAGGGCTCCATTAAATGAGACACTGGTGATAACTCTTAATATTACATACTCGTCAAAAAACAGCACCATTGTTGAACTGCCTGATGAAGTAAGTGGCACAACAGACTTCTGAGCTTATGGAAAAGCCTACTGTTAGTATGGTGCAACTCTCCTCTTTCTTCCCTCCACTTTGCCTTGCAGGTCAAATTGCCTGCAGGTCACACTAAAGCAGAATTCCAAGTGAAAGCAGATGATGTTGGACAAGTAACTGTTTATCTTTATGCCATTAATTCCAACGTAACTGGGTGAGAAACTGTTTTTCAGTTCTACTTGCTATCCTACAGCTTCCTAGGCTTTGGGGTAACTATTCCCTCCTCATAGTTAAAGAGTCAATGGGACATGAGTGGTAGGTAGGTGAGAAGATGTGGTGACCCTTCAGCAATCCCCAAGGTATTCAGATAAACACAGGGTATGAAAGCAGAGTGGTACTCTTGGTATCTTAGATGTCATTACTAGATGACTCTGAGTTCTCATGGCTCCTTAGTCTGGTTTTAATAACCCCTCCCAAAAGTATCAAAAGTACATGTCAGCTTTTCTCATCCAGGAGGCATTTGGCTGTAAATGTCCAGTGGGATACAACTCCTACTGTGCAGAACCTGTTCTGGAGTGCTCCTAGCCAGACACAGCTGTGGGCCCCATTGCTACCATGACCTACGGGTGCCTTGCTTTCTAGTTAGGGGAGCCCTCTTTTCACAGATACCAGTCCTCCCTTGTAGGAAAAGTGTTTAGCAAGAGGGAGAAAGCTGGATTGTATTTGCTTGTTGCCCAGATGCTACTGAGCAACAGGATACTCCTGTTCTACTTCCTCATTTCACTTCTGCTTTTAAGACTCAAAGCAAATGCAGAGGTAAGCACGTGAGCTGCTCAACAGGACAGGCGTGATCATAAGGCTTTGCTGGCAGAACATGAAAAGTGAAACTCTGCTTTTGCATAACAGACCTCGTGCTAACAACGTGGAAGCCATAGGCATGAGATGGCCTTTTTGAAGATTTCTGTGGTAAAAGAATGGAAAGAATGAGACAAGAAGGAAAGGATAGGCTGAGAGTAGGAGTGGGGGATGTCCCAAACATAACAAGGACACTAATGAGCAACTACTGAAACCAACTCTGAATCTTTGTTGTCTTAACACCTGGACTCTGTTTTCTCTCTCAAAGCAGAACAAAGCAAAATCTGCTGAAAAAAGTATGAACATGCAGACTAACTGATTCTGTTTGCATTAACCATCAGACCTAGGATTCAGTTTCAAGTGATCCATAGCATCATAGTGAGATGCGCTAATGAGGTGATTGGCTGGATCTATTTCCTCGCCTGGTCCGTCTCCTTTTATCCTCAGCTCTTTGAGAACTGGCGACGGAAAAGGTAAAGAGACTTACGGTGTGTTTGCAAGTCACTTAAGCGCTTCTGCAAATCGTGTTCCTTGCTTCAGTTATATCCATCTTGGTTATTGTGATTTAAGCGTGGAAAGGCTGGAGGAAAAAGCACGGCAAAGATAGGGCCTGAATAAATGCAGATGCAGTGAGCTTCTGTGCCTGCGGGTTGGAGGAAGGTAAGTGCATCCTATAGACACCTAATTGGAAGGTTTGGCCTCCAATACTAATTGCGGTAGAGGAGACTCCCCCATTTCCTTTGATTTCATATTGTAAATCATCTGGCTGAGCCGACTGTGATGACGACCTTCAAAGATTACTTACCTTGTGAGCTGCTTATCAGACAGCTCCTTGTAGTGTTGTCACTAGGCCAACTCCCATCAAACGAAACGACTGTAAGTAGAAACATTATTATATATGAAAACTTAAGTATTTCTTCTGGCAAAGGTGCACTACTGCTTCTGTGTATTCAGGCTGGAGTGGTTTTATCGGACTAGCTGAGCTCGTGGAGGGGTGAAGTTCTCACCTTCTCAGTGAGAGCTGCTCTGAATACCACACCATATGAGGGGTATTTCACCTTGCTTCCTGATGAACTCGCAGCGTCGTTATCACAATGCCTGCAGCTTTGGCTTGCATCAAAAACCGCCTATAAATCAGTGTAAAGTCTAGGGTCAGGCTGTCCCTGGAACTGCCTGTAATGCTCTCATTGTATTTCTCATACTATTTTTTTCTCCCTTCTCTAGTGTTGTTGGACTAAGCTTTGACTTTATAGCATTAAACCTTACTGGCTTTATAGCCTACAGTGTGTTTAATGTTGGACTCTTCTGGATTCCCTTGATTAAGGTAAGGCCAATTATCTTAGTCCTTGTTGGGAGGGCAGTTGGGTGTATCTACAGATAAAGACATTTGGCTGGTTTTGCTTTCTCTGACGTTTAGGAGGAATTCTTAGTCAGTTATCCCAGCGGGGTGAACCCCGTGGCTATCAATGATGTCTTCTTCAGTCTCCACGCAGTAGCTCTAACTCTGGTCACCGTGATTCAGTGCTGCATCTACGAGGTAAGAAGTCTCGATCCTGAGCTCCCTCTGCTGGGCACTTCACCTCTGTCTTTGGGCTCCAAACTCCTTGTTACACCTCCACTGGCCTTTCAAGCAGTCAGGCTTCACAGTCCAGCTACCTTCTCTTTCCTGAGCTAGTAGCAACTCCAGTAGGCTTAGCTACTTCTGCCTCATGGATGTTTTGAGCTTATAAGTAAACTCCTTAGGGACTCAAAATAACTAAGGCAAACAGCCAAGTTCACCAAGTTCCCAAACAGATCTCTAACCAGCACAAAGATTACAGCTCTGCACAGTACAAATGCTGATATGTGCTTTGCTGTTTCCTTACTTGGAGCATTCTTCAAGCCAGGATGGGACCTTAGGGATTCCCTGCAATTCAAGCTTTCAGATTTTTTTCAACTACTTTTCTTCCCAAATGGCTGCAAAGGCCCTTACATAGTTCCCACCCCTTTTTCAGGTGAGACTGGTTGTTACAGTCAGATGGTTCTCTACATAATTCCCATTGCAAAAGCCTCTGGAGAGCCAGATTTCTCCAGATGGTGACTGTGTCTTGGGGTGTTTCCTCTGGTGATGCTAAACCTAAAACCGTAACAGCCCCTTTGTCACCACTGCTGGGTGGATTAGTCTTTTCTAGTGAAGGATTAGAAGGCAACCATTGATCTCTTACTGTAATGGCATTAGCAGCCTTTTGCATATATAGGAACTCTTCATATCAGGAGGTTGTCACAGATGTGGCACTGGTAACAGGCATCATAAATACTCAAGGATATTGCCACAATATTGTTTCCCACTTGCTCATGGCCAATAGTGTTCCAAATGACTGATGAATACTGCTCATCAGCTCTTGCAAACCTCCAGCTGGTTGCTGTAGCACTCCTTTAAATCTTAAAATTCTCTGGTGGTGTGAACTACAACAGGTTTGGACAGTCCTGAGCGTTTTCTGCATCGTAGAGTGTGTCTGGGGGTGTGTGACCTAGGTCAGCCTAAGTGTATCTGCATTTCTGTTTCAGAGAGCAGGTCAGAAAGTATCCAAAGTTGTTGTTGGACTACTGGCACTTGCGTGGATCTTCACCTTTACAACACTGTTCCTTGCTGCAGCTGAGGAAATGACATGGCTGCAGTTCTTATTCTGCTTCTCTTACATTAAGCTAGCAGTCACGCTGATAAAATATTTCCCACAGGTAAATCTGAACCTTTCTGCTTTCGTACTGTATTCCTGTCACCCTAAGCCTGCAGCTCTTGGAAGTCTGACTAGACTAAACCAACAGCTTAAGTCTTTTAGTGACAAACACAGTAGTTATAGAGAAGGCTTCTTAAATGCTGATCTCAAAAATGCTTGTACGTGATGTGCTGACCGACTTCCTGTTACACTCAGGCATACATGAATTTCCGGCGGAAGAGTACGGAGGGATGGAGTATTGGAAATGTATTACTAGACTTCACAGGTGGAAGCTTCAGCCTTCTCCAGATGTTTTTACAGTCATACAACAATGGTAAGGCTGGAACTGAGGGGGTGGGGCCTTGCTTAATGGGGTGGGAGAATCCTGCTACAAGGCAGCTAGAAACCAGTAGGTTATCTTGGGAGAATGATGTGCTACAGTCCGGGTGGCTGTTCTTATACTAAGAACCAAGAATCTGTTCATTTTCCTTCATGATAAAAAGCAGCTGTTCTGAATAAACCAGAGGAACAGTTATTACTTAGCTCTGTAGATGATGTACACTACAGCTGGTCTGAAGGTGTGCCTAAGCAGTCTGGGTGACAAACATGAAGGGCTCCAAGTACAGCATGACCGTGTACTGGTGAGACAAGGCTGTACCTGAGTTAGTCTTAATTCTCTAATTTTGTGCTTGACAGATCAGTGGAAGCTAATCTTTGGAGATCCAACCAAGTTCGGCCTGGGTGTCTTCTCCATCATCTTTGATATTATTTTCATGGTCCAGCACTACTGCCTTTACAGGAGACGGGGGTACGAACCTTGTGAATAACATCACTGGTGAAGACACAAGCTTTGAGTTGAACTTACCCCTACCCTGGCTGAGGGCTCTGAAGATGCCTACTGCCAGTTTCCAGAAATACTGAATCTGATCTCCGGTCATACTTTGATCCTCTGGTATGGAATACACGCTGTTGCCTCTCCAAATGCCTTAATGCACAGCAAGCTGTCTAGCAGCCACTGGCAAGTGGAAGACCTGTGCCTGTGGAAGCTGCAAAGACACCTTAGTGTGAGCGGTCCAAGCAACGTGTGGCTCTTTCCATTAACAGGAAAGAGAGAAGATCAGGATGATGTCTTCCTGTTTGGAAGTGAAGCACAAAAAGCCAAGTTCTGGCTTCCAAAAAAATCTGAGATCATGTTTAACCATTTAATATCTTAATGTAATGACTGAAGACTGTGGATGTACGTGCTGCTATGGACACCTCAGTCACCTCACAGTAGCAGACCACCACTCAGGCTGGCTGTTCACAGCTGTAGTGGCACACACAAGAGTAACGGGGTTGGTAGCAAACACACAACTGTAAGAACCTGAATTCATCGTTAAAAATACTGAAAGTGTGTTATTTCAGTGAAACACCTTTCAAAGGTGCTAAGACAAGTGCTCAGATTTATCTGAGCACTTTCTAGCCCACTAACTTCATTCTGCTCAACTCTACTGACATGCCTTGAATCCTAAATGGTGGATGGAAAAGATTTGTCACAGAGATAATTTTAAAGTGTATCATGTTAATTAAACAGCCCCATGATTACTGTTTAAACATGTGGTTTTGTTTCTGGGCAACTCTAGCTGTATGTGGTACGTTGTAGACAGAAATCAAGGTCTTGAGTTACTGAAGGTAAGAATTACACCCTTTAAAAGAACTGAAAGGGAATCCATGCATTTGTACTGGAACACTGCTGTGTTTTACTAGGGGTCAGCCTAAAGAAAACTAGAGCCCGTTCTCCCCCTGCTAGAGAGCAGGGGAGGTTGGACAGCTCACCAACACTGCAGCTACCCACCAGGGAATCGGACCTCACTGACCTCAGACTGCGTTGTGCCGCAATCAGCAATCCACTTCGAGCCAGGAGAGGGCTGTCAGCGGGAGGCACTGGAGTGACATGGCCTTCTTAACTGTAAGGAGAAACAGCTCAGGAAATCCAACTTTTATTGTGTGTAAAATCAAGTGGGATAGCAGTACAAATACGAGTGTATCTTTATAGTAACAAAAATAACTTCAACTTGAAAGCCTTAAAAATTTACCACTGAATTAAGTTACAAAAGTCAAAAGCAGTTTTGTAGTAATTCCATAGATATAAAACTGGTGAACAGGCATCTGCTGGTGCATGCAGAACAGTCTGAGGTGCAGAAATCACAACACAGGTACATGGCACAGCAGTAATGTACTGAATAAGTTAGTCTGCCACCTCCTCGTGTTCTGCCTACAACAGCTTACCTGAAGACTGCTGAAGTATAGGTAAGTATAAATCAACTGAATGGGCTTAGGAACTCCAGTTTTTGGGTAATCATAAAGCCAGCTGGTTAACAAGCCACTAGGATGCTAGAGAATTAACTTAGTGTTGCAGCAAGAATCTTAAAATCCTGTGGCATGTTGATTTAACCAACTTAGTATCTTACCAGAAGTTTAAATTTGGGCAAGAGGCACTTTTGGAAGTTACTGGCATATTCATCTCTTCCATCTAATAAACTGGTGATTTCAGTACAGCCACCTAGAAGACAGACCAAAATCCACCCCTCCCGTTTCCAGTCTGACAGATGTGGAATGAAGAACCGAAGGCTCTACAGCCACGAGCAGCCCTTTTGGTAAGTTCAGCAACTGTTTTCTTTCCTGCTCCATATTCCTTTCGCTTAAACTCGATCCATTTGATGTTACAAATTACTTGGGAACAAGGAGAATGAAGGTTTTATCTGACAGTGAAGTTAAACTGTAGTGTCCAGGAACTTTTAGTGTACTTCACAGGTATTAATCTAACAATTCTGTGTTACCTAGTTGTCTCTTGTCTGAAGAGGCTGCTTCTACAGGGAATCTCTGCAGCAAACCATAATGCCCCAAATCCTTCAACATTCTCCTAGCACAGTGTGAGGTTAGTGCAGTGCTCCTCCCCACAGCAGTGGGCAACTCTGCATTTTGGCACTTTAACTTGATGGCACGGGAGGACAGGACAGCTGAAGCACAGCAAACCCTCATCTCCCGCAGCACAAACCGCATTTCCTCTGAAAAGAGGAAGCTTTTGTGCTACGAAAGAATCCTGTCAAAGCTAAGGTTTCTCCAGTTGGAGATTTTTCATGTCCTCCTGAAAGTCATCACTACAATAAAGCCTTACCGTGTACCTGCAGGGAAGACTTTTGAGAAGCACTCTTGCTGGGGGGGGGGGGATTAGTTTTACTGCTGCCACTTAAACCAGAGAAAGGGGGAAAAAAAAGTGTTTACCACAGTTAGGAACATGCACTCTCTCAGACAACCTGTTCAGGCCTAGTATTTGCTTCCTTCTTGCCACCAGTCTATACACCTGCCTCCCCAACCCGTCCCCAGCTTGACTGATTAGGACATCATGGATTGTTGCACAGCCTTCTGCAGAGATTGCCTGGTCACCAGCAGCCGCACCACTTCCTCGTTCCTTTTTGTCAGCCTCTTCCTAGCTTGGTCGTGGGTCACCATTGTCATATCCCAGCCGTTCACCTACGGAAAAACCCACAGTCAGGCAGCGGCGTGGACCCACAGGCGTCCTAAAACTGCTCTACCAGAACCTTGTAGCAGACGGGCTTATGCCACAGCTCCGTTGGTTTGTAAGTCCCAGAAAGTACCCAGAAGACAGCAGAAAGGTGTGGCGCGCCCCTCGTACCGCGCTGGTACGTGTCCCGCCTGTGTTTACCTGCATGATCTTATCTCCAATCTGAAGTCCTGCAACTTCTGCTGGGCCTCCTTCTGTCACCCTTGTTACATAGATACCCTGGAAAAAGAGTGTTCGTTTGCTAAACATGGGAGCACTAAATACTCAAGGGCCATCCTACTGACAGTGCTAGAGTATCTTTTTAGTATATTATGGGATGTTAGTTACAAACCAGGTTTGTGCAGTGGCAGCAGGCAGAAGAGGTGGAGAGCTGACTTAAACCAAGCTCAGTCTGCAAACGATAACGTGGCAGCGCTGGCAGTCAGCTATGCGAGGGGACAGAACAGGGACGCAAGTAGTGCTTGGCGGGTGAGCTGGCTGCGCTCAGCCCGCTCCGGAAAACAAGTGTCTGACCTTGTCGGTCTTGTCTTCAGAGAAAGGATTCTGAGTAGGATCCTGGTCAATGCCACCTCCAATGCTGAATCCCAGAATCAAGTTGTCACCCTGACGAAGCTTATGTATTTCAATTCTTTGCTGAAAAGAGAAAGAGATGAATTAGCAGAGCACTGTGATCACTGGAACAAGCCTCAGCTGCGTTTCAGACACGGATGCTGAAGAGGCAGTGAGGTTGTCTTGCGCCGAGGTCCCAGACCTCCCGCGGCAGGCTGCACCACAGCTTGCTAAGCTTACGGGGCGTAGGAGGACGGCCCTGAAAGCCCCTGGCAGCACAGAACTCACGTGGCCCTTGCTGTCGGTCACGTACAGCCTTGGTGTCGACAGCAATTGGCTCTGACCTGTTCTACACCGTGGGACAGGACGCAGCCTGCGAGCTCACCCCAGGATCGCTTGTGCCATGATACAGCCAAGCTCCTCAACTACCCAGTGCTTTCCCACTGCCCGGAGATACAGGGGGAAAACACTCAAAGCAGAGCAGGCCTCTTCAAACACGAGTCCTTCTGATAAGTAGCAGTCACATAGCTACACTCGCTTTGCCCTTTATCCACAGGCCGTGTTCCTGCCCCGCCCCGTCAGTGGGGATAGCAACCTATTAGTAGGGTGGTTCTTTTTTCGGGTACGTTATCAACGTGTGTTTATACTGCAGAGGCAGGTTCCTTGCTGCCTGGTGGACACAGGTGTCTGACAAGCTTCACACATTATCTAGGAGCTCTGTAAATGCCAGGTTGTGCCATTCCTGAGCCGAGGTTAAAAGCCACGGTCTGAGCTGAAACAGGAACCGCTCAAAAGCTGTATCAGGAGAAGTGTGGCCAGCAGGGCGAGGGAGGGGATTCTCTCCCTCTGCTCCACTCCTGTGAGACCCCCCCTGGAGTGCTGTGTCCAGCTCTGGGGTCCTCAGCATAAGGATATCGACCAGTTGGAGAGAGGCCAGAGGAGGCCATGGAGATGCTGCGAGGGCTGGAGCCCCTCTGCCCTGGGGACAGGCTGGGGGAGTTGGGGGGTTCAGCCTGGAGAAGGGAAGGCTCCAGGGAGACCTTAGAGCCCCTTCCAGTTCCTGGGGGGCTACAAGGAAGCTGGGGGGGGACTTCTTCCAAGGGCAGGGAGTGCCAGGACAAGGGGTAACAGGGTTAAACTGAAAGAGGGAGATGGAGATGGGCCATCAGGGAGAAATTCTGCCCAGAGAGGGTGGGGGGCACTGGGACAGGTTGCCCAGAGAAGCTGTGGGTGCCCCATCCCTGGGAGTGTCCAAGGCCAGGCTGGATGAGGCTTGGAGCACCCTGGGCTATGGAAGGTGTCCCTGCCCCTGGCAGGGGGTGGCACTGGGGGGGCTTTAAGGTCCCTCCCACCCCAACCCACGAACAGACACCGAGCGTCCCGAAGGGCACGAGGCTCGGGGTCTCAGCAGGCCGCTTGCTCACAGCGGGACAGCTTCCGTGTCCTCGGCGCTGGCTGCTCTCACGCAGCCGGGAGCGGTTCCCGGTCGCACCGCGCGAAGCACAACCCCGTGCGACATTCCAGCCAGCGGCAGAAACAACGGCGCCGCCCGCGGGCGCTGCCGGCTGAGTAAGGCTCTGCCCCCCCCGGCGCCGCGGGGGGCTCTGCACGCAGCGCTCGGGGCCGGGTGGGCCAGCCCGTCCGCCCGACGGCCCGCGGCGGTTCCCGTTCCCTCCGGCCTCACGCAACCCCTGAGCGGGAGGCGGGGGCCGCCGCCCTCGGCGGGACTCTGCTCCCTCGCACCGGCGGAGCTTCTTCCCGGTTCCCCCAGCCGGGAGCGGCGCGGCGTTCGCGTGCCCAGCCCGCCCGTTACTCCGGCGGGGCGGACTCGGCTCGCCGTAGGCACCGACAGCCTTCGCGGCGAAGAGCCACCGCCCGGTCCCGCTGCCCGTGCGGCCGCGCCCTTCGCCCGCTCCTTCCCGCGGCACCACCGCCCCCTGACAGCCCGCAGGGCGCTACCGGCGCCGCCGTCTCCGTCCCTGCCCTGCTCGGCAGCCCCCGGCGCGGCGCCCCGGTCCCGCCGCCGACTCACCACCACGGCGGTGACCGGCTGCCCCGGCACGTACGACATGGCCCCGCCGCCACCGCCGCCGCCCGAACAAAAGCGCCCGCGCCGGCTCCGCCCCTCGCCGCCGTCACCGCCGCCGCCAGCCAATCGGGTGCCGCCTCGCCCGCGGCGGCGGATTGGGCGCCGGAAGTCCGGCCGCTTTCCCGGCGGCCCCCGCGGCAAGATGCCTGACAGGAGCTTCCGGCGGGGGGGCGGGAGGCTCCGTTGCGGCGGTAGGTTGGGCCCGGCGGGGAGGCGCGGCGGCCCGGGCTCCCGCCGTGACGGGCCGTGTGCGGTGTCCCTTGGCAGGGCGTGAGGCGTGACGGCCGGGCCCGGCTGAGGGTTCCGCGGAGCAGCGCGGCGCCGTGGATGAGAGGTACGGGCTGGGGGAGGGCGGGAGGGCCCCGCGGGCCTCGGCGGCTCCGGGCGGGCGGGTGCCGAGGGCCGGTTTGCTCCCGCCGCGCTCTACAACGGCGCGTTTGAGGGTGGCCTCGCGGCAGTGCCCCCCGGAGCCGAGGGTCCCCCCCGGAGCCGAGCGGCCCCGCCGGGCGGGTGAGGCGGGCCCGGCGCTCCGCGGGAGGCACCGCCCCAGCACGGATCGGGGCCGCGCCGGGCCCGCGTGCCCTCGCGCGGCCCCTGCAGCCTGTGTCTCCCTCACCGCAGTCTGGCTGGGCGAGAGGAGGTCCCCGAGCCCGGCTGGGAGCCATGGCCGCGGCGGTGGCCAAGCGCGAGGGGCCGCAGTTCATCAGCGAAGCGGCGGTGCGGGGCAACGCCGCCATCCTGGACTATTGCAGGACGTCTGTCTCGGCCCTGTCGGGCGCCACGGCGGGGATCCTCGGCCTGACGGGCCTGCACGGCTTCATCTTCTACTTCCTGGCGTCCATCCTCCTCTCCGTGCTCTTGGTGTTAAAAGCCGGACGGCGGTGGAACAAGTACTTTAAATCCCGCAGGCCGCTCTTCACGGGGGGGCTTATAGGAGGGCTCTTTACGTACGTCCTGTTCTGGACTTTCCTGTACGGCATGGTTCACGTGTACTGAGCCACCAGGAGCTGCAGCGGGGTTTCATGGAGCGGGAGGACTGCTGCCAGAAGCCACCGGCACAACTGGGCCCGCTTACCTCTCACACCGCTGTTACCGCTGGTCGCGCTCGTACCCTAAGTTATGTCCCAGTACCCGAGTCGGTCGTACTCTTCTGATTAAACCGAATGTGAAACACCACGTGGGTGCCTCCCGTGAGCAGCTGTTTGGTGGTGCAGGAGTAACTTCTGTCCCTAACGGCAGCGCAGCCGTGGGGTTTGGTGAACGTCCCTCGTATCCTTTGCGTAAGATGTAACGATTACAGCCCCTTCTAGATCGGCCGCCTGTCCCTCCACGCAGACGCGGGTGAGAGCGGCGTATAACGGCGCTCTTACAGCAACCCGCTGACACGAGGAACGCTGCGCGGTAGCCTGGAATTAAGCGTGTGTAAAGCTTTGCTAGAGAAACCCGAGTTGCTGGTGCAAACGCTCTGCCACAACTGCTGTGTGTTCACGCGGTCAATAAATGCTGTCACAGCTGCTTCTCGCTGGCGCAGACAGAAGTTGCTAAGTAAACGCTCCCGCCGGTCCGAGGCTTTGCTCCCTCTTAGCGCCGCTGCGCCCAACGAAACGCAGGCAGCCGAGCGCAGCGTCGCGCCGCCCGCCAGCTCAGCCCGCGCCGAACGCGCTTGCCAGCCCGCTGGCGGTTCTGCGGGCGAGCCGTGCGTCTCCGCAGGAAGAGGCGGGGAAATTCCGTCGCTCACCACGCGGGTAACAGCTTTCCTCCTGCAAACTTGGCCTTTAACTGACCCGCTTAAGCGTGCGGCCCAAAGAGAAGGGGTGTGCGACCTGACAAACGCGCCGTACGAGAGCACTGCAGAGCGTCGCCCCGGGGCGGTGAACTTTATTGCTCTCCGTGGAGTACAAGGAGAGAAAAAAAAAGAAACAAGCTCCTGAGAGGGCAACTGGTTCTGTTTTATTAACAGCAGTGGTCGTGGGAATGGTGTTAAACAGAGGCCGTAAGGGAGGTGTTCTAGGGAATTTGGGGGGCCTGAAGACTTGGATTCAGGAAATAGCTTTGGTCATCGAACCAGAGGGCGGTGTTTTGTCAAGCTGAAACACTGGTTTCAGCAGAGCACAGGCAGCTCTACGTGTTCCGGTGGGCTGCTTGGTCTCCGTGAGCTGTGCCTCGGCCTGACGTCACCCCGGGGCTCACCGCGCGTTTCACCGCCTAGAAATCACTCAGGCCGAGCTCTGGCAGTCAAAAGCCCGCGCTGTTTTACTGGCACGGCCACTACGCACGTTAACGCGCGTTCGCCTGGAGGAGGGACTTCGGCATGAAGGGGGGAGGCTCTGGCTGCGATTACAGCATCAGAGGTACAGGGCTGAGCCTAAATTGCCCTGTTTTCTAGCTGAAACTCAGTCGCCTGCATCTGAACAGGAGCAGAGGGAGCGGAGGACTGGGTGGGCTTTGCTGTCGGTGACTGGGTTCAGAGTCTGCCACTGCTGGCAAAGGTGACTCTTAATTTACGATCAACCGGTAGCTCGGAGTAAGCAGCCTGAGGAAGCTGAAGCAGAGGTAACTGTGTCCATGTGCGTAACCCTGGCTCGCAGCAGCTCTGTCCTGCACGCTGCAGCAGGAGTCCTTGAATCTCCGTATTCAGAGGGTGCACAGAGACAGTCTTTATCGCGCCAGCTCCCAACCCGTGGCGAGCTGGCAGCATGTGCTCAACACCGCCAGTTTGCCCCAAGCCGCCGCGCAGAAGCCTTGAATGAGGCAGGAATATTTATCCACCGGGTGAGCGGGTTCCTGTCAGCTCGAGCCAACGCAGATTTTGAACGTAAACGAGGCTATTGCACGAGCACCTTTCTGAGGTGAGCTGTGTCCCCACGTGAGCAGAAATTCACAAAACACACATTTCTCTATTGAGAAACAAGGTAGTTCTTGGCAGTTACCAGTGTTTAGTAGCGGATGTCCCTTCTAAATTCTCCTCCTGTTGGTGTATCTGCAAGGACCTGCCAAAAGCTGCTTTGCCTGACAGAACTCCCTGTCTCTGCAGTACAGTTCAGGGTACTACGGGAGGCGGCACGGCGCTCCCCATCCAGGTCTCTCCCACCACGAGCAATTGGTAAGCGATGCAGAAAGGACAGTCCTGAGCACATCAAACCACGGAGGGAGAAGCTGCAAGTGTCTCCACGCAGCTGCTCCCGCTGCCAGGTTGCTTTGCAGCGCGTTAACGCCCTCTTGGCCCCAGTGTCGGCCACAAAGACACCTCTCCCTGCCTTGCTTCGACATGCTCCCCCCAAAGTTACCGGTTCCGTGCTCCGAAATGGTCCTTTGGGCCAACTACCAAGGGGCACGGTGAGGTAGCTGGGCCCCAGCCGTGGCTGAAGCGATTCTCCGTTCGGAGCTGCGGCAGGACCTTCCCCTGCTGTTCCTGAGACGCGCAGAGCACCTTGTTGCAGCTGTGGCAAAGGCTTGGCCTGGGGGAGCACCGTTTCTAGCCCCAGCCGTTACCCACGCCCCGAGCAGCAAGAGGAATCGCCCCCGCTGCGGCACGGGGGCTGAGGGACAAGTCCCCTTTCAGCGGGCTCCGGGAGCTGCTGAAACGGCGCGTGTCGCGGTTCCCGACGCGGGCAGTCCTGCTGCTGCGCGGCCGCTCCTGCGGCTGGCACGAGCGAGGGCCGGAAGCTGTGGCCGCAGGCCCGCTGAGCGGGAGAGGGGTTGAAGGTCAGCCTCGGCAGCGGCTCCACGTCACTGCCCTCACACGTGGAAGCAAAGCAGAGCCACGGGGTGATGCTGGCTACGGATATATCTACCAATGGATGTCAACACATTCATTTGGTGCCTTCTTTTTCCTTTGATAAATCCATAGCGGCGACGCACTGTTGCAAGCTCAGGGTGCCAGAGAACATCGCAGGGAAAGGAGGGCGGTCTTTAAGGGACTTTTTTTCCTTCTGGGAATCCTGGTAAGAGAGAGCAGACCTGCTCTGGGGTATCTCCACCTCCCAGTCCTGGTGTGATCTCACACCTGCGGGGTTTTCCTGGGCTGTGCTTCCAGCGGGCAGACCCATCGCTGTGCCTAGAGCCCGCCGAGCTGGTCAGTGTTCTGATTCCCATTCAGCGTGGGGCTAGATCGTGACTTCCTGGAACAGGACCTGAGGGAACAAGCAAAGGTGAGGGCGGAGGCAAGCAGGCTGTTTGCGTGTCAGGAGGCAATGCCGGCAAGAGCTGCCCAGCCAGGCCTGTCACGCCTTGCCGCAGAGGCAGCCACAACTAAAGCCCCAGTTCGCAGTGCCAGGGGGGTCGGGGGCTCTTGGAGCTGCCCCAGTTCTCCCACAGTCACTACGGACGGAGAGTACCAGGCCATTTATAGCCCAGCCATGACACAGCAGCTTCCTCTGCTCCCCTGCTAACTGCAGCAGTGAGTTACAGGGGGAGGGAGTAACTCGGCTAAACTCATCTGGAGGAATGTAATTTCCTGGAACTGGCCCTTGCCATCAGTGTGTACTGTGTTCCTGTATCTCCTTCTGTCCCTCTTTCTCCGAACAATAAAGCCCTCACATTTAAACACAACAGCCCAACCCACTTACTTTACTTCCTCATACTTCTTGCCTCGATAGAAGTTACTCTTTTTAATCAGATACAGCAGCACCAGGTCACAAAAGAAAGCTCCCTGCAAAGAGAAAGAACTTGGGTTCTGTCTTGAAGAGGAGGTGTTCTGTTCTAATTAGCAACGAGCATTAATTAAAGAATAAGTTGTAGGAGCTGTGTTCTGCTTCGTGCTCCAGGTAATCTTTGGAGTATGCAGACCACAAGGCGCACGGCAAATGCCTTTAAGACAGGAGGCAGACACACACCCGACTGAGCAGTCGGAGCAGCAAAACCTGCTGGAAAAGGTATAAACCAACCGACCCGTTTCACCCTCGAACAGCGGGATCTGGGCCCCGCTGTGATACCGTACGAACACGCATCCACTTACCGCTCCCATGAGAGCGAGCCCCGAACCGATGTTGATAACGGTGGGAATGATGTTAAATTTCCCCGCCTAAAATAGAAAAGGTCGTGAAGAAGCCGGTGAAAGAACCACCCCAGGAACAAACTAAGGGTGTGGTATTACACGGGGGAGCTACAACTTCCTCCGGGTGTGTTTTGTTAGCACCGAGCAGGCACCACCACAGAGGGTTTGCAGGCAAGGGTCGTGGAGGCTCGAGGGCTGCGTCATCCCTGGATTAGGCGGCTTTTTCCTGCAGCGCATGCGTGGAACCCAAGGCGCTGGGGCGCATGTGCTTCCGTTGGCCTTTACACGAGCCTGGTTTTCAGGCAGGAGAGATGCCGGCTCGGCCGCGCTCCAGGTCCCCTCCTTTCTTACGCAGGGTTAGCTCCACACGGGTGAGCGGCAAGAGCCCTGCCCTACGAGCCAGAGGGGCTGTTCTCATCCCAGAGCCGCCTGCCCAGAGAGATGTCCCCCCCCTTTTTTCGCTCCAGGCTCTGCAGTACTCTGGCCTGGGACCTCACCTTGCCATTCACCATCACATCAAAGCGGATTCCATACGCCTTAATGAGCGTCCGGTAGTCCACCCCCTCGGCATTCCGGTAATATTTGGCAAACCTGGAACACAACGGTGCCGATTTTAACTCCATCGTCTGCCCCCCGCCCCAAGAACTCCTCTGTGTTGGACAGCTAGGTCAAACAGACCTATTCCCCCATCAAAACCGGCTTTAGCTTGCCAGGAGCCTGACTCCCGCCCTCCACGGAAGCGGTGCCTGCCGTGACCTGGCACCACATCACTGCCAACCTCTAACGCCCGCGAGTCAAACCAGCCCAGCCCCACCGCCCCGCTGCGTCCTATTCCCTCCACTCACCTGAAGTTGTACCCAGAAGAGACGGGGTTTTCTGCAAACTTGTTATCCAGCCGGCTAAAAGAATAGTGAGGATTACATTCAGAAGGGGCTTTATCAAGATCACAGTTCCATTCAATCTGAATTCCTATCACACCACCCTTAATGAAAGAGAGAGACAGTGTGAGTTTTTTTCAGCTTAGTTCAATTAACGTGTCTTCAAATTTGTCAGGTCCTTGGGCAGTTTTCCCCAGGGACAAGGACAGCTGCATTTCTGCTCATGGACGCTTCTGGACGGGTTAACTTCATGCTGATATTAACCACATCGCTCTGCACGCAACCCTGCGTAGTATCCTAGGAGGAGGTTTCTCATCCCAGGACTCCGATTTCATTACTTTCAGTGGCTGTACTGCACTTCAGTGGGGAAGGGGCGCTTCCACGCAGGGATGAGGTTCACAAGTGCAGAAGCCAGCACAGAGCCTGCGCTCTTCTCACCCCATGCTTCCCGGGATGCCTCGGGCTGGCTCCATCTCCCCACCCTGGGCTACCCACGCTGGGTCGCAGCCTGTTTGGTGCTGCAGCCCCGGGTCTCCACGCAGAAACGTGCCCGTTTTCTGCAGGAGAAGCCTCCCGAGGCCCCCACTGGCCTTACAAGGTCCTGGGCTTAAACTGATGGTGTTGAAAATGAACAAAGAACCGCTGCTGGCAGAGCAGGGGCTCGGGCAGCCCCCGGTAACACATAACTGACCAACCACCTCTGCCAACAGGACCCACATCGCCCTGCCTCCCATTCCCTGAGGGCAGGATAAGTGGGACCGGCTTGCCTTTAAGCACCAGCATCCCTCCCTTAGTCCCTGGACAGGGGGCAGATCCCCGGGCAGTCGCTGGCCGGTGGCTCTCCTCACGGCCACCCAGTGAGCGGCACAGTCGGCGGGGTAGGGACACTCCTACCTCCGAGGCCATTTCCTGGAAGTTGCTCCCAGTCCATTGGACGATGTTCCCCAGGAGGAAGATGGGGCAGTAGGGATGCTCCTTGCTGTAGCGGCAGCTCTTCAGGTAGGACACGTTAGTTGCCAGCACATTCATCCTGCACATTGGGAAGAGGGAAAGCCACCCCGTCTCCCTCTTTTCTTTGCCTGCACAGCCCACACCACCAAGACTGCGGAGACGAGGCCTCTCCAACACTCCGTGTGCACAACAGAGGTGGCACCTTGCCACCAGCCACGCCACCCTGCGAGCCTCTCCATGCTGGCCCAGGGAAGGCAGTCGGCTCACACCAAGACGATGTCCAGGCCAGACGGGCACTAGGCCAGCTGCACCTGGGCTCAGGGAAGGACTCATGGAGCAGGCTGCCGGCGTGCTCCAGGGCCACTTACTTTTCCCAAGGAAAAATGAAGACGCTAGGAATGTGTAGCTGAGCTTGACAGTGTAGCAAGAACACGCTCCTTTCTTTCACATCGGAGCCAGAACTGCAGCACCACATGCAAACAAAGATTTTATATCTGCATTTTTCCAGCCTTGTCCAGGCACCTTCAATTTTGTGGAAGAGGAGGAATATCTGGGAGCAGAAGCAGCTCTGCACTGATTATGCACTGGCTGGCAGACAGATCCAGCTGCCTGCGGAGCTCTGGTGCAGCCCACGCTGCAGCAGCCACCTCAGACCTCATTTGGTGAGGGGCTGCTCTTGGAGGGGCTCCAAGTCCTCATTATCTCCTCATTCCCAAACAGCCTGAAGCCAGAGGCCTCCCCCTGCACTTTAGAAGAGGGAATATCCCCTCTTCTAAGGGAATATTCTAATAGCCCAGCCCAACCCTCAGGCAGGAGGAGGACAGTGGAGCACACCCAGGTTAGTAGCTCTGTGATGGAGGGGACCAGGGACCTCCCAGCACCTGCACTTACTTGGAGAACTTAAACTTGGGGAAGCGGATTGAGTTCTTGATGTAAACAGTGAAGTTTTCTGCACTGGCAAGAAGTGGTTTCCTGGAAGAGAAGGGTTTGTCATCTGGCTGATGTTTTTTAATTGGAATTGCCATTTTAGAAACAGCGAGGTTTCACCCCACGGCACGAGGCCAGCCAGGCCACTTTCCCCACGCTGCCAGCAAGGAACTGGTGCGGAACGTGCAGGTTGCAGGGAAGCGCTGGGGGCTGGAAACAGCCCTGGGAACGCTAGTGAGCCAAGCAGGGGGGAGCAGAGGGCCAGTCCCGCCAGGGACCCACACAGAGCTCCCTCCTGCACTGGAACAGCCAACATTCAAGTGAACATCCAAGCAGAAGGAACCCAGAAACCACCCTGAGTGACACACAAGCCAAACCCAGCACACAACTCAAGCCTGGAAAGAGCACAGGATGGTCACCTACTTGGGCTTGGATCTTTTCTCCACTGGGCACCAGGCCAGTATCTCACAAGTCCCTCTGACGCTGTCGCTGTCTTTCAAACAACGGCCAGTCTTAACCCCTGCAGCACAGACATCACAGATACGGTCACACCGAGCAGCCACCTTCTCTCCTTGCCCACAGGGCGCACGAAAATCAGAGGCTTTTCACTGCCACCCTAAGCTCTCCTCCCTGCTATGCGAGGACCCCTCAGCTGTAACAACCACTCTCTTGTTGCTTCTCTGTGCAGCCCGGGGTGCTTTGGCCCAGCCACCACAGGGCTGTAAGCAAGGCAGCAATCTTAAGATAGTAACGAAAAGAAAGTCCTTGCCGCCCTCTGCCATCAGAGGTCTGTGGGGTTGTAACCAGGCTGCTGTCTCTGCAGGATCCCGCCCCTATCAGAAACCCCCCCAGAGGAGGAGAGACCCTTCCCTTACCGTTGCCAGCCACCACTGCTTGTCCCGCCGGGCAGTCCCCATCCTTGTGACACAGGGCATCGGGAATGCTGGCACTCTGCAAAGTGGAAACGGACAGAAGTGAGGCCTGTAACAGGACATGAGCCTCCGAGGGGTAAGAAAGTGCCGCTGATGTGGGGTGAACCCTCTGTAGGACGGTGAACACTGAACACGTGCAGCTGAAGTGGTAACTGCAGGTCAGGTGCCAAGAGCTCGCCAGTACCACACCACCAGCAACACCATGGTCCAGCTACGACACCCTGCTTGTGGGCTCCGCTCAGTCTGGAGAGGGACAGGCTGTGGATAAACCCAGACATCACCTACCACTCACCAAAACCAAGCAGGAGGCCACGGGGCTTCACCTAAGAGACAGCCCTACCTTTGATTTTCAGCGCTCCGAGCTCCTCTCTGCGGCACACCAGGGTCATGCAGCCACTAGAGGACAGCCGTGTCCTGAACAAGCACGCTGTGCTCCCTGCCTGGGCTACCCCTCTGCTCCTGCTATGCAAAACTAACCCCTGCTAGCTGGAGACAACACCCCCTGGACGGCCAGCAGCCCCCCCCCCCCGGCTCCAGCCCTTCTGAACCACGTCTCCACAGAGGACATTTCAAAGTGACACGGTTTTAAAGACTTCCTGTGTCCTGAAGGTAACAAAAGCCCTTCCCAGGATGGGGCTCTTAGAAAGTCTCCCCGACCCGTAACTAGACCGAGTCACCTCCAAGGTGTTTTCCTTTCCCAAGGCCTTTTCTAACCCTGTGTATCAGTGTTCTGGTCTCATCTCCAGCTGGGCAGATGTCCACCACCTTCAACTAAAGCCAGCAGAACTCTACGTGACAGCTGAACCTCCCAGGTTTGCAATAACCAGGCTGCTTTTCCCAACTAGATGTACCCTAGACAGAAACACCGTTCGCCTTTCATCCTTCCCGTGTTTGTCGCTCCCCAGTGTCCTCTGTCAGTTCTTACCCCCAGTTTTGTAGGGGTCGGGGAGCCCAGGGACTCAGTTCTTCCTACCTCAGGACACGTGGCTTGCCTCTGGTTTGGGGTCACAATCAGATTCGTCATGACAAAGAAGACATTTTCACCCTAGAATAAACACAGTGAGGCAGGAGGAGTTAGAAAACCTGTTTACTCTTGAAGTACCTGTTACAAGGAAGAGGAACAGTAACATCTCCCTCCCTCCTGATGCCTTTCAGGCTGAGATACAGCAGCATCCTTCGCCTGGATAACTGTTTGGATGAGGGTGATGCGTCCCTATGCTTCGTTAGCTTGGTGAGCAGGACCGCTGAGCCCTGCCTCGCTGCCTGCTCGGCAAGCACTTGTCCTCCTTTCCCCTAAGGACACGGTGCCTGATCAGAGATCAAAGGCCCCGTCCCAGTGCAGGGCTGTGGGCGCTGGATCTCAGCCAGGGTCCAGCTGGCCACCCCAGCTCCCAGCTCGTGGAGCAGGGCAGCGGGGCGCAGCGCAGGAGCAGATTTAGTGCAACGCCGTGGACACGCAATAAACCAAAACAGCACTCGGGCATAGCCGTAACAGAGAGCACAGATCCCTGTATCGAGCCATTGCGATGACCGTCTGAGACACGCAAGGAGAGACTGGGCTGCTTTTTCATACCTAAAATCCTGATTTCTGGCAGTGTAGTGTTCAGGCAAAGCCACAATATTGTGGCTGACTCCTGTCCTGGAGCCTTCCCTTCTTTGCACATCTACAGCTCCTGTCTGGTCCCTTCCCCACATTCGGAGAAAAGCTCAGTTAACTTTTCCCCTTAATGGTTTCCCGTTACCAACCAACCACCAAAGGAAACCACAGGAACAAACAAGCCTGATGGCAGTTGTACAGTCAGCAAGAGCAGAGAGAAAGCAGCTTACCAGAGCACTGCAGGTGGAGGCTGCTTCACCACTCAGCAATGAAATGAAGGCCGAGAGAAACCGTTTCTGCTCCACACCATGCACAGGTGGGAAAGGGCCAGAAACGGCACCAGGCTGCAGCTACAGAAACAGGGGGTGTCTCCTGACAGCCCCCGGCACTGGGGAGCCTGACTCTCATCACACCGAGGGGACACACGTAACCATTCGAGCTCCCCCACTTGGGCCAAGCGAAGGAAGCGTCAGGGCAGGTTTACCCAGACGCATTTCAAACTGCACCCTCACCGCTCACATTGCGCCACATTTTCTTTCCGTCTCCCACCCCGTGGGAGCTGCCCACGGGCTGCCGCGTGCAGGCCTGCTCTAGCCCAGGAAAGGAGGCAAGCAGAGGCTTTGCCAAGCTGAGCAGTCCCCCTGAAGTCCACGGGACTGCTGCTTGCAAAGTTCCGCTTGCCAAGTCACGGACCTTGGCGCGACAGAAGGCTGCTTTGACATTTGCTGGAGGGACCCATGAGAAGGCACAGCATTGCTTTCTTGCAGCCCACCTCCTGCTTATAGGAAAGCCCTGGATACATCACTTCAGCCTTTCCAGCAGCCACGCTGGTCTCTCTGGCTGAACTAGCAGCGGGGTGATGCCAACCTGCGGAGGAATGACGTAGTCTGCAACATCCCACAGCCTCTCCCCCAGCTCCGAGGTGTTGGTGAAGGCTACCCCTTTCAGCTTGGTGATGACAGAGCTCTGGAGGGATGTGTCTGTGTCCTGGTAGCCTTTCTTGACAACAAACACCCACCTGCAAAGAACACAGCGGGCAGCAGCGTTAGCAAGTGGGCTCAGGGAACAAGATCTCCAGGGAAGACGTACACCAAGGCCAGAGCCCGTCTGAGGGCAAATCGAAACATGCCAATGACACCAAACCCTCTGCAACTACTACTACAAATTTAGGATAAACTCTTTGATACAAGCTCTGCGTATCTACAGAACCGGAGGCATAGTCGGGACCAAGACCCCGCATGCAGGGAAAGGTGTAAAACTGGTCACGGGGTAAAAACCCCAAAGCCTCCCGCCACCCTGTTCTGTGCTGCGCTCCAAAACCCCCATGGAAAGAGGGGAGAGCAGGGCTCTGTCACCCTCAAGATGAAAAATAACACAGGTTTTGCCTGCTGCAGTGAGGAGCATGGTTGGTTTCACCAACAGGTGACCCGCTCCCCTTTTAGCAGCCTGCTACCAGCCCAGCAACAGATCACGGCTGGGGAGATGCAATTCCAGCAGGTGAACCGCGTGTCGCCAACAGAAAGCTGTAGGGAACCTTCTCAGCTCGATACAGGATCTTCTGTAAGCCGGTGCGATGGTAACAGCCTGACTGCACCCTGGCCTCTGCGCTGGGCTTTGGGCTCCTCACCAGCACGCCTGGGGAGCTGCTGCCTTGCTAAGCACTCCAGGGAAGGGGTTTGCTTCCTTCCTCCTGCTGGAAGCAGCAAGAGCTCCGTATTACAGGGTGAAAACCTCTCTGGGTTAAAAGCAATGCCTCCAGCCTCTCCCCAGTACTGCCAAAGTCACCGCCGGGACAGCAAATCACCCAGACCCTTGGAGAGGCTGAGGGTGCTGAGGGTTTTGGGAGAGGGACGCCGGCTGCGTTTGCTGGCACAGCTCCCCTGTGCTGTGCACCACTGCACGCAGAAAAGGAAAGCGGCCATCCCTGGGGCTGAGCAGCACCGCCACACGCTGCCCTTCACCTGCCACTTGGGACAAACCTGAAGAATAACATCCACAGATTCACAGAGTGTTCGGGGTTGGAAGGGCCCTCTAGAGATCATCCAGTCCAACCCCCTGCCAGAGCAGGATCACCCAGAGCAGATCTCACAGGAACAAGTCCAGGGGCTTTGGAAAGTCTCCAGGGAAGGAGACTCCCCCCTCTCTGGGCAGCCTGTCCCAGGGCTCTGTCACCCTCCCAGGGCAGAAGGGTTTCCTCATGGTCAGGCTGAACCTTCTGTTTGCCAGTTTATAGCCATTGCCCCCACTCCTGTGAAGTTTCCTGCTTCCCTGTTTCCAGGAGAACAGTTTCTCTCTCCCAGGAGGGCTCAGACACAGACCTTGACATTTTCTGCAGTGAATCAGGGAAGAAATGGCAGCTACATGGAAGAAACGATCTGGAGGGGTTTGATGATGGCAACCCCCGAGCCAGGCTCTGCGCAGGTCCATCGTCGAGCAGGCAGACCGCGCTAACCAGCCCTGCGATAATGCTGTAAGCCCCCGGCCACAACGGAGTCACCGCAAGCACCTTCCGTGGCCGTGCCAAAGGTTTGCAGAGGGAATAAAAAAGCCTGTGTGGCCCAGACAGTCTCTGCACACTCACGGTCACTGGTCACGGTGTGTCCCTCCTGGCCGGAGGATGCGTCCTCGGCAGCGTTATCTACAGGATTCCTCCTTTAGCAGCTAATACATGCCAGGCTGCTGAGACTTCATCTCTGCCCTCTATTAAGCAGGCTCTGGAACCGTGCACCTTTCTATAAATAAGCCCAGCGCGTAAATTTACTCTGCTATATTTAATCGGTGAAAACATGAGGTGTGAGAAAGGCGAAGGGACTCAGAAGCACAGATAGGGAGGGTAAAGACCTATGAATCACTCTGCCAATCCTCAGAAACTCAGGAAGCGAAGGCCAGGTACCACATAGGTCTGAGCCTGCAAGCTGCAGGGAGCGTTGCTGTGTTCGTTACATGGCAGCGTAGCCCCTCGCAGATTTGGGTCTTTGCTGAGAAGTCCCCTCGCTATCTCCATGCCAACTCGCCCTCCTCTGAAACAAATGCAAGGCGGTCGCTTTTCACGCTGCCTCAACCTCCACAATCCTGGCTGCTGCAGCCCACTCGAGCGATCTGCCCGTGTGTGCTCGGTTCCCTCCCATTCACGTTTCAGCGTGTCATGCAGTCCTGCAGACGAGCCAGGTTTGTCCCAGGGCTCAGCAACCGGCTCTATAAATGCTGATGTTTCTAATGGAGTTAAGGTTTGGCACCGTTCCCACCGAATACAGAAATAAAGGCGTCAATAATGCAGTACAAAGCCGTGCTGCCGTTTGGTCTATTTTTAACCTTACGTTAATCTGGAAGGTAGAGCTGAATTTAGCAGGTGAAGAGTCAGATACAAGTCTACTCGGCATTACGAAAACCCAGCTGTGTAAAGAAGCGTAACCAGCAGCACTAAAATCCTAAGGCACAGCAAGCTGTCACCGCACGCAGGGCATCCTGCATCAACCCCCCCCAGCACAGCGAGCAGACGCGGCCGCAGCAGTACGGGAAAGGACTCTTACCCCACCAGGTAAGCCAGAATGGAGAGCTGCACCACGCGGTAGAGGATCCCCACCTTCTTGTTCTTCGCAATGACGTATTTCTCTGTTTTATAATCAAAAAGCGACAGAAACAAAGCCTTCCAAGCCACCTGCCCCATGCTCCCGGCTCGCCCGCTCGGGGCGGCTTGAGCAGGCGGCGGTGGCTGCAGCTCACATCATCCACACGTGCTCTTCATGGAAACCTGACACACCAACCTCTTCAGAGCGAGAGGCTGATCTCCTCCCTCCGGCAGCTGCTCGCCGGCAGCAGCCGCACTAGCACAGAGCCTTCCTTAGCTGCCTTCCAGCTCATTCAGCCTCTGGGGAAGCCCCCGTCTCAGTTTTGCCCCCATCTCAGTTTTGCCCCCAAGCGTCATCCTCTCCCCCTGCAGTCACAAAATGTGTATAATTAAACACGTTACAGCATGAAGCCGTGTTACAGCCCCCACGGTGACAGAGCTACAGGCTCTCTCTGCTCAGCATTAAAGCCTTTCAGCCTTTACATGATGGCAGAGCAGCGGGTTACTTTTTACTTTCTTGAGCGTTTGCAGAGCAATAGAACTTGGGTCCTTACCAGTTACCAAAATACCTGCCCGCTTCCTACATCTTCTCACCACAAAAAAATCCCAACAACTTAAGAAACACATAAATAAATTGTGCGGGTGGTTAAGGGATCAACCACCATCCCGTCTCGCTGAACTGCGCGGCGAGCGCTGAGCGAGGCACGCGCAGGTGCAGAACACGCCGTCGGAGGAAATACCAAGGGGCGAGGAACAGTTTAACCCTCTCTGGCAGAAGAGCTGATTACTAGCCCGTAGTGCCAGAGATGATTCCTCGTCTAACGGACACCTTTGCACGTACGATGAAATGAAATCACCGCTACTTGATCCAGGAAGGGTGGGCGCTGTCTCCTGGCTAAGGAGGAACAAAACAAGCTCCCAGGTGGAAAACGAAGCCAGGACCTTTCAGCAGCCTGGCTGAAGGAACTAACGGACCTCAGCAAGAGGAGATCCAGCAGCAAGCCGGGATCCGAACAGGAGCGTGCCCTTTCCAGGGGGATCCCATACCTGTGCACTGGCAGGAGATGTCTCCCAGGGGTCCTTCTGGGATGGGGCTGCTCAGAGGCTGAATCTATTAGAGTCTATCAGAAACACGAGGTGGTGCATCAGGCATAAACTGCAGGGTTTGCTGCCTGAGCACCCAGTTAGCTCATGCCTGAGCACCCAGTTAGCTCTCGGGGCTTTGTCAGGACCCGGAAGGCTCCTGAGCTGACATGGTATGCAACGGCAAGGCATGCTTGAACACAGGTCAAGAGAGTGGGTCACGCACGGAGGCAGCAGGCAGCACAGCGAGGTGACCTGCTCCAGCACACACACCTCTGCCCCATGCAACCCTCTTTCCAAGGAGCATAATTCTCAAGACCTCGGGATTTATGACCATTTTATCTTTCATCCTCCTTAACTTCTGCATCAAACGGACGGATCAGATTTTTAACGAGCACATGACGAGGTTGGAGAATCACAGTCTAATAACGGACAAAGCACTATCCTTAAAACACCTCGTTTTCTCCCTCATCCCACAGCCGTCCCTAGAGTTTCCTTCTGCAAAGCGAAGCAAACCTTTCTCCAGCAACTGCAAAACTAGAGCAGAACATGTGCCTGTGGCCTCCTTTAACCCCGCGGCTGCCGCGCTCCCCCACTCTCGCTCCAGCGCGTGGCCCTTCCACAGGGTGGCCTCTGGGGTGACAGGCGGGCTGATCCTCCAAATGCCTGCTGCACCACCCCACTGACAGCACCTCGGCCTGAGACATGGGAGAGGCCACCCTCCAGCCCCTTCTGCCTCACCTGATCCCATTCCCAAACTCTGCAGTCATTCTTCAGCCTCAGCACAAGCACAAGGCTGGTCTTGCTCACCTGTGAGCCCTGAATTCCCTATCGGCACACCCCACATGGGCAGCCCCTCTTTATCTCACAGGACACATTGACTGCTCCCCAGGCCCCTCCTGGAGGTCTCTTTCTCACGCGAACACCTGTTACTTACAGTTCCCTCTTTCTCAAGCTGTATTTGGCCCTCGTATCCACCGCACCTTACCCGATGCCTACAGACCAGGCTGTCACTAGTTCTAGTCTTAAAGATCCTCTGAGTGAAAGCCTGAAACACAAATAAAAAATTTTAAAAGATATAATAACAGGAGACAAAACCCTCCAAGAAAATGCACTCCTGCCATGGGCAGGGACACCCTCCACTAGCCCAGGTTGCTCCAAGCCTCATCCAGCCTGGCCTTGAACACTCCCAGGGATGGGGCACCCACAGCTTCTCTGGGCAACCTGTCCCAGTGCCCCCCACCCTCTTTGGGAAGAATTCCTTCCTGATGGCCCATCTCCATCTCCCTCTTTCAGTTTAACCCCGTCACCCCTTGTCCTGTCACTCCCTGCCCTTGGAAGGAGCCCCCCCCAGCTTCCTTGTAGCCCCTTCAGCCACTGGAAGGGGCTCTAAGGTCTCCTCTGAGCCTTCTCTTCTCCAGGCTGAACACCCCCAACTCTCCCAGCCTGTCCCTGTAGCAGAGGTGCTCCAGCCCTCAGAGCATCTCTGTGGCCTTATCCCACCATGGTGACCCATGAAGCCACAAACGAGTAAGGAAGGCTCAGTCTATCCTCCCTCACCACTGCCTGGACCCCAGAGCCCAGCGGTTGGCGCTAGGGCTGAGCACAGGGAGGCTGACCCAGCTCCAGGACCCAGAGCTGTATGGAGACAGGAGCATGCTGAAGGAGCCACCACCTGATCTTCTGCCCAGTCCGCTCCTAGATGAGTCACTTCGCAAGCACAAGCTGCTGGGTGACAGTGAGATTCATTTCTGGTCAGGGGTCTGGTCCTACGAGAACACCATCTACTTGCCCTGGCCCTGCTGGAACCGCTCCATGGACAGGAATAAACAGTGAGGATACCCCATGTCTCAGGTCCATTGCTCCTGCTCCACTAAGAACACCCAAGTGCATGGACAAATGAAGTATCAGTGGACACAAGTCAGCCCTTAGTGGTGTCTAGAGACACCACCCTCCCCCTCCCCATCTTCCTTATCTGTCTGGGTGACTGCATGGGCTAAAATCAGACCAGGAAACTTGCTAGCAGCTAAATAGCGTGGTGCCTCCTGGCCTCGTTTTACTTAGTGGCACAGTCATAGGTCTGCTGTGAGTATTTTGCAATTATTTTCCAGGTCAATTAATGTGAGAAAGGATTTACATAGGTTAGAAAAACCATTTCTTAGGAGTGAGAAGTGTTCCTGTTATAGGTGTGACCTGCAGATATCACCCAAGAAAGAAACCCAAAGAGGATGTGAACCTGATGCTTTTCGTGGGTTTTAGAGCCATCAAGGAGAAGCACAGCTCCAGTAGTTGCTCTTGAATTAAAAGCTTCAGTTTGTATCAAGTGTGCCTCAGGATACTCTGGACGCGGCTCAGCCCGGGCTGAGAGCAGTGCCGTTGGCGTGCTTTTGCAGATAGTGTTCTTATCACCTTCTAGTTTTCACAACCTTGTTTTTTTACTTGCTGGAGAATCAAGATTATTGGTGTGTTTCTCAAAGCATCTGTGGGTGGTTCAAACATCAGCAGTTTCATTCTTGGAGCGGGGTGTACATAACCTAACAAAATCTAACCATCGGTTAAAGACAAAAAACCAGCAGCTTCTCTTCATCCTTCTCAAGGGACTGAGGTTGGATCTCTTCTGCAAGATTTCTCCCTTATGAGGCCGACACTTTGGATTTCCCATGAGAAAAAAACAGTTCTGCTCCTCTCCCGCGAGGACTATTTGCTCAGCCTGGGAGTTCTCACAGGGAGGATTTCTCCTCCTCTACCAAAACTCTCCCTTTCACTCTCTTTTTAGTCCTGACATGTTATGTCTATATGCAACTCCTCCTGCTAATTGCTTTCTCATTATCCACATGTAGTCATAGGATCCACGTCCCTGTCTGCCCGCACCGCTCCTCATCTGCACTTCCCTCCACGTGTGGGCGGCTCTTCGGCGTTCAGCTGCCCCAGAGCTGAACTCAGCCCCGTCAGGAGCCCGTAAATGCCACGTGAACAGACTGTGGCAATGAAACCTTCGATCCCTGCTCTGACACAGAGGCCTTTGAAACACAGCGAGGTCTCACCTTCTCTCTGTGGCATCGTGGCACAGGAACGCGTCAAGCTCAGCGCAATAATATCTCTAAACGGCCCCAACGGAGACCGTGAGTTTTCCAGGCAATGGCAGACGGCCCTGGGCAGCAGAGGCGTGGAGATGCCCGTTTTAGGCACTTGTCTGGTTTGCTTCCAGTTCCAAACAGCCCCAGGCATGAATTCAGTGATGCCCACAGCTGACTCATCAGATGCGGAGACATTTCCCAAGCGCTCCTGAAGCAAATGCCTGAGCGATGCAGATGCATCATCCCGTAGAAACAGGTGCCAGACCAGCTACTGAAATAGAAAGGGGATGAGGAGCAGAGGATGTAAATAGGAGTTAAACTATTTTGGCAAGGAAATAAACAGTGGAAAATACATCAGTGTTTTTTTCTCAGAGTACTGCACTTGTAGGTCAACATCTAAAAAACAAACCAAGGGGAAGAGTTGAACAGGTTAAGAGGAAGCTGCTTTGAAACCACAGCTCACGCACACCCAAACGCGTGGAAATCAGCAACGTCGAGCATAAGCTGCTTTCTGGAGGCGACGGGCTCGAAGGCAAGAACAAAGAACCACGTGCGCAGCCTGCAGCGAAACGCAGCTTCTCTTCTAATCCTCGCCGTGACTTTGCAGTGTAAGTAAGTAGGTTGCTACTTGCCATTGAAAAACAGACAAAACGCAGCCTCAGTGTTTGTCCTCCTGACTAGCTCCCCTGCTCGCAATGGAAAAGGAAACCTTTCTCTCAGGAGCTATAAGAAAAACATGCAGATTTTTGGTGGGGTTTTTTTTCCTAGAAAGGGAATCCAAGGAAAGAACTTTCCTTTCATTACCACAGGAGCATCCAGACCTGCCTGCAGGAGTGACAAATGGAAACATGCTGAGGACCAGATTATATTCTCTCTTTGATTTAGCTCATCATTTCCAGTAGAGCAATTTTCAGCCTCTGGATGTATTCCAGGCTGCTTCCCCAAGTCCTGAATCTCCTCTACAGTGGGCAGGAGGTCTTGTTATCAAATAGCCAGAGTGTTTATCCACTCCTCTCCTCAGCCCAAGAAGTGAAAGTGCTTGAGGAAGAGGACCAAAGAGGGGGATGAAAAATAACCACACATCTGATGAAACTAATCCACCGTGTCCGGTTCTGTGAGAGAGCTGGCACTGAGTCAGGTAACAGGAATTAAATAAAAACACACATAAAACATGGCTGGGAGATTGAGAGTGATGACAGCTGAACAGCAGCACTCCACAGCGCTGCAACGTTTTCACCTGCTGAAGTCAGCCAGTAAAAGCAGCACTGGGGAATAGGAGAATGTTAAATGAAAGGCCTGAAAGCTGAATGGGTTTAATAAAATATGTATTCACATTAACCACTGACTTAAAGGTGAAACCCCGCTCTCAAACGTGCCTGACGGATCACTCTTACTTCTTTGCCAACGCGTATCGTTCCTGGTCTGGAAAGATGTGAAACTGCTCCTGGCTTGATAGCTCTATCGGAGCTTGCCTTGCTGCAGGTGCTGAGGAGACACCTTCACCTGCATCACGTAAACAGCCGAAAGGCTAGGCCGAGGCCTCTTCCCCTTCCTCCCTGCAATTACCAACCAGTAACTCTTTCCAGCCTTAGGAAAACAGAGGTGCTACTCGGACTCGCCCACCGGAGGAAAGGGTTTAGTGAGCATCACCCTCAGCCTGGCCCCTGACTGTGCCGTAGCTCTTCAGGCTGGTGATGCTCTAAGCCAGTTAGATGTCACCCCCAGCAAGGCCAACGTGTCCCAGCTGCACAGATGTACTGCAGCTGGCTTAGCCAAGCTGGCAGACTCGGAGCAACCTACTTGCAACAGCGCTGCTCCATTCCACCTCATTCATCCTGTATGAGACAGGAAATTTCTCTTTTGAGCTGCAATCCAATTAGCCTCCAAATAAAGCTGTCCCAACAGGCTCTTAAGACGAGCAAAGCACTTCATGGCTCCTGTCTGGTGCTTTTACGTCAGCATCCTGCACTTAATAATGAAAAACTACTTATGACCCTTTTCCTGATAAGCTTTCCTGAGCAGCAGACTTCAACTTCTCCTGCCTCCTCCCTAGGCCACGGCACTCCCACGGTTCGATATATGAACCTGTCAGCTTCCCAACACGCCAAGGGAATTATATCCCAAGGCTTGCGAATCTTCCTGGCATATAAGAGAGACATAAGCAGCTGGTATCACCCTGGATTAAAATAGTGTCACAGAACGCATCCTGTCCTCCCCTTCAAGGGTACAATTAAAAGCTATCTGAGATACATCAGCTCTTGTCAGTCACCACCCACCTTCACACCTCCTACTCCTTGGTCAGACCACCGCAAAAATAGCCAAAATCTGTCAGGCCAAGCTCACCTAATATCCAAACGTGGAGTGATGTAGCCAAGCCAGGACTCTGAGCTAAGACGGCGGATGGGGACGGGTGATCAGCACCAGCAGAGAACAAGTGTCTGTTCTTTCCCTCCTGGGCTACCAGCAACATTGAGTGGTCTCTCCCCAGCAGAGCAAGGCAAAGGTAGAATAACAAGTCCCTTCAGCCTAACGAGCAGTGTTGGGAGAACAGACCTGAATGGAAGAGTTTAGGACCCAATCCCTACTAATCTGTATTTCATAGAATCATGAAATGGTTTGACTTGGGAGGGACCTTAAAGCCCACCCGGTCCCACCCCCTGCCATGGCCAGGGACACCTTCCACTAGCCCAGGTCGCTCCAAGCCTCTAGGATGTCAGCAGTAGCTTCTCTGCCCACGACACCTGGACTCCAAACCACCTGCCAACACTTGGCCCAGCCGGGGTGAGATGCTGAATAACCCTGAGCGAGTCATTTGCAAATCTCCTGCCATTCAGGGAGATGGCATAACCGTGCCACTGCCAGAGCGCGCTACAGTCAGGGCCACACAGCCGGCTGCAGATGTTGACAAGGTTTCTGCACAGGGGCTTTTATTCAAAATGCAGATTGCAAATAAATTTAGAAGCAGACACAGCAAGGCTTCCATGGAAACAGCACAGAACCCAGCTGTGGTTTGGATGATGGTGAGTCTTGGCAGTCTTGACTAATCCCTTAAGTGCCATCCAATTATTGCAAATGTGTTTGGCATCTACTAGAGCAATTGCAAAAAATTAAACGCTCGGATGGCACTCCTCGGAAATGACAAGTCACAGAACCCTGTAATGCATTTAAGACAAAAACTCTTAAAAGGAAAACAGCATCACACACTGCAAGAGCTGACCTCCTTGAGAGCCCTAAGGGACAGCAAAAGGAATCCAAGGAATGAGGGATACTTAATTCGAGAAGAAACCAGAAAAAAGTAGAATAACAAGATCAGCTGAAGGAGCAGGGGCTTGTTTAGCCTTGAAAAGAGAAAACTCTCCTTACAACTCCTTATTCTTAGCACAGGCTTCTCCAATTGACACTCCTTCCCTCAGGAAAGTAATCAAAAAACTACCAGCAGCTTTTCTGTGCCCAGACTTACCAAGCATGATCTGACTGCAGAAATCTCCAGGTGCTTCAGAACAGGTAGGATGTTGGTGTGAAATGGAGGAGGTCTGGGAGGGAAGGCAGGCAGGCAGCAAGACCACAACCACTGGTATATTACAGTCCTTTCACTGGCGGCTGTCCACATCCTGTGTCACTCTGCAAGATCTGTTTACAGAAGTGGAAAAAGCAGACAACATGTTTCCCTCTCATAAGAAAAGACAACACGCTCTGAAACTTGTAAATAAATAAATAAGGAACCATTGAAAAAGTGTCTTCCTTTTAAATCCACCACCTCAGTGGCTGCTGTGCACTCCTGTGTCCCCTGGCGCCACTCTCTTTCCTGAAGCTCTTCAACGGGATTCTCTCTCCCAGCCCAGCATATTCTGCTTTCCCTGTATTTAATGCCTCACGAAGATCCTTCCAAACAGGGGCAGGTGAAGAACAACTTTGTAAGGGCTCTGTCAAAACCCAGGCTCAGTGATCCAGAGCAGCCCCAGAGACTTGCTACAACGCTCAAACTGCCCTCAGCCAGGTGCAGTACAGTCAGGCTACTCTTGCAAGAATTTATGATCAAAGAAGACGCAATTAAAACCACTACAAAACAGAGGGTTTACACAAAGGGGGGTGACAAGCCATTCAGACCAGGCAAAGAACACTTCTTTCCAAATGGTAGCCAGCTGTTATCACAAAAAACCTGACACGGGTGGTTCCTTGGTTCAGGCAATAATTCCCTTTCTGAGCTCTCACCTGGGAAGTCTCCTTTCCTCAACCCCTGGCACCTGTATGCAGATTTGGAGAGACTCGCTGTCCGTAAGCAGCTCCAAGGAACTCTACAACCAGCCACGTGTGGGAAAGAAATTCAAGCCAGAAGAATGGCTGCAGCTCCTGATTGAGCTGGATGCACCTCTCTCACACTGCTGAAAGTCACACAAGGGCCCTATATTCCTCACACGACATCTTCTGTGGTAGCTCCTACTTCTGTCCTAAGCAGGTAGGCTGGTGTGCTTAGCACCTTTAACTTCGGCAGCCAAATTTAGAGCTAGCACACGCCCAGGGTTGTAGAGCCTGCAGGATGCCCATCCCACCACGAAGGTGATCCCTGTAATAGGATGTATTAATCGCAGTACCCAGGTACCAGGCAGGATTTTTACAGGGAGCCTTCAGCGAAGGCCACGGTTTGCTTATTAACTTCACTCTTCCACCAGGTGACATTGGTTAAACCAAAGCAGACAGGAACTGTTTTGCTTTCTGAAGGTCTGAATGAAAATCTATGCCTTATCTACTGCTGTGTGTAAACACACATCAGATTTGTGGGGTTTATGGTTAGCCAAACGTGACAAAAATAAAACGACTACAAAACCAGGTACAGAGAAAGCCAAAGAGAAGACTCGTACTAAGCACTCATCCTTCTTTAAAAACAGCGAGTTCCTGAGAGGTCCTGCAACTGTTTTATTCTCAGGACAGTGAACACCTGGTACTGGCCAAAGCCAGCCACAGGCACCTTCTTTCTCCAAAGCCTACAAACTGCAGTTACTGATAATCTGCAGCTGATAAGATGAGATTGGTCATGATTCACCCTACTTTCAGTCACAGAGCCAGCCAGGAGGATGGCACGCTGCAGCTCACGGCTTAGCTCTGCCCTCGATTCAAACACGTCTGCTTTGGAAGAGGTGTGGTGAACCATGCTAACCTGGAGAAACATCTCCCAGTACAGGAGGAGTCTGCCTGAACAGGCCATGAGGTCCAAGTGTTTCTTTGTGACCAAATCAGGATTTGAAAACAACTGAAAATGGAAAATCAGAAATAAAATTGTGAGGTGCGAAAACCTAATCGCCACATACACGTGCTTCTGATTCCAAGCAACGGGGACATCAAGGGGCATACTTTGCTGTATTAAAATGCACAAATATGTGTGTGTATATGCACACATATATATGTATATGTAAAATGCTTGCCTCTCCATTTTCACTAGCAATAGCAGGACCGGAAAATTCCCTTAATCCATTTCTATTCCGAAGCTACTCAGTACTAAAATCAATTTAAGAACCACTCAGCACCACAGCAACTAAGACTGCAACCCAATACATAAATCTAACAGGCTCCAAGATGATTTTCTCCTAGCATATCTACATTAAAGCAAAATTTCTCAAGGGGTGTCTAGTTTATCAATACCAGATTGTCCCTCTATGATGAACAGTCTGTTCAAATTAAACAGAGACCTGAGTGCCCAAAAGAGCTGGGCCTCTATAGTCAAAACAGCAATTTGGGAGAATCTCAAAATCCAAAGTGTTAGAGCTCTACCAGGGAATATGAACTGCTTTGCATTTTAGCTAGACTTTGACTCTGCTATTTCCAAACAGCCAGGGAAAGAATACAGAGCTTTCTGCTTTGGCCAGCTTAGTCTTCAGGAGGTGTCTTCTTGCTCCATCGTAGTTTTATAGTTTCTTTTGAAAAAGATACACTGGGGAAAAAATTCAAAGAGTCGATTAAGTTTTTGTGCATGCACCAATGTTTGCTTTTTCTTAAAATAATTGAAAAAGAAAATTTCAAGTGTTTCCTTCTCAGGGTTGCAGTGACCAAATGCGTGAATGCAGGATGCAACCCAGGTATGACTTCTGGTAGAGCTGTAAGTCTGAAGGTCAATACTGTCCAAAACCTTTCAGAATAACTATGAACACTTTGGAATGTTCAAATTTCTGCAAGGCACTTTAAAACAGGACTTGAGAGGTTATACTGCAACGCTCAGAACAGCTCAGAATGTAAGGCTGAGGTTTTACAACCGTAAGTGGCAGATATCCCTCAGCGCACATTTGAAAATATTGCTTTCCTACTTAGAGAAATCTTAAAAAAGCATTAAAATATCTAACAAAACCCTTTCTGTTCTGGGGTGTGCGCAGTAATGACACCACTTTCCAGAAGAGCAGAATAACGAACGCCAGCAAGAGAAGTCCACCGACACTGCTTTCTGTGGTAACAGGCAAGGGATCAAACACTTTGTCTTTCAGGAAAACGAGAGTGGTCTGGAACAGAATCAAGACCAGTTATTTTTTTTGCTTGGTTAGATTTTAACCGAGCAAGCGATACAGTCTGAGCTAGCATTCAACTTTTGAACCACGTGAGATGCACCATCAATCTATCTATGCAGGTACTCGGCATTACAACGGTAATTTGTTTGTTTTTTAATTGCAGCCTAGTCGAGGGAGTTAAATTTACCAAGTCTTCTTTAGGAGTTTACGGCGATTACAGCAGTCACCGGTGACAAGCTTTCAGATTGAAGGGCATGTCTTCACTAGGGAAAAAGAAGGAATATTCATTTGAAACCCCCGGGAGGACAGGAGGTTTCTGTGCTAGCCACAACTGTCAGATACATAAATACACACCCTAAAAACATTTCTGATACACACCAGCACATAGCCGCCCTCTGCTTTTATCCTGTAGTCAAAACCTGATTTCACTAAATTCAGTGGCAGAATAGATGTTTTCTTCAAAAGGCCCAGGACTTCGCTCCTGATCAGTTCTCTGGCTGCAGCAGACCCATTTGGATTTCTGCCTTGTTCCTGCCCCAAGGGAAGGACCAACCTGTCTACGCGATGCTCCGATACCTCAGCGTTCAGTCCCTTCTTTCAGGCCCAGATACGGTTTCTGTCGAAGGTGATTTTTCCAGGGACCAGCAGAACAGTTCTGCTTCTTAGGAACTACGGAAGAAGGAACGGAGCATCAGCTGCTTCTCCGTCCCTGTTGAGACAGCAAATCCCTGCGCAGCCGGTAAGAACCACCCGCACAGTGCTGCCCCCAAGCCGCGCCTGGGGTGTATGACCTTCCGCGCGACACCGCGGGTGAGACACCGCCCGGAGTGCTGGCAGCTCGCGGCGCCGAGTCGGTACAAAGGGGCAGTTTCTGAAGCAGGCGAGAGGCCCGCAGCATCTCTTCCAGGCGCCGGGGGGCTGCGGGAGGCAGTGCCGCCAGGCAGCCCGCTTGCTCCGCGGGCTCAGACAGCACCGCCACGAGTGGAAGAAACCCTGGACCTCTGGCAGGCAACAGGCTTTAGCCAAGGCAACGAGTGGGCTTTTTCCGCATGCCTGGTGCGGGCTGGTTAGGGACAATGCTGCCGCCACCGTGACAGCGCCAGCGCGGACCGCGCGATGCGCTGACGCGACACGTCCCCAACGCCCTGCAAGGAAACGGAGCCGCCACGGGTGCCCGTGGGCTTGTCCCCGGGGCAGCAGCCGGTGCCTGCACGGCTCACGGCTGGCTGTGTGCCGCCAGCTCCCGCAGACCCGGCCCCAGCCCACCGCCCGCCCCGTTCCCAGCGCACCGGCCCGGCTGCCGGCCCGGCAAACCCCGCGGGGGGGGGCGGGGCCACGCCATCCTCCCGCCTCCCCGCTCAGCTCTCGCGAGATCCCGTTTGAAACGGAGGCGGGCGGCCGCCGCGGCTCCGTGTCGGGCCGGGCCTGGCGCGGGGCCGCCGCCGCTATGCCGCTCCAGCTGCGCCTGCTCCGCACCTACTCGCGGCGCGGCGGGCACCTCCGCCAGCTGCCGCGACCCGACCAATGGATCTCGCCGCCTCAGGACCGTAAGCGATTCTTCAGCTCAACCTCGGCCGGTTCTAGCGCCGCCTCGGCCGGCTCCAGCTCCTTCTCCGCCCTCTCGGACGACCCCGACTTCTCGCCTCCCGGCAAGCGCCACCGGCAGCCCCTGAGTAAGCCCCCCGCCCGCCCCTGGCGGCTGCGGACCCGCCGCGGCAGCGCTGCGGAGAAGGAGAACCGTCCGCCGGGACCGGTCGTGCTCGCCTCCCCCTGGCCCTCCCCGAGCCCGCGCGGTGCCGCCCGCCGCCGCCGGGGCCCGTCCTGCGTGGCGCGGCGCCCCCTGCTGTGCAGCACCCCGCAGTGTCCGCCGCGCCGCCGGCCCCGCCGCCAGGTCCCGCCGGCCGAGCTCAGCTCCCTCGCCCTGCTCAGCACCTCCGTGGAGGGCGGCTCGGGGCTGGACGGCAGCCTGGAGCTTTACTCCCCGCCGCGCAGGCAGCGGACGGCCTCGTCCAGCAGCACCGTGAGCTCGCCGGAGTCGGGTCGGGGGGAGCCGGGGGCTGGCCGGTCCTGTCCAAGAGTAACGGACAGGAGCGGTGAGCCGGGCCCGGTGTCGGAGAAGTCCGGCAGGGTTCTGAGGGCGTCAGTGCGGGGACTCTGCGGGGCACAAGCTTCCCTGTCGCCACAGAAAGGTACAGCCGCTCCTCGGGCAGCGCTGCCTCCCCTTAACGGCCAGCCACAGCACTCTACGCCGTGTGGCGGCACCACCCCTGACAAGCCCTGTGATGTGCCAAGGTCAGGGTCAACAAACGGAAGCCTGTGCAGTCAGAGAGGCATAAGCAAGAAGCACCAGCTCATGCCAGTGGTGGTCTTGGACCCTCAGGAAGCGCCGTTGTGGCTGGCGAACATGAAACTCAACAAACGGGCAGATACCCAACGTGCCTGCAAGCAGCCAGTGTCTCCTCTGGGCCATCAAGGAATCTCAGAGAATAAATGTACAAGCACCAAAGTTGTTTCTGGAGAGGCAAGTAGCTGTAGAAAAGCTTGCATCAGCGGCTTCAGTGCCAGCCGGTGGGGGAGGAAAACAAGGCTCCGTCCAAAAAGGCACAAAACCAAGAGACAGCAGCAGCCTAATAATTCCCTTTTCAGACCACAGACGAGGCAAAGAGGAATGAAGAGGCATGTTGTGGAGATATCTGTAGATGTAAGAGACAATGACTATTCACTCCTCAATAGCTTCCATTCCTGGAGTAGAGTGCAAGCATCTTTGTCCTTCCATAAGAAGAAGAAAGTTACCACAGAAGAGACTTTCTGCAACAGCATCCTTTGTACCCCTTCTGTGAAATCCCAGCTTCTGGGGCACCAAGCAAGCCTATCTGCTGACACGGCTCAGTACTCCACTCGGTCTGCTTCCTCCATGGTCCTGCTGGCTCCCACGCATTCCTGTTCTGACCTGGAGCTGACGCTTACAGATGCAGAGAAGGTGTTTAGGGAATGCCACCAGGAAGGACCTATCACTTTTGAGGAATTAATTCCCTTAGATAAGACGAAAGATTGCAAGAAAATTGGAGAAGGGGTGTTCGGAGAGGTCTTCCAGATCAACAGTGAGAGAGGACCTGTGGCCTTGAAAATAATTCCCATTGAGGGGACTGAAAAAGTAAATGGTGAAGCTCAAAAGAGCTTTGGAGAGATTCTGCCCGAGATAATAATTTCAAAAGAGCTCAGTCTTCTGTCTGAGGAGACTGTGAATAGGACTGTTGGGTTCATCAGCTTGTACTCTGTGCACTGTGTTCAAGGGGCCTATCCCAAATACCTCCTGGGAGCCTGGGACAAATACCACAAAGCAATCGGGTCAGAAAATGATCGGCCAGACCTTTTTGGGGATACGCAGCTCTTCATGGTTCTGGAGTTTGAATTTGGAGGCAGTGACTTGGAGAACATGAGGAAGTCGTTCAGTTCAGTGGCATCAGCGAAAAGCATCTTGCACCAGGTCACTGCTTCCCTGGCTGTGGCAGAACAGGAACTGCACTTCGAGCACAGAGACTTGCACTGGGGGAACGTGCTGGTAAAGCGAACGGATGTAAAGCAGCTTAATTATGTGTTGAATGGGACAACGCACACAATCCCCACAGCAGGGATTCACGTCAACATCATAGATTATACCTTGTCTCGGCTGGAGAAGGACGGGTTAACTGTGTTTTGTGACCTTTCCACTGATGATGAACTCTTTCAAGGCAAAGGGGACTACCAGTTTGAGATCTACAGGCAAATGAAAGCAGAGAACTCCAACAGCTGGACTGACTACCATCCACACAGCAACGTCCTCTGGCTCCACTACTTGTCAGATAAACTTTTGAAAGACATGGGCTACAAGAATAAGGAATTAACTCCTGTCTTGAAGAAAATAAAGCATCAGCTCATTAAGTTCCACAAAGAAGTACTGAACTTCAAGTCTGCCAATGAGGTTTTACAAAACAGCAGCCTCTTCCAGTGAGCAAGGGAGTGCAGTGTTTCCAAGAGCTGTCACTGGTGCTGCCTTTCTCCTTCGCTGTTTCTTATGTATGACCTTTCTAAACGTTGGCACAATGAAGTGTTACCATCGGTTACTGGTGTGTGTAATACGCCAGCAAATATGTCTAAAAAAAACCCTTCAGCCTGAAGATGTTCCCACACCAACTTTGTAAGGGGTGATGGGAAGGGGGAAGAGCGTTCACATTTGAGAAGGGGAGAAAGATTTCTTCAGGCTCAGTGTTTGGAATTCTGCCCAGGTTTTCTTACCTTTTTAGTCTTAGATTATTAAAGTTCTTTCCTTACTTTATTGTCTTTCTTACCAATTCTATTTTTTTTTAACGAAAAAACCCATTTCTGGACAGTGAGGACGTAGGTAACTATCCTTAGCCCAGTTGTGGGCGGAGGGGGGAAAACCCAGCTTTTGACTTACTTTTAAAACTGACTTTTGTTCAGTTTGGCAAAATGTGTACCTAGAGTGATGCTACAAAATATAAATCTGTGAAGTTCCTGTAGTGTAAGTTTCTGAGTGTTTTAAAAACACTCTCATCTGCAATAATATGTGTATTTTCTCTCTCTTAAGGACCAGTGAAGAGGTATTTGATTATGAAAAAAAATAAGTACCTGTGCTCCTGATGCATTTTTGACTGTTACGTTGTGACCGTGTGTACAGACAGGAACCCAAATCTGTAACTTGATGGTAGCATTAACGTGATTGTTCTGCAGATAAATGGAGGAAAACCATGCACAAGTTAGTAAGTGTTCTTTAGTCCTGACTGCAGGTGGATCAAGATGACCTAAATTTGAAGCTCTACTTACGTTGAGTTCTTTGTTGTCAAGAAATCCTTCGCTAACATCCATGTCCATTAAAGAAACTGGTCTAAAGAGAATGATAAGTCTAATGAAAAGGCGTCCTCCGTCCTTTTTTTTTTTCCTCTAATTGACTAAAGTAATGCAATATAATTGAATTATCCTCCCCCTCTCCTCTGCGCTGGGGAGGCCTCCCCTGGAGTGCTGTGTCCGGTTCTGGGCTCCTCAGCTCCGGAAGGACAAGGAGCTACTGGAGAGGGCCCAGCACAGGGCCACTGCGATGGGGAAGGGCCTGGAGCACCTTCCATGTGAGGGAAGGCTGAGAGAGCTGGGGCTGTTCAGCTGGGAGAAGAGGAGGCTGAGGGGGATCTGATCAATGCTGATCAATATCTGAAGGGGGGGTGTCAGGAGGAGGGGGCCAGGCTCTGCTCAGGGGTGTCCAGTGACAGGACGAGGGGCGATGGCCATCAACTGGAAAAGAGAAGGTTCACCCTGAACGTGAGGAAACCCTTCTGCCCTGTGAGGGTGACAGAGCCCTGGGACAGGCTGCCCAGAGAGGGGGGAGTCTCCTTCCCTGGAGACTTTCCAAAGCCGCCTGGACTTGTTCCTGTGGGATCTGCTCTAGGGGATCCTGCTCTGGCAGGGGGGGTGGACTGGATGATCTCTAGAGGGCCCTTCCAACCCCAAACACTCTGTGGATCTGTGACAAGAAAGGAATCTGAATAGTAACTTTCCCACATTAGAAAGGCCCTAATCAAGAAAAATGCCCTGAGCATATGTTCTTATCCCAGTCATTTGGAAGGAAACTTCACTTGGAACAGAGCTACATGAAATATTTGAACTCATCTGTTCTCCCTGCTAAGGAGGGAAGATGGTAGAACCCACTTTGCCATTTCAGAAACACAACCTTTTAAATATGTACTACACTTAAATTAGGACCTTAAAGAGCGCTCTACCTTTTACTGGAATAATGAGGTATGAGCAAAGCTAAAATTAGCATAAGGGAAGGAAGGATTTTTCACATGGATCCAACTGCTTTAGAAGGGTGAACAGGACTAGTACAGCGTTGTGTAACCAGCGACTGATACACACTATAGACACTGAGTAGGGATTCTGAAGGATCATTCCTTTCTGGAGAAATTAGACATTTGGTGCAGGAATATGCAGCCATATGCTGAATTTAAAGGACTAGAGGCGCTGAGCTAATTGTAGAGAGAGGATGCAAGAGCAGCTACTCGAAGTATCATTTAAAGGCAGGGAGAAGTGAAAATAATGATCTCTATTTATAGTTGTTTTGAATACTGGATGCCCAATTCTGCCATTACAGGCTAAGACTAGAGAAGTTAATGGTATCGGTTGGCCACCATGAATAGCAGGAGAGGATGGCTGCCAGCAGGATAAGAATGCTCTTTAATGTTGAATAAAAACAGACTGGGAAATTCAACTCGGTTTGTGTCTGCTCCAATAAAATGAATTAGGTACAAATAGCCCCATAAAAACTTGGGAGTCTTAAATCAGATAAATTCCCTGTTCAGGCTCTAGTGCCAACAACTGAAATGCTCCTTTCCCGGACCTTACTTCAGGATTTATTTAGGTAGTCAGTGAATAGCAGTCTGGGCTGAGTTTTCTTTCAGCAGCCTGCTCCTAGCTGAATTCTTAAAATGTAGGGTTTGGGGATAGTGCAAGACCATAGTTGTCATGTATGAGTCATCTCCCGTGTTAGCGAAACATTCACGGTCAGTTCTTTAGTGTGGCCCATCGCTAATTCCTAATGCGATGGGTGACATGTAACTCCTAAGGGTTGTTAGTTAATAAGAGACCTGAAGCATTCTGGTTCAGGTAATTACTCCCTCCAAATGCTTTCACACACAGGATAATGCCCAATTAATTATTCAGTATTCTTCAAGGTGTGTAGGAAAATGCTTCCTTCTTAATATTGAAGGCAGTCATCTCCAAACTTTTAACATTTCATCGTTTCTGTTTTACATCAACAGATTTTAAACGCTGTTCTGCTTGATCAGCTTTCCAGTGAGTCCCCAGGGTAAATTTTTACAATGAAGTGGTGCCTACTCTCTGACCTAAGGCTACGTAAACTGGGCAACGCTTTGCTGTAGCGCCACGCTGTGCATCAGCCTGAAACAGAATCACATGCTCACAATGAAATGCCAGAATTGTGACTTTAGGACGACTGTAGTTGTTTAAACCTTGGCCTTTACTCTGAGATTTCCCAGAACGGCCCGGCAATGCCCGTGGAGGCATACAGTTACAGCACTGTATGAGTGGGATGGGAAGGATGAGTTGGATAAAAGGTAATGTAAAGAAAGGGCCCGCAAATCTTGTCTCAGAATTTGAAGGAAATGTCTTGTGCACAAAGATGACATTGTATATGAATGCGAAGTCTGGGTAATACAACTGCTATGACTCACCGAATCTGACTTGTCAAAGTTAAATGAGCAGTACAGACGGTCTTTTTGCAGTCCTTGTCAGGCAACTGAAAGCAAACACAGATCAAGTCAAATTTTAACAGTCCTTATTTTTCTAAGGTAGCAGATTCAGGGTATCTTTACATATACCTTCTCTGAAACCCCAATTTCCCATGACCCAGTTGAGGAGCAGTTGGAAATAAAAAGACCCTCTAGTGATAAGTCAGTTCTAAATTGATGATGTTTTGTAATTCATCTCCCAGGAGAAGGTCTACTGGCAATAACACAAAAAGTCTTCACTGGGGAGAAGGTTTTGTACAAGAAATGCCAGTTGTTTAACCCTGGATCGCCATCGGGCAATAAGATTAATTCCTTTTCTGGAGATGTTATATTTTTCTTGAATAAATAAGTTCATATGCCATGCCAGTTTAGAGGCACACTATTCTGCAGAAATGAAGTTACTTCCTTTAGCAATAGTTTTATTCACCAATAAAAATCTACTGCCTGTGGTGGATGTTTCTGGAGAAGTTCAATGGTAATTAATAATTAGATGTTGGGTGCATCAGTACTCAGTAATGTTGACCAACACTCAAAAATCTCATGAATTATTCTTAGGAAATAAATGTACCATCAACAACATAATCCCTAAGGGTACTGCGCCTATAGTCATTAGCGTTCCTTATTGCTCAGTGCTAAACATTGTCCCAGCTTCTCTGTCCTACACTTTATGGACAGCTAATTAAATATTGAATTGTGGTGAAGCCTCCTGTTAAGTAGTAAAACTCTGCCTCTTTACTCAAACTCTTTGTGGAATTTTTCCAGAAGCTGATATTTGGATTTCAGACTAACACTGACAAAGAGCTAGATTAGCTTGTGGGAGCACATGTGCTGCTGACCAACAGCTTCCCACTTCTGATCTTCAAACTGTACATCTTCCCATCTAACCGTGTAGAGAGCGTGTAACTGTCAAAACGCCGCAGGATTTTCAAAATTCCGTTTGATGTACCAGAATTGTCCTCAGTGCCAAGTTTCTGTGGACAGTGTAGGACTGTAGAATCCAATTGCACCACAATTCCCCCTTATTATCTTGCTGAGACACTGGGAAAGCTGAGATTGTATTGATTTTGCTGAAATTACCCTGTTATTCTGGAAAATTAGGATTCTCTCAGGGCTGAATCTCACGCAGGTGAGAAATTGGACAACTGGGCTCGAGTTAGTCAGTGAAGAACAGAATCAAACATAAATTTTTGAACTGAAACATCACAGGAAAAATGTTTTAAGAAAGCCTGTCAGCAAGACTAGGAACTACTCAGTGTTTCCATGGTGTTTCACCTGGACCAAGCTGGCCTATTTACAGAAGTTCCAGTTTCTGCTGGGAATGTTCAGAACACACAAAATCCCAAGAGCCTAAAGGAACGGCCAGCCAAAACACACCAATATGGCAAGAGTTTCAGAATTGAACACGGTGTTTATTTTTCCATTAGATAAATGCATTATCTAGCTGTTCAAATTCTCTCTTTATCTGCAATTTGTTTTCAAATCCAAAATGCAGGAACAAAACCCAAATCTGTCTGCCATGTCTTAGCCTTTGTGACCTCCCCAGGTCACTCAGCTACCAGATGTCTGATTGAAAAGGAGGTGCAGACCGTCAAGAATTCTTATTTTCTTGCCTCAGTGACCGACATTATCAGTGCTGGATCACAGGCATCAAGGCCTTCTTAAACCTAGGTCTGTGTTAATGAGTTCATGTTCACTATCTTACCCTCGTTCAAAGCTTTAGACATACAAAGGCAAAAACCTTTGCAACTTGAACGAAAGGCTTTACATTTTATATAATTTCTAACACTGGGAAAGATTTTTTTAATGCCCTCTGCTGCTGAATTAAAAATAGAATCATTACACTGTGCTTGGAACACAGATTCTATATTTGCCTTTGAAGCATTTCCTCAGCACACTAAACCCCAGCGTTCAGTACCGACCGGTGCACAGTCACATTCTCCTGTGATCCTACTGTAATATCTGGTGACCATCATTAGTGAAATCAAAGCCACTGTCAATGCACTGTCCAAAATACTGGAGTCCTGAAGAAATTTCAGAGGTTTTTACACTCAAGGGGCTGAAACATCAATAAATACTTCAGGATCGCTCTCCTGTCCTTGGGAAAATGTGTGGGTTTTTTTCACAAGGCTGCCATGAGGATGATTTTGTAACACTCCTGAGATGCAAAACATTGACTCTTAACTGCCCGTAATGGATGGGCAGGCTTGCAGAAGGTTACGCCGTTCTGTAGGCAGCACCTGAATCCAGCCCCCCTGCCTAAGCAGACAGGAGAATCATTGTAATTGATGAGCAGCTCTGCTGCAGCAACCCATGGAGTCACACCAACCATCTGACACCTGCAAATTTCTCACCCACCAAGGTAAGTGACAGGACAAGGGGGAATGGGTTTAAACTGAAAGCAGGGAAATTTAGATTAGATATCAGGAAGGAATTCTTCCTGCAGAGGGTGGGGAGGCACTGGGACAGGTTGCCCAGAGAAGCTGTGGGTGCCCCATCCCTGGGAGTGTCCAAGGCCAGGCTGGATGAGGCTGGGAGCACCCTGGGCTAGTGGAGGGTGTCCCTGCCTGTGGCAGGGGGTGGATCAGATGGTCTTTAAGGTCCCTTCCAGCCCAAACCATCCTGTGATTCTATGATTCTAAATGCAATGTAGAAGTCCTGCCTCCCAGCCCGTGTCTACAGAAACACAAGCGTTTCCCTCTCAAGGTGTGCCAGAGGCAACTCCCAACATGACACGTACTTGAGAAAAAGAGCTCTTGATCTTGTCTTGAGCACCAGTAAAGACGTCAGTGCTGCCAAAGGAGGAACGGGGGGAAAGCTGATCTTCAAGGGGGGCTCCAACTGCAACATCCTCATATCCACCCCAGCTGATGTCTCCAGCGCTGGCCACAACAAATCCAAACCTTGCAGAAGGAGAGGTCACGGGCACATTTGAGTGTCCTTTCAAGGTGAATGAACCAGCCTGAAAAACAGCCAAGGAGAAAATCCCTTTATAGCAAATGTAGCATGAGCAGCCCTTACATTAAAAAAAACCAAACCCAACTTCCTGCACACTTCTAATGCTTAAGGGTGTACAATAAAGCCCTAAACTTTTATTATTTAAGCTTAAATAACAAGAAGTTCAAGGTGCCAGCTGACTCTCAGAACAAAAGCTTGATCCTTCTGCACTGAGAGCAGAGTTGTCCCACAGAAGCGGTGTGCGGTCCCTGTGCAAGCGGGCACACTGACGCACTATTCCCAAATCAAAAGCAGACTGAGTTGATGCAGAGGGTGTTTCACCACAGAACCCATCCCATCCTCTCCACCCCAATACAGAAATAAGCCACGAGAGGGTGCACGTTATTCTAACAGATGCCTGGACTGTTTTATGCTTCCACCCATCCTGTTACATCCCCTGTTGCGGTGCACCAAAGAGGGTTTTCTCCTGATCTGCTGTTAAAGTTCACCTCATTTGAACTGACGGGTGATAGGAATATACCGCAGGTACAGAATGGGTTTATTTCTTTAGTTATTTCTCTTTTATCCTAACAGCTAGGAGAGGATGGCTGCCTTCATCCTGCAGTCCTCTACCATACAGGGAGAGCAGCTCCAGTGAGAGCACAAAGGAGGAATGTTTTATTTGTCACTACTTAGGCACGGTTGGAAAATCCCCAACGTGGAGTGTTTACGCTACCAGTGTTTTTACCTCTGTCGCCAGGCGATAGACGTAAACCCTTCCTTCTTCTCCTCGAATGTGATAAAATGGAGCTCCAACAAGGAGATCTCTCACCCCGTCACAGTTCACATCAAGTGGGCAGAGCTCAGAGCCAAAATAAGGTCCAACCTGTGCTCCAGAAAAAGACAAGCAGCTCTTTCACTGGAATTCTCTATATATAGCTTTGTAGAATTAGTGTCCTTTGCAGCAATTTTTAGAACAAAACATCACGTATCTACTTATATGTGGATCATTTCCCTATTATTTATTTTATTACAGCCATCCTCAGGGACAGATCCTGCAACCAGTTTAGCAGTAACAAAATCATTTTTCAACAATTTGACAGAGGAAAAAGAATACCAGAGCTGACAACCTCTTTCCCCAGGAGCCATGAGAACAGAACGTAAATATAGTGCACCACATTTAGCTCAATTTCTTCCCAGTCTTTTTCCAAATGTCATGATTTCTTCTGCTGTTCCCGAAGCATTACGGAGTGAACAAAGGTGCCATAATCCACATCTTGGATGCTCAAACAGCAGCTGTATTTTCTCCTCCAGACACATACACCCTTACACAAGCATCCCACTTACTGAGATGTGTGCAGCCCACCTGAGCCCCACTGACCTGACTGCCCCGGGAGAGTGAAGCACAGTACCTGTTCTTGCAGAGTTTGTTTTAGCTGCCGTCCCGAAACACCAACGCCTTCCCTCTCATGCTGTGCCGTGGGGCTCCAGCCACTTCCAAGGGTCCGTATTCTGTGTGTACCACTGCCACACTGCCCTGGTGCATTCACACAGGGAGCAAAAATAGCATACATCAGTGCCGTACTCTGCACCTGAAGGAAAAAGCCCACAGAGTTTGGAATGAGACACAGACTTACATATTCCATCCCTGGGAGTGTCCAAGGCCAGGCTGGATGAGGCTTGGAGCAACCTGGGCTAGTGGAAGGAGTCCCTGCCCATGGCAGGGGGTGGGACTGGGTGGGCTTTAAGGTCTATTCCAATCTAAACCATCCTGTGATTCTGTGATATTCAGTAAGATCCAAGAGTTTGCACCATGTAAAGTTGTTGCTGTGGCCCACGGTTTTGATTACAGGCCAACTCGCGAGTTTGAGCACAGATGACAGAGCAGTGGGAGAGAAAGCCAAGGGTGAACTAAAACCTTGCACTACTGCCTACACAGCGTTCCTGTGCGTTGCTGCCTGGCAGCCGAACTCCTCCTCATCCCTGCAGTCCACACTGCTTTCAGGCACAAGGCTACAGGCGCTAAGGAAATACCAGTGAGCTCTGTAAGCTGTGGGGGATCAGGACTCCTCTTACAACCACAGCTACAGTTCAACAGAAATAATCTGCTCTGAGCACGCCCAGAAGTGTGAGTCTCATAACAGAAACACCGAGTGTGCAGTGAACGCGTGTACTTAAAGCACCTATTGCTGCCCATCTGTCTTTGCTACAGATGTTATGGCTGTAGGTCACAGATACAGAGTATGATCTCTTGTCCTCCCGGCTGGCTTGCTGAGGAGGACTATTATCGGTGTAACAGAAATCACTTTTATTTGTTTTGCTGTTGCTGGGCGAGTGGCTCTGAGAACAGGCTAAGATCTGGAGATGTATTTACATTCCTTGAGCAATGAAACTACCCACCATCACAGATTCAGTCTGTAAGTTACAGAGAAGATAGATGTGTTGGGAGTAGGACTTCTTCCACCTGATTCACTCGGAGTCTCTCTCTCCATTTCCGAAAGGAAACTCAAAATCTTCATACCTGGACAGCACGAACCAGTCACTTCCAACTTTCTGCAACTCTTCTGGGACCCACTGGCTGCTAGTGAACTCTTCAGTCTAGGGAAAAAAGCCATCAGACGGGGAGATTGAACACATTTCATACACAGAAGAAAACCCTGCAAATTCCCAAACTGCCATTAAAAACGTGGAAGCCCTGAAAAGGGAGGGAGTTTTCTGAAAGCTTAGTAAAGCAACCCTGATCCTAGATTCCATAGAAAGCTCTTATTTGCAAAGAAAAAACTAATACAACTCTAGAGCCACAAGACATATGCAACTTAAGCAACTTTGTTCCTAGGACATATTCCTTCACCTCCTCCAAAATAAGCTCCCTGGGATCAAGAAAATGGGGGCCTGAGTGAGTCAAGGGAGCCAGGGCATCTCAGACTGGACATCCTGCCTGTCTAATGGAAGGCTACATTTTCTTCCACCCACTGCTAAAGCTGAAGTTCACTTCAGGGCAGAATTGTCCCCACAGGGCTACAGGACACAAGGATGTGGATACAGACTCTGACCCAGGAAACATTCCGTCTCATTCATAGCCATGCTTTACTTTACACGAACTTACCCAAATAAAGGTCTTCTGAATTGTCATTTTAAAAAATTCCTACATCTTCTAGAGCTCTTGTTAAGGAGCCAAAGACTTGTGGGAAATGCATCTCTGAAAGTGCATGCTGCTTAATCCAAGGGGTATCTGAAACGATGCTACAAAGGGAAGAATATAAACGTATCTCACCTACACTCTACTATCACCTACTTAACTACGAGCAAACAGGCAAATAAATAAAAAATATATAAAAGGTCAAACATTGCTTGTTACCTTTGTATTTGAGAGTATAATTTCAGCTGGCAGCCACTTTTCTCCCACTAAGGACGAACTATGAAACTCTCCACCCAAATGCACGAATTCCTCTGAAACAGTAGAAAAACATATTGCAAATTAAGGACTTTCCACACAAATCCAAACATCCTGAACTGTCTACATAAGAATCATTTTATTGGTGCACATTAAGAGACCAATCTGAGTCTCTACAAGTTACTGTTTCCAGACTAAGACCTTAATTCTCTAATATGTATGTAGAGTAAATATAGAGGTAAGACTCACTCATTAGGAAGAGTAGACACAGGAGCCAATCTCATTGTTCCCTGCTTCAAGGTGAAGGAAGGAGAAGGACTGGAGATACCAAGGAAAAGCTGCTCTCTTCCTCCGAGGATTGTCCAGATCTGTGTGTCTTATCGTGCCTGCTGAGACAAACTGACCATTGTGGATTTCCTAGCCGAGGTTTCAGGGTTTACACTAGTGACACTTCAATAACACGGCAAGTGCAAAGACCTAAAAGGTAAGGTTGTTACTGAAAGGTAATTCTTAGCAATGTCTCTGTTTCTGCCCATCAGCACCTTCAGTACACCTGGAACACCAGGATCCGTCTGGAACAGCTGCTAGGGTCGATGTTGGTACTGCCCACCTTGTCTGTCGGTGGGCACGCCACACCCCACGGAAACGTGCAGACTGACTCGAGTGAACTCACGGCAGGGATTTAACAGACATGCCAGCCCTCAGGTGTCCCTCACAGGCATTTTTTATTGCAGAGGTTCATCCCCCCTTACACACACAAAAGGGGAACACCAAGTGCTCTGTTTTGCGTACCACTGGTGTCAGAAACAGCGACGTTTCATGGCAGGATGCCCAGGGTACGTTAAGGGACTGCACGTCTCTTCTCTCTACCAGCAATTCCTTGGTTTCTGTTGATCCCGGGTTTCTCTGTGCTGTTGACCCTAGTCCAGCCCAGCCCAGCCCAGAAATACTCCCAAATATTTCATGCTATCAGCGTGCTGTGTAGTGAATACTGTTCGGACGCAGTGTGTTACTACAAGAGCTAAATGAGCTGAAATAGCCAGTGCTGAGCAATCAGAAGAGTTAACCGCTTAGCAACTCCTTTTGGAAGGAGTGCGGGGGAAGGGGGAAAAAGCCATTCCAGACATGCGGTTCTCTTTGCCCAGGAAGTGTAAATTTTCCACGTATTCTCAGGAAAGAGTGCAATAAATCACACAGACACTTTCTAGCGAACCTCCAACTCCCTCTAAGGGCTCCGTGTGTGGAACATTTGACAGCATTCTCACAGGCCAGAAATGCTGTAGCATTCCCCGTCCCATGAACCTGAACTGGAGAAAAGATCACGTCAAAAGAGGAAGTGAAGAAAATGCACTTTGCCCTCAGATTTTACTAACAGTTGGGTGCCAGGCAAGAAGCAGCCCCAGTCCTGCCTTTCTCAGGCCTTGCCTTGTCCTGTCTGGCCCCACTTCCACTCGTGCTGCTGAAGCAGAAGGGAGGTTGCAAAGCGGGACGGTTTTCTTTTAAAATGTCTGCGTTTTTCTCCAAATTTATTTTCGTTTCAGTCGGGGAGCAACAAATGAAATTTCTTAAATACAGCAAAGAGGAGCAAAGCCGAGAGCTAGCCACAGGAACGGTCCAGCTGAGCCATCTGCACCGCTTCAGAAATAGCTCCTCGCAGCTTATGCACACTTCCACAGAGACTCTGTTCTTTGTCCAAGCCCTTTTGCTTGTCACATTTCACGACTCCTTTCGCTAGCTCCGGAGGCAACGGAAAGTATGCTTAGCTGCAAGTGGGGTCACAAAAAGATGAAGGGAGAGGGAATCAAGCGGGACACAGACACACCTCCCCACACCAGCTTCAGAGCACGCTTTGAAAAAAACACAGGATAAACAATAAAATAAGATGTGCGAAGCATTTGAGGAACAAGAAAGTCTTGCTTCCCCCCACACCCGAGGAAAACGGCCTTGTGGGGAACTGGGAACCACACAAACCAGGCACGAATGTTCTTTTTAAGGAAGTCACACAGGTAAGTGGTGAGGTAGATCGCTGGGCAGTGGGACGCATTTGGAGCCTTGTAGAGAGGCCACAGGGAGCAGTGAGCAGGCAAAGTGTGCTGGAGCAGAGGAGGAGGGGCAGTTTGGAACAAGGTCTGCATTCAGCTCCCAACCCTGCCAGGAACCAAGCAGCTTTGACCACATCACATGGGGAGGGTGTGAGCATCCATAACCCTGCATGGGAAGAGCTGCTGGTGTCTTTTCTTGGTGGAATGGCTCTTGGCTCGTACATACAGAGCAGAGGAGAGAAACTGCAGCTATTCTTTCCCTCCTGTTTGTGAAAACTCCCTGTTTTCTCAGCTGAAAGCCCTGCAAAGCCTCCCCGTTTGCAGGTGTTCCACATGCAGGTGGGTTTACCTGTCACAAGAGGTGACACTTCATCTGCTGATAACGTCTTGTGTAAACGACCGTTTCCTGACCAGGGATTATGATCTATTAAGAGTAAATCCCCAAACCCTGCTGGGCCTTCAAAGCTATGAACCAGTTTGCAAGTTCGTCATCTTGCAAGGAACTGCAGACATCCCACATAAGAAACTCCAGGCAGCTGTCCTGGTTGTAAGTGGCCAAAATGGGAAGTGGTTCAGACAGTGAAACCAAAGAGGAGTCTCGTTCATTAAGAAAACAGAGAACTGGCAGGTTACTGATATTCATCTCAGACTCACCTCTCACTACAGAGAGGTTGCAAGTCCTCAAAACTCTCCTGTTTTCCACAGCACCTCAAAGAACTGTGCAACAGCCTGGGCATTGCTAACCCTCCTGACCAACCTGACATAGCTGTGCGCGCCTGTCCCTGTCTGCTGCCCATCATCCCTCATTCATGAGCTCGAGAGGGCTGGGAGTGGTGGTCTGTGGCACGACTGTGAAGCACAAGGAATGCCAAAAGACCCTGTTTCACAGCAGACACTAGATGTTTAAGAACATTTTTGATGCAGATCAAAGATAAACTAACACTGCAAGCTTAAAAAAAGGATTTAAAGAGAAGCAAGTTCAAGGAACAGCCAAAGAGGCAGGTTATTTTGAAAGCAAGCTGCCACAGCCCACCACTACCAAAAACACTACCAAGACACAAGATTTCTCTTTTGTATTAAGATTCCACGCAGGGGTGGCAGATGAGATTCTGCATTTCTTGGGAATCTCCAAGTTTCCCTACCACAGCAAAGCCCCAAGCACAGCAATAGATTACCCTATGCCAGATGATCCTTTTGTGCAATATGAGCACCTTGCCAAATCTTGGGAACACTTGGGACAAAGCCATAGATGGGAAAAGCAGCTGAAGGCTGCACAAAGCAAGAAAACAGCAGAAGCTGGAGTGAGAAAAGCTAGTTACAATTCAGAGACCCAACACGGTGAAACTGCAGAGGGAATTGCCCAGTGCTGGGCAAGAACCCCTCTGAAGTGACAGGGAGTAACTTCTGAAAGCAAAGCTTTTGCTGCCAGTCCCGCGCACGTCGTAAGAAACAGGATCACGATGGTTGTCTCCAAAAAACAAACCTCCTAGCTTCACTTGGAGTAGAAATGAGAGACAGGAGATCCTGAGTTGCATAGTTTATCTTACTGAATGAAAGGTGCTGCCAACATTAGTAGTCTGCAGCTTTGTCAGGGTTATCACTAGCCATTTCCTCTATGAAAGATGAATCCGATGCAATATCGGCCGTTACATCTGCAGATGCGGCTGCATAAACTGAGATGAGGTCACGAAAAACAGGGGTTCACTCGATGGCAGTGAGGTCAGCACAGTGCTGGGTGAACGGCAATCAGGAATTTGATAAGGCCTTATAGTCCACCCTGATCACGTCTTCTCTTCCTTTTTGAGAGAGTCTGAAGCTCTGAAAATACATCCATGGATGAACATTTCCTATTAAGTAAACTTGCTATATTGGTAGTTTACAGCAGTACAGGTTGTTATTTTTAAATACAGGCTGAAAGCGAGACAGCTCGGTTTTATCTCTTTTTCCACAGAGTTTAAAGAACGTTTCCCATGCTGCCCAAGGCAGTGTGCACACGACAAAAAGCAATGAGGTCCTTATCATTTACAGCAAGGCGGGATGTCCACTAAGACTGACAGGAAATGTTAACCACACGATGTGTTTGGTCGGTCTGTCTCTCAGAAGCCACGTGAAGGATTCTGCTGCTGTTTTCTACAGAGAAAAACCAATCTGTGAAAGGCGGATGTTTCAGAAATTCATCACGCGAAGGTCCAGGAAACCCACATCCCTTTTGCGCTCTTAAGCAAATGCACACATCGTGCAAAGGATTTCATTATAATACTGTAAAATGGAAATTCTGATGTGGGCTAAACACTGAGCGCTGCAGGGACTGACACAAAGACTCAGTATGGCTCTTGATGACTGAAGACTGAGTGTTTGTCCACTCATGTCTCACACTGACAGTGTTTTGCACGGAAACCAACTCCATCCTTAACAACTTTTTATGCCTCTACAACGCTCTTTATTCCAAAGCACTTCGGTGCAGTCTCTTGTGGCAAAAAAAAACCCACCAGTCAACCCATTCTAAGATAGGTCACACCTTTCTTTGCTTCCCTATGGCAAACAGCATTATTTCTACACAGCTCAGAAAGCACTGCCTTCCCAAAGCCCACTCCCCATTGCCCCTATGATCCTGCACCGTTAGACATAGTAATAAGACAGTGTCAGGCAAAGAAAATGGAGTAAAAATAGTTTTTTCAGAGGAAATTAATGATTAAAGTGCATGAAAATATTTGAAGCCACAGGCTGAACCAGAGTCCTTGACGAAATGCACTTTAATACTGGCAATGCCTTCAATTCCTCCACCCGCTACAGGAAGAACCAATCCTTTGAAGTTGGAAGCAAGGTTGCAATCCATAAAACCTCCTAAAGATTTCTGCTTTGTCCCTCTAGAGGCATCATCTCAGTTGCTGATAGCTGGGGCTGCAATAGTGACTGCTCCTCTGAAACATCTGATCTCAGCTGTTTCTGTGGCATCCGTTTCCACGATCTGGTCTCTGTAGCAGGAGACATAAAAACAGCAGCCCTTTGTCAGCAGGCAGCTGGCAAAGGGATCCGGTTTTTAGAAACGCACAGGTTTAGGGAAAACCCAACATGCAACAGACAGTATTTTAAGTGTTGCAACTTCCCCACACCTAGAAAACTGGCACCTAGGAAGAACCGACACTGGCCAAGCAGGGGGACATGTTTAAATCCTTCTGCCCAAGCTCTGCCGGGCTGAACAAAGGATTTCTAGAGAAAGCAGCAGCTCTCCGACACAGAGCTGTTTCCCAGGTGTAACCAGGGAAGCAACACAATTATCTTATGCAGGCTTTGACAAAGTTGCCAGGTTTAATGCCCTGATTTGTGCTACAAACACCCTGTGATTTTAACACTCGCAGCATGAGTGGCCTAAATTTTACCTTTCCTAGAAAAAGCACCGTGTTTGAGCTACAGAGTCTAAGGGAGGAGCAGCCCTTGCTTCTCTCAGCAGCGTTTCCTGACCATTTCTACCCGAGGTAAGTAGGAATGGCATCTCCTTCAGTCTCATGATTTGTTCCCAAACTCTGACCAGGCCCATACCTTCTGTAATTCTTTATTTTCTCAGCTCACAAGTGATGCTGCTACTATTGAGGGATGCTGGGTGGAAGCAATTTCATGAGCAAGCTGGCCTGCCTGAAATTTCTGTTACCAAAGATATAACATGCCAAGAGTAGTTGCGGAGCAGGATGTTAAAGGGACACTGAAGACCTTTCTTCATGATTTAATTTACCTTCTGGATTTATTTCTGAATCGATGGTGTTTCCAGGATCTTCTTTAAGAACTCCCACGTCCTTTGCCCAATTTGTCCATTTAATTTCCTCCACTCTGGAGAGAAAAAATGCAAAGACAGTGATGCAGAAGCCCAGCATTTCAGTCCTTGTCTCACTGTCCCACAGCATCCCAATGCAGCTCACCCTGCCAACACAATCCCAACGGTTTGGATGTAACAACAATACCCTGCAGAGCTTTTTTTTTTTTTTTGAGTAAAGATCTGTAGTCTAAGCTCCACGAGGTAAATATGTTCTTTCCCTGCATATTGTGTGCAGGTCTTTGTAGTTTAAAATGCTGCAGTTCCTCCCAGGGAACACACTTAATCCAAAGGAGAAGATTCCACGTTCTATACATGCTCCAGTGCCTGTAACACCCTGGAGTTTGCCTGCAGTTGGATTTGCTGGATGGAGAAAGGTCCATCTGCCTCAAGTTGCACCAGGAGAGGTTCAGATTGGATATTAGGGAAAATTTCTTCCCAGAAAGGGTTGCCAGGTATTGGAATGGGCTGCCCAGGGAGGTGGTAGAGTCACTATCCCGAGAGGGATTTCAGAGACCGTGGATGAGGTGCTTAGGAACATGGTTTAGCGATGGTGTTAGCCGTGTTAGGGTAACAGTTGGACACAATGATCTTAAAGGTCTTTTCCAACCAAAACAATTCTATGAATCTATCAAACAGGACATCTTATGGTGACAGCATGTCTTGGTGACAATGCTGGCAGATCAACTAGCTCTCAAGCATCCTGCATTGCAATCACCAGCAAATTTACGTATACCAGGAACATGTGGTTGAGTTGCTCCGTTGAGTCCGTGCTGAAATTCCCTGTGGCAGTTCAGAGTTACCAGCTTATGAATCATGGGAACCCGTTACTAGGCTGGAGTGTAAGCAGTGATGATGCATCTCTCTTACCTGAAACACCATCTCTCATCCTTCTTATTGAGGCCCACTGACACGAAGCAGCCAGATCTCCTCTTCCCACCTTGGCGCCACAGCCAGGCCTTCTCTATTTCTAGAATAGCAATAGCCCTCTGAAAGAAGAAGTCTGTGTCAGAGAGAAAACAGGACATACAGAGCCCAGCCCCTCTCTTTGAGTAAATCTTCCCCAATCAGCCACTACTTTGACTTAAAAAATCACTTTGGAACTCAATACCAAAGTGCTCCTTAGCTTAACAGTACCAGTCACTTATTTATGCGCGTGGATCCGGACTGGCTGGTAGCCACGCAACCAGGAGTTTTAAATACATCTAAAAACGATGTTAAGATTTGCCCCCAGAGTGACAAATTTATGTAAAAGAGAAGTTCATAGCGGAGGCTCAGGACAAAGACAGGCACTGTCACCTCTGCTGCTATGAGGCTCAAGTAGGAGTGTGGGCCACGACGTAAGTGTTGAGCATCACCGTCTCTCACCTGCAGCTTCCAGACGCTTTTGCTGTGTTTTGAAATATCTGTGACAGTGTTGCTCATGAGCGCAATCAGCATGTTGAGCAAAAGAATGTAAGTGAGAATCACAAAGAGAAGCAGCAGGAGCATGACGAAGTATCTGAATCTGGCATGTTCCTGGAAATCCAGGTCACCCATCCCAATGGTGATCTTGAAGAGCTCCAGGGAGACGCTAAGCAGCCCGCCATACATAGCATGGCTGCCAGCGCTCTCCATCTGAGCAAGGGACTTGTTCTGAGAGACCGAAGGAGCATCCCCCATCAGTGTAACCAGAGCTACGAGAAAAACAGAATTTGAATCCTCCTCAGAAAAGTGGATGTCTTGCAGCCCAGCCCACAGCATAATGCTGAGGAAGTCCTTACCTGCAGCAAAGCCAAAGAGGAAGATCATATAAACCAGGAGGAAACGCAGCAGATCCCTCAGGATAGTCTGAAACACAGATCAGGAGGAAGCACCATTCTTTATCTCACATGAAATCACCAGCATGGTCTGTTCTCACACATCATAAACCAACAATACTGGCCCCGTTCTAGTCCCAGACTCCTCTGGGCGCCTGGAATGACTCCTCAGCCCAAGCATAACAGTTCCAGGGAACTTGGACTGGTTTTGACTGCTAGTTTCGAGACGTTTTATGAGAAACAGGCATCAGCTGCTCTCACTTGCCACATTCAAAGATGGCAAACCAGCGGCTTGCTGCAACTGTACTTCCCTGAAGACACTGATCTAATCTCCTTCCGCAATTTCTTTCCTTCCACAGTCATCAATTTAATTTCTGTTTTTCATGGTCCTGAGAGAAGCAAAGCAACTGTAGGATTTCTATTATTTCCTCACACCCAAAAGCTTTTCATACAAGGCTTTTTCCAGGCACTGACCTTCTGTATCATGACACTGTAGATCCCGGTGCGCTGAAAGCCCCGAGTGTAATACAGCGTGTTCACCCATCCCAAAAGCAGGGAGAACACCATCACCGCCACATAGTTCTCGGAACTTGCTCCATACAGGACTGCTGACAGCAGCAGGGAGAAAGCCTGGATGAAGCTGGAGAGAAGTAGAATGAGGGAGAGAAGTAGAATGAGGGAGACAGTGGCTTACCTCAACAAAAAAGGCCATTTGCAGTTCTATTCTGTTTCGCAAGGAAAAGCAAACACGTTTTACCAGGCTGCGTGGAGCATATGAAGTGGCAGTTAATCAGACACACAGTTTATATAAGCAAATCCTGTTATACCCAGACCCACAAGTTGTTATGAACTGGTTAATCTCAGAGTATGGAAACTCTGAACTGCTTGATGTAACACACCTAATGGGTATTAAGTGGAAAAGCATTTTAACACTTACAGACACATGCACACACATGCAACTGTACACATTTCTCCTCTGCAAACTGAAGTTACTTCCCTTTAGATGAAATCTGAGCCACAGAGACTGGATGGTTTAAAATTTGAGCTTTTTTTCTAACAAGTGTGTGTTCTTAACTGTGGAATAATTGAGGGTCTGACCTTCATGGTGTTCAGCCACAAATCCAAGGACAGACCCTACCCATCAAAGTCCATTACAACGAAGGGTTATGACAACAGGCAGCAGGTAGGAGAAGCAAGCAGGGAAGGGATGGAAAGAGGAGACAGCGGCAGAGAATCAATCTTTCCTGCTCACCATCTCTCTCGTAATGTTAGGGCAACTTAGCTGCACACAGCAGAGAACTAATTTGACCTGTGCTTTCATTGTGCAAAAAACCTCAAGAGACATACATCAAGATCTCAATGCAGCTGTCAGAACACATGGTCTTCAGGGACTGGCGTCTCCTCCGCAAGTACAGGCTCTAATAGAGGAAAATCAATGGTAGCCATTCATCAGAACAACAGGGCACGCTAGAGAGTGATTCCTGCCCGGCATAGCCTATCACTCAGGGGAGAGGTTTGCTCTGTAAGCTCCTCTTCACGCTTTCAAGATCCCAAATTTCAACTAGTCATCCCTTCCAAGATGAAAAAAAAGGCCTTATTTATAAATGGAAGGATAAACAAGGGCTGAATCATGGCTCAGCTCAATGTCTTTACTAACAGACTGCATTAAATGCCAAAGATGCATTTTAGCACCATAAATCACAGAAGTCTCATAATTATTTACTGTTGTGAACCCCTTTTTCCTCTTCCCCAGCAACCTGGCTTATGCCACCCCTGTCGCTGCTAGATCGCACCGATACTGTGCCTCAGAGCAGGATTCCCTCCTGCCCTCCACTCCTGCACACCCTGATGCCCGGAGAACCAGATCTGCTGCCTCAGTGTCAGGCATGCTTTCCTTTTTTTTTCATTATTACAGTGAAACTAGATGACAGATCCCCCTACCTGAGCAAAAATTAGATAAATGCCTCCTAGCAAGATAATGATCAGTCCAGAGACCCACAGGAAACCTCCAGCCGTGAATTCCACTGGAAATGAAGGCTGCAAGATAAAATCAAAAAAGCCCAAGCCACTGTCAGTGGGCAGAGGTGGTGACGACAACCACCCTGCGTCTTCAAACTCCGCGCTTTCCACAGGAAAGACAACTGGGCCTACCTTTACCCGTAAGGGTTGATAGTACGCAATGGCTGTGAAGATGATCATGAATGACAAGTATGAGACAAAACTGAAGTAGAATCTCTTGGAAGCAAACGTTTCCCACTTTTGCTGAAGCAGTTTGTTCAGTGGCTCCAAAACCACCATCTGGTACCGATTCTATGGAAAAACAAACAACAAAAATATTACCCACGTGTCAAAAGGAACACAAATTCACCAGAGGATTGACTTTTTCAGGCTTGGAGTTCAGTGGCTCTAACTAGGGTATCCCTAAAGGTTTATTCAGGCAGGCCTTTCAGCATGGAAGAAATCAACTATCCCAGAAGGAGTTACTTCTGCTTGGCTTCATCAAGGTGTTTGTACACACCCAGGCTTAGGACAACCATTTATCTCACATTACAGGTTATCAGAGGCATACCAAGCAGCCTGTAAATAATAAAATATGCAAATACTTCCATCATGCATTTATTTTCTAGAAAAATGATCATGGGAAACAGCAAACAGCATGAAATCATTTGCATAATTATACAGATACTACAGATAGGCAGAAACAACACTGCTGTCTTCAGCTTTCAGTGAAAGCCCTCACCGGTGTGTCACTGCTGTATGCCAGAATCTCCAGCACAGAGTTCTCCTCAAAGCTGTCTATAGAGGACAGGTCATAGAGAGACACGTGGATAGGCCCGTAGGTCCACTCAGTGAACTTGCGTGAGAGGTGCCTGTACATCGGGTCTTTGATCTCTCTTTGGATGATGTGCTTGAAGATCTGAAGAGAAACAGGATGGGTACCAGAAAAATGTGAATGCAATGAAGGTGAGAATGACACAAGCACACACAGATCCCCTTCAGGTCCAGGACACCGGGCTTTCTGTCCTTTTCTATATACACCTGGCTATAGCCAAACACTGGACTGTCTGGCTAAAAGCAGGCAACCTAACTACAACTTACAGAACCACAGAATCACAGAATGGTTTGGGTTGGAAGGGACCTTAAAGATCATCTAGTTCCAACCTCCCTGCCATGGGCAGGGACACCTTCGACTAGACCAGGAGGGTCTTGTATCAGCTCTTCCAGGAGTAGGACCAGTTTCAGTCCGGACCAGCTGTCTCGGCTGGGGCAGAGCACAGCAGCAGCCAGCTGAGCGACTGTAGGACACTAATTGGAGTGGCCTGGAGGAGGCCTCTTTTCTTGTCCCCTGTGACACTGCCCCTGTCAGCAGTGCTACTACGGATTGAGTCTTCCCTCAGTCACCCCAGGGATGCCCTGTAATTGACTTTACCTCCACTTTGCCTGTCTTGGCAGCAAGCTGCAGAGGATTTAATCCATCATAATTCACTATCTCCTCCAGTTTCCACGTTGGGTCAACCTTCACACCTGCCTTCAAGATCTCCACGTATGTTGTGCTCACAAACTTGGTGTTCTCTGTGGTGTCATCTGCAATCATCACCAGGGCATGGAGCACTGTGTTGCCCTGTGTATCCTGCTCCTGGAGCCTGGCCTTCTGGTGGGGATTGTTTAGAAGGTATTCCACCACCTCAAGCTGGTTGGTACAAGCAGCCAAGGAGAGAGGAAGTTCACCTGAAGAGATTCAGACAGTATTTGGAGAAAGGGGTGAAAAAAATTAAAGAAGAAAAAAAGTAATTCTAGGAAAATATATTTAGCCCATAGTTTTACCACTGGAACACAAGACAAGTTCTTTCTCAGTATCTCTAGATTAAGAAAGGATTTTGTGGTAAACAATTACTCCTTATTTCTGGGGGCAGCCATAACACTCTCCCAGACCCCTAATTTGGCTAAACTAACCAAGTATCTGTCTCTGTCTGAAGCCCCTCAGATGGATTATACACATAAAACCGAAGATGAAGGCAAATGCTCACTGGACACCTCAGTCTGTGAAAGGATCCTGCTGTTCAAATAAGTCAAGAGCTTGATTACAGGACAGTGGTGATGGCAACCCACGCACAGAGGGACAAACCCAACCGAGAATTAGCGGCATCGCACACAGCAAGGCAATAAAAAAAAGACAAAGGAACGTGTTCCACACTGACTCACCAAAATAAAAGTAAACTCCTTCTTTCTTCTTCTTGAAGAATTCACCATGGGCTCTGGCATGGACATCAGCTCCATTCTCTACCAGAAGTTTCACTAAATCTAGGCTCCTTTTCTCTATGGCAATATGGAGTGCTGTCTGGCCTAAGGAAACAGGAAAACCTGTCACTTGGTGCCACTCTCGGGGGGAACAGGCAAAGGACTCTCAGCAAATCGCCGTTTCAACAGTCGCTGGATGTTTGGCGCAGCAATCCCGCAGCCTCCGTGCTGGGCAAGGGGCGGGTGGCAACTGATGACCTTCACCAGTGTTCATTGGAAAAGCACGTTGCGAACACTGAGTCAGAAGACAAAGCCCCAAGACTGTCAGAAATTCAACACAAAACCAGGCAATTCCCCCTGCCTGGCACGAAGATCCCAAGCAGCCGTGAAAGGATAAAGACAACCATACGCGTATGTGACTGTGCTGCATGGCTGCTGTTAGAAGGATAACACAACCCCAGCAGAACTCATTCTTTAATAGTGATATACTATTTCTTTTTCACTTTTAGACATGCTTTTTAAGCTTTCCAAAGCAAAGCCTCTCATATTCCTCAGTTATTAAACATCTATCCGTTCTCTTTTATAGACGGAGAACAAAGTTGCAGAAGTGACGTGTATAAGTCAGGGCTGAAGAGGACCCAGACCAGGATCAGAAATCAGAACTAAAAGGTGCACCTGCTGTTAGTGGAACTGCAGCGCCTCATAAGCTCTTTTTCCTTCTATCTCCCCAGTTGTCTAAGGGGGAGGCTGCTTTGACCCAGCATCAGAACAGAAACCTTACCTCTGTAGTAACAATCAGAGCATGCCGCATTGACAAGCGGCCGGGGATTCTGTGTCTTTTGGTCTATTTCCAGCAAAAGTGGGATTGTGTCATTCTTTCCATCTTTTAAGTTCAACAGGGCTTTCATTAAGCAGGTCTTCCCAGTCTTTGCATCTAATGGAAAAAAGAGTATCGGACGGGTTGCACGTGTACCTTGCACACGTCTGTATTACCTGATTCAGTGTGCCCAGAACTTGTCACTGTAGGACCCAACAGAATGATAATAATTTTAAAGGTCTTTCCCAGTGTTATATATATATATAAAATATAATTTAACTATTATTATTATTTATAAAATTTAGGATTTTATATATCCTTAAGCCTTAGGATATATATAATTAATGGCATTCTCCACCCTCAGGTGGAAATTAGAGAAATAAAAGAATAGACAGAGGGCTGGAGAAAGCAAAAAACCACAAGCAAGTTCCCCTGTTTCTCTCCTACGGTAACAAGCGCTGCCTCTGCTAACCCTGTCTATGGACTACTGAACGGGAATCTACCTGTGTATTCAGAATTGGTCAGAAATTTGGAGGTCCTCCTTAAGTACTCAAGCAAACCATCCAGTGCCTCGGGGCTGCCCCTTGAGACTGCGCTGAAGAGCCTGTCTCTGTCAAAGCGACTGGGGTCCTTTTGGCTGCGGAAGAAAAGTGAAGGGTTAAGAAGTTCTGGGGAGCGGAATACAAGTGTGCAGTAAGTTCTAGTGGGAGGGGGTAAGAAAGGAGGGAGGCAGAAAAGTTTGTCAGGAAAAACCAAGTATTTTATTTTTGAGTCAAGGGAAAAAGAGAGACTGTTATTTCCCAGAATTCTCCTAAGTGGCTGCTCTTTCCATCAGCTGGAGCTCTTCCCAGATCCAGTCTGATGTGCAACCTTGGAACGCATCCAGAGCACAAAGAAAGAGAAGCCCAAGATAGCTGCAGGACCAGAGTCAGTCCCATCACATGGTGCAAAGCACCCTGTGAGCTAGTTTACATCCCTCCCTGGCAAGAACCGCTCAGTTGTACAGGGCTCCACGCTCAGCTGCTCTTACACCCAACTTGGCTTATTTGGTGCTAGTTCAGATCTCCCCAAAATACAACACCCACTGTACACACCTTCCAGTGCAGAAGGAAAGGGCTAGTATGTCCCCCTTCTGCCTTCAATTACCTCCCCCACGATTCCTGTAGTAGTCCTGTATTGTCACTTTTAGCTCAGACTTTGGTAAAATCTGTAGGCCCTCATGATCAGCACAGATCAACAGGGATCCCACCTGCAACAAATACCCAAGTTACTCACTTGCTGACGAGTCCCGGCCGATAATTCAGTTTAAACTTGACTTTAGGAGAAAAGTCACTGCTTTCCTTCTGATAAGGTGTCTCCAAGGGCCGTGGCTCTACTTTTTTTCCATGTCCTGATCTTTCTTCCTTTTTACTAGATGCAGGTTTGTCCTCCTGGATACTGTCATCTGTTTCCAGCAATCCTATCAACCTGTTCCTCTGACCTGGGCCTGACTGCCCATTTGTGAAGTTATCCATTCCTAGTAGAGACGGTCTTGCAGACCAACAGAGATGTTCCCTGCTGGGAAACTAAACCTGCAAGGGAGAGGGAGAATGAACACAGTTTGTTCACAAAGCTACGTGTACAGTGCAGACACAGAAGAAAGCATGTTGCCATGTCCAGCCTTCCTACAGTTGACTATGGGTCCCTCGAGAGGGAGATTTCAGTAAAACTCTGCACAGTGGGAGTATTTGAATCAAGGATCAAGGCCTTAAACAGGGTACCACTGGTGAAGAAAAGCTCAAAAGCAGTTCGTGAAATACAGGCAACTTTGTCTGCAGAACATATGAACCCCCTGTGCGAGATGACCTCACCTGTTGGCAGCAGCACAGGCTCCTTACATAAAAGGCAAAGAAAGTGGATCTTTAGGAGACGACGGTCATTGCTCTTGTCTCAGTGCAGCCAACACAGGCCAGTCACCAAGTGGCCAGAAAGATAAGGTTAACTGTAGGCCTTCTTTGGAACAGAGGGTAAGTCTCTTCCTGTTCTCTCTTGGTAAGTATTATGCTATTTCTACTGGGAAAACATATGCACAAATTATGTCCCTCTGATGCATTCCTGCATCTCATCCTGGGGCAAAACGAGTGGGATCTCCCCAGTGTTTGGAGCTGTTGGCTGCCCATGTGAACCCAAGCTTTGAACTTCCAGCTCCACAGCACAGGCAAACACACCCCCCAGATGCCATGTGGATGCTCAGAGCCTGAACACAATACAGCTTTCCCAGGAGAAACACTGGATCCAGATCTGCTGCACAGCCAGCATCAGTATTCATCCCAGCACCCCAGCACCCAGCCAGCCCACTTCTGTATGCCTCCCAGCGCCCAGCCAGCCCACTTATCTAAATGTCCTGTACTGCTTTTTCACTCTTTTGAGACGTCTCTTCATAAATAGCAGATCCACACCCAATGCAAGAGATCTGTGGTCAGCATATGCCTGCAGACTGACACGCAGTTTGTGAAGCAGCAAGAAAACATCCACGATTACCCACCTGACGCAGAGCTTTCTTTAGGAACTCCGTCTTATTCCCATGCACTCCCTCCAAATGGTTAACAGGTTTTCTCTGAAGAGAAATCTCCCTTGCTGGGACTACAGCCAGACTCCATAGCCTGTACCAGCAGAGAGGTAAATTGACACAGCATAAGCATTCCGACTTGGATTAGGATGTGGAGAAGCATAATTCCAGGCAGAAAACAGCCACAAAACATCTTTATGCAGCTCACAGCAAGAAATCCAAGGACCGATTTCAAGACAAACCATTATAATTCAGCCATTCAGTTTAGTCTGCACTCTAATGACAAACATTCCGCTGCACACACAGGCATACACCCTATAATCCCATTTCAGACTTATTGCCTCCCCCCAAACACTTACTGATACATCTGCCGATCCTTTAGAGGGCTATTTGCACTTCCATAATAGTTTGCTTGTGCTTTTCTGTCTTCCTTTCCTCAAAATAATTTCTCAGCTGCAGTTTCCATCTCTCTACAGCGCTCGAGAGAGTTATTTATTGTCAGTCTTGTACAGACTGTCTGGTTTAAAAGCAAAATGATCCTAAAAAAAAAGGACCCTATAATATATACATCCATTTTGTGCATCCCTAGGAAACACAGAAAGCACTCCCTGTCTGCCAGTTCAACTTTCACATCTCTAAAGAGCTGAGTTGTTTCTTTCTGTGACTTCACTAAGCCATTTTGCGTAGCGCAGCACAAAAAAGCCTTGCTGTCAGAAGAGGAAGAGCACAGCACTTACCCCAAGTTGCTGCAAGCTCCACCCAAGAACTGATCTGACAGGGAGTCCCAATGGTTCCTTCAGAGGGTAAATAATCTCTCAGTAGAAACCAAGTCAAGTATCGGCAAGCGTTAATAAGCATGAAAGCAGACTCCAAATTATTTACATCCATGGGTGAGAGTCCTCTTCTTCTGCAGAGAAGACCACGCTCATATTAGCACTTGGTGATGGTGAGAGAATCCAGGCTGCCCGTGAGAAGGAATAACCACGGATTATTGTTATTTACTCAACTGTATAGCTTTCTGCAAAGCCAAGAAGGGCTTGCACAGGAAATGACTAGATAGATTTCTCAATAAAAGAGAGCCAATGAGTGCAGTGCTCTTATATGGGAAAGCTGGCTGGCTACTGCAAATTCATAATGCTTAACCCCTGCCTGCACGTACAGAGGCTCTCAACAACAGCCCGCTCAGATCTCAAGGGAGGCGGCTGATTCGCCCCTGGCAGTGCTAGAGCCCGCAGTTTACTGGTGAGGTTTGTCACAAGGCTCCCTCAGTTAACCCAAGTGTGCATTGAAACATTTGAGGTCAACCGTTCCTGGAGGAAGCCAGCTCTCCTCACACTTCACACACCCCAGTTACGAGGCAGCGCAAACCGTGTAAGAAAATACAACTAGCCAGTACGTTACCCTGCACGGGGTCAGCTGCTTGTCACAGGCACAGGAGGCTGCTCAAAGCAGCCCCAGTTCCAAAACACTTAGGCCATCAGTTACTTCATTTGCCACTAGCGCCCGTTTCTTCATGGGCTGGTTCCAAAGTGCTTCTGGCAGCACGGACTGGCCACCCCTACAGCCGATTGTAGTTGAGACCATGCACGTACGCAGTGTCGGTGCAAGATGACATTCAGCCTCACGTCTCAATGTTGCTGCAGAGTGATTCTCATCTGTACTCTGTAGATGGACTACAAAGATATTGATGTATGCTAGAGAACCTTATTAACTAACAAAATGGTACAGAGCTCTTCTAATCAACTTGAATAGCCGGGCCACATTCCACAAATCTCAACATTTTAGTTAACCATTGGTCCAAAACCATTGAGAAGGGGTGACACATCATGACATACTGAACTCTGGCTGTGCCCTTCTTCTTCCCAACCTATCACGAGCCAAAAGAAAGCCTAAAGCATTCCTCAGCTGAAAGGGCTGCAGGATGATGTGGGGCTTCCTGGAATGTGGTCATCACCCATAGGAACATTCCCAGATGGCTTCTACTTTGAGTCAGATCATAGAATCACAGAATGGTTTGGGTTGGAAGGGACCCCCCCAGTCCCACCCCCTGCCATGGGCAGGGACACCCTCCACTAGCCCAGGTTGCTCCCAGCCTCATCCAGCCTGGCCTTGGGCACTCCCAGGGATGGGGCACCCACAGCTTCTCTGGGCAACCTGTCCCAGTGCTCCCCACGCTCTCTGGGAAGAACTTCTTCCTTATATCCAACCTAAATCTCCCGCTTTCAATTTAAACCTGTTAACCCTCGTCCCCTGTCCTGTCACTACAGGCCCTTGCAAAAAGCGCCCCCCCCCCCCCCCACCCCCCTTCCTTGCAGGCCCCCTTCAGGTACTGGAAGGCTGCAATAAAGTCTCTTCAGAGCCTTCTCTTCTCCAGGCTGAACAAGCCCAACCCTCTCAGCCTTTCTTTGCCGAAGAGGTGCTCCAGCCCTCTGAGCATCTTCTGGGTTTAGCTCAGACTTAGGGGTTTAAATCCTCATGGGCTTTCCCCCAGTCTTCATGGGAGCCAGCCCACCATTCCAGCCAAGGAATGAAATCAGCCCACAAAAGCGCATCGTAACAGCGCATCTGGTTTTAATAGCTTACACAGAGGAAGGAGAATGTGCAGCTTGCTGGGAAAGGAATCACTGCCAGCGCAGAGGTCACCACAGCAAAACAGAAACATGGAGCCGCTGGGGGAACACAGAAATATCGGTATGCACACACACATGCGCACATGCTTTCCCGGAAAGTACACCAGGACAAACACTTGCACTTCCATTTCAGAGAAGGGAGAAGCAAGGCAGAAAAATAATACCAGATCTGCCCAGACACATGCTCGCCAGCGCCAGCATCCCCAGTCAGTAACGGGATCATGTCACCGCTGTGCACTAGCTAGCTGAGCTGGTTATGATGCTCAACAAGCATCTTGCCACCGAAATTCCAAATCCTGATAGCTCTTAGGACTCAGGAGGAAGCCATCCACAGCAGCATGCGGGGAGAATAAAAGAAGCAATTTCATTTCACCTGCCAGCCTGAATTTTCAAAAGCAACATGGGATCCTCTTGCCTTTTGAGCCTTTTATTTGCGGGAACAAGAAGAAATCTTGCAATTGCTCAGTACTTATTTTAGGGATGAAAATGTGTCTGATGGCACTGAGTTTATCCTGACAGGAGAGACACATTCCCTGGAAACCTTAAATCTGGGAAGGAAGAAGTCAAACTCTTAACTACCAAGTGAAATTTTAAGTCAAAACAATACTTTTCATTTCATAACATTATAAAATATAAGTATGATATAGCTATAGATGATATATGAAGAAGCACGGTAATTCACAGCAGTAAAGAAATGACCAGAACATGCTTAGACAGAAGGCAAAAGGAAGCATGAGGAAAACGGCCTTCTGAAAAGATGGAAACAAGCACATTTCCTAAAATACGCACCCTCTCTTCACCCAAGGGCCTAGTTTTACCAGATACTGAGAAATGTAATACTCTAACGTCACACTTTCTGTATGCTGTAAATAGAAGATCAAGGTCACTTACATGCGTCTGTAATTCAATTACAGCATTGATCTGTAGCCACGCCATGGGGTAGCAGCTCAAAGTCATCTTCATGGGAGAAGCCTGTAAATAACAGCATACGGGGGTGGACTGTTAAAATTCTCTCCAGAACAACAGGTAGGCCAGCACTTCATTCAAACCTCACCAAGGTCACACAGCTCATAGAGAAACCTGTTTCTTTTAAAGGTGTATTCTCACACTTGGGAAAATATCACATATTTTTGCAAGGCCAGACTTTTTTTTTTTTTTCCATAACTGTTACGTAAAACCCAGACTGGAGGGATTAATTTCAGCAGCTTCGTTTGTTATAGCTACAGAGATGGAATCCTAAAGCTCTACAGACATCAGGCAGCGTCCAGTCTAAAATCCAAATATTCTTAAGTATAATTCCTTGACAGAACTTGCCTGATAGCCCTGGAGACTCAATTAATTTACATGACAGTATTTCCATAACTGCTAGTCTTACACCACAATATTTAAAGGCTCCTATCTATATACATCTCGGGCCTTTGAAGGAACCATCCACTTCTCTTAGTCCTTAAAAGGAACTATCTTTCTACTTGATGTAACCCTTTCTGTAGGATTACAGCCTGGAGGAATGCTCCACTGCCAATCAAATAGCAGCCAACGAAACCCAACTAAGGCTACAAAACGCCACTTCTGTGGAGAAACAGTGACACCTAGTGGCCATTAGGCAAATCTTATTGAAAACAGCCTCCCCAGGAAATTCTGCACAACTAGCAACAGGGAGTCACAAGCATACACTTGTGAGAACGGCAGCCCTTCACTTTCTTTCTGTCAAAATACTTAACGGAAACTCGTCTAATTTAAAAACTCAAGTCCCATATAAGGCTGGTTCTGGTGACGCAGTGATGCCCCACAAATATAAAACCGCACAGCCAAGGATCTTCGAATGCAGCTACGAGGCAATGCTTCTGGACGTGCAAGCAAGCCTGCAAAAATCCGGAGGAATTCCCAGCGCGTCCCCACCTTAACCCTCATTTTCCCTTTAGGATTACGCTGCGGGGCAGTCGCAAAGAGAGCAAAACCCCAAACGCACCCAAACCCCACTGTAACAGGGTTATCTTGTTCGTCTCCTTAAACCAGCGCTTTTTTTTCAATCGCAGGAGGCAAAATCCCTGGAATCTTGGAATCTTTTTAAAAGACAGAACAAACCAGGAATGAACTGAAGCTGTAGAAAACAAAGCACAGAGGGTGGTCACAAAGCCCAGGCTGCAGCAGGATTAAAAGGTGTTATAGGATCCGTTGTCTATATGGGAGCATTAGGGTTATTCTGTTTTAATAGCATACGGATCCTGGCTAAAGCCTATTAAATTCTTGTTTTAGTTGTGAACAGTTGGCTCCAAGCAGACTGAACCGAGGTGCCACCACACCGAGATAACACATGGTGTATCTCAGCATCAGTCACACTGCACGACGCCACTTAGTCTTTTGTTCCTACCTTCAGAGTATACGACGCGTGATATGCACGTTTATATTTACTTGTGATTTATGTTTCCATAGTTTACGTCATCTAGCATAAATTGCAAAGATTTTTCTTTATTAATGAAGAAATCCATTGCAGTTCTCTCTCCCAGCTAGTGGCAGCCACCCCTCCGTCAGCCACGGGATCGGACACCTCGGTGACACAGCTCCTACACGTCCAGCCCAAGTGCCCCTGCGTCCTCGCAGCGAGCCCACACCTCACCCCGGTAACGCTGCACCACACCAGCAGCTGGGGGTTTCACCCCCTGCACTTTGGCTTTAAGGATGTGCTGTCCTGCCCATTTCCAGTAAGCCAAACGCTGAGCTAATGAACTTCCAGCACAAGCCTCACCTGAGGAAATCATTACAGGGATGGGGAAAACAGCCCACGGACACACACAACCAGCTCAGGCTGCCTAACCTAGGCCTGAGCTGTTCCCCACAGTCCCAAAAGGCCTCAACATTCCCCCTCTTCCCACTGCTTATAGCCTCAGGTGCAAGGTCAGCCCGAGGCGGGCTCCATGCACGTATCCACGAACAGGAGCAGCAGGACTGGCAGGGGCCAGGGCTCAACAGAGGTTTGGCTCAGGCCGAGTAAACCCGCAGCGGGGAGCTGGTGCAGACCCGCTCCCGTCACCTTCCCTGAGTGCCCGTTCCGGCAGAGGGGACCCAGCCCCAAGGACAGCTCCACACCCAACGCTGCAGAGCAACACTCCTGCAGCCGTTCTCGCTCAGGGACTGACTCTGGAGAAGGGCTACTGGCCACTTACAGACCTGGATCCAACCCAAAGCAGGGGTACCCGCAGCCTGTGTTGTCTCACCAGGGTCTGTAACTGCTACCGCACTCATTATGAAAAGAACATCTCTTAATTGTGAACCGGGAAGACGAAGCCGCTAGTTTTACCACCGAGCAAGTCAGCAGCAGAGAAAGGTAAGGGTGTAAATGCATTCAGTGCTGTGCCCCCCCCGCGTATAAACCACCCAGGCTTCGCACGCCACGGAGCAGACAGCAGGCTCTGCACACACCAGGCTCTGCACACACCCCCAGGCCTGAGTGACGCAATCAGAGGATGGCTGGGGCTGGAAGGGACCTTTGGACCCTCATCCAGCCCCCCCCCCCAGCCAGGCCACCCCCAGCTGGCAGCCAAGAACCATAACCAGGTGGCTTTGGAGTATCTCCGAGGACAGAGTTTCCACCACCGCTCCGGGCAGGGGGCTGAGCTGGAAAAAAACAAGGCCCAAGCGGCAAAAAGCATAAAATCAAGGGATAGGCCAAAGAAGCAATTGCAGGGAAACTCACACCATCTGAGGGAAGCTCTCTCAGGGTAGAAACAGCAACTGCTCACAGAACATCAGGTTGCTGCTCTGCACAGCCACGTGCAGAGGGAAGCAAGCCCCACCGCTGAAAAATAACCCTAAAACCCCCAAACTGTAACCACCTGTCAGCGTTCTAACCATCAAACCCACACCGACCCAGCCACGTGTCCATGGGAACGGTGGTGCAATTCTGGGCCGTGACTGCATCCCTGCTACGGAGGCACAGCGAACACAGGCACGTTGCTCGCCACAGACAGCGACACTGCACTGAAAGCTGAAATCCAGGAGGAAACAGCCTCCACAGCAACACCAGAGACAACAAAAAATAGCAAACAGAGATGGCAACAGGGTTATCAGCAAGTGCACCAGCACAGGAACGCTGCACACAGCACCAGAATTCCAAGTTAAACAGCTGTGAAAATGCAACAGATCAAGACACTGACAGCCACAACCCTTACAGCCTGGAGAAGTTTCTGGGAAAGGGCACAAGGCTTACCATCCCCTCTTAAGGCCCACCACCATGCAGCTGACCCAAGTTACTGACCCCACCTGCTTGGGCAAGTTTCCTTATCCCACCCCATCAACCAAACCCAGCCCTCAGCATGACTGTGCCAAATGCCTTTACCTAAACCAGGGCATCATTACACTGCCCAGTCCTGTACCGCCACCCCATTCCAGTTTTCAGAGCCCTGCACTAAGGCAGCCTTCCCAGCCCAGCTCCAACTCCCACTGGCTAGCCCTCCCCAGACCCCATGTCCCACCCAGTTCAACCAGAGCAACACCCACTCCCATACAGTCCCTTTCAACAGGCCATCACTGGCACAGACTCTAGTTCTTCCACTTAAAACCCACAGAGCCCCCCCAGAGCACCCTGAAGCCACTTCCTGGCCATGGATCTGTCCATGCCCATCAACAGCCATACCACCTTTATTTAGCTTGTGACTTCCTGGGGTCTTTAATTATCCTTCCCGGAAATGGAGCTGTGTTGAACTCCAGGAAGAAATAACAAAGTATTAGCACTTAAGACTTTAATCTGTTTCATCTGCATGGTCCTCATTACACATGCAAAGAGGCTTAACTGCCAAGGACAGAGCAAGTCCCTCAGGTTTACTGGCTTCAACCAAGACAGACCACAAGTTGTCATGTGCAACAGAAAACTTTATTAGCATTTCAACAAGACAGTTGGTCAGCAGTTACTGAAGCTTGCATTAACCTTGCATTTAACTTAAGACATTGAACTACAGTGCAAACACAAGTGCTGTTGGCCATCTTGTCAAGCAAGATGCACAATAACTTAACAGCCTCCCCGCAGGCGCAGCACGAGGTGCAGGGTGGACTCCTTCTGGATGTTGTAGTCAGACAGGGTGCGACCATCTTCCAGCTGCTTGCCAGCAAAGATCAGCCTCTGCTGATCAGGAGGGATCCCCTCCTTGTCCTGGATCTTGGCCTTCACATTCTCAATGGTGTCACTGGGCTCAACCTCGAGGGTGATGGTCTTGCCAGTCAGGGTCTTCACAAAGATCTGCATCCCACCTCTCAGGCGCAGCACCAGGTGCAGGGTGGACTCCTTCTGGATGTTGTAGTCAGACAGGGTGCGACCATCTTCCAGCTGCTTGCCAGCAAAGATCAGCCTCTGCTGATCAGGGGGGATCCCTTCCTTGTCCTGGATCTTGGCCTTCACATTCTCAATGGTGTCACTGGGCTCAACCTCGAGGGTGATGGTCTTGCCAGTCAGGGTCTTCACAAAGATCTGCATCCCACCTCTCAGGCGCAGCACCAAGTGCAGGGTGGACTCCTTCTGGATGTTGTAGTCAGACAGGGTGCGACCATCTTCCAGCTGCTTGCCAGCAAAGATCAGCCTCTGCTGATCAGGGGGGATCCCTTCCTTGTCCTGGATCTTGGCCTTCACATTCTCAATGGTGTCACTGGGCTCAACCTCGAGGGTGATGGTCTTGCCAGTCAGGGTCTTCACAAAGATCTGCATCCCACCTCTCAGGCGCAGCACCAGGTGCAGGGTGGACTCCTTCTGGATGTTGTAGTCAGACAGGGTGCGACCATCTTCCAGCTGCTTGCCAGCAAAGATCAGCCTCTGCTGATCAGGAGGGATCCCTTCCTTGTCCTGGATCTTGGCCTTCACATTCTCAATGGTGTCACTGGGCTCAACCTCAAGGGTGATGGTCTTGCCAGTCAGGGTCTTCACAAAGATCTGCATCCCACCTCTCAGGCGCAGCACCAGGTGCAGGGTGGACTCCTTCTGGATGTTGTAGTCAGACAGGGTGCGACCATCTTCCAGCTGCTTGCCAGCAAAGATCAGCCTCTGCTGATCAGGAGGGATCCCTTCCTTGTCCTGGATCTTGGCCTTCACATTCTCAATGGTGTCACTGGGCTCAACCTCGAGGGTGATGGTCTTGCCAGTCAGGGTCTTCACAAAGATCTGCATGTTGAACTGCAAAACATAGAAACTTCAGCATTCAGTACCTATTAACCACTGTCTTTAACGATTTCTAACTAAAGCTATTACTGCTGGTATGTCATACTGCGAGTATCAGTCAGGTTTTTTTTTCTATTAGAATTCTACACAGTCATTCTTCAACTCCTAACCCAATCTCCTTTTGAGGCTCAGTACGCTGTAAGTTACTTTAACAGCCTCCCTAACTGCCTCTCACTGCCGGCTCCCAGCTCCCCCCTTCCGCCCCCGCAGCAATGCGGCAGTGGGACGCACCACAGCATCTCCGGCACGGCTCGGCCCGAGGCGGTGACTCAGCAGCCCGCTTCCGGGGCGGACGGGCGGGCACAGCCTCCGCCATTTTCACCCCAACGCTGCCTCCTTCGCGGCAAGACGCCATTTTATGCATTTTCTCTTAACCTCAGGTCCCAACTACACGGTTCGGAGCCCGACAAGCCGCTACACAATTCCTCCCCCGTTCCCCACAAAAAAATACAGCCCGCCAAGAACCCGCTCCCACCTTCTACCCTCCTGCCCAGAAAAATCATCCCGCTCTCCCCCTTCCAGTCCCTGAATCTCTCCCACCGGCCAACTCACGTCTCCGGCCCCGATCGGTGCTCGCTAACAGCTCTCCTCCGTCCCACTGCAGCGCTCAAGCTACAGAGTGACGCAGCACCCCCGCTATTTATGCTATTGGCGCCTCACAGTCCCCGCCCCCCTAATGTGACGTAACCATCCGCCCGCCAAAGTAGTCCCACCTAAAAGACCACTGCTGTGAAAAATACTCGCCTTTCTCCCTCTCCGTTTCTTCTTCCAGGGAGCAATGGGGTCCTGGAGTCTTAATGGGGGAGCTCAGACTCTTAAAAATCTGGAAATTTCCGAGAGCGCGGATAGATCTGGAGGTGCGGTGAAGCGGTTGGCAAGGCAGAACACAAGAAAGCTGGGCACTGATTGGCGGAGCAGTAAGAACAGCGGGTGTTGATTGGTTGATGCGGTGGGACGGGAGAGAAAGGCAAGGGGGGGCGGCTGTAAGGAAAGCTCTGGAAGATTCGGGCACTGCTCGGCGCTGATTGGTGCGTGGTGAGGTCAGCGCTGTTGCTAGGGGGGAGCCGCCTTGCGGAGGCAGATTTCGGCAAGGAGGGGGCTGCGCGCATGCGAAGTAGCGCCGCTGTACGGGCCGGCGGGGGCCCAGAGCCCTGCAGGAACAGGCACAGCCGTGGCGCTGGGGTGGTCTTTTAGCCCCTGTCTCAGCCCCAGGCAACGCCTAGGGAGGAGGGCAGGGAGAAAGAGGGGTTGCCTTTGGTGCCAGGTTTGTCTGACCCACAGAGTGACCAGTGCATCTGACAGACCCCCTTCCCTGGGGGGTGGCATAAGGGCTTTATGGCAGAGCCTGGAACAGGCTGTAGGGCTAGTGCTGCCGTCTGTGGCTGTGAAGAGAAGCTGGGAAGAGCATAAGTCAGTTAGAAAAAGCTGGAAAATGATGTTATTTAGAAATTTGGCAAGTGCTGGTGACTCCCGGTGCGTCAGGCTTGCTGCGGGCTGAGCGTGCCCCTCGTCACGCAGCCCGTTTCCTGAGCAGCCCTGCCAACCCGTTCCAGCCAGCTGACAGCTCTTTAACAGGCTACAAAACAACCCCTGTGATGAAATGCTGACATTCTAAATTCAAATGGCTGTTTACTTGCCTTGCGAGCAGGGCGCTGTGATCAGGTTATGCAGCAACTTCTCTCTGAACTGGTGTGGAAATGGGCCTCATGATAATTGAGCTTCATTATACCTTTCAGACTGGCTCTTCACTTGTATCTGGACTACACAGAATCCAGAAAGGTTTTTACCTGTTTTATCTGCTGATAGGTCCTTCAGTGAAGCCAGAGGAACTTGCTGTTAAATCCTCTGCTCTCCAGGCAGGCGCATGGGCAGGATCCAGTACAGAGCTACTCCATTGTCCCCTTAAAAAAAGAGTAAGAAAAAGGTAAAACCCCAAACCCACCAAAAACCGAACAACAACAAAACCTTTTTGCTTTCCTTTCTCCTGACAGGGTTCCTGTCTGCCAGCGCCTCCTGCTTTACAGTAAAAAGGAAATAAATCACCCCAACAATAATGATCCACAATGTAGAAACAGGAAGAGAGGAAAATGGTAACTGGAAAGTTCAGAGACGGCTCCATGGCAATAACCAACCTTGGAAATACTCTTCAGCTACATAAATTTAGGACAAAAGGCAGGTTTAGGCAGTATCACATTTGTTTTCTTTATGCTGCCAGTTCTGCTCGGTGTTTCCAGTAAGTTCATTTTGTTTGCGTGGTGCCAGGGTGATTAAACGTTTGCTTCAAGGCTGCCCTGTGCGTGCTGCATATCCCAGGCACTGAGTCAGGAGCTGTGTCCCCCAGCCAAACGCTATCACGGAGCTCCCGAGAGGAAAGTCACGAGTAACTAGTATTTACAAAGGCGAAAGGCCTCATCTGTTCAGGAGCAGATTAACCACAGGCTAATCTAAAGACTGGCCTGTGTTTGAGCACATCAGACTCAGAGTAAGGATTTTATTGTGCCTGTCTGGTTTTTAATGTCCCTCTAGATGGAGGAGAGATTTCTGTCACTTATTTTTCATTTCTGTGTAAACCAGAAAACCCAGGCGCTCTCCCTTGGTTTTTTTCCAAGTATGGCTAAATCCTGTGGCTGCTCTGCTTTCACTGCTGCTGTTCAGTTTCTGTTTAAGGAGTCAGCAGATCAGAATAAAGTCCCAAGAAAACGGGTCTACCATGGGTAGGTCTTTAAATACCTTGTTAATAATGGCTCCTGAAAAATCCATTCTTCGGGGAAATGACGTTACCCAAGGCAAGCGCAGGCTTAAATTCATCATGGATTAAATTCATCAATTCCACGCAAAAAGCCTCATTATTTTCCTCACTGATCCCTCTGTCAAGAGAGAGAAACAAGAGTTAGGCTTTGTGCACACAACTCCAAGGCCTAGCAGAATTAAGTGGGCAAGGTACACAGGCCACCATTAGCATTTTGCAGCCTCCCCTGATTGGATTCATTTAATACTCATAACTATTACTCCAACAGCCACCTGCTTGCCTGTACAGAGCCCACCTCTTTCCTTTCCAGGGTGGGCTGAATACAGAGAGCTTCTTAAATACCTCTTTGCCTGTGCCTTGGCTTTTGCTGTGTGACAGACTCGTGCCCTGAATGCTCCACACTTCGTGTCGGCAGAGATTCTTTATACTGCTTCAATGATAATCATTATCAAGTTGACAGGTACTTCTTTTTAAAGTCAGAATGAAGTGTTTATACACTGCGGGCCAGATTCTGCCTCATTTTCACTCATTATGTATAGAGAACAACCTCCCAAGCTGGAGGTGGTGGCCTTGTGACTTCATTTTACTCAATTTCAGCTTTGTCTCAGAAGTTCTTGAGCAACTATTTTACTACTTAAATTTGATACCGACAAAGGAGATCTGTTTGTTCTTAAATGGTGTGGTAACTGTTGTGGCTGTACAAAGCATATGTATTTATCATCCACACCACTCTTGCTCTCAGTGAGTAAGAATCATCCAGCAGCTGACTGTGAACGGTATATAAATAAATGCAAAGCTGAAAAAGCAGAAATCTGTATCTTGTGACTGGCCTGACTGCACAGGTGGCTCCAGCTTTTGCCAGGGCATGGGGCCTGCCGTTGGGAACACGTATTTCTTTCCAAGTGGTTTCAAAAGTAGGTCACTGGGCAGTAGTATAAAGTAACCTACTTTCAGAAGGGAAGAATCTGGGGTCAGAGAAATGTCTCCAACGAATCTGTACATTCTAGAACACAAGCTGGGTCTGTTTTTTATGTACCCTAATGCCCTAGCAACAGCGTATCATTTCTACATGAGCAATGTCAGATGAAGCCATCTGTTTATCTTCAGTTACAAGGGTTTAACTTGGGACAGCCAGCCAGTCAGGCAATTTGAGTATGTGTACCAAGTTCAGTGCTGTTCCTTTGTTTGGATAAAAATAGGGCTACTTGCCACAGGGAAAAAACAACGTATGTTCCTATCTCATACTATTGCTCCTACCGACCAGGCCTCTCCCACTGCGTATGACACAGGATAATAGTTATTTACCTCTTTACATTGTGGAGATAAGTATTTTCTCCCCAAACCTGTAACACTGCAATAAAGCCCTGTCTTTGCTGAAGTTCCAGCCGCATGACAAACAGAGCTGTGGCATGTTATTGCTTGTCCTTGTACTGCCAAGCTCAAGGGTTATAAAAATAATGAGTCACAATTCAAAGTACTGTGAGATTGACAATAATAGGATGAGACTACCAAAAAAAGACAACTGAGTTTTGGTTTTTAAGCCTTATGCTAAAACCACCTTAAATAAACAAAGTTTTTAATAAGCTACCAACTTGAGGAGCTGAAAGCTTCAGAAAAAGAGAGATATGCAGATTTGTAGTAAAAAGAGGAAAATAATCAGTACTCCTCTGTCCCCCTGTTTGTTTAGAGCATATTTTGACTTCGCAGGACACATGGGATACAGCTTTAAGATCTGTGCTGTCACGATAAACAGGCTTGGACACGTCTTTCTGTGTAGGTCTGAATGACCCAGAGGAACATGTGGCAATTCACTGCTGTAAGGACACTTCTGAAGGGAGTTGTATAAAGACGCCATCAGCCTAAAACCACAGGTTTGTGTCTGCATGTTGTGCCAGTGAAAGCAGCAATTCATAACTAGGCCTATTCTAAAAATTACTTGTCTGCATCTTTTCAGTCTGGCTCCTGCCTGCGAGTCTTTTGGATCCGATCCAAGCTGCACTGCAGGGAAGGAGCTCTCTTTGTTCTCCTTCTCCCTGCTGCCTCTGAGCTCATTTAGCATATGGTTTCTGGGGTGAGGTTTTTCAACAGGATAGCAAAGGAGCACCTTGGAAAACAGAAAGACAGAAGAAGTAAGTCCTAAAATGCTGTTAATCATTACTAAGAGGTTTCAACAGAACCTTTCTGAACAGTGAACAAAACCAAATACTGTCAAGGCCTTTCTGATCAACCTTCATCCGTTGGCCCAGAGGTGATACCTCTTGTATTTTTTTCGGATCCAGCTTGGATCCCTTGATAGTCAGAATGTCCAGGATGCTTCCCCCTCCATAATATTAACACTAAAATCCAAGCACTGGCATTTTTCTCCTGGTCACAAACTACGTAGTTTAATTACCTCTGTTTTTTTAAGTGTGGTGTTAGCTATACACTTCTAATTGCCTGCTTATTAGATGAAAAGCATCCATAGTTCCTAATTCTCTCTAACCCACACACATGTAGCTGCTTTCAGTGCTGCTTTTGCCATGAAAATGCCCTCACAGACAGAATCTCCACGCAGGCGGCAAGCCAGGTCTGCAGAGCTGAGTCACTGTTACACAAGCAGAGCTGAGATGGCACAGAAAAGCACCTTTGTACTTTAACATTAAGACACATCAGCTGTTGAACTTCATGTATCACAAGACACGTAAAGAGGACAAACAGTGATTTACTGGACTTTTCCTCTTGTCCATCCCATCATCTTTCTGAATAATTCTTCCTTCTCCATTTTCTCTCAGAAGCTTAAAAGCAAAAGCATTCTTCATCAAGCTGTTGGCGTCTACTGAAGTTTGGCAAGCATTGCATCAGATCTGGAAGTAATGTACCAAGAAAGCTGTTAACTCTTTGGGCGCTGGAAACACCTGCCACCCAGGTACAGACAGTACAGTGTGCAACCACTGAGATTTAGGGCTTGCAAATTTTACCAGTGAAATTTATCATCAGCCAGAGATCCACTATAAAGGTCTCGAATTGATTATTTATGGCAGACACAGTTTTGAGCTTCGAGAGTGTTTTGTAATAAAATATGAAACAAATGAAAAAGGAGGAAGATTTTTTTATGATAGCCTTCTGAAACAAAACTGTATTTTGTTCTTCTGGTTTTGTCTTCCAGTTCTTTATCCTGAAATGACATAGGGAAACAGAATTCAGCGTCTCAAAATGCTTTCCACATGTAAAATATGATGAACTGTGGAGGAGCACGGAGGTGATAGATTTGCAGATATTACATGGACTGCGTACTCCAGTTTTCTCCCTGGAACTGCTTTTTGAGAGTGTGCAAGTGCTAGTGTCTCCTGTCTTGCAGAGAGGAGGTCATTTGTGTGAACTGATCGCTAGCAAGCTCCTAATATATGTTCTGGGTTTCACTTCAGTGCAGTTAACTGTTTTTTAGAAAAGGATGGACCATGTAGGCTGAAACCTGCAACTGCTGCTGGCCGTACCCCGCACCAAAGGGAACCGAATCCATGCTGCAAACTGCACAGGCTCCGTTTCAGGTTGTGGCCTCCGGTTTCATCTCAGTGACACTTCCTCCCAAAATATAAGGTGACTAACATGAATTAATCTAGTGTGACTAAAAGTCTGGGAGTGGCTCAGATCAGGAGCTACAGCTGAACGTGCTGCCATGGGCCAGAATTTGTCATATACGGTGTATTAAAACATTCCCATTAGGGTGAGTAACCAGTACAGAGGTTCACATAAGGAATAACAGGAAATTGTAACTCAGTGCCCTTTCCTGAGCCACAGGATTGTTATGCGAGTCCTGATACGTGTCAGGAGGCAGCCTACACGCTGTAGTTGCATGTTTCCAAAGCTGTTTTCCACACCAGAGAGCGCTGATAGCAGTTTCATCATTGTCCAGTTGCTCTGCTGTATTCCTGGCTGAGACATGACCCTTTGGTGCCTCTTCTGCCCTCACAACAAACTGCCAGCTCACTTGTTTACATCTTGCCCTGTTCCCCTTCCGGTGAAGAGCAAGACATTAAGTCCTATTAAGAATACAGATTCTTGATGATAACTCAAAATAGATTTTTAGTCCTGCAACAGTGGACACAAAGATTCATTCTTGGATTCATTCTACCCCCCAAAAAAATGTGACCTGGATACCTACAAGGTTTGTACTTCTCCCCTGCACTGCACAGTTTTACTTGAGAAATTTTCTTTCAGATGTTCAAGAATAACCTTTTCCAAGATATTTACCACTAGAGGGGTTCTTTCACATTTTCCTAAGGTTGGTTGGTTGGGTTTTTGGGTTTTTTTAAAGGTATATGCTATCTTGGTTATGTCTATCTGGTGACAGAAGTCGTGAAAAGTTGTCTGGGGGAATCGTGTTAGATCCCATTTCTCTCCAATGATTTCAAACCTCAGGAAGGTGTAAATACCCTCCCCGAGGCGCATCGGGATCCACTGCAGCGTTGTCAAACGCTGTTGTTTCTAAACCCGGTGGCCGCAGAGCAGGGATGTGGAACAACGCTTCTCACAGCACCTCAGGTCCGCAAAGCACCTTGGCATCCCTGGATACGTGATCCCTGGTTTGTAATTACAGGAGAAGCCTCATGCTAATGCTTGCGGATAACCAGCGTTCTGCCATTTCAAGGGCTTTTACAAGGGGGAGGCGACCCGCCTTCCCGTGGGGCACACCGGCGAACAGCGGAGGGCGACTATTTTCCGTCATTTCCAGTTGTGCGCGCTCACGGTGCCCCCCGCCGGCCCCGTTACAGCTGGCAGACGGGGCCGATGCCGACCGCGGAGCGTGCTCCGCGGCCCCGCTGTTAACGAGAGGCCCGGTCCGGGCCCCCCGGCCACCGCCCGGCCACCCCCCGGGCCACCCCCCGGGCCACCCCCCGGGCCACCCCCCGGGACACCCCCCGGGACACCCCCCGGGACACCCCCCGGGACACCCCCCGGGACACCCCGTGTCCCGCTGCGCGTCGCCGCGGCACTGCGGCGCCCCCTGGCGGGCGCGGCGCAGCACGGCGATGTTCGGCGGCGCATGGGGCGAGCCACGGCGGGCAGCGCTCGGCGGTCCCGGCGGGACAGGGCGGCCACCAGCTCCCCCGCGGGCGGCAGCCGCCGGGGGCGAGGGAAGAAGGCGGACGGACCCCCGGCCGAGCCGGAGGCGGAGGCACGGAGCCCCGGCCCCGGCGCCTTCGATCTGGGGGCGCAGAGCGGGCGCTGGGCCGCCTTCCAGGAGCGGCACCGGCTGAGCTGCGAGGAGGCGGCGCGGCTGCTGCTGGACACCTAGTGAGTACGGGGCCGGGGCGGCTCTTCCCGCAGCTCCCAGGCTGAGCCAGCCTGCCCGGGGGCTCCTTCCCCCGTTAAATCTTCGTCCCCTTGGCAGCATTCGCACAGCAGTCAAGACGGGCTGCTGGGGAGCTGCAGAGCCGGGGGTGGGGGGTGGTGGCGTCTCCCGCACGCACCGCGCAGAAGTGGGTTTTTATGCTGAGGCTTCCTGCGGTTTAGGGCTCCCCCATGAAAAATGACCTTGGGGGCATCGTGCGGGATCGGTGAAGGCCGGCTCCTACATCTCCACCCATTTCCTGTGCTGTTTCTTTCCAGACCACAGCACATCACCTCTGGGCTGTGATCAGGAACTGGCCGTGGGAGTGAAAATCGGGAAGGAAAAGGTTTTTCCTTTGCATTTTGCGTCTGGCAGAGCATGGCGATTGTGCGCCGTTGCTATGGAGGCGTCCGTAGAGGGAGAAGCACAAGCTCAGGAATTCCTTGATCAATTGCAATACAAAATAAAATGCATTTCAAATATTACATAGAATCCTCTTATCTTTGCTTTTCCCAGCTTTTTAAGAGACGAATGTTAGTAATCCTGGCGCAGTTGTGGAAAATTTGGGAGAAAATTCAGTTCCCAGTTCCAAGAGTGTCGTCTTGTGCCAATACCACTCATTTCTAGGTCCTGCTGTGCCCGGGTCAGCGTTTGACCTGAACCGTGGCAGGGGAGCACACGTTTTGTACTGCACACGGAGTGTGCTCTGCTTCAACTGTTGCTCCTCTTTCCTTTTCATCCTTTTAATTAAACCAGAAGAGCAATTGCTCTAGAGAACAAAAGCGATTCCCTGCCTCACTCCAGCACGTTTTACCGCAATACACTTGAGTAGAGGCATTTTGTGCTGTTCTGCAGTTGCTCAAAGCAGAATTGAATAATGTAGGATATAGCCTTACTGTTTTCTTGGTCAAAAATAAAAGATCCCGAAACCTCTCCCTGTTTCTCTCTCCAGTGAATACAGAGGCTTGGTCAAACACACAGGAGGCTGTCACTGCGGAGCCATCCGCTTTGAGGTCTGGGCTTCAGCAGATCTGCATGTTTTTAACTGCAAGTGAGTTTTCTTTTGTTCCCTAGTCTCGTATAAGCTTGTATGCTTTTCCAGTCAATGCCATAGAGCTGGAAGATGGCGACACAGCTGCAGAACATCCTCTTAGCTGTATGTCCTGATCCAATATGGGAGCAGTGCTGGCAATTTCAGATGATGTTTCTTTGGGCAGGCCTTTAGTTCTCCCATCCATGCCCACACACAAAGTGTCAGGAGAGATCCAACGAGTACAGGTGCTCTGCCATCTGCGTTCTCTTCCGCGTAAGTGCAGCGTACTCCAAGCACATCAATCTTTTATGAACTTGGTCTTCTCAAGTGAACGTTACATCTGTGACCACGTGTGCCCCAACCTACAACACCGTCTGATTTCATGCCTGCAACTAGTTTGCTTCTAGCTCATGGGTAAACTTCTGAACCTTACCTTCCTGTTTGCAAGGTAATTAATGTTGGCAAAATTGGCAAAGACTGGTCTGAAAGATTTAATGGATTTCTCTGGGTGAGAGTTTGTCCTTGTCATGTCTGTTTAGAGTTGTATATGTGAAGAAAAAATGGCATGTAATGTTTGATGTAGGAGGATACCTTATCAGTGTACCTGCACAGGGTCAGTCTGTTCCGTGGGTGTGCTTAGCCAAACACTACTGAAACCACGAGTCCACTTTTGCCACTTACCTCTGTGATGCTAACCAGGAGCTGTTTTAGCCCTCAGTGGAATTTCTGCTGTCGAGAGGTCGATGCTAGGTCTGATCGCTGTACCACACCTTGCCCACGGCTCTGAGAAAGGTCTGCTTTTTCTTTTACAGTTGCAGCATTTGCACAAAGAAGCAGAACAGACACTTCATTGTCCCAGCGTCGCGTTTCAAGCTGCTGAAGGTAGAGTAAGAATGCAGTAAGAGCATGAACACGAGCAGTGTAATTCAGTGTTATCCCCAAAGACGCAAGTGGCAGCCAGTTTTCTGTCCTAAGTTTGTGGCTGGTTGGGGGTTAGTGCACCTTATTTAGTGAGCTGACATTAGAGCTCTTGCAGTTCTCAGGCTTGACCTGGGCTGGACACGTATATATACAAAGCCCAGGTTCAGAAAAGGAGCATGAATGCAGGACTCTGTCTCAAGGAAAGACATGAAAGTGGGATTTTAAATTTTACATTTCATAGCTACAGGTCTGTAGAAAGTAATTAATAGATCTGTTTATGTGGAAAACTCACATTGCTTTTCATTTGCTTAGGGTGCTGACAATTTGACAACATACACCTTCAACACACATTGCGCCCAGCACACGTTCTGCAAGACCTGTGGTGTACAGAGCTTTTATACTCCCCGTTCTAACCCAGATGGTTACGGTACGTAGAAAGAGTAAACTGTGGTACCCAAAGCTAACCACCAAGCAAACCTTGGATAAAGATGCCATTGACTACTAACATGACAGCAGTGAGCAGCATGTGTCTTGAGAGCTTGTTCCTAAACACCTGGAACTGCAGTCTGAACCTGTAGTTCCTCCATACGAAACAGTCTTACCTGTGACTTGTGGGCTTCTGCCCATGCCAGGTTTCTCATCTAGGCTCCGCAGCCTTACAGCAGTAGCTGACCGAGCATTTCCCATTCCCTGAGATGTCCCATCCACAAAGTGGGGCGGGCATCTCCCTCCCTTTGGCTATGAAAAGCAGGTTTCTACGTACTCCGTCTTTCTCCAGGAATAGCTCCCCATTGTCTGGATGACGGCACCGTGCAGACAGTTGTCACAGAGGACATCAATGGCAAGGAGTGGGAGAAGGCAGTGAAGGAACATAAGACCATCAAAGACATGTCAAAACCGTGACATCCCCTTCAGCACGTGAACCTGGAGCGCTGCTGTGGAACTCCAGTCTGGGCTTTCCTGCGTGAGGGTTGGCAAAATCAGTCTCTACACTGTTGTTATCTGTTCTCTGTTACTTAAGTAAATCTTTCTATGCTCCCTGTCCCATTCATTTGTGACTTTCAGTTGCCAAACTACCTTTGTTCCACAAACCACCCCAGGGCCGCTACTCTGGTACTTTGCCCTCAGCTGTGCTAAAGTTTAAATCACAATAAACAGAGGAAAGTACAACAATCTGATCTTTGTACGGATATTTCCTGTGTTTCGAGCTTAGCTTATGAAAATGCCCTATAAAAGATAATGTCTTGCTTGGGACATAACTTTCACTGGTTCTTCTCCATTGACTTGAATGAATTGTCCAAGGACTTAAGAGTTAAAGGGGACTTGAAAGGGCTCAGTAGCCTCAAGTTCAGTAAAGCGTTTACACTGGCGCTTAGCTGTACGCAAGAGAAGGGCTGCTGAAGTTATTCATGTGATGAAGTACTATTTGCCTAAGCCTGGACTTACGGTCTTAAGGCTGAGCAGGCATAAGCTTAGGCATTGACTCATGGCCAGGGAAGAGGTCAACACTGTCATTCTCTACAGCCACGGGCACGTACTTCAGTACAACCAGGAACTTGAGTTGTCTTCAGGAGGCTGTGTTCACAGCAGCAGATCAGGATCTGGTAATCTGGGTTATGATCCTGACTACGCAATGACGAGCTGTGTAGATGTGAGCTGCAGATGCGAGCCCACATTAATGAGTGCAAAGGCCTACAGAAATGTTGAGTGTTGCTGACTTTGCTCCACCATGATCCCACGGAAACCCAGATCACTACTAAAATACTTATATAGACTAAGAAATTAAAACCTGAAAACAGCTTCACTTACTTTTTAACATAAGGGGAGAGGATCTTTAACTCTTGTGCTTGTCATTTACAGAAGTGGAACAGCTTTTGAAACACCTCTCGCAATTTTTATCTCCGTCTCTGTTCTATAGAAGACCTAGTTACAGTCCGGGTCTTTTGTGCCTCATTCCTGCATCCTGCTGAGACTCTTGTGAGTTGATCTCAAGCTCCATGTTCTGAAGCAAGAAGAAATGCTCGTGTTTCATGAGAGTTGTACCCGCAACACAACGTGTATGGAAGAAGCAGCAGTAGCAGCAAAGATCAGTGCAATTAGAGAAATTTGTATGGTTTCTGATGTTTTATTCGTAAGTTTTGGCTTTTTAAAGTCCTGCTGAGTAAGACAGGTCTTGTGGTTCTGGTTTTATCTGTGGGGATAGCATGATCTTTGAAAAGTCACTCCTGATATTTGGAGTCTAACAAAAGCACCAAGAGGTACTTGCCCAGCATCCTTGCAGCTATATCCTCTTGGGGAAAAATAGTTTGTGCCATATCTTCTCCAATGCAGAATACTCCTGCCCTTCTCTCCTGATTAGGATAATCCACATTTCTTAACCTATTCAAGCTTCTACAGTGAGAAAACAGAGTATTTGTTAAACCCCGTTCATCTCAGTTTATCAGGCCACAGAATACTGAGAAGCAAGTTCATACAGCCTGGTTTTGGTAGTCTGAAAGAATGCTGCACAAAGAGAATCCTGTCCTCTTCAGCACCTAACAGGTGAGTCTTCTTCAGTCCTTGGCCTGACACAGTCTTTTTTTCACTCATTCTTTTACTCTTGAAGTTGTGAGCAGCGTGTCTTTACAGAAGGCGGAGTGAATTGATCACCATATAACGTGAGAAGAGCATATAGATGTGGCGAAACCAGAGGAGCTGGCTGCGATGACACCGCATGGCTCTCTAGAAGGAAAAATAAATGAGAGAGCGTTACAAGAACCTTCCAGACCCTATGTGAGGGCAGTTTCCTAAGCCTCCTTTGAAGTTCACTGGCAGTTTATAGGACAGCCTGTTTTCAGTGAGCAGGGAAGAAGTAGTGGGAGGTGGAAGGCTGCGGCTCTGTGGGGCCAAAGGGCAGGGAGAGGCTGTCTGGCCCTGTGTCACTGGTGGTGTGCTGCCTGATGTTCAGAGGGGTCCTGCTGGAAAGGACATTATCAGCTGCAGATTAGTGCTGTGACGGTTTCTTTGTCACATGTAACTCTCCCTCCCTATGTGACTGCCTGGGTGTTCACATGCTGGGGAGGCAGAAACCTGAGAGGTGTGTATATGAGAACACTGCACACCGCTTCCGATCACAGATTGCCAACTGAAACCTAACTTAATCTATTTACAGCACATCAGCTTAGAAAGGTCAGGTTTCAGAAACAAAAACCGCAAGGGAATAATGCCACCTTTATCTGAGCATTTTCCATACGTAACTCGTATCTTTAAGCAGCCTTAAAAGCAGGAAAGTTCTGTAATTTGAGGATTAACAGGACTGTTTGCTGGGCAAATATTTTCATGTTACGGAAGGGGAGTTAATCAGATTCTGATATGGGGAACTGTGGACTAAATGTGTGAGATTTCATGCACCAAAATAGTTCAAAAAATACACAGTAGAGAAGGGGACTCATAAAGAGCTCTGGACCACAAGTTCACAAGCTGTCTCTGTGTGTAGTTAGAGCTGTGAACTAAGGACATTGTTCTGGCACGCAGTCGTGCCATTCTTTGATGGGCCGATCACATGTTCAGAATACCATGTTGGATCCAGCCTCCCCTGCGATACATCCTACATCCCGGACACAGTGTAAAACTCAGTGCACTGTGACTGCTGAAGATCTCCGAGCTGCGAATCTGCTCAGCCCTGTCCTGCTATCCACAGAACCCACAGAGCAGCCTGTCTTGTTGATTTGTGTTTTAGAAATTACTGAAGATCATTCACTAATGACGTTTCTCATCCACGTATATAATTACTCGTGAAGTTCTCTGTGAACATGACGTGTCTGACTAAAGTCTTCACAATGAAGATGAGCTATTCAAACAGGTTAAGCAGGTACCACGCATCTCACCCTGGCTTGTTCCGTCTCCTCCTCTGTGAGTACAAAGAGCGCATCTCTGGGCAGGAGGCAGGAAACAGGTACATCCAGGACGGAGATGTACTTCCGGAAGAGGTTTACTGATTCAAGCACGAGCACACAGCACCCTAGACAGAGACAGAGGATAAATATTTCAAAACAACAATATTCTTGTAAGGTTCCCACCTCTCCAGGCTCAGCAGGTCTTTGCAGGCTCCCCTGTATTGCTGGCCATGGGGATCCTTCTTGTGCTAAAGGGAAGCAGCTTCTACTCATGCTTCCACCAGGATCTTTTTGTGCCCAGTGCATGTCAGGGACCGTTTGTACTCGTTCTTGTCCTGTGTGTGGTCTGTGGAAAGCAACGCTACCTCTGAATGCCAGAGGGTTTGGGGTTTTTTTGCTTATAATTTAAATTATTCCTGTGTAGTTTGACTCAAAGGCAAAAGCATGGGATGGCTCTCTGAATGCTGGCACTATATCATACAATGGAAATTTACAACAGCAGTCTCTGGTTCTGCTACAAAAATGGAATTTCCTCTTTCAACTCCAATAGGGAGCTACAGAAAAAATATTTACAAGATTCAGGGATGGCTGTATCAAACATTAACTCAGGCAGGCAGTTTAAGAGTTCCACAGCTCATTGCTCAGATGTTTGTGATGAAGCAGACGAAGGTAACATACAAAGACTCTACTTGTGGGGTGTTTTAAAGAGCCCCTTGAACTCAACAGTTAATTGCTGGTTTTTTTACCATGGCTAAATTGTCTTCACTGATGAGCTCAGAGCTACTGAGGGCCCCGTTAGGAGCCTGTAGCTCTCAAGGGAGCTGCGTTGGCATTTCTTAGGGTTTGGAAGCTGCTGTGATTATGCTCCACACTTCAGACGTTGTATTAAAGTTCGACAAAAGAGACCAAAATCACAGTTTACACAGGTGGTCAGATACGCAATTAGATTTGCACTAAGATTTTCTTCAGTGTGTCCTTAAACAGAGAAATTATACAAAGGAGAGAAAGAACAATGCTGAATGGCTACAAAGGCTGCCTAATGGACCACTTCAGTGTGTGAAGCCTGTGCTCACGTCTAATACTGCTTACGCTGTGATGTTCTGAGCACAAAGCGAACTGGTGGTGCTCAAATACCTCTTGGCTCTAAAATGTAGCCAGACTCATGTCTCCTGAGGGAAAAGACTGTCCAGGACAGGGGCAGAAGCAAACATCTGTTCCAAAAAGAGTAACTACCTGAGGTGGGTTTCTGTGAGAGGGATGGTGATGCCTCTGCTAGGAGCCCTCCCTGCAGATCTGCTAAGGAATCTCATCCCACAAGGATCTGACCAGCCAACCTGCTGCTAACTTCCCTACTTCGGACATTTGGTAGATTCTTCAGTCTAGCCTCTGTCAAGTATGAGATAAGCAAGCAAAACATGCTGCTCTTACGGTGAATTAATTTCCTGGAGACACAAGGGAAAGAAGCCACCAAAAATCTCCAAGGTAAAGCACGGGACTCAAAGATCCCCCCCAGCACAGGGGCCTGTGACACGCTGCCCCCAGGCACAAACAGCATGCACAGGTGGATCTTCTGCAACTCCCCTCACAAGTGATTTGTGTCCCCTGCCTCTTCCCCGAGACACTAACTCATGTCACTGCAAAGAAAGCTGGCGCTTTTATTCCAGCCAAAGTCTGCAGTGGCAGGACACAGCAGCCCTGATGGACTCCCTCCAGCTCATCTCCAGGATCTTTCAATTCCTTCCTTTCTTCTCTTGCCTCCAAGAGAAGGATTTATAATTTGTTCCAACTTTTCAATAGCCTTTTCCACACTCAAAAGAAAAGCTGGTAACTCTTTATTTCAGTATCACAGAGGGTTCCAGGACCACGCTCCCCTTCCAGTTCTCTTTCTGCACTGAGCCTGGGACGTGACTCCCCCGAAGGGTGGATAGAGCATTCAAAGGAGTTACTTTCTCCTGCTGTGGGCAGCAATGGGCAGGGTTAGAGGCCTCAAGGGAAATCACCGGTACTTCCATGCAGACAAACACTGACATAAGCCTGTGCAGTGTCAGGAACCGGAGGAAAAGCTCTCGCCCAACTCCTGGACGTTGCTGCAGGCGCGGCCTGCCAGGAGCTGCCGGGAGATGGCGGTGTCCGCCAGCTGCCGAGAGCCGGCACTCACCGCAGTGCCTTGCCCAGGCTAGGATCACTTTTGGCAACCCTCCTGAAGGCCCTCCTGTCTTGTCTTAACTATGTCAGTGCTGTGCCATGTCCCTGCTCCCGACCTACCGCAGCCTTGGCCATCCAGTCCTTGCAAGGTCACGGTGCCCGTCCCTGCAGAGCAGCAGCTGTGCAATGCCATCTGGAAGGACCGATGGCTCTGCCAAGCTCCCTGCAGCAAGTCCCTTGGACGTGCGGGAATGCAGGCAGCTGTGGGACCAGCATGACCTGTGCCACTTCCTGACCGCGAGCCTGAGCCCCCGCCTCGCTCAGGGTCCACCTCGACAAGGGACAGCCAGAGCAGGTGCTGTTTAGCTGCCATACGGTTTCAGCTTGCTAGTGCAAAGGATGCTCTGCAGTGACAGGGGTTGAAGTTGCACACAGAAGTGCCCTGACAGTTCTTTTACTCCCACTAAAGACATTTCTTGTTTCCAAGCAGCAAAACTGGAAGCAAAGTTGTGATGTGCCATGAGCAGGGGAACCACTCTTCCCCAGCTCCTGGGCAGAGATCCTCCAGGCTGCTCTGCAGGCCCAGTCTGTTGGGGGTAGTTCCAGAGAAAAGAACTAGTACAGTGCTGCACTGCAGCACAGCAGTGGCGAGGAACAGCTATGGATCCCCTTGCCCTTGTAGGCAGCATTCCCACTGGCCACCTGTTTGCTTTTCAGTGATGACTGGGGAGGACAGGGCTAGAGCAAACATGGGGCAATGGGTCTTTCCTTTCCTGGATGGTTGTTAATGGATCCTGGCAGTGCCTTATGAATTCCTCCCTGCAATGGTGGGAAGAGGGGCCTGGTGTAGGGTTACCCACCTCCTCTTTCCGAAGCCTGGGCTGCTCTGTTAACAAAATGTGCTCTCCCTTTCCTCATAATTTCTTTTTTCCCCCTAAGAAATATTAATTCATGTAGCAATAAGGCCCTTTTGTTCCCCAAAGCTCAGCAGTAAGGGTTCAAAACCACTGCAGGCGATTTCAGTATTGATCCATCTGACCTCCTGGGCCCCCATCGGTCAGCTCAGGCAAAGCAACGGCATCCAAGGCTCACAGAGTGAGGAGCACTGCAAGAGTCTTCTGTGTTAGTGATACGACAAAGATCTCCACATGCTGACAGCAAAGGCTGCTCCACATGGGAACGTGATATGAACTGAAGCAGAGAAGGAATGTACAGTCCAGGGAGAGATGGAAGAGGGTTCGGAGAAAGAGGCTGCTCCCTGCCAAGCAGGGTAAGAGAAGTGCTGCCATTGATGAGTCGACTCTGGTGACACCAGCAGGTGAAGCTTTTCAGAGCCTGTTGTGACTGTGACCTGGGCAGGACGGGATTAACAGTGTAATACAACCTCTCTAGCTTGCCAGAAAGGGCAAGATCAATATAGCAAGCGGATTAGGCCTAGAATAGAAGTGCATGAAGCCTGCAGCCTGTTCGGCTTGGCTTTCTACTTCCAGATCACTTCTGCAGCAGGTATGCCTAGAATGAGAAGATTATGAGCAGACCTATGTGTGCTGAAGGCTTGTACTGCTCCTGACGGACGTTGGAACACCAGACCTTTTGGAAGAGCACTGGTTGTAGCTGGATGGGGCCAGCAGAAGGGGTGGATGCATACCCAGCAGCTGTTTTGGCTTCCTGAAGCAAGTCTATGTGCTTGTGCCTGGGCTGGAGAACTTGATTACAGATTATAAAAAGCCTGTTGTGTTTATGCTGGCTAAGGGCATTAGAAAGCAAAGCAGGATATTTAGGGTGCTCATTTGCATATCACTGAGGCAATGCAAGGCTTAGCTGGCTTTTGCATTTGCAGAGAGATTTTCTGTGGATTCCGTGATCCCGTGGGCTTACACAGGTTCACCCACAAATAGTTCCCTCTTACCAACAGGAGAACAGCACATTTCCATGGCCTGAACATGCCTTTCAGCTCTATCCAGACAGCCTCAATCCCAGCATCACTCTTGTTTCATTAAGCCCCTCTGATGCACAGCCCTGCACGCCTGCCAGATCAAATTATAAATACTGGGAATTTCAATGAGACTGGAACTATATTTGGAAAGGCTTAGTGTAAGCAGCAGCATGGGAGCTCCCCGTTCCTTTGGTGTTTGTAGGTCATGTCAGATGTGATGTAATCAGAGCAGCAAGGCTTTCACATCGCTTCAGGAGTCTCTTGATGCTGCTAGAGAAATGGAAATGTCTACACATGAGTCTGTTTCAAACCTGAACCAGTCTGAGGCACAGCTCATATTCAGGACCATAGTGTATCTAACAAACCTGCACGAACAGCACAGAAGGTGGTTCAGGCGAGATAAGGCCTGACAGTGACATCTACCACTGCAGTTCCTTGCTCTTTCTCTGTCCTGCACACAGCACGCACAGAGCTCTTTGCTGCATCCCAAAGCTGAACAAAGAAAAGGTCCTAGGAAAGAAGTTGGCATTAATACTCCTCTTTCATAGATGAGGGAATTGAAGAGACTAGAGTCAGAACTCAGTGAAAGGGCATTCTGCCATCTTGGCTCATGCTTGCTCCACCAGATCTTGGTCTGTAACTTGCTGCTAGCAAGGAATTAAAACTGATGTGCTGTGACACATTCAAATCCTACAATGCTTCGGGAATTAGCATTAAAGAAACACGGCCCAGATGACTGCTGAGGGAACAGGAGGTTGCCTGGGTGGGCCTGGCTGAGCCACTTTCCTGTGCTCTGTCCAAACAGATGACAGCTTTGTGCTTAAACCAGTTCCACAAATTTGTCCCCGAGTCAGGCACTGTTTGCTAGAGATAAGGGCTGCAGATCTGCTCTGGGACAGCAGCTGGGAAAGGGAGTCAGGAGCAACCTACTTCTGTACTTTGCTTCTATCTTTTCCCTACTTGTAGGGAGGGTTTCTGAGGGATAGTTGCTCATTTACAGGTGAAAGAAGCCACTGAACAATTCGTTGTTCCAGTGCAGATTTCAGATACCTTTCCCATACTGACCACATTTTGATGACAGCTTTGCTTAGTACACACAACCATTTGTGACTGAGCTGGTAATGGTTTCTGAGGCCACTGTCACAATAAAATCATTTTCAAAAAGGCTCCTAAGTAAGATGTGACCAAAACCAATGGGACTGAGCTAAGAGACCTGGAAATGGCACTCACATTCAAGCAAGAAAGCAAGAGGCATAGGCCAGACACTGAATCACACCACCAAGACAGGACAACCCCACAGGGCAGAAAAGTGACTGTAGAGGGGCCTGAGCTGGTAGAAAACTGCAGGGACATAAAAGGGCAAGGAAGAGTTCAGCTATGGGTTTTGTTTGCTTTGCAAATAGAGGTGAGTTAGGCATGTGAAACCCTGGACAGAACATTCATGCAGTTGCCTAATGCCTGCAGGGTCACGGATGCATAATGGGACATACCTTCAGGTAACTTCCGCTGGGAATGCAGGTACCTGTGAATGAAGAGATACACAGGGGTAAACACTCAATGAAGTTACTCCAATCTTGATTTTACAGTATCAACCCTGTATGCCAAATCAACCCTTTTCTCTTAATACACATACACATTTACAATGGCTCATCTTAGAAGAAAGTTCAGGAGCTGGTACTGGATGCAACGTCAGGCAGTGCTCAGCCTCATTCCCCACACCACTCTGCCATTATGTTCCGCATCCTGGCTGCTGGGACACAGCACAAGTAAGCTCCACAAATCCAACTGCCTCTCAAACTTCCCATGTTGCACTAAGGAAACTGCAAGAGGCTGCCAAAGGCTGTTCACCTCTGGGAGCACTGGCTCTTTTAACACCTTGTGTTTGCTCACCAGGGACATTGCCTCAGCAGCAGCTCCTGTCTGCGGACCAGCTTCTTTCTTTCCAACCCATGCTGGTACCAGGACATCTGAAAAGCTGCTCAGACGTTTTGCTCACTAAGAATTTGATCCCATCATGACTTTGTCCTGCAAAGTCTCTAGCAAAAGTGCATCCCTTGGAGACAGAATGAGGGGAGCAGTGCAGGAGATGTGAACAGTGATGGCACTTCCATCAGGAAGTGTGAGCGAACGACCCTGCTACGATGAAGGCATCAGAGGGTATTAGTTTGAATTCCTTTTTAATTCTCTTGTTTTTCCTGCTCCAGCCTGTGGTTCATGGCTTCAGAGCACTTTTGCTCACACCACCATCTGCATCACCTCCAGGTTTGGCCACACAGGGGTGGAAGGGGGCGGGTTTCCAGCAGGTGGCACTCGGTGCTGTCCCACATCCCTGCTCACTTCTCCAAAAGGAAAACCAATCCAAACAATGGAACATTTGCCAAAAGGAGAAAGAAAATAAAAAAAGAAAAGTTATTTAACCCTGTGTAATATTTAAAGAGATTGTTATCATCTTACGGTGGTGTATTTAACAAAGGACAATGTGACAGTTCATGTGTAAATCAACCAGGATAAACCACACATTATATATAAACTGTTGTGCTTCTTCAGTCATTTTCAAACTAGGTTTATCTCTGGCTATTGGTTAAGTTCAAGGAAAAGGATTAACTACACAGGCGTAGACAAAATAGGAAGCATGGAGTAATGAATACCCAAAGCAATTCAAAGCAAAAGTCAAGCCAGAAATGCAGGTCATGGCAGAACTCAAACGGCAATTAGAAGATATATGCCTTAAATGGATTCCACTGCCAGTAGTCTCCTCCCGAGCCACAGATCTGCAAGCAATACCATTTTCTGCTAAACAATGCCCTTGCAATACTGACTTGACCACCTTCTACCCCACTACTCAAGTCCTACTGTTCTGACAAAGACTTTTAAATGTTGCCTTGTAAACATTACCAGCAATTTTTCTGGGGCAGTGGGGGGGAGGAAGGTTTAAATATCATCTCCATTAATGTCTGCTCTGCTCTTCTGCCAGAGGTTTCTTCCCCCACAACTAGAATCTGGCCACCCAAAGAAGTGATTCAGCACTTGGTAAAGCTAGCAGGGTGGGAACTTGGAGAGAGCAAGCAGTGAGTGGTTGTGAAATTTGGCTAACTATCCCAAGTCCTGGTGTCTGTTCTGCGTGCGCTGCTCTGCCAGAGGGACATTCAAAGCTCTAGCTGACAGCAAAGGAAAGGCTGTGCAGAGCTGCTCCAAGAGCAAACTGATAATAACCATTCCAGGCCACCAGAAACAGAAGCAAGGAGAGATCCAGTTCATATGGAAACATTTCAGCAGGAGCAGAGAGCATCTTCAGCCGGGAGGGAAAGTTTGATCCAACAGCAAATTAAGGAGTTTGTGCTTGTATAAAGGTTCAGGGAGACCCAAAGTGTATTTTGGTGACTGAAAGGTTCTCAAGGTTGCTGCCAGGCAGACCTGACACTGATCTGGACAAACAGGCATGAAGAAACCGATTCTCTCCTCATCCCTTTTGTCCTGAGCCAAAAGCTTCAGTACTCGGCGAGGCTCAGCGCAGAGCTATGGGAATGGGCTCCACCCAGCTCTAACGCTGCAGAGGAATCACAGCCTGGCTCATTTGTGTTTCTCAGGCAAGAGATGGCAATGAACTGTGGTTGCAGAGAGAGAAAAAAAGAAACACAAAACGCTACCTCCTGCACACATTCATAAAACTGGCCAATCCTCTCCCAAATCCATCTTCCCACTCCCATCTCCACCCTGCTGGAGCTGTCTCCATGGGATGCTTCCAAGTAGGGGAGAGGTTGCAGCTCTCTGTTGTTGCCATTTTGGGAATGTTATTTTATAGATTGGATTTGCTGTGGTTTGGGTGAAATGAAAGAGTTTGGCATAAAATCTCAAAAAGTCAAACACAAACAGGCTTTTTTTCAGGAGCTCTTTCCATGTGTTTTTTCCAGAGATTTTTTTTCTATAAATTCTTTTCAAACATAAAGTGATCTGAGGCTTGTTCCCACCCACCCGCCAAGTGCCAGAGGCCAGCTCATTACAGGGCACCTCCCACGGCACCCTCTTTATTATGTGGTAGGTTCCGATCCACACTTGAAGGCAAGCGAGACCCTCTGCAGTGAAGAACTTCCAAAGGCGGTGAGACATCTGAAGGCACCCACCATTTCTGCACTGCAAGGACTCAGCACCGGCTCCTCCCTCAAGGACCAGCTGCTTTGAAAGCTCTTGCTGTCTGTAGCTATCAATCAGCTGCATCTGCTCAGCAGAAAAACTGAAATGGTCCAACAGTCCTCATCCTGCAAACTGCAGGATTGATCTAGCTCCCAAATTTCCTGTCTTTATTCAGGCATCCTCAAGGAAAGATGCCAGCAAAGTGTGTGGGTTAGCTTCTGAGAGGCACTGACCACTGCTACCTCTCCATGATGGCCCAAAGGAACAAGTCAAGATGGAGCTGAAACCTCTGCCCTGGGGCACACACAACTCCTCTGGGCTAGAAGCAGGACTGACGCCTGGGTGGGTGGATTAGTTTTGGCGATGTCCTGTTTGATGATAAATTGTTCATTGAAATCAATGACTTCACTCTCCAAATAGTCTTCCATGCCAAAGGCAAAACACTTCTCTGAACTGCCTGTGCTGGCTGCTGTACAGCACGGGGGAAATACAGTTCTGAAGAGCATGGCAAAGAAGGGATGTCTTAAAGAGCGCTGGGGCTCCATTTAGGATCCTAACCTCTAATCTGCCCAATTAATCTGATGAAGCAGATGTGAAAGAGGAAGAACAGCCAGTCTCCTAGGAATCATGGAGACATTAGAGGGATATACTTGCCAGATGTTGAATGTTTCTATCTGGAATGCCTCCTCCCTCCCTAACTGGACTTTCTGGCTCCATTTCCGTGTACCCTGAACTACCCATGTAGCAACATGCAGTTTGTAAAACACCATTCAGGCACTCTGTACTCACGTGTATTGCAGTGGCAAAAGATGGTTCTGCCAGTCAGAAAAAAAGGTGTCAATTCAGAGATCTTCCAGTTGACAGAGCTGCTCTGCAGCTCTGAGCTTTGGTCCCTGCACTCTCAGGGAGAATGTGCAGTGTCACCACTCCACTCATGTTGCAGGCTGCCTGGTGACACTGGGATGGGCATTCCTTAAGGCTGTTTCTTGGGGAAAAAAAACTACTTTGGGGGTGGTGTCCCTGCAATGCTGGTGCCCTGTGCTCAACTTTATCCTAATGGCTCTCACCAATATCATGGAAAGGCACTGAGATGAATAAACTCAATTTAAGGAAGGAGGGAGCAAAGGCAAAGGAACGAGAGAAAATCTAGGACACCATACCCAGCTATGGGATATGTGCCAGGCATGGGGCAGGGTCGCCGGGGGGGGGGGGAAGGGACAGTCTCAAAGGGTAAACAGGACAATCCTGTCTTGACCTTATGGGGCAGTCTCGGTGCAGCCACAGCCACCACTCACAAGTTCCCCCTAGGACATTTAAGATCAGTAAAACAAAACACCAGATTGAGCTGGACTGTGAAAGGACAAGCTGAAACAGGAGGCACTGGAACCTGTTATTTCTTTAACACTCTTCTTTATTTTGCAGGGAACTTAGAATTTCATCAGGGGCTAAACAACCCCAAACACACACATCAGATCCTTTTCCAAGGCAGAGCAAATCATAACCAGTTTTGAAAAAGGTGTTTTCTGGAAAAAAGCAAAGGAAATTCAAACCAGCACCCTGCTTTAAAAACATAAACGAGATGCCACTCATTTGAAATGGGCTTCAGCTGCTTAAAAGGAGTGAGAGATCAGTCCTATTCTAGCCCCACACTGTAAGAAGGCATCAAACAAAAATGGCAGATGGGCTACCATTCATTATCATTAAGGTAATCACCCAAGAAACAGTTCGCTTCCTGCTCAGCGTTCCTTAAAGACCTGGCCTTGGAAATTCCATGCAAGTATGACTGTGCTTTGTAGGGATGTAATGCAGTTGGTGGCTTTTGAGAACTGCACCCACAGAGTCTGTGGGATTTGGCTGGACAATGCCCTGTTCGTTGTTTCGATACACGTGTTTGAAACTGGCAGTTAATCACTCCTCCTCTCTCAGGGAGCCTCAGCGCAACCCTTCGGCACGATGCTACGTCCCATGGCGTTCGACAGCCAGGCTGTGACATGTCAGTGCAGCAAGGCATCGGTGGCACTCAAGCTGCACCATAATCAACTCAAGAGTGGTAAAGCACCTAGCTCCCACATATCACCTCTGCACAGTCTCATCTACAACCTACCACTGAGCCGGCCAATGGTAAGAAACATCCTGCAGGATGAGAGGTGGGTTTCCAAATGGGGTTTGACGAGAATAGGCTCCGCTAATGATTCTCTGATATAGCTTTTTATATGGCATCATTGATGTAAGTTTTATGGATGCAGTTGCTATAACAACATAATGCACAGTGGTTAAATATAGCAGCTCCTATTTTCCACTCAGTTTGCTCCGCCTTAAGCAGACAAGGACTATTCTTTCCTGTTCTAGCTGGGATGAAATGGATTTGATAGCTCACTGAAGAAAAGACGTGGTACAGTCCTTCCTCCCCCTCACAAAGACCATTTTCTTCCACCCCAAAACCAACAGCCCCCCATGTGCCAGGCTACTGGGCAAGAGGGCTTGTTTAAAATCAAAATGCACAATGACTCATGCAAAACCAAACCACCTCGATATTACATGTGATCTCAGTGCAAACACTGTCATTTCAAAGTGCAGGAAAGAGAGGTTCTCAAATATTCCTGTCACATAGTGTACAGGATCCAGCCTCTCTTGGCCCCAGGGAAAGAGTTACCTGTTTGGGGGGTAAGAGAGAGTGATGGTGACAGAGAAAGAAGCAAGGCTACAGAGGATTGCTTCCAATTCTCCCTTCTTTGCTGTAGCAGGATTTTCTTGGGTTTGGGTTGGGTTTTTTTCCAGCTGAAAGCCAGAACTGAAATACTCCCAGGGGAGACTGAAATCAAACAGCAATTTGTGTTCCTCTCCTATCCTGTTTTTCTTATTTTTCCCTTGCAGAAGAACAAATCCACCCTCAGACCCTGGCATTTCACAGTTCCTCCCAGATCTGCAGCCTAGACACATAGCAGCAGCTGGACTCCTGCAGGCTGCCAGGAGGAAGGTTGCTGCAAGGGGAAGGGCACATTTCTTCTGAGTAGTTCCTGCTCCTTTTGAACATTAACCTCTGTTCCAGACACTGGAAAGAATATTTATGCCCTTAGCAGATAATACTGAGCATCTGCTCAGTCGTGACCATTTCCTGAACTGTTGTGTTCCTTGAAGCTGTTCAATAATGTGCATCTCCTGAAGCAAGGAGCTGTGGGATGGGTCACACAGCCTGCTCTACCCCTGTTCTTGCAGTGAGTAATCTCATAGGTAGTGAGCACAAGGCTATCTCCCACAGACAGGGAGCATCCAAAAGAGCTGAGGATCACTGCACCAGCCCTCTGCTTCACCCTTTCGACTTACAGCCACAGCGGAGGCAGAACCCTGCCGACCTTGTTTAAAGGTGGTTAATAAATACATTGTACATGATACCTGGAGGGGAGAGTTCATTTGCCTTTTTCTTGCCCTGTAGCACTGGGGCCCCAGGGCAGGAACCGCTGCTTTGCAAAGCCCTGCTGGCAGGGAGCTACGTGAGAAGCCTCAGCAGATGCTCCCAGCACTGCCTGTACCAGCCAGTATGTGAGAACTCATCAGGGCACCGAAAATCAGGAGTGATACAGTCACGCTCTACTTCCTCCATGACACAAACTGAAAACTAATGAGGACAAGCAAGCCACTAAAAATAAACTTAACCTTTCAGTGGCCAGAGCATCACTCCTTCCACATGAGATGACTGAGCCACCATGCTTATTTCTGCTGATTCAGGACTGGAAGAGAGACAAGACACAAACCAGCCCTTAGTTAATGAGCTGCTTATACTCTGGTGTCCCTATCAGCATGAATCTCATCAGCCCAGGACAATGTTCTGCCCTAGGCTAAGGTCTAATGCCAAGGTCTGAGTTCAGAGGGCTTGCAGAGAATGAGTAATTCCCAGTACCATACACTGAAAGGAGAAGAGGGTTAACATCCCCACCAACACACACGGGAAACCTACAGCACAAAGGTGGGAAAGTGATTTCTGCACAGCCACAAAGCGAGACAACAGTAGGGCTGGGATCAAAATCGTGAGTTCTCCCTAACTTTCTCATATACAACTCAGCTGCAAGTTTGTTTTCCCTGTATCTCTTCAGGATGTAGGAGAACGCCTAACCATCTCCCCTCCATTCCTACTTGCAGGCCGTACAGCAATTGACTGAGCAAGCAGAGGTCCAGGCAGCTGGAAGCTCTCTAGTCCCTCTGTGCCAATGGTGTGAGCATCGGTCATCAACCTCTGTTCCTCACTCACTCCTCAAATAACAGTGCGCCGGAAAGCATCTCCTCGCTGAGCCCAAACAAACATGCTGTTGGCTTTAACTCCATCCCCTTGCCTTCTGCTGGGCTGTTTCAGAAGCTGCTAGGAAAAGCCACGATCCCTCTACCACTCAGTTCCAGCCATGAGATAGCATCAAAGACCTTCAGCATCTTCCCAGGGGAGCTCGGCAGGGCACAGCATGGGTCCTGTGACACTGCAGCTTTCTCTAGGCAAGTGAGAAAGGCAAACCACTGTGATGCTGTTAGCAAGGAGAGCCAGGGAGTTATTTGAATTGCACAGATGATTCAGAAAACAAACAGGTGCTAAAAATACAAGATATACTTGCAAAGAGTTCTTCTCATGCCTGGGAAAGGCAGGGGCAGCTCTGGAGACGATCTCTCTAGGACACAATAAGGTCTGAATGGGCAGGGGGTTAAAATAAAATACGGCAGCTGTCCTGCCAGCAAAATCTGGGTGATTTTAATTCAAGGGATTTTTGTCTAGCAACCTTCCCACATCACAGCACAGACACAGGGGTTCTCAGGATGTAAAGAATAAAGTGGTGAAGGAACAACATGATTTAGGAGGAGCGGTAAATAGGGACGGCCCCAGTGAAATAGCAATGTCCCTGGGTCAGAGAGATAAATTCAGGTACCTGGACAGGATGGCAACATCCTCTGGAACAATGGTGCAGAACTCTCCAAAATCCAACTACCACCAGCTCAGGCATCAGCTATTCACACACTCTCCTCAAACCAGGAGTGCAAAGTGATGTGGCACATTTTAGCGGGATCAAGGACAGGAAGAGCAAAGAGGGCCCAGTGACTGGCAAGGCACCAGCAGACGGAACAGTAAAGGATGCTGTAGGTCATTCACAGAACAGTGAGAGTTTCTCCAAACAGTATTATGTCCCACAGCCTGGCACTCACTTATATCAGCGAAGTTAATACTGCTTTGGGCTCTAGCTATTCGTTTTCTCCTCACACACGAACACCACGTTCACTCTGGAACACCAGAGCGAGGCATTCACTGAAGCGTGCAGAACACTGTACCTTAAAGCAGTGTGAAGAGAAATGTGGTTCGCGTGACCACTCACTCCTCCCGCATCAAAGGTTACCACCTGCAATAAAACCACAGAACAATCACTTTGAGAAAGCAGGAGGCTGTGCAGTTAGCAACACTGACATCCAACACAGCACAGTCCCAGCCCATTGTATCGAAGGAGTTGGTTGTGTGTTGCACAATGAGGCCTTATGTGTGTACTCATGCTACAGAAATACAACTAAACAAACAAGACACTGTGGAACTAGATGACTACACAGTCTTACAGCTTGGACAATACAAAGATGACAAGTACCCTGTTCCAGCTGGCAGGATGCTCCTGTTACTTATTATCAGGCCAAAAGGTTACTTTCAGAGTGATCTGTTGCAAACTTCTTCCTGACCCAAGAGGTCCAGCTCTATGAATCACTCTCTCCTGGATTTGAGAACATACTAGAATGCCTGTGGATTACAGGGTGAAACTATAGTTTGTTGTACTGTGAATCAGGACATATTGCTTTAACGAGAGCAACACAATCATGTAGTACTGTCCTGATTGTAATGAGGCTTCATCACAGGACAACCTAGTGATAAAATCATCTGATATGAGAACAAGCCTTTTTAAAGAATCAGCTGACTGCACTTTTTGTACAACCAAGTCAGGCTTTCCACTGAATGAGAAGATTATTTTGTTTATTGCTCCTCTGCAGGGAGAAATGGGAACTTCATAATGCAGAAGTAATGTGTGAACACAGCACTAACAAGTCACCGTCCAAAGTACAGAATACCCTTGGCTCCCTACCCTCAGACCTACCAATAATGTGTCAGGGGCGAAGCATCTACCCTGAGGGCTCACTCTGCACATTACTGTGTAGTGGGTGCTTAGGGGCTCCCACTTCCAACCTAGAAGACAAACTGGCCACCATAAATACAGGGCAGACAGGGTAGGTGTGCTGCCAGGCTTCCCAGATGGTGAAAGGGAGGGTGAGAGTCTGAAGTTAGGATTTTGCTCTGGAAGAGGCCCGGCAGCAGAGCTCCACAGCTTCCTTCTCCGTGTCCGAGAAGAAATCATACCCTCCCTACATTTCAATCAATGTCTGCTTCCTTGCCAGCTTCTCTTCAGGGAAGGAAATGCTACTGCCCTGCTTACCACAGCTCGCTCCTCCAACTCTGTTTTATACACAGGGTCTGAAGTTCTGGGTTAAAGATCAAAGGAAGATCAAAAGCCACCCTGCCTGCCCTGCAATTCGCTACTCCGCCCTCCAACAGGAGAGGCCCTCTCAAACGCAGACTGTGTAAAGAGGGAGAGGAAACACAAAGACAGTGATAAGAAACACTTCAAAACCCACAAACTCCAGACAAGCCTGCTTATAAACCCACCCACCCAGTGCAAGTCCACAGTTGGACTTTCCAGTTTGCCCAGCGGCTGTAATAATGCTGCAACCAAGCAGCGGGATTATTCATTGGTGGCAGGAAGTGGTGGGACCCAATTTGGGTTTGTTCAGGTTCAAAGAACCATTTTCTGGTCAACCTCTGCTTTCTAAGGAGAAAAATTAGGTCTTCGGCTTGGTTGCTTCTGCTGCACATCAGCATGACCCGAGAGGCTGTCTGCAGGGGTGGCGTGGCCTGGCGTGGTGCTAAGCCCTCCCTAGGGATACCGGCTTTTTGAGCAGCTCATTAATAAATTGTGTACAGCTCAGGGAGCCAGCATAGCACCCTGCATTTTACAGATAAGAAAAAACATGCTCTGAAGTCACTCCTGCTTAGAGGCTCTTTCCTAAGATGACAATGTAGCCCACTCCCTGCAGGCAGAGTAAATTCCTATGCAGATGAGTAAGGGCTGGACTTGCACTTAACCTTTTTACTACACGGGGACAGAGGTTTGTCTCTTCTGCCTGATCATTTATTTTCATGTAACCTGTACAAACATGACAGTTTTAACACTACTAACCTGCTGTCAGTTGTGGTTGAAATTAGCCAATGGGCTCTATAAAGTCTTTTGAAACATGTATGTGCACAAACACATATAAATACCATCGCATTATTCGTGTTTCCTTAGGAAACCGAGCTAAAAACCCCAGGCAAGCCAAAACACGCATTTTCCCTTCTGTGGAGGGTACAAGAGAACAAACCAGAAGACTGAGATAAGAGACTATAGTGAGCAGACTAAATAAGCTAATCATTATTTTGACAAAACTGGCTCAGGCCAACTGTGGGAGCACAAGGCTGAGTTAGGAAATATTCTTGACGTGGAAATCGTCTGTTCAGAAAGACCTTTGGAGTTTCTTCTTCTCCACATCTGTTTTGAAATAGGAGCTGCTGTTCTTAGTGCTGCCGGACTTACGTAACATCTGAACTCGCTGAAGAGATTGCACGGAGTTAATTTTCAATGGTTGTTGTCTACCTTACTGTTAGGACATTTGCACCTGAATTGCCCATCTCTTCAAATGTACACATTTGTAAGTACAATTCCCCAGGTACCTGCATGCTGACATGGCCATCGGCCAGGGTGACGTTCACCTGCAAAGAGGCCACTTTGAAACGTTGCCCCTTCACCTTTAGAGATCCCTCCCAGCACACAGGCTGGCTCTGACACAGCAGTGACGTCCCACCTACCCAGCATGTAGCCCCTAAGCCTGCTGCCTGCACAGGCCACTGATTCCACAGCATCCCTGTGGTGCTCACGACTTAGAGCATGCGGCAATCACGTGTAAATCTATTCCTCTGGCTTCAGGGATTCATTTCATTGATAACAAATCCGAATTTCTTTCTCACATGCTGAAGATATTTTCACACGGGAGCATTTGCCTCTTCCGCATGGCACAGCTAGCTGCTGTGGTTGCTGTTAGCACACAACCTGACCCAGGCTGATGATGCAATCGAGCAAACAGTCAGGGCAGGATGAGAAAACCTGAACATCTTGAAACTGTCTGGGTTAAAAACAGGCTTAGCCAGTTCTGGGACCAAAAGGCTGGGATAGGAAATACACTTGATGTGGAAATTATTGCTCAATGAAATCTTTAGGGCAAGAGGGAGTTCCCTCCCCACACCTGTTCTGAAATGGGAGCCGCTGCTGGTGGTGTTGCTGGGTTTTCTTCTGGGTGACCTTGGTATTCAGGAAATGGAGCTTTCACTAGTGGAAGCCAGAGCAACAGCCAAGACAAACAGGTCCAGAAATCCCTTCCGGAGCGGGGGGAGCACAGAGGAAATTACTCAATTACTAGCAGAAGAGAAAAGTCCTGAGAGGTCTGGAGTCCATGCTCCCTAAACACACCATGTGCATCGGAGGAAAAGAGCTGTGGGTCTCCCTCACTCTTTCTGGCGTCATCCACAGCTCCAAGAGCACACATCTGCTCAAGCAGACTGGTGGGGATAGAAAGGTCTCCCTCCTTTTTAAGAAGGGCCATCCCATAAAATGCCACAGCAAGCAACTCTATTTCTAATGGCCTTCCTCTGCGCATCATTTCATAGGCCCAATTTACAGAGGCCAGTGACATTCAAACTCCCTCTGAGTCTCCTGTGTCTGGAGATGTCTCTTGCTGCTATTGAATCAGAGAAGCTAAAGATTAAAAAGAATGGACAATTGGATGAAAAAGGAAAAATCTAATCATGATCAATATCCCAGTGTCCACTGGGTTTGAGCTGCAAGTGTGTAAATAATGCACCAGCCCTTAGGATGAAAGGTCTTGGGAGGCTCCCACTCACGTACCCCAAAGCGCAACACAGGTGAGAGAGGCAGGGAAAGGGGGGACAAAGTCTGTCTCAGCTCTGTTGCCTCCTCTAGCGAACTCCTCATGCTGCACTGCAAATCTGGTGTTCTGCAAAAGCATTTAAAATCCTCTACAAACATCACACGCTCAATGCTCCTGAATTTTGGGAGAATGTGGAGACCAAGATCCAAAACATGAGAGCTGAACTCACCCTCACAAATGTAAGCTCCAACTGGAATGCCATTTGGGGAAGGATTTGGCTTTCTAGGCTGATCTGGAGCTGAGCCAAGACAATGGGACACTTCCACAACCAGATGATGTTTCCATCAATCCGTAGTGGAAAGCAGCTTGTAAGAATGTGGTGTAGCTGAATTCTGGTCTTGGCACTGCATCTGCCACAAACACAGTCTGAACGTCCCCTTCTAATCCACGCTCTGCTACCAACAAACCTGAGATCCTGAAGAGTAGGATTTCATAACCTAGAGCCTGCTTGGTGCTCACACAACACAATGTAACTCACTTTTTACACACCGAATGCTTTCTAATCCAGATCGAGACTGACCAGCCTTGGCTGCCTCTCCCGGCAACGCTGATTTGCTTATAAATCCAGCCGGCAGGAAATAATTCCCAGAGTCTATAAATTAGTTTTGGCTTTGAGTACACCAACTGTTAATTTCTGTGTCCGCACTATTTAATGTAGAGCTTGGATGAAATATGTCCCTGTAGCTCTCAAATAGATTGAGTTACTCATGGACTTCCAGGGCAATTGAGGAAGTGAGTAACTATGCAATGGAGCACAACTACACATAACATGGTGTGACTCCTTGCCTTGCAATCTTTCAGATACGTTGGAAGTGCAGCCTGCTTCTCCACTGCCAGCTGACACGTGTTCTGTAAATAAAAGATCCCATTGTCTACACAACGACTATGGGGAGAACTGGGGCAAGTTTTCCCACTGGGATAGCTAAAATACTACATATCATGTTAACCCCGTTGAGTTCGTTGTGTTTGGAGCCTTGTTAACTTATGTTTTGGCAAGGCTCTTTTAACATATTAAGCTAATTCTATCGTTTTCAACACTACTGAAAACTAAACTCAGTTTACCTTTCAAGGCAAGGCCATACCGTCTCAGGACAGCAGAGATGCTTGAAGAGTGGCTAACAGATAGCAAGCTTTGAAGTTTTAAAATGCAGACTGTTGGACAAAGGTAATTAGGCACTTGCTTTGCTGTTGTTGGCAAACTAGGTCTGCTCCTAAATTAAAGTTATTATAGCAAACATCTGAGACCTGTGTGATTACCTGGCACACTTAAAATAAGGTAAGTTGACGGAGCAGTTCATTACCACCACCCTGAGAAGCTGCTTCAGCGGCCTTTGGCGCTGCTGACATGTTCTGCTACAGTAATCTGTCCTCACTGCTGCTCAGGGCAGCGCTGAGGGGAATGCAGTGGGCACTGTCATGGTGCTCCTCGTGACTACAGCTATGCCCAGCGTGGCAGGAGCATGCTAGTGACTGTGTGTGTTTCTTGCTTTGAAAACCCCACACTTGATTTTCAGCTCACGCTAGGCTAGTGCCAGACTCCTGCCTCCCCCAGCACAAACAGCTTGAGTTTCATTTCCTCGGAGGCAAAGATGTAACCCTTTCCAACCATCTACAGTAAGTTCTAGTGTTTTCAGAACTTCCACAGGGATTCTGGTGCACTTGTGCTAGTGCCCATGAGAGTCACAAACATGCAATACAAACCCCCTCGTGTTGGAAGCTTTCCGATTAGACTAAACCCTATCTATTCACAGGGCCAAAAGGCACAAAAAGAGTCCGGGAAGACTGCATTTGCCTCTCTGCAAAGCAATGAATTTCATGGAAAATTAGCCTCAGAATCAACACAAAGTTGGATGCATGATGCTGGGTTTTGTGCTCATTGGGCTTCCATGCTACAGGAGATGTGGTTTCTTGTTTTGTGAACTGCTGAAAGGCTTTAAGAGTTTTGTGATTTTGCTGCTAATCAGTGTGTGGCGGTGACATGCCTGATCACAGCAAGGTTCAACAGAAAAGAACAGAATACAGCCCTTTCCATGCTTAGGCCCTTATTCCTCTTCTGTGGAAAAAACTCCTCTACCAGTGCTAGGAAATCTCCCTGGATTAATATCCTTCAATTCCAACCTATAACCCTGCTGATCCAGCTCTCTAACATGTGCCTGCCAATGTACTTCAAATCTAGGCCTAAATGCAAGCCTAAATCCCAGACGGGCTCTCTTCATCCACGAAACCTAGCAACAGGGGCAAAACGGCTGCTTTGCAACGTAGAAAACATCTGAGGAGTTAGTAACGTAAAATTCCTCCGCTGTTCATTTCTCACTGGGAAACAAAGAAAGATCTCCCATGAGAAAGGATACATCCAAACTTCACCATCATCCTGGTCCGTATTTTTCAGTGAGCAAGTTCTAGCACTTGATCGAAGTGTTTGAAAGAGGATCGGAATGACCGTGTCTTAATTCTCAAGACTTGCAGAAAGTCCCAAACTACAAAAGGCAAGATTGCTTTCAAGTATCATTTTAGATCTAAAATTCGACTGGGCTTATTCAGAGGGTCTTCTACAATTAACAAACAATTAATCTGCTGCAGTGAAACTTCCTAGTTCCAACAGAGTTTGCAGGTTTTAACCAGACTGAAGCTTTTACTCTGTGAAGGTTGGTGGCTCTACAACCCAAAAGAGGCTTCTTAAGATCTTGCTAGAGAAATGGACAAACATTAGAAAGTGAGTATTTCAAAACAAGTAAGTATACTTTCTCCCTCTCCTAGGCTATTTCACAGACACTCCAGAAGCAAAATCCTAACTTCAAAGAAAGCTTTCAAAAGGAAGGACAAAGCCTAGAACACCAGCTCAAAAATAATGTGGAAAACGCCTACAAGGTAGAAAGTTTCACATTACCAGGTTGATGTTATTGGCTTCTATATGCTTTAGCACTTCGGCGGCGAGGAGCTGCGTGTCCCATTCAACAGCAGGATTATCCGGAAGATCCCTGAAAATGAGAAGGGCAATTAGTCATTTCACTGCTGAAAACTTTACAAAGACCACGCTAGAAAAGAGAGATCCTTTTATCAGAGAATGAAATCAAGATAAATTCATTTAGTCTATAAACCCACTGAACCTTAAGAGCCTTACAAGCTTGTACATTGGAGGGTTGAAAGGGGAACAGCACTTCCAGCACCCTCCTCATAGATTTGCCAAGGTCTCCCTTTCTTCTTACCATTAAGGTAGACTTTCTGGCTGCTTTGCTTTAAGCAACATCTCTACTGTTCAATTATTCTTGTTCTTTATTCATCCCAATAATTTTTTTTTTCTAATTTTATTTAAAACCCCTTTAAAAACACAGTTTCCTGAAAGACTTTCCAATCATAATCTACTGGTGAATTGCATATGAAAAGTATTGAGCAAACTCCTGCTTTCAGTTATACAGGAATACCTCATTAACCTCAACCAGAGGACAACAAGGCCATAATTATATTGCATGGATTTGATAGTAATTCTTCATCTGTTTATTTGATGCTTTGCATACCAACTGGCTATGCAAAGCATACTGTGACTGAGTACTCTGCCTGGGTATTTCAGATTGCAGGCTCCTAGGGGCAGGGACCATGAGCCAAATGCAAAATAACATCAGGCAGCCAAGAGAATGATTCCATATTTACACAACCGAGAGCTGAATTTGACCCCCCAGTCATTATGTTTGAATGATGCCAAGAAAACATTGCTTGCAAAGTTAAAAAGGTTATTAGTAACAATAGGATAACACACAGCTGCTAAAGACCAATAATGGTCTTTTTCTCAGGCCTTTTCCGTCCTCTGACAGTCTGGTAATTGCTGAGAGGTGGTTTAGCAGAACAGCGACTACTCAGCCTTCTCACAGACACTGGGTTTGGATCTGAACGGATCCAGCTGTTTGCTGCAGAGAGCAGGGGCACCCCTCCCCAGTACTCTTTGCGCCTTGCTGACTCCCCAGACAGCAGGACGGTAACATCTGCAACAAAACAACTGGAAAATGTCTCCTTGGCACGTTCCAAAGTAATGCTCAGCCTGGGTCTTCATGAAGGTCTTCTGGCCACAAATGTTCCCACTGCTCTTAACAGTAGTAGTAGTGGAAGGAAGAGCCTAAAGTACAAACTGACCATTAGCATTTTAGCTGTTGCGTTACGTGCTCCTGTTCAGCACAGGCCGAATGAATGTGCTACTAGAAACCCCAGCAACACGGGGCGGCGTTTCTGCGTCAGCGTACACACTGTAGCTATGGTCCCCCTAGCAGTACTACCAACAACAGGAATTTCTGTTGTTGCTGGCAATTCCCTCATGTACAGACAGTATCGTCTGATGTATACAAGACATTTGAATTTCATCATAGGAAAGATTCTTTGGTACATCTGGTGGCTGCCTCATTAACTTAACGAATCTTCATCTCATCTGCTCAAGGCAAAAACTTTCACATCTCGTGTCTGAAGAGGAAGTGGCCCTGTTGACCCTGAAGGTACTACAAGTCTCACCACAGCAAGCTTTAAACGGAGCACATTTTAAAAATATGCTTCAACTGAAACATCCCAAGCAACGTGCACACTGAGCAGGGAGGGACTAAGTGCAAGTCTAATGGTGCTTCAGTCGTTCGAATGGTACCTTGGAGGCTATGTCAAGGCTTAATCTGGTGATATTAAAGTAGTAAATTGGTCTAAAAGGGATTCTTCACTGGCCACTTGCAATGCAAATATCACTCTCCTTTTTGGACTGGGAAGAAGCTGTGGAGGAAGCGAAGAGTCCCATTAAAACAGGAGGGGAGCTCCAACAGTGAGAGGTTAGGGGAAAAAAAGTGAGCTTGGAATTCATGATGTCCAGGAGGCTTTGGTGTCATAGCCACTGCACTCAGCTTTATTGGGCTGTCTCCAAAAAGGCTGCTGGGTAGTGGAGCAGGTTTTAACTAGTTTAGACAGATAAAGATCACCCTAGTTCAATGGAAATGAACAGCTGGAGGCAACGGTTTAGAATCCCTGGAAACAAAACAATCTGAAGGCATGAGCAAATTAACTCCATGAACACTGAACTGATTAAGCAGGAATATTCTGCAAAGCATTCTGCTTCTACCCAGTTACTGCTGCTCACAGTGGGACGACTCCCAGTAAGGAGAATTCTTTTTCTTGCATAGTATTTGTCAGGCACCAAGGACAGAGAAGCTGATCTTGCCAAACAAGACACACATGTACATAAGCACATTCGTAGCTCATTAATAGCCATGATGGCCCACTGAAGTGTTCTTAGCTCACCCTGCAAACAGGAGAAGTGACACACAGGTTAAATGACATGCCCAAAGTCACCCAGAGAAGTCAGTAGCCAAACTGGCAATACATTAATCTAGCTTGCTCCAGGAAATTACTATTTTTACTTTTTGGTAAGAGTTTGTATAATACTTTGTAAAGTCAAAAATGTAACCGTTACAATGATAGTAGGGACCCTATGGAAAGCACGAGACCAATAACTTTCTGCTTGTGCTCTGGATATCAATAACTGAGTCCAGGTAAGGATGAAAAGGTGACAAAGAAAACCCAGTTCATATACCCAGTAGAGCAGTGCGTGCAAGACACACTCTTACAGGAGGTCTCTACATGCCCTAGGGACTTTGTAGGTGTACACCAACTTTGCTGTAGTTCACCAAATCATCTATTCAGTGCAAAATACCTTTCCTAGTATCATAAATCAGTCCTCAGCAAACCTGAAAAGTCCACTGACTTGCTGCACTACTGAAATAAGTCGCATTCACTGTGGTTTTACCTTCAGGACTGTCAGAAACATTTGGTATTTAAATGGTTAACTCCACACTGCCTTTCTGGATAAGGCTGATAATGCCTCTGAGCTCAAGGTCAAAGGACTGAGATAAAGGACTATAAAGGAGTGAAAATTAGCACATTCCCTGGAGCAGACTGGAGCTTGTCCCAGGAGACAGGGTTCCCCACCCGCCCTCCCTGTCCTCTGCCCCAGAGAGCTCCTTGTTGCTGCTGTCAGTCACTGGGACAGATCAAGATATACATCCTGCACTGGAGGCCTCCCAGGTCATGCTGCTGAGGGGTGATGGTGGGAAGGGTACCACCACTGCCTCATCTCCACCAAACCGTTAGGGCTGGAAGTGTTGTTTATGGGCATTCCACACGACTGATGCTGAATGCAGGTGGCTGCGTGGATGCAGCCCCTGCTGACCAGGGAAAAATAGGGAGATGCCTAGCAGAAGCAAAAAAAAAGATTTAATGGAATAAGGCTCCAGGAATGTTGTTTTCCCAGCTCTTTTCAGTGCAAGCCATGCTGTGCACTGTACAGGGAATTTACAGCAGTGCCAAGGGATCTGTAGACCAAAGAGAGAGAGAAATGGAGAATTACAGTGCTGCAGTTGCTGCAGGATGGAGCACTGTCTGCCTCTGCTTACTGACTTCAGCAGGACCAGTCATGGGAAACGTTCTTTTCTGACAACAAAAACCTATACCTTTCTATTTGTTCATCCACTGTTGGTAGTGAGAACTGGAAAGGATCCTGATTTTCTCCTTCTCACCTCCTTGCTTTCCTCCTTGCCCTGCTGAGCAGACAGAGCAGACACTGGCATCTGCCGTTCCCTTTCCCAAGGTCTGCAAAGGAAGAATATGGTGGATGTCCTAGATATCCTGGCTCAGGTACCAGAGAGCTACAAGGGGGGCACAGCAAATCACATCGGCATGTTAAACCAAAATTCCACCTTGTGCAGATCTTGCCCAGCAGTCCCACAGCTGGCTGAATGAAAGAAATGTTAAAACTCACTGCCCCATGCCAGCTCCCCTCCAGGCCTCCCTCTCCTGCCTGCTGTGGGACGTGGAGCTTATCTCCTCTAACGCCTCAGCCTTGGCCATTAGAACACTGTGCATCTTGCCAGTAATGCTATCCCTGCCAGTAGCCTGCACAGTTTTGCAGGGTCGTCTTTCTAGGAACGTTTGAGCTCAAGATGGCTAGATTCTTGTCATTTGGAAGGTCACTTTTGGCCAAGACAGAGATTTAAAAACCTTCACAGATATAAACTGCCAAGTTACATCCTTCTTACATGATATACTGCTCAATCCCAGTCCAGTTTTGTACTGCTCATCTTCAACAGATCTTTCAGCAACAGCCAGTGCATTAACATGTACAATCTTCTTTCAAAGCCTTCCATGGAATTTATTTTGCCCATGAATTAAGCTCTCATGACTGCTTAAAGGTTAAGTTAAACCAGTTAGTCTATGTGATGTCCACGTGGCTTAACAAACAGCAAATGGGCTGTTCTATATGGGACACTTGCAGTTAGAATAACCTTGACATCTGTCCCTCCTGGAATCTGTTGAATGAGGCAACCTCCAAGGCCCCGGGGTGCACCATGAAGCAGAGTCTCGTTACGTGACAGTTACCATGATGGGGACTGGCAGGCACCCTCTCTGCCTTGACACCAAGCCTTTAGAGGTGGCAACAGGGGAGCGGCGTGGCAATAGGGTTCCTTCTAGAAGATGTTTACGTCTCCACTAATACATTCTGAGATGCCAGAGTAAAATGTTCAAGGTACTAATGTGATTTTCCATTCCACTACACACCAAAAGGGTCAAGATGAAAGAGCTTTCCCATTCCTTATTGCCTTTTTATCCTGCAGCATGACCTTAATCAATCCAAGGCTAGGGACCAGGAAACATTTTTGCATAATTTCTCCTCCTGATCCCTCCTCTCCCCAGTGAATGATTTTACATTAAAGCAGCACAAAGGTCAGTAGATTGATGGTGGATTACATAGGAAACAGGTGAACTGCTGTGCTCTGGGTTCCCAGCTGAGAACAATGACCGCAATGTGTTTGTTGGAACAAAGGATGCCCTTTGTATAAAGTTAACTGTATGAAATGAACATCTGGGCAATTGAAACTGGATCAAAAAGCAAGAGAACCCACAGAACAAAATGACGTGAGTGCACAATTAGTGAAAAAGCCATGTGATGACTACAGGCAATCAGTGACCTTTATATATCATAGCATCAAAGTAATTGAACAAACTGTGTAAACAGAAATTATTTCATGCTCTCTAAAGTAGAGCAGAGAATTTTTATTTTTGAGATTATGCTGATAAGTGAAGACAGGCTAGACCTAGATCTTGAAGCAGAGCCTCCTAATCCTTACATTAATAACTATTTATAAATTTCTCTTCCTATAATGGCCAATTACAGGAGGGAAATATTGCTGTTAGGCTGAATGTACGTCTCTGATTCCACTGAAAAAAGCCCACTTAGACAAATGATCAGCATCTTGCAACATCATGTTGTACAAGGAACAGATGCTGTGTGCTTACTGGAATGTAACAATCGACAGTTTAGGAGAGAACTTGACTAAAGCAGGATGCTAACTGTCAAATGAAAAGCCACCTACGAAGGGGAAGCTCAAGCTGAAAATTTACACCAGCAGCTTCCTCCCTCTCCTCATAGTAAAGAAACCCAAATTATTCTGAGATTTGTATTTTAAGAATGGAAATAAGAATCTTAGGTTTTGGTGTAAGTAAAGGGTAAAGGAAGTGGTGAAAATGACAGCGACTGGAATATTAAAAATAAAATGCACTTCAAATATTTCACAAAAGAAAAAAGGCAGAATGGACATAATCCTTTTCTCCCATCCTTCTGTCATATGTAAGTTTGGACCTATGTTCTACAAATGTCAAAGGTAAATTAAATATGTTTGGATGCCAGGTAAGTGCTGACATCACTAATGTGGCCATACCAGGCAGAAGTCATGCGTAAAGGGAAAGAACACAAAGAGGGAGAGCACTCTGTACAGCTTGCTCCGAACTCCAGGCAAGCTGTGCATGCCCCTCCACTGTGCTACGGAAAAGCACCGTGCACCTCTGTCAGATAATATTCCAAGTACCTCCATAACTCCCTAAAGGTAAATGGTAATTACATCTCCAGGGAGCAAACTTTTTGCCTTGGGCACGATCATGTGTTCCTGTTTGAGAAATAAGCATCCTTTGGGTTTAAATTCAAAGGAATTAGTACAGAACACAGGACTGCTTGTTTGCAAAGACCTATCCAAATGTCCCTGTACTCATTTATTTTTTTAATGAATTATTGATGATTTCTCAGCAGAGTTTAATGCCTATTCACAGAGATGACACAATTGCTTATCATAATTTGAAATCTGGTATTCATTTGACGTCTGTGCCTCTGCGCCTTGTTGATGAATTACAGCACAAAGCTCTGTAGGAACAAGTTCATATTCAATGTCTTCAAAGAAAAACAATTGATGGTGCCTTTGAAGAACAGAACTGCATAGAAACTACGGTGGTTAAAGCTAGTTTTAAAAAGTAACTCTTACAAACTAATTTGGAGAGGGCATCGGGCCCTAATGTGTAAGCCAAGAAACAAAATTCAGCTCAACTAGTTCCGAGTTGATCGCGGATTTAATCACAGCTTTCCTATCTTCCGCTCTTCACGCCCGCGAAATGGAAATAATTGTATGTTCACACCTATGTAAGGAAGTTTCAGATCCTTCTAAGAAAAGTGTTATGTCTGTTCTCTGGTTTCTAGAATGAAATCTAAAACGCATGTCTTGGCAATCCTGGGTACTGGGAACCCCCCAAATCCATCCTTTAACTCTCTGCACTGTCTTCCCACGGAGTATGGAATCAAGTGCAACACCTTAGTCCTGACTTGAAGGCTTGGCCCAAAACATATAAAAGACTGCATGAAGCTCCAAAATGATGGATATGGTGAACAGCCCTGCCTCTGTGCTGCAGAGGAACCCTGCAACAAGGATAATGTCTTCTCAAGCAGTTAGGACTTCCTTAAGGGCTGGTGCCAAACAGTGAATGGACTCCCAAATCGAGTATCATCACAAATCGCTTTGCTTTCAGCTGCAAATACCAGCAATACTCCTTGGAACACATCCTTTCCTAGCAGAAACACACCAATATTTAAAGTTTAAAATTCCCCAGACTCTCCAGAGCACATAAGAAAGCGAAGACATCTGGGCCAAATGTTAGCCGAACAATGGAGCCCGTTTGCCAAACCACATGACAGGGGTTTGGGTGTGTCACCTACTGGGCACCTTGCTTTGGTCACGCAGTGGCAAGGTGTCACCATGCAAGACTGCCGCGAAGGAACATGATTTCTAGTAGTCACACTGGCGGAGAATGAGATTTCTGGCATATGTCTAAAACTCCTTGTCCGATCCTTGGTCTCACACAGCAAATCATGCCTGTGGCTGACGTGCACTTAGTACGCAGTGCTGCCCCAACGCTGTGCGGCAAACCTACAAGAGCAGAAACAAGACCTGGGAGTCTCACATGCAAGTGTCCAACTCCACATGTGACACTCATGACCGTGCTGCTGGAACATGGTCAGGAGCTAGTGTGAACACAGAACCTGTGTAGCCATCATCACTGACTGACTAGCCACACAAGGCAAGGAGCACCAAATGCCTTGGTGTCATGGACAGCTTCCAACTCTGCTGCCAGAGGAAGGAGTGTTCACTCTAGTTCATTCACTCACACCTATGCTGAGAAGCCCTAACTTCAGTTTAAGCAGATGTCTGCAGTGGGTTGTTGCAAGCACCACGCTTTGCCATGGGGTGTAGCAGGATCCCTGGTGGGACTGGCAGTCATAAAACGATTAAGTTCCTAAAGAGAATTCTTTAAAAAATACAGCACTTCCTCCCGCTTTCTTATCCCACTTGAGTCGGGTGCTGTGTTTCAAGCCACATTCCCAACTTCATTCATGTCCGAGTTGCATTCATTTTGACAAGCCAAGGCCAGTTACAGCCCCTTTATTCCTGACAGCCGTTACGTGATCAGAATATATCATGGGCCTGTGGCCTGAGGGGGCCCACAGGTTCCACATGAGCGACACATTTTCAGCCAGGCACCATTTAGCCTGTTTCCAGCACAACCAGCAGTTTCCAGCACTAGAGACTGTCAGTAGTGGCTTGCCAAGTGACGGGCAAGAAGCCTCCCTTTCATTTTACAGAAGCTGGACCTCTGTGTGATCTGGTGGGGGCCGTTAACTGAGTTCACTGAAAACATCAGTCAGAGGCCAGATGTAGCCTCATGAGGCTTGGGGCTGCCATCCTTGATTGTGAGTCAGCAGTTCCTCCTCCGGCCCACTGACATGTGGTTTGGGCAGCAGACAATAGCACAGTGTGAAATGAACTCAATTCCACTCTCGTCTCGGAGAGGTACGCAGAAAAGGAGACCGCTGAAGTCCCTAACCTAGTTCAGGAAAACAGGAATTCACCAGCCTTTTTCTGAGTATCTGCTGGCAACATGCCTCCCTGCTGTTTGTCCCAAATGACTGACAAATAACAGACCTATGAGCAACATCTGGCAAGCTCATCTGTAGACTAATAAGAGACACATCTTCAAATATGCACATCTGCTGTAGAGCACAATTGCTGGGCAAAGGTATATATGTAGCAGCACTTCGGTTCAACACCTTCCTAAGGCCAAGAAGTGTGATGAAAACGCTCAGTGGAAAGCTCGAACAGCACACATGGACTATAGCCGTCGGTGGCCTTTGGGAATTTCGCTCCATATTCACAATCTGCTCTTGTCTATGTCATCTGCCAGAGGAGGGATAAACTGGCTCAAACCCAAAAAACGTGGACTCACCTCTACTAACATATAGCTTCTCCTTGGGCTCACTTACCACTTCAGAACGTTTCTGTCCGCTCTGATATTTCTGGATATAATACGGGAAGAACACAGACCACATTTCTCCAAAAGCACCAACTGTACTCTAAGAAATGAGCATCATCAGGCCTATATGAAATGATCAGGCAGTTCCCAGAATAGCTCCTAGCAGTGCTCACTTCCTCATTATTATTATTGGCTTTGCCGTACTGCCTAGGAATTCGTCTGGGGCCTGACAGTGTAAGTTGTCCTGAGTGACAACAAAAAGCCCAGCAATCCCACCATCAAAACTTACGTTTTAAAACTGAAATACAAATCACCAGCAAAACCAGGACTCTAAGGAGCAGACCACATGACTTCACTCCTCCTTTACTCATTTCTTTTGTTGTGTAAAATGCTTTGAAAAAAGAACAACAGAGCAGAGTTTGGGACACGGTACATAAACACCAAGACACGTCCAACTAGCACAAGTCCTGGCACCACTGGTTCAAGGACAGACTTCCAGTTTCAAACTGCTGGGCAGGAGGTCTCACTTACTCTCCTGGCAGAAGAGGAGTAAGTGGACAGGTGGAAGGGCAATGTGGTGTGTTCTTTCCAGCTAGATTTTTACTACAGTACTGGCACATGAAGTTCTCGACATGCCCAAGACTTCACAGAGGAAAGGGTACAAACCCAAGGGGAAGGAACAGAAAGTCTCTCATAGCAGCCAGCAAAATCCTTCAGAGTTGAATGACTGAAATACCACAACCTGTATATGCCACATAAACCTAGTGCCACTTCATCACAACCTTAACATTAAACGTTTGCTCTTGGAATGATAAATACACCATACTGTATAGGCAAAACCCTGCAGTTCTGATTCTGACCCAGGTAAGCCACACAGAATTTTGCTACTGACCTAATGTCATGGGCCAGACCCTCAAAGAGGAGAGCCAAAAGCATAATCACCCCTACCCAAGAGATAGACCTTGGTCCAGTCCACGTAACAAACCGCAGTCAGAAACCCCAGTTGAAAGTTTGTAGCCCAATCAATCCCTCAGCCATTTTAATTAATCATTTAGGAATAGAAAGCACAGAATAGTCACTTCATGGACATTTATTTCTCATGCCAATTTATGTAAATGCAGATGCAGCTTCAGCAGAGATCTCAAGAGGATGATGGCCTGATTCCAAATGCAGCTTCCCACGTTGCAACATTCCAGCTTCCCTGTACCAGTTCCATCCAAAAAGAGGTTTTCTGACTCCTCAGCCTCCCACAAACGACCGTCTCCTGCAATCCATTTGATCTACGCAGTGACACGGGAGCTTTATTTCCTGAAGACACGGTGTGCCCACCTGTTGCCACACTGAGGTTCTGACGCCCCGAGTTCTCTAGCTGGGTGCAAATTTTATTATTTCCATCAAATTACTTTCTTTTATAAGACAGCGTGTATCGAGAAGTTAAACACCTATCTGAACTGTGAGCTCGATCCCACAAACTTTACTGACATGCAAAATTTCTACTGATGCAAATGATCCTCTAGCAGGCACGGTCTTGCCAGCCCCATTCGTGTAAATGCCCCAATTACATGATTACATGAGCAAGCGCTAGGCCAGGCTCTCTCTGCAGCCGGTGAAAACCCGCACCGGCTTCCACAGCAGCCCAGCCAGGAACTATGCTTGGAACTCAAACTGCAACAGCTAAGCAGGACTCAGCAACAACGAACAAAACAAGTAAAACACAACGACCTTTATCGTTTAGCTGTCCTCTGCTCCGCGCTCTGATTTAATGCCAGCGTTATGCAATGGTTTTGCTATAGCAACGGCTGGGGTGATCGGCAGTAACCCCGCCGCTGCCTGCTCGGCCGGCGCTGCCGTGGGCCGTGATGCAGCCGCTGAACTTTGGCCCACTAGCGAGCCTCCCACTCGGCAGTGCGGCCTGTTTACACGACTCACATGACGGGCGAGAGAGAGGCTCCTGGCAGCCGCCAGCATCCAGACGGATTTCTAGGACCAGGCCAAGATTGCCAAAGGCTGGAAATGATTAACTCTTGCGAGCAGGGGCTTCACGCTCCAGCTGCCGCCTGCAATGCTTGCGGAGAAAGGCCACGGCGCAGTGTCAGTGATGCTCTGCCCTCTCGATACCACTGCACGACACCCACCGGGATTAAGACATTCAGCCAGGGGGAGGTTTAAGGAAATCAATACGCTTTAAGGAAAGGAACGGTATCTTTTTTGCCTTACAGAGTGGCAGATGAGTGAGGATAATGAACTGGAGCTGGGAACGTTAATACCCTCGTCAGGCGCTGCGTGCTGTGAATGCATGTACCCGGGTTGCATGGGGGTGCGTGAAACTCCTCCAGCGGCACGGAACTGTGCTGGCGCAGCGTCCCAGTCGTGGGCTCTGGAGCCCCTCACAAGAACCGGGGGCACAGGGAGTTAAGCTCTGCTCTACAGGTGCCTTGCTAAAATGGTTAAACTTTCAGCACAATCCTGTACAGAAAAGCCGCAGATTCCCAACCTGCAGCCATGCCATGACTGGTTGAGCAGGACTACCACTACTTCAGCACTTTTACAGCACTGATTTCCACACATTAACAGATGTTCATTAACTAACCTCCCCTGTGAGGCTGGTATGGGGAAGTAAGCAAGTAATAACCTCCACATTTTATAATGAGAGAATTAAGAGCCCTAGAGAGCCCAAGGCAAAGAGCTGAGTCAGGGGCAGAGCCTGGAATGGAGCATGTGAGAGCACGGCCGCAGCCCAGCGCTGCATCACCCACACTCACTCCAGGAATACGTTTTATTGCCTGGGGCAAATCACGATCCATTTTTCAACAGGCCTCTTATAGGTGCTCTGCAGAGCCTCATATATTCCTGGGTGCTTGCACTGAGCAGAAAGCACAGTTGCAAATTATCCCCCATTACACCAGCATCATAGAAGCTGCTTACAAGTATCCCCCAAAATTTGTTGATGCATCACTTAATTGTGCTCTGGGCTGCATGGGTAGGACACAGCCCTGGATGGCTGTTCCTATCCATATTCCTGGCTGCTTTTTCTTATGCACTTGTTACTTAGGAGTAGTCTACATAAACTCATGTCTTGCCCTAAAATACTGCATTCTTCAGGAAAACCTTGTTATTCCCAGTAAGAGGTTGTGTGGATTTCTTTTCTTTGCTATGATGACAAATTGACTGTAACAAGAGTGGACCCTGCGGATACAGCACTGAAAAGCAGGTGCCTCGATATCACAGCTCCCTTTGACAGCTTCATCCACGGTTAGACCCACACCCAAAGAGAAATGTTTCATAAAAAACATGGAAAGGAAATTTGTCAGGTCTGGCTAAAAATCTAAGCACTGAAAATTTCAATTGAAATCCACGACTCAAGTCTCGTTTTTGTAGAAACAGGATCATTGCAATAAGCTGTTCTCTGCCCCTTCCTGAGACAGCCAGCTGAATTCTCTGATACTTGTGTCTGAGCTCCCCACGCAGTATTTCCATCCAAGCCTCAATCTATTAGCACAAATTCTGCAAACCCCTTACCTCTCTTCCCCACAGATCAAACCTCTGTCTGCCGACGCTGTATCTTGCAATATTGTACAGTGTCTTTTCCAAGACAAATGATAAACCAGCCTTGGCAGCCCATCATGTGGCTACTTACAAGAGTAAGAGAAATGCTGAGTATTTGGCTTATGAAACAGAAATACAGGAAGAAAATACTTACAACAATGCTACTGTTTAAATAAGCAAGACCATAATTTATTACAGATGTGACCCTTCCTTCTAAGACAAAGGGTTTAAATCTTGCTGATGCTATGTAATGGCATGAAATAGAAAGCACTTCATGAAGAAAACATCCACCTTAAATTGTGAATTGCCTCCTTCTATCCCCTGCTGTTTTGTACCCCAAATTAAACACAAGTTTTGCTTCTTTCAAGCCTTGTTTGCCAGACTTTTCAGTGCTCAGACGATTTAAAAACTGATTTACAGGAAAATGTTCATCCTTCATCTGAAAACAGACTGAACACACACTTAATGAAATTCAATTAAATATTAACAATTAAAGAAGAGAAAACAGCACATAACCAAGACTTGTTAAGCTTACAGTCACAAAAACTATAAAGAATGTAGAACAGATGTGCATGGAGGGCAGGCTATGTAATGAATTGAATTCTTTCAGCACAAACAGGAATTGCAGAGAAACAGACTGCAACACTGAAATGAGAAAGTACTGAAATCACTGCATAAGGAGTATGCAGGTACAATGAGACAGTTAATACGTGACTTGCTACAAGAGGGGGCATGACTTGGCATGGAACTGTACTCAAAACTGGTTTCATTTAATGCTTCAGGTGGTACAGAAGGAACAGAGGACAAAATATTCATCCCAAATCCCATTTCACTTTCTAAAAAGGTTATTTCAGTTTCCTGCACTGCAGTAGAAATATTTTTTCCTTTTAAGCAAGACTGATTCAAGCAGCAACAAGAGGCAGAAGATGCCCAACGGTGTCCAGCAAAGCATCCACTTCCCTTATCCCTGATCTCTCGTGCAATAAAACTGAGATTATGGGTCATAAAACACCATCCACATTTGCAAAAACTGGTGTACATTAGGGAAAAAAGTGAATGTGTGACAAAAACATACACTTCCTACTTGCTTCATCAAGTTCTGTTTTCTCCTTTTTAAAAAGTTGGTGTTGCATCATCACAACAGCTACGTTTCCTACAGAAATGATCTACAGTGCTCAGAACTGGCTCTGGTATTTCCACCAAGAGCAACAGTAAAACTCCATGAGCAAACTAGTAAATCCCTTCCCACTACCAAACTATACTGAGTACGTTTTACACCGTTTTCCTCACTGCAATGAAAATACCTATCTATTTTTGGAACAATTTGTCAGCATTACTTATCTCCTACCAGGGTATTTTGTTCTGTTCATAGTCGTATGTTGGGAATTCTGGATTGCTGGCGGTCGTCGTTGGGGTGGGTTCTCTCAAGCAAAATTTCTATCATCTGCTGGTGGGGTTATGTTGAAGGTACTCCCAACCTCGCAACTGTCCCTTTAAGGAACTTTTTAATAGTTTGCTCTGATCTGAAGTACCGCACCCACCGACATCTATCTTAAGCTTACGCTGGAAGTGAAAAACTTTGTAATGTCATGCATATTGATTGAGCTAAGGCCAAGGGGAATAAAACCATTTAGCTTTCACGTGAACTCAAGAGAAGAAAGACTTCTTTGGCAATATAATTACAGAGCACAGATCTTCTAAGAGGAAATGAGCTACAGGGATTTATATGATTAGGCTTTTTTTTGCCCTTTCCTTTTTAATGATAGCTAGGGCTCTCCTTCACTCACTCCTGCTGGTCTAACAGCATATCATACTGAAATTCTTAGCAGGCAGGATCTGAGGCTGTACAGAGATGTTTCAATGGGACACTGATGGGGTGGGTTGTGGCTGGCAATACTCAAAGGCAGTGACTAGTTTACTTAGTTGTCTTGGTAACATTGTGGTTGACCTGGGTTGACCAGACCAGTGTGACTTAATCATCAGAAGCAGAAGGAAACAATTGCAACAAGTGGCGGAGCTAATTTGCGTAGGTTCCTTCACTGCCTGGACTTTCTCAAACCTGTGTCTCACGTTCGCAACCTCTGGCCTGCCTAGGCACTCAAACAGTTCTGCCTGTGTAGACACCTGTGACAAGCAAGTAACTTACAGCCATTTGCCATGGACTACGTACGGTGGATCTGTCTGTATTTATTACCTACGCACTCCGTATGGTTCACAAGAGGCAGTCAGGTTATAAACACCGATTTACACTGTGTCAGTACTCCAGGATCTCTACTGACAGGCTGTTAGTGACAAAGTACCATGGAAAGCACATGTTTTACCTATTAAGTATGTTCAAACCCCTTTACCTTAAAACCTGTCTTTCTCTCTCTCTGTACAATGCAGCAGCTGTGGAGATCATCTGAGACACTGAAACAACTGGTCCCCTGCTGTACTCCTAAGAGAGCCGGAGGAAGAGCATTTTCAGCAAGAACCTTGACAGCAAATCTGTTTAAGCCTGACTTGTTCTCCTAGGAGAAGCAGAGTGACAGAATGCTATGCAGAAGGCTTGTATTGTATGCGTGGCTGTCAGTCCTAAATGTTGCTCCTTGTCATTACAATAATGACACGGAATGCTCGGTGGAGATGTTTTCTAAATTGAAATAAATGGAAATAATACAGACTTGAGTTTACTGCACTGTCACACTACATGGATAAAACACACCGATGGGTACTCTTGGCTAGTATTCAACAGGGATTTGGTCATTGCTATTGTTATGCAAACTGCATTTTAAATGGTGTGCTAGCAGTTTAAAAATCCCATTTCTGTCTACTCCTGCCTACTATTGTTACCAGTAATTCCTAGCATTCCTCAAATAGAAGGAGTTGCATATTTACCTCTGTCACACAGCACAAAGGAAGAAAAAGAAACATTTCAGAAAATAGATATGGACAGCTGTAAAGCCGTAACACTGGATCTAGGGGACAGACATTACATAAAAATTACTCAACATATTTTTACAAGTTCATATCAGATCATTTACATTTCTTGTATGCATTTCTCCAACACCAGACCATCCTTTTTTGATGCTGCCTGATGAACTGCTACAGTAAAACGGACTCCTGGACCTTCATTTGGTTTTGCAGTTTATATATGCTTTAGAGGATCTCACAAAATGACTGCCAAACTTCTAAACATGGTCACTTCCTTTCTCATCCCAAACAGACAAAGGTTGTTTCAGTTCACTGCTAAGGCACTGAAGCATGTGCAGGTCTCATCTGATTACAGAGAGCCTGTAACGCCCAGGGGCAGCGGAGACTGTCAACACAGCTAGCTGTCCCAGTGTGCTAAAACAAATGTCCTGCTGGGCAATCTCTGAGTCAAAATGGAAACACATCTTCTGAACCGGATTAGGAGTAAGGACCAGGACTGTAAACAGGCCAGGCAGCCAGGAAAGTTTATAAGGTATTATTAAAGGAGTTTCTATTGAGCTGGTAGAAAGTACCTTGACCCTGGTGCTGTTGTGCAAGTGTTGAATATTTTATTTCTCTTCTCACCTGTTGTTAACAGAATGTATCTAAAACCACATCGTCTGTGCCTGTCTTGCTTTAGACACACAAGACCACACAGAATATGTAAAAAGCTCGACAAGAAGCGAGGTGCAGAGATCTGGACGCTAATGGCATAATTAGCTCTTGCAAGAAAAGCAGTCTTGCTGCATCAGCACAGAGTGGCTCTTGCCCTCATCCATCCAGCCACGAGCACTAATGGGCCCAGGGCTGTGCAGACTCAGCGGTACTGCTCCGGGCACCCTCATGGGTTATCCCTGCACGGCAATACCCCTGCGCAGCAATGCACATACCCCTCCTCATCTCAGGGAGAACAATCCTTCTGGAATTTCTCGCCATCTCTGCTGAGTAAGAGATGAATAGAGAACGATTTAATCAAAATGTGCCACTCCCTCCAATCTTTCAGTGAAAGACCTCCAAGTCTTCCCTGATACGTGACCCAGCAGCCACCTTGGCCTCCCTTTGACGTAGAGCAGACACTATGTATGTACTCGTACGGGGATAAGGTGACCTGGAGAGGACAGAAAATCCTGCAGTCAATGGCAAAACTGCTGTTCCTTTCTGGAGCTCTGCTCAGGGACTTGTCCCTCCTGACACACTGCAGCAGAAGCAAACTGGAGCAATCCTGTCTGCCAGTCTGTAACAATTGGACAAGACTGTCCTGAATTTAAATCTGGAAGGTTAAACATTCCCAAATAAATTACTGGTAAAGCAGATCACTTCAAGGCCAAAGTAGTCTGGGCTACATGTTTTAATCATCAAGTTCTGCAGGTTTACTCCTCTAATTTTTTTTTTTTTAATTATTTTTCTGGTCATCTGTGGCTTAGAAGACGATTGATTCAGTAGATGTCTACTCCCACACCTGGGCTTTCTTAAAACAAAGTCACAAAAATGATGAATCTTCTCCTACATAATACTTTTTTACTTCCTATGGCCATGCTTTTGGTGTTCTAATCATAACTAGAGGCTCACACACATCTCAGCCTGTACTGGCTAAGCCCAAAACCCATTTTAAGTTGAAGGCTTGCCCAGATATCTAATACTTTATCACAAAAATCTCAGATTTTCTTTTGCTCTGACTCACTGATCAAATACTTAATGGAACATTTGGGAAAAAAAACAGAACAGCAGCCGTGTAAGTCAGGATCTCTAAAAGCATTGGGAGGGAGCATTTCCCTTCCTATGCCATGTCTCTCTCAGCCAGGCTGCTCAAATGGCCAGTGATTGTCTCTGACACTACAACAGTGACTGCTGTACAGGCAAACTCAATGACGTGGGAACTGCCACAGGCAGCAATCACAGAATCACTAAGGTTGAAAAAGACCTCTAAGATCATCCAGTCCAACCATCAACCCAACACTACCACACCCACTACACCATGTCCTCAAGCGCCACGTCTACACGTTCCTTGAACACCCTCAGGGATGGTGACTCCACCACTTCCCTGGGCAGCCTGTTCCAGTGCCTGACCACCCTTTCAGTGAAGAATTTTTTCCTAATATCTAATCTAAACTTCCCCTGATGCAACTTGAGGCCGTTTCCTCTTGTCCTGTCGCCAGATAGCCGGGAGAACAGGCCAGCACCCGCCTCCCTACAACCTCCTTTCAGGGAGCTGTCGAGAGCAATCAGGTCTCCCCTCAGCCTCCTCTTCTTTAGGCTAAACACCCCCAGCTCCCTCAGCCGCTCCTCATCAGACCTGTTCTCCAGACCCTTCAGCACCTTTGTCACCCTTCTCGGGCATGCTCCAGCATCTCTATGTCCTTCTTGTAGTGAGGGAGCCAAAACTGAACACAATGCTCAAGGTGCAGCCTCACCAGTGCCGATTGAACCCTGGTGATGATGTGCTATTTCTCACTTACAAGGAAATTCACAACCCAGCAGTACATGAACAGCAAAATTCCTACCTACCTCTGCCTGCAGCGCAGGGCAGGTTAATTCAACCCACCCATTTTTTAGAAGTGATTTAGGTCTTTCTAAAACAACTCTATAGCTAAGCACAGAATTTAATTCTTTACAGTTTATTGTATTAACAAACATGGAGTGATGTATCTTTCCTCACTAAATGAGCTTTTATTCATGGTTTGTACAATTCTGAGCTGAGATGGAAGCTGGAGCCACTAGAACAGCATTTTGTAATTGTTTTCTAACAACTGGTAAATTATATTTGAATTTCTAGAAATATATGGAAAAGCTTAACCAAACCATAGTATTTGAAACTAACAGACCCAGCAAACAAAGACAATATTAACTGTAGTCAAGGGCATAAAGCAGTTGGGTTTGGATCACATGTGCTCTTCAGCATCTAAAAAATTAGTAGAACAGACTTTCACATCTATTTTTATTCACAGACCACAAGACGAAAAAAAGCTTTCCTCCTCCCGTTTTGAATGAGCTTCTCAACTCTGAATTACCTAGTTTCTGAATTAGGTGAGATCAGACAACTAAAATGGAGTTGTTCACTCTAGTGCTTAGTCAGAGACCTCCGTCAAGGCAGGGGTTTTACTTTCTCTTAAACATTGGCAGGAAAAAGCATACTGCCTGCCTCTTTAATTCCACATAAGTTATCTTATTAGACCATTTGAAGCTTAGTTCTTAGTACAGATGGTCATAAATACACATTAAATCACAACGTTTTATTTCAAACCATATAATTTAATATAATAAAATATTAATAATTACAATAAATTTTCATCCAACCTGCTCCAGTGGCTTTTGGTTTTGCAGTGGAAAATCAGGCTTGCCAGCTAATTAATCCTTACGATTGATTGTAGTTATTGTCATAGATTTTTAAAGCCAGCAGGGACCTAACAGCTCAACTGACCTCATCCAACAAACCTCTTCCCCATGTTGATCCTCCTGTATCACTACCAAGTCATCTCATGGATAAAGCAACAAGCATCTTAACTACCCATGATTAGGCCTGTTTTCCACATCTTTCATGATTCCGGGTACTGTTTCCCAAATATTTTCCAAATGTCAACATCCTTTTGGAAATGCAGATTTTATACCAAGACACTGAACTAGAACATGAGACTCAAACAATACGTGAAGAGGCAATAACATCTCCATACTCCTCTGTTATTCCCTTGCCCACATAGTCCCATTCTGTGTGACAGCTGTGGCACTGGGAGCTGCTGGCTAACTGCAGTTACTCCCTTAGAGCTTCTCAGTGTCACTTCATGCATCCGGGAATACTTCAATGACTAATTTTTAGCAAAGAATGAATCACTTTGTATTGGACTATAAGTGGCTGTATACATTTGTTGATATAGCCGCTTTCCCATAATAATTTTTGCTATTTATAATTCACTAGGCTGCTAATAGGTTCACACTTTCAAAATCTGGGAAATACATATGCAGAGGTGAAGAGGTTTGTTCAAGGGACACAGTACAGTATTCACTGAGCTACGCTGGGCTTAAAACAAAGGAATCTTGGCTCTCATTTCCATGTTCAGGTTACTGAACACACTGCTCAAGCAAATGAGCGTGTAATAATCCCTTCAAGCCCTTCATCTGTTTAAGTGCAGATGAAGAAGAGGGAACAGCACAAAGATGCAGCATCAGCAAATCGGACTGGTACCTACTGCACCCATGACGTTCATTTCACTGGTACAATAAAGAACCAAACGCCTTGTGTTCGCCCTCAGGTTCTGAGAGGGCAAAAAGGGCCATTGGCCATTACCTTTCCAATACTGAGCCGAAGCATGTGCACTCCTTCGTCGGACTCAGTGTTTGCCCTTGAACTGGTGCGGGCTGCATTTGGCACTCTGCTTTTAGATCAATATATAACCCAGGAGTAATCTTATCTGGCAGGAACAGGGATATTGGGGGGAGGGGGAGGAACACAACCTCGAGAGGTGAGGAGAGCAGCTCTTCTAAATGTTAATGGGTTAAGAATAGAAAGGTCAAATGCCTGCCTTATCAGAAGGCCCCGTGTGCAAACAGGCACCAAGCCGCAGCAATCGGCGCACAAGCTGGGTATAAATGTCAGGAGTTAGTTACGGGAGCCGTAAACACCGAAAGCAGAATGGCGGAACTGGGGAACCTCCCATGACACTTCTGGTTAATACAGGTCACTGGGAGAGTCCAACCGCCAAGACTGGCTGGAGGTTACTCGAGTATTAGAGCTGCTGTGGAGCCATGGAGCCAGAGATCACTTGAGCTGTGCGAAGGCCCCAGCCATGGCGCTGTGCAAGGACACTGCGAGTGTCAACAGAACGAGCCACTGTAGGAGGAGATCCTCATACATTTTTAGCCCTGTTCTAATTAATCTTCTTATTGGCATACAAGGAAAAGAGGCCAAAAGTTGCGTCACATTGGACAGTAATCTTCTTGTGGATACAGGCAATGAATTTGAAGCAACAACAAAAGTGTACCGACACGTGCTGCTGTGTAGCATTACTCTGCTGGGAACAGTATTGCGTGGGACCTACCGTTTGCCAGCGCTTTCAGTCTGGCACCCTTTGCCAGCAATAAGTTGTCAATAAAATTAATCAACCAACCGATTCCCATTCTCAGAAAAGACAGGCAGTGAGCAGCCCCGTTTGAGAAGACTGCTGTTCCCTCTCTCCTGGTATAGGGGTTGCTCAGGAGATGACTACCTGAGTCTGGGAAACAGATACAGGATAGCTACCTGGCATGGTTCCCTCCTTGCTGCAGAACACAGAGCACCATTCTGTTCCCAGCTGTAAAAACCGATCAAAGGAGAGGGTTGATTACCAGTTAAAACACTAAGAAGGAATAATAACTACAAATAAAGCAAGCCTAAATATATTTTATCCCACAAAGGGACAAACAGGGTTTGTGCTCATAGCTCAGAGATCATATTCTAACCATTAAATAGCTACTTTAATTGGTGAAGGCAGGGTTACATTTAAAAACAAAACAGAAATGCACCCATATGAAGCCATTGCTCTCTGACAAGACGATTTTAGTTCAGTGCCTTCATGTTTTTCTCCACAAAGTGACTACTCTGCAGTTAACCGGACTGGCCTCTAACCCCAGCCATAGGGAAGAACATCATAACCTACTTAAATTTGCAGGCTGCATCCTTTATGCAGTAGAGCTCCCACATGGGCACAAATGGCTTATTTCCTACACCAGCATTACTCGGCATCTGTTTATCCTGCAGTCTTCTGCAAGCATCTGTTCATTCGCTGACACACATGCACTGCTCTTCTGCATTACCAACCTCGTTTTCAGTCTAGAATCTCTCGAGTTCATTCACTTGAAAGAGCACAAATACACGCAGCAGACATTTTTCATACACATGGCATTACTGAGCGCTATTATCAGATGCTGTTCCAACCCACGAGCTACCGTATTTTCAGTGACAGCTCTGATACGCTAATGACTTGTGATGTTTTCTGGCCTCTTTTGGGGAAGAAAAAGCCTTTATAAAAATGCAGGATTTTACCCTTTTTATTCACAGCAAGAAGGACCAAACTTATCTATCCTATGAGTCACATCCCAAAAGCTTTAAAGAGATAATATACATTCTGGAGAGCCACTAAAGGAGAGAGAGAGTCTTCTCCATCTCTCATTTCCTGAGCTAAGAGTTGAATTAAACTTAGTTCAATTTAAGGAGTAAGGAATACAACCCAAGTCTTCCAGCAACATAGCGACATTTTCTGAGTCGCTACGAATTTGAATGAAATAATTTGTCATCGCTGAATGAAACGATTCTCCTACAGCCCCTTCTGTTCTCGTTATGCAGAAGGCAATTTCCAAAATGCTGCCTCGGCTCGGATGTTTACTGTGTGTACGTGTCTGCCTGCTACAAGTCCTCTCTGCCTCTCAGTCTGACATGCGCTGTCGTTTTCTTGGCTCTCAGTCACAGATGCCAACAGTGTGTTGTGCCAACAGAGCACAAGGCTATTGCGGAAACACCAACTTTCTTCATCCCTCTTTGACATGTTCATATTAAAGAGATGATTATATGAGCACATTTATTGCAGCTGAGACTGTTTAAAGATTCAAAGGCATTGGACAACTACAATGTACTGCCTAACATGACATTAAAATCAAGTTTGGGAGTGACTGTATGCAATTTGCTGACCTATATTATTTCTATGCTGTCATCATTTTGAGACATTTGATACGCTGCTCACTGGTTTAAACCTTAGAATGGCATTTGAATTTTTACCATAATAAACTTTCTCAACAGACTTTGCATTTTCATTATTCTGTCCCATGTAAGCCACAAGGGTATTTTTTCTCCCTAAATGTCCAATCTGCAGGGAATGGTTGTGAAACTCCATTATTTCCAGGAATTGCTGGCAACCTACTGCTGTCTGTTCTTCTCAGTATTGCCTGTATTTTCCTTGTGCAGCTTTAAAAGCCAAACTTGGTTTGCAAAAATGTCTGGGTATCTCAATGCCAGAACCGAATAAAGACTGTAACAGGACAGAATTAGATGGTTTTATTATGCTGAAGAGCCATTAACTCACATTAAAGTTTGTAAAATAACAAGAGTATAAATCTGGAAATAGATGCTCAGCCTTAAATCCTATTACTCAGCATTTTTCTTAGACATTACCAATAGCCTTTCAAGCTCTATCACCCTTACCTGATCCCTACAATCAAAACAAAGTAGTTTGGGGTGTTTTTAAGTTATAAGTACTTGGATTTTCATTATTCAGTAAAATCAAAACAATCTGTAAAGAAAGGCAGTCTGAATTCTCCAGCATGTGTGATGTCTGCCACAATAGGCAGATGTCAAGAACACAGACATCTATGCTCAGTTGCTCAGGAAAGGAACACACTCCAGGGTATACGGTCAAGAAAGCTGGATGATGGGAAAAAGATTCTGGATTATTCAAATCTTTTATCAGGCATGATTGTCCAAAAGTTATAATGGAAAATTCCCCATCTAAAGGTTATCTGCAGGACCACACTGTGATCTAGCCACACATGTCAGGAGCTTCAGAGGATCTAGGGAATTACTCCAAATTTACTTTGGCAGGACCAAGATCAGAGTCTGACCACATCCAAACAAAAACCAAACAATGCTACAGGCTGTAAGAACAATCATCAGTAGACGGGGTGTAAAAACAATGAAGATCTCTGTGATGCTGATGCATTTTAGTGACTGAAAAGATTCCAGCCCTATTGTTTCTCCTCTCCAAAATATCCTGGGACTTCACTGTGCGTTCCTGAGGCACTCCTGACAGACAGCCCTAGAAATATATCCAACAAACTCACAACTGCCTGAGCTTCTTCACCTAAATATTCCCCTGCAGTCAGTTTGGGAAAGCCATAACGCATGGAGCTTTCAGAGAGGAAGAAATCGACCATCCACAGTGTCAACCGAGTTCATTCCTAAATGCAAACCACATTGAGCTGTCGAGCATGATAATAAAAACCTGCTGACCTAGTTTCCTGCAGAACAAAATCCTCTGTCTTCCCTCCTCCTGTGCCAAACCTAAATCAGATCCCCTTCTTTGGAGAAAGAAATTAACCCTTTGACTGGCAACGAAAACTCTAATAATGATCCTTAATACTTCTACACCATAAGAATAGTATGTAAACAGTAACTGGTCCATCCCCACAGCTCTGCAAAAGGCAGGAGTTACAGGATGAAAGTAAAACACAGAGAAGGTCAGAGCCCTTAGCAAAGCAGCAGAGAACTTAAAAATTTCTCTTCCTTCCAAAGGATTTTGAAGTGTGAAGCTCTGTGCTCTAACCACTTTGCTTGGTAAACTTCTACATTTGCTCTATGCAAATATAAAACCTTCATTCATGATGTAGCAAAACAAATAACAGCACAGCTCAGCTTTTTGAAAAACAGCATCAAACCGCTCAAGAAAGGGCTATTGTTCTTCCCAAATTTTGCAATGTCAACTTGCAAGTCCATTTCTGGTAGATGAGAGCTGACTGTATTCGTTCCAAGAGTTTGGTGAAAGCATTCACTTTTAATGGCTTCACTTCCTCAGTGATGCAATGTTTCATTTGAAGGGATGCCTGGGGGAACTTCAGAGTGGACAGAGAATGCCAAAATAACAGGGCATGTCACAACAAACTCAGCCAAGAAAAGACAAATGGGAATTCTCTTGCTGTAGGATGCTTCAAAAGGCTGCCCTGGATCATGCTGCTGCAGAGCAGCACCCCACTGCAGTCAGCTAGAAGCATTTGGGGAGCCGCAGATTCTGGACCGGTGAGAGCACCTTTGCAGGTCCGCACTGATACTGTCAGCTGGAGGAGCGTTCAATCATCTGCCAAATAGGGCCTTACTGATGGAAGAAGCGGAGATAACAAATGCTGTGCCTAACTGCTATACAGCTTTACAAGCAGTCGTTTACAGTGTGGTGGCCAAAGTGCAAGCTGTGAGTGAAGCTGCTAACAGAGCTCTGTACTGCAGCAAGAACTTTCACCATTGTTCTAAGAAAGAAGACCCTGCCGTAAATACAGTTTCATTATGCATTGCTCCCTTAGGAACTCCGATAGCTTTGCCTACATCCAGACAGTACCCCAGGACCTGAAACCTCTCCATCTCCACATGTTCCACTGGCATCTGTCACACAGAGTGCACACCCACGTTCTTGACAAACTAGCAAATAGAAACCTCTGTACAGCGAAGCTGGAGAGCCTCTGCTGCAGAATGCAGCCTAGTTTGTTAACATACCGTTGGAGAAAAGACTGGAACAGGAAAGTGGGAACTAACAGACATGCTAGTGGTACCATTCTACCCGTGAAGAAGTTGCTATCTCTGTCACTTTGTCAGTCTGCAGGGAAGATGTTAAGAGAGTACAGGCATACAGAGCAAAGACAGTGCTCAACATCGTGTCCAGTGTACCCTTCAGGCAGTTTGGAAGTGAAGAACCAAGAACCTGGATTAGATTGCTCTGCAAAGGTTGTCATAACTATGTCTATTCTCTGCATGCTGCATCTTCACAGGTAAACTCCATAAGAGCTTCTGCTCCAGCTTTGAAATGAGGAAAACAAAAGTCTGAGTTCTCACAGACTTATTACTAACACTGGTCAGGGTTAGAAATGTGATGATGGAAAAAGAGCATCTTATTCATCATATCTGCTCCCTGAGGGGTTATGAGTTGTATATGCTTATTTTATTGACACAAGTTTTAACTGCTATTGTCTTGCAGAGGAAGAGCAGGCTGAATTCAATTCTGGCTCACACATCATCTGCAATTCTAGCCAAATCCCAGCCACACAACTTTTATTACTGGGAGGATGTCAGAGGCAAAAGACACAGCTGGATATTCAGATCCCAGACTGAGTTTTGCTGTGCTGGCAGTTGGACAAACAAGCTTTTGATTTGTATGTAAACAGCCAATCTGAACTGGAAGGTCATTAAGAGAAAACACATTGCACACAACAGCCATTGTGCGGTTGTTTTTCCAACTTTCCCCATACTAACATTTTTCTTAAAGAAGACGTTGTCTTCTCTTGTTGACTGTTTCAATGACAATTTCTGGTCCTACTGAAGTCAATGGCCAACCCCCGCTGATTCTGATGGCACTAGAAGATGGCTCTGAGGAAAGAGAAATTAAGATGTCAAGATTGTACAGCTCCAGTTCTACCACCTATGTAGAAGAACTGGGTTGCTGTAGCCTCCACTGAGTCTTTACAGTGTCTGCAGTTTAAACATTGCTATTCCTGTGGAAAACAAAATACTTCAACACGAAAGTAACTAGCTTCCTTTCATTACTCAAGAGAGATGTCCACAAAGCAAGTTTTTTTTCCTATCCTGACAGTCTTTTTATATAGAAAAGCCAGAAAGGTCCCCACTGAACATCCAGCAATTATTTTTAGGGGGAGAGGAAATTCTCAGGAATTTCCTTCACCCCGTGGTCCCCCGAAGACCCCAAGGACACCCTACTTCTGCATCAACTCAACCCTTTGAGTCTGCCATAGAAGAGGTTGTATCCTACTTATCCCTCAGGCACTGTATGCACTGCATCCTATGTTCTCTTACTAGCGGCCAACATAAGAGATTCCTTCTGATTTCAACAGGAATTTTGAAAACAAACTCAAGAAATGACGATTATATTGCTGGCACTCAGCAAGACAGTATATCATGGCATTTAAAGTAGCCCAACAGCCTTTGACACTATGTCTTGTAATTGGAAACATTCTGTCCTTAATGAGCCTAATAAAGGCCTTGCTCCCAAGGCTCAGCTATTGATTATTCCATAAATTTTCTAGTGACTGAACTAGCAAAGTTAGATGAAGGGAACAGGAATAAACCAACAACTGGTTTTAATGTCACGAGGACCCTGGACACACTGAAATTTCTTGTCTTCCAGAGACTGAAGCAACCTGAGGGAAGTTACTACAACTACCTCCAGCTAAAGTGTGAGTACAGTTACTCAGTGGCTGCGGGAGCTACCTACCACACTCAGGATCCTGACCTTTAAGAAAACCAGGAATTGAGGTAAATGCCCTTCTCTAGACTGAATCCCAAAGGGGAGTTTGGCCAAGAGAGGTGGCTGCAAAGCCCTTCCTCTGTTTTCCAGAACAGTAATTACCTGACACGCAGAAAATTAAGTAAGTCCATTGCAGATGCAACTGGATGATGTTTCCGTGTCACAGTCTCAGATCTCACAGCTTCATTTTAACTGAGACTGTTTGTACTGTGGCTACAATTAAAATAAGATTATGAGAATACACAAAGAAACCACACAGTTCTTGTGAACAAGGCGTTAACGCCCAGTCCATTATTGTGCGAAGGCTTTTTAGAGTGTTCCCAGTAGAATTGGAAATATATTTTCCCTGAGTAAGCTGGGAGGAATGCAGAGATTCAGAAGCTTAAACTGAAACCCTGCTAGATTTTTTTTCTGTTTGTTTCTTCTCTTTGATTAACTTAGTGTGACTATTTGATATAACTGTTACTCTAAGGAAAAGAGTTGACCATCTTCTCCGATAAAAGCTCTGGTCTGCCTACCATTAAAAGCATGGACATGGAGCGGCAGGTTAAAGGGAGTGACTAACAGAGATGTTGCTGGGCAATGAACACAGGGAACCTTTAGGGGGGCAAAGGCGAAACGCCTGTCATTCTCCATTAGTTCCTCAGGGTGTCGGTTGGCAAAACAAAGTGGTGTTCCACTGTGTAACTGGCAAAGTAAGTAGGTTGTTACAGTTTGTCATGTTTAAAAGGGGACTCCCGTGTATAACTGTTGAAAATAGCTTTAATCTAATGACCACACCTTTCTATAGTTTACTAGCATCATGAAGGCAGTCCAACCAAGATATTTTAATACGAAAGCCTGAATTTTAAACTGGAAACCAGCAAACCCAACCAAGACAGTTCCTTCTGCACAGACACGGAATTGCTCAGCGTATCGGTTTGTGTCACCAGGAGACAGCAGACCTGGGATATGAACCACCCACAAATTCAGGATGGCTCAGTGAACCTTTCTTTGCTCCAAAGAAGATGCCTGTCTTTAACATGTGTGGGGCACTTTTAAGAACCATTAATAAAAGAATAGTAATAGTAATTTCTGAAGGTATGAACTAAGAAAGAACAAAAAAAAAGATGTCTGGTGGATTTCCCTGTTCCAGTGCTCAGCCCTAGCCAGTTTTCCCAGAGTCCTGATACACAGCCATTATGCACAGCCTTATTTCTTTTCTCACTACCAGTTTACCAGTGCTGCTGTTTTTTAAGTTGAATCAAACTTGCATCAGCTCTGGGGGATGGCTGAGATCCCTAGTCTCCTATTTCATGTTTTGAGATGAGTAATTCTTAGTTTTTAATCTGCTAAAATAATCTTGAGCATTAAATTATAAATCTCAATGCTTAGTATTTTGATTCGATTTCCATAAACACATTTTGTCCTTCAGCAGTACTCCTGCACTTCCCCCGGCATTTATTCAGAGTCCTTGGCTTCTCTGGTCAGACTCTTGCTCTTAATCAAACCCTGCTGTGACTCCACTGACGCGGTCTGACGGGTCTCTGTTGATATCCGAAGGAGAACCCTTGAACGTTTCGAAGAGGAGCATTGCGCATGGCTCTACAGAGGTAATCTGGGGGACATGCCCCTTTAGCACTGAAAGGATCGTTTTCCCTTTCACCACAGACCCTTCCCCCTTTCTGTACAGCAAGGAAGTTAATTATGCTAGAAAGCTGAGAAAGGACGTGGGAAGCCCCAGGGAAGCGAAAGGGCAGATTTCCTTATTGAGGAAAATACCTAACTTAGGACAAAATAGCTAAACCTGAGTGCAATACAAGCCTTTGTTTCAGAAAGCAGCTTTCCCGGGGGGCAGAGAGACATCTCAATCCCCTGAAGAACTTCCTTTTAAATTATTGCATAGAGCAACACTTATAAAAGCAGAAGCCAGAAGGCAGACTTTGATATAATCCTTTTTACAAAGTGTTCTGAGGTCCTAAAATAGAACCTGAGCTGCCATGTGGTAATCGTTTTGGAAAAATTATCTATTTAAAAAGGTAAATAAAAATAGGTGGCCAAAAAATTTCTTGTCTTCTCAGAAAGAAAACAATTTAAATTTCAAGAATTATACCAAACAGAAGTGAAATCTGGCTACAGTGATTGCATAAACATCACCCACCTGACTGACAGAGGCTTCACACCTCTCTATAATGGTAAAGCGTGTTAGTATTCAGGATGATTAGGAGTATGTTTGATTCAAAAGATGTAGGTTGATTTCCCTGTACACGCTGAATATGTGACCAATTCACATCTAAGATTTTCTGTCCCAACAATGCCATTCTCAATTAAAGAGAATTCTGCAAATATGTAAAACCTTCAGCGCGTTGCTGGGATAAGTAAGATGAAGAGAATCCCAACACTCACTACTGAAATATGCAGCTCTTCTAGAATAAAGCATGGCAGCAATTTTAATGAGCACACAGATCAGCTCTTTAGAATTATCAGTAAAATAAAATGTCAAACTGCAATACCACGAGGAACTTAGGAAGACAAAATGTAACTAATTACCACAATTACTTCAGCAAAATTCAAAACTATTCAATACATGAGACCGGGAAAACAAGAAACATAGGGGAATAGTATCACCTTTCTGATCACAAACATAAGATAAATACATTTTTTTAAATCCCATTCAGCAAGATGACACAGGTCTGCAAATGAGTGAGTCAGAAACTGGTATTAAATCACTGAAATCGCTTTGCCATCAGACTTGACTGAGGTCAGGATTTTATCGCCGGGGATTTTTTCTCCGGGTGCCCTCAGTTCTCAGGCAAGCTTTAACCGCTGTACACATTCTCAGCATATATCTTGCATCTTCAGCTTTCGTGCACTCAGCACCCTGCATTCAAATCAATAAAGCCATCAACGAACCACCTCCGTTCAGTACAAGTGAACTGGATCAATGGGATATACTCCTCAACTGTCTGCACATATATTTCTAAATTCTAATGCAAGGGTTCAAATTCCCACTTACATATTTCATCCTCTGAAGGCTCTGAGTGTTTTTATACCTTTCTGATCATCACAGTCAGACACACTGTTATTCAAGGATTTTATTTTTCCCATGACCTTACAGACTCGCTTCTCTGACACAGGGAGCTCGTGGAAAGAAGTTTGTTAGAAGCTAAACACGAGGAAGTGCAATAAAGCCTATTTACCTTGTAGGGGAAAAAAACCAAGCTCAACAGCAAAGAATTCTCACATGAAAAAAAAGAAAAAAAATCATTTCAGCCTCTCTGCAGCCTCATAAAAAACTTGCAGATAGCCTGTGATTCTGCATGGGCAGACGTCCTCTCTCCTGTGCACTGTCTAATCACAGCCCTTTTGGACTTAAGTGAAATAACAATAATAAAAAAAGCAAATAGAGTGCAATTTCCATGGAAACTTGGAAAGAGACGTAACACTACTTGCAGTAGCCTTTGTACTGTGAATGGAAAATTTTCTAGGTTACACAAATCTCAGCCATTATTTTCTTTGCAGTGCAAGCTTGGGCCAAATATTTTCTGTCATGTTAGACACAATAGTCAGTTTTACTTTCTGTCCCATACAACCATGCATAAAAGCTTCTGAAGCTGCAGTAAAATGCCTGATACTTATCTTTCCATGAACCCAAAACAGAAAAAAAAGGACTAATTTAGGCTTCTTTTTTCTTGTTCTTTTCAGAAAGTGAAAACAGCTTAGAAAACATCTCCTGTTTACGTACAGTGTTACGGACCAGTAGACAGCCAGAGCATTGGCAGATGTGCCCAGTGTTAACGGGACCTTAACTAACGCTTAATACTAGATCAATTAGATACTAACTCCTGGTTTTCCATGACAGAGAGCTTTCCAGCTTTATTCATATCATTAATGACTTTTACCTTACATGAGTTTCAGACCCCACTCTCCTGCTACTCCTCTCTCAGCCAGCAGCAGGAATAATTGTCACAGTACAGACATTAACTTTGGACAATACAAGTCCTAGTTCTGAGCTGGGCTGCTCCAAGTATGAAGCCTTGTGTGGGAACAGTAACAAAAGCTGGACTGTAACATTTTTCTCTCTTAAGAGCAGCTGTTCATTTGGTGTAGTGTTGGAGCTATGATAATTACATGAGAGCTCAAGGGACACCTCTGCAAATCTGGTGCCTGACCTGTACTTTTCACAAGTAAGAGTCCAGTGCTCTAATCTACAATAGTCTGGAAAAGGCCATCTGCGTGCCCTTCTGCTCACCTGCAGTAACTGGGTGCTGCATGTCCCTTTCCAGCCCTGGATGTGCCCTCTACAGCACAGAATTTTTCTGTGGGAGATTCATGTGGACCTCCAAGCTGAAATGTGGGTATAGTTTGGGACCACATTTGGGCAGAAAATTTGAGTTGTCTTTAACTGAGGTAACAAACACAGTAACAACATCAAACACCCACTGAAGAATCAGTGCAAAGCAGTTGTCTGATAAAAACCAAACTAGTTCTGCCTTAGAAATCCTGGCTATACTTGAGAGAGTCATTGTTTAAGGCAAGGAACTGCTTAATAAGGAATTAGTCTTTAACAGGGTTTTCATCATAGACTGACTGACTGAAGCTTTCGCTTTACAGTTCACACGCAATTCAAAATGACACACTGATATTATACCTGCCTGGCCAAGCGAGATTACAGAGCAAGTCAATCACCATGCTTTTCAGCTGTATTTCCCCTTTTACATCTTGAAAATTCTACTCACTCAATTGTAGATCATGCAAAGAAAGAGGAAGCAGCATGACTCAGCTCCACACTACAATGGCTGGAGCAGATCCAGACCTAGCAATCCTTTGGGCTTTCCTTACCAAAATACAAGTCTGTAGCTTGGATAATGTAAAGCATCCAGCATTTGTGTAAGAATTGTTAGATGGGCGGCATGCCAGCTGCAGTCCTTAACGTGCTAGTTCTTTACACTGATGGAAAATTATTTTCTGAAAAGTTAGTAAGGGAAGAAGAAAAGCCGAAGGCCTCTGATAAACAGTGCCTACGGCAGACAAAACGCTGAAGAGGAACAGCCCCCTGAACTATATTCCATAGACATGGATTTGCATGGAAATCTAGCAGTAGATAACATATTATAGTGAGTTTCACATCATGCCATAGTGGCAAATATTTTTGTATAATCTGTAAATTACAGAAGTCACAACAGAGGCATAAGAAATCTACTGACCTTAAGGAATCCAGGAACTTGGAGTAAGTTTCAAGAACCCTGAGTCCCGGTTCTTTGCCTAAACCACTAAAAACAGTACTCTAAAAATTAGCTGCTCTAAAAATTCATTGTCATCTAGAAATTATTCCTGATCCTCCACCATTTTGCTAACACCTCATTCACAGACATCTTCCATATAAAGCATCCAGAGGTGAGTTATCACGGAGTAAATAATGTCCTGTAAACACCCTTAACTTCACTGTGTAAACAAGCCCTGAGCAAAATTCAGCAAGAACTTCAGTTCACTCCCTGAATGCACAACAAAGACGATTTGATGGTTATCTCACAGTAATCTAACCTCAGAGATAAAGACCTGAAATGTAAACCCATTTCTCAGAACAATGTTGCACATTCTAGTTCATGCCCAGAAGCTCTGGGCAATGGGGTGGATCTGTCCTCCTAGGCACTGGAGGAAATCACGTATCAGTCATTACTTACCTAAATATGTGTAATACTAGTAAGGAAAGTAATGAAGAGGCAAGCTATTTCTCTGAAATGGCCCTTACCTTCCTACAGAGCAAACCAAAGTATTACTTGCAAAAAGCAGATCCTCTGGACCGTGGATGTTGGGGGATGCCTGAGCAGTACCAGGAAACCTGCATCACGTCGCATTAGAGGACAGAAGGCCAGTAGGGTTCTGGGCTCTGTCTTAATTTCAAAAGATGGTTCACTGAGCAGATTTTATGCTTAGCAAAGATTAGCAGCATTTTTTCCTTATCCCCCTACAAAATGTTTTGGGCATTGTCATATGACTGTACTACAAAACTTAGTTATCCCAAAGCAGTTCATGAGAAGTGAACGGAAACATCTCTCTTCATTCCAAAGGAAAAACAACTTTTGTGCTGTTTTCCTAAGTAAGCTGAAAACTTGGAGAGAAACCTAAAGCTAAAAAAAGCAAAGAACTCAGGAAGATTCATATTCTGGACTGTGGTTTCTGTTGCCTTAGCTCAAGGGAAAATATGTTCATGGGAAAAGGGCCTGCCTGGAGCCAGGTTTTTTTCAACTCTGCCTTTTCTAGTTGGCGTGGCTTTAAATCAGTATGTTGCTATTAAAGTTATTTCTTCATAAACAACAATATTCTTTTTGGATTGTGTGATAGTTGTTTACGATTGAAACAACCACTTGCACCGTGTTTCCTATCAATCAGTATCTAGTTCAGCTCCTATTAACCCTAGATAAGATAGAGATTGGGCAATTTAAGAGGTTAGTTCTGAATTTCACTGATTCAAAGTGCTAAATCACCTTCCCAGAAGAGAGTTCCTGAATTAATCCCAAAGCACAGAAGCGTCAGCTTTATCACCTACCTTTGTACCTACACACAACTAAAGAAAATAACATCGTACCTTAGAAAAACAGAAATCTTGTATGGCTTAACTTGAAAAAAAATCTTCCTGTCATGTTATTATGGACTGCCTTTAGTGCTGCAATTCACTTCTGTCTTTAGCCAGGACTAAAGCAGATTATAAATATAACAGAACTCCACACTAACCCTGTGATGACTAGCCTGCAGACAAACCTGTCACAGGCAATTCAGAGAATCTGTAGTTGTATAACACTACAACAAGTGGGACGAAATGTGATCATGTTGCCCAAACACACTGTGCCAGACCCCAGCAAGCATGGTTGTCATTATTCTAAACGCTGTGCCAACACAGCTTAACATAGGGATTATGATCCCCATTATACACTTGAATTGTCTTCTGCATTAATTAAAGAGTTAACAAAAACATCTAATATGGTCTTCTTTTGAGATTCTTCCAGACCTTCAGAATGACACAGTATGCTTTCACTCAACTTTAAAGTGAACTTCACCCCGTTTTAAAACTGCAATGAAATTATGCTACACAGGAAAACCAGTTACCTGTGATCAACGACTGTTACATCGGAAGCCGGAATCCCCAGAAGAAAACAACTCTGTTCCAGTTCTTTCTTACGAATCTCTCCTTGATTGTAATAGTTTCCTGAAAATAGCAAACACAGCAATATTGTCTAACAGTTTAGGTTAGCTTGGAATGAATTCCTCTTTTATTTCTCGGTGAGCATCACACGTTAAATAAAAGGGCATCATTTGAGGAACAGGTACATTGCTGGGGACAAGCCCTCTGGCTTTTACCTGAGCAACACCCGGCTTAGCTCAGGGTAGAACACCGGGGCAAAGTTCTGCCCACCTTGAGTACATTCCTCATGGTACGCACTGAGTGTGGCTTGCACCGTCCGTGAGCTTATTTGGCAAGAACATCAGAAATTACTGTGTTTAGTCAGATCAGTGGTCCAAACAGTCCAGTCCATCCCCAAAACTGGCCAAAGTTAAATGCTTCTGCCAAAGAGACAGGAGATCTTCCAAACAATTCTGGAAGAGCCTGCTTGGGAAACAGCTTCCAACTACCTGTTTGATCAGCAAATGTCTTACTCCTTGAAACATTGCAATTTCTAGCTCTTCCGAGTTTTTGTTTAGGCTTTTTGTTTTATTTCAGTATATGCCTAATCCCCTTCTGAACAGTGTTATTTTACCAAGATTCACTATCTCTTTTGGCAAATTCCATAGGCTGAGGATGCTTTGTGGGGGAAAAGAAGTCTTCTAATAAGCATATACATGGCCTAACTGCTTACACTTTTGTGAATGGAAGTCACCAATATGCTACAAAACAATTAAGCAAGATCTTTTCATAAACACAGGAGAAACTGCCTTTGCAGTGAGGTGACTAAAAGTTGTCACCGCTGGCAAATTTCCAGGTTGTCTGTGTGTGAGAGGTTAGTGGGATCTTAGTCCGCTTTTAGAAACACAGGTATTCATAAGAAATCAGTAACAATCTCCTTAGGAAGGGCCAAAGAGTCACTCCTTCACTATTAGACATGCTGCCGTTAACTCCCTCCTGCACTCACAGCACAGGCTCACAGAGCCAAGCCGAACAGCCAGTCCAAAGTACTTGGAGGAGAACTGTTGAGATAACAGAAGGAAAGCCTGTCCCACGCGGCATTCTTTAAGTGATTAGAGTTTATAGTGTATTCTGGGCCACTTCTAATAAGCAGTAATTGTCATGTAACACTTGGATACAGTGATGGAACTAAAAGGATTTGAAGAAATGAGGAATTCCGTCATAACAATCTCTGTTTTGAGACAAAAGATTTCTCAGAAGTCTGCACCACTCACAGAGGAAATTCTGGCAGAAACTAATACAGCAAGATTGCAAAAAACTTACAGAACCAAAAGAAGAGAGAAAAACCTAATTCAGACATAGCATTTGGGAAAGTTATAACAGACTGAGACCAACAACTAGCAGGGGAACTGGATTCATTATCTTAAAACACTGCCTCCTCCTTCACTGAATTATTTCCTTCCCATCTTGCCCTGACATTCCCTTATTTTTTCTTGGCATCAGCCATGCAAAGTCCATGCCAGAGCCGTGATGGCCCCTTTCAGAATGTTGCCCTGTGCAGGGCAGTACTTGCAACCCAATTTTAACTTTGTAGCAATAAAATGAAAAAAATACAGCCAAGTATTAATGTATTATTCAAGTCTGTAGTCAGCTGTCTTGAATTACCCCAGAACTTTTTATTGTTGTGGGTGTGAGTCATCTAAATCGAGCATTTCTCTCAAGCGGTGTTGCAATCTGAGCCATCACCAGCAAGCTTTGTAAAATTTTCAAAGAGGGAAAGAGTAAAGAGGAGAAAAAAGCCCTCTTCTTGCAGCTTGTGAGTGAATGGTTTCAGAAGACTATGACAATGGGTTTGCCGAGGAACAGTCAGCTTGGCATTCTGCAGCTTAGACTGCAGGTTCCATCTTCAGCAAAATTAATTAATGACTGTTTTAACATAACGTATCTTTTGCTGCAACGAACGCAGTGTGATGTTTTATCCAAATAGTACCACTGTTCTCAAAATACCTAACTTCTACTGAACTCATCCACGTTCCACAGCTTGAGAAACGTGTCAGGACGTCAGGAATATGTAAACACTAGCAAGAAAAAATGGGCAGCTATCAAGAGTAGCAACAGCTGAATAGCTGATGCTGCTGGACCTTATCCATGCAGCATTCACAATAGACAGCCAGCTACTACAGAGAGCAAAACACGTTTATACAGAGTTATTATTTCAACTGAAGATTATTCAGTGTGGAAAACACTAGGGTTTTTTTCCTCAGTGCTGTAGCTGTAATTCATTCCTAAGTCATTATGATTGATATCTGAAAACTGCAAGTACGACGGTTTCTAAGTAATGGTTTTGTCTCAGTGTTACAATTTGCAGTCTTTGATCAACTCACTTGTCATCATCAATCATACAAACAATGAGAGGATGAACCATCCGAATTGCCCAAAGGACTAATAAGAGGCACAGAAAAATCGAACAGGAATCTATCTAGTTATCTAATAGTAAGCTCCGTGAATGTACTCTCCTATACAGGCTGCTGGTTCTGTTACGAAGACGTGCAAGAGAGTACATAGGAAGCAGTGTCAAACACTGAATGTTTCATGTCACTCAGTCAGGCGTAAAGAAAAAAGAAAATTTAACTAAACCAAACAGAAACACAACACTTATTTGGAAAGTTCTCTAATAGCAGGAGTGTATTAGCCCCCCAAACTGAAATGGCAGAGTTGCACTTCAGTAATCTCTCCATAGCTGTGAAAAAGCCAAATGGTATCCACAGACCTTTGTCCCTCAGCAAAGACAACTGAAAGCTCTGCACTAAATCTTGAATGGGAGGTATAGAGCGATCAGTAAAGCCATTACACTGCTGGACTTCAACAATAGCTTAATCCCTGTCTTCTCACCTAGATGGTTTGTTATGACAAAAAGCTTTGAGAACAAAGAACAGAAAAATTGGCAGTGAACTAGCTGGAGCTTTCAAAACCACAGAGGGCCCTTTTCCCAAATGTAAGCAGCAGCAGTGTAAGATGTTACATAGTTTGTAGCCTAAGATAATCCTCTCAACCAACATTAAAAAAAGAATCTTTAGTTTGCACTGCAGGCTCATGAATCCTGATGTAGCAGCATGGTCTAAAAGATCAGTAAAATTAGGTTGATTCTTACACACAAAAAACTAAACAATGCAATAACTGATTAGGTACCAGTTCTGTAGAAAAAAAAACCCTGGAGCTTTAGTAGATCACGAGAAGAACATGGGACAAGAGTGTCACGTGCTGTGAAAAATTCTTGTCCTGGGAAACACTGGAGCCTGTGAGAATCTTTCCATTGTATTCAACCCCAGAAAGGCCTCAGCAGGAGTACTGCTTCCAGGTTTTGATCACTGCACTTCAAAAAAGATGCAAACCAACTGGAAGAGTCCAAAGGAGAGCAATGAGAATGATCAGAGGTTTAGAAAACATGATTTATGAGGCAAGACTAGAAGAAATCGGGTTGTTTAGTCTGGAGAAGATAAGACAGAAGAAGTAGATAACAGCCTTAAAATATGTAGGAGCTGCTACAAAGGGATATTCTGATTTCCATGTTCATAGCAGATAGGAAAGATAAACAAACGAGCTTAAATTACACCAACGACTCAGAAAAAAGTGATCTGAAGAAAAGCTAATGCAGCACTGACACAGACTGCACAGGCTGAGGAACCTCCCTGGAGGTTCTGAAGAACATTTGTCTGCAGCAGATGAAGACGCACTGATGCTGCCTTTGGGTCGTCTGATGGACAACATGACCTCGGGTTCCCTTCAGGCCTATTTTTCCATGACTGGACTGTCGCGCAACGGTTATTTTTAGATGTGTTACAGCAAATGTATCATTATGACATTAAAACTGGATCATTCGAGCAAGTCCTCTACAAGACGACAGAGTTACAAGTAGGTGAAGAAAGGCTGTGTAAACAGCACCTTTTTACAACCTGCTGATGCTTCTGCACAGTTTTACAGTACCTCAGTGCTGCAACATGAGATTGTGGAAACCCTGTGCAAGGGTCAGATACAGGGGAAGATTTTACTAATGATCGCAGCTGCTGAAACTCTACAGAAAGTAACATTCCACCCCAAGCCGCCACACGCCGCTGCAGCTCTACGGAGAGAGCGGGATGTCACGACAGTGCGCCATGACCTAGGACTGTGCCATCCAACCGCAGATGGATGGCACGGCACCTCCTCCACTGTGCGGGTATTGCACGGCGGTGCCACGCTCTCATGGCAGCACAGGCCTACGTGGCCGTGAGTTCAGGACAACAATAACATCATGTGTGGCATCACTCTGATGTCACATAAGCGTCACAGCAGAGTGGGGTGACCCCACAGTATAGGCACTGCTCGTTGCTCCAAGGCACTGCCACATCGTCACAGCCCAGCGCTGACGTCACTGCGTGAGGCCACACATCATGGCGGTCTTCCCATGACGTCACGGGCGGGAAACCCGGCCTCTCGGGGCTGCTGCGGCGGCCCCACGGGCGCGGGTGCCCCGCCATTCCCGGCGCGTCCCCCCTCACCTGCGGAGCAGCACAGCACCGCGACGCGAGCGCCGGCCGTGCGCAAGCCGAGCACCGTGGGGGCGAAGAACATCGCTTCGTCATCAGGGTGCGCCGTCACCAGCAGCGCGCGGGCGCCATCCGCGCGCACCGCCGCCCTTCCCCTCGGGGAGGCGCGAGCCCCGCCGGCCGCGTAACGGCGCCGCAGGCGGCGCGCGCCACCGAGAAACGGCAACAGCAGCAGCAACAGCAGCAGCAACAGCAGCAGCGCCGGCAGCAGCGCCAACACCACCGGGCCCCAGCCCCACGGCCCCGCTGCCATAGCGACCGGCGCCGCGCCCGCCCGCGCTGCTCCGGCAGGAAACGGGAGGGGTGGTAGGAAGGTTCCGGGGCACAAAAGGGTGTCCCCCACCCCTCCCCGCCTCGGGGCGGGGCCGCTCGGCCGCTGTCGCGGAAACGTGCCCCGGCTCCGCCGCTCCAGGGCTGCCCTGGAGGAGGGGCACACCGGGAGGCCTCCAGCCGCCCTGCCATGCTTAGGGGGTGCCAGTCCCCGGGGTGGGAAGGGGGGCCGTTCCCTAGGCGAGAGCCTGCATTGCCCGAGTGCACCGGCTGACCCAGCTGGTACGTTAAGAAATAATAACTAATAGTGACAAAACTTGAGCTTTTCGGCGCGTAGTACCTTTCATCCCTGCGCTGTGCTGCTGTGGGAGAGGCGGAGTTAAGGGAAACCTCAAAAGCAGGGCAAGAGCAGATTATCTTCGGACGGCGTCCTGCTATCTGCAAACCTGCTGGCCATCCCAAGTGTGGCTGCAAGGGAAAAACAGACGGTTGGATACGTCTCAAAGTGAAGGCAACCATTGGAGAAGGTCGCAGAGCAGAAGGAGACAGGAAGTAGTAAAATAAACATGAAAAAGGCAGATACACGATGGCTTGGAAGCTTCGCTTTTCGGGACAAACAGGCAACATGAAAGAGAAGCGTATTAGGTCAGTAGTGGTGGAGTGTGTTAGCTGGGTAGCTTTATGGGGAGAGCAATTCAGAGGGATTCAAGATCTGAAGAGAAGCTAAGACCTCACAAAAACGTTTGCCTGACTTGTCTTCACAGCCTTTTATTTGAACACACACCGGCTTCAAAGAGCACGGGCGCGTCGGGCCGAAGGACTGCAAACACTTCAGCCTGGACGTGTCTGTCACCTTCCCGTAGCGGTGGACAGTGGCACTCGGCTGCTGTACTAACTACATACTTGGTGAAATACATGTTTTACGAGTAATTCTATTCGCCACAGGGTGAGCCCCTGCCTTGTTAGTCTGAATAAATAGTGTGGACACGCATCCCGCGAATGTGGGATACAACTTCTTGTACTTAATGGGAATTGTAACAACCAGGTGATTTAATCGTGTCTAATGGGATCTCCTTTTTATCCTCACATGGTAAACCTGGTAAGAGATCCATTTGTGATCTCAGCACACCGAGAATTACGTATTTGAGGGTAAAACGCAGGTTTGAAATACCTTACTGAGAAAACAGGGAAGGGAGGGAGTAAAAAGCCGTTTGCGATTTTAAACCTCTCTCACATGTTTCAGAAGACACTCGTCGCTAGAGGCAGACACACGACGTCAGTGACAGCGCGGGAGTCTGAGGGGGCCCCGGCGGAGGGGCCGCAGCCCGGGGGGGGCGGGAAGGGCACGGCGGGGGCCGGGCGATGCTCCGGACCTGGGGCAGCTTCCCGCCCCCCGGCTCTGAGGCGCCCGCTGCTCCAGAGGTCCCATTCATTGTCACAGCCGCGGCCTGCCAGCTCCGCGGGGCCCCCCGCGCCCCGCTCCGGGCCCGGTATCAGTTATTAATTTATAAGGATTCGCTCATAATGCGGCGGAGGAGAACGAGGCGCTGCGGGCTTTCCCGCGCTCCGGTCAGTAACTTCGCCGGGACCCTCAGCAACGCCCCCCGGCAGGCGCTGCCGGTGGTGACGGGACCCGCTCGCCTCAGCACCGCCGCGCCCCGCGCTCGCCTCATGGCGGCTGCCGCCCCCCCCCCGAGCCCCCTCAGCGGGGAGGGGGGAGGGAACCCTTCCCCGCCGCACCGGCCAGCGGGTCCTGGAAGGAGCATAGCAACCCTGCCCTTTACCGCTAGGCCCTCTCGCGGCTTCTCAGGGGCTGGCGCTGCCCGAGGTAGCGCCGCTCATCGGTATGGCGGGAGGAAGCGGCGAGCCCCCGCGACCGGTAGAAACCACCGACCCGCGGCGCCGCCGTTTGTTCAGTAGCTGCCAGGACCTGGCGAGAGGGGGTGGAGCCCACCGAGCCGGGGGAGGGGAGGCAAGATGGCGGTGGCGGTGGCGCTGAGGTTGAGGTGAGACGCGGCGACCGTCCAGCCCCGCCAGAGCCTGCCGCCCGGGCCGCCCCAGTGCTGCGCCGTCGGTAAGGGCAGGGGGCCCGGCGGGGTGGCGCGGGGGGACGGCGCGGCCCGGTGGGGCAGCGGGGCCTAAGCGCCTCTGCTGTGAGGAGGAGGAGGAGGGGGAAGAGGCGGGGGCCCTGGCCATCCCTTCCTCCTCCCTCCTCACCGGGGAGAGAGCCGCTCTCGTCCCCGGGGGGAGGGCGCTGGAACTGGGGGGGGAGGGGGGGGGGGCGTGGGGGTCGCTGGGGGAGCCGCCGGGGTGGGGGAGGTGGGCGGATCAGGTGTGGGTTGGGGCGGGGGGTGTCCGGTGCTCGCGGGGGGGGTTCTCCATTTACGCTGTTTGTGTGCGGGAGGGGACGGTGGGGCGGGGGGCGGCCGGGAGGTACGGCCCTTGCGGGGAAGTTTTTCTGGAGAAATCCCAGAGCATCGGTGTGTTGGGTGTTGATCCTGTTCTGTAGGTGGGAGAAGTGCAAGTTAAAAAAAAAATATAATTAAAAAAGGGTCAGTCCTTCAAAATCGGCCACTTGGACGCTCGGCCAGGAGCGCGTTGGTTCCTGAAGATGTCCTGCTTGCAGAGCTGGCGTGTTGGAGGTGCATCGCGGCCGCCCGCGCCGGCCCCACGTTGAGGTTGTCAGTGGTGGGGAGTTGTTGCTGATGCTGAATTATTCATATAGGACCTGTAAACATCCCCAGCTTCTGTCACCTCTGGGCTGCTGGAGGGCACAATGGACGTGGCTTTTTCTAGAATTATTCTGACTTGATGGTAAAGAACTTTTGTATTTACTGATTTTTCTGTACCTAAAAAAATGGAGGGTATCGAGTCGGTTGCAGTTAGGCAAGATTCTCTATGGGCATATGTACTGTTGGTGTTAGGCAGGCTCAAGTAAGTAAGTGGATAATCTAGACAATGTGTTGTCCAAAATATGTTTCTTGTTCCACACATACGGTCCTAAGAAGCGTTTTACCTTTTCATGATTGTAAATCTTGGTGTAACCTAAGAATAAAAGGAGAAAGCACAACTTAGTACAATAAGAAGAGGATGTCTAGTTCTGAATACTTGGTTTTGTGGCAGCATTTTTGTATTACGCAGTATTTTTAGGTATAGTACTGTAGTTATGAAGTGCTGGAGCTCAGGTAGGGGGGTTTATCCTAGGCAGTATGATTTGATGGGAGAAAAAATGGTGTTATTATAAAAAACATTATTATTGTGGTAAGTGGGATGGCCATGGGCACAGTTAAGTGCCTGAGTAACTGGACACAGTGTTGTGTCACTGCACGAGGACTGTGCAGATCTGTTGCAATTTTGCACTGGAATTTTATTCTGCAGAATGTTGTTATTCCTGATTAACTAAACAACCTTGACATTTGGAAAGGAAGTGTGTAATATTTGAAGTGGATTTCTAGTTAGCTGAAATCTAGTGTCTTGTGTTGGGGGATGAAAGACCTTCGTGCTTATCCCAAGGATTTAAAAGTTCAGAGGAAACAAGCCAACTACAGTGACCCTTTTTGCGAAAGCATGGTTAATTTTTTCTTGACATCGCTTTTCTGTGTGATACTGCTAAGGAAAAAAAGTGCTGTTGTGTTTTATGTGCAGTACAATTTGCCTATTTGAAATACACTGTTTGATATTGGACCCTAAAATAGCTAAATTTGTTACTGAAACATGGGAGTGTTCTTTCTAAGAGCTATAATGTGTATTTTTTAATGTATGGAGAGGATATTACAAGTGTTGGTTCCACAAGTGTTACTTCTCTCTCTCTTGTTAGTTATTGTACAAATCGGTTAAAAGTAATTCTCCAGATTGAAATTACATGCACAAAATGAGAATATATGCACGTTCTTACATTGTGCTGCTGATTATTTTAAACACACTTGACCTCCTACAGCCACTGAGTTGCTTTTTCTGGGCATATGTATTTTTCATTGTGATCTAAAGGGATCTAGAAAACTCTCTCAAAAACTGTGGACAGGCTCTAAGGTCCTTTTCAATATCCTCCCTCTAGTCCCTTTCTACAGTTCTTGTGGTTCTCTAACTGGATCTTCTGGGTTATTTATTCTCTCAGTTACAGCATGAGTGAGAGATGCTCATCAGGAAGGGAAGGTGACTGTGCTTCAACTACTGTTGAATGCATAAAAGTAATTGAAAAAGTCTTCTGTATTAAGGAAAAATACTTTCTTTTTTTCTGTATTATGTTCTAAATATTGTCATTTAACTTACTCTTTCAGAGCTCTCAGAGTTTTGCTGGAATGTTTTATTCCTCTTCTTTTGTGCTTAGTTAGAAAATGGTTTTAATGAAGGTTTTCTTGCATGATCAAAACCACTGTTTGGAGTTTTAGTGTGCGTAGCTACTTTAAATTAAAATGTTAACAATTGTTTCAGCTGGAAGGGATCTTTGCCTCATGCAGGTGCGCTGCAACATGGTAAAATCTTGAGAACAGACTAGTAACCAGACAGTGGTTTCATAATGCAAACAAATGTCTCCTGGATGCCAGTCTTGCACTCTTCAAGTCATTTATGTTCTTTAGTCTAATCTGAATCAGTGTTTTGGGTGACAAACTATTAACTGAACGTGTTACCTTGTCTCTCTCGTGTAAGTGTTCTGGATAAAAAGTCTGACTGATGCTGTACTACTGTCTGTAAATATTTACCTTGTGCTATTTCTAAATTATGCAAATAGCCAGGAACATGCTGAATGTATCTTCCATTTTAGTTTCTCTCTCCTTCAATGGTTCTCCATGTAGTAATCATGTTTTGTGATGTTCCCTTCCTCTTTTGTGCTAGTTCAGTGCTTATCCACCGTCTCTTAAGTGACCGCCACAGTCTGGGCCTACTGGGGCTTAAGTTTAGTTAGTTGGTGTGCATACAGGAAAGCTCAGTCTTACCTTGGAGCTGTGTTTCCTCCCAGCATCCTAAGAGAGAATTCTATGTCCTTGAATAGCTTCACATCTAAACTGCTCGTGTAATATTGCCACTCCCAGGCTGATTTGATACGCAGTTTTTTCTTCAGGCTTAAGGAGGATGTTGGTCTATGTGGTTTTGAAGTCAGTGACTTCACCTGCCTATGATTTCAAAGGCTATTGCAAAATTAAGATACTGTATTGGTACAAAGATGCATCAGCCATTTCTGAAAAATCCTATGGTTCGTAACGCTCAGCAGTAAAAAATTCAGAAATGAAGTTTGTAAGAAGACAGATTACCTGGACCAACTGTTGACCAGGATGTTAAAATTCTGTGTGTGTCGCATGATTTGTCTTGGGTAAAACTGAAAATGAAAATGCATTCATGACGATGGTGAGGGAAAGAACACCAATAAATTAAAAAGGCTGAGGTAAAGTATAAAATACACTTAAACTGGTATGATGTCTCTTAATGTCTCCTCTCATGCCACACACTCGGTTGTGCCTTACGCTGTGCTGCTGGGAAAGTGCATTTGGTTAATTCTCTTTGTGGTCTTCGTGGAGTCAGAGTCCTGTCAGGAGTTGAAAAGAGCCGCAGTAGCATTCCCTGGCTGCAGGGCACAGGCCACACACTCCCTGAGCAACGTCCACTGGGCCATTACTGGTGGGATTCCTGGGCAGTACCCGGAGCCGCTTTGAAGAGCGGATGCTCTCCTAAGTAGATTAAAATACATTCATGTTTCAGGGAAGATGTCCAACAAATGTGAATATAAATCAACCAGGAAATCTCCTGATTCCTGTCCTGTTTGTCAGTGTTGGAATGTTAAGCCTGTGTATGTTCGTTACAAGTTCAAGTGCTGTTCAGCAAACTAGATAGGTGTACTCTTCATCTCATTAGTAGCAGTTTGTGGGGAGGGGAGAGGAGAAATTAGTTCAAAATAAAAATTACATACTTGGTTGTCTACTGTAGAGTTTTGTCTCAGGTTCATATTCTCCAACTCTCTGTTTCTCTTGTTCTGCCATCTGAAATGCTGTATTGGCAGAGAAGGCGTGTCTGGAAGGTGGGAATTCTCCCATACAATCAGTGTAACTTCATGGTTTCGCTTTCTTGGAATGTTATTCCCCCAACCTTTCTCAGTAAATACGGTCACTTGCCAGTCCCATTATACCATTGTTTCTATAGGTGCTGATGTTTCACTGGTGTCTCAAAGGTCAGACTTAGGCATATCTAGAACCTTGAAGTTCTGTGGGTTTTTTTCTCACAGATATAAAATACAAATCCGCAGATATTTGTAGCTCAAGCTCTCTTCCACTCTTTGCCTTTTTCTGTGACCTAGAGGCTGTTACATAGCCTCAGTTAGGAATTACGTGTCTGTATATTGTTACATCCCCTGTGAAGAAGATCTCAAACTCAATCATAAATGTGGTAAGCATTAACTTTGTTTCCAGAAGGCCCTGGTGCATTTCCTGTGGAGTATCTGAATAGACCTAGCAGCGCTCTTACGTACATTAAAAAGAAAGAATAATTTATCTTTATTGTATGTTTAGCTGAGATCTAGACTTGATTTTATCTGAACCCAGTCAACTGAGGAGACTGATGAGGCTGGGACTTAGGTTTTCCTGAAACCCTCCTTATAGTGTGTGGTTTCTCTTAGAATACGTCATAGTTTGTGGAGCTATGGGTTTAGTCAGCGTGGATTAGTCAAGTTACATTTCCTCTTCCAAACCAAAGTTGCTTAAAAAAGCTGCCACTACAGATATGCTTGTGATAATGAATGAACTAAAAGAAGCTGGAAACTTAAAACTGTACCCACATAATTTCTGGCATATTGGATGATGTCAAAAGCAGTTTTACCTACAGAGGAACAGTGGAGGGATAAAACCACGTACGGTGGCTGTTTTTACAAGTGCTTATGCTTTCAGTCCAAGACGGAGAAGCAAAAATTGTTGTTTTGAAAGAAGATTTTGTGTAGCATGTGATACATAAATATACACACGTGAAGTTTGAGATCATTGTGGTTATATCTAAATCATCAGTGAAATGGGAAGCAGTAGGTGAATTTGAGTAAACCTCAGTGGGTTGTTGGGCACTGACTCACGAGTGAGGATGACTTGCCGAAGAAGGTTGTTGTAGTTCTTATCCCCACTGCTTACGTAGCATCTCCTGAACCTCTTGCGTGCGACAGACTGGTACATGGGAGGATGCTTGGGTTGGTTTCTGTTTCACCTTATAGTCTTGTGGGTGAGGTTTGAATGCTTCAGTTGATGTTTCATAGCCAGTTGAATTACCCCTGTGTCAGGGATGGGGCCCTTCAGAAGTGGTAAGGTAGGTGTCTGGAGTTTGGGAACTGCTGCAGCAACCTGGGAAAATAAAAGGTTGTCTTCCTTGTGAATGAGAGACCTTATCTGTGCAGTGTTTGGAATTTGTAGGGTTTGCTTTGCACATTCAATTCCACAGATTTGGTTTCTGGTCTTTGGCTCATGGAAAATTTTCTGTGGTGTGCATTAACTGCATGCCACTTGCTATCTTGGGACAACCAGGAACGAGAATCTGGCAAACTGAAATGTTTTAAATGTCTTCCGAATACAAACTGTCTGCTTTTCCATGATAGACTTTCAAAACCAAAAGAACTTGTAAGGTTTGTACCCTTCTTTGGTGTAAGTCCATTGCTCGGTGGTACTTCTAGTCAAGGAAATGCCAACATCCTTCTTTTCCATTTTTGAATGGAGGACTCCCACCTGCCTCTTTTGGATAGTTTTGCTGTTAGTGTGTCCCTCTGAGGCAGAAGAGAGTTGGATGGGTTCCTTCAGAATCACTAAGTGCTGTTCCTTGATAAAACTCTGAAGAGGGGGTTTCCTCCCGCAGGGTTTCTCTGTACCCAGCATGTTAACTGTTAAGCAGATGCTGAAAATGCGTACTCTTATCTGAAATGTATGCACTAGCACCCCTCTTTGTGAGGCAAGTGAGTAGCTGATTAGAAATTTCCTAAGTTGTTAACATAGTCTTGGTTTTTCCTGTTACGATCCGCCATGTAATATAGCAAAGTTGTGTATACCCTGGATCCTGATAGCATGTATGAGCAACTTTTCCTTAAGCTCATAAATTACAGGAGAGATTAAAATAGAATTTCCTGGAGAAGAGTATCTTGTCAGCTGAATTTGATCGACCTCATTTTGGTAGAGCACAAATTCTATTTGTATTTGTAGTTACCTAGCAGGAGAGAGAGAAACTGTTATTTAAAGACAAAGTATAACAATGCGCTCCTGAGATTTGGCAATGGTTTGGTTGTAAATGCGTATGCAAGTATGCAGCCAATGTTCACCTTTTGGAATGGCAACAAAAATGATTTTTTGAGTACTCTTTTAATGCTTATTTAATATTTAATGTTCCAAAAGCTATTACTTACGTACTTTAAGGAGTTGGTAGTCTCTCAATGGAAAATCTTTTTCTATTAAAATTGAAGGATAAAACCCTATTTTAATTTTTTAGCTATCTTGATGCAGATAAGTCGTGCTGGTGTAGAGTAAATGTGACATCCTCAATTGACTGCTGTAATGCTCCTTGACTTCTGTCACTTCTGTAATTGGCTAATTTAAAGTATACCGTGCTTCCATGTCATGTAGAATATGAGTCAGACACTGTATAGCATGATTGTGAGTTAATGCTTTGGATGTTCAGCAATAAGGCTGTATTGTATGCTAATGGAAATTTCAGAAGCGTCAAATTCAGATGTTTGGGCTTTTCTTAGCATCTTTTTTCAAATACCCCCATTGCTGTATTTATGGCTCGATTCACATGACGTTAATAATTAATGGAGATAATGATATTTAGCATTGCTGGTAAAACACAGCCTTATCGACGTTAATTTTTTTACTGTATTTCTAGAAGGGATAGGAATAGCAATTTTTGTAGAGAGAGTGCAGCTATGTCGGATCAAAGTTCCCAGGAATTTATGGTATATTTTAAATGTCTGTCACAGGGAAGAAATTGCACATGCAGAATGTCATGGGAAATTCAGCAGTTTGTTGTTCTCAACTTGGAGAAAGTACGCTCATTGTTTCTATTCATTCTCATAGCAAATGCCCATATGCTTTGAGTACAGGCTTCAGAGTATTCTGCAACAAAAAACTTGAGTGGAAAAAGATTAAAGAAATTGTTGAAGAGGTCCTGAGCTTTGAGGATGATGTCTGTGTTCTGCAAAAACGGGAAGCACAGTATTCTGGAATGTGTTTAAATAGCTGTTACTTGAATTGTCTTTAATTTCAGTGACCTATTAACATTTTTTGCTTGTAGCAGGTAAAGAATCTTTCATCTTTTGGGGGGTATGCCCAACAGATTTTCATACTTACCAGCACACCTGTAAGCTTGGATGTTGTAGCTGGCATATGCTTCCCTCAATTCTTGTTTTAAAGCACAAAATTATCTTAAATCTGCTCGGGCATTAACCTTCAGGTAGGTCCTTGAATGAAACCCCTGTATATTTCAGGATTGTCCTATCTAACGATCCTGTAGCTGATTTTCTCACATCCCACAATACTTTGCAGAACTTTGTATAATCAGATTTTAAGGGTTAACATGTATCAGTTTGAACCCAAACTTCTTTTCTTTGTCACTAAATGTTGTCATTGTTTTTCTGAATAACTGTCATATCACTGTGCTGATCACTGGGCCTTAAGGCAGTGACCAACTAATAACTGCTCTTGAAGTGTCTGGTGCTTTTTGATTCAAGACTTGTAGGCTGCTAAGTCAGTCCTGCTACCACCAGTGCTCTGAGCACTGGAGTTTTAGAGGGTAAGTAATACTTACCCTTTGACGGTGTCTGTTAGTTTGAATAAATAACTTTTTATAGAGAGGTTGGACCCATTAGCTATTTTTAGAAATCTGTCAGAAATATACATGTTAGTATTTTCTTGTGTGCGGTATATCCCGAGGATGCAAATTTGATGTTTTTCCTTGAGTGTTTGGACAGATTTATGATTATCTGACTAATAAAAATACTACTAGGAAGATCTGTTTTGTAAATCTAGCAATATACCTGAAGGGTTATACTTATGAGACTCAACTTGTAATTTTGTGTTACTGTATGTGAGTTGGAGAGTTGTGTCTGGAAGGTACAGTCACAGGTCTGCAATTCATGAAATCTAGTTATTGTGGTTTAGGAGGTTAGTCCTTAAATACGGCCTGTTTTGGTTTGGTTTTTTCCGTGAGGTTGTTTCGTTACCCTTTTATGAAGTGAAATCACAGGAAGAATTGTTCACAAGTATTGTTATCACGCTTTGGATAAAGCCTTTGTAACGACTGCTGAAACAGTCCCTTCGCTCTTCATTTTCTCGCCAGAGTAAACTTTGAATAAATGTCCCTGAATTAATTTTATGATTCATTGTAGATCCCCTGCGTAAGGCAGAGCCTGCCCTGTTCTGCCATAGGTTAGTTACATCAGAGCTCAATTTACTAAGGCTGCCGATTTAAAAACAAAATCCCTCAACTCGGTTTAAGCCTTGTGACTGTAATCTCATTCGTTGCACTCTTTATATCACACTTAGTTTGGTCAAAAACAAGATGAGGAAAATTCCCAAAAGGATGTGAAATTTAATTAGCAAATGTTGGTTAAGTACTTCAAGATGGCATGAAAATTACTCTAAATGCAAAAGTGTTAGCTTGTTTCGTATATGTGAAGAAAAATGGAGACTGCCCATGAGACTGGCCTTTTAGCTGTGAAGGTGGATGTAAGAGTAGGTGACGGGGTGTTCCAGCAAGCGGGGCCGTGGTCGCACAGAGAGCAAGTGGGTGACTCCACGTTCCTTCTGGCCTCTTGACTCCTTCCCTTCTGCTGGCATAAACATTTGTGTGGCCGTGCGTTGAATGGTTTTGGGGAAGTGACCCACTAAAAATAGTCACAGTTTTTAACCTGCTCTGTTTTCCCAAGTGAAGAACTGTTTTTCTTGGGCAGCACTAGATTTTGCCTGCTGAAAGTGCTTCAAGACTTATTTCTGATTCAGTCATTGACTATTTCCTGGGTAAGTCTTTGATAGATTTCTCAACCTTTCTGTGACTCATTTTCCCATGTGTATACTGAAGAGAGTATATACTTCTGCTTCTTTCTGAAGCATTTTGAGATCTGGAGATCAAGAGAGTTTGTTCAAATTAGTATTGCCTCATAGAAACCAAATGAAATATTGCTATGACTGTTGGCATTATAATATCCAGTTCTAAATTGTTTGTAACATACTCAAAATTCTCCATGTGTGACAAACGTAGTGCAAACAGTGGCGTTTAAGGGGAAGTCTAATTCGAATCTGCTCAGTAGTTTGAGCTGGCCAAAGAGAAAAATATTGTTATAACTTTAGAAATAATCATGGTTAAATCACTTCCTTGCCCGAGAAGCTCAAATTAACACAGGGCCAAGTATCTCTTCACAGTTCCTGAAACTGTTACTCTTGTCACTGCTTTTTCTCAGCTAGGTGTCTCCAGACTTAACAGTTTCTTTTTTGACTCTGCTCCTATTTCTCCTGTAAATTATTATTTTTCTTTAGTATTACCCTTTTGACACTGCGTGGTTTCCCCATCCCTTATGTTTTACACCAGGATCTGGGAATGTCGGGGAAGTGGGACACTGTAGCAGAACGGACTGGGCTCTGAAATACTAAACAAGAAATACTTCTTTCTGCCCCTTCTGACTGTCAGTATTTAGCGAGATAGACAATTTGCCAGCCTGCTTGGCAGCTGTGTCCATGTGTTCACGACCTGACTTTATCTTTGTGAGACATTTAAGGCAGAATTCCAAAGTCTAACTGTTCTCATAAATGTTTATTGAGAAACCTCTGAAGTTTGCAGAATAACATGAAAACATATGAAAATACTTGTCTGAAAAGTAGAATCTTGCTGTTATTGACTGAGCAGGGCTGGAAGTGGATTTCTTCTGTTGTACTTTGTCAAGCGTGCTGAAAATGAAGATGGGCAACCTCTGATCTGGCAGAGAAGAGGGAACCAGTGGAAGGATTGGCAAGGCAGAGAGAATTAACAGCAAGAAGCTTTGAAGGAAGATTCTGATTGGATTTGAGTGGAGCTAGGCAATGTTTGTCAGGACTAATGGATGGATACAGCAGTGAGGAAAGCCTGGATGAGATTGTTTACAGTCTGCACACACGGTTGCAATGTTACGCTAAAGGACTGATGCATTTAAACATAATCTGAACGTATGGGATTTGGAGAGGTTACCGCAGGAAGCTGTTTTTTGGTCAGTGCGGGCAATGCCAGATTGAAGAATAATCTGTGTTCGCTGGCTACATGTGAGCAGATGCTGAAGAGAGGGGCAGATGCTTCTAGATGAAAGGTCATAAGGTTGCCTGCAGAGAAATAAGAGTTGAAGTCAAGTTCTTACATCTACAATTGCAGATGATAGTAAGAGAGGGAGAGATGAGCAGATTATTGGTGGTGATTGGTTAGTCAAATACTGGCAAAACCTTCTTTCCTCCTCCTCCCCCCGAACATGGCAGAGGGTGTAAACAAGCTGGTGCTATAGATGACAGAGAGATAAGATGAGGTCTGCAGGGCATGTAGAGAGGTCATATTAGGGGAGTGTGCAGGCACATAAAAATGTCTGTAACCAGCAAAGGAAGCATAACAGAGGAAGGAAATGTACTTCAGTGTCATTTTATGTGGTGTTATACTACAGTGTTGGTTTTGTATTCAAAGAAATGAGATCCTGTGCAGAATCCCCATCCTTTAGTTCCCTCCCCACCTTGTCATTGTCAGTATGTAACCGTGTCTTTTCCTCTACTGCTGCTGTCTCCATCTGTTATGTCAGTTCCCTTGGGGGGAGGAGAACACACCCCCGCCACTGATAACTTTGTTTTTTTCTTTTTTTCTTCACTTCCCACCTCTCTTATTGACCACGATTATAACCTAGGATGCTGTTTCTGTTGCCTTCCCCTGTTGGCAAGTTTCCTTTTGTTTCACTTTATTTTTTATATTATTATTAGGGTACTATGAGCATGTTCATATTTGCAGTTCTCAGTAGGAAGGCCATTAGTCTGGATGGTTTCATATGTATTATGTTAAACTTGTAGATTACGAGATAGGGGGTTTGAGTTAGCATTGTTGGGGATGAAGGATGTTCATACTTGAGCGCCGTGCTCCCCTCCTCCCCTTCATCTTTCCACATCTATCACAGAATCTGGAGAGATGGTCAGGACCTTTCCTGGCTGTTGGTTGTGAAAGATTCTTGTACCAGTGAAGATTTCAAGACTAGCAGTCCTGGCACAAACCTGACAACCTGGACACTGAAGTTCTTTTGAATGGAGAAACAGCCTTTACAGCATGATACAAAATGAGTGGGGATTGAACTTGCAGCACCTGGGTTAATCATTAACTTACGCATTTGACGGAATATTGAAAAAAGAAGGAGAAGATTTAACCTGACAGAAACTAGAAAGGACCTTGAATCATGCAGTAGTTGGCCTATATTCCTGTGGGATTTTCAAGTGGTTGCTTCCCTGGTCCCTTCTGCATCCCCAGATTCTTCAGATCTGCCTGACTGTACTCAGCATGTCGGGGAAGAGAATAAGAACAGAATGAGTATTTATGGATACTTTCCCAGCATCCGGTGTGCATTTCTGGCTCCCTGTGCCTCAGAGTGGGTATGACAGAGCTAGAGAACATTTGGCAGTGGTTGACAAGGAACAGCCAAGTAGCCTAGGATGAGAAATCTTAAACAGGAAGACACTGCCTCAAGGAATCCCTGAGCCACAAGGAGTGTCTTGGGAGCCACTGGAAGGTTGGAGAGTTTGTTGGGCAGATACTGGTATGTGCTCCCTGAATGCCTGCTGCTGGCCGTTGTCAGTCACAGCGTATTGGGCTAAAGGAGCTTTGATCAGAGCCAGTATTGCTGTCTTTATTCCTCACTGAAGTTTTTAAGGTGTAGCACGTGCGTAGAATCCTGTTAGTCATCTTCTGCATATTCATGAAGGCTGCATATGAAGATGCAAAGCTGCTGAGGGAGCGCAAGTTAAGGCATCAGCAATGCATCCAACTAAGATTTGTACTTTCGTGACCTTAAATTGTTTGGGCATCCTTACACTATGGAGCTAGTTGTTCATTTAATAGTAACTGTTCACCAGCCTGTGGTGGGAGCAGTTATCCCATTAGTAAATATTTGATTGAGCTGACAGCTATATTCCATAGTTTTACATGGCCTTGCTTGGAAGTTGAGAGAGAAAAAGCAGAGGATTTTTTGCTGTAGCTTGGACTTGGGAATACTTTGAGTGTTCAGGTACTATAGCTTGCAACTAACTAGCACAGTGTCTACTCACTGTAACTGCTTGCTTTCTGACACCGTTTCTTGATTAAATGGAAAGTATATGACTCAGACCTATTAGACCATCACAGAGTTGGTAAAGATGTACTCTAAAGAATACAGTCTGAATGATGAAGTATAATAATCGTTAATGGTGAAGAATTCTTTGTGAGAACTTGTCACGTGGATGTGAGTTATAGGTACTATAATAGCTATAGAAGTACCATAAAGCACACTACTAGTGAGCTGTAGTATTGCTTTTCTTTAATTTTTCATATCTGAGAATCAGGTTGAAGAGGTAAATTTAAATTTATCTCATTATTGTGGTAGTAAACATGTAAAGCTTGCTTTGTTTGATGGAGAACTGGAGGGGGGAGGGGGGAGCTCAACCAGAACAGGAATGATACAATATGGCAGATAAACTTTAAGATCTGTTTGTGTAGTTTTCTGGGCCTGACCCTTTCCTGAGCTGATTGTGTCTATCGACTGTTAGTGGAAAATGCAGTTCAGAAGTGTAACTTTACATGTGATGTTTGTGAGCTGCTGCAGATTAATGCACTTTGAAATGAAGCCATCTAGGCAGGGATCAACAGTAACTTTGTTTGAAGGTCTGATGTGTCTGCTAGGCTCTGGACCAGAGGCTGGGAATTCGCTACTGGTCTGATAGAATTCTGTATTTAATACACAGGCTCCAAGGATTGCATCTATTGGAAAGAACTGTCTTGTGTTTAAAAAAGATGTATGTCATGCTCTTTTGCTTAGAGCCATAATTTACGTGCTCAAAGCACTGATGGGTGCAGTGTTTAATCAATCTCTTCTGGTCTTCAGCAGCTGAAAATATATATAGCTTGATAGATGCTTGGACTGGATGTTAGTGAACTTGGCTGGATTTTGTCTGTATTTAAGGTCTTCCCCAGATCAGTATGCATAGCAGTGCTCACTCCTAATCTGTAGCTGGAGAATACAACAGAGGCAAAGTAGTTGTCAAATGTCAACTAAGCAGGATTGTTTCAAGGCTTCATAGTATATTCAGCTGCTGGCATCCCACAGGAGACAAACTATGCTGCCAATTGAAATAGTGGTTTCTTTGTGACTGCCTTTTTTACTAATTACTTTTATAAAACTGCTGTTAGATGGTAATAGTATTTTAGGGCCTGACTAATACACTGCGGTTTAATGAACTGTAGGTGGCATTGAGTAAAGCAGCCCTAAGACTACCTGAATCTGAGAGTAAGAAACCGTTCACAGAATCCAAAAAACTCTGTAGAAGAAGCAAAGGTGAACTTCACGCTGTGCTAAAGAAATTTACTGTAAATAAAGTCCATCAATAGGCTATAATAACCTCTTTAACATCTATTTAAAGTGACCTACTTTTCTTTTAAAATCCTCTTCATTCAACTGGTAACTGGTAAAATGATATATTCCGACAATATAATCCTCAAATCTTTGTGTAGACAATGCTGACATGTCTCATTTTGAGCCCATTTAAGACCTGTTAGCATGTTTCAGACTAGAGTAACCTATTAAATAAATACATCAGGAAAAAGCTTTTACTGGTAATGGTTGTTTTGCTTAGGTGACTATGGCTGTAATGTATTGTGAGTACATCTGGTACTTCAGTGCTTATCAGTGATCTTTTTTCCTTTAGGCGGTTTCCTAGAAACATGATTGCTTGCTGGTCTTGATCTCACAGCTTTGTGAAGACTTCTTCTCTGATAATGTCAAGTTCAGGCTACCCTCCTAACCAAGGAGCATTCAGCACAGAACAGAGTCGTTACCCTACTCACTCTGTCCAGTACACCTTCCCTAGCACCCGACACCAGCAGGTAAGGAGATACGGTACGAATTTAGCAAGAGGATAACTCGGGTGTTTGCTGTGCCAAATGGGATTGTTTTGTTTTGTTTTAAACCAATGTAATACGAGTCGTTCGCATTTGAAAGCAGTGGAGTTGCAGGCCAATATGCCTGGTTAAAACTGACTGGGAAAGGCTGTATAACAGTTTTGGTTTGTGCCTTTGGAGTTAGGCTCTTGGTCAAGACTGATGGGTCTACTTAGTCAAGTATACTGTGCCTTTGAATGAGGGTCTGACTGTGGTGTAACTTCTGAGAAGTACAGTCTATAGCCACGTACTGCTCCTTGGAACCGTTGGAAGTGTTACCTTGAAAGGATACCATTGCCTGTTGAATTATGCCTTCAGTGCTGTAGCTGAAATTATTAAAATCCCTGACTACCATTGACTGAAATTTTGGCTTTTTGAAGTTTATGCTTGTTTGTTTTGTTCTTCTGCCCCCATCCAATCTTTCTTTTTGCGTACACTAGTATTAAGAAATGCTGTATACAACTCTGAAGATGTCCTAAATAAAACCCTACAACTTGGCAGCTTGTCAGTATTTCCTGTTATTTAACGCTTGTAAATCTGCCTAAACTGGCAAAACACTTCAGAAATTGACCTGTGCAGAGACTGTACTTGGGAATCCTCAATAGGTTGACTCTTTTTGATTTTACTTCCTCTACTTTTTTAAATGTTGAAAAATCAAATATAAAGAAATGCCCAAAGTGGCAAAGGAAATGTTTTGCCAGCTGAGAAGAGCTGCTGCCATCGTTGCTTAGGTAAATAGTTGTGGAGTGGATTGGTTTGGTTTGTTTTCTCCTCCTCTCTTTTCTTTTTTTTTCCCTTTTCTGGAAGCACTGCATTTTGCTTCTTCAAGATTGTGTATATATCTGCTTTTAACCTTATTGTTTGACAGAAAACTGAGTTTATAATTCTGTGTCTTTATGACAGGGAATTAATATAAACTTCCTTTTTTTATCATTGATTTCTCGTAGTTTGAATAAATCCACTAGGGATAGTGTTCATGAACTTTTATTGTAGTTTTGCTTTATTTTATTAATGTTTACTCATCAGACTAAATTTGGCCAACTAAGTGTGTCTGAGACCGTACGCATTGATAGCAATAATTTTCCAAGAATATGCAAATAACCTATCTCGGTTAGAATACGTTAAGTATGAACGCAATGTTCTGGGTCTGACAAATCGTTTGAGAGACTGGGCTCCTGGGGCATTTGTGGGAACTGAATTTTTATGGAGAATTAATCTCCTACTGTGCCCAAGAGCATAAGAAATGAACCCATAGTCATCTTTCCTTCTTCTCTCTAAGGAGTACGGGGCTAGATTATCTATAAGCTAAATGTAGTTCTTGACAAAAATCTGTGTGCAAGGTGGTGAACATGAATCTGAAATGTAAAAACTTGTGTAACACTGAATTTTTTTCTGAAGCAGCTGCACTAGTGCTTCCAGCTAGCTGTGTTCTGCTAGCCAGGATTGGGGTAATGGATTTCTAAGAATCTCCTGCTTGGTCATTTCTGCCGAGCATTTATTCTGCTGTCCTGTGCTCTGTATGGATTTACAGGCTGTGGAGGACTTGCTCTTGGCTTTAGAACAGCTCGGGCTTCTCTCATTTTAATGAAATTCTCCTCCTGCTGCAGATACTTTGGATGTTTTGTTCTACTTCCATATTTGCAAAAGGAAATTCAAAAATTGGAGCCTTTTGACTTGTTCCTTATTTATTTTTACATAATTCTTAATAGGTAATGACCTAATGTGTGTATTGTGGAGCTTCTCTTTGGTTAATGCCAGCTGCATATAATTTTTAAAAGCAAGTGTTCAAGGAATTGTATATACAAATAACTTGTCTTGTGCCTCACTTTGATTACATCAGTCAGAAGATGCATTTTGTCTGGTTCTTAGTCCTCATTAGTAGTGTCTGTTTTAAGATGTCTTGAGTTGATAACAGAAGGAATTGCCTCAGGGTTGCTGAAATACCTTCTCAGTTTACCACTTTGTAGTTGGATGTGCAAAATGGATTTTAAAGGATTTTATTTTTTTAAAGGATATTCTGCTGTCAAGTTATTTGCGTCTTGTTAAAAGTTGTTAACAAGCCAGGTGGAATTCTTAGCATAAGCACTTAGTCTCTTTAAGAGTTCAGTTAAAACTTAGAACTGCCATTTACAGACTATTTTTTGAGCTGGAGTAAGGCTTTGGTGATCTGGTCTTGATTTGCATTTAATAACTTTGGGAAGGATCATTCCACGACACCAAACGCTTTTGGTCCCGTCTTCTGCACCTTTGTTCTTGTTAACATCAGAAGTGTGTTTCCTTTAGGAATTTGCAGTACCCGATTATCGATCGTCTCACCTGGAAGTCAGTCAGGCAACCCAGCTCTTGCAGCAGCAGCAGCAACAGCAGCAGCAACTGCGGCGCAGGCCTTCCTTGCTTTCTGAATTTCACCCAGGCTCTGACAGGTGAGGATGCTGGTTTTGCAGTATGTGAACAGGAATCTTCTGACTCTGTGCTTTCTGTAAAAGAGAGTTTTAACTTTTGAATAGAAAGGTTTTAAGTTTCACAGTTTTTGCCTAAGCAGTTGACTTTATTAATCGGTTCCCTGTTGTAACCGCTTCGGTCTCCTGTGTTTGAGTGTTAGTAAGTGTATCTGCTAGGAGCAACTTTATACGCTGGATTACTGCTAGCAGTTTATTTTGGCTACAACTGAGGTATCTGGTTCTGAACAAATACCAGTGATGAATGTTATGTAAATGCTGCTCTATCTTAATATCTCAGTAGAATATTCCCCGAAATAACTTGATGATAGTGAAATCTGGGGCTTGCATCTTGCCTTCACTTTGCGTCACCAAAATGTCAGTAAGGCTCTGTTTTAGTGTTGAGAATCATAGTAACAGAGTTCTCAAAACTTCGGTTTATAGCAGAAGTAAATCCCCCCACCCCACGTTGTAAATTTGTAAAAGTTTATTCAGTAGTTCTGGCAAAATACAGGAAACTACTGTCATCTCTTCAGTGGCACTTCGCAGGAAGATGTTGAAGCAGATGAGGGTCTTTTGTGGACATCCTGTGCATGGCACTGTAAAGAAACTAGTGATGCTGTTCTTTCGCTTTTTTCTGAGGAGTACTTTTTAAAATGATTCATGGATTGAATCAACAACTTTCTGTCATACAGTAGCATTTTAGTAGAGATCAAGTTTCAAATAGACTCACGGCTCATTCTGAGCATTCTGTGTATATTTAAAAATTATTTGACAGCAGAAATGAAATAATGGAGCTGTTGTGGCCAACTGTGGTCAGTGGAATATAGTACTGTATTTATCTCATGGATTTCTTTTGTTTGTAGTTTGAATCAGAGCTTTGATTTGCACAATATCGGTGTAACAGTGGTAAGTTTCTCTAAGGGTTTGTAATGATAGGCACACATTTAAACAGTGCCTTTTAAGGTTGAAGTTAACTTTCTCTTTTTCAGTGGACTTCAACTGTTTTTGAAGATCATACTTAAAAACATTTGTCTGCCTTATGTTTAGAAGAAGCTTCACTAAATACATCTCCTGTACATTTGAAAAGGGTTGAGGAACACCAAATAATTTTCTTGCATGGAAAATGTGTATTTTAATAGTTTATCTCTTATGTATATTAGGCCTCAGGAAAGGAGAACTGGATATGAACAGCAATTTCATCCAGGTCCATCTCAGGCAGATCATGATTCACTGGAATCGAAGCGACCACGTCTTGAACAAGTCTCTGATGCCCACTTTCAGCGGGTCAGTGCAGCTACTGTCTTGCCTTTAGTACATCCTCTGCAGGAAGGGTTGAGATCTGCGGATGTTAAGAAGGTAAAGACTTTTTCAATTATGATACTGAAGGTGTAACTTCCTGTGTTGTGCTGGGTTAGTGAATGGGTTTTTTCTGTTAGTTAATTTTTCTTATTTATTTAGGTTCATTCTTTAATCCCAGAAATCTAATTTTACACATTCTAGCAAACTGTGGTCATGAGTCAGTGTTACTCTTTTGTTAAAAGAAAAAGAAGATAAATCTGCCTCAAACATGGTGAAGAGACTGGAGTTCTGAGTTGCCTCTACATTCCTGAGTCATTAAAACCTCAGTTGCAAAATGATTACAGTATAGTGCATGAAATATTGCTGCTTTTCAATTGAAAGCTGCTGGCAAGTGCTTGCACGTCCATTTCTTTCTGTAATGAATATTTGTACTGAATGGTTCATGTACTCCCCTCCGCCCTCTCTCCCTTTTAAGCATTTGAAATGAATCTCCTTATTTACATACCACTAATTATACTTGTCACCGTTTCGTTTTGCGTAAATGTGGGTCAATCTAGTTCGATGTGTGGATATTTTCTATTGTAGATACTGAATATTGAATAGAGCAATTTGTGTAGAGCAGGCAAATATCCCTGGAATGAATATTTAACACCTCCTTCTCATGCACGCACACAAGCACACAGACTCACACCAAAAAGTGGTGTGTAATGGGTGTGACTGCTGCAGATGAACACTCAGTTTTCTAAACTTGGATCATTTACAGCAAAAATTTCACCCTATGGATTCAAAAGCTAATAGGCACCCCATTTTTAAAAGTTGATTACTCGTCTTGCCTTTTCCCTACCATTCTTTTTATCATGTGAATAAACTGTCTGTGAAGTAAATTATCATAGCATGTGATTTCTTAGTAACTTGCTCTGTTGCGTAGCAAAGATAAGATCAAAGGGGGCTGGAGAAACTGAACTAAGGCATGCAATGTTAGCATGCTTGCCTGTAACTGAGGTTTTATCTAGGTGCTACATACAGCAATCTACTGTCTCAGTTTAGAAATACAGCCTGGTAGCATTCAGACACGTCATCTCTCAGTCAGATTGGCTTGAATGTGGGATGTAGTACTGAGCTGGCATTCGGTAGTCCTGGAGCACAATGGTCTGAGGACATAAAGACAAGGGACAGCAGGGCTGATGTTGATATATGTTGTACAGAAACGGACAAAACCCATCAAACCAAATGAATAGTGACCTGTCCTCTCTCAAGTCATCACTTCTCTTAATCGTGTTAAGTCCAAAAGGACGTAACATTTATAACCCCAACTAACTCCAGATGTACTTTATCAGGCCGGTTGTGATTATCTTCAAGAACATCCTCATCATTATATGTGCTGTATTGAGGATAGGCTCTCAAGTAACCCTTCCTTTAAACATAAAGGATACTGTTTATGAAGATAAAATTTTTAAAAGGAAATGTTTTGATCTTATTTTGGTTTCAGGGTAAATATTGAAGTGTGCTGTTATTTTTAAAGGTGGACTTTGACAGCCCATTTATGATACTGTAATTTCAGTTAATTGCAAAATATTTAGAGCATTAATAAACTGAAATTATTAAACTTTAACTTAGGTAGCTCCTCAGAGATATAAATAACTGGACATTTGTTATTCATGCATGCTATTTTGGTTACTGAACACTCATTTGCATGTTATTGTGACTGATTTCTCTCAATCTTTCTCCCCACCTCCTGTCCCCATGAAAGGAACCGGCCTTTGGAGGCAAGCATGAGGGACCATCTTCTCCAATTTCTGGTCAGCCTTGTGGGGAGGACCAAAATGCTTCACCTTCAAAGCTGTCAAAGGAAGAATTGATACAGAGCATGGACCGTGTAGATCGCGAGATTGCGAAAGTTGAACAGCAGATCCTCAAACTGAAGAAAAAGCAAGTAAGCATAGCAGACACTACCGTTGTTATCTGCCACTGAAAAAGGTGTGGAGAAACTTCGTTTGCTGCTAGTGGTGGTGAATTTTTTGGTTACATGAACCAACTGAACAAGATAATGAGAAGGTTATGCGTACGATTTTGCTGAAACATTTAAATAGATCGGACATCATGTAGTTTTAAACACTTTTGAAAATAGGAGAAGGCCATGTAGGAACACCAAGAGTAGATGGCTTTATATTTTAAACTTCTGTTAGATGACTAGTGAAACAAGCACACTCTGACTGTAGTTTCAACTTTCAAACTGACTGCTGGGTGAGGGGAGGCTATCGCCTTTCTTTTGCAGTCTGTGCAAGGGGAGAATCCCTTGCATGCATCTCCAAAACCAGAGCTTGTACAAAAGTCCCTGGATCATCTGCTTTCACAAGGGATCCTAACATCTGGAGCCAAGGTCAGCCATGGGGGGAAGGTATAGCAGGAGGGGTGCGAGTAAACAGAGACAGCAGAGAAATAAAGGAGGAAGTGACACTTTTTTTAGTCCTGTCCTGGCTATGCTCTGCATCCAAGAACTGCACTTCAGCCATTGGAAGCAAAGGAAATGCTTGCTGGCAGTAGTTGTTGCCTTCCCAGTAGCTGTTGTGGCCAGCTAAACCCACCCTTCGATCTAGGCATCTGTTATTCATTGGCAAGAACAAAGCCCTTGTCTCCTTTTCCTTTTATGACTTCCATAGAACCAGATCGAAGTAATGCCAGCTTTAATTTTTTAGTGGGAACTCTGTAGGGAATGAAAGTTATGCTGTAGGGTTTGTTAACTTGTAGGTCCAGGGTAACAAATGGACAGGTCTCTGGAGCAGTATGTATTTATGGTCTGGAAGCATTTAATCATGTCTGAATTTTAATGATCTGTAAAGTGACCTTCAGCAAAAAAACAACAAAGGATGTCGCTAAGTACCTGGCTGTTGGTTAATGATGCTATCTTTTTGTTTGTTCACTTTTCCACAAAATCAGCAAGTACTGTGTGTGTCATCTATTAAGGTTCATTTGTGCATGTCTGTACTATGATGTGACTTAAACAAATTACGAAGTTGCTGTTGCCTGCAATAATTGTGCCTGTTTATTATGGCATTCTGCAAAATTTTTGGATTTTGAATTCTTGTGGAGCAGTATAGCACATTCCAGCCAGTCCTGTAAGACAGGATGGATCCCCAGTGTCAGAATCTCTTTGTGGTATGTTTGTGGCGGGCATGGTGAAGGATATTTACAGCTGAAAAATGGAGATGTTACTGAATCAGATTAATTTGATGTGAAAGCAAATCACAGCAGCGTAGGAACTAGGAAAACACTACGGTGTTTTTGGTTGTTTGGCATTGTAACAATCGTGGAACTTCAATATCTGTGAAGCAGTGTACTTCTGCTGTGAAGTACGTTTAGAATGATGTTCTCTGTGGATTGTTAGAAGGACTTTTGTACCTTTTTAAAAAATAAGGCAGTAGTAATATTGACACTTGGATATCTACAATGTAGAAAGACATCTCCGTGGATTTTACTTCCTCTGTGAGAAGGCCTGTTTGGTGTAACTGTCCTCCAATGTTAGTATTTTTGCAAAAAATACTAAGTTAAATAGTAATAAATTACAGTGCGACAGTAACTTTAACTGTCAGGCTGAAACAAGTCTGATTCAATGCAGGTGAGTCTTGTAAACAGTTAATTTGGTTTACCAATAGTACAAAAAATAGTCTTGTTATCATCCCCATTGGCACTAAAATAATTTCATTCATTCCTTGTCAGTTAGGAGGAGAAATAGCAGCCCGTGCTAACTCTTGATCAGATGCATATTTTATCTCTGCTGACTAATTACTGGTAGGGGTAACATGCTGCGGATGGCTGATTTTCTTTCTTTCGTCTCTTAGCAACAACTTGAAGAAGAAGCTGCTAAGCCTCCAGAGCCAGAGAGGCCTGTCTCCCCTCCTCCAGTGGAACAGAAACACCGCAGTATTGTCCAAATTATTTATGATGAAAATCGGGTAAGCGTGCTTTTCTGTTGACTGAGTGTAGCTGTACGTCTCACCCAATGTGCTGAATTTCATTATGTCTTAATTCACTTTCGTGGGGCTATTTTTGTATCTCCTGTCTTACTGATTTGCCTGTCCCTCTTTTAATTTACTTCTTTAAATGAAAGACACTTGCATGACAGTTTTATTCTTGATCACAGGATCCTCCTTCTATCTTAAAAACAGTTTAGGGAAACACATCTATGGGTTTCATCCCTAGACCTCTGTGTTGAGCTGTATCTCTGTAAATCTGTCTATACACACGCACATATATCGATGGGTAGATATGTTTGTGTGTGTATCTATAGATAGATATAAAAAAGCGCTTCAGAAATTTATCTTGAATTCTCTTTTCCTCACGTAAATACTGACAAGTGTGGCTGAAGATCCAACATTTTAATTAGCTGAAGGGGAAAAGTTGTGTATGTTGTAAGATTCTACGCCTGCCTTTTAAACTGTGATTTATGGCATGTAAGATTTGGATAAATGAACACGTGTGAAGAAGTAGTAGGTGAATTGTGAGTTTATGTTGCGTAAGTGGTGATAAAAGTACAGGAGCTCAGCAACATCACCTACAGTAGCAAAGTGCTTCCTTCCTGGTAGTTGATATTAAGGAGTTGGATATCTGCTGGTTTTGAAAGTATTACCATCTTTTGTGACAGTGGTTTGTTTAATTTCCTAATTTTATCTTGTAGTTTAAAGGAACAGCTAACTTCTGTTACAATTGACTATTTTTGGAAATTTGAGATAGTAAAAAACTACAACACAATACTAGATTTTTCTACAGCAGAACTGTGTCCCAGTTGTTCCATGCAGCCTGTTCTCCCCCTCCCCTCGTGGTCTGTGGACATTAGGACAAAATTGCGTTATAAAAACTGATGTAACCAATGTACAGCAATGTGTTTACTTCTGGTTACAAACCAGTTTTACTGCTTTAAACCTCTTTCACACTATAATGTAATTAAGAGGTATTAGTATCATACGATCACCTTACAAGACCTCTCAAACTCGGTTCCATGTTGGGTAGTAGGCAAAACTATGTGAATTTGAAGACATCTTAGTGGACTGCTCTGCAACTCTTTCTCTGCTAACTGCGGTTACAGCTGGGCTTTACAACAGAATTTTGAAGTTGCTATTGCGTTCCCCATGTTGTGTATGTGCAAGTAGATGGGAAAACCCATTTTTTATGTTGCCTGAGATGGAATAACATGAATCGGTGTATAGTCATCTATTAGCTGCTCCCATCCGTGTAGCTCTTCATGTAGTGTTCTGTACACAAGGGGAGTTACCCAGCTTGATGCATTTGTGAATCTATTTGCATTTGGTTTGAGTTCTCCTATCAGGAATTACATGCACTGTAGAATGTCAGTATTGATGGGGCTTGATGCAAATAGCACGTGACAATACTCACTGTCTATTTCAAGGGTTATTAAAGCTGTATTAAGCCACTTGTGTGTACAGCGTTTGTTTGGTATCTTCTGCAGTTGTACAAGAGGACAGTCCTCTTGTACCCTCGGCAGCTTTCATCTTCAAACCATGCAGTTTACGATAATTATTTCTAATATTCAACTACTGTTGGCTAAAATTTGGTTAAAGTAATAGGGTTAGAGTTCACTTTTAAATGTCTTGGTACCAGAAAAAACATTCTTCCAGGGTAGTGCTATAATATTTCCTTGATACATAATTATTTTGTACAGCTGGGAGTTCCAAAGAATTTCTCAAGGTTGGAATTACACGGGAAGAGGATAGAACTTAGCGGCACACTTTCTGATAATAACTGCTTTATGGATTAGTTTCCCCTATGTTTTTCTCTGCAGGTGTCTTAGGGTTAGCACATACAACTATTGGGGAGGAAAGAAGCAAATTTGAACTAGTATGTTGGGTCATACTGGATAGCCTTGTCTGCTGACAAAGGGTTTTGGAAGATCCTACAGGCCTGAAATAAATTGGTGAAAGCCAGCTGTTTTAGCCAGTGCTGCTTCCCTTAAGGCCAGAATTATTTTGGGGTGTTCGTCTAGTTGTGAGGGAAGGAGGACCTTTGACATACTTCTGTGTGTGTATGTACATGTCCATTCACACTCCCAGGCTTTGCAGCTGGAGAATTTTAGTCTCTTAATTCTGTTTTTCAAACCTAGCTAGAGTTGCTTTGACTGGACACCTTTCCTCCTCTTAATAGTTACTTGCAGTGTCATTTATTAAACGCATGGGGTTTGAACTGCAGAGGTCACTTTCTGCTTCCATGGTCTCCCAGCTTACAGACATGGAGTTCAGAGTAGGAACCGCACAATTCAGGTACAGGTTTCTTGATTTGATGAGGCAACATTGCAGAAGTAGGTTAAGAAGGATGTAGCATGGTCAGACAGGGATTTAGCAACTAGCATAAGTGAAAAATTTCAGATACACTTCTGACACTAACTTCAGATGACGTACTTAGACTATACAAAAAAATCTTATTTGCAGAAAAAAGCAGAAGAAGCTCACAAGATTTTTGAAGGTCTTGGTCCAAAAGTTGAACTGGTGAGTTGTGGTTTTGTTTGTTTGTTGTTTTTTGTTTGTTTGTTTGTTTTCCCTTGTGTTTTGTTTTCTGTATTACTTTCATGTCTGTCATTCTGTTGTGGTAAACAGGTGTAGTTCTGTGTTTATGTATAAAAGAAGTAGTGTGTGTTTAAATGCGCTGGTGAATCGGGGCTTGAGTGAACTGATTGGCCACGTAAGTGTAATTTTAAAAATGGATTAGAATCTATTTGAGAGAACAGTTTGAAATATGAAAAAAACCCAAAATGCTGTTATATACTCAAGTAGTGATAATGATCTAATTTTAAGTAATGAAATCTGTGCTTTGTGTTGAATGTCTTCTAGTCCCTTCAGATTTCTGCATCTCAGATTGAGTGCCCTAAAATATTGTTAAATGTGTTGGGTAGACTTTTAGAATTACGTGCACTGAAAAGTACTAAGCCTACCTTTCTCATCCAAAATTGTAGCCACTTTACAACCAACCGTCAGACACAAAGGTCTACCATGAGAACATCAAAACGTGAGTACTTTAAATTGTGCCATTTATGGGATCTAAACTTAAATATCTGCTCAGATTCTGCATTGCTGTGATTTCTGAACAGGGTGTGTGTACTTTAACCATAATTAAAAGCTTGCAGTCCATGTAGCTTTGCCACTTTCATGTTGTAGAACAGTGCTGCAAGACATGAGTTACATGTACTGAAGGTAGAGGGGGACAGTAACTGTTCGTCTTAACTTTGAAACTCAAATACGGATGGGTTTGAGACAAACTTTACTGCTGTGGCATGAGTTTTCCTGGTTTAAATTTGTTGCCGATCACTACTTTCTTCGTAAGATTTGTTTATTCATAACCAATTTCTGTTCTACCAGTTTTTACAAAAGAAGGAATAAACTGTCAGTTTGATGTGAAGGAACACGTAGTGAGTTACGTGCACATTGCTAAGTGCTATGACTTTTACTACCATTTTATAATATTTTGTAAGTACAGAAAAAATCCTACAGATGGCTGTTCTTTAAAAATTCTCTTAAAAAGTACTTCTTGCTCCACTCCTTCAAATGTAGCTGTGTAGCATTTCCAAAATACTTTTTCTTTTCTGTTTTTTTTTTTTTTAATTGTGTATATATTGTAAAACTCCCTAACTCTAGGACTGAATTATAAAGATTATTTTTTTCCCCAAAAAACCATACTATCCTAAGCCAAATTTACTCATTTTAGCATATTATCTCTTGTGGCAAAGAAAAGCACCGATCTTGAAGTTGGAAGCTCTTGTTTCTCAATTGCTTATCCCGGCCACCTTCAAGAATCTTCTCCCTGTCAAATACACTATTAGTTAGATGATTGTTTCATCAGGAATTTTCCCTCTGTTTTTCTACCCCTGAAAATATTTTTTCATGATAATGATCTGGCATCTAGAATCCACATGGGCTTTGTTGAGTAGTTCTGAAGTGCTTGATTCTTACGCAGTTCATGTTTTTTTCCAGAAACCAAGTGATGAGGAAAAAGCTAATATTGTTCTTTAAAAGAAGAAATCATGCGAGAAAACAACGGGTAATACCACCATGTTTTTGTAAAAAGACCACATGGTTTATTTTCTGTCTGGATTTTTAACTTGCATTCCCAAAGTGTCATGAAAATCCCAGTGATTTAGAAAAATAAGATCTTAAGCTAAAATTCTGTTGAGTTATTGGTAAATAAACTGCAGGTCTATAACTGTGGTTTGTTGATTATTTAGCTGAAGGCTATCTAAAGTACAATAAGGGAAAAGCATTTTTTTCTTTCCTTTTCTTGTATAGTAGCTATAGTACCTGAAAATGAATGGTGCAGATCTCCAGTTCTAAAAGTCTGACAGCATTTGAATTTGAACTTGTGAATGTTGGGTACCAGTATTAATTGCCTTAATGCTTTCTTGTGCATGCTGTTGCAGCAAGCAGCATACCAAGTCAAAAGGCCCTTTTGGGTGGTGCCTGAAAAATCGTTTTTATTATTAACTAGAGCAGAAGGTTATACAGTAATTGGAAGAATCCACTAAGAAAATGTAATGAAGTATTTTTCTTATGGTCCTGGCTTTTTTACATAGGCACAGCTCCCTACATATTGCTGAGATTGAGGACATATGACAGTATCCCAGCCCCATTCTGTTAATTAAAAAATTATAAATAAATAAAAAATTAAAAATTAAACCAATTTCATTAATTAAAAGCCTGGTACCAGAAGATGTTAGAATTCTGGAAGGCAGGAATAAGTTACCAAAAACCATTGGGATACATAAAGGAAAGATCTAGGGTGTAATATTCAAAATCTGCATTTTTATATCCACTTCCTCACCTTCTTTCTGCTGAAAACTGGGTATATGTCATCTTCAAAATGGAAAGCCAGTAGGGCAGGGAATATATATCCAGTCATTCCTGGAGCATATCCATGTTATGTGTACTGATCACTTAGTGTATTTGTGTTTAGTTCAGGATTTACTTTTGGAATTTAACAGGAACAGAAAATCTGCCAACGTTATGATCAGCTGATGGAGGCATGGGAGAAAAAAGTTGACAGGATAGAAAATAATCCACGCAGGAAAGCTAAGGAGAGCAAAACAAGGGAGTACTATGAAAAACAATTTCCAGAAATCCGGAAGCAAAGAGAACAGCAAGAACGATTCCAAAGGTACTACGATGGGTTTGAAATATTCCTATAAAATATCTCTTAGCACTTACGTTTTCAAATTATTCATAACTAATTCGGTTCAGCGTAATGGTTGTGTTACATTTATCACTTCAGTCCTTAAAAAATATTAGTGTATCATAACGGTATAAAGTAAAATATTCTTTCATTTGTTCACTCTTTTTTGTGGCATTGAGCTCAAGTTTCACTTTACATTCTAAGGATTGTCATGACTGTCCTTCTTCTATAATCACTGTCTTATGTCTTACCCTTTCCGGTCCCCTCCCTATCAGCTCTGGCAGCGGTGCTAGCTTCATCGGTTTGGTGTCCTCTTGGGCTGCTTTTGTGATGTCCAAATCGTTCCTTTCCAATCACTCTGTTTAGATACTCCATCAAACCCCGTGTTTTCCAGAAGAAATACAGAGAATGGACTAATTAGCAAAGGCTAGTTAGGTTGAGGTGCCCGGGGATGCTGTATGAGTTAAGCTGCTCACTTGCACGAAGACATTTGTGGAGTTGGTTGTATGATAATTGGAGCGTCAGCTTCACGTGAGCCTGTTCACTTTGGGCCTACACCCTAATTTATGCTTAGTATTTTTCTGTCAACGTGTGTCTGTGTTACTCCTTTGTTTCATGATCCTTATATTCATTAGCCTACACACTCAAAAATAATTTGAATTATTTAATTAACAATTTGAGTGATCTTTTGTTGTACTTGCCATGTAATTTTATTCCAGATGCTTTTGCTTTTTGAAGTATGCAAGGTATGATAATTAAGTCCCTATCATTTAATTTTGATCTATCTGACATTTGTTAAGTGGAAACTGTACAAAGAGTCTTAAAAGGAATGGAGTGCAATTCATTTGAGAGTTCACGTTATCTACAGTACTGGAGGTAGGGCTTTAAATTAGAATTAGGTCAAGTTTGGTGCAGTTGTGTTCCAATCTGTTGATCTAATATTTGAAACCATTTTAAGACCCCTTTGAGCGTTCAAGCTGCATAAAGATTTCATCTCACTCTCTCTTCTAACCATCTGTCTAAATGCCCTTACTTGATAAAAGATGGGAAAAGCAGATAGTTTGCAATATGTCGTGTAGTCTGCAAGGTCTGGCTTTGTGGAATCAAGAAAAGAGGAAAAGAAAGTAAATTTGTAGAATGGAAACAGAACTCCTCATTATAAGCAGCTTTTGCTTTAAGGACATACCACGTTTTGTAGCTGCAACTGCTTGGGAAGGAGCCGTCTTTGTTCAGTGTATGTATGCTCTGTAGTGTAATGGCATCTTCGTCTGTAGCTGTGCTTGTAATACTACCGCCTTGTAAATACTAAGGTTTTGGTCAGATTTTGTGCAGATTGATGAGTTCAGTAAAATCCTTGAGCAAATAAAGATGTTTTATCTCTCTAATTATCAGTGATCTTTCTCTCTCAGATGCTTTTTGACCCACATGCTCTAATATATTATGATGTTCTTAAGCCTAAAGACCATTAGCTGAAAAATTCTTCCAAATTACAGCTTTCCCCATCAATTCAAAAGCTAAAAATGCCTGTTTGTTGTAATGAATCTCAGTGCTGTATTTAGTAACTTGACCAACTGCTGAAAGGCAGTTTTAATAGGCTTTTTTTCTTTTAAAAAATAAAACAAGCTGTCTTTCACAGTGTATCAGTTGTACTGATTGTGCCGCTGATGAACGTGTCTCACACATTAACGGGTTCTGCTGGGTATCTGGAACACCTACTTGCAATGACATCGGCGGTAACACGCCGGTTTTGATGTTGACTCAAGCATGCCCTTCTTGCTGAGCCTTGCAAATTCACCTGTAAAACAGAGCAGTTGTTCGAAACTGCAGCACACGTACGTGCTCTGGCACTTCTTAAGAAAGAAGAGTCCAAACTAACGATTCTGGGGGACTGGTAACGGCATTATAAGGGATTTTGAAGGTTGTCATTGTTGTGTGCAAAAACTGAAAATACAGCTATTTTCTGCTTTATCCTTACTGCTTCTGTTTTCCCCTAATTCTAGAGTTGGTCAAAGAGGGGCTGGGCTTTCAGCAACTATTGCTAGAAGCGAGCACGAGATTTCTGAAATCATTGACGGACTCTCTGAGCAGGAGGTGAGGCTGTTGTCTGTACTTCGGTATAGAAGCGCAGCAGATGATATCCTTTTACTGGCACAGAGAGGGTTTGGGGTTTTGATAAGGGAAACCTTTTTGGGCTGGTTTGAGAGAGTCTGTGTGAAGTTTGGCTTTAAACAGGTCTTACAAACCAGTTTCTTTTAGGGGTTATGCTTTCTAACTGTATCTGTCCTAGATTTTTCTCAGGTGTTAGTGTTCATTGCCAGCTACTACTGCCTAGTTTTTTACAAACGTGAAAACTCTCCCTTTCTAAAACCATGCACCAATTCAGTTTTTCATCATTTGCGACACTGTTTCCTTTAGCTGACTGTGTAAATGTTCACTGGGATAGTGACAGCTTCTGGAAGAGTTAAGTGGTCAACACTTTCAGCCTAACTGTGACTGTGTACTGTGGTGGAGCTTTAAAGAGTTGTGTAGTTCAAGCGCTGTAAACGTTAGTAGCAACTTTTTTGTATTCCTTACTTTTTCTTGTGTTCTTTGCCTGTAGAATAATGAAAAACAAATGCGTCAGCTCTCGGTCATTCCTCCCATGATGTTTGATGCAGAACAAAGACGAGTGAAGTTTATTAATATGAATGGTCTGATGGAGGATCCCATGAAAGTTTATAAAGACAGACAGTTCATGAATGTCTGGACCGACCATGAGAAAGAGATTTTTAAGGAAAAGTAATGGGCTTTCTTATCTTTTATTTTCATTACATTGCAAATGACAGTTAAATACCTAACCCCACAATAAACATCAGTTAATCAGGAATGCTTGCAATAATATTTGATAATGTTCTTAGTTGGATGAATGAAACATTGCAGAAGTCTCAGACTTCTCCGCTTAAGTGAGTAGGCTCACAGGCATTTAGTCCTTAGATAAGAAATTCTCTTTAAAATACTTTAGTTGTGTGATTAAATTGAGAAGAGTAGGCACATGATCTCATTATATCAACTAATAACTCATTTTAAGTGCTTAGTTCTATATTTGCACAATTTGAAAATGGCTTTTTAGACTAATTTCAGTTGCATAATTCAAAGGCTTGCTGAGGGAACAGATTGTTTGGAAGACTGCTTTGCTTATTTGATCGTGAATTATATTGTTAAACTTAAATAATTTCTGATTTATAAAAGGTTTGTCCAACATCCCAAGAACTTTGGTCTAATTGCTTCCTACCTGGAACGAAAGGTAAGACCTTTGTCAATGTAAGTAGTGCCTAGGGTGGGATCCCTAACATTCCAAATGTAAGTCATTTATCCCAGCATCATTTTCTCTTCCTGGAAAAAAGTGTAAGTCCAACAAATGTTACTGCTTTGACAGGATTTTATGCACTGATCAGTGCAAGTGCATACACAGTCGTTGCATGCACATGTCTAACACAAGCTAGTGAAATGACACTGTTGCCAACAACAGAAGAAAATAGCGCTTCATTTAATTTTGATCTTATTTTCTTTCTGAAGCAGGTAAGCTTCTTGCACTACCTCACTGTTTAGATGAGGACATAATTAGCTTTGCTGAGCCACTGTGCTAACTCTAAGTCTTGCCACCACCTTTCAAGTCAGTGGGATCCTACTGCTGGCTGAATTAGCCTTTACAGCTAATTTTAGTCTTTAGAACTGATTTTGCAGAAGTGATGTCAGAAGTAATGGAGTACTAGGATTTGTTAAGACTTACAACAGAGCTTTGAATACATACAGCTGTTATGGTAAATAGCAGCTTTCAGACTTGCAAATTGTCTATTATAGGTTAAATCATGCAGTCTGAAGTACCTGAGGGATATTGTAAATACATGAGACTTGCATTTAACGCTATAATTTTATGCATAGTTATACTGTATATTGTTATATTTGTGTGTGAATTCACTTCCCTGCTGAGCAAACAAACCTAATAAGAGGTTTATTTCAGTCTAGGGGCTGAATATTTTAAGTGTTGAGAGAAATTAAATACTAAAACCATATTTTTAATGGCAGTAAAACCTAATTTATTTTTCTTTTTCCCTTTAGAATGTTCCTGACTGTGTATTATATTATTATTTGACCAAGAAAAATGAAAATTACAAAGCCCTCGTGCGAAGGAATTACGGGAAACGCAGAGGAAGAAACCAGGTACTTTAAATTTATTTGTCACTTGAATATTATTATTTCATTGTTTCCTATTTACAGCTGTCTTACTCTCTGATATGGCAAGTATATTATATACATGAGGGGAAGGGAAAAAGGAAAAATAATTATCTTTACTAATTTTTTTACTTTTGTAAACTTAAGGAATCCTGACCTCAAGGGTGTTTTGTTTTTGATTCTATGGGATATCTTCTTCCTTTGCCCATTTGTTTGGGTTTTTTTTTAAAATATGACAATTAATTTTATTTGAGGACCCTGTCATGGACATTGAAGTTGAATCCATCATTAAATCCTTTGTTGGAGCCAACAGAAATTAGGTTTGGCATGTGACTTGCAGTGTAACATATATGTGATCTCTTCATAATGTCGATGTTTGTCAAACAGCAGAGATCAGTAGTGATCTTTTATTTGGTGGTCAGGCTCAAAGTCAAACTAGAACTTCATAGCAAGAAGAAAGAGACCAATTTAATGCACGCAAAGAAAAAATTCTGCTGGTTCAGGAAGTATTCTGGGAAGTTTTTGAAGTCTTTGGCAGGGAGAAAGAACAGCATGTTATGTACAAAAAGTATATAAATATGTTTGTTGGGCTACCAGGGTTAATATCCATATTGGGAAACCAAACAACAACAACAAAAAGCTAAGAAACTTTGGACCTTGTTTTCTTCCCCTTAAGAAATCGGGAGGAATGCTGTGTGTTAACTGACCATGTTCCCTGCTCTTCCCATTCTAATTGCCCCTTGCATCTTACGGGTATTTGGGAAGTACTGAAAATAGAATAAAAGATGTTGGTGATGAGGTTAGGAAAGAAGGTCGTATATGAAATAAGGTACGTGAGCAGTGCTAGATGTAACAGTGAAGCCTGCAGTGTGTTGGGTTTGTATCCTTACAATAGATGTAACTGCTGGAAACCAGCATAGACGGGATGTGCTGAAGGAATACCCAGTGCTCTGTTGGAACTGAAGCTGGATGTGGCAGGAGGGGAAAGTCCTCGCAAACTCAGGGTTATAGAAATCCACAGACCTTAAATTCTGAAGAGCTGTGGGTCGTTGCATTTAGTCGCATCTCATCAGCAATGCTGAAAAAGAAAACTGTTGAGACTTTGAGGTCATGTGACTGCACAAATAAATCTGTATTGAACTGCGAAACGGCAAAATAAGTAAATATTACACTTCAGGATACATGATTCCTCTTCTCTGACAATGTGACTTGTCTGAGAGTCCCAGCAAATGTATTTTTTATACATATGAGAAAATAGCTGCCAACAGCTTCGGTTGATAAGTTGGTCCTGTTCACTAAAACAGTCGTCGTGTTGTGCTTCCGTGGTGCTGTTGTACTTAGATCTTTTAAATCACAGTCTGGTGTTCTCGGAGGAGAGATCATGTCACAGAAGACTGACTTGTTTGTACCACATAAATTATGGATTGTTGGGATAAGGTCATTTTCATTATGCACAGGATTTAGTCAGAGCTGCTACTTTGACTAATCGTGAACTGCTGTGATGGGAGAAAATACTGGAGATGTCCTGTATTTTGCCAGAACTCTGTTTCACCTCCTAAGCCTAATAATGCTTTTCAATAGGAAAAGTGTGTTGTGTAACTAATGACGGCAAAAGGTTCCGATTAAAGTGCGGGTGTGTGGCAAGTACAAAGAAGATGGAAATAGGAGATTTGTCCAAAATATAGACAGTTGCTGTGGACGCTAACTGCAGAGAATGCTGCTGTTTTAAAAGGCTGAGTTTCATATCCCGGTATAAAATGAGGTTGGCGTGATCGTAGGAAGTGTGCACGTGCTGAGCAGCATCTTTGCCGTCTGCTGTTCTTCTGCAGCATTGAGGAGAGGTGAGGAGACAAAACTGGCTCAAGCTGTAATGCAGTGGAACTGTAACTTTTGAGATATTCAGAAGACTATAGCTGTGTATTTCAATGTCTTTCAACACTGTTAAACGTTAGAATATTGGAACTGGTAAGATTCAGAATCTGGATGGATTTCTCAATCCATAAAGTATTTGCTTTCCTTGGATAATGCGTATAAACTGGGGAGATTTTAATTACAGCCTTGTACACAAGGGCATAGATGGGTGAAGTTAGCTCCCTATGGAAGGAGACCCAAGGTGCCTGACTCTGTAACTGCTCCTCGGAATGCTGCTTTCTGTGGGTAACTAAATATGTCAGCTGGAGCACTGAAGCTGCTGCAGTGGTTCGTTCAACTCCAATTACTTTCTCTTTGGTTTTTAGCAGAGTTGTAGGTCTTAATTCCTAGTCATTAATCCATGTGAAGAACTACAGCGAATCACTGAACTTCGGCAACTGCTAGAGTTAGTGTGTGCTCTGAGTTAGGGATGCAGGTACGTGTCAGTCTTTGTAGGTCTGAGGGATGCTGAGGTATATCTGCGAACTCAGGGAAATACTCTAAACATTCTAAAAGGGGAAATGTTACCATTTCTGGAAGTTGAAATTCAGAAGTATTGTAGTTAGTGTGTTTAGTAACGCTGTAGTAAAGTACATGGTACCAAAAATCATATATGTATTTCTTAATTTTATTAATGATTGATTAGCAACATCTCTGACATCTTGTAAAAAAGAACTTGAGTGTTGTACTGCCTCGCTTGCCAAAACTTTTATCTCAGAGTTGCAGCATGCAATCCATCCCCGTCTCCCTCCCACATCCCAGCTTTGTTTGAAGCTGATATTTTTCATATCTCTGAGTAGCAACCTGAAACTTCCTTGCTGATTGGCAAACACAAGTCATGGAAGATTTATGATGTGCTCCAAGATGTGCTTATGCCAATAACAGGTGCTTCAGCTTAAACTCTTCATAGTTCATATATTTTTGTAAATTGGAAGGCAAGCAAATGGAATATTGTAGTGGAGAAGATACTAATCATGGTAATGATGTTGGAATCCTTCAGAGAATGGAGTGAGTACAACTTGACTCAAGTTTCAGTGTGGGGGCTTTTACTGTAGAGAAGCTGAATGCTAGATTAGGGCACGTCAAGAGATGTAAGATTTACTGAATTCCAATACGTTTTTGTCCTCATATGGCTCCAGGAAGGACTTTTTATAAAACGCTATCTAAACTGTTGCAGAATGCTCATAGAGGCAACTCCTCAAGTGTGTCTTAAACCAAACGTGACGTTGAAAATGAAGAGCAGGTTTTTAATGTAGTGTTAGGAGGAAGCGTGGCTGGATTTTTGCTTTCACCTCGATTACAGAGAATTCCTTAAATAACCCACTGAAAGGAGGTTCTCAGAGGAGAGTTTCTCGTTGCCATTTGGTAGCAGGGCGGCAGTGGGGACGGGCTGTGTTTCTGCGCTGTAGCTGCCTGCTCAGCAGGAAGGCAAGGCTGCGGATCGAGCCGTGTGCCTTTGGAGCAGGTGGTACAGTCCAGTGATCTGACTAGACAGAAATTTGCTGTATGTCTGGGAGGGCCAATCGAGCCCAGCTCGGTGGGGATTACCTTGGGTGACCCCGGGGAGATTAGAAGGTTGTATGTGAGATGGGCAACTCTGCTGTAGGCAGCTTAAGTGGCAGAATGACACAATTTCCTGGAATAAACACGTTGCTGGGTCAGGCAGCCTCTGCTAAAGAGCTGTGTGATGTCGGTGCTGGTGTGGGTTTTGTCCTTTTGAATCGTACCCTGAGTTCAAGCCCGTCCCCTTGCCTGGATAGTAAAAGTTTTAATCAACAGATGAATGTGCAGGTACGTCGCTGACCGAGGCTTCGACTGTTTTAAGGTTTGTGTTTAACCTGCACTTGATCTATTAATTATGCATGCTAAATAAATTCACTGTGAAAGAGAGAATCCTGTTATTTACACCGTGTGATGTTACGTTAGCCAGGCAGAAGACCAGAGGATTTTCAGCAGCTGTTTTGTAAATAGATTATATGTGAAATAATGTATTTTTTCTTTACATCTGAAAATGCAGTTTTTACTCCTTGCTTTTGAGGCCGATTTATCTAGCACAATGGAAATAATTTATCTCGACACGTCTCTCTGACATCTTGCTTGAAGGAAGTTTTTGCATAACCCTGTAATGCCAGCCTTGTAAATGCTGATAATTTGCAGCAAGATGATAGTGGTTAGTGTTTGGGTTTTCTGCTCCAGTTCACATCATTAATATGTCAAAAACAAGTCCTTTGTGTAACTGTTTCCAGCCTCGGTTTTGTTAGGGGAACAGTGACACCTGCTGCTACGCTTACGGGAAGGTTGTTCCCTCTGTAAAAAAGAAAAGCCTATTTTGGGGAATTTTTCCATGGACTGTAAAATCTGAGTTAGGGAAATCCTAGAACAGCAATCTTGGAGATGTCTGTCGTTGTCTGGTCATGAATTGCCAAGTGTACTTTGTTTATTTGTTTGAAAGGCGGCATTATATAAATATTACATGCATTTTGCTTTTTGAAGTTGACTTGCAGAGTCTGACACCCACTAAGGAACTGGTCGTTTCTGCCCACACCCAGTTTGAGTGGAGAGCATCTGCGTGTTGCAGTTCTGCCAAATGGGTGACTGAGGGGGGTTGTTTAAGCCATTCACGCCCCCTCAGTGTAAACCCCTGTGAGTGGTTCCCTCTGTGTGGCTATATCTGACACCCCACCCTCACTTACATTTCATAGTTTCTCATGAAGATATATTTAAGGCAGAATTGAAACGGTAATCAGGCCATTGGGATTAAGCTCTAGATGCCTGATGTAGGCTGCTGGCTTTGGAGACCCATTGGGAGAATCCATTCGTTTGCCCTTAGCTTCACGTAAGGGGTCTGGGAATTTGGGGAGTGGGTAACGTGATTTATTTAGTGGCAGCTGACTACTGTTTGGTGTTTTAGCCTGGAGAGAAAGGAATTTGCAGGCGAGCTGTGGACCCAGAAACTCAGCAGTGTTGGAAAGTGAAATGTTGTGGCTGTGTGCAGACACGTCATTGTGGATGTCAAAAAGCAATATTTAGGCTCCTAAATATATTTAGGGAGGATAACAACACTAAAACGTAAGGAAGTATTTTCTGTAGCCACATTTGATAGGTAATACTGGGTTTTTTCCTCTGTATGAGCAGTGTCATTTTTCTAATGCTTCCTTAAAACATGACTGGATATTTGGCTTGTCTAATACTAGGCCACCTCTAACAGCAGAATCAGACAGGGAATACCAAGGCTATTTTATTTTTCGTGTGTGATGAGGAATAGAAAAAACAATGGCACAAATTTTTCTTACTTTTTTTAGATTTTTTTTTTTTTTAGGCAGCTGTAAGGGACCGTGCTGGTAATTCTGTGTGATCACATGAAGCAAGAGAAATTTCTTCCATTAATTCCTGGGTGAAGCAGTTTGTATCTTCTGGAAAGTTTAAGTCAAACTTACATGCTTTCTGAAATGAGGTAGCCTTGCACATGGTAGTCGTCTGGGTTGCTGTGAAAGATAAAGAGCGAGAGTCCCTTAACAGAGAGTGCATAAACAGTGCTTTATGCTGTTTTCCTTAGGATAACAACGGGTAACTCATTACTTTGTTGTTTGTCAAGCTTATGTGCTTCTAAAACTATCATTTCAATAAAGACTATAGTTAAGTTGTAGCCTATTATTAATTTTTTTTCCTTCCGTAAATTCACTGGAACCCTAAATCTAAATTCCTAACGCCAATGTTTTGAACAATTCTGTTTCTTGATTACTATTGACAGTTTTGAGAAGGTGGCTTAGAGTTGGTCGTAATGTTCATGCTCCAAGAACCTCAGCTTCCAAGTTGTGAGCTATCAGGTTTCCCTATTTTAAAATGGACAACGTTAAAAATACAAGTGGAGAGGAGCAGCACCATTCTACGCAGGATGTTGGTGAGACCTCTCCAGGCACTTTTTGTACGTAGCTGTTCGGTTTTAGCGTGGCACACAACAGCACACGTGTTTGTTGACACATGTATGTGTGCGTTATCACCTCTGTGCTCACGCTGCAGAAGAAGCCTGTGCCTCCATGGAGTTTATAAGACAAAATACGCTGTCTGGATAGGACAGTTGACCAGAAGAAACGTGAGAGAGAATAAACTGGGAGGTACTGAGGATATACAGCTGATGGATAGAAACCGCACGTTCTCTGGCAAAGTGAACTTCTGGGGGATAATGCCTGGAGCAGTGTGTTAGTTATGATTTCAGGGTGCAGACAGGCGTTGCAGGTTTTGGCAGAGACGTTTTGTTGACTGGTGTGCAGTGACTGTAGAAGGGGAAGGTAAGGCAGCGTCAGTGTTTGTGCTGCTCTGAGTACAAGTTGCTGCGGCTTTGTATAACCTGAAAATCCCATTTCATTTCAGCAACAGATTGCTCGTCCTTCTCAAGAAGAAAAGGTAGAAGAAAAGGTAGAAGAGGAGAAAGCAGAAAAAGCAGAGAAAAAAGAGGAGGAGAAGAAAGATGAGGAGGAAAAGGATGAGAAGGAGGAATCTAAGTAAGTATATGTACTGAAAACACATTAGTTCATTCTGGGCTGCATTAGCCTGACGGTCAGCTCTGGGCTGAAAGCTGTTCCTGGTTAGGTTAGCTTTTGTGCATTAAACAGTTTTGAACACACCATTTCCTCTGTCTTGCTGAACTAATAATACAGGTGGAAAAAGCCCTGGGATTGTATTTTTGCACATGTAATAATTTTCGTATATTGTTGGTTTGGATGTTTTTTGTGTTACATGTTACCAACTTCAAAGAAAACATGATCTGTGTTATTTTCTAGCAACCCCGAATTGTGGACAGTGCATGAAGTCGCTTTCACTAAAGGCATCTTCCGGGTTTTGTGAGAGGGTTTTATTTGGACGTTTTTGTGGGGTTTTTTTGTTTGTTTTTTCTTTTTACATTGATACTCAGGAATATCTAATGGCTGTCTGAATGTGACTGAATTATATTTTAACTATTCCCAGAGAGAATACCAAAGAAAAGGACAAAACTGAAGTTGCACCAGAGGAAACAGAGGAAAGGGAGCAGGCCACTCCTAGGGGCCGAAAAACTGCCAATAGTCAAGGTCGTCGTAAGGGCAGAATCACCCGATCAATGACAAATGAAGCTGCACAAGCAAATGCAGCTGCAGCCGCAGCCACCGAAGAACCACCACCGCCTCTTCCACCCCCCCCAGAACCTTGTGAGTAGCGTTTATAGGACACGTGGGGACCCATCTGGTCGTCGGGCTCTTCACTGCCATAACGCTGTTTGCTGTGTGTGCAGTGCACAGGGGTTTTTCTTTTTTAGTATTACATCTTTATTCCGAGGCCTGGTGTAATTTTGTGACTGTGTGGCGCTGTTAAACTTCACGAGTGTAGCTTCATGAATAGTATATATGCAATCAGACGATTCTATTAGGACTGTGCGGGCGCAAAAAAAAGGGCAGTTCAACCTTCCTGTGATAACTTTTTCTCTCGTTGCAGGGTTAACGATGGTTCTGTAGAGATCCAAATGCCTTTGACGCAGTTTGACTTACAGGCTATAGCTCATAGAGGTTATTGTTAAATAAGTAGGCCTGATATTTGAGTACTTTGAGGAGTTTCGTAATCTGAAATAGATCCTAGCAAGTTGTTTTTGTTGTTGTTGCGTTAGATGGCAAGAGAGTTCTTTAAAATAGTATGTTCCTTCTTTGGCACGTATGGTTAGGAAAGGCTACGCTGTCTCTGGCTACATTTCTGAAAAGGTCGACATAGTCTGTGGTGGTGCAGAAATGCTGGCAAACAGAATACTTTGTGGCTAGTAAATAATTATCCAGGATGGCAGGGCAGGTTTTTTTCTTGCAGTGCTCTGCTGTGGCAGTTTGTTGCTCCCAGCTCTTGACTCGTGTTTACTGCAGCTGCCAGTCGAGAGGTTGTAACAGCTCTTTGGTTGCTCAAATATTCTGCGTATCCCAAAGAACAGAGTAAGTGGGCAAATTAGTTTTCCTTTAACTGTAAACATCAGACTGTGATAAGTGTTCTTGATATGGTGGGTTTTGTCAGCAGCCAGATTAAGGCAGTACTGAGTTTTAATTTTGGTTTTTTGAAACCATTTTTGCATGGTTTTCTGGCAAATCCGAAATAGCTGTTGAGTGGGTGAGATACTTCAGTGTCCTGCTTTGACTGTTTGTTAATGAGTGGTGGAAGGGTCCATGTTGCATGCTGCGTGCGATGGCAGATTTTATGAAAGAAAATGGAGGCTGGTGCAGCTTAACGCCATTCAGAAGTCTAAACAGAACGATAGCGAATCCAGAGACGTGAATGAAAAGGGTTTTGCATTGAATCATACTTAGTTTTCTGCTTGGTTTTACTTGCTGGGGTTTTGTTTTCTTTTATTTTTCGCTGTCGAGTAGGAGACTCGGTGAGTACAAGAAGAGTAGATTTCTTGATACCCGCTAATCAATAACCATTTCAGTCCTTCCCACAGCAGTCAGTGAAATAAGATGGAACTAGATTATAGCATGTGGAATTGCTGCTTTCACTAGTTGTTGGCAATTATTGACAGTTTTAGGGGTAAATATGTCTTAAGTAACAAGTCTTCCTTGACAGATAATCAGTTTTGTAAGCAGAATAGTCCTGAATGTTTTGCTCTGCCGAGATTGTGGTGGTTCCTGCTGTATCTCTGATTTGGTTTAATGGAGACTGACTGCTTCCCACTGACAAGAGCAGCTTTCCCAAGTCACTTGCACAAGCCTTAATGGAAATAGACCAGTTGACTATGGGATCCATGGTTGGTGCCATAACAGTCAATCCAGATCTTCAATCAGTGTCTTTGTTTCTCTTTCAGCTTCTACAGAGCCTGTGGAGACTTCCCGCTGGACAGAAGAAGAAATGGAAGTTGCTAAGAAAGGTAAACCTTGCGAAGCTTTTGCCTGACTTCTGAATACTTGTATTTACAGAATTATAACAATTTACTGAATTACTGAATACAAGTGCTGTGGTTTTTGCAATACTACACTGTACGAATAACTTGCGGGGGGGAAAGGCAAGCATCTTTAACAGACAAAATCAGTTTTTTGAGGCTCATGTTGACTTTTTTCATATGGGCTCCTTAGAACTGTTTGACATTGTACTTAGTCTACGGAAGTCTGTGAGACAGATGGAAAGGTGTGTGTGTGTGTCATGTTAATTTTGAAATTAGTGTGTTCGTAAGTTACAAAAGTTCCTTTTGTATAAGACACTATTATCGTAGAAAAGCGAATGTAGTTTATAACCTGTCATTTGACAGATACTGTTATCTGCAAATTTTATGCATAAAATCAATATTTTAGCAGACGTATTACATATTAGCAACAGCAGAGAGTTGACGTTTGAAGGCTTTATAAGCAGACATTCGGGCTCACTCAGCCTTTTTCACCCCGTAAGTGATCAAATACGTTGTCATAATGAGAGTTCTCTTAAGGACAGCAATACTTCTGTAACTTACCTTCCCGTAGATGTTGTTCCATTTAATTGGGTTTGGATAGCTAATTATTTATCATATTAAAGATTGTTTCTTATTTGTTTGAACAGGTTTAGTGGAACATGGACGAAACTGGGCAGCAATTGCCAAAATGGTTGGGACGAAAAGTGAAGCTCAGTGCAAGAACTTCTACTTCAACTATAAAAGGAGACACAATCTGGACAGCCTTCTGCAGCAGCACAAACAGAAGGTAGGTGCAGTGGCATTGGGTGTTTTGGAGGGGAAAGCCTAGCATCTTTCTGAAGTCATTCATCACACTTCACTGTTTTGCAACCACCACTTATTTCCTTTTCTACTTGTTTTTGTGTTCTGACATAAATCTCCTAGAAAAGGTGGCTGGTGCTCACTGGCCTGTGATACTAATCACTTCTTGCTTTAAAATGCAACAGAAAACTATCTGTCAGATAGAACGCTCAAGCCTGAAGAGTTCCTCAGTGCTCTGACAACCACCTTCCTTATTAGTACACCAGCGACGATACAAGTTCAGGTCGTTGCTGTACAACAGTTACCTTGAAACACAATAAGCACTAACCTTACAAAACAGAGCAAGAGATTGGTAGAAGACCAGGAGCTGAAAATTTCGAGACATCTAAAGTAGAATCCTGAGTGTTGGAATGCTCTAAACTGCAGATCTAAAATCTTCTGTCAGGATAGTGAAGCGCATCAGTGTCTCTTGGCTGCAGTAGTTCTGTTGTCCCCCAAACTCAGGACAGTGGTTTGTTCCCCAACTTATTTTTGTTCAGGAGCAGCAAAAGCTGGCCTGAAGTGGAAAGCGTACGAATGAATCTCTACTAAACAGATATTCTCTGCCTTTCATTTCAACCTCAGACTGACAAATTAGAGTGCATGTAAAAGGAAATAATACTGTCAGACTTTCAGTCCAGGGTAAATGTCATCTCTTTATCAGTCTTCACGAAGGCCCCGTGAGGAGCGAGATGTGTCACAGTGTGAGAGCGTAGCTTCAACTGTGTCAGCTCAGGAGGATGAAGATATCGAAGCATCTAATGAAGAAGAGAATCCAGAAGACAGTGAAGGTAACTTTTCGGAGAGGGGAACTTGTGTGTGCACAGAAAGGATCCTATGCTTTGTGCCAATTAATGCTCAGAATGCAATCTAATCAGAAGATAAGGCTCAAATATAACATCTGTGTTCTCAATGTTGCCATAGCTTTTCATAAATGTTTTTATTTCTCTAAAAGCTATTTATGATGGAGCTCATGAACTGGGCTGAAAAGAGAAGGAAGGTTCTTTACTGCAAGAATCTTTACCCTTCTATAACTGGTATCCAGCTGTTGATGCTGTTTACACCTTTCACAGAGCGAAAAAATGAGTTTTCAGGAAAATAATGGTGATTCACAAAGGAAGTAAACTAGAACTGTTACCTTACAGTAAGAATTGCAGTTCAACATGTCTGTGGAACGTGACAGATTTTCACGTACAATCAGTGCTTGGCCACTTCCGCCAGTGGTGTCTCTACGACGTGTTAATTTAAGGCATTAAAGCTGCGCCTTGGGTACTGTGAATGTTGATGCTAATCTTGTAATAGAGCTGCATCATACACTGAAATACCAATCTCTGACATACGCACAAGGGTTTACTTGGCTGACTGTAAGATCAGAGACAGCTAAGTAGTCTTGTTCCTGTAATTCCTGTCTCCCTCCTTAACCTGTACAATTGTGTTGGGTTTTGGGACAGCAGATACAGATTTGATTATTCTAAAGAAGCAGTTCATCAGAGCCTAGTTAGATTTCATTAACATTGAACCTTTATGCTAAATTTTATTTTTCAGGTGCCGAAAATAGTTCCGATACAGAAAGTGCTCCATCACCAACTCCAGCAGAACCTGCTAAACCAAGTGAAGAAACTCCACCTGAGAGCGCTGCTTCTAAAGTAACCGCTGAGGCGACAGCAGAACAAGAATCTACCATTAAACCTGCCACCAGCATGTCTCCCTCCTTAACAGCCCAAAACGTATCAACAGCTGAAAGTCAGAACCCTGAGCCACAGGTTAAGGAAGAAATAAACAATGAGGCAGAAGAACCTATGGAGGTTGACAGTAGAAGCCATCCGGTTGAAGCTAAGCCTGTGATTACTCTTCCAGTGCATACCAAAGTAGAACCTGTAGAGACTGAAATGAGGCTACCAGAGAATATTCAAGTGAAAATAGAGAGTGATGCCAAAGAGAGAGAGATGGAGAAACCCAAGGAAAAGTCAGAACCGGAGGAAATGGACTACAGTCTGTCACAGCAGGTTAATACAGCAAGACAAGAATCCCACTCAGATAATGATTCGAGTGCCACCTGTAGTGCTGATGAGGAGGTTGATGGAGAGCCTGAGAGACAAGGGTGAGTTTAATTGTTTAGCATTCAAATACTGCTGTCTTTCAGAAGTTCTTTAAAAATTGGTTTTACTTCACAGGGTTCCAAAACCCATTATCAGTAGTGACATTTTTGTTATGAGTTTCTACTGGGGAAAGAATTTCTAAAGAGTCTCTGCTGAAAGTACAACAGAAGGAAATTTTGGTTTAAAATTCTGATGAAAAGCCGAAAGAAGGGTCTTCTAAGGCAGGGTAAAACAAAATTCCATGGTGATAGACTGAGTAGGTAGGTAGGAAATGAGCACAGCTTCCTGGAAAGCTAGAGAATGAGGGAAATCAAGCCATTTGGGATCTGTTCAGAGAATGGGAATTGTGCTAAACAGCTATCTGGGAAGGACAGCAGCTTACTGAAACAAGGAAAGTTTGCCAAAGCAAGAAAAGGGGTTCAAGATGCTCCTGGAGTGAGTTCCCATGTTAAGTAGCTCTGTTGAGTGTGATTGGTTGGTGTGGGATAGTAAGTGGGCTCTCCATTCCCTTTAATGGGAAGCTGTTTGAAGGTAGATACAAAGATTTGGAGATTGAGTTGTTTTAATGGATTCTTGCTCTCACAAACTCAGTTTAGTAGAACGCATCCAAAATGCCTTGACTTCGATAGGGAAAACAGCCTGAATGTATCTTTTAGCAGGAGCTGAAACTTGCTTTTATAAAGTAATAGTCTAGGGGCATGAAATATTAATATTTCAGTTACCTTTTAACATGTTTATTTGCTTGTATAACCTTTAGTGTCCTGCACCCAGTTACTGTTATCGAACCATGTTCTGTCAGTCAGTAGAACTGAATCTCCTGAAGACTGTTAATAATCAAGCAGTGGAAGTATTTCTCACTCTTACCAGTCAGTGTCCGTAAACTAACGGGCGAGTGTTCTGAGAAATGGATGACCTCGTTCTTCAAAGCGTACAAAGTCTTCATCCAAATTCCAGTTCCTGGGAACTTGGCTCTAAACACGGGCTAACCCACACAAGTGTACAGGGCTTTAAATGGGCAAAGCTGCATGTCTTTGGATCCGTTTCGTGTTTTGGGGGACAGCTGATACCACTGACGATATTTCAGGTCTTTTTAGTGTTGTGTTGGTGCGATTCCTGTGTAACCACAGCGCAGCATCGGAGCCAGTGCCCCCTCCCTCCCAGTGATCCTAATATACGCACAGTACCAAGGATAGATGTTAAATGTCAAAAGTATCCAGTGTCGTTCTTCTGCATGTGGACTTTGGAAGTGCAGTTGATGGTGTTTCTGCACTTCCTTGCCTCTTCAGACATCATCTTTCCACTTCACAAATATATTAGCCTCCATGTGAAAGCAGGCTGTTGAATGCTGCTGTTTGTTTATGAATATGAATATATCTAGTGGTTCCTATCTGGTTTTTTCAAAGGATTCTTTATAAAAAGAGCGTTGTGTTCTTGCAGTACTGTGCATATAGAAACAGCATATGTTCATTTCTGGTATTGGAGAGGAGAGTCTGAACACTGCTTTTGGTATTTCTGTGTATTAGAAAAATACAGAAGCATCTGTTGCCTTTTCTACCAGAAGTGCAGTGGGAAAAATACAACATGATTCTGATTTTTCAGCTATTTGTTCAGTGTGTTAAATGTGTTGTTTCTTTGAAGCTGAGAGACATACTTTTGCCTGTAAAGTTTTATAAACAATATTTAATCTTGGTCTTGTTGGTGATACTTTCCTCTTCTATCTCTTTTTCCAGTATCTTCAGCAGGGAGTCAAAGCCCTCACTGTTAAATCCCACTGGGTCAATACTGGTGTCATCCACAATAAAGCAAGGGCAGATGGACCTGCAACAGCTTCACCACCGAGCTGCTGTCATACCACCTATGGTACGGGGTGTTTTAAGTTACGTTTGAAGGAGTACCTGTTGTCCCTAAAACTAGCTGCAACGTTAACATGGCAAAAAATAGTGAAACAAATTCAGAAATGTATCATTTGCTTTACTTTTGAGGGGTTAAGTACACACAAATATCCAAGTAATAGTTTAAAAACAGGCGCGGACCGTTTAAATGCTTATATGTGGACTAGAGCCACTGCAGTGGAGGCATTGAGCAAGATAGTTGCTTTAGTAAGTACCTGTATTAGTGTACCTGATGTTAACACCTTCCCATCCCCGAAGGTTTCTTGCAGTCCCTGTACTGTTCCTGTTGGAACACCAGTGAGTGGTTATGCGCTCTATCAACGGCACATTAAGGCAATGCATGAGTCAGCACTGTTGGAGGAGCAACGCCAGAGGCAAGAGCAGCTGGATATGGAGTATCGAAGTGCTGTAAGCCCTTGTGGTACTTCCAAGAGCCCTAGTGTTGAGTGGGAAGGTAGGTGTTTTCACATCTGTCATGGAAATAACCCTGCATTTTATGTCTGTGTCCTACACTGCTGCCTCATTTAAGAAGGAAAGTTCAGTGTGCTGATAATGAACTCTTGCTTTCTGATGGCACTCGATTGAAGGATCCAGTCTGCTCTACAGATCCTTCTGTGGTTACAGTGTTGGGAGAACTACCTTGGAGCCTACTTAGATAGGGCAGAAAAACTGGCTCCACTTAGGTGGCATCCAAAAATTACTTGTTCCTACAGAGAGATTCAAAAAGTTTGGGTGTGCAGGTGAGAGGACCCAGATATCTGCATGTTCTGGGGGATCCCCTTTCAGAAGCTTACGGTAAAAGTAGGAGAGAATTGCTACAGGAATATGAGTACAATTGAGAGGAATGTTACTGCGCTGGAGTACGTACGTGGACGTTGAGCCCCGGAGTAGGGCACACAAGTACGGTGGAACTGTCGTGCTCTAGCCTGTGTGTGTGCACAAGGGATGTGTGAAAGGGTTTTGCTCTTGGAAATACGATGGTTGGTTGGTTTTGTGTGTATAGAGGACACTTGGAGGCAGGGTTTGAACTGAAGTGTGGGATCTGGACCTGTGTTTCCTGAACAGGATCTTCCGTACAGAACCTGTCAAGGCAACTAAATAAGGACGTGTCTGTTACTGTGGCTGGTTGTGGGAAAGTGATTCAGATGGACAGTGTGTGTGTTACACCATCCAAATTGCTGCGTAAGAGCAAAAGGATGCGTTTAGTAGCTTTCCTTAGACATTCATATTGCGCTTTCTCTCTGTGTATATTTACTATATTTTCATTTTTTGAACTGCAGTTATTTTAATTCTATCAACAGCTTGCAAATTGCCTTTTTTGTATAAGAAAAGCATATCCTATGGGATGGATAAAGTGTGTCACTTTTACCTCACATTTCCTTACAAGAAAAGGAACAGGTCCACAAAGTGTGCGTTGTAACAGGGAAATAAACCCAGGGAGATTAATGTGCTGAATGTTAGTGTTAGAGATAGTTGCTAATGCTGTGGAGACAACAGAAACCACGCACAAGGATATAAAAGCTAAAAAGGCAGAACTGTGTGACTGTGATGCTATCGTGTTCTTTGAAATTTGAGTATTCTGTATTTAATACGCATAACAATTTTAAATTACGTTATGAAAATGCTTCGCTTTAATTACTTTTACCCAAGTAAAATGAAAGAAACTTAACAGGCAAAAAAAATGGTTATAATGGTGAGAAGGGAGCTTGTAGATTTGTGGAGGGGAGGGTATGATTGTGGGGTATGGAAGTTGCTTCTTTAGGTGGAAAGTCTGGGATTGCTTAAAAGCACCATGTAACTGAAATACTACCTGAGTAACTCTTGGCATTGGCGCTATGGTGCTGTGAAGTGTGGGAAAGTTCTGGGGTGGAGGCTCTGCCAGCAAAAATCAAGGTGGTTATTGAGGCAGAGAGGGAGGGGTAACATGCTTGTAGGACTCAGTTACGTCTTAATCTGAGAAACAGGGGGGCTGAGATGTCATTAGATCTTTACAACAGCTACTTCCCGAAATACACTGTGCATGTGGAGCTTGCCTACCAGCTGCTGTGTGCAGCAGAGAGCCCACACGCTGTTCGGAAAGCTTGCATTGCCGCACCAGAACACAGCCTGTCTTGGGGGGGCATCTTGTCAGCCTACAGGGCCTGTTGTTGAACTGCCTTGACAGCCTACACAATACTGTGCCATGGAATAAAATAGGAAAGATCTGTTAGAAAGTTCTTACGGGATGACTAGTGCCATCTTTCTTTGACTATGGAGGTTAAAGATGTAATTTCACAGGTGCAGTAGACTTGTTCTGGCTTGTAATTTTGAATCCTTAAATTGTCCATTGCCAGGGAAAAGGAATTTGTGAAGTTCTGGCACTGGATTTTTAATTTCCTAAATTCAGTAAAAATATATTTTCCCTTTAAACAGCATTAGTGGGCATAATTGGTATCTGAAATTTGATTAGTAACTTCTCTGGGCAACCGAACAGGAAAGGGAGCCTTTTTGTCTGGTGGATTGGCATGTAAACCTGGCTGACGCACAGGATTTGGAAAGGAACCTTCTTTAAATGACATCTTTTTCAACACTAGAGCTTTCACTTAAAGGATGTAAAGGAATCAGTTGCTGGTTTTCAGATATAGAAAGTATGAGGAAGTTTTTCCAAGCTTTGGATATAGAAATAAAGACATAAGAACATATTAAATTAAGCTGTAACTTAATACAACCTTTTATTTAAAACATTTGTACTTGATGTACCAATTGCACATCTGACATTGGTGTAGGCCCTTTGTTAAAGCTGTGCTGTAAACTAGACCTTTTGGCTCTTAATTTCTAATCCAGGGTTCTTTTCTTTCTCAAAACTTTAACCTTCACAGGAAAACCTGTGGCCTATATGCCCTACGCTGAGGTCAAGCGAGCAATAGAACAGGAAGCACAGGTGCAGAATACAGTGACAAGGTCAGCATCCCCATACAGGCTGTCTCCCAGAGAAGTCAATAAAGCCTCTCCCCAGCCCGATATGAACGCAGCTCGCTATAGTGTCCCACCAGGTAAGTATTTTGGTACTTATCACAGTGATAAGCCTTTCCTTGGAAACTGGACTTCTCTGACTTGATGTAATATCAATTATTGTCTGAACATTTTGTGACTTAACAGAAGAAAAAAATAGATTTATTTTTTTTTCTGTCTGTGGATGTTGGTATCTTTGGAGCTTGGTATTTTTCTAGCTCCAGTGAGGCTATGTTTTTGTTCTTTGTTGCTGCATCAGCTGCATAACATGTATTTTATTAAGCAAATAGCAGGATCTGAAAAGTGTTAGAACAGCACAGGGACAAAGTCATCAGGAGTTTATCGGTTCAATACAAGTACCATCATATTCATGGGCAGCCTTTATTATGAAGGGGGGAGTTGAGAAAAAGAGAAACCTGCTGCTGTCCTTGGCATTAGTCTCTGACTAACCGTGTAATATTATAGTCTGAATGTTTTGTAAAGCAGTGAAATAACTGATGAATCTTAATTCTGTAATTTGCATTATTGCTTTTCCCTTCAGAGTGCAATGACGTGCTAAGAAAAGACAAAATCAGGGAAGCTTTGATTATACTTGACTCAGCTGCATTCCATTACAGAATAAGAACTCTTTATAAACAGAAAACCAACAAAAAAGTTGAATGTAGCCTAGGCTGTTGTTTTTAAAAGCTTTGTTTTCAGTCTGGAGTTTTACAGTTGAGCTGTTGCCATTTCTTTTAGAACTTCGATGGGAGGTTATATACTCTCCATCCAGAGTCTGTGCTTAACAGAGTGGTAAATACAGCAAGGTAGATTTGAGTACTGTGAGGCAATTCCCTTCAAAAATTGTCATGTGTTCTGTCTCTGTTGTTCTCTCTCTAACAACCAGTAGAGCTGAAGCAGGCTGTAATGTTTAATGTACTATTTTCCCCCCAAGTTCTCCAGCCAGCACCTCACCAAGTAATAACCAATATACCTGAAGGAGTCCGCCTTCCAACAACCAGACCCACCAGACCACCACCACCTCTCATTCCGTCCTCCAAAACAAGTGTGCCTGCAGAAAAACCTTCCTTCATCATGGGAGGCTCAATCTCACAAGTAAGAGAATTCTTATTTGCAAATCTGTGCTTAGATCGCTTTTTAGCCCTCACCAACCTCCAACATCTTGTACTCGGTTATGAGTTCACAGCATGAACACTTGACCTATACATGCCACCTCTAAACATCCAGGAGTTACAGTTGCTCTATAAAATAGAACATGTTGCAGTTATTTACAATTAGTAGCACGGTTGAGGATGTCCAGTTTAGGTGAACCGCAGCTCCAGACTAACAGTGACACTACACTCCGGTGTTCCACACTTCAATACTTTGCAGTGGTGTACTGTGTTTTGAGATAGGATCATAGCAGTATCAGCATTCTCCTTTAAACACAGATGTGAATCTTCATTCCAGAAACAAGAATTAACATATATTTGTTGTTTCAGGGAACACCTGGCACTTACTTAACATCCCATAGTCAAGCTTCCTACACCCAAGAAACTGCAAAGCCATCAGTGGGTTCTATATCTCTTGGGCTGCCAAGGCAGCAGGAGTCAGCCAAATCTGGTAAGAAAAGAAAAGCTGACATGTTTTATATAGGCTTTTTAATTACTTATAATTAACAAAAAACCAACTCAACCTTTTTCTCCTTCTGAATAGCTTCCCTGCCCTATATCAAACAAGAAGAATTCTCTCCCAGAAGTCAGAATTCCCAACCCGAGGGACTCCTGGTCAGGGCACAGCATGAAAGTGTGGTTCGAGGTAAAGTCGTGCACATTAAGCAACTTTGACAGGGCCTGAGGAAACTGAAAGAATTAACTTTTAGGGCACAAACTGCTGAAGTGTTATTTTTTAGTATTACATGCTTAATCTCCCTATTTTCCGAGGCATGTGTATTTGTAACTTCTTCCTCCTGTCTGTATGTCTGATTTAAAACCGTTTGTTTCAAGGCACGCCCGTTTTAAAAGTTGCTTGCTAGAGCATACGCAGAGCAGTGCATGTGAAATATCCAAATACATCAAAAGAAAAGAAACTGAATACCATGGATTAATGGTTTCACATGCTATAAAAGACTTTTAGTCTGTAAAAGACTGGGTTAAGATTGGAAATAGTTTAACTGCTTCAAATGCATGCTGTTATACTGAAATTTTCCCTGTATTTTAGTGTAAACTAACAGTTCTCACTAGAGTTTTTAATTACTTAAAACAGAGTAGCTACTTTTTTTCCCCTCTTATTTATCAGGATGTCTTATTTCAAATCAGGTACCGCAACGATACAGGAGGGAAGTATAACGCGAGGGACTCCAACCAATAAAGTTTCTGTTGAGACCATTCCTTCTTTGAGAGGCTCCATAACTCAGGTATTTTTCCCCTTACTGAGAAGGCTGTAGCAAAACAGCAAATTTAAATCATCACTGTGAACATATTTGCATGTCTGAAAAAGTAAATTAATGTTACAGAGTAGGAACTGCCTCAAAAAGAGAAATTTTAATACAATCAGATGGTCAGATCGTACTGTTGCTGAAGTCACCATTACCATGATTTCATCTTCAGGTATAGGAGTATTTAAACATTTTCAGTAAAACCACCAGAGCCTTTGATAGACCTAACTGAAGGCTGATCAGCAACTTCCATGAAAATAGCATCACACCCGAGTTCAAATTTTAAAATCGACTGTAGCTAGTCTTGAGCAGATGCTGTTTAAAACCAAAATGGTAAATTAAGCCCTTTTGTCTCATGATTTTTTAAACGCTACTGTTGTGGTTGATTTGGGAGCTCCAGTTATGGAGGGCATAGTAACAATTCTCCTCTGAGAAGGATAGGTTTCATTCCCTTGGGCAGAGATACAACCTAATGGCACTGTTAAGTGTGTAGTATATGGTGTGGTATTACCAATAGAGTAAACCTTCTAGGTCATGAAATACTTCTTTCATATTGTACTCCCTATTCTTCTTTCTGTATTTCTTTAACAACGTAGCAAATTGCCTAGAAATAATCTTACTAAAATTTAAGTTAAATGTCTAAGAATAGAGGCAGAAGTTGAAGCCATACTGCTTGATAAAGTAACTGGTTTTCTAGATTTAAAACGTTGTGGGGTTTGGTTTTTGATTTGTTTGTGGTTTTGCCCGTTCTCTGTTCTCTTAAATAAATACATATGTTCTGAATTATATTTGATTGATTTAAATGCAGGGTACCCCAGCTCTGTCCCAGTCTGGCATAGCAGCTGATGCTTTACTGAAGGGAACTATCACCCGGCTGGCTACAGAAGACAGTAGCCCAGAGAAATGCCGAGAGGAAGCTTCAGCCAAAGGCCATGTTATTTATGAAGGCAAAAGTGGGCATATTTTATCTTACGATAGTGAGTATTTTTATATTCTACCTGATCAAAGTCCAGGTTGCAGCAGGTTCTGCTTTTATAATCCACAGTTCAAGTGTATCTTTTCTTTTGCAAGGTTAAACAGCCAAGGTGAAAATGAGCTGTATTCAAATCAAAAGCATTGTATCATTTAACTTTGAACTTGAATTGAAATACTGATAAATTAGTAACTGTTTGGCCAAACATATTTTTTAACAAACCAAGAAAAGTCTTTTTAAAGTTGAGATTTAACATTACAGCGTTGTATTGCCGTTGTGGTGTTGAAGTATTCGTGACCTGTGGTCTCATTAAATGTAATGCTCAAGTGTCTCTCTTTATGGTCCGCATTTCCTAACCACACTGTTGTAAATCTTGCCAGCTATTAAAAACGTTCGTGAAGGAACAAGGAGTCCAAGAACCGCTCATGAAATTGGTTTAAAGAGAAGCTACGACACAATGGAAGGAAATATAAAGCAAGGAATGTCAATGCGGGAGTCTCCAGTGTCTGCACCGCTGGAAGGTAAAAACAGCTGCTTCCAAGGTGTTTTGTGTTTTACCTCAACATTTTGCATTGATGTAAGAGTAGTTAGGGTTATTTTATGGAGCAGACTGAAAGAGAAATTAGATTGAAATCTTACACTGCTAACCAAATCCATGTAATAACTAATATAATTAAAACACACTGGTGTTTTGGCGGTGTGTTACCATAACTGCAGGTAACTCAGCTGACCTTTACTCCTCTAAGTAGATCTGACACAGGTAACTGACTCTACACAGTCCCAGGGTTGTGACAGAACTCAAATAATGCTAATTCGTGTGAGCATGGACTCAGTGGACTCACTCATTCATTTAAAACACTGCTGCTCAGCCATGGCAGAGTAACTTGGTAACGCATCGGTGTGACCTTTTGCAATCCTGCAACAAACCTCTTAATTATACCAAGCAGAAGACTTGCACAGCTGCTGTGCCCTGCTTGAGGGCATCCCTCTCATTATCTTGACTTAATAAACTGTAATCAGAGACTGCAGAGGTCAAGCCAGGCCATTATATGACTTTTCTGATTGTTTTTTAAAAATACAAATGCAAGAAAAGGTTTCATGCCTAAACTCTGGAGTCTTACTCTTTAAGTGCATTTTCTCCCATCTTTGGGTAGCCCTTAAAGGCTGTTTTGTTTACATTTTCATCAGATGGAACAGTATGAATAAGAGGTTTCTAGGCTGTAGATGGAAATTCAGTGTTGCCTTTAAGTTGCTGATGCATTTGGCTTGTCTTTTGGGTCATTTTGGCTTATGAAAAGCTGCTCTGATACTTTTATGCTGCATCTCGTCACTCTGACATGTTTTCTGTCCTCAGAGTGTGGAAAACTGAGTTCTTTGAGGGGTCTGTTTTAGATTCCTACTATAGGAACAATAAATTCAGTTCTTTCTAGATGATTCAGTATGAAATTTGATTAATTTGGAGGATGCTGAGGTATATTTTGGGGTGTGTTTGTGTTCCATTTCCCATCACGAACACCTTTCTTGACTAGGCAAGGGGGCTGGAGTGCAAGAGACTCAGTGACTGCTTTTGGGACAAGAGTTCAGCTTAATTACAAAAAATACCCTGTGTTTTCAAAATATGTTAAAACTTGCAACAATGTAATAGCATGAATTCTTGAACTGAGAGGTATTTTTTTAGGGCAGGATGGTGTTTCCAACATGTTGATACAAGGCCTGGCCTACTGAGGCTAGGCCCTCTGGGTGATACAGATAATATCTGTAGCGTGTGTCAGAAGGAGGAGAGTTTTGTTGGTCTGGGGATTTTTTTGAACACTTGCTTAATTCTGTAAATGATGTTCATTTTAATTTTAGGTTTAATATGCCGAGCACTGCCTAGGGGCAGCCCACACGCTGAACTGAAAGAGAGAACGGTGTTGTCTGGCTCTATAATGCAAGGTAAAGTATTGCATGTTTAGGAGGAAAGCATTAATTACACCCTGGGTTTCTGAGCCTTAAAACTTATTAACAGCGGTAGCTGTGTTAAAGGTGGAGCTTATTTTATTGAACATCAGAGCATAAATCAGCAGCTTTCTGATACGCTGTACACAAAGCTGGTGTGTAAACATAGAATTTTATTTCTTTTTGAAAAATAGCCTTTTTTTAATAAAAATACTTGGTAATTAGCACTTTTGTTTTTTAAATGCACAGTGACAATTCCTCAGACCTCTGAAGATATGTGCTATTTCCTTTATTTCATCATCAGAAAAGATGTTTTCGGTAATACATTGAATATTTGTTCGGTATTATTTCTGTGGGGATTTCTAGTCTTCCAAATACATTCTCAGAGATTAAAACAAACCAAAGTTCCAGTATTACGGCATGTAGTTTGTTACTCTGTTTATGAAAAAGGGACCAAGTAATTATTAATTCCAGTAATATGAAACTTCTGTTCTATAAAAGGCACACCGAGAGCAACAGCTGAAAGTTTTGAAGAAGGCTTGAAATACCCTAAACAGATTAAGAGAGAGTCACCTCCCATAAGGACATTTGAAGGAGCCATTACTAAGGGGAAGCCATATGATGGAGTCACTACAATAAAAGAAATGGGTCGTTCCATCCACGAAATCCCAAGACAGGACCTGTTAAGCCAGGAGAGTCGCAAGACTCCCGAAATGGTGCAGACGACCAGGCCAATCATAGAAGGCTCCATATCTCAGGTAAATACAAAAAACACAATTCAGGGTATTTGAATAACGACATATAGAGGCAGGGGACTGTTTTTTTTTTTTTAAGAAATCTACCAACTTACAAAGCTTAAAAATATTTTCTGTGTATTAGAAAAATCCTGATGCTTCACCTGTAGGGCACACGCTTGCAGGCAAATGTGAGAGATCCAACAAGTAACAGTCACTAGGATCCGGCTGTATTCCATGCTGAGGTGATAGAAGCAATGAACTACAAGATCAGCAGTGTGAATTTTTTAGCATGAGTGAAACACTGCCAGGATAACCTTACCTGATCTCTTTCTCCTTTTCAGGGCACACCCATAAAATATGAAAGCAACTCTGGCCAGTCTGCCATTAAACACAATGTAAAATCTTTAATCACTGGACCAAGCAAACTACCCCGTGGAATGCCTCAGCTGGAAATGGTGCCAGAAAACGTGAAGGTGGTGGAGCGAGGAAAATATGAAGATGTGAAGACCGGGGATGCAGTACGTTCCCGTCACACATCAGTAGTCAGCTCTGGTCCCTCTGTTCTCAGGTCAACTCTTCATGAAACTCCCAAATCACAGCTGAGCCCTGGGATTTATGATGATACGAATGCTCGGAGAACACCTGTGAACTATCAGAGTCCAATGTCCAGGAGTTCACCTATGATGAATAGAGTTAGCGAGGGTATGTTATTCCTGTCCAGAGTAAGATAAGAACTTGTAATAATTTAATTTTAAACTTACTTTTAAACTGGTTTCTGTAATCCATTCTACTCTCTTTTAAATTTTTTTTGGTAATTATTCTAATGGCTCCTCTCAATTTAGAGGGTGGCTAGTAAAAATTTTAGAAGGCTGTAAGCTATGAATTGAAATAAAATGAAAACTCTGCCATATTGTAACATGGTGGTGGGAAGGCAGTTCAGTCTCAGTTTGCGTCTGATTATGGATCACATTGAAAGCATTACCTACAAGGGCATTTATCAAGGGCAGAAGCTATTCCAGAATTATAGAGGTATCTAGATGAGGAAGAAAATGTGGTGAAGTGTAAACAATCTTAGTTTCAGGATTTAGATTTTTCACCAGAAATAGTTTGTGGTATAAAATATTCTCTGTGATTCACTGTATCAGATTGCAGGGTCCTCTAGAATGTTCCTTGGGAGCCAGTGTATAGTTACAGCTGAATTTTCTGTTGAAAAATACACATCTTATTAATTTGGTTTTTCATTGTTTTTAGCTGGAATATCTTCTGGGAAGCCAGCAAATCATGAAAGGAAAAACACACTTACTCCAACACAGAGGGAGAGCGTGCCAGCAAAATCTCCAGTCCCAGGGGTTGATCCTGTAGTGACTCACAGTCCCTTTGACCCTCATCACAGAGGAGCAACTCCTGAAGTCTATAGGAGTCACCTCCCGCCTCATTTAGATCCCGCTATGCCGTTTCACAGGGCTCTGGATCCTGGTAAATACGTTTGCGTTGGGTTTTTTATGTCCTAGAAATATTGTATGCTTTGTATGGAAAAGGTAGCTTTAAAAGGTGTTTATCAATGGCCAGATATAATTTATAAGAGATTATATATATGCACTGTTTTGGTTTGATTTCAGGAGGGGAGGGTTTAATATCTAACCAGGAAACTTCTAATATTATTGTATAATACTGAAACTTTCTTTTAGAAGCTGCTAGGTTGCTTGTTTTGTTAAAAAGTTCTGCCAGTATTTTTAGCTAATTATTTGTGAAATACATTAAAAGCTTTCAGGAAAGTTATGCAAAGAAGGATGTGGAAGGTGCTGTAGAATTAAGGTGTCATCAGGACCCCTCTGTTCAGGACTGATTCATTCTCATTGAGGGATTATCAGGTTATCCCTTGTGATATTAAATAGAGTAGACTTCCTTTTAACATATCCATCAGTCCACTTCTGGGAAGTATTTTAACCTTCTTTAGCTGTTTCAGCCCTTTACATCTTCAGAACTTCAGGATTTACATTTTTAATCAAGTCTCTTCTTTAATGCATGTCTCCAGTCTGGATTATTTGCCTTTTGCTGTCCGCATACAGCTCATAACTTCACTAGAACATCAGTATTAAAATGCTATCTTAATTCATTTGGCACTGGCTAGAGAGAATTGATCACACTTCTTGTTGAAGCTGTAGAAACATCTGAACCTTTCATTCAATATCACCCGTACGGCTTCCTAAATCTTTTTCCTTTTCCCTCCTTCACCCTCAGCTGCTGCTGCTTACCTGTTCCAAAGGCAGCTCTCGCCCACCCCAGGCTACCCAAGTCAGTATCAGCTTTACGCAATGGAGAATACACGCCAGACAATCCTAAACGACTACATTACCTCACAGCAGATGCAAGTCAACTTACGTCCGGATGTAACGAGAGGATTATCTCCTAGAGAGCAAACTTTAGCTCTCCCGTATGCAGGAGCAAGAGGTATGCCTCTGGGTTCTTAAAATGTTCTTCAAAGTGTGGTTTGGTTGAGTGGTTGGTTTGTTTTGTTGCTGCTTGTAAATACCTGTGTTGGGAGGGAGGGAGGGAGGGAGGGAGGGATGCATACAAGTGCATGAGTACAGATGTTGGTACAGATGTGAGTGGTCATACATCTAACAGGCTTTTGTGAATATAAAGGAAAACTGTACATAATCAACATTGTTAAAGGGAGGGCTGTAAGATATATTAGTGTTAAGAAGCTAGTCTGTTTTATTCTACTCTGAAGCATGTTTCACTCCTCTTCAAACTTCAGAAAAGGCAATTGCATCAGAATGAGAACTTCAGATTAAAATAGAAGCAATAGCTAAAGCAGCAAGGTTTGTGAACAATGTGGTGATTGTTTAAAGATGTTATGTTAGAGTTGGCAAATGTGTGACCTTTTCAGGGTGGAGAAAAGCCTAAATCAATCTGGACATTTAACAGCAGCAGGAACGAGCTATTAAAAGTAAAAAGACATCTCACGAAAGTGTTAACTCCTCAAACAAAGAAAATAGAAATCTTGATAAGTTAAATGTAAGACCATAAAAGTAAAATAACTGAACAATATGTAAAGCCAAACGGACTAGTAATTTCTTCAGATACACCAGAAGCAAGAAATTTGGCACAGAAACTGTAGGAATCGATAAATGATCAAAACTCAGAAGTAATGCTTGGGAAAACAAGGCCATTACGAAAAAGCAGAGCAACTTCTTTGTAACTCTGTTCACTGTGGAGAGATTTAGATTTCTCTGGTGGAGATTTTCTTTATGGGACGTGAGTTCGAGAACTCTTTCATGTTGAAATGTTGAGCAAAGTCTTGGAACAAGATAATCAAATTAATAGTTATGAATCCGTGGGGTTACATGGCATTCTCCCAGGAGTTAGAGACTTAAGAGGAAATAGTCAGTCTGCCACCTTGGTAACTGGATGTGATAACCTGTTTATCGATTAATTCTGGTTTGAGCGTTACTGGTAACATGGAAGATGGCAAATGTGAGGGAATTGGGCTGGTAGGGCTAATTATCTTGGGGATAAGATATAAGATCTTACAGTATTTAAATTGGTGGGAAAGGGAAGAGTAAAGGGGTTTTATAGTAGAGGAAGTTATATTGGTGTGCCAGTGGGACCTGTGCGTTTCAACACTACATTTGATGGATATAAAGGGTCTGGAAAAGGGAGTGAATGATGTCAGGTAATACCATTCTGCTAGAAGGTGGGATTACTGAGTAGAGGTGTATTTTTCAGAAGGGCAGTCAAAAGGATTGCTAGAAATGCAAATTCTTAGTATGTTCCTAAAGTGCCAGATCTGAGAGAGTATAACCAGCTGGAATATAGTTCTGCACTTGCCTTATTCTTACATTTTTTTCCACTAAACATTCACTGTGGACTGTTACCAATGAACAGAACATATAATGTGTGGACCATTGGTCTGTCCTTGAATGGCCATTCTTACATGTGTCATCTGCTAACAGGAATTATTGACCTCAACAACATGGCTCCCACTATCTTAGTGCCTCATCCTGGAGGCACAAGCACACCACCCATGGAGAGAATCACCTATATCCCTGGTACCCAGCTTACGTTCCCTCCCAGGCCTTACAATCCTGCTTCTCTGTCACCAGGTAAGATCTCTTGTGATTTGGTAATCGTCTGACATGCGGAGATAATTAACTGTCTTTATTTAGCTTTTATTAATGTCATGTACTGATGTTTTCTCAGGCAGTGCTTTTGTACGTGCACTTCTCACTTGAATAGCAAAGGTTTTCATAATGTTATCTTTTACAGTTGTCATGGTTTTGGCCCAGCCAGCAACTAAGCACCACGCAGCAGCTCGCTCACTCGCTCCTCCCCGCTGTGGGATGAGGAGAAAATATAAGGGAAGGCTTGTGGATTGAGATAAGGACAGGGAGGGGTCACGCACCAGTTATGGCCACAGGCAAAACAGACTTGACTTGGGGGAAAAATCAGTTTAATTTTGTTACCAATCAGAGTAGGATAATGAGAGACAGAACCACATCTTAAAACACCTTCCCTCACCCTTCCTTTTTTCTTGGGCTCAGCTTTGCTCCCCATTTCTCTCCCTCCTCCCCACCAGCAGTGCAGGGGAATGGGAGTTGGGGGCTGTCCATCACACAGTGTCTCTGCTGCTCCGTCCTCCTCAGGGGAGGATCCTCACACTCTGCCCCTGCTCCAGCCAGTCCCTCCCACAGGAGACAGTCCTCCACCAGCTTCTCCATCACAAATCTTCCCAAACTGCTCCAGGATGGGTCCCTCCCACAGGGCGCTGTCCTTCAGGAGCAGCCTGCTCCAGCCTGGGCTTCCCGTGCAGTCATGGGCTTCTTTGGATGCAGCTGCCAGCTCCGGCGTGGGGTCCTGCCTGGGCTGCAGATGGGTCTGTGCTCCCATTGACCCTCCATGGCTGCAGGGCACAGCCTGCCCTCTCCCCACGGGCTGCAGGGAACCTCTGCTCAGGCACCTCCTCCCCTCCTTCTTCATTGACCTGGGGGTCTGCCCTGTTCTCTCTCTCTCATATCCCACCCCTCTCTCCGCTGCAGGTCCCACAGCAGGTTTTTCCCCTCTAAAATACAGTATCCCAGGGGCACTGCCGTTGTCACTGACAGGCTTGGCCTTGGTTTGGTCCGACTTGGAGCCAGGGAAGCTTCTAGCAGCTTCTCACAGGAGCCACCGTGTTGGCCCTCCCCTGTGTCCAAAACCCTGCCACACAAACCCAGTACAGTAGTTACATTATCAGCTGAAGGAGCACTGAGGAATTCAGAATTTGCCTCATTCTGTCAGGTCTTTATTTACAGATACTTGATTATGATTTCATTAACCTCATGTTACACGTGTTGAAGGGTGGAATTAGGGTCTACAAGCTGTCTAGTTTGTAACTGTATAGAAACCACTTTAGTAAAAAGCTGTTGAGCTGCTGTCGCTGTATGTTAAGCTTCTGTCTTCCTAGATAAGTGGATAGTCCTGAGTGGAATGGAAAAGTATTTGAGGAATTTTGCTGGAAGTGGATGGCAGAATATAGTGGCAATAGAATACAGTTTACATCAAATGATGCTTAACTTGAGTATCTCTTTTTATTACTTAATTTTATCTTGTGGACCCTCCAGGACATCCTACACACCTGGCAGCTTCTGCAGCTGCAAATGCTGAAAGGGAACGGGAAAGGGAGAGGGAGAAGGAACGGGAAAGGGAGAGGGAACGTGAGCGAGAGCGGGAAAGAGAACGTGAACGAGAGAGGGAGAGAATAGCTTCAGTCCCTGCTGAACTTTATCTTCGACCAGGTGAGTGCACATTGCTGCATTTGGATCAGTTGTCTTGCAGACGGTAACTGCTCGTTTTCTGTAGCTCCTGTTAACACCATGTTATACAGTTGGGTTTAGACTGCCCTGCTGGCAACGTTACATAGCAGTTACGTTCATCATTGCAGCTTCAGCAAGTACCAGGCTGGTTGATCTTTCTCTCATAGCAGTGTAGTACCTAGGGAATGGCGTGAATCGCAGTTATCACTGGCATAACTTGCGTGTCATTTACAGCATTGGAAACAGAACGCTACCATTTAAACCTTTAACACACAGTCATATCCAGAGTGGGGGCCACACTGGGAAAGGATGAGGAGAACACAGCATCGATACATAGTTCTGCATTGTTATAAGAGTGAAAAAAAAAAAAAAAAATATATATATATATGTTTGTTTGTTTGTTCCTCTCCGCTCTATGTTCTGCAGGTACAGAGCAGCCTGGCAGACCTGGCAGTCATGGATATGTTCGGTCACCGTCCCCTTCGGTTAGAAGCCAGGAAAACATACTGCAGCAAAGGCCTAGTATTTTTCAAGGAACCAATGGGACAAGTGTAATCACACCTTTGGATCCTGCTGCTCAGCTACGTATCATGTATGTTTCTTAAGTTACAGAGATATCTGTTCTAATATTTGAGCTTATTAAAAGGTGCATTTAGCCAGAGAAAAATACACCAAAATGAGAATAACCACTCTTGATTGCTCTTGAATTTATCAGAAATGATCTAATGCACTTTTACCAAGTTCAGTTTGCATAGAAATTAGTGTCACAAAAGCGTCGCTTTGTTGTACACAATGGTATGCCTCTAGTTCTTTTTTCACATGATATAAATCCGAATCTTCACTGTTTGCCAACAGGCAGCTCACCCCTGGAGCTCCCTCAATTACTCAGGGGTTGCCAGCTTCCCGCTACAATACTGCTGCTGATGCCCTCGCAGCACTGGTAGATGCTGCAGCCTCTGCTCCTCAGATGGAAGTTGCCAAAGCAAAAGAGAACAAGCACGAAGGAACCAGGATAGAAGAGAATATGGGGCGCCGGCCAGCTGTGGTTACTGAACAGCAGCAGCTGGAACAGAAGACACTGGAGGTAGAAAAGAGGCCTGTCCAGTGCCCCTATACATCTGCAAATTTTTCTGGTGGCAAGGCCCAGGGACAGTCTTCATCAGTAGTCTATTCAGAGGCTGGTAAAGAGAAAGGACCTCCTCCTAAATCCAGGTACGAGGAAGAGCTGAGAACTCGAGGAAAGACCACAATTACTGCTGCTAACTTCATAGATGTGATCATCACTCGACAGATTGCTTCAGACAAGGATGCACGAGATAGGGGCTCTCAAAGTTCAGATTCTTCCAGTAGTTGTACGTATCTTAGTAACTATCTACTTCTTTGCTGTATGTCTTAGCCTTTAGGGAGATAATAAGCTGTGAAATTATTCTGATGTTTAAGGATAAAATACTCAGCTCTGCACAGTAGAGACACGTCATAAACAAATACGGTTTTTGCATATAGTCACTCAAGATTCTTGCAAAATCAGAGCTGTTTGCTTGTTCAGATTCTGTGCTACAACATAAAGTGCAGGATAATAAAAATAACATCAGAAGTCGGGAAACCTAAAATTACTTTCTTTATGTTGGAATACTGCTTTATGGGAACACTTGTTTCACCATGGTTATCCTGAAAGTCAAAACACTCTTTCTCATTTCACTGGTGTTATTTTAATGGAAGGAAGCATTAGTGTTGCTAGGTACAGGCAACAAAAATCTTCTGTGATATTTACACCTTATTCCACAACATTTGCTTGATATTCAGTGTCCTCCCACCGGTATGAAGCTCCTGGAGATGCCATTGAGGTGATCAGCCCTGCAAATTCTCCTGTACCTACTCAAGAAAAGCTACAGCCCTACCAACAAGAGACACCTAAGCCAAGCCAGGCAGAGAGTAAGTTTATCAGCATATGCAAATATTCTCACCATTATCTTGCTTATATTTGCCAGCTCCATGAACTCATAATAAAGTTAAAATACCTCTGGAGTCTAGTGACAGCTTACCTCATTCTTAACTTGTCAGAAGCTTTTGCTGGAAGTACGTTGTTGCAGTGATCTGTGGAAAAACTGGAGCAACTGTATTGGAACTGGCACTTGGCATTAAACAGGGTTCCTTTACGTTACAGTGTAGCTAATTTAATAAGAGATTTATTTTCAGTGTATTCTTTAAAGTTCCTGCATGTTAGTGTTGATGCCCACAATTTTTTACCTACTGCTGAAGTTCAAACTGTTACAGTACAGTTTTTAGGTGAGAAGCGAGCTGAAATTCATCTGCATTGTGGAACAAAGCTTTACTATTCTAAACAGTAGGGTCTATGGATACATGGTCTGTATGGAGGGCGAAAAGGTGGCGATCACACAGGATACCTAAAAGCTAATGCAGAAACGCCTCCTCTGTTAAATTTGTAAGCACAGAACTGTCAAACCTTGACACTTCAGTAATACCATCTTAACAGACTGACCTTTTTTCTTCAACTAGATGACCCAAACAGGCAATATGAGGGGCCGATTCACCGCTACAGGACACAACAGGAACCCCCTTCACCCCAGCAACCTCCACCTGCCTCTTCCCAAGCAGAAGGGATGGCACATGTGCCCAGGACCCATCGACTTATCACCCTCGCCGATCACATCTGTGTAGGTTTATTTGCATGCATTTTTTCAGATGTGAAAAGTTACATTTTAGTGACGAAAACACATGTTTTGGAACATAATACCAATCCTGTCATTAGTAGTTTCACTTGAGGGTATTATACAGTGATGTGTCAGAACTTATAATCATCTCATTTGTTGCAATCGGTCTCAGATTCATCTAGTCAATGCGTACACTCTGGCCAATGTCTGACCAAGGTCTCTGTTCTGTTTTTCTGGCCACAATCAGCAAATTATTACACAAGACTTTGCTAGAAACCAAGCAGCTTCTCAGGCCTCTTTGCAGCCTCCCACCACTACATTCCAGAATTCCACACCTGCTCCAACACCTGTTTCTACCCGGGCAAAGACATCGAATCGCTACAGCCCTGAGTCGCAGTCGCAGTCTGTCCACCATCAGCGGCCAGGTGCCAGAGTGTCACCTGAAAATCTGTCTGACAAGTCCAGGGGAAGGTAATGCATGTATTCCCTTTAACTGCAAATTTAATGAAAGCCCTAATAGGATATTTAGAGAAAATAGCGCAGTAATTTTGATGTAGACCAGAGGTAGAACAATCTTTTGGTCTTGTTTTAGGCAATATCTGTGTTGCACTGTTTTGGCAATTGCTTCTCTTCATAACATAGCTTGGAACTCTTTTCCCTTCAGTTGTTACGCTTAATTTCCAGTCTTTAGGGGGGTAAAGATGTTTAATTACTTAGAACTTACCAGTCATGGACAATTCCAAGTCATCTTTTTGAGACCGCCAAGCATCCTAAAGCATGTAACATACACAACTAGACATAAGTAGTTATGTAACAACTGCAGTGCAATTACAGTGTGGTAACTACTGCTTTACATGCACTAAGAGCACTTCTCTATCTCTGAATTATGGGTATAGACCTGGAAAATCTCCAGAGAGGAGTCATGTCTCTTCAGAGCCCTATGAGCCAATCTCACCACCTCAGGTCCCGGTCGTACATGAGAAACAGGAAAATGTTCTTTTGCTTTCCCAAAGAACTGAGCCTACTGAACAGAGGTATGTGTAAACTGAATTTTAGAAACAATGCTCTGGATCTTTGTGCTGCAGACAAAGAACAGTTTAAGCAATCTCCCTCTGGTACCACAGGCAGGTGGTTAATCACTGTTGATCCTCTTCAAAACTTGCTACTTGGGAGATGCTTTGGAAAGCCCGAGTGAAATGTCACCTGTACGTGTTCTGTCTTAAGCTTCTTGGTGCATGCAGTGTGTTCTGTGTCTCATCTGACAGAAAACATTATAACAAAGCCCCTCATGGGTGCCAGTTCTACAAAAATGAAGTGGTTTTCAGGAAAGATCCACTTTCCGTAATTGTGATTAAATGATTCAGGCTTGTCCTGCCTCATCAGTGTTCTACATACTGTCCTGGTGAAGCGTAGAGGAACCCAGGCTTCCAGCACTCATGCTTCTGGATCAGTTTATCACGTGAAGTATCACTAAGCTGAGGAGCTTAATTCCCAGGAGGTGTGAAGGTGGGTGTCGGGAGGGCCATACACGGGCAGCTCTGTTTCCCAGGGCCATTTGTCAGATTGCCAGATCCGCAACATAAAATGATATGGGATCCCTGGCAGACTGTATCAGTGCTGGTGTCTTCAGTGTCTGACAGATACACATTGGATGTTTGTGTCCTTTTCTGCCTGCTGAAGAAGGAATAGCAGCCAGCGTGCTTGCCATGTACTGCCTTAAGGCTCCTGCTGGTGGAATTGATTCATTTTTATTTTTTTCCCCTCCACTCTGCACTTGCCGTCAGGGTTGTTGCAGTCCACGATGGGTATTAACTAGATGTGAAGGGATTTTTCAGGAATATGGCAGGGAAAATTGCACTTTTTAAGGATCTTGTCCTAGGAAAGCTGGAGTCTTTGTCTTTTATTATTTTATTTTTAGATTTTTTTTTTTGTAAATTTAAGTATGGGGTGGTTTGGTTTTTTATAAATCTGATTTGCCAGATTGCTGCTGCTTAAACTAACTCAAGTATTCTAAGTGCCACAGCGAACATAGCTTACAGCTGATCACTTTTATTCACTTTTGAAAACAGTACAAGTTGTTTGTGACCCTGGTATTAGATTTTTTTTTTCACCTGAATTTCTTCATGCTTTGGGGTTGTGTTTTATTTTTCTTAAAACTCTGCAATTGGAATACTAGTGATTTTTATCATCTTTATAAACTGCCTAAAATTTGCATATTTTCATACCTGAAGATAAAATGCACCCCTTCTCAGTTTGACATTTACCTCAGCAATGTTTGTATGCTGATGTGACAGAAATCACATACAGAAAGTGTGCCAGCTGCTGTGAATGTAAAATTGGTAAGGGGTACGAAACACAGAACGTGAATCCTGGTCTGAGTTTGTGCCATAGAGCAAGGATGGCTCCCTGGCAGCTCTTGAGCCAGATTCCAGTCCGTAAGGTTATTTTACCTGGTTTCTAAGAATGTCTGAAAGAGTTTATTTCCTTGGACCATGTGTGACGGGGTGGGTGAGCAGATTTAAAAAGAAATAACATCCTTTTCAGTGGCATAGGGGGGACAAGGCTGAGAAGATTGTGAATAGAAGGATGTGTATTTGGGGTTCTAGCATAAACATCTCGTCACCTACCGATCTGCAGTGCACATTTCAGCCCGCGTGCATGGTACTAGGCAGAAGTTGGCACCCCTGAGATAATCTGTAATAGCATCATCTCTGTACCACTCTCCAGCACAGCCAATGCCACAGTCACTTTTTCTGTCAGCTGTTGGATGGTAAACCCTGTTACCTGGATAAAGCAGACGTTCCTGGAGAGTCACTAGATTTGTCCCCAAAAAACAGGCTGAGGAAAGAGTCTTAGAGCTCATATGAGTTGGTGATGGTTTCTGCCTGACTGCTTTTGGAAAGCTTTGAATGTACATCTTTGTCTCTGACATATGTTGCTCTTGGCAGGACTGACTCTCGCTCTCCAGGGAGCATAAGCTACCTGCCTTCGTTCTTCACCAAACTTGAGAACACTTCACCAATGGTAAAATCCAAGAAACAGGAGATATTTCGAAAGCTGAACTCATCTGGTGGAGGTGACTCTGACATGGGTATGCAGGACTTGCCTTTTCACTGAATTTTTCCAGCTTAAGCTTTATGTGACTGTCATCCACAGATGTCCCAACTTAGTATGTTTCAAATAACGTGAATGACTATAAATCTGTGAATATAAACCCACGTATAGAATAACTTACGACTGAAAAACTGGAAAATTGGTCTTTCTTTCTTTTTTTTTAATGCTGGTGTCTGTAGGACTGGCACGGTTAAGTTTTTTACTGTGTGATGGAAATGGGTTTTGAAAACTATGCAAGAATGATTGAGGGGGTTGTTGAAACCTGACATTATTCTAGTTAACTTTGAAGTTTGCTTTGTGTCATCGTTATCTATTACACATTTTCCTTTTTTGGAAAGGTGTCTTGCAAACAGAGTGTTTTGTGTTTTCTTGGCCCTATGATTATGGCCGTTAAAGACTTACGGTAATCCATACCGTTTCAGTCATGGATACTGACAGGGTGGAATGACACTAGAACTGTATTTTTGGTTTTCTCTTAGAAACCATAACGGGACTTTGTATAAAAATTTTCAGTAGGAAGAGTCTAAGCTGCCTGTGAGCCCGGTACCTCATAGGAAGTGTTTCTTTGAAAGTGAATGCTTTTGCATTGAGCCACAGGTTAATCTCCTCCTAAGAAACAAGGCTGTGTCAGTATTGCAGTATTCTTTTTATTTGATCCCCGTTGTGTGCACGAAAGATTTTGCTCTGTTGAAAATTCCGTGTGCGTGCTTGGCATACAAATACACTTTCCACTGCTGCCAATAATCCTCATTTACACACTGAGTTCAGGGTTATCGTTGTATCGTATTCTCAAATGGGATGTAATACAGGTAATGTTTGGGGGAAGGAGCCTGTTTAGCCACTGCAGTGTTATTTATGTTTTTAATTCATACAAATACCCAGCCTGTAAGGTTTATATGTTAAAATATATATTCAGTGAATCAAATAAAGCTTTGCATTTTAAAATCCATAGTGAAACTTCAAGAAGTCAGCCTGCTTCCTGAAATAACACCTTTCAAAGAAGGCTAGCCGTCACCATGTAAGATACTTTTATCCTGGTATAGATGATTTTCCTGAGAAGACAGTTACACATTCATCTTAGAAGATTGGGAAATCTAAAAAAGAACATTAAATAGTTCAAAGTAATTATACCTTGCAGCGATCGCTTGTAGCAATCATCAGTACTGGAAAACTCAATGAAATGTTGTGTTTTAATTGCAGCAACTGCTCAGCCAGGGACTGAAATATTCAATTTGCCAGCAGTCACTACCTCAGGTAAGATTTTCAGTAAAAGAAACAATATATGTTTCAGAGAAATATATCTTTCATTTATATGCTTTGGGGAGTCCAGTAAATGAGGAGGATGAAAATTAATATCCTACATGAATATTTATTTCCTGATTCTTAGGAAAAAGCAAAATGACCAAAGGAGGTTTGAGAAAATATTTTAAATGGGAACTTAGGCAAGAATGTTTTATTTCTGTGTGCTCCGTCAAGCCTGCACAGAGGCAGAAGTCATAAAATTGGTTAGCATCTCACTTAAATTTATTTAAATACAGTGTAGCTCAACAAAACTTGAGCTTATTAGTTCATCAGGTGTAGTTTACTTTATAAACTGGTGTATTTAAAATACAGATTAACTTTTTTAATGACAAATAACTAATTAGCCCCCCAGACTTTCTATGAGACGGGGAAATTAAACATAACCCTTAATTTTACTGTGTTAAAGAGCCAAGCGAGGCAGAGAATTGAACTCAGATATGGGAGGTAGGAACTGCTGTACCTGAATCTTGAGTTGTAGCACGGATTGACTTTACATCATTTTGACCAGTCGCTGCCCCTTCCGGTACAGCGCTTCTGTCTTTTAAATGGAGAACATACGAATCTCCATTAATCTAGAAGGAAGACAAGCTTTTGGAATAAATATTGCCGTGTACCACACTGCGTAAGACAAATTAGTATGGATCATTAATGAGAGTATCTGGTCTCTTCTCTTAGAACTTAATAACTAATGCAGATTTTATTTAATATGCTGTCACAATCAGCATGCTCAGGAAAAGTAAACTTCACCCTCTTTCACACAGCCTGACATTTAGTGGCACTAACGACGTCGCTCTTCAGTGTTTGCTGCCGTGTCTAACTTGTAGCCATTGTGAGCTGCTTTGGAGCACGTGGCTTTGCATTATAAAAAAATCTCATCTCTTCCCCCCCTCCCCCCCGCCTTTCTGCCTCTCTCTCAAATCTTTTCCCATACCCCTCTGTAATTTCTCGGAGATATCTGCCTCCCCTCCCACTTTCCCTGTATGTTTTCTTTTATCTCCCAGGTGCAGTCAGTTCTAGGGGTCATTCCTTTGCAGATCCTGCCAGTAATCTGGGTCTGGAAGACATTATTAGGAAAGCATTGATGGGAAACTTCGATGACAAGAGTGAGGAACATGGAGTTGTAATGCCACAAGCCATTGCGGTAGCACCTGGCAGTTCCAGTGCTGCAGTATCAGCGAGCAACGAGACGCGTAGGGAAGAAGCTAATCCATCACCAAATTCAGGTGAGGTGTCGCAGCTCCTACACGTTTCACGGTCCTAAAGAAAAAAGGGAAACTGAGGGTTTGAATAAATTTGGTGTCACTGAAAAATCACTCTTTCCTCTGGAAGTCAGAGATGGTGTTTCCGTTCCCTGTAGTGGTCCAGGCTTTCTGCTGGTGGCTTCAGGAGCATTAGCCAGTGGTTCTTGGAGAATGACAACACTGGTAACGGGGTGTATGAGATGCCTGAAGTTCCTCAGCGGTTTAATGAAAATGCATCACCTGTAAAGAACACGTGACAGTGGGAACTAGCTGGAACTGAAGACATCTCCCTTCCTAAAAATGGAAGTGTAGCTCTGTTGTGATAAGAACAGGGATTTCCTAGCAATACTGTGTCAGAAGACTGGCCTATCCGGTCACTAATTGCAATAAATTGGCGTGCCAGAAGGCAACAGTGTGCAACTCCTGTTTGCTGCCAAGTGATAATTCATAGAAGCAGACACAAGTAAATGCAGTGTATCCTGTCTGTAAAATTTGTCCCTGCTGTTTCCAGGAGGGGGAGTCAGCAAGCAGAAGCTAATCGGCAAGTCAAACAATAGGAAGTCTAAGTCTCCGATTCCTGGCCAGGGATATTTGGGAACCGAAAGACCTTCTTCCGTCTCATCTGTACATTCAGAAGGAGACTACCACAGACAGACTCCAGTGTGGGCCTGGGAAGACAGGCCTTCATCAACAGGTGACAAACGGGCTTCTTTCAAACTTAACAAACCAGATGTCGTATTTGTAGAAAGGTCAGAGGTAGACATGCCATAACGCTGGTGTATTGGTCAAAAGATCACAGCGTAGGAGGATTTTCTGAAACAGATTTTCTGCTAATTGTCACAGCCAAAGGCAGACTGTCTTTCAGATACAGATCTCTCAGAACAGCTCATGTTTTTGACTTGGAGAAACTCTCTTTGATTCAGGTTCAACACAGTTTCCTTACAACCCGCTGACGATGAGGATGCTCAGCAGTACACCGCCGACATCCATTGCGTGTGCCCCACCGTCCATGAGCCAAGCAACCACTCACCAACAGAACAGGATATGGGAGCGAGAGCCTGCACCACTGCTTTCAGCACAATATGAGACTCTGTCTGACAGTGATGACTGAACTATGCAGCTTTTTGGGGTTTTTTTAATTTGCGGGTCAAAAAAAAAAAAGAAATCTATTTTTGACTTGTGCCCATAGAGACTTTCCAAGAGAGCAAGGGCCACACAATGAAGAATTGATGGAGAGTCCGTTAAATGCCTTCTGCGCAGCCCGTGTGTTGGAGGATTGTGATCGAGAAGGTTGACTTACTAAAGATAAATATGTAAAGAGTTTTTAAAAATGTGGACTATTCCTGTTCTACATCTATTTGTAAAGAAAACCATAATGTCTTTAAATCATTCTTCTGTAAATAGAGAGTACTTTTTGCAGTGTTTTTTCCCTTGCTATAGTATCTGGTGTACTTATGTTCAAATCATTGCCTAAACTTTGGGGGTCATTTTGTAATTTGTTTTTGTTTTTTTTTAAGCATTTCCTCCAGTGTAGAGTCCTCTTCATAACCCTAGCCTCCCTACCAGCCTAACCATAACCCTAGCATCGTTACCCATTTAATGCCGTGCCACTTCTTGCAGGCATTGTGCTTTTATATCTTTTTTTTTTTCCCTAGACACACTTTCTCAGTGGTGTTCAAGCTCTTGTGAAAATGTTGATTTATTTTTTTTTTTTTAAGACTGACCCCTTAATGAATTCTGTACATTAACATAGTCCGGTTCGCTGGAATAAGATGATATATTTCTTTGAATTTTAAATTCTGCCACATTGTAAATTTTTTGGTGCAGTTGGGTTTATTTAGCAACACTGCAGAAATATTATTGCATGGGTATGTTATGGTTCATTTTTAAAAGGATAAAAAAAAGAAACAAAACGAACAGCTTCTGGAGGCATACCTCACTGTTATGCACACTGGGAATTTTAACTGTGCCCCAAAAGCCTGGCTTACTGTTTTCTGTTCCTGCACTGTATGCAGTCAAACAGGCTACTAAATTTCACTGTCACGTTTAACCACAGCAAATGGCTTATCTGAATAGAGGCTCTGGGTGGGTTGATAAATCCTTTAAGAAGAAATACCTTCACATCCCAAGTTTTAAATAAAACAAAATGCTTTTATAGAATAATTGAGCAACACACGAGTCAACTACTTGGCTTCTGTTACAACCAGTTTGAAATAGGTACTGTGATTTTTTTTTTACCTTCATCCAGTCTGATTTTAAAATCTTTAAAATAATTATTACATAAAGTCTGCATCCCCATCCCAATCCCTAGCCTGATAAGCAAGCTTTTGGTGGAAGTCCTTACAAATGCTTGGCGTAACTCCTAAGGTGTGCAATACTTGTTAGGGTGGTTTTGGGGTTTTTTTAAATTGTATATGGTACTAGGAGAGTCTCCTTAGTCATTCATCCATCAGTGCCTGCTATGCTTGTAGCTCATGTATACATACATCTGGGTAGTGATACCACAGGGTGTCCTGACATCCATCTTCCAGAGCATCTTATTTTTAGCTGCACTGACCTCAGGAAGTGAGTTTAAATCTTCTGGGGTAGGACTGATTTACAGATAGCACTGAGCTGGGGGGTGGCATGGTCTGTCAGATTCCAAACTGCTTTTGCATCTCATTGATGAACAGTCTTTGCCTTGAAGCTATTTTCCAGTTAACATTTTTAATTCAACGCTGTATTTGCAGTACGTTGTCTGGAAGGTATAACGTAGCTCTAACCTGAAGCCACGTAAGCTCTGCATCTTACGGAAGACTGTAATGGTCCAGTTACAAACAGGAAGTACAGAACTATTTATCCATAGCAAATTTACTCTGAGTACTTTAGAGAAAAGCCTTTTTGCCCTAAGTGTGAGAAAGCAGCAAGCCAAAGGAACTCATTTGGAAACTTGATGCTGCATTGCAAATACAGAATTGTTTTGCTACCTTTTTTTAAACGCTGCATCAGAAAAGATCAGTTGGCAGTCTTAAACCTCCTGCAGTCTTTCGCTGAGAAAGATTGTTCTCACCCACCCATCCTTTACCCTTCTGACTTACAGTGACCTTTTCATCCTATTTGCAGACCTGTACTCTTAACTTCTTTGTTCCCACAGCACCATCAACTGGAAAACAAGTTGATCTGCCCTTTCTGTAGGTTTAAATTTAGAGTGGAGAGTTAATTTCCATTCTAAAACTCACTTGTTCTCACTCAGTGTAACAAATACAAGGTGAAAGAGGCATGTACAAATGTCTTTGCACACTGTACAGTAAGTATAGCATGTTCATTGCAAAGCCTCATGGTGTTGCTGCTGCAGCAGCAAGATGTCCAAAGTAGTCACATTTTCCTAAGATACAGCTTGAGTGGCATTTGCACATAATGTTGCTGCTTTTTTTGTTTGTTATCAGAGTTTTGACTTTTCCAGTGTGAAAAAAAACCTCTCCAGAGCCTAAGCTAGGGTTTACCACAATTCCAGTAATCTTCAAGTATGGAATTACATCTGACCTGTTTCAAACAGGAAGGTGTTTGTAAATCATGTTTACAAAGTGTAGTTTACTACAGATTTTTAACTGATTTCTGATCAGGGCTTTCACAATGCTTTCATCTTGATATGTTTCGTGATTCTGATATGAAATCATTTAAGACTTGAAAAACCCATGCATCATAAAACTCAACTTTTTTTTTTTTCCACACAATGTCTTCAGTAGACAGTGACTTCTGGATTCAGACCAATCAATAAAGGGGATCAGTTCTCCATTTGCTTTTCCTGTGTCTCCCTCTTGTTTTGCAGCATCAAGCTCTATGTTCATGAGAACAGGCAAAACACTTTCCTTAGGGTGTGCTACAGGGTTCCTGGTTAACGCTGTTGAGTGACTGAGGTCTGCCACTTCAAAACCAAACCCCAGAACATTGAAGACAACGACTGGCTCTAATGCATTAGAGTGTTTCTGTTAGTTCAAGCATGCCAGCAACAGCCATATTTTTCCGTCCTAGCTCCCCGAGAACAAAGCTGTATGTGTGGCGTGTTTTCCAGCTTCAGGGAACATCTACTCTAGAAAACCTGCCTGTCTCCTCTTAGCTCAGAGGTAAGCAGAGCTGAAGCCACTGATGCCACTCTAAGTGAAACAGTAACAGTGCACTTAATGTTGAGTTGTACCAACCAGCTGAAGCTCTTACAAGTGAGAGGTTAGAATACTGCTTGACAGGATTACAGTGAATTCTACTATCCTAGCTAAATACAGATTTGATAACTGCTACTTTCATTCTCCCTTGTCTTTAGAATGAGACTTCCCTGCAGGGCAGAACTGAAGAATTCAGTTGTCTGAGTGGTTCCTGCTAGATTCACTGAAAGGCATGTACCTTACAAACCTGATAGCTTGTACGTACCATCTGTTCCAACAAGAAGCCTCAGCATTCTAGCACTGACCTGTCCAAGGAAGGACAGCTTTGGCACTTAGTGTGCTCTTGACTGGGGTAAGGCAGCCGAGTGTCTTATTTCTGACAACAGCTCTGGTTTGGTAACAGTCTCACACACCCACCCACCCCCACCCCACCCCGAGAGGGCATGTTCTACCTTTGGATGCTAAACGCTCTGCAGAAAAACACTTGATCTTCAGGCAACCTGTCTGAAAAGGACATGGAGCTGCAGCTCTGTCATCGCACAGGTATAGTCTAGGAACTGCTCCACTGCAGTTAACACATCCTGAAGACAGAGTTAAATCACGAGCACAGTTGGTCACTCTAACCATAGACTACACCACAAATTTAGATAAAATGTCACAACTTTATTTTGGGCTACGTTGTTAGGTGATGGCAGCCCTTCTCGTTAAGCAGCCCTTAAACTCCTCATTGCTGTTCCCCTGCAGAACTGCACCAAACTGGTGCCAGGCTGCTTTTACTGACCAACCCTTGCTGCTGTCAGCCACCTCAAGGTTGGACTCTGTGGCCAAACTCATTTGGAACCCTGTCTCCTCTTGGCCAGCTCAGCTAGTTCTTCCTGGATATGCTGGACAGAAGCAACATCTCCCTTTTGTTGTGCCTGCTTGAGAGCTTCTTTGTACACTTGTTTTGCTTGCAGAAAATCTTCTGTAGCAAGAGGAGAAAGTGGCATGGCAAGCCAACTACATTGCCTGTTTTCAGAGCCCCATCCTGAAGCTCAGCGCATGCAAAAGGCTACCTGGAACACTTTGAGAACTGGGGCAGTGCAGAAAACATCCAGCACAGGGTGCCAAATAAGAGCCGGAGAGCAGCAATGCTGATGGCACAAGGTGCTGCTTCAGCATTAAGATCTCACTGAAACAAGACTTGAGCATTTCTTGTGCCCTTTTGGAACCACTTACTACACATACAGGATGAGGGAAAGTAGATTCCCTGGCAACCTTTTGAGTCAGACACACCAGTTCTGCATCTTAACTTGCCCAGGATCCTTCAGCAACTTGAAGACAATACAAGTTGCCTACACCAAGGCAGCAAACCTACTGCTTACACTAAAAATAGCAACAGCCAGCAAAAGCACAGTGACAGGCTGGGCATTTATTTACTTACCTTTGTGCATCAGAATTGCTGCCAGGTTATTCAGCACCACGAACTCCTCGGGGTGTTGAGTCTCCTTTGCCAATTCAGCAGCTCTCTTCACATAGGAGTATGCCTCATCGTAGTGCCCCTGCGCATCCAGTACAGTTGCTAAGTCGTTCATCAGGACCACAGTCTGCACCAGGACAGAAAAGGAAGCCTCAGAGCAAGACTTGAGTAGAAGTCTGAGGCAGCAGGAGCACCACATTCGCATCCGTCACACAGTAAAAGTAGTATTGCCCAGAGCAGCTTTCAGTGAAAAACCGTCTTATATATCAGCATGCTGCAAGCTCCTTCTTCCTGGCAGGAAAACAGAACCCAGTTTAGTGCTGCATACACTCGAAGCCAGCGAAGCTACTTTTAAGGGTGCCTCATTCACTAGATTAGCCTTTCTTTCCATAGTAGTCCAACTACCATTGTACACGTCACCTGTGGGTGAGTCTCCCCCTGAACGTCATTTGATATCTGCAGAGCCTTCTCATACATTTTTTGGGCCACTGGAAGCTGGTTAACGTTTAGGAGATAGCGAGCATAGGAGTCCAGGCTCATCCCAAGCAACAGATGGGTGTTGGCCTTTTCTTCAGCTGCAAAGAGAAAGGCGTGGAAGTGACTGCTTCTAGAAGATCAAGCATGAGTCTTCATCCTACAACAGTAGGGAACTCATGCCGTGTGAAGACAATGGACTGACATGAAGATAGTGCTTAGGCAATATGGAAAGCAACATCAAGGATAGGGATATAGAGAAAAGATAACGAGAGAAGCCTTTGGCAGACAAGGCAGTCCCACCTGGTAAGACATCCTCAGGCAAGTCTTTTTGCTTGGCAACCTTCTCCTCTAAGGTCAGGATGCAGAACTCGTAGCCAGCCAAGGCTAATTTGTGCCTGCAAAGTACAACTACTCGGTAAACAAGGCTCCTTCCATCCCTGAAGGGATGCATGTGAACACCTTCCCACCCTCATTTGAAAGGGCCTGTGAGACAACCATTGCCCTTCACCAGAACCTTCCTGCCCTCAGTGCTCTCTTCCTGATCATGGCCTGGACCCTTCTCTTGCCCCATGGGCAAAGGAGTCCAAGGGATCCCTCACCCCAGACACGGCCAGCTCAGGCAACCCATGCTGATGCTCTACTGAAAACTGAAGCTACAAGTTACTAACTGCTTCAAAAGCCTTCTCTCCTATGAGGTGGGGATTTAAGACTAAAGAGCAATGTCCTCTGTGGCTACTTCTGCCCTAAGCTGGGCACAACAGCAATCACTGTGCTGCATGACAGCAGGTACCATTATGTTGATGTTATCTTGTCACATCAAAGCTTCCTCAGACCTTAAAAAAGAGCCTCTGTTTGGCCACCACTGCCACTGTGAGGCTGAGATGAAAGCAAAAGGTGCCTTTAGCAGGGAACTCACTGTTTCTGAGCAGCATAGATACTGGCCAGCTTGAGGGACATCTCCAGGATTGCATTGTCATCCTGCCAGGAGAACACACAACACAATTGTTACTCTTCTTGCATCTCCACAGCAGAAACATTACTTTGCCAAAGAACAAGTTTAGACCTTGAAAATGCCCACCCTGTTGTCTCCAGAGCTGTTGCCCCCTTAAAGTTCTTGAGAAGCCGGCAAGCTCAGAGCTAGTATTGCAAATTTCCAGTAGGAAGTTTTACAGCACAAAAAATGGACCAAAGAATTGTTAATACTTCCAGCTGAAAGCCTTTAGCAGAAGAACTTACCTCCTTTGTGTCCCCTGCAAGCAGATAGCTCATACTTGCTTTGTAGAGCTTTTCTGCCTGAAATGAGAATTTCAAAGAGGAACATTGAGGAATGATGGCAGTTAAAACGTCTCTACCCTTTATGGAGGCAGACTACTGGGAGAAACCTGTCTCCCAGTCTGTGACATTTGCACTGCATGTCAAGACCAGTCAGCAGCGAAAGGCTAACCCGAGCGCAATGGTACTGCCAACTAGCAGCGTCCTTGCAGTTTCTACTGTAGGATTCCTGCGCCAGCCGTGAGTTTACCACATCCATGTCCCGCAATCTCCGTGGGACAGCCTTCTAAATGCCTGACTGTGGCATCTGACAACAAGAAGTATTCCTTCCTGTGCACACCATATTGGAGTTTAACTGTGAAAGCATCTTTCTTAGCAGCACGTGCAGTGCCCAGGCATGCTATTCTGCGTTATTCTGTTATTCTGCTTTGGACTGCAAGACCTCTGCCTCACAGCTCTCGGCGTGCAGCCCATCGCAGCACGCCGCACCATCCCAATCTTGGACATGACAAGACCTCGCATGAGACGTGAGCCTCCTAAAATTCAGAGGGGAGAAAAAACCCAGCGTTACTCACATTGTCCAGCTGTCCCTGCATGTAGGCCACGTTTGCCATCATGCTGTAGGTGTAGATGATGGCTTTGTCGTTCCCCGACTGGTGCGACAGCCGCAGGGCTTGGTGCAGAAGCTGCTCGGCCTCCCCCAGCTCGCCCTTCATGACGCTGAGCTGCAGAGAACAGCCGGGGGGGCCGGTCACCTGCCAGGGCCCACGCGTGACGGGCTCCCGGCCCCCCGCCACCCCGGCCGCCATGCCCGCGGCCCTGCAGGCGACGGCGCCTCACCTTGGCTTTCTTCAGCAGGAGGATAACGGCGTCCTCGCCGTCCTCCTCGGCATCCCTGGGGAAGAGGGAGAAGGCTGCGGGGCGAGGGTGTCCGCCGCCCGCCCTGCCCTTCCCTGCGCCGCGCCCGCCCTGCGACCCGCCTCACCTCCCAGGAAGCCCAGGGCACCCCCGACCGGCCGGGCCCAGCGCCGCCGCCGCGCGAACCCCCTCCCGCCGCCGCAGCCCTCGTCGCGGGTCCCGCCGTGCCAGGCGGCCCGGGACAGCGGGAGCCCCGCGGGGCAGCGCCGAGCGGCCAGGCGGCACAAGGCCCGCGATACCCCCGCCGCCAGCATCCTCCCCCGCGGGCCCTTTAAGGCCTGGCCACGTGATGCGGGCCGCTGCGTCACCGGGGGCAAAGGGCGCCTGTTGCTATGGGGATGCGCCCTCATGGCTGCGCGGCCGCAGGTAGGTCTGGCCCCGGGGTCGCTGTCCCAGGACCGGCGGCTCTAAATAGCTCCGACGCGGCTCCACCGTGCCGAGGGCGTCCCCGGGGACCGCGGCGTGGAGCAGCGGGTGCCGCAGCGGCTCCCGCTGCCGGGGCCTGGCAGCCGCTGGCCCCTTCCTGAGAGGCCGCCAGCGCGGGTCGCCGGCCCCGGGGGCAGCCAGGACCCCTCCGCCGCAGGGGCGCGGGCGGCGGCTGGGCTGTGCGGCCTCCTCTGCCGACAAGTGCCTTGGCTCAGTGCCGGGATGCTCCAGGCCAGAGCCTCTTTCTCTTGCCGGCTGTATCGCCCTCTCCCCCGTTCTTCCACGGGAGCTCTTTGCACGTGGGGGTATCTGAGAGACACCCGTGTGTTTTTAGGAAACCCTTTGTGCCAAGAAAGAGTCAAAAACATGGTTCAGAAGGTGCTGAGGATGCGCTTTGCTTAGCCTCATCGCAGGGTTGAGAGTACTGCCCCGACAAACTGGCCCGGTTTGCAGCATCTGTGGGGCCCTTAATGATTCCCTCTGTCTCCTGTTCTGTCTTGCTTCCCGTCGCCTGGCCTGTGCCCGTGAGATGGATAGTACCTTGCCAGCAGTAGCAGAAGAGCTTCTGAAAGAGATCAAAAAGGCTTTTCAGGAGACCTCACACGGTACGTAAAGAAAAACAGAGCCATCCCAGCAGGCCAGTAACTCTGGCGCTGTCAGACCTTCAGGTGGCAGTGAGGGCTGTCAGCCTCCGCGTGCTGTCTTCTGCAGACTGTTGTGTGTGGGGGGCCTTCGCGCTCAGGAGTGGCAGAGGAAGGTGCTGAGGCCGCACAACTTTTCTTGTGTGCTTTTAAAAGTTGGGTACTGTCAAAGTCGGTGTGTTTGGGCTTGCGCAGACACACGGGTAATGAGGAGCAGCTCCCTTCTAAAGTCAGGCCCTTCCAAAAATTAGACCAGTTGACACTGTTTTGAACGTGGGACCTAGAGCAATGCCGCTTGCTTAAAGCTTGTCGTGTACGTGGCAGCGCTTGAGGCGTGATAATTTACAGTTTGTTGTGCCTACTGGACTGCTGTTCCCATAGACTCACCAATTTCCAAACCAGAGCTGAAAGGGAAATCTGCATAACAACATCGTGTCTCCTCACTGATCGGCAGAGGGTGTCGTGTTCGCGATCCCAGGGCAAAGAGCGACTTTGCCGTTGCTTGAAGGAAGCAAGCGTAAGCCAACGGTTAGGTCTTGGCCAATTGTAGCAGCTAGTTAAGAACAATTACCTTCATTACACTCTGGATTGCTAACCTAGTGCTGTGATCCATGCTGAAAGAACGTTACTGTCTGTGTTTACTTGGTAATTAGCACAGAATGGGTCTTCCTAAGGAAAGGGTCTGTTTAAGGAATATTTTTAACTGCACTAAAACCAACCAAATAAACATTAGAGAAGGCTGAGCACTACGGGCAGGGACTTCATGTCTAAACTGTCAGAGTGACCACACTGGCAGCTTTCTGGCAGACTTGCAGTATGGCTGCTGTCAGGTTAGAGCAGATCCCAAACCTACATGTGACTGTTAAAAAGAGCTTTATAAATCCTGTTGTAAACTAGAAAAAATAAAAAAGTCAACAGTCCTTTCAAGGTTCACTTCTCAAAGCACCAAAATAAAGCACTGAGACATGCACTGGGACGTAACTGTAGAAACAAACTGATTGATCGCTTCGGAGAATTGAATTAGAATAAAGTTGGAAAAGTCAAACCAACAGCGTAAGTCATAGAAAATATGTTGATATGGTGGAACAAAGGATTTTAAAGTCAAAAGTCCTGATTTTCCAGTGGAATATAGAGATAGTACACTGTGTCCCATTGGTGATAACAGAAAGATCAGACTGGATCATCAGAGCGTGAGCTGTTCGCTACCACAAACAGGCTAATTTTCTTAAGTGTAATTTTCTATTTTAACAAGAAATTGTAATAAGTCAAGACGTTGGGTTTCTGTGTGCTGTGTTAAAAGCTCTAAACCAGTGACACCCTGCAAGACTATGCTGGGAAAAGAACAGCAGTTTAAAAGGTTTGATGCCAGACTTCTCGATTCGTGCCAAGAGAGTTTCAGGGAAACCAATATATATATTTTTAACCGACTTCTTAAGGTGGCAGAGTAAGATGTGGAGGTCGCGTGCCTTTTCTTGCATGCTTTTAAAGTTAGGATATTATATAGTTAAGTATATTTGGGCTTCCGCATTTCTTTTCAAAATTAATCCCTGTGGTTCTGAAGGTACCTTTAATTGCTGTATTTGATAAGTGCCCCAGCACTACCACAGCAGATCGTTTTGCTGCTCCTTGTTGCTTTCTGGTGGCTGGAGCGGGATGGTTAGAGCACTGCAGTCCTGTGTGGCCTCTGGGGGTACGCTAGGGAGCCACTAGACTCGCTGCGACATTGATGTCTCACGATGGCGAAGTTCAGCTAAATCAGCTTTGTTTTCCTTTTGTTGCAGTCCCCGATGACCTGCTGCTGGGGTAAGTATCTCTTGCTTCAGTTCTTGTCCCAAGCGTCCTGCTAAAGGGCAGTTGATAATCTGCTCTCGTCATAGCACCGCTGTGTTTTTCCTGTGTTTGGCCAGTTTCTCACACAGAGTTGCTACGTCATTTTGCTGGTAGAGGAAATGAAGGTCCAAAGAGGCAATCTCAAGGCTTTTTTCCAGAGATTCATGAAATTATCTCTGTATCGCTGAATCTCCTGTGATGACTTGCTCTGATTTGGGTGGATTAAACATGCAGAAACCCCGAATGTTGAACCTGAGCTCCGAGTCCACCCTCAGATCTGGAATGAGTTTTCTGTGAGAGTGGACTGTGTTTTAGAGTGCTGCACCTCCGCTGCGTTCATATCGCTGTGAGCACAGCAGCAGCCTGTGATCCCTTCTTCTGTTTGTCATGGATGTGTGTGATAGAAGGGGAGAAGTGAACCTATCATCTCTCTGCACAAGGGAATCGTTAACTCGAGGAGCACCCTGAGCGTAAGTCGCCTCAGGTCAGCTTCATTGTCCTTGCCTGGATGAAGCTTGGGAATATGCCAGCCATTCCCAAGCAGTCTCCTAAGAGATCCAAGTTTCTGCAGCTTTCACTAATTGGTGTTGAAGGTAGAGAAAAGGCACATTCATAGTGAGAAAGGCTTTTCAGATTCATCTTTAACTTTGTGTTTCTGCCTGTCTGTATTTTAGCCAGGAGAGGAGATCACTGGGAGCCCGTCAGGCCTTAATATCTTCGGGTCTAGAGCTAGCTAGCATAACACTTGTGAAAGGTATGCGTGCTGGCTGCCGCTTCTGGAACCACAGTGGCCTTTGAAGGGTGGGATTATATTTGACAAATCTCATAATTTTTTGTTTCCTTCTTGTCATGAAAGAAAAGAGGAGGAAAGAAATTCCCCTGTTAGGTTTAGTAACGGTTGGGTGGTAACTCTTGGCAGTCAGATTTCCATTAATTCCCTGTGACCAGCGGCTCAGGAGTATTCTGATTTAATTTCTGAATCTCTTCCAAATCTCTGAAGTCCTTGAATTTCCTTTGGGCATTCCCCTTACTTATTTCCTGTTAGACTGATCAAATCATAGACACGAAAAAAGAATTCCCCAAATTTGAAAGAGTTACTGAAACTCATTAAACTCAGCCCCCTTATAGTCCCAAACCTAACCATTAAGGAATGTCTTACGTTGAGTGTTCCCCCACCCACCTCCTTTCAGTCCTCAGATGAAGCTGATTCTCACTGCCTTGAGTTTGTGCAACCGAAGTTTGGGTCTTCCTGGAATAAGTCTGTCTGCTTGGCTGGTTATCAATGAGCTTGACTCAGACGCGTAGGTCAGCCGTGCTGCTGAGACGCCGGGGCTCTGCCTTGGCTCTTCGTGTCTTCGCTGCAATTGGAAATGTTCCTCTTCTTTCTCCTGCTCTCCTGCTCATGTTTTGTGCTGTCTTTTCATCGCTGCTGATTTTTTCGTTGTTCACCCTTGTAACTAGACTACACAGATTTTTCTCAGCAGATAATAAAAGGTCTGTAAGGTTAACTGAGTTGCCCCTGAGCTCTTTGGAACACATTGGGAGCAGCTGGATGTACAGGTCTAGAATAACTTTGAAGTCTAGGAGCTGCCTGGCCAACAGGCTCAAGGGACCGGTGTCCGTATTTGACATACGTCTTACCATACACCCCTGCACGGCATCAGCAGGAGATAAAATCCTCCTCGCAGGGATCTGCAGACAGTGAGTATGTAGATGGAAATTACTGTGCCTTCAGGACCCACAGCTCCTTATTTTTCCACTTGCCGGTGTGGAATTTTACAGCACCGAGCACAGCAGCGGCCAGACACCAGCGTGTGCCTCCGTGGTGGTGCCTCACAGGACCGAGGCCGAGGAGAGGGCTGTGTAAAGGCAGTGTTTTGCAAAGCAAACCTGGCTAACCTCATCTTTACTCCATCCCATTTATGGATCACTCTCTGATCCGTAAATACTGTGCAATGGTGCATCCCTGCATGGTGATGTGTCCTGCTTGGAAGAAAAGGAAGGGGTTTTTACGGAGGGTGGAGTGACATAAGGCATCTGCTGTCCCTGCGTGTTTATCTGGAATAGATTTGCTCTCTCTGAGTCCTGCTGGTAACTGGATTACAGATGTAAAACTACTGCTGTCCGGTGGCTCTGTGTGTAGTGGAGTGTCTTAAACATTTCCCTGATGGTCTTTAGCTTCCTATCGATGCAGTTTGGTGGGTAGAGCACAATTTATATCTCAGTTGTGACTGTGATCGAGGAGATGCGATCACTACAAAATGACTCATTCGTTCTCCAGGGTTTAAACGTTTCCCTGGGATGAGGAAGGAGTCCCACTCCTGCATTTCCTATGGCTCAAGGAGCCATGTATCATCCTTGCTCCGAGGAATGACATGTGGGCCATGACTGGAGGTGGAATTCGGGACCAACTGATCAATAATCTGATCCAGGCAACTCATCCAGCCCAGCCTGTATTTACACCTAAGGTGTCTCAGAGCACGAGCCCCTTTTCCCCTTAGCCTAGCAAATCTGTCTCCATGTGCTCGTTTACCTGGTGCTGCCCCCACTAAAGCCCTGTTTATGCTGTTGTGCTCATGTGACAGTTTCACAGTTCACTGCAACAGGATAATTGTGCTGCGTGTGTGACACTGCCCGTTGCCTGTAACCTCTGCTGGATCCCCAGCTCTGTGCATCCCCCAGGATTTCCTTCCTGCATCTTCTCTTGGCCAGCATCTCTTGCTGTTGCTGCCAGAGGTGCAGTTGCCCCTGAAGAAGACTGAGTGTATTCAGGATGCTGGGCAGAAGCAAAGTTTCCAGTTTTAGAGTCTAGATTCATATTTGATAAATTGGTTAAGCGCCAGTGCTGTCTACACAGGGTTTGTATTGGAAGAACTAGGGGAATACTAACAAAAAGGCTGGTGGGATCAGTGTAAGGACAGCCTGTGTCTCTTGCCTCCCCTACCCACCCTTTGCAGTAATGAGTGATCTGTCAAGCCAGAACTAGCGCTCAAAGATGATAACTCCTCGCCTACGTGGCTGGGTCACAGTCGTAGACGCTGACTAAAAAAAAATCTCACTTCTGTGTCTCTGATGCACTTTGTCTCGTTTTAGTTCAGGACAGGAATTATTTCACGTCCTGTTTGTGCAGCAGGCAGCCAGAGCAGCGTTAGGGTCATAGAGCTGAAGAAGAAACGCATCAGCCGTAATGTCCTGTGTAAGAAGAGTCTTTAAAACACTTTGCAATTAAAGCTGAGTGGGATTTTGCAAAGAAATGTGGGACTGTTTGGGAGCAGCTTGGAAATTTGGGAGTTCTCTTAAGAATAGCAAAAACGAGCTCTGGGTAGCTGGCAGCGTTGAGGCTGTCCTTAAGGACTGGGTCCTGGGATTTTCTCAGGGACAGGGCAGGAGTTGGTGGTCACTTGGTGCAATCCAGCAAAGCTGAGGATGACAAGTGCACTTCATTGCTTGGTAGCGTGATTCCTGGAGCTGTGACTGGTGGGACTTTGGGAGGCAATGGGGACCTTTGGCTACAGGCCTTCCGGACTCCATAGGGCTAAGTCCTGTGATTCGGGCTAAGCCAAGTGGTCTCCTTTTGCGGTGTGACCTAACTAGAGACACATTCTCTTTCAGGCTGAAGTTCGTATTTGGCCCATCTGCTGTCCCAGCTTTGGATTTGGTGGATCAGCGATCTGTCACCCGAGTTGTGTCCCCCAGCGGAAGGACCGCATACCAGGTACACGCTCCTTTTTAGTCCCACTTCCTGACGGTTTGCAGTTGACGTGTGAGCCAATATTTTCCTAACTTGCAGAACATGGAAGGGCACTTGGATAAACACGGAGAGAATATCAGTGTTTTACAACCCCCTGAAGTGATACCAAAGAGGAGTAGTCACAGAGTAGAATTAGAACAGCGTGGTACACTACTGTTTTCTCTGTGGCTCCCAGCCAGTCAGGGACAATTTGTTACGTGTTTGTGGGTATCACAGTCAGAAGAAATTTTCCCAGGGATTGCTAATTTTGCTTTATTACTCTCATCCAGTAAAGGCAGTTCTTCCTCTTGACAAACCGTACGTAACCGCGTGTTATCTGCCATCACTGCCTTTCTTTCCCGGTTGCACTCCAACTCCTTGGTGTCCTGAACACTCTTGACCTCTGCTTGGCGATAGGATCCTTGCTGCCTGGGAGGAAGCAGTGCAGGCCAAATCCGTGGGTTTCAGTCCAGTTCACTGTAGCCAAGTCTGTGAATCACAGAAACATCGTCATAAAATGGCATTTTAGGGAAAAGAGCTCACCTCAGCCCTAAGGATCAAACTCCTCATACAGCCATGGATTGTATGCATAATTCCTTGCTCTACCCTGCCACAGCACCGGTGCCATCTCTGCTGGGGACAGTCTCCCCGTTCTGTGAGCTGTTAGCCAGCTGCATCCAGCCCATGGGGTCACAGACACTGTGTGCGGTGCCCCAGCTAAGGCAGTGGGACCCTGTGTCTTTGAGATTTTGGTGAAGAAGCACCCAATTCTGTCTGCTTAGCACTTCGGACCCCCTCGTAGCACAGCCCCCTCCACTTCTGAACCTGGTGCTGTGCTTTTTCACACACCAGGAAAGGGGAAATCTCTTTGCTCACTGTTGTAGCAGCCAAGAGGAACATTTCCAAATATCCACCCTGCAAAGGGCCTTCTCTCCTTCACTGGAGCTGCTGAGATGCTTTGGAGTCATCTAGGGTAAGAGAAGAGCTGTGAAGCCAGGCCTGGGTAATGACACAAACGTTTTTCACGTGTTCAGAGCTTGCATTGCTTGATCTGCACATGGAATCTTTATCGCTTCTGGGGCCCTGGAGAGGACATCAGCCCCTCCAGAGAGGCATGATTCATAAACATGCAGGGCTCAAGAACACAGCCTTTGATTTTGATTGAGGGCATGCCCATGGATGTTTGGTAAAGGCTAAGAAGCACTGCTTCCAGGACACTTAGACAGCAGCTGCCTCAGCAATTGAATGCTTAAAGGCTTTTCCTTTTTTACTGTTGCTCAGCTGAACACACCACTGGGCAGAGGATGGTCACATCCTCCTTGCAGAGCTTTGTCAGACCATGCAGGCCAAGGCAGAGCTGTGCAGGCTGGGAAGCACAGTTTTCACTCGGTATCCTTTGTGTGAAGGACAACAGGGACTGCTCAGAGTCTCTGGTCTTCCCAGGGACTCACCAGTTCCCCCACAGAAAAGGAACCCCTGGTCAGGCAGGTCAGGCCTGGTCACCAGGAGTTAATGTAGGACAAGCCCAGCCTTCAGTGCACTTTGTGGGTGATGGGCATGATGTGAGTGGCCCCCTGCGTCACCCAGGGGCTGTGCCTGTGTCCTCCCACTGCCAGGCAGCCTGCAGAAAGCAGTCCCTGCTTGCAGGTGCATGTGTGCTTCCGAGCAGCATTCCTCTTTAGTGAAGCTTCATTGCTGGTTAAGGCCATGCTGGTGAGTTAATTAATAGAGGAATCTGAAGAGATATTTTCTCTGGGGGTGTGATGCTGGTCCCATTGCGAAATTCATCCTCAGCACAGCTGTCTGAGATGCAGAAACAAAGAGCAGAGCCTCCCCCGAGGGCGCTGGCTGGAGCAGTGACAGGAACACAATCTGAGGCCGTAGAAACGGAAACACTGAGTGGGATGCTGCACTTAGGAGTAGCTGGGTAGTGTCACTGGCTCTTCATTCATGTGCGTGTGTGGTGTAGACACGCATCCCAGCTGTGTGCACTTCTCCCTCGGCAGAGAAGCATGCCCAGTGCAGTGGGGAGAAGGGGGGGCATCCTGGACACATGCACAGTCATCCCTTTCACTTATTCCCCAAGAAGTCAGCTCTGCCATTTGAACCCAGATGGGGCTGAGCTGGAATGTGAGGTGGTGCTTTCACTTGCAGCTGGATCTGGAGAACTTTCTCGTTGAGCCCATGAGGCTGGTCCTGTGGTGAAACTCCTTTGGGTTGGTTGGCACAGCCAAATCTGAGATGTTGCTACTTCACAGGCTAAAATACTGTTTGGGTTCCGTATCACCCAGCACCTCTTAGGTACTGCTTCAGGGGAAAATGGCCCTGCTCAGACAGGCCCTAGGCCTGCAGCCTGTAGCATAGGCAGCTCTTGCCCTCAGGAACTGAGATGGGAGAGGAAAGAGCCCTCAGTCAAGTGAAACTGTGATTTGTCATTTAATGCCTGGGCATTCATGCCCTGCTACTTAATAAAGGAGTAGCACAGATGGGGTATTCACGGGCTGATGTTACCTCAGAGTTGTTAATCATCCTGGAAGAGCTTGTATAACACCCGCCTACGCCCCAGACTAAAGCCAACCCTTGTAACTCTGAGTCAGGGATAAGTAAGTCTTACACGCTGCAGAGACGGTGGGTGCTGGCTGATGGTGGAGCTGTGCTGGATTCGGCAGAAGAGTACAGTGAGCAGGCAGCTGTTGGGGCACCTGTTAGCTGTGCCTGAGTGGCAGAAATGCTGTGAGCTGTGGGAGTGAAGCCAGTTAGCCAGGGGAGAGGCAGTGCTTTAGCCCTCCTGCCAACCATCGCTCGCATCCCGCACTTCTATTGGATTCTTCTTTTTTACGTCTCTTCTCACTGATTTCCTACAACTGTACGCCAGCCTGCCCCACCGTGAAAGGATTTGCGCATCAGGTCCTGGCACAGGCTGTGGTGCTGCCTGGCTGTAAGCTGGTGGCAGCAGTAGCTGCCAGGGTGCCACAGTTGGCCCTCCAGCCTCCCCACGCGCTGGGATCGCCACCAAGGTGATTTTTCCTTGCTGTGCCAAGCACCCGGAGATGAGGGCAGTGAAAGGAAATCTCACAGCATTTCAGGCCTAAGAGAGCATCCCAGTGCCTGGCTTGGCTGCAGCTTGCCAGAAACAGAGGCACCTTTTTCTCTTGGTCTTTGGATTTTAGATTCTGCCTTATTAGGCAGAAGATGCATTCTTGCCATCTAGGTCAGGACAGGGGAACGTTAAACTCAGCCCAAATCTGGCAGTGTCTGTGTCTTCCACCCCCCTCCTCAAAAGAAAACACTTCTGAAGGAAAGGCACCATTGGAATACTTCGTCTTGGAAAAAACAATCAAAGGGGCTAGAGAAAAACAAACTTATCACAAGTGAAACAAACTCAGCCTGGAGTATAAGGAGGGCCCAGGGTAAAGGCCAGACTGAAAAAAGAATGGTTTACCCCAAAATGGGAATGTGAGTCTTGTGTCCTGGCTCTGCTGGGAGTAAGGGGGATTCTGAGGCACAGGCTCTTGTGTGGGAGAGCTTAAACTTGTGGACATTCCCTGTGGGGCAAAGGATGCAGGGAGAGCTCCAGGGGACAGGGGAAGGCAAGCCAAGGGCAGCCCTGGACCAGGAGGGAGGATGTTCCTCTGGAGGGTCTTGGGAGTGCCAGGGGTGTCCTGGAGGGGAGCAGCAGAGATGCCCTGGCTTTTCACTTTTGTGTGTTTATCTTTGGATTTAAGTGTATGTGTGCCACAAACCCAACCAGAATCTAAAGCCTGGTATGGGAGAGGAGCGCGGTGTGTCCCCAGAGGCCTGTGTGCAGAGGAGGGAGGGCGCTGCTGGTGATGAGACCCCTATAAAACCCCACCGTTCTCTGGAATATCCAAGATGAGTTAGTGCTGGCTAACTGTGACAGATATGAGACACATCATAGCAAATATTCCATGGTAACTGTGTTCTGGCCATGGGGTGCACTCGGTTTGGGCCTCAGAGCATTAGTAAAGTCCATGCTGTTGAGCACAGGTTTCTGCTTAAAGTCTGCGAGCGTGTTCCGCTCCTGCAGACCATTCCCTTGCCACAGGGGCCAGGCAGAGCAGGTGGCTCTTCGAGAAGCTTTCTAAAAGCATTTTCCAGCCCTGAAGAAAGCAAAAGATAAATTATCTGTAGGTTGGCTTTTCTATACCATGCAGGCAGCTCACAGTTTTCTGTCAGCTTCTCCATGCTGGGAACACAATGCTTCCCTCACCTGGCTGCGTCCGGTGCCCATGGGCAGAGGGAACGTGCCTACCAGCCTTGCAGAAGAACAGCATGTGGGAAAGGAGGCAGTGCTGTTCTCAAACCAGAGATAGAGCAGGGAGGCTTCAGCTTTGTTTATTCAGGCAAAATTGGATTCAGCTGCAGCTGGTTTGGGGAGCAGAACGGCAAGAGCCTTTGCAGGCAGTGGAGCTAGTGAGGTAAGGCCTCACTGCTGCTCTCCTTCCATCCCCAGGCCTGTGGTGGCTCTGGGTTCACAGATGGGCTTTCTGTGGCAAAAGGGTCTTTGTCACCTTCAGCTATCCTGTGTGTGCCCTTACTGGGGCGGGGGGAAGCTTGCTGGAGCGGCCGGCAGCTTGCTGTGCTGCCAGCTTTGGGAAGGCAGGACAGGGGGCTCTGTGCTTGGTGCCACTGCCCTTTCCAGCAGACAAGTCGGTGGAGCCGAGGGCTGCTGCAAGCAGGGGGGTGGTACAGGAGTGCTTCCTCGCCTGTAGGGAGAGATGCCCGTAGAGACCGTGAGGCGGCTGAGGAGCTTCAAGCTTGGATGGGTCCCTGCAGTGTTTGGGGACACTTGTATTGTGACACCTGCTCGCTAGTTGCTTGCTGAGAGCCATTGTGGGGAGAACGTCAGTCCAGACCCAGGCTGAGAGTTACAGAAATTAAAAGTGAATGCTGCCTCTGCCCCCTAACCTTCATCTGCCTTTGTTTCAGGTCCTTGGGAGCTCCGGCAAACTCTACACCTGCTACAGTTCCTGCCACTTCTGCACGTGCCCCGCTTTTGGTTTTACCGTGTTGCAGAAGAGCGAGAGCCTTCTGGTAAGCTGTCTGCCTTAACCTGGGGCCGGGACAGGGTGCGGGGAGGGCAAGGCTGCGCTCTGCTCCTTGAGCCTGAGCAGCCCCGAGTTTCCAAGGGAGCGAACGTGTGAGTGTTGAGTTGGCCACGCAGGCTGTGCCTGACCCGCTGCATAATCTGGCCTCTGGGAGTCGCGGTATTTGGGTGGAGCTGGGCCTTACAAGGGCTAGGGAGGGCTTTTGTTCTTAACTACGCGTTGCTGTTCTGACTCTGAAGCGATGAATAATCCCTGGTCTGTTGGAAGAAGGGCCGCTGCCGCTAATGGGACTGCCACATGGAGTCTGGCTGGGAAGTGGTGCACTTCACCTGGTGCCAGCGAGGCAGGGCTCAGGCTAACCAACTGCTGTGGGGAGGGCATCGGGAGCCAGTGACACTTCACTGTGTGTCACAGCCCTCTATGACATTATCCTGGTGGCAGAACTGACCTGGGGCAACTGGAGCACGAGCCTGTGCCAGGGCTTGGCGTGCCAAGAGGGAACTACGTTCCTGGGAGGGCTGAGCGCTTCATTAGACCCATTCTGGCTGGGATGGATTTTTGTGGCTTCCAGATAGATCATGACATTCCTGCGTTGCTCCTGCTGTTAACTTGGCTGCGCTATTATTTGCAGTGCAAACATATACTTGCTGTCTACCTCAGTCAGGCCACGGGAGCCTGCCAGGAACTAACTGTATCTGAGGAGCAACTCACAAGCATTTTACTGGCTGAGGAAGAGGATGAAGGGTGAAAGATCTGGTTCACACGCGGATGTGCTTTCTGTGTACCCTCCCGGCTGTGTAGCTGGCATTTTTCGCATCTACAAGGCTGTCAAATGTTCATCGTGGCTGGTAGGTTTCCTCCTGTGCTGCAGCCAAATGTGACATTAATTAGCAGCCCATGCACTGACAGATTAATTAATAAATGTCAAGAAGCCCGTGTTGACTTCAGTTTTGTTTATTTAGGCTATTCTTGGGATTTTGGAAGATCTTTGAACTAGTCTGTAATACTGTGTGCTTGTGATGTGGGGACACAAACAGCGCAGCGGGTCTCTTGGTGATCCACTAAACCTTGTTCGCTCTGCGCATGCTTTGACTCGCCCCCGGCCCTTCCAGTGCCTGCCTGGCCCTGAGGAGGTGGCAGAGTGACGCTGCAGTGGCTCTTTGCAGCTGGCTGCTCACAGCAGTCTCAGGTTGATCACTGGCAAACCTGTACCAGGGACCCCACAGCACCTCGAGACTGATGACAGGGCTGTGCTTCCTGCAATACAGGATCCTTGGAAGCATCACCCTGGTTGCTGTGCTTTTGAATTCACCCGTTTCGGACATCGCGACCACCGCATGCTGGCAGGGAAGGCAAGGCTGTACACGTCAGACACTGCGGCTCCCCGGTTCCACACACCAGCTGCGAACCGGCTCCGTGACTCCCCGCCCGTGCTCTGAGATCAGGCCTCTCCTCGAGTGCAGCGTGGCCTCGCATGATACACCGTGGGAACACAACGGCGCAAGAAATAATGGGGCACAGGCTGAGCCAGGTTGCGTAGGTGGTAAATTAAGCACTCGGTGTGTAAATAACAGTTAGGGCAAATACAAAATCTGAGCAACACGAGGAAAACACATCCATCTGTGTACATCAGCGCGGTCGTGAGCGCTCGCTGAACGGTTCCAGCTGCGCTCGCTACGCAAGGTTCCTCTGCCACTTTCACTTCACATTTTTTATAGAAACCTTCGGAGGGTTTTTTTGAGGGGGGTGAGAGAAGTGTCCTATTTTTATTTTGCCTTGCAGTGACTTTGGCTCAGATCCACAAAGGCACTTAACGTGCCGAAAGACCACAGTGACCCGGGCCGCGGTCAGTAACGAACAACCCGACGGCACGGTGACGCTGAGGAAACACCCCATCTGTGTAGGGGAACTCTGGCTCGTTAGAGGCGCGTGAAAGGTGGCGGCAGTGCACGCTGAGCCGCAGTGCAAGCTGTCCCCGAGCAAGCCTTCTGGGACCATCTCCGGGTGGCAGCGCTGTGTGTGTCAGTCTGTTCCTGCTGTCCAGAGCTTGGTTCCTTTTCAGCCAGGGAGGAGAGATGACATCCTTTGTGGTGAGGATGAATGTGGCTTGCAACCACCACGCCACACGGCCGGACCTGCAGGTGAGACTCTGCTTGTTTCCAGCCATGACCAACAGCAGGAACAAAGCCAAAGACAGTGCAGAAGGGAAGGATGGACAGGAGGAGAGAGTCAGACCCTGCCCAAATGGCAGGAGGTGGCTACATGTGCTAGCTGGACTGTGACCAAGGCAGATGCAGCAAAGCTGAATGGGGCTGTCAAAGGAGAAACACGTGGGCTGGTAACTTTTAATTATTCAGCTGCTTCTTGGAATTGCCAGTATCTGAGATACCGAGCTGTAGCTAAATTTGGACATTGCATAAACATGTACAAACCCATTCAGAGCTCAGCGGTGATTCACCAAGGTTTGGGGCTGGCTCTTACGGCTGAGCTGCTGCACACGTGGTGCTGAAGTCCTGAAATCCATCGCTCCCAGAGCACTGTCCTCCGCGTCGTGGGCCCTGTCATACCTGCAGCTGCTGCCTGCGGGTCCCGCCAGCTGGCACAGCAGATGCTGCAGGAACAGGATTTCTTTAAATCAGCTTTTCAGCTGATTTTACACCATATTTGTCATTACATGCGCCAGAGAAATGAAATTCTTGGGGTCTTATATTACCTCCCTTTTAGTGCAATGCAGTTAAAAAAAATAGAAAGCTGATTTCTACATGATTCAAGTACAATTTATCAGGAACAAACTGCTCCAGGCATCACAGTCTGCCCGCTGGACCTGTTCTTCAGGAACCGGCTGTGTTTAAACTTCCTTCCCTCTGAAAGGCCTGTTCCCTGTCTGCCTCCCTGCATGGGTTACCACTGAAAACCACTTGGAATACACACCCTTGCGCTCCAGCTTCTCACTGGTCGCGTGGAGATGCTGCTGGCATTGAGTGCTTCGGAGAGAGGTGGTGCCACTTTACCATGTAGGGACCTTCAGGCAAGGCTCCCGTCGGGAAGGGGGCCACAAGGTGATGGCAGGGCTGAGCTTACTGTGGCTGCAGAGAGTTGTTAGCCTGCAGTACAAATTAAGACTGCTCCACTGGTGAGTGGGCTTTGGCCAGGACTCCGGGCTCACCGCAGAGGCCAGGCTGGGCAGTCTGTGAGGTGAGCTCCTGCCCCAGAGAACTTGGCCAAAATCAGGTCACAAGCCAAGGCATTCTAGCTTCTCAGGCCAATCACCTCCCTCCCAGCCCCTTTTGCTACTGATGCAGGTCAGGATTAAAATAAAAAATAAAAAAATAAACATCACTATTAAAAAAAAAAAAGCACTCACAGCTTCTGGGGGTTACTGGGCTACACGGGGATCCCAGCAAGACCAAGTTTTAGGAATCAGACGAGCTGCAGCATCCAGCTATTGCAGCTAAAACCTGCACGTCTGGAAGCACTGCCGGAGCAACACCTAATTGTAGGGATCGTGTCACCAAGGGAGTTGTTTGCACTAACCTCAGTGACTCTGGATCAGACTAGCTGAGACCATCAGGGCTCCTCTGCCTTTGGAGGGCTGGAAACAGATCTGAAAGCCAACCTGAAGCATCGCTCTGCACAGTCCTGTAGACCAAAGTGATTTAAAGGCAATCAAACTGCTGTTCTAAAACTTCAGTCAACTCTTCTCTAAAATCTTTCAGTAAGTAGGGCTTCCATGCTGGGGCCAAAACCAGCTGGCCGGTTCTGATCCTGTGTTCCCATCAACTTGGTCGTGTCCCTCAGAGCCTGGAACGCAGGTTCAGTTTCACACCAGCAACTGGGCTAAGTAAGACTTTTTCCCATCAGAGAATACTAGCTGCATCAAACAATTGATGGAATAATTAGGGTATTACCAAAGTGCTGTCAAGTATGGACCTAAGGAACAACCAAAAACCAGACACAAAATTATTACTCCTAAATGAATCAAAAGATTAAAAAAAATAATAATAATAATTAAAATAAAGAACCTAGGACTTGACATGAGCAGCACAATTAGGGAAACACCCCCAGCATGTGGGTCTTCCACAATCAACATCTGACCTGGAGAGGAAATACAAGTGGAACTCCATCCAGCACGCATGCAATCCGGGTTTGCAGCCGGGGGGGGCTGCACGCAGCACATAACCCCAGCCGGGCGATTCCTCTAAGAGGCACTGTGTTAGTTACAAAACACAAACCGGTACAGCTGCATGACTGCACAGTGGGCACCTCTGAGCACTCCCCTGGCAGTCAGCTGTGCCTGTTCACGTAGGCACGGGGAGGGGTGGTGTCAGGGACAGACTGCAAAACCCTGGGAGCAGGACGTGCCGGTCATACGGTCACAGAGGCGACCGGAGAGTTCACGTTGGTGGCAGTCAGGTGCTGGTTGTTGTCAGTGGCGCACTTGGGGAAGTCGTCTGTCTTACAGAGGATCTTGGAAATGATCTTGCGGAAGGTGTAGCGGAAGTCCCTGATCCTGTAGGCATAGATGATGGGATTGATGACAGAGTTGGCATGGGAGAGGATGATGGCCATATACATCAGCCACTCAGGCTTGGATTTGGAGAACTCCTCGTGGAAGTGAGTGATGCAGTTCAAGATATGCAGGGGCAGCCAACAGAAGGCAAAGAGTCCCACAATGATGGCCAGAGACTTGGCTGCGTGGACCTCCTTCTGCAGCGTGGTCCTGGAGTTGCCCATCAGTTCAATCTGATGCAACTGCTTACAGGCAACCATGAATATCTTAATGTAGATTCCCAGCATGATAACGAGCGGAAGCAGCACGCAGCCGAAGAAGTTGAAGTACACCATGTAGCTCATCGTCACCACGTTCTCAAAGAGGCATGAGATGAAGCAGCCACGGTGCTCTGTCCCGGTGTCAGCCCCTGTCTCGTTGGTGGCATTGGGACAAACGCTCATGGCTTTATTCCAGCCCATAAGCGGAGTCAGTCCGATTCCGAAGGACAGGAGCCACAGCACAGCGATCAGTCCTCTTGCCCGCTTGCCAGTCACCAGACTGTTATACCTACAGCATCAAGCACAAAACCAAGAGAGGCATTAAATAAATGAGCGCTCGTGACTTCCCTCGGCATTTTGGCTAATGCCACAAAAGCCCCACCCACGCGGGAACCTCACCTCTGTGATCACCGGAGGGGTAAAAAAATCTCACCTGTGCTCTACGCCTACGCAAAGCGATTTGGGAGTGATTCACTTACTATTCCTGCGAGGTGCCAAGCACCGCCCCTGCCCGCAAACATCCTTCAATAGGAGGTAAGGGCTTGGCTGTCTTAAGAAAACCTTTATTATTGCATAAGCCCAAACCACCAACTACAAGGAGGACAGGAACAGGGGGAAGGCTCTCTCTGTAACCACCAACAGTCTCTTGCTCTAAGCATCCACTACCGGGCACGCCAAGGCACGTTGCTGGGCTACGTGAACTTCTGGGCTGACCTATTGCAGCTGAGACAATGCTGGTTCTCAGTTCCACACTGCAGTGGGTAGCTAAAGACTTAACCAACGTCACTACACACTTACAGCCTTGACACCACAGCCAGCGTGCTTCAACTTGGGCTGCTCCGATGCCTGCAGCAATGCTGGGCTTCACTGGAGGTTGCAGCAGTGCCCCAGCGTGATGTCCCTTCCCTGGCTACTTCATACACTAAGGTGGGAAGTACACGTGTGTGGAAACCAGGGATCCTACTAGTTTCCCAAACGGTGCAATTGCTGGCTTACACATGCCAGCCCAGCCCACGCGAGCTTGTTGTGGCTGAATAACGAATACCCCGAAAGACGCTTCCGAGCCAGCAACTGAAAGCAACTGCGACTGCTGGCTTGCTGACGAGTCACACGTTAGGGTTTGTGTCTCCATTCAGAGTCTCTCATCCAGGCGTGGAGGCTGGGAGCCAGACTCATCTCCCCCAGTTTGACATCCCTGTTTTGTGCATCCTCCATCAACAGCGCTGATGCCAGCAGCTTCGCGTAGCTCCCAGGGCTGCTGTTGGCCTCCGCTGCTTGGGGATGTGATGTGCCAGCTCTGGAGGACACGCACCACCGAGACATCCTGAAACCAAACTCCGACTCGGTCCTGCAGCTGCTGAAGCCGTCGGTGGGGTTAAACCACACAGCCATGCGTATCTGCCGCTGTCACCCGGCGCTTGTGCTCTGCTGACCCCAAAACTGGTTGTAAAGGTGCTGATTTCTAAGGAAACGCTTCCCTTGGGCACCTGTTGCTCTCACCTGTTATAAAGCAGCTCCACGGTGACCCCGGGACAATGATGCAGAGCCACGCGCTGCCCCACACCTTCCCCAGGGCCTGGGTGCCTTCATAGCCAAGAAAGCAAAGGGGCCTCTCCAGCCCCTGGGTGGTCAGAGACACAAACGGAGCTGGAACCTAAAGCAACGAAAGTCACGCTGGTTTGGGTGCAACCAGCATCAAAGCATCAGTCAGATCGCTTTCTGGAGATACGAAGAACTCGGTGACTGCCAGAAACACAACATGAGAAACCCATTACTGTCCTCCCCACAGCCAGTTAGCGTCTGCTGGCTGACACGCATGTCCCCCCCTTCCCACACCCTTCTCTCAGTGCTTGTTTACTCTGGCTTGGCTACCCTGCTCCTCCTTTCCTAAGAACATTTGTTCTGATTTTCTTCCGGCCCGTGAGGCAGGGGAGGGTTGTATTCCCACAGAACCGCAGCTGTGCCTCTGAATCACGCTGCGGTCGCCTCCGTGTGAGCCGTGTGTCCCTCTTCTCCCGCAAGCTACAAAGGCAGGAGGGTAAGGGGGGGATCTACCAGCAGGAACCAGGCACCAGAGAGGGGCTGGGGGGACCCCTCGTCTCCTTCTGCACAGCCGCAGCAGAGTGGGGCTCGCTTGGGCACAGCCGGGGCTGGCTGGGAGGATGCGGGAGCAGCAGCCACCTTTAGGGGATGCTGAACTGTGGACACTCTTTGGGTAGATGTCTGAAGGGCTGGTCCAGCCACTGAGGGGTTTCTCCTGCACTTTTCTCTCATTTTACTAAGTCTTGCTGCTTCAGAGGTGAGAAGTTATGGGATGGGACACCAGCAAGGCCAAGCCCAGTGCTTTCTAAACCCCGTGTTAAGTTTTCAGGAGCTGGAGCTGGTGTTTTGGGCCTGAAAACATTAAGATTTGATTTGAAGCGAGTTCCCAGAAATCCAATCTCTTGGCAAAGTCTGAGTCTTGAGCTACAGCGTTGGCCAAGCTTAGTCAGTGCTCCAGGAGCACCGAACTGCTGCTGCCCTACAGCTCTGCACGTGGGAAGAGAACAACGGCTCCTCGGCTTGTGCTATTCACGCTTAGTTGATCACTTCAGCCCCTCCTCTGCTGCCTCGGTCACGTCACATCCCAAAAACTATTGCAGTGAGACTGGAAAATGCAAAAAGGACCATTGTTCAGACAGAGAAACTGAAGGAGTCCAGAGTTTTGCATGTCTGAATCAGGCTGCGCACGGGAACACAAGGAAAAGGCGAGGAGGCTCAGCGTGCCGTGCCGAGGCCGGTGCCCACCACGCCGCTCCAGCCTGGTGACATTCGGTGCTGCCTCTTGCTGAAAACATGACCCCGAATATGGCTCTTCTCCTGAACTCTGCTGGGAAAGATGGGAAAACGTGCTGCATCCCGGGTCTGCAAGAGCCGGAGCTGAGCAACGGAGACGGCTGCAGGCTGGTGAGGAGATGGTGTTCACTGGAGCAGAGATGGTTACTCACGGGGAACGGCACTCCTGAGATTAGCTCTTTACTTTCACAGGGATGCTTTGCAAATTCCTCCCGACATCTCTCCAGAGAGCGGATTGATCCCAGGCAGTGATGAGGGCAACCACCTAGAAGGGCCCAGCTGGCTGTTGAGCTACCAGTCAGAAGGTGAAACTGGGCATAGTTTGATGCTCTAAAATTGTTCGCTGATTACCTTGTCACTACCTTAATACGTGTATTTCGTGGGCCTGTGTTGCTCTTAAGGTAACCGCGGTTAAGCACATGCTTAAACATAAAGAAGTGCACGACTGTCACCACATCAAGCACGACGCGCCTCGTTAGTGAGCCGCTGCACACAACTCTGCCCCCTCATAAACCACCATCAAGAAAAGCAGGCATGGGCTGTGAGACAGCTGAGACTCAACTCCTTTCCTAAGCTCTATAAAACACGAGCAGACAGTGAGGAACCAACAGATTTTCACAGCTCTGAATGCTCCAGCAAACCCCTCCTTCATTCTCTTTTGGGCTTAATATTATTAGGCAAAAAAACTATTCAAGTAAATTTACTCCCCTGAGTCTGCTCAATTAATGTATAACAAATATTGAGTCTCCTCCGCGTTTCTGCCCAGAGGCATCAAATGTTGCTTGAATGTAAATAACAGCTGAATATTTTAAAATGATTTATTGAGATTAAACAGCCCGGCAATGCATTAGTTCCTTTTACACTGCCAGGCAAAGTCTCTTTACTGGCGTAATCACCATCAAGGAGCTAATTACCTCAGCTCCCACCCGGTGCCCCCGCAGCGGGCATCCTGCAGAAGCCCCGATGCCACCCCCACCATGCTGCCCTCATGGAGCGGATTCATGCTTCTACTGACATACAGAACTGTGCGTTTGCCACCAGCGGGACAGTCGCACAGCTCGGGCTGCAGTCCACCAACTACTGTAAGGGAAGTTCGGCTTTGAGAACATGGCCCTGACCCACCAGTGGTACCGGGCACGAGCGCCGGGCTGCTGGCTCCGAACCTGCCGTGCCAGCGGCAGAGGAACACAGCTCTGCTCCCGCCACCGTGCCCTGCGGCGAGCTGCTGCTCTGCCACGGAGGCTGGAGACATCCCTGAGCTGACCCACGCATGGGAGCTGGTGTCCTCCACTCAGCAGACATCGCTGTCACCTGCGGCCCCCCCACTTCAGTGAGGGCTCAGCAAGGCCACAGCTTTTCTAGGAGAGCATCGACGCAACCAGCAAAGCGACTGAGGTGTCCGTTAGCGCCGGGTGCAGGGAGACTCTCTGCATTCTCCAGGCACGGTGCCTCTGCTTGGTAGGATGCTCAGGGCTTGGGGTTTTTTCATTGCATTTCTGCCGCTATTTGCCAGAGCTGGACACCAGCCAGGGCACCCAGGCCGGCCTTGCTCAGCACAGCGAGAGCAGAGGACTCGCTGCCAGCCTGCAGCCAGCCCAGCCTCTCCCAGCAGGAGTTTGGCTCCCGGCTGGCAGGAACTGACTCATGTCCTGCACGTAGCTGGCATCTCCCTCCAAGCCCTGCAGTCACCCCTAGCGATCACCCGGGCAGAGGCACACTGCTGCCCCTGAGCTCCCCTCAGATAACGAGCGTGGAGAAGCAAAGGCTTAATTGGGCATTTGGGGCAATTAGCCGTGGGCTAGAAGGCAGCAGCAGCCTGGAAGGGGACCACTATTCCCACATTATTTACTCTCAAAGAGCAGGAATGGGGGAGAATCCTCCGCCATCCCCAAGCAGCCTAGAAGGATGAACAGGTCAGAATGCGGTGGTACCACACACCTGCTCCCCCGGTGCTTGGTGGAGTCTGATGGGGGCCCTGACCACGATGCTGGCCTGGGCCAGTTTATTTACTGAGTAAACAAACCTTTGGTTACCAAAAAGCAGAGCCAATAGCAAATCGTTCGTTTGACTGAACATCTGAGATGTGTTGCTGAACAAAAGGGGGATCTCCAAGCTGAGGAACTGTGTCAGCACTCACCACCACATACATGCTCATCAGGGCTGCAGTGCAGGGGCTGCCATGCTGGGCAGCGTGCGGCCATGCAGCCCTTGTCCTGCCTAGGGGCAGGTAGGAGGGAGGCGACCCCTCTGGCTGTCACCTGCAGAGTGGCACGACCCCCTTACATTTGTTCACCCTGCCAGCCCCATTCCCAAAGTCTTTCCCCACCCCTCTGCTACTGGGCCACTGTTGGGACACAAAAATGACCTCCATCCTCTCTGTCATGGTCTGAAGCTGGTACCTGGCCGATACACTACGGGTCCTGGCTCTTCAGACGTCTGCAATAGGATGTCACAGAATCACAGAACAGTTTGGGTTGAAGGGACTTTAAGTGCCCCCAGTCCCACCCCCTGCCATGGGCAGGGACACCCTCCATAGCCCAGGGTGCTCCCAGCCTCATCCAGCCTGGCCTTGGGCACTCCCAGGGATGGGGCACCCACAGCTTCTCTGGGCAACCTGTCCCAGTGCCCCCCACCCTCTCCGGGAAGGATTTCTCCCTGATATCCAATCTCAATCTCCCCTCTTCAGCTTCTCCAGAGTCTCTGGAGGCCAGGCATAGCTCAAACCTGCACACGTGTGGGCAACCTCACTCTACACCCCGCCACACAGACGCGTGTCCCTCGGCAGAGCTGCAGCTCAGCAGCAGCCACCCCCGAGCCCCCGCGCCCCAGCCAGAGCAGAGCCTGACGGGCTGCTCACGGAGTCTGGGCCAGTTCTCCCACTGCCAAGCCCCAGCACAGGATGGGGAGCGTGAGGGCTGTGCACGGGATGCTGCAGCCAGTTTGGATCCTCTCCGCACTCCCGGTACCCAGAGCTGCGGGGGGAGCCCTGGGGGCTGGCGTTCCCCGCTGCCTCCCTCCCCGTTCTGCCCCGTGCCCAGGCTGCCGGATGCGGGGAGGTGAGCAGATGGAGAATTCGCCGGACTCGGACTACGCAGGTGCTCCCATACAAACAGGCAGTGATAATTTATACGTTTCTATTTTAAGTGCGAAGGGAAATACACAGACACCTCCATTCACAAGGCGAGCGCGGGATTTGGCTGCCAAGCATTGTATCCTTGTCGTCTACTTGCAGCTGTACTTTGCATCTCGCTCTTTTTTTTTCGAGCTAGAACAGCACGAAACAAGCACCGGCGCTGCCGCTCTGCGTGGAACGGAGCTCACGTGCCAGCTGAAATATCCTGGCAGGACATTTTAAATGAATCACAAATTGCACCTTAGGGAAGGAAAAAAAAAAATAAGAAAAAGCTGTGCTTTTGACCCAGCAAGGATTTGGCGGTGAGAAATCTGATTAACGGTTACAGTATCAGCCGAGGAAGCGGGACATCTGCGTCTGCCCGTGTCCAGTTGTAGACAAATCACTTCCTCCCGCATCTGTCCCTATTGTGCGCAGGGAACAGCCGCAGCGCGTCCCCCCCCATCGCACTCCCGGCCTTCCGCTGGGTGGGTCACTGACACAGCACCCACCGCCCAGGTAAGCACACGGGGCGATGTGGAGTGGCAGGAGGGCTCAGCACCCCCTATTTCTGGCTGCTGGGAGCACGGCTCCCACTGCCCGATGCTTTCCTGGGAAACCTGAGCGGCTGCAGCAGCTCAGCCCCTGCGCCCCGCACCCTCCCGGTGCTTGGGACAGCCCTGACCATCGTCAGGGCCATCCTTAACCCGTCAGGAAAAGCCGAAGGGAAAGAAGGGAGCGCTCACAGAGCGACAGCCCTCCCCTGCTCCGGGTGCCAGGGGGTACGCACCCACTGGGGCGCACCCCCACCCACCCAGGAGCACCCCCCCGAGCACCCCACGCTTGTGCAGGGTAACGAGATGTGAGACCGCGCAGCGCCCGGCTGCGGGCTCAAGCCTGGTCTTTAAAAGGGAGGCGGATGGATATGTGGGTGCTGCCCTGAGCTTTGCGCCTGGGTGCTCGGGGAACCCAGCCGTGCCTCGGCTCCCGTCCTCGCAGAGGGAGGAGGAACAACCGGCTGCTCGTTCCTGGTTTCCAACCCCGCTTGAGGCAGCTGACCAGGCAGGTCACAGGCTGCGACGCTTCATTTTGAGATGTGGAGGATGGCTGAAAGGCATGTGAAGAGTGGAAGGCGTTAGCCTTCTCCAGGGCTTGCTTTGCTCACCTCGTACGGATTTTCAGCCTTAGCTGGAAATAAAAGCCGGATGGTTTTGAACTGGTAAGAGAAGGCTGGCCCAGGGTGTGAGCGGAGAGTGCCAGGGGCTGGGGCTGCTCCAGACCTGCCGCGCTGCCTGTCTGCTCTCTAGGAAGCGATTCCACCTGGGAGCAGAGTCACAGGGAAGCAGACGGAGCGGCACGAACAGCAGCACAGAGACCAGGATGCTGAAGATGAGCCCTTGGGTAGGCACTGACCATCTGCTGCTCCCAGAGAAAGGCAGGGAAAGTCTGCCAGGCAGAAGCAAACCTGTTTGCAGCCCCGGGTAAACTGCCCCCCGGGTATGAAGACTCCAAATTACTCTTCCCAGGACAAAATGGACAAAATCCACTTGTGCTTCGCACACAGCCATGGCAAGGCCTCTTGGGATGAGCTGGGCACGTGGAGGCAGCATTCCCTACCCTGGGGTACTCGCTCGTGCTGGAATGTTCCAGCCTACCCCATACAGGCTACACCCACGCCAGGTCCTGCAGCCTGCGAGCTTGGACTATCGAGTGCCTACAGGTTTAAAACCCTCTCAGCAAGATATCCATGTGTTTATCCCTCCTGCGAACTCCTCCTTCCCCGGGGTGGAGGCAGAGCAGCTGGGGGAGTGACTGATGCCTTCTACTGCCCCCAGCTCCTGTCTCACCCCGGTTTATCCCTGCGCATCACTCCACTGGCTGGCACCTCAGCCCTGCCACTGCCAGCACAGCACCAGCTCAGGGCATGGAAGGGCTGAAGGGCATCAGGTTTGCAGGACCGAGAAGGTGGGAAGGAGGAGTGCAGGAGAGCGCAGTTTTGGCCCAAAGCACACTGCAAACGGCACACATTTGGGTAATCTGGAGAATTAAGGGGTTAAGAAGGAAAACTGCATCTCGGGCTGCTGTGGGGGTGGTGGGAGGGGGCAGCAGAGCCATGCACATGCTGAACACCAACAGCACCATCGATGTGAACGTGTGAACGTTCTCACACGCTTTCACAGCAGCCCGCGGCCAGGCAGGAATTTGCATTTGCTACCCTGCTGCCTGCAGAAGCCGGCCCAGCCCAGCTCTCGCCCCTGATGGGGTGAGGAAAGCAACTGAAAACTGAACCGAGACATGCGGGGTACAAGCGGGGAACAGAGCAAGCGGTGGACTCCCTGCCCATGCTGGGCAACCCCACAGCCTGATGCTGGGGCACTGCCAGCAGCACGCAGAGCCCTGGGGCTCAGAAAGGAAACGAGTTCAGCTCTCACACTCATCAAACACCAGCAGCCGCCTCCAGACACCCATGTGCTGGCAGCAGTGTGCGATACCTGCCCACTCTTCCCGCTCCACGGGGTGTTTCAGAGTCCAGGAGCACCAAAACCTACGGAGAGGAGCCTCCCGAGCCCTCAGCCCAGCCAAGCTCTTCCTCCGGCACCACCCTCCACCCCACGTTATCTGCCTGAGGGTGCCTGGGGCTGAGAATTTTTGGCGTTCCAAACCTCCCAGAGCGGTCAGACCTCAGATGCGCAGCACCAGTGCAGCTGAGTTAACGCGGCTGGTGGAGGCGAGATAGGAACTAGGATTCCCAGCGAGCTGTTAGGGTGTGATCCTGCATGGAGAGCAGCGGTGAGACCACCACCCCTCCCAGGCACCCAGTGCCCTGCTCGCTCAGATAACAGATAAGGGTGTGGAGATGGCAGATCTCTGCTGGCTCACTCCTGCTGTAATGAAACTGGTGCTGAAGTCCTTCCAAAAGGCCCCAAACCACTGGTCTCTCTATCCACCAGCCCCAGCAAGTTGCTGCTCATCTGCCTTCCCTGCAGAGAGAGCCCTGACGGACCTTCCCCAGGGCTGTTGGACATTGCATGGTCCCCACCGAGCCCAGCACCGCTCACCCACCTGCACCCCGTCCCTGCATGCTCCAGCAGCTCGAGGAGCCCATCCTGTCCTCACCTCCCTGCCCCCAGGTTCAAACCAGCTGGTGACACCCAGCCCCCAGGTGCCAGCTGCACCATTGCAGCACGATGGGCAGATCTCATGGGGGAGGGGGAACTCTGCTCTTGTGAGACACACACACCCCCCCCCCCCTTGCAGTTCTGCGTCCAGCTCTGGGGTCCTCAGCATAAGGATACTGACCAGTCAGAGTGAGGCCAGAGGAGGCCACGGAGATGCTCTGAGAGCTGGAGCCCCTCTGCCCTGGGGACAGACTGGGGGAGTTGGGGGGTTCAGCCTGGAGAAGGGAAGGCTCCAGGGAGACCTCAGAGCCCCTTCCAGTGCCTGGGGGGCTACAAGAAAGCTGGGGGGCTTTTCCCAAGGGCAGGGAGTGACAGGACAAGGGGTGACGGGGTTAAACCAAAAGAGGGAGATTTAAATTGGACATCAGGAAGGAATTCTTCCCAGAGAGGGTGGGGGGCACTGGGACAGGCTGCCCAGAGAAGCTGTGGATGCCCCATCTCTGGGAGTGTCCAAGGCCAGGCTGGATGAGGCTTGGAGCACCCTGGGCTAGTGGAGGGTGTCCCTGCCCATGGCAGGGGGGTTGGAACTGGATGATCTTTAAGGTCCCTTCCAACCCAAACCAGCCTGTGATTCTGTGGCACCCAAAGGTGAAAGGGCACAGACACACCCCCACTGGTGCACTCACAGGTTATTTGTGGCTCATGCCCAGGCCTGATGTCACCCATGGGATTAGGAGATTATCCGCTCTTTGGCACGTACAAATTCCCTGAGCCCACGAGAGCCGACGGAGGGGAGAGGACTGACACATCTGTAGGCACAGCTGGTGTCACTGGCTCCTGCAGACCAAGGCTGTCTGAAACACGGCGACAGGAGCCCCAACACCCCCCAGCAGTGCCTGCCCGGCGTAGCCAAGGGCCGGGCAGAGCACCCTGAAAGCCTCAGTTTCGCAGTCTGTGCTCATTGCTATGACAGCAAATTCACGAAGACCCCAAGAACAAGCGCGTTAATTAACAAAGCAAAAACTTCTAACTCCAAAATGAAGCAGTTCACTGTCAAAACATTTTGGTTTAATACGTGTTTTGCAGAGGTCTAAACGTAAAATTCTGCTAGATTTCAAAAGTTGCTTTTTTATCTCAAAAGAGCCCTGTATTTTTAGCAGACTGAGCTGACTAGAACTGCAAAAAGCTCCTGAACCCAAAGCTCTGGATTCTGGCTCAGCCCAGAGTTGGACGCCCTCAGTCCCTGGTCCCCCACATCCCTGCTGCCCCCCAGCTCCTGCAGGAGCTGCGTCACGGCAGAGGTCTCAGAGACAATTAATTCCCTTCCTGTCAGAATGTTTTGCTTTTTGTGAGGGAAGTGACCCCCGAGGTAGGGGAAAAGATACAAAAATCTGGGACAGGCATTTTAAGGAAACCAAACTGCTCACAACTAAAAATAGCTGCGATTTCCCCCCTCCGGTTTATGGCCACGAAGGCACAAGTGAGCTGAGCTTTTTATTGTCCTTCTGTGTCCAGAGTCGGCTGTCTCTGAAGCCCGGCAGCCCTGCGAGACCCTCATGTTCTGCCCAAGTCAACCTCAACTGACACGAAGATGCTCCGAGGGCCAGAGCCCCTCTGCCATGGGGACAGGCTGGGAGACTTGGGGTGTTCAGCCTGGAGAAGGGAAGGCTCCAGGGAGACCTTAGAGCCCCTTCCAGTGCCTGGGGGGCTACAAGGAAGCTGGGGGGGACTTTTTCCAAGGGCAGGGAGTGACAGGACAAGGGGTAACGGAGTTAAACTGAAAGAGGGAGATTGAGATTGGATATCAGGAAGGAATTCTTCCCGCAGAGGGTGGGGGGCACTGGGACAGGTTGCCCAGAGAAGCTGTGGCTGCCCCATCCCTGGGAGTGCCCAAGGCCAGGCTGGATGAGGCTTGGAGCAACCTGGGCTGGTGGAGGGTGTCCCTGCCCATGGTGGGGGTGGCACTGTATGATCTTTAAGGTCCCTCCCAACCCAAACCATCCTGTGATTCTATGAAGTTCCTTAAAGACATGATGGCTCTGTTGCTCAAGGGAACACGCCAGCCCTCCTGCCCGCAGCCCTCTGTACATTTGCCGGGTTTGTTGCCCATTAAGTGTATTAATCGCCGCTAACCTTGGCCAGGCAGAGCCGTCTGACGGACAGGGCAGGCAGAGCGTCCACCGCTCTGCAGTCACGATGCCTCCGTGCTGCTCGGCTCCCTGGATCCGGCACTGTGCTTGAGCCAGAGATGAACTGCAGAACACGCCTGGGAGTTCAGGTGAAGGATTTCCCTTCAGAAAGGAAGTGGAGCAAGAGCAGAAGGAGGAAGAGCAGCTGCAACTCTGTTGTCGATGGCACACAGAAAACGTCAGGGCAACACCAAGGCTCTGAAGAGGATTTTCTCTCCTCCCTGTGGATCCAGCCCTCCACCTGCCATAATACCTGCAGTTTGCTTTGCTGAGGACAGGCTGGGAATTGAAAGTAGTCCAGGAACAATCCTTTGCTGGAAAACAGAGGGAACCCCCTCCTCTGCAGCAGCAGGGCACAGGGAGGGCAGGCAACCCTAAAGCATCAGCCATCCCACCTCACGGAAGGACACTGCAGGGCTGAAGGGGTCGGATCACAACAATCCAAACAGACTTTGTCCCCATGAGGAGAGCAGGAACGAGCTGGGCTGTTGGTCCTTCAGGTCTAAGATAAGAGGGGCAGCAGCTCACGTGGGAGACTGGCAGCACCATGAACAGGTTGTGATCCAAGCATGGATGCTCTGGGTGCAGGGAGCAGCGAGGGCTCTGCAAGGTGCAGACAGGGAGAGGGCAGGGCCACGGAAACCCTGTTCTAACTCACGGCAAAGCTGCCCAGGACATCAGTCCTGCACTTCTGCTAGGGATAAAACTGAAGACAGCAGAGAACTAAATCCGGGGAGGAAGAGGCAGCAACGCATCAGCTAAATCGCAGGGAGCTGGGGCTGGTTTTCCCTCCGCAGCTGGGGCGTTCGCCAGGTCGGCAGCAGCACTACATCGCTCGCTGTCCTGCAGGTTACCTGCCGGGCAAGGGCACACATAGCATGATGTCGTACAGCATGTTTCACTCGCCTTTTGCGCTCAATAAGGATACTCCCTCCCTAACTCCTGACACATTTGTTCCAGGCATCTGCCCATACCTACAATTATTAGCCACGCCAAAGGATTTTGGTTAATGCAAATAAAAGGGAAAGATTTTATTCCACCTACAAATCTTCTTTGGCTGGCAGCTATGGGACTGTGGGGTGAGATCCAGCCCTGGAGAAAGCCAGAGAGCGAAAGCCTAGCACCGCTCCCGTGCCAAACACTCTGCAGGATGGATTTACTGCTGCTGAAAGATGCTCAATTGCCTGGCTCTGATATTCTCCTTGGAGGAAGCGCTGCGGGGGAACAGGCTTTTGGGGCTGGGGAGGATGAGGTTGGCAGACGAGAGCAGGGATGGTGCCGTGGACCGGGGGGGCACAGGGATGGGCACAGGCAGGCAGCAGCGCTGGCTGGTCGGAAGCACCGGGGTCCAGGAGGGGTGCAAGGTAAGGTCAGAGCACGTTTGAAGACAAGAAGCTGTGTCCCACTGTGTCAGCCGGGGAGAAGGGACCCGGGAAGGGGGTCAGCTGCAGCTGTACGGAGTGGGCAGCGCGGGTGGGGGCTTCTCCACAAACAGTAAATTTGTCAAACACAAACAAACAAGAGTTTCATGGGACAGAAAGAATTCATGGCTTCAGGTCAACCTCAGCAAATATTTTTAGCCAGAAGAGGGAGGGTTCTAAAACACCATTTTTAAATGTTGTAAGTTTTTTTTTGTTCTGCAATTGTCTAAAGGAAAATCTGTTAGTTCCTTCCCAGCGAGGATGCCTCCCTTTCAAAAAGAGCAGCACAGAAACACCAGAAGGGTTAAGCAACTCCGAAATCTGCCAGGTTGGTCAGGATCATTTTGTTTCGCTGAAACCTCCCAACATTGCTGTTTCAGTTTGACTGAAACAATTTGCCTCTTTCCCCGTGGGATTGTTTTTTTGGTTCAGCCACAGAACTGAAAAATCCATTATTAGCCTGGCTGTAACGCAAACTCCCGCGCACCCCAGCCTGCCCAGCCTCGCAGTGGGCTTAAATAGCCCTCAAACAGTATTAAATAACGTGGCACACCCAGCTCTCAGCGTCCCCGTGGAGGTTTGCGCGGGGAGCTGGTGGATGCGACAGGGACGCTCGTCTGCTCTGCGACAGCCGCATTATTTATCGTATTTGCTAGATAGGGCTGGGCACAAATCATTTTCTTAAACGTTTCATGCTCTGTGACCAGCCCTGCACTGGTCTCGGGAACGAGTGCTTTAGTAAGAAACTTTTCCTAAGGTTGCCATTCCTACAAATCAATGACCAGCTTTGCCTTTCCGCAGCACAAACCTCCTTCCAGAACCGGTGCTTGCATCTACCTAGAGCAGGTTCCTCACCCATCGCAGCACTGCCGAGCATCTCGGGAATAACGATGCTGACAAGGCAGCTCTAACTAAGCCTTGGTTGGAAAACCCTAATGCAGTAGAGAAGTGTTTTGCCAGGGTAGTTTTATAACCTCCTCTACCTTCTTTTGGATGGTGGCTGTACACATAAAAACAGCCTTTGAGTGCCAGTCCCTAAATCTCCCGTTGCCAAAGCAATGACCTGTCCCATGCCCCGCACCCCTGGCAGTGAGAAACCCTCATCCTTTTCAAGTTTTACTCACTGGTCACCTCTGACAGCACGAAATGGGCCTCAGTGCCAAGACCGAGTTTAATTCAAGCTTCACCCTTCAGCCCGGCCTAGGATGGGACTCCTCGGTCCCTGTTTACAGCTGAAGGGGCAGTGTGTGTCCAGCCAGGAAGCGCTCGTAGGAATAAAGATGTTTGTGCAAATGGAATAAAAGATTTGGCCTAAGATGGGGTGAAAAAGCAATGTTGGGAAAGGATCCCAAAGCCAGGCAGAACTGCCCTGGGATTTCACCCCACACAGGTGCACAGATGGACCTAAAGGAGAGCCGAGCACACTCGCTAGGGACCAGGGCTGTGAAAAAGAGAGGGTGGAGGAAACATTTGCTATTTTGTCAGTTGGTGAAACCACTTCCCCCTGCAAACACTGAAGCGATCCCCTCAGAGTATTTCTGATCCACTACTTTCGTCTCAGACCCCAGCGGAGCAGAAACCGATCTCACAAGATTCACCTTCCTCAGCCAAGTGCTGCAAAAAGCACTTGTGGGACAAAAGAAGAGTTACAGTTCACAGGCCATGCTTGAACAGCTTCCTTGCGCCGGGGGGGTGTGATTAAACTGAAACTTAAAAAGCCCAGCCTGCTTCCGTAGCTGCTCCTGTGCCCTTAGCCCCTTCCCAAGAAAGCCCCTTCCCAAGAAAGCCCCAGACGAACGAATGGAAAAGGCACCAAAGGATTATCTGGAGCCACCGTGCGTCCAGCCGGGTGGCTGGGCAGGTCAGCAGCCAGCGGCAAAGATGCTGGCGGGACCTGAACTGCTCTGTCCCCGCTCCCTCCTGTGCGGAGGCAGGACACAGCCCGGCTCTCTCTTACCCTCCGTCCCGTGGAATTTCCATGCATCGTGCTCTGGTGACACACAGCCGCTCAGCGTACACGCATCTCCACTACCAGTTTTTAATCATCTGCCTGATGACTAATTAACGTTGCCCAATGTATGGCAGCTCTCCGATACAAGGTGCCACAGCGGGGCAAAGGGGGTTAAGGCATTGTAAGGGGGAATGCGTCGCTCCTACAAGGGGGATGCCAGAGACGAGCACAGCCCAGGAAAGCTGCAGCTTACACAGGTCAGCTGAGGTCCCTGTGCCAAATGTGCCCTGCTTCCCCACAGCCTCACGCCTGAGCACTCCAGGAATCCCCAGTGGGGCTCCATCAATGTCTTATTCTCAGAGACGGACAACAGAGACACGAAGGAGACAGACTAACGGGCTCTGGTAATGCCAAGCCGGGGTCTTGGTGCGTTTAAGCCGAAGGAAGCTGCTGCACCAAGTCGCTGGTAAAGTGCCTGTAAAACACATTCAATACACTTTGCCCCAGAATATTGCACTGTCCCATGAATTAGAAGGAAACCAATTTATGTCTTTGATAAGGCACTCGGACGAAAGTTTAAACTGTAACGTTCTGAAAACTGACATGTGAGTCGCTTCTCCTTTCACAGTGTATGCGCAGAGCTGACACCTTGTGACACCCACTGATCCGAACGCTCACTGATGGGAAGCACTCCGAAGGAAAACGTACACAAGCACCAAAATACGGTTTCAGCATTTATAGATACCACAAATTGCCCTTTCAGTTCATTCACTATATCCCTCTAAAAAATGGAAGTCAGCCTAGCTAGACTCCAGTCCTAACCGAAAATACAAAGCACGTGAAGTCATCTGAAGGGCTGTCTGAGATGACTTTCAGCCTTTCTGAAAGCATTGTGCCCTGAGCTCAGGAAGAGCCAAGAGCTCTCACAGAGCAGCCTGCTCTTCTACTAACAGGCTACTATTAGCAGGTAACAGCCTACAGCTGGAGAAAGAGTGGTTGCTTCTACACTTAATTACCTGGGAGATGCCCAGACACCACAACAATGGGGGTTGTGTAAATTCCTACATAGATTACCTACAGCTATCCCAAGCGCACCACATCACCGTGTAGCCCCTGCAAGAAGCCACTGACCCTCCCAAGACAAACATCCTCAAGCAACCGAGCTCCAAGGTACAGTTAGAAGTCAGAGGCAGGATACGGAAAACCTGACCCCAGTCCTGCAGCCAGCACAAAACCTCGGGTATTTTCATCATCACCTGTGAGCAACAAACCCTCTCAAGTCAGTACTAGAGACGAGGAGTTCCTGCATTCTACGGCTGGGCTGTCCGGGAACGAGGCTACACGCGTCCGCTCCAGCCTCTTACCTCAGTGGGATCTTAATAGCCAGGTACCTGTCGATGGCCACCGCCAGCAAGCTGAAAATGGAGCTCTGGGTCAGCACCAGCACGAAGCAGGCGAAGAAGAGGCAGCTGTGAAAATCCACCTGGAACCCGATGCTGATGGTGATGGCGAAAGGGATGGCTAACAAACCCACGGCAATATCGGCCACCGCCAGGGACACCAGGAAATAGTTGGTGGCGTTCTTCAAGGTGCTGTTGATGGCCACGGCCCAGCAGACCAGGACGTTGCCAGCGATTGACAGCACAGCGATGATCAGTTCCAGCACGATGTAGGTGGTTTTCATAGTGTTCATGGCGAGAGCCCGGGGCGAGGAGCTAGAACCGGTCACGGGAGGAAGGTACTTTCCGCCGGTCGCCCGTCCGCAGGTACCAACAGGCCACGGGGCAGCGCTTCCCGCAGAGAAACACCCATGTCCGGGCTCACCGCCGCCTCCCGCCCGGCCTGGGGGGCCGGAGGGGCAAGGCGAGCCCCGGGCCGCGGCCCCGCGCTGCCCGCACCGCCCGGCCCCCGGGGGGGCATCCGCGCTCCCCGGCGCGGGGGGGAAGGAGGGGGCACCGGTCACCGCCCGCCCCTCGCTGCGGGGTCCGGCCGCCACGGGGCCATCCGCCGGCACCTCGGGACGGGAGTGGACGGGACGGTCCCGCCGCCGCTCCGCCCGGGGATGCTCCGCCCGCTCGCCCCGCTCCCCGCGGAAAGCGGCTGCCGGCCGCGGCGGGGCTATTTCTGCACATGGGGCGAGCGGAGCGGGGCGGGGAGTGCGCGGCGCCCAGCCGATTGGCCGCGAACCGGCGGGCCCCGGGACGGCACCCCCGCACCGCCCCGGCCCGGCCCGGCCCCCGGGCCCCCGCCCGGTGCCTCCTCGTGGCTGGGTGCTCGCCCAGGATGCTCTGGGGGCGATGGGCTGTAGCCCACCGAGAGCCACTCGACCCTCAGCCCTTGCCCCAGCCCGTTGGGACACGGCCGGGTCGCGTTGCCACACCGAGAAAACCCCCCGCGAGCACCGGGCTGACCAAAAGTGATTTCACAAAAATCATGACAGCGCCCGGGCTGCGGACAGTTATCGCGCAACGTGACGTTTCCTGCTTTAAGAAAACGGCAAAATACCCTGGATTAGCAAACTCTTGTTACTCACAGGGCAAGAACCGTTCGGTTTAGGTCTCAGGAGCTTGGAAAACAATGAAAACCTGATGCAATCACCAAAGAACGGGGGTTGTCTGCGCTGGCGGGTCTTAAAACCAGCAGAGAATATGAAGACGTACATAATTTAATAACCACTGACCTTTCCGTCACAGCTTTCATGCTTTGTATTGTCTTCACCATCAAAACACAAGCAGATCAGAGGCTGAACCTCACAGTGGTTTGTAGCATCCAGCAGTACTAAACAGTCCAGGGCAGAAACTAGAAAATAAATCCAAACAATTGAGAAAATAAACCTTTCCGTGGCAAACAGAAAGTAAAAGAAATTGCCATTGTTGGTTTGGTTTTTTTTTTTTAAACAAAGTTGGAAATTAAATCCCATGGAAGGGGAAGCTTTCTGGGGATCCAAAGTTAAAGCAGAGCAAAACCAGGTAGGAAAAACAGGATGGAAATGATTTCTATGGACGTGGCATAAATGGGAACTCTCGTTGGCTAGAAATGCTTTGGTCAGACAGACAGGAGGGAGGGAGAGCTCCAGCTTGTACGTGATGAAGCCACTTTCTTCAAGGTGGACACCTCGGGAGCAGAATGCTTCGGGATGACCGGGATGCTACGGGAAAGCCACGCCGCTGGTGGTGTGTTTAATTCGAGGGGGATGCACAGCAAGGCTCCCTTTGCTCCTTTTAGACAAAAGGATCTGCATGTGGGGACAGGCACTCCCCCTGCCCTCCCCCGTAACACCTTTGTATCCTCCGAGCACTCTGCCGGCACAAAGGAAGGCCGGATTCTCACACGGCAAGCAGGGGTGCCTGCGGCTCAGGCTTGGGTGTCCGCCTGGGACTGCACCGAGAGCAACGACCGAGATGTGGGAGAACTCCAGGCTGCCCCCCACGTCAGGCTGCTCCATCTTTCTTAGCACCGGCTGGATCCTGAACTTGCCTACACTGGTTTGGTTTATTTATTATTTTGGGACGAGTGTTGCTTCCCTCGTGCAGAGCCTGTTGTAATCATGTAAACAGTGGTAAACTATGGTGGAAAAGCACTTTTTCCCCCAAAGCAATGGATTTACATCAGGGTTTTTACACACGTTGTTTTCCCAGTTCTGAAACGTGCCAACAGAAGCCTTCTGCTGCTTTACAGCACTTCGGTGAAAGGAGAATTTACTGTTTGCAGTGGATACGTTTTATTAGAAAAGGATCTGCTTTTGTGATCATGGAAGTACTTTTTACAGGCTGAGCCAAGGGAAATTGTGGTTTATCGAGTCAGACATGGACAGAGAAACCATTATTTCAGATGCCGACGAGTAGGTTGTTCTGGGCAAGGTCTCTCTGCGCGACAGGTAGTAAGGCACTGCGAAAATTATGAATTTTGCATTACACGGAGATTCATGGCTCTCCAAAGCAGCAAAGCCTTTGCCAAGGGCCAGTGGTTTATTCTGGCGTTAACTGTAGGAACTGAACTTACTCCGACGGCAACTTCGCTGCAAGCGGAGCCAAGGACAAGCGTGCTGAGCTCTGTTGTACCAAAGGCGGTTAAATCCTGCTGGCAGCGAGCGTAGGATGAGCCCATTCCCAGCCAGAGATACTGACCCTGCCCCCCAGCTGCATTCCTCGAGCCCTGTTTTAAAATATATGGCACTGTGCACCTTACCATTAAATACAGTCTGAACGTGCTGGCCTTGTAAAGCAATCATCTGAGCGGCATCGCGGAACTGAGGTGCTGAGGATGATGCACCCATAGGTGATAACGTGCGGATTTACGTAGTGGAGTCCGTAAGGATCATGGAAGTCACACGATTAGCAAGGTAAATATAGCCCAAAGCTTGCAGCTTGTGGAATCCATTCAAGAACCAGAGCGTAGCAGCAACACGGCAACAGGTCACTGGAGCACCGTTGGGTGCTTGGATGTCAGATACAGACAAATGAATCATCGTTACTATTATTTTCCTGGATTCTATTTTACCCTAGGGATTTGCCTCTCTGCGCTCATGTAGGAAACAGCACCAGCCCCAATCTGCTGCTTTCAAGTCTAAGAACTAATCGTGCTCTTTTGTTCGGAGGGAAGCAGATCTAAACAGATCCCACGTTATGAATGGCGATGCAGTGGGAGACAGGAGCAGCACCCTGGTGTGGCCGTAGCCCGTGTCCCTGTGGCTTGGCAGAAGCCCACCAACCTCGTACGTGCCGTTCCTTCTGTCGCTGTGGTCCCCAGGGGAGCAGAGCTGCCTATTTGGAGGCAGCACGTTTCCTGCAGCCCTCTGTGATCTCTTTTGTGTGAGGCCTCTGCACAGTCTCGGGCTTCAGCGAGGGCTTCCTGAGCAATCGCTCTCTTGACACCTTCTGTGCTCTTGGCCCAGCCACAAAGAACTAGCGAGGAGCCCCACTAACACACACCTCTCCATACACCGCGGACAAGGGGTGCGGGCAGCCCGCGGGGGCGAGTCTATAAACACAAAGAAAAGCTCCGGAGTCAGTGACCGCTGGGATGTTCTTGCCAGTCCTGTGGCCAGATTTGCCACCTCAGACTCTAGGCACACATGAAAGAGAGGAGCAGCGAGCACTGAAGTGGGAGTGTCTGCTTCAAAGGGACACAGACATCTGGATATCAAAAATGGGGGGAAAAAAGGTGTATGCCAGACAAAAAGTTAATTTCTGTTGCTGTTACAGGCACATCTGTCACACCGTTTTTAGCAACCCTTCGTCGACCCGCGAGAGCTGCGGTAGTGAGTAGAACTGGCTCTTGGATGGTAGAGACCATTAGCCTCCCGGCTTCACAAGCGAAGCAGCTGCTTGCCATCCCCTTCCGTGAGGAGGCAGCTCCATCCCAAAACTGCCCTTAGGGAGGGAGACTGGGAAGTAGGAGGAGAGACGGAGGAAGGCCTCAGGGCTTCCTGAACAAGCCCTGTTTTGGGGCTCGGCACAGTGGTCCCATGCCATGGCATGTGCCTGTCTCTGTCTGGGGCGGGCCAGAGGTTCTCTCTTCCTCCAGATCCTGCCAGTACACCCCAGTACAAGCCTCCGCACACGTGTCTCCCCAGGTTCACTGCCTTGTGAACCGAACCCCCAGCACCACTCAAGTCTTCACTAGCAATTCTGAGTTGTTTTGCAGGACAAGATACAGCTTGTCCCGAACCTGACTCCAAGAAAGGATTCCCAAGACAGAGTAAACCATGCAGCGGGTACAAAAACCCTCTTCAAAGCGCTGCTGCTGAACCACACGCGGTCTACGCAAGCTAGGTGAGGGGAACAGGGGGTTTGAGGCTGGCGTGGCATGCGGGCAGGGGGAACTCAAGCTCTGCCTGGATATTTATTGCCTGCACTGCGGTGCTGAGCTTTAGCATGTCAGAGGTGCCAGATGAGCCCCGAAGTAAACAGCGATGGAGGTGAATGGCCGAAGGGGAGGTTTGCCGCTGTGTAGCTGTCAGTGTTTTTTGGGAAGAGACTGGGAAAGGGAAGCAGGGGGCGAAATTGCAGAGAAAACGATGTCCATACTGGAGACTTCAGTAAGTCTGCAAAATCCCTGGAAAACAAACCAGAAAACTTACGGTGAGATCGTAAACTGCAGATCAACAAACTGGGGTTTGCCCAGTCCCCAGGGTCGCTGCCAAATAATAAATGGGTATTATCCTGGAATTTAAAATTGGTGCTTAAATTGTCTGCAAGAACGCACCTTGGAACAATGCAGGTGTGCAAATTCTTCATAAATTGTGGGCTACATCTTACACCTTCCATTAGAAAACAAAAAAGTCACCACAAGACTGAAAAAACCCCCAAACTGTAAACAGCAGTGAAATTAAAAAGGCAGGATTTTGGCTGAGCGGAGCCAAGGGTACGAGGATACCATTTTGAAGAAATTTTTAATTTATCTCTGTGTTTGATTATATTTGCTAACCGCCTTCTACGGTGGAAAGACAAACACCTCTTCCAGCAGTACTAAATGAAGGCGGCAGCTCAAGCCCAGGCGCATGAAGCCCTACAGGGCTGAGCCCTGGCTGCACGGTCTGACCTGCACAGGGCTCCCAGCAGGTACTGGGCCCAGTTGTCTCCTTTATGCTGGTGGAGCTGGAACAGCCAGTTTCCCCAGAGAAATCAATAGGAAGCGTTTCCAGGCCAACATCTGTAGTGGGACAGCCCAGGGTGAAGCCTTTTGCAATTCAAACAACCTGTAACTGCTTCCTTCACAGCCAGAGCTGCTTCCTGGGCAAAACCTTCACAATTTCGTGTCCCTAAGAAAATAAACATGCTAAGTGCCCACTCCGCAAGCCTGACTCACAACTTCACTCCCAGTCAACACTTCACAGCAACAATGAAAAGTGATTCTGCTCCCTGCCAAACCCCGACAGTGCAGGGAAACCTGCACTTAGCCCAAAGGGCCAAAGCCATTCTGCTCTGTGCAAAAATGTGACATTTGGAGCTCTGAATTAATATAATAAGATGACAAATTGGTGCAACAACTCTGCTCTGCATGTAGAATTATGCTCAAATTCTAGAGCAAGGCTGGGTTTAATTCAAATCCTTCAGCCTGTTTTCCCTGTGCAAGATGAAACCAAGATTTGTAAACACCTGTTATTACGATTATTAAGATTATCTGCAGCTGTAGCATATAGAGAAGCCATGAACCTGTGGTGTCCTTGGTCCCAGCTAGAGCTCTGAAATCCATCCACGGCCTCCCTTCACGGGCAGATCCATGCAGGTCACTCAGGGGTTAAAGGGTTAAAGCTTAGCTGCAGAACACACTCCAAAAATTCAAATCAGCCCGTGCAGAGGAGGAGACCAGCTTTCCTGTCCCACTCTGGCTCCACACTCAGCTGCCAGCAAATGCTGAGTTTGCACTCAAAACCTGTTTGGACCCCAATGCCACTACGACAGCCCTTACTGTATCGCTCCGTCGCAAAAATACGAGATTTTTCTGTTTTGTCCAGTCTCCGTAACTACTGGCAAAAGTGCTGTGCAAACCTGATGCAGTAAACACTGCTAAAGCCTGAGAACTTGGTTAGGCTGGTTTCCATCCTTGCAAAACTATCAGCAATTCTCCTAGCTCAGTTGGTATGAAAGCAAAGTCTTCATCACATTTGAAGGGGAAGAACCTGGACCACGCTATCCCATGGCATATTATTTATTATTAATATCACTAGCCCCTTGGCAAGCTTCAGACTGAACTCTCTCATCCCAGAATGGCTCTCCAGGGCCTTGGCAGTACAACTGCTCTCACGGGCATATGTTATTGTTATTATTGCTGTGTTTCAGACTTGCTGGGTTGTCTGAACTGAATCCTGGTGGCTGCGTTATAAATCAGCAAGAGGCCACGCTCACTGCTTTCACTGTAACTGCCCTGGCTGGGGTTTTTATTTTGGTAAGGAAAACAGACATTTTACAGCTGGAACAGCCAGTCATGGCAGCAGCCTCGCTTCCCAGGAGCCTGGTCCTGCTGGGAGAATGTTGGGTATGTCCTACTGAAACACTACCAGAGTGTGGGAGTGGCTCACTATGAGAGAGAAAGGATGAGCTGTCTGAGAAGTCAAAAGCTACGGCACATCAAGGTGGAACAAGGGTTTGAACTGCTGTAACTCCTTTTTTTTAAGCCAGGTGGTAAAATGGAGCTTTGCACAGAAGGTGTACAGCTGCCCGTGTGGAGCAGGCTCAAAAAAGCACTTGCTCCCATGTTAATTCTCTTAATCTTGTTACTTTCTCTTTAACCAGCTTAAACGCATGATGTGTGGGTAAGGGTAAATCCTCCGTCATTGCTATGTACTTAAGAAGGGACAGCAGTTCACATTCTAGATATGTGAATAATGTTTACCCACGTTGGCTTTTTACAGCTTTCATTTTCTTCCTGCTATGCTTGATAAAAACCACTGAATGCCCCCATAATCCGACTGCCATCTTTTCTGGGTGACATGTACTTCAGGGTCCTGCTACCCAGGGTTTGCACCTGTAGTTTCCCAGCATCAGATCCTGAAAAACTAAACCTGCGAGACTTCAGCCGCCTGGTTCTGACCTTTGCAGCCCATTGAGGCTCCACCTGGACGACGTTTTATTCTACTCGTATTGCTTACGCTTCTCTACCATCTATTGTGGCTTGTGCCCTGCCAGCACATGGATAACCAGGGCAACTTCTCAACTAACGCTCACCTGCACCATCTTCCTGTCCAAACACCACTACAGCGACAGCAACCTAGAAAGAGGAGAGAGAAAGACATTATTTTATATACACTGGTAGTTGGACAGCCCAGGGAGACAGGGTAAGGAACTGGTTCCTGCATACTGCAGCTGGCATCCCATGTCCTTTCTCCTGAGTCACATGCTCTTAAAAAAGCCAAACTGAAAACACGACCGGCCTGAACTACAGCACTACAGAAACTTCTGCTCTCCCAGGAGAATTCCTGGTGGTGATGGTCTCTGAGAAGCGTGATGGCTCTGAAGATCCTGAAGCCCAGTGTCCCTGGAAGACCTGCCAGGAGTCAGAGTGGCCACCCAAAGTAGGCAAGCAGGGACGTTCGGAAGTTGTAACAGAACCATGGTCCGAGGTCCCACCCATTTAGGTATCAGGAGCCCTTGTTCCCTGTTCTCTAACCGTTAGGAGACACGGGGCAACGGAAGCGTACTAAGCAGCAGAGCAGTCCTGAGTCGTCATCTCACCCCTTCCACAACCAGCCACAAATAATCCTGGGAAAATACTGGCCTCAGCTCTCATTTTCAGTCTCCCGCTGAACCACTGGCAAGCATATGCACATATATTACTGACCACCTCCACGGAGTCCAGCTTTCCCAACACATGAATCAAAGCATCCGGAGCATATTCTGAAAGGAGCTGGGACAGCACACCCCTCACTTACTGCAGTTACAACATGCAGATGGAAGCGATGAGCTTTGTGTCTCAGCCAAGCCCTGGCTGGGTCACAGGACGGTGGCAACGCAGTACTCAGTCACACACGGCTTTGAATGCCGAGCTGTGACCGGCTCATGAGCCAGGGTGATTTCTGCTTGTGTCACAGATGCAGGTGGGGAGTCCGGGTAGATCACAGCATCCCTGAGCGTGGCTAGACAACCAGGATTGCACCCCATCAGGGCTACAAAACATTACAAACCCATCTGATTATGAATACTAAATTATAATAACAACAAGTAACAGTTAATATCCTATTAACTCTAGCTTGTGGTGGAGGCTGTATAAACTCCTAGCAAATACAGCTGCTGCCCCGAAGGTTTTATAGCTGAAGATGACAAGGGCAGACAAAAGGGTGGAGAAAATAGATCAGGGAAGGATTGGGAATTCAGACAGACGTGCACTGCCTTATTCCAAAGTCCCACAGCCGATGAATTAAGTATTCAGCCCTGCTCTTCACCCTTTAAGCATAACATGAGCCTGCATCCCTGGCGACGGTGGGATTTCCAGATAGCCAGAGGGGGCTGGTTCTGACAATTCCTTTGCAGAAAACACCCGCGGTGAAAATACTGAGTCTGGCGCTTCCTAAGTGAGCTACGGCAAACCTTCAAAATAGCAGCGGCAGCTTGAAAAACTTAGGAACTCCAGTCTGCCATTTCACGTGGCCACACTTGGTCCGGGAGATAACACTACTCAGATCAGACAACATCGCTTTGCCCGTGACATTGCCACGAGGAAGGATCGGCCCAGCATTAAAAATCCAGGGCTGCAACGTGACACTTTGGTGGGGAAAGGCAAAGTAGTTCAGATTATGTAAACGAGAACTTTTTCCCATAAGGTTTCATCTACCCGGCCGGACACGAACGTACCTGAGAGTCTTGAAGAGATTTAAACACCCATTCCATTTATCTTCTTGTTTTCTTTGCTGACTCAGCGATTTGGATTGTTCTAGTATTGCCACTACCCTCACGAGATTCTGTGCAAAGTATTCCGGAATTTGATCACAGCACCTTTGAGAGCTCTGTACTTGGACAGTGGCTGGCATCCAGCATCCAGCATCCACAAATTCCTCACCACCAAGGCCTCCAGGAGAAAGGGATTCTATCCAGGGATACAATCTAAAATCTAGGAAGCCCCCCGAACTCTGTGAGCTGGAACTCAGCTTGCTCCTAGCTTACTGGCGACTTATTTTTATGCTTACTCCAGTCATGAGTCCTTGCTTCCGCTTTCTGGCTACTCCTCTCTCAACCCTCCTGTCATTCGAGAGCTCCTAGCGCGGACGTAGTGGTCTCTTCTGTGTTCCTTCCTCGCCTTTGCACTAGGGTGATTTCCTACTGCCTCTTCAATACTATTTGTTTCCAAAACTGAGAGATCTCTTGCACCCCTTTGTCCCCAGCACAATCTTGTGAAAGGCACCCAGAAGCATCTAAATTACTTTAAAAACAGAACTTGATGTATTTACGAAACGAAGATTCTGACCAAATTTTCTTTGCTACCAGTGTAGGAGAATCAATGAACTACGAGCATCTTTTAAAACCTCTCCTGGCAGTGCCGCTTCCCAGCGGGTTGCAGAAGAGATCTGTTTTGCACGTAGATATTTGAAATATTACCACCAACATCAGAAACAGAGAAAGATTTATTAGAAATATTACACAGATTTTTGCATCATACATTTTAATAATGTTAATCTTTAAATATTAGCATGTCCAAACCTGGCAATGCCTAGTATATACATTCTAATGTGCTCTTTGTATAAATTACATTAGGATGTAACACCTGTACCCCATAGAGAAAGCTAAAAGTACTTTGACTGTTAGAGGTGATTATCCCACGTGACAAACTCGAGTCTGGACCAACAATCAACAAAAACGTTGCGTCCAGCACTGCCCAGTGGAACTTGGCACACGTGCAAGTCAAAAATGTCGAGACCATCCATTGAGAACAACGTTAACTGCAGTTCAGTTATGAGCTTGCTTCTACACCGTATTGGTGAGTTAGTCTAAATGGCACCGAAGTTGGTAAAAATCAATATAGTCTAGTGTAGCAGAAGTTATTGCTGGGTTTAAAAATGTCTTAATGCTCAGTGCCCTGAGTCTTTTTAGGCAAAAGCCCTCTTCTGACAGGAAAATGCATAATCTCATCCCATCCAGACTGCCTTTCATCAGACACACAAGGCACAGCTCTGCAAACAGCTGGCCCCACAGATACTTCCCGCTGGAAGACCCGGTACCAGAAGCACAGGAAGATGAGGGATGACAAATGAAGGAGTGAGCCAATGCTCGTGTCCTCACGGCCAAGGAAGAGGGAAAGTCAGTGAGCAAAAGGTAGATTTTGAAGAGTTCCAGGTTCAGGAATCAAACAGGGAAGAGCCAATCATTCTGCCAGCGTGCACCTACTTGGTTTGGGCAGAAAACTTGCACATAACGGGTTGCACATACAAAACAAGAAAGATCGTTGGGAAAACCTACAAAAAACCCTTCAAATTACAAAAAGATAACCTGCCAAAACTCAGAGAACGTGCATAAATCAAAAATCCCTCAGCTTAGTACAGCTGCCTTGCTGCAGCACAGGAAGAAGCGGGAAATCCCTGTCCCCTTTGCATTTCCATGGCTGGCACAGGCACAGGAGCCTGGCAAAGGCAGCAAGCTCTGCGCTCTCTTCCCTCCCCAACTCCTGAGATCCACCCCAGGCTGCCCTCTTAGGAGATGTCACCCAAGGTGACAGTCAGTAAGGACCCTCAGGCTGATGTCCTTGGCTGCTCTCAAAGGTATGTGTGTCCCACACTTGCCCCTCTCCTCACGCGCTGGGCTTCCACTCTGTCCAGTTTCACCGCGTACTTTCAGAAACAGCTCATCAGCCTTCCTAGAAAACCTTCGTAGAGGGCTGACTCCAGGCTCGCCTCTCAACACCTCCGTACCTTCCCAAGCCATGAAACAATGCGCACCTTCTATGCCTCACCAGGAATTCTGGGAGTCAGACTGTATGCTTGTCACACCTGAATCCCCTTTTCCTCTCTATAGTGCAACAGTCACACGACACGAACTTCACCGAAATCCCCATCCTAACCACCCTTCTCACGTGCTCATCCAAAATCAGCTAGCTGGTTGGCTGTAGCCCGACAGACTACCCGAGTACACACACACAAGCATGTGCAGGTATGTTTAAGAGCGACTATATTTAGGGAGCATATGGTGACCGGGTGAAGCGATTTCATCTGCCTGCATCAGGGAAAGATCCATCACTCCTAAGAGGCAAAGTCAAAAAGGATTCAGGCAGTTTAGGCAAACTGTTACTGACACAACGCATTACACCATCCCTATCACGTCATCACATGTTCATCACCAGGACAGTTTCAGAGGATTCTCAGCTTCTATGGGAACCATCCCTACACCCTCTAGCTTAATTAACAAACTCTCTAATTTTAAAGGCTGCTAGAACTTTAATTTTATGGTTCAAATTTGAGTTGTCTTACACGGGCCTGTAGATTTCCTGAAAATCTGGTCTGCAGCATCTTGTGTGGGACAGGTTTAAAGTTACATTCAAATTTCAAGGCAGCAAGAAAAAACAACAGCAATTTCTGAAAACCCAGGTCTAGAAATGTAACTGTGCAAGGTTCAAAAGGAAGAAAAAATAGCCAATATTGCAACAGTTAAATGAAGAAATAAACAGTGTTCTTAACCTCAAAAAAATCATCTGGAAGAGCATCTCAACGTATCAGCATTTCAAAATGACATGCTTTTGCCGGTTTGAGGACTGAAAAGTAACATTGAGCAAAGGGTGGAACTGGGTGTCTGCTTCCCTACTGACAGGCAGCTCCTTGTCCTAACCCCTGGATGACTCAAAATTTTTAAGATTCTATCACTAGGATTGGGTAGAATTAGTGTTTGGCCTATGCTGGGGGGGGGGGCACGGGAGACCAAGCTGCAAAGAGGAGACAGAAACATCGCTTTGCATAAACGATTTGGGAAAAAAAAAAAGCTGCTACATCAACCAGAATGTTTGTGAGGTTAAATAAGTCTTGGAGAAACAGATGGGGATGTCAGAACAGCACGTGAAGCAAATGGCACTGACACACAATATACATCCTCAGCGTGCAGCTGACAGGCTCACGGAACACACTTCCAGTGACCAGAGGGTTAAGATGATCTCTGAGATCAAGCAGAGCCCTCTGACTCTGAAATGTTTACCAGACGCTGGGAATTAAAACAGTTTTTCTCATCCCTGCAAGTGCCCGATCCAAAGCCCACTGAGGAATATGGAATTTTCTGTGTTGACTTCACTACGCTTTGAACTACAGCCCGTTGGAGAGACTCGGGATCTCTGCCAATGGATACCTCCAGGGAAAAGAGCCTGCTGCATCCACAAGGCAACGGAGCTCTGCAGTGTGACTGCCTTCCTAAATGAACTCTGCTAAGCAGCTCGCTCTCTCCCATCTTATCACGTAACAGGAGACTTGTAGCTGAGAACACTTAGAGCAACTCATCCTATGTTCTCCAGGGATGGCAGAGTGTGTGCTGAAAAATACCGGAGCGTTAGTTCAATCTAGAAAGCATTCTCTTACAAAGAAATAATTTTGGCCACCATTTACAACTGCTTTCGCACAGTATAGGATGACACAGAGCGCAAGGGCACTGTACGTACGTGTCACTGTCCTCCTTTATCACACACGCTCTCCAAAGGTTGGAATCAGGCTTTCCAGGGGGCGATGGATTAGAATAAATGTCAGACTAAAACTAAGAGCACGTGATGCTTTTCTCCCCCTGCGCAACAGGCGTACACTGCATTCCTCCTTTCTGTTCAATACACTCACCGACCTTGGCCACTGTCATCTATCCCTTAATCCTGTATTTTGCTGTGAGAAAACCTAAGTCTGAAATAGGTTGTTTACTAAATAAATAGTATTTTAAAAACAAACACACAAAAAACCAACAAAGCACTGTGGGGAAAGCCAGAGGCTGAGATCAGCCACCTGCAAAGCCCCAGAAAACCTGAAACCAAGTTTCTTCTCTGAAATCTCTTGTTTCTCTTTCACGAGCCTTTTTCCAGGAGTTCCGAGCAGTGAGCACACACTATTATTTTTCATACGAGAAACGATCCCTAGCCCCTATGGTTAACACTCAAAGCATTAAGTCTGGTCACGGTTACACGTGCTAACTAAACAGCAGCTTTCTCCTACCAGCACTACCTAAAGCAGCTAGGCAGCCTTCTCTCAGGCCCTGTACACAGCCCGCCCTCCAAGACCTGCTCCTAGAACAAACTACACAGCCTGTTTGATCCTGCTGTCCTTGGAGACAAACAGAAAACGTAACTGTGAAACAAGAGAAACGGTATAATGGAAATTAAACAGCACCTTTCAGACATTTTCCTAACAGTATTACTGAGCTGGAAAGCCATTCTCTGGCGCCTTAGGGATTTCCACGACACAGAGAGGGGTTCCAGTTACATTCTTTGTGGAGTTGCAACTTCCATCGGTACTAATATATTGCTGTGTTCCTTCACAGGGTAACATCACTTCCAAGCATGGAACGGTGCCCTGTGGAATTCATCTTATTGGACAGGGCAGAGGCTGTCTCAAGATTCACGCCTCTACACGGCAGTTACGTATCTGTGCTGATTATACAGGATCACAGGAGAAAAGTTACTCCACCCGATTCACAAAAATATGAACTACTGAGATGTCACTGTATTGCTTCGAGAGCCATCACCTGATTACTGGCACCGTGAACTAAAGCTAGTAATCTGCATTGCAATGTTTCTGTGATAACTGTGCCCGCACAGTCAGCTGGGAAACCGTGCTCTGGGTTCCCGCAGTAATCAAGTAATGAAATTGTAGTAATAAAGCTATTTTTGCTCAAAGAGATTACTTCTGTTTGATCTGACAGGAAGTCCCAGCACCTAACAGGATCTTTTAGAGTTCCGTCGTTAGCTGGTGATGGAACAGAGCGTGGTTCCCGAGTTACAAATTATCCTGTTGTTACCCTGCGGGTTAAGCTATGACAAGCAAACTGGTACACTCACTGGGTCAGAGGGATGAGAATAACTCAGGTCAAGGTTCTACACGCTTATGTGCATCTGTCATGTTGTATAAAACATACAGAGGCAAGAAAAGAACATGTATTTGGGATGAGTCAAGCATGTTTTGGCAAGAAGGGCATTTTTGTGGGCTTTCATATTAATCTCCCAGCCTCCCCTGAGTGCCAGCAGAGTCCACACTGATTTAGAACTTCATTTTGTAGCAGGTCTCCTGTTGGAGTCCGGTTCGAGGCAAATGTTTTCTAGCACAAGGGATCCTCTTCAGAAATCTCTCACGCGTGTTTAAAAACGCTCTGCAATTCCCGCGTGGGAACAAAATGACAGATGAATTTGGTTTGTGTAGATGGACAATGGATATTTATTTGGTTGCGGTCCCAGATGTAATCCAAATTACGGACGAGCTTTCTTTCAAACTAAGCGCTTAGGTTGGTTGCGGAAGAGGAGCAAGCGGGTTTTTAAAGTGATCGAGTGCATCTGTAGCGTTCTTTGTTCTCTTCCCCACTTCTGTCCACCTCTTGCTCTGCATCTCAGGTCTCAAAGTACTTGTAAATCTGGGCGACGTACTGCATCACGCTCTGCCAGTCTGGCCGGTCCGTGTACATCATCTCACTGAGTTCCTGCAGAGGACAGGGACATTGTCAGAGCTTCGTCAAGCACCACCGCAGCGAACACCACTGGGTCCTGTGAATAGCTGTGGCTACTGAACGCCACTCCTGCTTCCATTCCAGAGCTTCTCAAAGGCACATACAGTACAAAAGTCCATGGGAGTGACTTCCTGGCTAGTGCAATTCTGAAACTCGTTAACAAAGTAGTTAAACAGCCAAATGCATTTTACATTCTGAAAAGATTTCCTCCATCTGCAATCCAAGATCACTTCTCTACATAACTTCATTTAATCTGCTGCTTCTTCGCATGTGTTTGGTTCTGTATTCAGCTTATGAGCCACATAATATTTTTTCCTTCATGGTAAACTTATGTCTTCCTTGTCAGCATATTATTGAGTTTAGAAAAGGCTTTTTAAACAGTTTAACAAATTATCCTTCTGTTTCTTAAAACACTAAAACAAGAGGAAAGAAAATGGTCTAATCGACAAGTCTGCCCAAGAAAATAAAAATTACGTGGGACTGGCTTTCAAGACGAGGACATAATCAATGCTTATTTCAATACTAATGACCTCCAGAAGCTCCTTCACATTTTATTAATTCTGTAATTCTACAAATTCTTTCTGGAAGTTCTCCTAACACCATGAACTTTTGGAGATGATGGAGCAGCCTTCCCTAGCGCTATGGGAACATTTTCAGTGCAAGCTGACAGGCCAAGTGGCAACAAAGGCGTTGGAACAGCGTATGCAGCAAATCTTGTCTTGCTAAAAGGTTACTCACCAGGCTGGGTTTGATGCCTACACTTTCAGCAGCTTGAAATGCTAACAGCAGATTTCTCTTCTGTAAAAATAAAAGTTTAAAAGGATCATCATCCAAGTGTGATTCCTGAACCCTACCTAGCACCTGGTTCATCCATAAGTTTAAATGAACAGGTATATTTGAAAATGGAGAAACACTAGATTCAGTATTTTCACACAGCCCCTTTAGGTATTAATAAGGTATAGTCACAAGGAAATTCTGTGTCTCTGAATAACTCATCTACTTCTACCCAAGTTACAGCCCTCCGTTTTTGACAAATTGGATCATGTGAAACTGATTACAACTGGGCAAAAAACCCCACTGAAGTTCTGTCTGTATTTTGAGTGAAAGGTTTCTGCCATGAATTCTGCAAATGGTGTAGGAGCAGGTATAACAAAACTTACTTTATCCTGGCTGTTGAGCTCCTGGTAAGGAATATGTGCAGGTAAGTACGTGTGAAGGAGAGCGCAGAAGGCCAGCCCGTCACTCCAGCTGCTGCTGAAGTTGGTAATATCAATATTCTGTAAGAGAAAACATGAACAGTGCTACACAACAAAAAAATCTCCAAACAATAGTTTTTATGCAGTCATGAAAGAAAAGACTATAGAGTATTAAAGGAACATAGGTTTAGATTTTCCATTCTCCCCTTTTTCATGTCAAGTAGAAAAATACCAAGTAGGATGGCAAGTTTCAAAGCCCAGGATAAGGGATTATTAAGGCTTTAAGTCATTTTCACACCCAGCCCCAAAGAGAGAGAACCTCTCCAATGCTTTGTAGAAGGTGAGAAATACCACGTGCAGCACAGGCTGCAGCTGCAATTTTCCTGTGCTGGCAAGAGGAGGGACTTTGTCAGGTCCCTTTCAATTACAGAATGGCAAGATGGGATTTCTCCAGCACCTACAACAGAAGTCACTGATATTTTTTAATGGCGTTTTGTAATTGATTTCATGCTTCATTGTCTCAGGATGTGTAGCAGAGGGATGGATTCATACGACAACAGGGCAGTGTAATCAGCCTATTTGACCACTGTTATCTTTCTGATACTACACAGCAGATACATGCCTTAATGAGAATGTCTAATTAACAATTATGACTTGACTCAGCCCCTTATCAAAAGTGGTATCAAACTGATGAAATACTAACATAGTCCTCAACGCTAAATAAAGAATCTGCTTCCTTGTATGTGAGAGGGAGGCTCAAACTTGGCAACAGGAGCAGCTGAACGGGCAGCTTTCCAAGAGCTGGGCAGATGTGCCCAGTCTGCTGTCATCTGCATGAGTGCACATCTGCATTCTCATATTCTTTATCAAGCATCTTTATCTTTATGCAGCATCTTTCATCTGCACATCGCTGCACTTCTGTGTCCGGTTCTGGAGCCCTCAGCATAAAAAGGACATGGACCTGTTGGAGTGAGTCCAGAGGAGGCTACGGAGATGCTCCGAGGGCTGGAGCCCTTCTGCCATGGGGACAGGCTGGGAGAGCTGGGGTGTTCAGCCTGGAGAAGAGAAAGCTCTGGGGAGACCTTAGAGCCCCTTCCAGTGCCAGGGAGGGCTACAAGAAAGCTCGGGGTGGGTGGGTGGGTGCTTTTTCCAAGGGCAGGGAGTGACGGGACAAGGGGCAATGACTTTAAACTGAAAGAGCTGTTTTCTGGTTTCTTTCAAGATCTCACTAAGGACAAAAGCTTTCACTGCATCTCTCGTACAAAAGCCAATGCAGACGCACAAACGCCCAGGCAGGAAGTGTTTTAGCATATGCTCTTCACTGATGATGCCTCTCTGATTAATTGTCCAACCTGGACTTTGTCCAGTCAGACAGGATTTCAGATTAGTAATGAATATCCGTAAACAAACATGACTCAAACCGAAGCAGTGCAGAATATTTCAGGTTAAAACACTCTGGCTGTAATAAATCTACAGATCTAATGGGCTCAGAAAGAGGCCATCAGCAGCAGACATTACTGCACTGCACCAGCCACCACACTGTATTGTGCTCTATTAACATTGTCAGTGGCGATACAAGGAAAGCAATGTCGTGGCTGGATACCATCCCATTCACCAGCTCTGAACTCTGTCTTGGCTTTGCCTAATCCATAAAGTCCTTTAGAAGGAAGATGCAGAGGGTATGCAGCACGAAGGTAGGGAGAAAGATGAAAATGGAACAGGGACTGCAGTTCAAACTGAGCTGTGGGGCTCGTTTGGCAGGATAAAAGGTTTGCCATCCTATGGTCAGTGTCCCACGCTCACTAGTACCCCAATCTTTAGCATGCCATCAGTGGATCCACACCGCTGAAGACATCTGTGCCAGAAATTAACCTCTGGCCCATGGGTCAAGGGGTGCTGAGGAGCTTAACTGTGAGTAGCACTCACGGTTACCAGCTTTCTTTGGAGCAGACATACCAGAACAGCACCTGAGCTGGGTCTTCCGTGGTGCTGCTATGAAAATAACTGGGGAGCGGTGTCACTGAAAATCTTGCAAGATCATGAAAAGTCAGGCCGTAAAAGGGGTATTTTTAGAGCATGATGACATAACCAAATTTATATACCCTGGCAAAAAGGAGCATGGAACGCTGTGAGGGTACCAAGTTTGCTGGGACAGTGGTAGAGCACAGAGGTGTCCAGGCTACACTATTCCCAGTATAGTTCCCAGGCTTCTTGCAGTGAGAATGGTTCATTCATTTCAAAAGAAAGCTGATGAGTGAACTACTATACATGCACTGGGAATATTAAGAGACTGGGATCTGGAAGCACACCAGGGAGTGCAGTTATCTGAAAGCACCGAAGCACCCAGTGTGGTTTGTTCCTACGAATATCAAAGTACCTGACATTAAGGAGAGTCAAACAAAACAAAAAAAAAAAAAAAAAAAATCCAGGCAGTGTTATTTAGAGAGCAAATGGCTTACCTATGATATTAGTGTCAGACACTAAACACCTGCAAGTCATTAACCTCATCCCCCCACCCCAGGAACAGGACCTTTGCTTGCAGATAACAGAGAGCTACGAGAGCCACAGTAAAGACCCACAGGGAAATCTGTGGGATCTGTTCTCACTAAAAACAATTTCTTGTTTATCTGAGGAAAAAACAACCACCCCGTTAGATTTCACTAGATCTTTGACTCCAAGTCTTCAGCAAAAAGCAACAATGACATCATACGCTCTTCATTATAGCTTATGTTAAAATACTGACACAAGATATTCCTGCTAGGCAGATGTTACTGTGCCCACAGCAATGACTCTATGAGTCATAATTTTCTCTATAAGGCCCAAAATTATAAATTATAGACATGAATCAGCTTGAAGCTAGCCTGGAACTCTACGGAAGAAAGCCTGTAATACATATGACCTTAGCATCCATCTTCCCACCCTCCCCCCTCAGCATACAACATGCCCTCCTCCCTCTCCGGAGTCACTGGTACAGAATGACACATCAGGATCATGTCAGAGTGGCTAATTAGTGAACAGAAACTTAAATGCTGAAAGCAGAACTAGTTAAAATAAACATATTGAATGAATGAAAGGGAATTGCCTACAACAATGCTGGAGGGGGACTTTTCCCAAGGGCAGGGAGTGACAAGACAAGGGGTAACAGGGTTAAACTGAAAGAGGGAAATTGAGATGGGCCATCAGGAAGGAATTCTTCCTGTAGAGGGTGGGGAGCACTGGGACTGGTTGCCCAGAGAAGCTGTGGATGCCCCCTCCCTGGAAATGTCCAAGGCCAGGCTGGATGAGGCTGGGAGCACCCTGGTTTAGGGGAAGGTGTCCCTGCCCACGGCAGAGGGTGGCACTCGGTAGGCTTTAGGGTCCCTTCAATCCAAACCATTCTGTGATTCTCTGAATTGCCTTGTTTTTAGTTTCGGCTCCTCCTTAACTGGCTCAGTTTTTTGCAATCCATCCTGCTTATCACAAACCAGAGACCCACACCTCCTCCACAGACCACAAATCTTACAGCTCAGTGTTTTCACGTGGTTATATTTAGACACAGATGTCCACACAGGAACCTCCTTTCCATGAGCCACATCTCTGCAAATCTGTATTCTGACCTTTCTGATGTAAAATCTGATCAAGGCACCTTCAAAGGCAACTTGCAACCATTACCTACACCCACCCATCTTTACAAACAGCTGCACCAAACTGCAAATCTAATTTGGATTTATTACACCCTCACTGGCTGCAGACACGTTAGCAGCTTCAGCCAAAGAGATTCTGTCAAAGGAAGTATATCAGCTTCGAGCTCTGGATAAGCAAATTCTAAATACTTCCTAAGAAGCAATACAAGTGAAGGGCAGCTCCTTTTAGCATGACATAACCTTCTGAGCAAACAAAAACACTCCAGATCATCCTGAATGCTCCAGCAAAGATACAAAACATCTGGGCAATTACTGGCAATAGGGGTGAATTAGAAGTGTGGTCAGGTCCAGTTAACACGGGTGAAAGCAATGAATGCCTAAAATTAAAGACTGCCTGGATTCTTCTGTAATTACAGGGTGCACCCAGATGACTTGGACAATTGCACACAGCTATTTGCAATGGGTAGCTGCAAGTCTAAAGTGATTTGCATATCACATTTAGGCAATCTACTACCAGGAACCTTTCTGAAGTCTCTTACAAATCTTTTTCTCTTAAATGGAATACACAATAAAGTAATGCCTCCTGATTTAAAAAAGAAAAAAAAGCCAGAATAACTTGTGGAACAGCAGTACTGTTTATTGTATAGAGATTAAGTGGCTAGTCAAGGTTGGGAAGGAAGCCAAATGACCTTCCATCCTCTAGGCTGTATTCATGTCCCTAGTTCGAATGGTTCAGGCAGCTGCAGTCTCCATAAGAATCGTCTTAACCTTTTCTTGAAACTGTGTTGCCATCCCCATCATCCATATCTTAATGCCTCTACCAGCCACGTCAGTAAGTCACGCATCTTACTGCTGAGCGCACGTGTGTGAAACAACAGAGCTCAGCTAACATAAAATGCTATGTGAAAATGCTGGTAAATTATGTAACTACAGCACAGTGAAATGATAAGGAACTGGGGACAGCTCTTTAAAGGTTATCCCATTAATTACATTCCTTTTTATAATGAAACCCCATTTCCCATCACATTCCTAGATTCTGTTTACTCCTTGCTCCGCTGCTGCCACGGGTGTTGCCTTGGGTTTACCGTTTATCATTTGCTTCAGCAGTAATTAATGAGCTTCCTTAGCATGGACAAGACATTAGAAAGAGAGCTTATGACTATATTTTTCTGCAAAAGCATCAAACATCAGTTGACTACAGTAGTCACATGGGGCAGGGACATTTAGAAAGAGGAAATTCAACAATGTCATGCATCCTACGCAAAGGTTTTCCAGCCCACAACTATGTGAGTCTCCCAAAAGCCAGAGATCTGAGAAGATACCAAAAAATCAGGCGTGTCCATAATTCTTTATTACCTTTCCTAGTTGAGTCAGACTGGCAAGAATAGGTAGCATGATGGTCTCTAAAGTCCAGTGCTCAAAACAAGCTCATCTGACAGGAGTTGTCTCAGACATCAGAGTACATTTTAAAGCCATTCTAAAACGATCTGTGGACTCTTCAATATCAGCTCTTTCTTCCTGGGTATTGAGGAGGTCCATGACCTCTATGAGGCAGCTTAGCTGTAGTATTTTGATTACAAAAGAGATGTGCTGCTGCTGTAGGTGAAGTTTTCATATGAAAATAAAAATGAAAGTAGTAGCAAATGGGAGACATTTAAGGTAATACGAAGTGATTATGGGACCTCCCATTTCCTGTGCTTGTCAGAAAAACTGTTACTACTGACACTGAAATCATCACTGTAATTAATACATAGAAGCGACCTCCCTGATGAGCCAAACAGCATCCATTCATGCCCATCAGTCCTACTGCTCCCAGCACCGTGTGGACTGGCCATCACTGCACTGTACATCGTATGCTTTTTTTAGGTTTTATTTGCATTTTAGTAGATCAAGACTGTTGTGGTTTTTTTTAATTAAAACCAGTTCTGGTGAACACGGGTTGGCAGTAGCCGCTGGCACAGTGCACATAACATAGTGAATGTATTTGAACCTTTCCTAGCAAATAAGTTGTTTAGAATGCCAATTACCCCATGACAACATTCTCATTACTAAGTCATCTACTTCAAAGGCCTCACTAAAGGCTAGTAAAGTAACAAGGTTTGTACCTATTCCTCATTTTGTGTCTTCATTTATCACTTTGCCTACCAGCTTCCACGAGAGAGAATGTACAAGGCTGAGCTCACAGGGAGCTGGCCTTTTGGGACACGAACATACAGGACCAGTGAGAGCTGCTAAGCAGAAGCAGTTTCATGGACATCCCAGGGCCATTTCAGAGATGAGGTGATGGTGACAAAAGATACCTATCAGGCGTGACTGGTACTTCTGTAATTTACACCACTGTCACATTCAGTGAGTGGGCGAAACAAGTGTTAATTAAGTCTGGAGAGGCAGATTACACAGCAAGACCAGGAACTAACAAGTTCTCACCATCGTACTAATACCATCAGATATTAATGAGTTCTTATTTTGGCTATGCATCTCTTTTCTGCTCTTCAGTATAAATTATACTTGCTGTGCCCACCTGCTGAAAGCCAACTCCCTGCTCGGTACACAACTGACACTGTACCAACCCGTATAAATGACAGCACTGCTGAATGCCACAGAGAAGGAAGAGACTGGGCTGTGCTCCTTCATTCCCCAGGCTGCAAGAGTGAAGATGCAGCAGCACAGCTCCAAGGACCACACAGATTCTCTGGGGAAGGAGGGAGGGAGAGAGGGAGAGGAACTAGCTCCCCTGTGTCCAAGCCAGCAGCACAGCTCCTTCCTGCCTGGGGCCCTGGTGCAGAATTTCTAATGACCACACTGGCTGCTCCCACAGCTATTTCTAACTGTGGTATTGAGAGCTCAGAGATTAGCCAAGTCCTGGAATTGCTGGGCAGAGGGGTAGGCTGCAGACTGCAGCAGGCTGGAGGTAAAGGATGGAAACAAGGTGGGGAGAGGTCTCAACAGCAAAGGATATTCATGGAACAGGCAGCAAGGCTCAGCTCTCTCCCAGTTAAATTCAGGGTTTGGAGCTGTTCCAGCTGGGGACCAATCAATCCAGTGTTTTCACTGATTGTCATTGCATCCAGGCAACATGAGGAAAGAGTCTTGGACTTTGGGATGGATAGAATATAAATGCTATTTTTAAAATTACCCAGCAGGATAGAAAGTTACGTGTGAGAGCACTGCATGGGCATTTATTTTATCCCTCCAATCAAGAGACTTCTATTTCTTTACAGGATAAAGCCCCTTATGTGAAAAGAGGTAGAGCTTGGCTCAAATTATTTGGCTACACTGGAGAAGCACGTTTATTCACTGGCATCACTGTGAAGGGGGCTTGCACGTCGGGAAATCAACCCAATTATTCCCAGCATGCCATGGTTTGGCTGCTGTATTCGTTTTCCAGATCCAGCCCTGGATCCAGCTGGGACATACAGAGAAACTGCATGTACACATTCAGCTGTAAGTGGTTTTATGTAGAAAAACATTTATTCTGGGAAAAAAAAAGGGGGAATATCTTGAAATTTTAAGCTCATATTTTCATTAATTAAAAACTCTCAGGACTGCCCGTTTTATCAGACCATCTTTCCAAATATTACTAAAACTCATCATTATCCAATGACACAATCATCTATATTTTAACAGCTAGGGAAATCAAGGCAATGGCATTATGTAAGACTGCCAAGGTCACAAAGACGGTCCAAAGCTGGCTGGGGAGTAAAATTCCTGACCAACTACTTGTCAATTTTTCTTTAAACTCAGGATAATCCCTCCTACCTCAATAGCTGTTACCAAGATTCCCTTCAACTTCTGCATTGATAGGAAAGGTCTCTCTGAAGTCAACATCCTCCTCTTTGGCAAGAGAGAGACAGAAATTTCACTCATTTCTCACAAGTACTCACAGAATATACTAATAACTTCCTGGGAAAAGCCCACTGCACATATATCCTACTTCTAAACGTGAAAATGCTGTAAGTACTGTGGATGCAAAGCTCCTGGTAAGATTGTGGACTCACTCGTAACGGAAGAGATACACTAGCATGTGGTACTTCAGGGTCAGTGTCATTGTTCCCCTGAAAACAACTTTGTTGCATTAATGGTATTGGTAAATATTCAGACAGCTATTTCCTGCTTGCTCAGGAGGCTCTCGCCATCAGCCTCTCATCTGCCATGCCAACCTGTCTGCCTGAGAAGGGAAATCTTCCCAGTCCTCGCCAGAAGAGAGACTCTGCCCGGGATGCTGCTTAGAACGAATGGAGGGCTGCCATTTAAATCTGGGGGGGTTGTGTGCAGCGTTTTTCTTCACCCACATCACACAAACTGGGAGTTGTTTGGTTTGCTGTTGATCTGCAGCACATGAGATCACAGTACGGTGGGAATCCAGCCCCCCCCCCCGACTGCACATAAACTGTGCAACACAGCAGATGGGATTTAGCTCCTTACCCAGATTCACTTGGAAAGGTGGGCAGAAAAGTGTACATCCACGCTTCGGTGTCACTGCTGAATTACCAAATGCCACCTAGCTCCCCTGGCTAATTAAATATTTAGACAGAGACCTGGTTAATGTTGATATACCAGTGAAAGATCGATACAATTTGGAAACATTGAAACAATTTTATGGTACTTGTTGACACAAACACAAGAAGTCATGTAGAAAAGGGTATGAGAATCACGCCCATACCCAAGTGTACATCTTGTGATTGAGGAAGAGCTGGGTTCTTTCCTGTATTTCTTCAGGACAGTGCACAGCTGTGCTGGGATTCTCAAGGCTTTAAAACTAAGCTCCACTATATTAATGTCAAAGGAAGCGTTTGACCGGTTGTTTTACGAGCCAAGCCCCAGGAATTATATTCTGCCCAGGTTCAGAGGCTGGGAGGGTTGATCCTGGGTTTTGTCCCACTCAGCTCTTTGATTCTTTACTAGAACTGTGAGCCTGAGCATCCTAGCTGGCTGTCCTAGCAGCAGAGAGTCCGCCCCCCAACGAGGATGCATTGGCCCCACGACCACTTGACCAAAGGGAATACGTTATGTCCTCAGCAGCCTATCTGCATTTGTACATCTTTGGGCCACACTTAATCTGTGTTGGACCTCAGCCAGCCAGCAAACGAGTCAAAAAAAAGAAAAAAGAGAAAAAGCAGGGGATAATATCATGGAATAGGGCTTGAGAACAAAGAGGATATGGAGGAAATACTGTCTGGTACAAAAAGAAAAGGAATGCAAATTCCTGTGAGAAAAAGAAAGCCACAAATTCATAAACAAAAAGCTAGCATTATTCTGAGTTTAAGCTGAACACAAAATGGTAAAAAGTTTTATATGATATCCACTGCCAAACCACTAGGCAACCAGTCCCTTGCCATAATTACTTGACAAACAGCCTTTCTTTTTCTCCCTAAGCTTTTGCATCTTTGCTACATGAATGCAGAACTACACAGAGACACCAACTTTTACACAGTCTGATACACCAGCTTTACACTCCTAGTAGTAAAAGCACTCAGAATTACATGTAATGACTTTCACATTATGTTCGGAAGTTATTTGTATCCAATTTCTGTCTCTCAAGGCTGGAATAGCCATAATAGTGGGAATATTTGAGGGCAGGGTGGGGTTTTTTTCCTGTTTGTATAGCTGAGGGTCTATACAGGAAAGACACTTTTACTAATATATACAGCAAAGACAAAGGTTGAAGATTTTGACTCTTAACGCCAATCTATATTTCTGGAAACTATGGAGGCTGCAGTCTCCATCAGTATATTTCATCAGAGTCCTAAAATTGTCTTTAAGAAGAGGAAGCTTCAAAAAAACCCAATTCACAACTTTTGAGGCAAATATTCAGAAGGGTTGGGCATACAGATATTTGTATTTGGCTAATTTAGACTAAACAATACAATGACAGAGAGTATGACCCTAAAAACAGTTCCTACATACTCCTAAGCGTTTATACAACTGCACAGTGTTCCTGGGACCTACTGCAAGGGCAAATAACTCTGAATAAGGCACGGAAACAAATAATTTCCTTCTAGCTTTGCTGGTAGTTGCTACCTTATTTTAAACAGAATAATTAAAAGGAAATAGTTTCTGCAAGAACGACAAGAAGACAGCTACACAAAGATTGCTCTGGTTAGTAGTTTCTCCACGATGTTCAGATTCTTCCACACAGTGTGGAATCGGGTCTGAGGCCGGTCCCACAAACACCGTAAGACCAGTACGAATTGATCATCCATCTCATACTGGTGTCAGTGCTAACAGGGAGCAGTGCCTCTTCTCCTGAAGATGCCCGCTGCCTTCACCCGTACGCTGGTGTACCGGCACTGTCATAGTCAGGGAGATGAGGAATTGCAATGGCCTGAATGCGCAGGTCAGGCATATATGAAATATAAAGATATTCAGAGGTATAGCTGCCATTTCGCTTTGTCAGCACTAGAACATTCCTCATCTCTTCCTATTTAGCATTCCTCTACTTAAGACAACGGCACAGTCTTACTGTAAAAGCTGGTGGTTCTTCAACAGGTGGATCCCAAATGGGTCCTGTTAAACCAAATACAACTTGATAAAACAAATAATGCGATTGTGCCTTGGAGAAAAGAGTGTGTCTCAGATTCTCTTTTCCTCTGTGCCATAGGATGGATGGGCAGTGGTGGAAAGAAACACAAAAACAGTTCTTTCAAGCAAACCATATTCAGTGACATGGTAGCAATTCCCTTCCCTCTCTGGAGAGGGTGTGTGTGGCAGAAACAATAATCCTCAGTTCTAACGATCGTGGGTTAAGTGCCTCTTGACGTTCCGCGTTTTCACGATACATCTGTGGATAGTAATAGGCTTGATCTAGAGAGGTTTGGCCCCCTGACAAATGGTCTCCACAGAGAGCAAACAGAACCAAGGCACTTAAATAGCACCACAGTCACTAATGATATGATTATGGAAGGTGATAATGCAACAAGAACAACTCTCAGCAGCTTCCAGGAGTTACGACTCAGAGCCTATTAGGAAAGAGGCACACAATTTCTACTTCACGCTGTTGCTATGATGTATAATCTTTATAAATAAATGAAAAAAACCCAACCCACAAGACAACAAAGAAGAACTTATTTTAACATAAATAACCTATCCTCAGCAGGCTTTGTGGTTTAAAGGACTTGTGGTAATTGAGTTCCAGAGCCACAAAAGCAGTTCTCAAGCCTGGTCATCTCATCACCCTACATTATACACCATGATGTCAACAAATTCAGAGGCAGTAGGAACAGTCTGGGTACATCTGGCAAAAGAGATCATGTGCCAGCACACAATTCTTATAGGGAACCATACATCATATTAAGGTTGGGTTTTTTAAGGTGGAGATTTTCCTCAAGGGAGTTTTGTACAAAGCCACTGAGCCCAGAGCCCTGTTTCATTACAATTCTTTTTACTGCTGGGATTTTTTTAGCATCTCCCCTGCATAGTTATTCAACATCGATGGCCAAAATACCAGATAACATTCATCTAGGCATTTAAATATGACAACTGAAAGCGTATGATCGATCATGCCACAGCTCATGCAATCCCACTGTCATCTTCTTTTCTGCTAGCCACTGAACTTCCACTTTATTTTCATTTTAGTGCTTCTGTTTTCATGTTCTAAATAATTACTCTGTCTTCTTAGCGTTCTTATCTTTTTGGTATCAAATTACTGTTTAAATATGGATCTTAGAAATGACATTGCAGAACAGAGAAACATAGATGCTTTCATGTTTCCCCTCAGTTACTGTAAACTCAGGCAATTTCTTTTTTTAAAAAACAAACAAAACCCTCCGGGCCACTACTAATTTGTATTGCACGTGTCTCAACTCCCCCCAGTGTCCCTCTCTTGTCTTATGAGATTGCCTCCTGGGGAATGCTGAAGTTCAAAGCCAGGGAATGTTCCCACTGTACGCAATGCAAGGACATATGCCAGGGGCAGGATGTAAATTTCTCTCTATAGTATAAGCCTTGTACGGATTAAAGCATTGAAAAAGTGGAGCCTTGCGTGCTCGTCCCGAGGTTTTATCCCCATATACCTTCCTAGATCACTAACCCAGCTTTCCTCAGGGAATCTGGGACACGGGTAGTAGCTGCTACTGAGAGTATCAGTTATTCTAATTCGTTGTGATCGTACCGTTTAATGAAATCTGGTGTCTTCGTAATTTAAACAGAAAGGAATCTCCCTCTTTCTCACCAGCTCAGATCTGGAACTGTAACTAGACCTCAAAGGCCTCATTTAGCCACTGAAAAACGAAGTTAGGCAGCCAAGCAGCAAATCTTTCACTCTTTCATTCCATTGCATCACAGAGCTGCAAACAGTTTGCATCCAAAGTTATGTGTGGTTCTGGGCTTCACGGTAGAAAGAACATGACAGATTATACTGCAGTTTCACCGATGATGCCTCACACAGGGTTATTATCTAAGGAAAAGAAGTCATGCACATCATTAGGGTTCTGCTCAGTGGAGTTCATTACCTCATTCTCACGATTGCAGTGGCTAAGGCAGGAAGGAGGCTGATGTTATTTACTCCACTCCAGTTCTTTGTACTCAAGAATGATAAAAACTCCCTGTGGAGCTTAGTATCAGCCTTATCGTAAGAGTGCCAGGGTCTGGCAAAAGCAAGTTCAAGAAGAGTTAGTGAATGCACCACAAAGAGCGCAATGGGAATGAGAATCTCAGGAAGAATGTCCAAGAGATAATGCCTCTAAATGAAGCAGTGAAGATAGAGAGGCAAAACTCTCACCATAAATCAATGCCACGTTTGACCTTTGGTTCCTCTCATTTCTGTCTTGAGACGTTACACTCTGCGTAATAAAGCCTCCCACCACATGACAGTCTGAACTCCTCAGATTCGCCTGGCTTACGCAGTGTTTGTCAGTGCTTTACCTGCTCGTTCTCAAAAGTGCTGAAAACTCATTCTGCTGCTTTAGAAAGAGTAACAGCAGAGGACAGCCATGAACAGAACAAAAGCCTCATCAGAGCAGGAACCAAGACGACACAGCTTTTATTGACACGTCATCTGGACAGTCACGTAGCAACAGCACTCCAGCAGCCATACATAAAGCAAAGACCTCCACTCTCCCTTGAAGCATGGACAGACTTTCCTCCAGAGACTAATACTAAAAGGAAAAACAAATAGGCCCGGCTTGCCTTGCATACCTCCTGGGTGGCCTGCTATCTGATACACACTCAGCGCCGCTACTTGGGATCAGCACAGAAAAACAAAACTCCTTTTCTGTTCTACCACAGAGGGAATATTTGTCGCTCTCAGTGCCAGTCTGGTACCTACAGAGTCAGGACAAGCCTCTATATTTGCAAAGCCACACAATAATTTCTAAAAGCAAAAGTCCAACTTGGGTGTAATCAGAGAGAGAAAACAGGCTGACTCTCAGAGAACACTTCTAACAGTGAACTCGGAGTTAGACTGAAGAGAAGCAGAGGAAGCTCGTTACTGTGCCATTTGAAACAAAAAGGGGCAACACGGTCGGGAGAAAGTGTTACTCAAGAGATGGGTTTGCTGGTTTAACAGAGGTTAGACTTGGAAAAGCTTGTTTCATGAATCATTTTCTGTGGACTAGGTGGGAATATTCCAATCCAAGACCAGGACAGTTTTAGTAGATGAGATATAAAATAAACCAACACAGCACAGAGCATACGATTTCAGGGGACAGCACTGCAGCCTTTGAGGTAGTACCACTGAACTGGAGGCTAAACGCTGACCCTGGCTTTACTCTGTTTAAGGTGTGTCTGAAGTCAGGAGCTTGCTCTCATACCTGTCCTTCCGTGAAACTGGAGCAAGACATGAATATGCCAGTGCTAAGAGATGACTGCAACTTTTATAGATCAGTTTACTTACAGGGAAAACTCCTGCACCCTGCAGCTAATGCTTCATAAAGAGCTGGTTGTGAAAAAAAAAAAAAAGTATTTTATTATTTATTTTAAAAGATGGACTCTGCTTTTATTAAAGACTTGCTCCAGGGTGCATATCATGTGGTGATAACTGCCTGTGTCTTCTGCTCAAAGTAACAAACAATATTATTCTTAAGAAAGAAAAATCTCAACATTATATCAAACCAAGCCTATCCTGCACACCCAGCACATATCACAGGATGAACTATTGCCCACAGTTGCGTTCTACAGCTCAGTTACAAGCAGAACCAAAGGCCTAACTCAACAGCATACAAACATGAGCCAAAGCTTGATAAGCACAGCAACAGCCATACAAGAATGGGGCAAACCATTATGTATGTGAAAAATCACTCTGCAAAGAAATGAGATCTTCTCAAGCAGTCAAAACTCACTTTGTAAAATCCCATTAAACTGCAGCAGATAAGAAAGAGGTGTCCCCGGCTGCAAACGTCATTTAATCAAGGCCACGCAAAGAAATATTGCTTTGATTTTATAGAAATGACCAATAAAAACCCTCTCACAACAGTGCATCACCCATAGAGGCCTACAGAAAAAATATGAGAATGCAATTTCAAAAACTAACGCCAAGTTGCAGCTGCTGCACGTAAACACTGTTCCCCACCATCAGCAACCTCTGATGCAGTAAATAGTCTGGGTTTTGTATATGAATTACTTTTGACAACGTCATATTGGGGATTGCAGTGTTAAAGAAACCTGATGAGAATGGAAACACCCAGTAGAAGTGAACACGCAAAAATCAGCAGACTGAAATACACACATTTCTTTGAAGTGGCACTGCTTACTGCACACCTATAGGAACGTGATGAATTATTCTCCAGAGAAAAGGGAAAAGGTACCTGTTCCCTCACCTGGTAACCTTCAGTCTTCTTCTGGCACCATTTCAACAGGGCATTCCTCTTCGAACCACCATACTCCCGAGCCAGGGCTGCCAGTGGGTCCTTTCTCTCCACACTAATCCAGGGAAGCATAAGGAAGGAGAAGATAAATACGCTTGAAGTTTCCTTTTTTTACCAGGGTGTAAGTAATATCTGTATGACAAAGCAGAATGGCAGCACAGAACCTAAATGTAAGACAAACTATAATAGCTTTCAGAGCCTGCAGTCTGTATTTGCCTTTAGATGAGACAAATTCAGTTGGTATCACTGCATACAAAGAGCTGAAAACCAGCAGCCGGCGGGTATTTGATGGCATGTGTTATAACCCAGTATTTCTGCTATTATTTTCATCAGCTTTACTTATAAAATTTTCAAGTTACCTCTTTGCTTTACATGTTGAAAACTAGGATTTAGAGTGCAGAATGACAAAAACTATCGAAAGTGTTTATAACAGCAAATTCACAGCCAATTGAGCTGCTGCAGGACAAGTTCTTGTATAAAATGAAAAGCCTGGAAGTTGTATTGCGGTCAAGGCGTCAAGGTCAGCTAAAGGCCTTTAAAACCACTGCACTATCACCACCCTACAGCTTCTACTGTTGGAAATAACAGTGAACATCAAAGGACAAAAATATATGGTTTTTCTCAAGACAGAAGAAAATTATGTGTCCAGTCTGGCTTTCCCTCAGACCTCGAAGCTTTTAGCTTTTAACTCACCACAACACACAAAGCTACAGTAAGACAATGAGAGTTGACCACCTGTATACAAGAATTCCATCATGTGTACAGCTGAGTGCTCCCAAAAACTTGCTATCCTCATTTTGTCACGATTGCTCTTCTTACAGATAATTGTGGGTATTATAATCTGAACTTTGATGTCTGGATCTGCCACAGCCTGGTTATTCTGAACTGGACAGATTAGCCAGCAGTTTCCACGGGAGACAGGGCTCCACCAGATGAAAACATTCATCTTGGTGCCAGGTAATGCTGTCCATCTTTGCCAGTGTGCTGTTTTTCCCAGGTAACAGAGTTGGTACCTGAGTTTGCTTTGGGGTTTCAAGCTGCTGGGGGTAGAGGTAAGCATTCTGCTGCTGAAGGCCATAGGGGGTTTGCTCAGGGATTCCAGGGAAGGGCTTTTACGGAGGTAATGGTCTGGTTTCAGCTCTTCATTTCTCCCCTTTAGGAGGTCTGTGGGAATTAAAAAAAAGCTGTCAGTTTGCAGCCTGAGGAAGTTGATTAATCACTGTCCTGCCACCCAGCACACAATATGCAGTCTGTTGTTTTGATTCTAAACAAATGTACTCATTTGTTCATTAAACACACATGGGGCTAGGAAACCTTGAGCAGATTAGAGGTGATCATAACAAGGAATGGCTTTGATGATTTCAACAGTACAGACTGCCTGGTTTCCTGTGATTGATACTCCTGCTGGGGGGTAGGGGCCTCAGGTGAATGAGGGGAAATACCAAAATCTACAGTCTTCAAGGTTCAAAAGCTGATCGGCAGATATCTTCACCCGATGACTGACCAGCCCTAGTACAATAATTTCTTTTCTGCCATTAGCAGACTTGTAACGAGAAAGCCTCTTGTCTCCATGACCCAGCTCAAGACAGCAGCAAAAGGCACTTTTTAATCACACAATGCTTGGTGTCCTCTCTGGCAGAACTCTGGGAAGTCTCAATATATTCACAGCAGATGCATCTATAATTTTCATTATGCACAGTATGTATTTTTATATATACTTGTATATATATAAATAAGATAAAATTAGCAGCCATAGAATCCAATGTTGATAGGTTTTTGAAGAGAAGCCAAAGAGATCATAGAAATCAAATTATCTCCCCATGCACATCAGTCATGAGGTAGAAGGATGCATAACACAGGGCAGCTTGGCTGCTTGGCATCTGCAGAGGAACTGTCAACAAGCCAGGATCCATGGCCAGCACATTATGAGCTGTTACCAGAAATTAATTGAATGTGGAACACGTTTTCTCCTTCTTTTCAGTTACCTCCCTAATTATCAATTAGTGCCCTATCACCTAGAGGTGTGAATTCCTTCTTATCTCACCTTCACAAAAGGCTGAATCAGTCCTAAATCAGTAACTGGGGTTTGTGTAGCAGCAGCTGCCAGATAAACACATCCTTTCTACAGACATGCAGCTGCCCTTGCTTTGGCTCCTGAATTTCATGAGAGGAACTCCACATTTGTAGCTGCTGAGAGCTATAGGTTGGTTTTCCACTATGTATTCCAAACGTGTATAACTCTTCTAGCTCCTCATTACATTGGATTTATAGGGAATTGCCTCACATTTAAATAGCCACACCAACCAGACAGGCAACCAATGAATAATTCTTGGCACTGCATTAAACTTAAGAATATTCTGCTTAGAGAAACGGATCTACTGCAAAAGGCACATCAGTGAACAAGATCTGAACATTATGAAGAGGAGTGTGGGTTTCTCACTAGTTTATAAGCATGGCAAAAAAAAAAAAAAAGGCAGTGTTACGTTATTATTAACATAACTGGACTGGCTAATGGTATGGTCTAATTAGGAAGTGCTGTGCCAATCATTTAGGATGAATCATGCGTGGTACAGAAAAAGGAAGGAGAAGGCAGGATCCCAGACAGGTATAAAGGCTATGGGAAGCATCTAGCTGGAAAGAAAAGAGGAAGAACATGAGGGCATCATAGGAGTAATTTGGAAAGAGAAACAGGATAATAATGGTATGAAAAATAGGGAATATGGTTAAGAAGAATCCCATTCTGTTAGCACTGTTTAAAGAAAATTTGTGGTTACTGGCTTGAATCGTACAGTAGTGCCAGAAGTGGTACAAGTTAACAGTATCCAGTTTTCTACTTTGAGTCTCGCTTGCATGAGTAATATATTTCCTTTGATTTATTTCTGGCTCCTAGAAACTCCAGGCCAGAACCAGTAAACCTCTGATTCTAAATGAAAAGATTATAGCCAAAGATCAGGTCTCTCTGCGAAGTAATCCATTCTCCTCTCCAACAACGTAACATTTGGGTCATATTAAGGACATCACTGAACCCTGCTGTGACACCGGTCAGATGGAATCAGCCTGACTATTATTATGGAGACTACCTCACTCTGAATTTCCTCCGGGATATTTTTTAATTCAGGGTTGTTTGCATAGGGCTTGGATCAACTGCCTTCTAGGATTGTTTAGATTGGAACCAGAGCTATTACAACTTTATAGTGAGTAAGCCTTGGCTATGGATTATTGGAACTAAATTAAACCCAGGTACACAGAGAAGCTGTAAATACAGGAACTTGGTAGATAAGCAACCGTAAATTTTTACCATTCAACGGCGAATAAAATATCTGTTGATTTCAACAGATTTTCACAGAACAATTATCTTTGATAACAACCGTAATTATCCATGGCCTGAAGTGGGATATCTATTATTAAGGACTGGAATTATATTACACAGTTGACACATTACTCTGCTCTACAGTAAACTGGTAGAGATTAAAAAGGTCTTATATTCTGGTTAGGATCACTGTATATTTTCATGCAAGACATGTCTGGAAAGCAACTGATACAAATAAGCAAGCTCTGTCTGTTCCACTGATAATTTCTGCTTGCTTAGAATTTACTCCTGCAGGAGAAGCCAGTCAAGATGTTATTTGTTGATGCTGTCATCTACCCTGTAACTTGTTTTGCTGTTCAGATCCACTAAATCTTCAACTTTGAATGGTGGAAGGGGAAGTTTAGCAGATTATCGGAAAAGTCTAAAAATGAAGACAGGTTCTAATTTCTCTTCTGTACTAGCAAGCCGCTGCAGAAAATCCAGCCTACCAATGAAGAAGTTGTGACTTAATTTTTTGTCCCTCCCTGCAGCTTCACTACAGGAATATAGTATTTCATCTGTCCTTAAAAACGCAATAACCTGTTGTTACTAGCTTTGATTCCAATGCAACAGCTACATTCAGGACTAGATAATCAAAATAAAGGGCCCTAGAGAAAATGGGAAACAAACACTGATAGAAAAGAATATTAAATGACCAGAGAACAAAAGGAAAGTGTGAAATAAAAATAAACGCATCTCTTGAGAACTCTCCAAACAAACTACTTCAAGCCCAAATGTGACTGTTGCTAAAACAGTCACATCAGTATCTAAAATGTTTGATGTATTTCAAATGAAGCTCAATTTAAAAACAAATAAACGCTCAAAAGACAGTGCTTTGGACATGTTCCAGATATATACATGTTGAACCAAATCTAATCCTCTCCAGTTCCACAGCGTGGATTAGAGAGGTGCCATGGATGCTTTGGAATAAAGAAGGCAAGTTTGTGTTGGCAAACCATTATAAAAATCAGTTATTTTTTAGTTTTCTAAGGCTACGATCAAGAATGGAAATACAACAAAATAAGCTCTCTAAACCAAAGTCTCTGAAGACACATTTCCTTTGACCATATGAGATGAGGAAAAATGACCCAGGCAGGGGCCGACAGCTAACGACAAGCTTTTGCTAGTAAAAAGAGGCAACATTTGTATGTTTACTGCAACTTACCTGCAAGAGGAAGGTCTGAAAGATCTGTGTGTCTGGCAACACCCTTGCTGGCTGGCTTGGCATTATTATAAACAGAATGTCTCTGTGAAACAAACGCACGTACACAAGATAATACAAACAAAACTAGCCATCATGGCTAAATAGGCAAGCAGAGAGATGTTTCTGCTATCTCAAGATCACAAAGCAGGTGGAGGGATACAGAAACCTTTCAACAAGGTATGAGCCATACCCAGAGGTGGATAAATGCTTGTGAAAAATAAAAGGACAAAGGGACAATATCTTCAGCTGGTAATACAGTGGTTCCTGAGCTATTTCACATTTCTATTGGCACCATTTTTTTCTCTTGTCAAACATAATCTAGGGTCACAAACCCAAAGTAAGAATGCGTGCTCCTAATCCCGCCTCCATCCCCAACACCCTGAATCATAACACAGAAGGATTCTTGTCTCTTCAGCCCCAGTTTTCAGCACTGCCACCCCCGCGGCCAGGCATTAGTAGGAGGTTCCCAGACCTCTCTTTAATCCCACCCTTTAAATTTCTTTGAAAGACTGCTTAACAAATGTGTGAGCACATTTCCTTCAGAGAGTCAGCAAAGTCATCTGTTTCTTCAGAACACTCACCTAAACACTCTAGCCTCGCAACTGGTTTTTACCCAGATCCAGAGGGGAATATCCTGTTCCAAGTCCAGTGACCACAAAGTCAAAAACCATACAATGGTTTCTCTGGCCTGGAAGGGTTAGCTGTCTGCTGGTACATCACCTCCAGCATACGTGGAAACCAGGAAGCACTCTGCATTTGCTTCTCTATCATTCACAAAAGCAGTATATCCAACAATACTGCGCCACAGATTTGAAAATTGCTAACAGAAAAGCTAATTAACTGGTGCACAGACATAAGAAGTACGACACTCCAGAGCAGTTGAGTAGGAAAAATAAAATACAAACTGTAAGAGCTCTTCACTGAGCACTGTATGAACTTATGGGATAACTGGGAACATACATCTTAGAAACCTATTATGCCCATGTCTCTCAACTCACATGCCAGCTACCTAGTTTAGTTTCATGTTTCTTGTAACTCACTCCCAATAATCGAAACCTATTTTCTGGTCAGCAGCTACTGAAGTTCAGAATTTTATTCCAAAGAGTTCACATCCGTCCACTGAGACCTCTAAGCTGAAGTCAAAGACAAACTCACTTTGATCCTTTTTGTTAATACTACAGCATTTGATGTTTCACAGCAAATAAATAGATGAGTTTCCCCTTCCCCGTGTCACATATGCAGGTTGGCATGCTGAAGCTATGTCATGCTGTACCAAACATCACACCTACCCATTTTAAAACCACAAGGACGGAAAGAGCTCTGTGTACCTGCATGGGGGAAACAGCAGCAGCTGGGGCTGTCCTCACTGGAATTCCACTTAGAGGGCTCCTGGGGACCTTGTGAACTGTGAGATTTTGTCCAGTGCTACCTGCAAGGGAAAAACGTGGAAACGTGCATTTCAGACCCAACAGTCTCCCTCTTGTCAGAACAGGAAGCCACTGGTGTAATGACATTCCACAGACAGGATTTACGGACCAAGCACTGACAGAAAATAGCCATTAAGTAACAAAAAGCGGCACAAAATGGCAAAAATCACCTGCTCACTGCTAGAAAAAAATTTTACTACAAAATACAGTGTTCAAATACCTGAGCATCCTAAGTCAAATGATTTTATCAGTGACTTCACAGTGGCTGCAGATTCTGACGGTGTGGGAGATGCTCTGCTAACACAGACCCCTTGCCAGCGGTTGGTTGTATCTGCCTCTAGAGATTCTACCTCTTCAGCTGTCAGCCTGCAAAGCAGAAACCAGATCAAAGTCAGAAGCAACAGGAAGTGCAAGCAGAGATTAGAGGTCTTTGTATGTAGGAGGCAAATCCAAGGACGCACATCTTTCACTGTAATGCCCAGAACATGGACCACTCATTAGAATGTTCATGTCCTTTTCTTGGAGTACCTGGTAAACATTAAATCATTGAGTCTAACAAACGTTTCTGTGTTGTTAACCGTATCATCCCCGTTTCCCATCCTCACACAGAATGGAGGGTTGTCATAGAAAAAAGCAGTTTGATGAGACTTGTGAGTACTCGTCAATAATTACCTGAAGATGGACTTTGAATACAGCACAGGGGCCAAGAGGCTACTCTGGTCCTCAGTGTGTAATGAGGAAGGTAACCAAGGAGAAAGATGTTATTTTACACACTATGTTTTTAATTGGCATGACCACTGCTGAAGTAATTGTTACCAGTTAAAATGCCGTAACTGAAAATAAAAAGTTGGATAGAGTTCAGATAAAAGCCATAAAAATTAAACCAGAAAATATACTTCATAATGAAAAACGTTGAAAACACAACTCTTGCAGCTTATCAACGAGAACATCTGCTGAACAAGGAAACCCTCAATCACAACCCGTAAGCAGTTATATAGAGAATAAATCTGTTCAGTGCTTCATCCCAGCAGACACCAGAATACTGAAATTCAATGGTTGGAATGAAGATAGACAAACTCAGAATAGAAGTAAGGCTCATATTTTAACAGGGAGGATCACTAGATTACTCCACTGACAGGAAATTTTGAAGATTATGTGCTACACTTACAGGAGTCCTCAGCTGCATTAAACAACAAGTGTCATCACACAGCACAACTGTTGCTTCTTGTCATGCATTTTACAGATCTGGCTGACACTGCTCAGCACTGACACTGTACTTACCCAGTAGCTCTCAGGCAGACTTCAAATGTAATTCCCTAGCCTTAGTTTAGGAAAGCTGCAATGAGATAACCGTGTCTAGTCACATAGAAAGAGAAAATTTGTACATTACTTTTCTGATCTCCTAGCTGCTTAAGAAACGTGTGCTGATCCACAGGTATCACCACTTCTCCCTACTTCTAAGTATGGCAGGCACCAAGGGCTACATGAACACAACATCCCAAATTGTTTCATAAGAAGGCTAGAGGACTCCATCCAGAAAGTACCTATTGGGTTAAACAACTTCTGTTGAGCTAAAAATAGAAGTCAGGGTCTTTTTCTTTCCCTTTGGAACCACAGTCTGCAGAATACAAGGGGCTAAAGGGTGTCAGTGAATAGGAGAATAAGAGTGACTCAAGTTTCTATTTTTGGCAGAGCTTAAGGAGGTGCTGTCTTTAAGCAGACATTGGCTATTTCTTTGCTAATTCATTCAGCTCCCTGTGTGCCAGGGGAGGCTGCAGAGGCAGATGGCTAGAGAAAAAGCCATTTCAGTTCCATTCTCCAGTTAATCCAATAAGAAGGAAAGGCAGATTGGATAAGAATCACTAAGCTCTAAGAGACCCAGTGTTCTGCTGACTAACTTTAAGTTCCACCCTTCACTTTTTCTTCTGTGGCTTCATAATGCAGGAACGATAAATCAGCAGGCGATAGCATCTGTGATTTAGCTGTATGAGACCACAGAAGCTAAAGGACTCCTGCTTCTAGTAGAATACAGAGGAAGGATAGATTTCTGCCTCAAGATACCAACCCACCCAATGCAACCCACTACACTTCCAAGAATTAAACAAACCACTAGGCAAGCGTTCTGTCTAGTTACCCAGGTAACAAGGGTATGCACAAGGCCAAGTGGCAAAGGTATGCTCTAGGCAGCCAGCACTTTATTGGTCAGGATTTAACTCTGAGAGCAGCTCAAACCTTACAGACTAGTCTCCTCAGTCTAGCCTGATTGCTAAAGGATGCAAACATGTTAAATAAAGTTTGAGTAACTAGACTAGGCCCTACACCCTGCCACAAAAAAAGTCCATTGAGAAGTCAAATACCATTATTCTGTCATTGCACAGAGTAACTGTGAAGATTCAAGTGCTGGAGCATCCCATTTTGTTCAGATGCTTCCTGTAATCTTAAGTCTGTATATTTGTAATAGGCTTCTAACACACCCTGAAACAACCTCCTAGATTAAACACAATCACATCAGAAAACTGAGGACTCTCATGCAGCAAACCTTGGCATGAAAGGTCAGAATAATAGTGCTGAGACCTATTTGCTTCAGCAAAACCCACACGTGCTGACCAACAAGCAATGGAGCGTTACGAAACTTGGGGAGTACCTTCCATTTTGAAAAAGAAAAATGTGTATAAGGGCATGCACATACATATGTGGGTTTCTTAATAGAGAAGCAGAGGAGTAAGAGCCTAACTTGCAGTAGCAAGCTAATTCAGGAGGACAGTATAGGAGAACATGCCTTGGAAAGATGAATGACAAGGCGTAACTTTAAAAATTATTCCTTGTGCAGAAAATGTATTCAGTTTAGCATAGCTTAGGCCATCTGAGACAATGCGGCAAGTTCTGCTACAAAAAGGATGGATTTGAACAAAATGTCACCTACTGCTGTATGCTTTCCTTGAAACAAGAACGAATGGCTTTCGTAGCTCAAAAGCTGCAAGGGCAGCTGGCTCAAGTGGAGCAGCTCCAGGAGGAAGCAGAGCACTGCAGCCACAAAGGAATTGAAATGTGCAGTCCTTTTCACAAAAACACTGCCCCATTTCATTCATTCATTGGCGAGAGAAGTAGATACCACGAGCTCTTCTCTAATAGCAAGAGTTAGCCTTCATGTTTCCTAGGTTTGGAATACATGGGCAGACCACCAACAAGGTGCAAGCCTGTTCAATTTTGGGAACAGCAGCCTTCACATGTTTGAAATTTCTTAACTGCTCCAATGACCTCTTTGTTACAGGTGGCCTAGAACCACTGAACCATGTTTTCAGAAATAATTACTCTGCAATCCAGTCTTTGACACAGTTCCTGTCAGTGTTGTGAATCCTCCTGAACTCCAAGGGACACAAAAAAGAGACACACAGCTACTGATGCACAGAACAGAAGAAAGGCCAAGGGCAGGCAGCAGACAGTTCCAGACATTTAAACATTTATTTGGCACTTCAATATATATTTCTTAAACAACCCCCAACATTCAACAGCTGCCAGGACAGAAAAGAAAGGCAACACAAGTGTGCATATATGCATACACTCCAGTAGCATGGCACAAAGGTGAAGGGCCATGCCAAAGCCAGGACATCCTGCAGCATTCTCTACTAGCTCAGCCTGCTCCGAGACCAGGCCTTTGCTAGATCTTCACATCCAGGAGGAAAGGACAGGAATCCCACAGCCAAAACATGAAATTCCAGTCCTGGAATGAATCCTGATGATGTCTTGGTAGAGATGGTGACTTCCAATTTTCTCCTTAGCATCCACATAAAGCTCTCTCCAGGTGTCTCCAGTTGCTAAGCTGAACTTCAGCAAGTTCTCCCTGATCATTATATACTTCACCTGAGTTAAGAGCATGAGAAAGGCTCCTTGCTAAGAGGATATGTACCAGCGGCTTGAGATATTTTCTTTTCCTTCTGATCTCTCCATCTGCAATTCTCCCAGCCAAGACAAACCTCACTTGGGACATTCTCAGTGAAAGTCATAGCAGGACACGGTCTTTGGGCACCACCCTGCTTCCTAGCACACACCGAGTCAGACATGCCACCCAGTGGTGAGTGCCTTGGCAGTACAATATTACAAATCCGAAACCAAAGCATCTGATACTGAATAAATAACGTCATGTTTCTATTCAGTTTTCCTGTCAGATTTCGGTAACCTACCACTTGAGTTTGTGTGTGTATGCAGGCAGACTGATCTGTATGCATACATACATTTAAACACACAGATCTACAAATATAACACTATATGGAGGACTCCATGTGTATGTGCATTAAATTTTACAAATCAGACATACACACTCAGTTTTATTTTTTGCTGAAGATTAAAATGGCATGTTTAAAATTCTCTTTCAGGGCAAATATCCCCATCCCTCCAAAAAAGCCTTCAGTTATTTTGGTTCCCCCAAATCCCTGTGATCACTTCTTATGGCTTAGTTGACTTTAGACCAAGTCAAAAGTTTTTCCGCCTCACAGAGTCTGAAGAGAGAAGCCTTCTGAAACCCAGAAATAAGCTCTTGCCCATGGGGAGGAGGTGGACCTGAGCAGCATTCACACTTCTCAATACACTTGACTTTTGCAGGGCAAGACAAAACTGGAGGTGCTTTCTCAAATTGAAACTTCCCTTTTTCAGCTGCAAGTTGAAGGTATGTCCTGAAGTGTCTCACAGGCCTGGTTATGCATCCACTCAGGGCTGTGTTAGCTGGCAGAGATCAGGCACCTATGGAGATAGAGACAATAATCGGGAGTGTTATAAGAAGCAATCAATGCCCATCCTGAGGTACAGCACTCTATACAGTTAATCGTCCCAACATCACTAAATAAAGGGGAGAAGGGAAAATGCTGACAGCGTTGCTAGGGCAGTTGGAGTACCTTAACACGCCTCTAACTCAGCTTTGGGATGCGATGAGCAAATAATACAAAATGCAAAAGAAAAATCTATGTTGCTCAGATAGGAAGAAGTTCAATATATAAAGCCAGGGAACCAATTTCAAAGGACAGGGATAGCAGTGTCCTGGCTTCCCTCTAATCATTTAGGATCATTCATTCAAAAGGGGTACATGAACCCATCCAGGCAACTAGAGTTGCTCTACCTCAGAGTTTCTGGTTCAGGGTCATTACACTGAAGTGGATGGAATAATCCCCACCCAGTGTAAAACAAACAACAAATAAAACCACCCCAAAACCAACTCTGAGGAGTCACTAACTACCACAAACAACACTTCAAGGACCCTGCTCTGACCTTCTAGTTTGCTTACTTTCAGTGGGAGCAGAATGAACTATCAAACCTCTTTAAGACAGAACAGCTGCAAAACACAGGCACAAATGAGCAGCACATCAGCACACACAGACTGACAGCAGGGTTTAATACACAAAGTACAAGCTTATTTCCAGGAGAAAAAGCATGTAACACTGCCATGCTGTGGCACTTGAGACTTTAGAAGGAAGAACAGAAGCAAATTAGTGGGACACATCACAATCTTCACTTTAGGCTTCCATTTGAAGATTTGGTTATTTTTTTATTATTCTAAGAAGTCGCTCATTTAATTACAGTTAATACTTTCTCTGTTTGCTCAGTACTACTCCCAGCTCAACTGCCTTCCCTCCCCTATGTTCTTGGTTCAAAGCATATGTTATTGTGCCAAAATCTTTTAGAGAACTTGAAGGGCAAGAGTCATAACAAGACCTCAAAACTTCCACTGCTGCTAAACAGTGTATTGCCACACTGGAAAACGTGTAATGAAGCCAGAGAGCTGTCCATAATTTGGGTACTTTCAGCAGTAACTTTCATCCTTTGTGTTACAAACCCAAAGCAGCTTTTTTTCCCCCCACTGCTTAAATATTTGATCCTATAACAGTTACAAAAATGAATTTATTTCTAAGGTGAGTGTTCTGCAAAGATGAAACTTGCTACAGGATCATAACAGAATTCAGGTTGGAAGGGACCTCAGGAAGTCACCTAGTCTACCTTCCTGCTCCAAGCAGGGCCAGCTATGAGGTCAGACCAGGTTACTCAGGGTCTTATCCTGTCTGGTCTTGAAAACCTTCAAGGACAGAGACTAATTCCAATTTTCACCACTTGGGAGGAAACAGTTACACAGCAGTGGGTTGTAAGCTTTTGCATTGTTCTGCTGAGAAATAACATTAATTAGGATGTAAAATATCCTAGAAGACAGTCTGAAACATGGGTTAATCAATTTGCAGGTTTCAATCAGTACTAACTTGGGACAAACAAACTCCTCTCTGCCTTATTCCACTGGTTTGATGCTGGTCCATCCTCCCCCCAACATTCTTAGTCATAGAATTAGACATTTAATCTGTGTTAAAGATGCCTTTGAGAGGCTCTTACCTTCATTGAGATGAACTCTGATGACCTCATCAGGATTTTTTGCTGCAAGTTCTTTGGCTGTTCCTGAACCAAAAAATGACTTTTTGTCTGATTAGAAGAATGTAACGGTGAAATCAAACTTGGAGGCAGGAACTCAGGCAGCCACAGGCAAACATTAAAATGGCAGGATGTCGTAGGAGATAAATTGGCTTCAGGATCAATTTATGAGATGGAGTCTAATGACCCTCAAGAGATGAGTGAGATTTTGCCAAAAACCTTTGAGTAGCAAGTTCTTTGGTGGGTACATTTTCCAATAAGAGCTTAAAAATCAGACAGGAAGCTTTCACTAGGGATGGTCAGATATTCACGGAGTGCACAGCTGCTCAGCGTTAGCAAATACGAGGAATACTTTCCAGACTGTGTTAAGGTATCATACTACAAACTGCTTCCACCAGCGCTGATTAAAAGTCACCACAGGTACCAGAATCTACTGCTGATTCTGAGCATAGCCAATGTTAAAGCTGACTAAAAGCAACTGTGAGAATATCCCCAGAAACTTCTGGGTGAAAGAAGGTGAGAGCTGGGGAAGACATTGACCTCAGGAATGCCAAAACAACTCAGAGTGTAGAACCGGCTTCTCAGCAGGAGCTCTGGCGACTTCAAAAATTTGCTTTATAGGTTAGCATAGTTTTAAAATTTCAGTGCTTATCTGTCAATCACTGGTGTGTTTAGATGACTTACATAGGCTTGCCTTCTCCATACCACTCAGTACAGAAATTTTGCACTCTCATGGACACTGTGAGTCAAATTAGTTGCAATACAGATACAAAATTTGGCCTCAACACCTGTCTTGAAAGGAGAATAAATATTGCCCACTGCAGACAGTATATCTGGCTCCACAACTCATGTACTTAAAGCAAGCTATACAGATAGTCAACATAACACAAAGACAGACATATATCCGTATGTATGTAAAAGAGGGAGAGACAAATGCCAAAACTGACTTAAGTACCTCCTTCTGGAACTAAGTACATACAGATTCTGGGGATCTAATTTCAAAAGCAGTATTTACAACTCAGGCTTCATATGCCGAAGAAGTCTGTTCCTTATACGTGGAAGATAACGATCCAATTTTCAAATTAGCAGGTCATCTTCAATTCAAGTATTATCAAATTCATCTTAAGATTAAAGCCCAAAAGGATAAAGATGGGAAACTGCAAGTTTCCAATTCCTGCCGTTATATGCGGACCCCTTTCTAAACAAGAGAGATTTCATTAAGAACAAATTAGGAACAGAAACAGAGCCCAGAACTTCAGTCCTGTCTGGTAATCATTTTGTCTGAACACACAGTTTGTAACAGCTTTTCTTTGCATCCACTGGGGAATTCAATAATGAAACTGGAGCTTAAACACATTCCTTTATTTTTCTGAAAAGAAATATTTCTGTTTGTTCAATCCAGGAATCCTGATCCATACACCTCCGCACAAAAGCCCTCCCATCTTTTTACTCCCATCTACTGCACAGCTGCTGTGGAAACTCCTGAATGGAAAACTAAGAAAATAGATGCAACAAAGCTGGACTGTTACTCCACCTGAAAGACACAACCGAATTGACCGTGTTGCTGTGGCTACTCTACAAGTGGCCATGAATCTAACTAGGAGGGAGATTAAATGGAGAAATCTGGAGGAATAAAATTAATTTGGCACACACTTTTGATAAACAGTCCCACCATGGGTTATTTTGATATCCTTTGTTCCCCCTGTACAAATTGTCATCACCACAGCTCTGCTGCAATGCAACAAAAAAAAAAAAAAAAAAAAGGCAGAGCACTGTCTTCTATAGACATTTTGATTCTTCCTTTTAATACATCTTCTGTTTTCCATCTCCTCTTATTTGGTACTTCAATTGCAGCATGATTTTTGGAATGAAAGGTGGTACATAAAAGGGCATGCATTGCATAAAAGCCACATTGTAAGGCATCTGTACCAGTTTCAGATTCAACTGTAGGAGTCACAGTTCTTGGCTTGATCCTGCTGAGGGAAGCCCCCCCCCCCCCCCCCCGACTCATTATGCTGGGGTGTATCTCTGAAGGGTTCACAATTACTGTTCCCCCTCCAACCACTGAGAGTCCAGCAACCTTTTTACAGGTGAATCAGCTGTGTGACAAAGTCACTTCTGCACTACATGCTAACCCAGGCCACAGCCCAGACCATTTAACACAGCAAATCACATAATAGGTTTCAAATTAAGGACAGGAGATGCAAGATAAGGAAACCTAGTACTTGCACTGATCACTCAGTCATCACATATCAGACCTGCAGAACAAAACTCCAGCTAGTCCTCATTTTAATCTGAGCATATACGATCCTTGACTCCCTTCAGGTGAAATAGTTCTCTTCTGGACGTCCCATGGAATTTATGTAGCCAATCAATCTTTTCACAGATGGTTTAATACAGCTGCACAGAGTTATGAAGGCAACAAAACATGTGGAATACTGTATTGAGAACAAAGCTAGAAGGAGATATTGGCAATTCTTATTACTCAATATTTGCTGATTAAAACCTTCATGGCCTAGTTGACAGAACCAGATCGCCAAAAAGAAGAACAGAAACATCTTAGAATAAGAGACAACAAAATCTGTCAGAGTTAAAAACAGACAACATGCACATCCAAGCCAATGAGTAGTTATTGACAAAGCACTGTTTGCACACATGTTAGCAATCACAGAGATCAAATCTTGGCCCTTGTAAGGAACCAACCTGTTGCTGCCCTTCACTTCATCCAGCTCCTTCTGCAGTCTGGCACTCTTCTCCTCTTCCTCCTGAAGCTTCCTCTTTACCACACGGAGCTCCTGCTGGGCTTCACACTTAATGTCATTGGCTACAACCACTGCAGTCTGCAGATCAGCTTGAAAACGCCTCCACTCTTCTGTATCCTCCTGGAAAAAGCAATTAGAACCCCAAACTGTTTGCTGTAAAAACGCACCTACTTGAGCTGAGCACTTACTTATTGATCTCTCTTTCAGTGATCACAAGCAACCAGGATTTCAACGCAATTTCAAGACGACGCCAAGGTCAAACTAAATACTTGCCTCTTCACATTGTACTAGCAGCAAGATTGCCAGAGAAGAAACCAATTCACAAATTCACAGTGTGTTCGGGGTCGGAAGGGCCCTCTAGAGATCATCCTGTCCAACCCCCCTGCCAGAGCAGGATCCCCTAGAGCAGATCACACAGGAACAAGTCCCGGCGGCTTTGGAAAGTCTCCAGGGAAGGAGACACCCCCCTCCCTGGGCAGCCTGTCCCAGTGCTCTGTCACCCTCACAATGAAGAGTATGTCCGCTCCCATACAAAAAGTATGAAGTTCTTCCTATAGCTATTGATCACTCAGACTTGTGATATTAGTACTGTTGCTGAAAAGAGCTCATTGCTACTGAAGATTCATGAAGCAGAAACCGCTGCCCACAGTAGAAGTTCACAGGTAGAAATAACAAGAGTGACTTACGAAGGATGTACATTCTGTTTTTTCCTTCAGAGGTAAAGAAACAGCTAGACATGAGCGAAGAGAATGGAGAATGAAAGGATGTAGAAAGAACATCACAGTTGTTCTAGAAAAATACAATGCTTCTCAAAGCCAGTATTGCAATAAAAGCTCAGTTTAGCTTTCTCGTGGAGTCTAATCCTTACCTTCATTTGCCTAGTCAGAACCTTCAGCTGCCTCTCCGTTTCTTGCTTTTGTTCTTCCAGCTTCATTGCCTTACCTAGGAACAGTAAAAAAGGAAGAAGATTACTAAGCGCATACGGGCAAGGGTGAAAAGCGAAAATGGGAGGGCAGGGCAGCCTATTTGATTTTGCTTCTAGCAATCCCACTAGATAGACTGAAGTGAAACTAAGGTATTCTGTCAGTGGATCGGGAATGGAATCAGCAGTAGATCTGTGACTCGAACGCCTCTGAAACAGGTCGCTATTTTGAGGCTTTAAGCCAGATTTTGGCATTTACCGCGTGGCCCGTGCAGGACCCCTGGGCACAGGCCCCTGCAGCGCCCGGGGAGCCGCTGGCAAGCGAAGTGCTGCCGCTCCGCCACCAGGTGGCGGCTCCCCCCTCCCGGCCCGTGCCGCAGGGGCCCCGCGGCCGGTGCTAGGGCGGGCAGTACATCCCCCGCCGGAGGGTGAGCCTGGCAGACTGTCGCTAATACGATTTCTGTAGCACTAAGTGTTAAAGTGCATGACTTCTGTGCATGAGCCGAGAGGACTGGCCAAAACTGGAACACTTGTGAAGCGAGGCCCTTGTCACACCTATCTGCCTCCTCCTCCACGCTGGAGCCGTAACTCAGCCCCCTGAACAAATTCACTTAAATCCTTTTGTTCAGCTCCACCTACTTTCTAGGTCACTGATGAGCTGGTTATTGTGAAGTTTTACAGCACGATGTTGTTCCACCTGGTCCTCCAACTCGAAAATTGTGTCTTTGAGGTTTTTTATATCTGCTTCATTCTCGGATGTTTTTTCCTGCAGCTTCTGGCTGGTTCTGCTCAGTTGCTCAGCCTGCCGCTCACACACCTCCTTCAGCTGGCCACACTCATTCTCGGCCTGGAAGAGAGGAAAGAAAACTGCAAGGTTGTCTTTAGCTCTCAAGAGGTATCCCTCGTTAAAGATTTTACTGGGCATCTCACAGACTTCAGAATTGAGCCTGTGTTTTAACCAGTTTCAGTGCGAACCAGACAGTTTTGGCAAACACAGGTGAGCTATGAATGTCAGCAGTTTTTTTCCCCCTGGTAAAACGATGAAACAAGATGCTACAAATGCAATTCAATTTTATATATGACCACCGTAGTTCCAAACCAATCTCTGCAGGTAGCGAACAGAGAGGAATTACATCCCTGGAAAGCTCCACATCTATTTACAGATTACATTGTGAGAGCGGTATCTCTGCCTTAGGGCTGCGATGATGATCACTTCATCCACGCTAACAATCTTGCGGCTTTTACCACGTACATTTTCAGTGGATTGTGAAAACATACATAGTTGAGTTAGCTACTGCAGACAAGGATATTTCTGGAAATAGGACATCTGGAATTACTGAAGGGGGAATCTGCTGCACTTCAGTTTGTTGGCTCAGGCCCACAGATCAATGCTTCCAGGTTTGGGGGGAGATCTCCGAGTGCAAACAAGTTAGAAGAGCAAGGTGTAGGCTGCCAATTCAGTGAGCAGCACTGGCACAGCCTGACTGAAGGGCAACCTTACAGAAGCCTGTGGTCTTGTTTGGGTGTCACAAATAACCAGTGACTCAAAACAGCTTAACTCGAGGGAAAGGAAGAGTAGAAAGGAGGAAATCTGTGGTTTCCAAACCAAGCAATAAAAGTTTGGTAGAGCCTGAGCACTCAGCAGTTTTTCATTTATTCTCCATAAACTACAGCCTCAGCAAGCACTTGGGAGCTTCCTCTATCTACCAACTCCATGTGCTGTGGTCACCTATTTCAGCTGAAAGGACATCTGGATTTTCTAAATCACTCATATCACAGAGGTGCTTTTTGGCAATGCTCTCTGCCTCTGCAACTAGCCAGTTTTACCGTTCTCCTCATGATCCTTCCCCCATGCAGGAAAGGCTGCACACCCTGACTATCACTTTCTGCAGAGGTGGGACAATCTCTGGTTTGTGCTTTATTAACACTTGTTCTGTGATGCCTCACACTGCAGCTCTTCTGAACATCTGGCACCACACAGAAAATAAAAACGGGAACTGACTTAGGCTTGCTTGGTGCAAAGTTACAAGCTACCAAAGGAGGCAGAGAAAAACTGCTGTAAAATAAATTTTTGCCATTGCTTTGCCTATCCCAAACCAGAATACTTCAGTTTCGTAAAGATATTTTAGTTTTATGGAAATAATCTCAGCTGGAGCTGGGCCATGCATCATTAGTCGTGTTGCTGTAAATATCAGCTTCTCTGAGCATTAGCTCATGTCTTTGTGTTCTCATGACCAATGACATCTACAGGTCACTACTAATTAATCATGATGAATTATTCAGAATTTAATATTTGCTGCTAACTACTCATGCACTTCATCTGGCTTACCAAGTGATTTTCACTAATATTTGCTCATATAATAGCCACGTAATTTTTTTATTGACTTGTTCTTTGCTCCAGTTTTGATAAACACAATTCTATTTACCAAAATAGTAAATTCTGCAGAAGATACTAGGGAAATGAGTTTTGAATTTTAAAACACAGCTATGCTAACAGTTATTCCTGGGAAAATATGCATATAGCAGCAGAAACTGACGATACCAAACAACCCCATCTTCTGTTCAAAACTAATTTGTGCAATTTAAATCCTGGAAACTTACAATCAGTGACTCAGTAACAATCTAAAGACCAACAAGTACCTATTTATGGAAGGACAGATAAACAACCATTGTATTTTACAGCTGTTACTGCTTTACCTTAGACAGGAGACCCTGAATGTGCTTCAGTTCACTGTTTGCCTTCAGCAGCTCTTGTTTAAGCTCAGTGCAAGATGCTTCTAACTGATCCTTTTCTGCATGGGCTACTTTCAGCATCTCTTGCACCTCAGAGTTGTCGGTAGTACATCCCATTGCGTTTATTTCTGCAGCCTTTTGCTTCTCACTCTCCAACTGAGTTTTGAGAGAGCCATTCTCAATTTTTAGACCTTCTAAGGCAATTTTACAGTCCTCCAGAGTTTTTGTCATTGTGCTGTTGCTCTGCTGTTCCACTTCCAGAAGTTTTAGCAGCTTCTCATTTTCTTCTCTCAGGCTTTTAATCACCTGCTGAGCATCTTGATGCTCCCTTTCTAAGCTTCGTAGGCTGCTGGTTAACTGTTGCTGAATGTTGAGTAATTTCTCTCTTTCAAATTGTGCTTTTTCAATCACTTCTGCATATTTCTGTTCCAGCTCAAGGACCTTCCCCTCCTGTGCTCTGCTTTCTTCATTTTTGGATTGTTCTTGGAGAAGAGTCATTAGCTTCTCATTTTCTTGGCTCAGCTGTTCTGCTCTCTCTCTGTGCTGACGAAAGGAAGTCTCCAGGAGAGCTTTCTCTTCCACTAGCTTCTCGTTTTCTGTTGTCAGCTCCTGCACCATTTGCTGTTGATCCGACAGCTCCTGCAGAGTGGCTTGTAATTCTTCTGCGGTGCTGTGGTGATTCTCCTCCATTTTTTGTATTCTCTCTGTAAGAGACGCAACAGAAAGGTCACTAATGTTGTTTGGAGAACTTCCTGTAGTGGAGCATTTGGAACCTTTCAAGTGGTTGCTGTTGGAGGATGTTGGCCTGGACGGTACATCTGCTATATGTTCAAAGTCAGAAGCATCAGGTGACAGGGAAGCTTTAGTTACATCGCTGCTGGAAGACCCCGACTTGCGCAGTGCGCCCCCATTCACATGCTGCCCGTGCTCATCCATTTCACCTCTCGACACATTTTTTGATGGGCTTCCAAAACTGGATTCTTGGGTAGTTGGGGTTGGGAGGCTGCTGTCACCTCCACTGCTTGTTGTTGTGTCTGAGAGAGGAGAGTTCTCTAGATAAAGCAATTTCTCTTTCAAAACACGATTTTCTTCCCCCAGGCTAGCAAGCTCTTTTTGAAAAGTCCTATTTTTTTCCCTAAGGGTCCGTATTAATGGGTTTATGTCAACAGGTGATACAGTTTCTAAGTTTTCATTGGAAGCACCCATTCCTTCAGTGTTAAGTGACCCTTTCTCTTTGCATTTCTTCAATTCTGAACGGAGTTTGGTAATTTCAGAATCTTTCGTCTTGGCTTCTGCCAGGAGTTCTTTAACCTGAGATTCCAGAACAGCCTTGTCACCAGTTTCATTCTCTTGCTTGGACTTGCTAGTGGAGCGCACGTGTTTGGTAGGAGTCGGTGTACCAGAAGAGGTGGGGCTGGGTTGTGTTTTCCTAGTATTGGCTTGACCACGCAATACGGCTCTCTCTCTAGATACAGACGATGATATTTCCCGGGGTGCTGGAATCCCTGTGCGCTTTGCAGCTGAAACTGTTCCTTAAAGAGAAAGAGATAAGCAAATTGAGCTAGTTCATAAAGAAAACAAGTCACACAACAACAATGAGCCTAGAGCAGTCTTGGGAAAAAACACCTGAGTGTTTCAATAGGTTAGTCATGACTGAGTGTGTGGATCTGTGTTTCACAAAGGCTCGTATTATGTTGCCTTTGTTTCTCTCCCACCCCCCAACTGTTTCCCAGTGTAATAATATAATATGTAGGTGCTGCAATACATGAACTGCAACCCTTAATATCAGGATATTAATTATTTGGAAATAAAAATGCTTTACACTACTTTGAAATGACAAATTTAAGCCTATTAATTTTGGGGGAGAAGTTCAGTAACTTAAGAAAAGATACCATCTTTGAAAAAAATATGTATTTTTATCACACATTAGTATTTTGTCACACAAAACTAATGTATTTGCATTATGCTCAGTTCACACAGGTCATCATAAAGATGCAAAACATTTATGCTGACTGCAGATTCAGCAAAACACAAAACTCTCCTGGCATTTCTAACACTAAGACAATTATGTTGCCGCAGCTTCTTGCTGAGATGGACGAGAGATCTTTCATGTTATAAATTCCAATCCTCTTACAGAAGAGCAAAAGGAAGTTAGAAAGTTGATGCTGTTCTGTTTGGTTGTTGTGGGGGTTTTTTTCCCCCAAAATCAATCATGCAAAGCATGATGTGATTACAAGGGACAAAGTTTGTGTTGCTGATCTTCATCTCCCAAAGTTCTTCTGAAATACGGGACCACGTGCCCTGAAGAAACAGTAAGAGCCATCCTAACCATGAAAGTATTAACAAGCTGGTTAAAGAAAAGCTGGCTCAAAGGGGACATATTATATGCCACTACAAGTGACAACACTACAAATCTGAGAAATTTGTGTTTTCAAGAGCTTAATCCAAAGGAAAAACCTGAAGTACAAAGCCATGAAGTTTTGGGATACAGTACAATGAAGAGAGATTGTCTCATGTAGCCACATAAACAGGATGCAAAGGCCAGTTGTGCAAACAGAAAGGACTAGTGAGCCAGTGTTTGCAATAAAAACATGTTCCAGAAGCACTCTGGGTGGAAATCCTAGAATCAGTGACAAGTCCCCACGTTTGGGAGGCTCTCTGTGCTCATACACATGTGCAGCATTCACAGAAAATCAAAGGGCAGTTACAACCAAAGAAGCAGCAGACTCCCTGCCGCCCAACTGCCTGGCTACTGCCTTACACTGCGACTTCATGGCCCTCCCAAAGCATTTTTCACACGTTGAGGACATCTCTCTCAGTAATTTAGGGCAGTGAAGGGTTAATATTAACACCACCCAGTTTGCTCAGCATCTCTTGAGGAATGCACTAGGTTTATAAACCCCACACAAACAGGAGCCCCTCCTCCTCTCTCCCAAACAAACACACTCTGCAGCAGGCACAATAAACACTCGGAGACAAAGAGCAGCTGAAGAAAAGACCCCTGAACGCAGAGGCTGTGCTGGGAGGAGAGCACAGAAAGGGCTCTGTGATGGCAGGGCCACGATAAGGCCAGAGACAAAGACTCCAGTGTTTATGGGAAGAGATAGCGAGGACAGTCTGCCTGGACAGCGAGCAGCCCACACAGCTTCATTTAGTCATCTACAGCTGGAGGCACCAACACAGCCTCCCAGAGATGGGAGATTTTCCACTGCAACTCAAATGGCCACTGGTACAACTCCAGACCCGAGAACTCATTTCACTTATCAGAGCTGAAGGCCCCCAGCTCACTGTTTATCCCATTTCTTAACCCGAGGGCTCCCAACTGCCAAGGTCTGGCACCTGTAAACCGCAGCCACACTGAGCTCAGCCGACAGGCAAAGCTCGTAGTGTCAATGCAGCTAACGCCGTAAGGTGAAGGACAAGAGGGAAACTGAACAGACTGTGATGTGGTGCATCACTTCCAGCAAAGAAATACCAGCTCAGGACAGCTCCTTCTTGCTCAGAGGCAAAGGCTCACGTGGGGTGAACCCCAGGAGTCCAGGCAAGAAAGCACAAGGCCTTGTTTGGCTGCGTCCTTGAACAGCCAGTAGGACAAGCGTACAGAGTAGAGAAGCAGTACTCACGCAAGCTATAATCACACTACAGATTTAAGGTGTAAAATACACATTACAAATGGCCACAGATGTTCTTCGATGGAGCCTAAGAGGTGGATTTAAAGCCTTCTACGTCCTGGACTTTTATTCAATCTGAAAGGGTTTTCTAGTGTTATAATAAAATTTTATGACAAAGCAAGTGCTCCAAATACCTCTTTTTTTTTTTTTTTTGCAATGCCATGACTCATCTGGTCAGTTCGTGACTGGGTAGTACTATATACATTACAAGAAATAGTGATGCAACTACACACTGCTACAATTTGCATGGCAACGAAAACCACCTTTCCAAAGAGAAGTACAGCACTTCTGGTAGCAATGCCAGCATGCTCCTAAATCACCACCACATGACAACTGCAACATGATCCCAGGCAATGGAATACATATACCTAAGGATAACAATTAAGGATATTTAACTGGGATTATCTGTACTTCACCAGCTTGCCAGCCAGTGCAGGCTCCGAGCTTACTCAACCTGTCCCATGTGTGTTGCAAGACTCCATGCTCTGCTGACTTGTTTGGTTATAAATCACAAAGCATTTGCTATCCATCAATAACCATTAACCAAACTGGTTTCTTCATGGTGTAGCAGTGTTTATGTATTTTCCTCTCTCCACTCTCCAAAACAGTGCCACGCAATAATAAAAAACCACAGTGAGCTCAGGAAAGAACCATGTACGTTGATTACAAAGCACCACAGCAAGCATAAGCACTGCTTTAAAAGTCTGTTTTACAGGTGACTCCCCCTCTGAATGACCTTGAATTGAGCAGCCTGGCACTTACAAATGGAACTGCCAGCCCCACAGCCCGTGGCACCCGCTGTGCAGGGCCTGCATTTAGGGCTGTCCAAGTCACCCTGGTGACCTGATTAACTCGGCACCCCACACTGGTTACGGCCTGTGGGAGACCCCAGACAGACATGTGCCTGCCAATCTGGGGTTGATTTACGCTGCTGCTTAAAGCAGCTGGAATCACGCAGAACTTCACTTCCTAGGAAGTGCTGCTTGTTTTGAGCAGGGGGAAAAAAATACCCCACCCAAAACCAAACACCACAATCAGCCCTGCCTGAATCTCAAAGACGTTCTAGAAAAGACACCCCAAACTATGAAATACCTTTCTGTTTGGTCAAAACGGTGCTACAGCACCTCACCCCTGGTTCCACTGCGCACCCACCCTGCCCAACCTGTCAGCTTAACTTACTGAGTTTGAGCATAACCTCTTTCCTACCATCCCAAGTACCCAAGCTCGGGCTACCTCTGACCAACGGTGCCTTTCCCATTCCCTTCGCACCCACGCCCAAGCTCTCATTCTCCCAGTCCCACACCCACTCTGCCAGCAAGCTCAGCCTCTGTTCCCCCGCTGCGGAGGAACAGGGAATTACTCCCAAATTACTCCACTGAGCATTATTGCATGAAAACCTGTTTTGCTCAGCCTGAGGTCATCACATTCCTCATGTGGTGCCCAGTAAGAGCTTCTCCATTTCCCATCTCAGCCATACTATTCACTTGTGAGGGATTAAACCTTAACATGTACACAGAGCTTCTAATTTTCAAAGTGTTTTAAAATGAACAGCTATTTGACTCAAATGCTCTGAAACACAATTGTTACCTCTAGGTTACAGGACAGGGGAGCCGGCAGAAGTGGAATGCCTCGCCCAAGGTCACAGTAAATCAGGAAGGATCAGGACTCGGCATCCCGGCTGGTGGCCTGCTCTGCAGCTTTATTGTTTGCACTGCTTTCTGCCAGGGAATGCTCCCTGACTTTCCGACTGCGGCAGAAACAAAGTGGGACTTTAATGAGATAAAAGTTGACCCCTCGTGATGATCTTTAGCCATTTTAATCCCATTTTCAGTAGAGCTATAATGTTTTCCACAGAAGGATCAGGATTACTCTTCAGTTTTTCCACATAATGATCTATTTTGATCTGAGCTCTCAGCACCTGCCACATCAGCTCCCTCAGGGGCATCCACAACCAGAAGAAAATGGAGTATGGAATGGAGAAAACCATTTCCCAATCCCCCAAGGAGGAACACACTGGACTGCTGTTCAGAAGTGAAGTCCATGCAGTACGGCTGATGTAATTACAGTGGCAGCAGGGTAAGGGAGAGTAGGTGACAAACATTTTACCATAGTCACAGGGGAACACACATGATGTCCTGGAATGAAGATTCAGAAAGTTTATCTCCCTTCACACTCTGCGTGCTCTCAGACAGCAACATATCACGGTCTTCCCAGTAAAGCACTAGGCCTGAAGTGATATTTTGTTTACCCGACTCTTAATTATACTTAACAGTTCAAATACCTGCTTCTCCAATCCCAGAGCAGAGGAAGAATCTCAGCTGGGAAGTGACTTGATCTGACCACAGAACCACCTTTGGAAGTGTTCCAATTTCTGCCTTGAAGCTATTTTTTAGAACCAGAGTCAATACAAGATCATTTGCCGCTGGCCTTTGTGCCATTTGTGTCCCACAACATGCCCTTTCCTTAATCCTTCCCTCCATTAACATTAATAACCTAAAGGTTAATGCCATAGGCTTCTGCTGTTCCAGGGACCGAATTAACAGGGAATTTTCCATTTTGTACTTCTTTCCTAAATTTTAAGCCTGTCAACTCTTAAGCTAAGAGCAATAAAAACATTTTCTTCAACATAGTTAAGAATCCATGTTAGTAATTCCTTCTTCCATAGTTTAAGTAGGTACAAAGTCTCCTGCCTGCAGAGTTCACGTTCGGAATTTAAGCATGCTGAGCACGGATTTATTTCAGAAAGCATTTCAGTCATGTAAGACTAACGAATGAAGACAGATGCATCTTTGGCGTGATGTTTTTAAACAATGGATACCTTATTTGAATTGCAGGGGCAGGATAACAAGAAATAAAAGAAAGCTATTCATAGCACTCCGCACTGGTAAAGTCATACATTTCAAAAAGGCAAACTGTTGCCTGCAGACAAGCTTGTACTCACAATTATCTGCTGCTCTAGGAGGACTGTCACATCCCTCATCCTAGCACCCGCGTTTGCAACAGACCGGCTATTCCACTGTCTTGTGTCTCTTCGCCATCCCTCCCCACCTCAAAAAGGCACAGTGAAACAAAAGAGACAGCAACAAGAAATTATGGGCTAACTCTGAGCCTCCCTGCCAACAGAAGACTGATTTTTCCCTCATTCTGGAATTCTGTTCTCATGTGCCAAGATATTTCAATAGATTTTGCCATCTGAACAGAACTCCCAAGCCTCAGACAGAAAAGAGATTCCTGCGATACCTTGAGGAAAAGGTTATAAATCAAGAGGGCTGCAAGTGCTTAGCAGCATGGCTAAGCAAAGAGAATTCCGTAACAGCCCATGCTTGTACAGCAAATAGAGTTATTAAACCTCCCCACACAGTGTTACTGTGCTCTGTCACATGTGGTTTAGCTGAAATAGGTCCTTATCGTCTGTGCTGGTTTTCACCTTATCCTCTGCCTGTGACTGGTAGATCCTGAACCCCGCAGGACCGCACTACTCAGGCTTTGCCAAGACCTGGCTAAGGATCCACAGCAGCGCTGGTAACACCAACAGACTGGTAATGCAGGCACGTGCTCAGTCTTGCCTGTGTATGATCCTATGACTATTTTTAGCCAACTTTGAGTTTCTTATGCAAAACAAACCTGGGTCACGTGTGTACCTTAATCCCACCTGGATTCCTTCGTAGTGTAGGAAGCCAAAATACAGATGTCTAGCGCCCTTTTGGATGCCCTTTTAGTGTATTTAACATACCTTCACGGAGCTGAAAGACTTGGCAGTACCTGTGACGGGCCTGCCCTCTGCTCAAGAAGCAGACAGAGCAACTGTGATGCCTGAAGACTTCTGCAATGACACTAGACACTGAACTGAACAGCCAAGCTTTCACAACAAATGTACAAGCTGGTGTTACAAGGCAGGTAACAGCAGTTTTTATGTGCCATTTCCTACGTTATTCCAGTACCCAAGTACCACTTGGGTGATTTCCAGCCACACCACGAACAACTTTACACGATGCATTAATATGTGACCGTGACATCGTTGATCCAAATTTAGCCACGGCCAAATCAGAAAGGACGGTATTAGCTTGGAGCCACTGCACTCTCCTACAATAAAGAATGTACATGCTACAGGGAGCCTAGCCATACTTCATCTTTTAACTCAGTAAATTTTAAGACCTTAATTAACTTGATGCCTAAAATCCATTTTCCCAAAGTAGCTAAGGCACTGAGAACTCAAAGCTTAACTTAAAGCCCAGGGGACTTGGCAGATCACTTTCACCCTGCTTCAGCATTGATCCTGAGATTGATATTGAGACTAATTAAGAGTGAACTAGGAATGTCCTTTGGGAAAGGACAACTATACAGCACAGAAGGATTGGTATGCATTTGACTCTTAAAGTGCTTTTTCACTAAAAGATTGCAGTTTTGCAGACATACCTACTTCATTGAAGTGCCCTGGTTTTGCCTGCCCTTTTTCCCTTTGCTTAAACAAATGAAAGAGTTAAACTTCCCTGCTAACCAGAGATGATCTGATACCCTAATTTACAGGAAACACACTGACAGATTTCATGGTGGCATGAGAAAAAAGAAAACATAACAGCTGAAAAGTCGGGCAGATATAACAGCAACCCTTACCTGCGCTGCTGTGCTCTGTCAGATACTTACACAGAGGTGAAATCCCTAGGACATGTTCTGCTGCACTGTTTAACGCTCCTATCCTGAAACTCCCAGGCATGCTAACAGTAAGACAGCTCGGTAACAAATACTGAACAGATGCACATAACTAAACCAACTCATGAAGAAGATCTGAATGAGTTCTAAGTGCTTCCTGGAGGTTAGAATGAGAGTGGGACTGGATGCGGCAGGCCAGATTTTCAGAGATACAGGTGCCAAAAGAAAATAACAGGTGCTGATCAGTGTCAAAACTGCTTAAACTGTTTAGAACTTCATATCTGAGAGTGAAACATCTAAAACTTCTGGTCCACCATCAGCTTAGTTAAAAGTCAGGGTAAAGAATGACACTATTATACCATGACAAACTATTACGGCTTGATCTGCTTGATACACAAAGGGAATGAGCGGAACGGGTTAGCCATCAGCGTTTTTCAGTGACCACAGTTGGATACTCCCTTGGATAATCCTCAGTAACTTGGAAGAGCATACCATTTTCCATCTCTTAGAGATGTCCTGTAGAAAGACAATGCTCTCTCTCTGCTACCTGGTCTTTATGCAACAGCGAACAAAGCAAACCTAGGCTTGGCCAGTCATGGTTCTCCCAAATTAGTCTGTTTGCAGAGCATTAGTCACAGAGCCAACACCTTTACAGGTCAGCAACTCTCTGGGAAGGTTCGCTTGGACTCCACCTAGCTTTAAAAAAAAAAAATAAAGAGATGGCTGCGGAACAACAAAGGTGGTTTTGACAATCTAATACTATATAGAATTATCTGCTCAAATAATGCCTTCTACTCCCTTGTAATTATTTCTTAGTCTCAGTGTTTGCTAACATGAACGCTTTTCTGAAGAATGGTAATGGTCTGTTGGACTGTCTGGACTGCCTGACTACATTCCCCGTGGAATAGCTACAATATGCAACAGGAAGAAAAAGTTAAAAGACTTGATGCAAAGATTTTGATCTATGTAATTGTTGTGGACAGTGTAAGGAAGGAGCTCAGGTACTGATAATTGACACAGAGGAAAAATAAGAGAAATAAAAATACTACAAAGTGTTAGGAAGAACAGACAGCTGTTTGAAAACTTACAGTACCAGAGGTTCCAAAGAAAAAGCACCAATAAGCACCTTGATCTGAACAATTCTGAACTGCAGAGTAGAGACACCACTGACATTAGCACCAAAGACTTTGTAAAGGTTGACTTATTTTTTGTTTTAATTAAAATATGAGCCTAGAGATCCGGGGTGCAAGAAGCCCACGAGAAAAGGCACTGTTTTAGCAACTCAAAGATTAAGTCATGACAAAACTGCTTGTTGCTGATTTAAATCTACAGATGAACTACTGGCAGGACATTCTTTTGAAGGGTGGCCACTACAAGAGACTCTCCCATGGTAGGAATGTAACCCAATAGGAGAGATGACCTTGTCTTTGAAGCATCTCCATTTAGTTCAAGTTTTAGCATCTAAAGCAGGCATAAGTGTATAGACTACTGATCCATAGTGTCAGAATCCACAAAAGGCCCTATTTACACCGTCCCCTTCAGTAAATTATGTAGTGGGTTTAGAAGAGAAGGTACACAGGGAATCCATGCCTCTCAATTAAGGAATTTTTTAAAGATCCAAGCGTTTTACTTTCAGCTTTTTGGATTCACCCTGATCAATAATTCTGTCACCTTGTTCCCTCTTACATAGAAAGTCACATTTAACTCTTCCAATAAGTGTTAAAATGCAGATAGAAAAAGATCAGCTCTTCTCAGCAGCTGGTGGTTCTTAGCATAGCTCCAAGCACTAAAGCTCAAGTTCACTGTCACAGCTCAATGCTATTACGGTGGAAACAAAGTTGCATTCCGAAGGTGAGACAAAATCTGATCAAAATCCTGTTCACAAAGTCTCACTGTGAATTTGAGCTGACTTTTTCCTCTTTGTCTACAATTCCTCTCTGAATAACAACAGGAGTTAAAAGTCTCTTTACCCTGAGACACACTAGTGTCCATAGAAAGAGATGCTGTTTCTTAGGCTATTTACTTCGCTTTTCAAAAGGTTAAGTACCAAATGGAAACTCTAGCTTGGACATGCCCCTCTGGAATGTAGCACAGTTTGATACCCCGTACAAAACCAGCACAGGTTGTACTGCAAGAGGGAACTCTGTGCTCAGGCAGCCAGGGACCAAAGGTCCACCTGTGAAGCACACTGGCAAAGCTAAGAGGAGGCAGGCATAGTTCTATGCATGTGTATCCTCAGCTAGCGTTCCCAGTCTTTGTTTGGCTATTCCATGGTATTTGTGAATGCTTACCATCTCTGCCAATGCAGGTGCAGATTACAAGTGTAATTGCAATCCACCACGGCACTGCTTTGGATTTCTAGAGTACCCAGCAACCTGGAATAACAAACACTGAGCCATCCAAAGCAAATGGTCTAGCAAATGTTCGGAGAAACTCTATATCATAGACTTACCGGAATGTCCCCCCGGTAAACTCAAACCTACTTTTTTGGGAATCATTAATGTCAATGGGCCTGCCAAAATCTTAGCCACCTGCTAACTATACCCCTTGGCTACCTCCCCCTAAAAAGAATGACTGAAACCTTTTATATGTAGCATTATTCCAAAATTAATCTGGTGGAAGTTACAGAAATCCAGAGTTTTCCTTTTCTAAAACAAAGTCACCCCTACTTGCGGCTTCTTTTCATCAAATTTTGAGTTCCACAACCATCACAGCTCATGATTTAAAAAAGAAAATTTAATTTTTATATTCCTTAGGAGGGCCTTCCCTCTGTATGCTTGTGACATGAGCAAGTTCATAGGGATTTCTGTGTTCTGTGACACTTCCTGATTTTGTTTGTTCTGGAATACTTCCTGCCTATCCACCTGTCAAAACAAGATGAGATCAGGTATAATCATCTCATACCTACAGCAAAATGTATTCTAAGCCAAACTATTTTAAGACAACTGTTCAAAAATACAACCTGAGAAAAACAGCCGTAAACATGAATCTTTCAGTGAATGGAGACAACACCTCTAGCATTTCACTGAAATAAGGGATTTTTAGTTTGATCTGGTTGGTAGGTTTGGGCTTTCCTTTGTTTTCCTACTTGTTAGTTTTGATGCTTCTGTTGTCCAGGAGGTTGTTAGCAACTGCTCAGTGGGACATCCTTGAAGTTTACCAACACTTCCCCCCAGAAGGTACTGTTCAGAAAGAGCAGTGCATTTGCTCTGAGGGACAGGTAGAAAACTAATTTCTCAACTCATATTGCTGTACTAGGATTATTCCTGAGAAACGACTGCTAGCCGGAGTAAGAATCCCAGGATTTCCCTTGATTCTAGCTTGCAGACAAGTAGGTAATTCTCTTCAGCTCAGAAAATGGCTTTGCAATTAATGTAGCCCCGAAGTTCATCACTCAGCCACTACTGGGTTAAGTGGTGACAAACCAGCTGTACTTCCATTCCTGGAAGATACAATTATACTAGACAGAATACCAGCGTTGAGTGTTTCAAGAAGTACAGGAAATCAAAGAGCAAACAAAAACCCCCTAAATCTAACCATATAAGTTCAATTAATAATGGTCATCAGAGTAGGAAGTAGCTACGTTGCTCCATGTGCAGTGCATATACAATGGCTGTCACAACTGACCATTAACATCCCACCGGTGGCTGGAAGTTAATGAAGAGCTACCTAAACTCTCCTGGTCCAAGAATCCAACAGGAAAGAAAACAGAAAGAACTGTGCTGCTTCCAGAGAAGTCAGGTGCTGTGGATCAGCACCTGTACCTGACATCACACCTATAAGCACAGAGTAACCAAAAAGCAATTTCAAGTGGGGAAATGCTCAATATCAACATTATCACAATTATAGGGCTAATTTATTCAACCTGTTTAACTGTTCACAAGGCCATATTGTGAACTGAATCGGCTATGAAAAGATCTGCATGCTCCCCCCTCCCTTTCACTTTCTTCATTAAAAGCAGGTCCTGATCTAATTCACTGTCCTTCCCACAAACACTTCAGCTTGTACCACAAGTGAGCAGCAAGCCACCACAGAGGAACTGAGCAGCAGAAAACGCCTTTACACAGCACTGCTGTCAGGTGCTTTGTACTGGGAAACCATGACCTGAACCCTCCAGCTCAGGAATGCTGCCCCACACTTGGCCAAAAGGCCAGTGCTGACTGAACCAAAATAACTTCTTGCCTCATGAGCTCTGAAACACGGCTAATCCCAAAAGAGTGGGGGAAAAAAGGGATCAAAAATGGAAACATGAAAGGAGGTGGTTCCTCCTCTCCTAAAACACTGGGCAGAACTTAAAACAAAAGGCCTCTGGCTTTTAGATTGTTTGCTTAATGGTTAATAACCAGTGGGCACTGCATTGGCATTACAACTGCCTTTTGTTTACTAAAATGCAATGACCACATAATAAACCCAGTTTTATTGTCGGTTCCAGTCTGCTTTAGTTTCCCCTGCTCATCCAGTGCTTTAGCCCTGCCTAGTGCAGCAATAAGGGAGCCAGCTAGCACTGTCCTGAATAGCTGATACTAGGAACTGGGCTGAGATCATTACAGCTATCAACATGGGATGAGATGCATCAAGAACAGAAATGAGAGAGAAGGGGAGAGAGGAAGACATCTCATAACATAATGAGATGTTTATCTATAAAAAGTTGCCCACTTCAAAGGAGGAAGAGCTTCAACTCCATGGTAAAAAAAAAAAAAAAAGAGCTTTTAATTAAAGGATCAGTCAAAGATTTTCCACAGTCAAGCAGCCTCAAAGAAACTATGTGTGGAGGAGGCTGAGAGTAATTTCTAACATGATTAGTCCATTCTTCAAACACAACAAGGTTTTAGATCTTGACAAATGCTGCTTTCATAAAAGATAAGGTTTGTGGAAATATCCTCAGTCTCTTCCCTTCTGAGCAGCTTTAGCTCAGGAAAAGCCTGGAGAAATACCATCAGAGCTTTGTGCCTCCCACCCTGCAGCAAGGCAGATTGCAAGCCTCAGGCCTACGGATAGTCAAATGGATACTCAGATTTGGGTTAAGCAAAGTTATTGCCATGTACTTCAGGAGGTTTGGACACATAACATGAAATATTTCTGCACATTGCTTTAGCAAACTTTGAAGATTTAAATAAATGGCACCACTTCTCTGGAGCACTCTTTGTGTTCAAGGAACGCTATGTACAGATGGGGATGGATATGACACCACTGCCTTATCCCTTTCCAGCATTCCAACACCAGCATTACAGCTGACCTCACGTGCTCCTGGAAACAAGACTCAGACCCACTTCTCTTTGGTCACACAGGGTTTTTTATGCTTTTCTTTGTTTTCTGAAAAAACAGGATTTTGAAAATTCACTCTTGAGCAGGTAAAATGTTACTTTTTTCAACAGGCTGCAAGTTAGCAACTATTTTATCACGTTGCAGATAGACCAACACAGGGCTATTGCACCCTCGGTGAGCTGGTGCTTTCTCTGAGAGGAGAATACCAGGCCCTGCAATGACTGGTGTTCATGGAAACTCAGTCTCATGCAAACTGATTCAAAGGACAGAAAACTGCAGTTCTGATGTAACTCTACAGCCTGAGAGAACTGACCGATGAGCACAGATCACACAAGGACAGAGTCCTCTGCCTCAACATGCAATCCATATCTGTTGATGCTTATCGAAAACACATTACTGCTCCATGAAATATAATAGATGGAACTTTTCAAAGAGCTGTGTCACATGTCTACTTTGGAATTTGGGAAGAAAAAAGGTTGATGCACAGAAAACCTAGCAGTATCTATCATTACAGACCCTCAGTTTTACATAATATTTAATTCTCATGCTCGAATTGCTTGGAGGTACAGCATGGGAAAGTATCAAAAATAATGAAGGTATCAAAGATTTGTCAACCTACTAGTGATAGTCTGTGAGAATCACAGAAAATAATCAAATTAAGTCCTCTGCAAGCGATACAGTGCCAACGAAATCAGAGAAATATTTTGCTTCAATTTTTAAATTTTATATTGTTCCAAAAGCTACATTCCTGGTAGAAATCAGGAAATTTCTATGAAGAGTAAATTAGTAAAATAGAGGAGGAATTGTAAGAGAAAAAAATTGCTGAAATAGTAGCAGAAGTTCCACAACACAGGACTGCTTCTGAACAAACTTACGAATCCCTCCAAGGCTCTGGCAAGTTCCAGTGAGAAGACCAAGATGCAATACTTGATCAAACTTCTTTGGCTAGCTTGGTAGCTTTAAGATCTTGAGGAGCCAAATCTAACCCAAACAAAAAGCAGCAAGCTTTGTTTTTTCTCCAAGGCCAGCATTATTTCCTCCTCCTTTCTCCCTTTTACCTCATTTCAGTAATTTTATACTGTGTCAGAACCAACACACAATCACAACCATCCGCTGGCTGGTTCCTTATCACTCTGGCACTGTCGAGCCAATCACAGCACATTCACTCAACTAATAAAATAATCAAGAAGAATTAGCTTTTACATTTAGTATCAATACTAGATCTACTATTTATAGATCCTTAAAACATCACCAACACTGGGGCAAATGCAGAGTCTGCAGAGCTGTAGCCATCGACCAGGCTCTTGCTGACCAGCTCATTCAGTAAGATTCCCTGCCTTCATCCAAGAATGGCTTTAATTTTCATCAGCAAAACAACCTAACACAAAATAAAATGCATAAACCACATCCTGCTGCCTGCCATGCCCTAAAAGTTCTTCTTGTACAAGCTTTGGTCCTGCTCACAGAGACAGTACTCCCACTCAGCACGTTCTCCCACCCAATGCTGAAAATTGTCATCAAGGCCCTTGCCTTAGCATAGGAGAACTTCCCTTCCACTAATTTAGCATTCAGTGGCCTCATCTTGGGCTCAGGGGACCTCAGATTATCACTTAACTCTGCCACAAACAGATAATTTCAGAGGCAGCAAGTTAGTCAGATTCATGACTCAATTCCTCGAAGAGGCCAGTCCAAGTTGTGACATAGTCTCCTGGCTGTACTCATTTCACAGGCCTGCAGAGCAGCAAAGACTACTGCCATCTGACATCTGAAATGATTTAATAATGTCAGTCCAAGTCAAGTCACATCACAGGACTAATCAACAGAGCTGGCCCTAACTGGCCCTGGAAGAGAGGCTTAAGTCAAGTAAAAATTACCCTCCAGGGGAAAATAAACTTCTTCAATACCAATTTAATCAGCAGTGTGTTACTACTCTGAAGAATGAGAGTATTTGTAAAACGTCTGTGCAAGAATGACTCGTGGGAGGAAGAGGTGACTAAGGAATTAAACTATCCACTGGAGAGCAAATTGTGGTCTGCTGGCTCCACTGGGAAAAGCTCTACGGCTCGGCTGCCCGAGCTCGAGGAGGACATGACTTGCTGTCGGTATTTCCGTGAAAGCTGTTGTGTGATTCATTAGCTTTGCTGGCCTCTCTCTCCTCCCTCCCTTCCCCCCACACCATCATTAAACTCATCTGTTCTCTCGAGCTCTTGCTTGGCAGAAATGGTGTGCTGACATGTAACAGAGTTAAAATGAATGGCTCCCATGTTTAGAAGAAAGGAGAAAGGAAGGGAAGCAGATGAGACTCTAAAGAGTACCCAGAAAAAAAACTGACCACACACCCCAAAAAAGAAAAACAGAAGTCACAAGAAACTACATTTTTACAATACCCTTTATCCTGAAAGTTTATGTTTCATAAACAGTGTATGTGACACTGAAGAATCCCTTCCTCAGACATAAACTGAAGCCACCCCTAGGCCAGGACAAAACAGACATAAGAAAACAGATCAATACTGGTTTGGTTGTATGCACTGCCACTCGATATTCTGATCCAAGCCATGTAAGCATGTTTTACAAATAAGCACAGTCCCAAAAAAAGTCTAACCCTTGGATAACCCCACCCATCACCTTGTTCCAACTAGAGAAGTTAACATTTCCCATTCAACTCCTCCTTTCAAGAAAGTTTTTCTATGTATTGAGTCATTTTTTCCACCTCTTCCCAAAGATATTAATCACATCACCTGCAAATGTTTAGAGGATAAACAAAACCCCACCATCACCGTGTCAACCAATGTCAAAGAGTCTTAACAGTCCTGTTCAGAAATACAGGCTGCCTCACTGTTTCCAAGGCAAACTAATGTTTGAAAAGCTTCCCTCAATAAATACCAGTGCACTGGATAACACTGTTTTCTTCCATACAACTCCCATGAAATGTTCCCACTATTTCACAGGTGGTCCAGCCTGTGCTTGTGTATACTGATGGTTCCTTTAGCTTGAGGCAAAAGCCAAAACTAACTCTACTGGCAAACTACAGCAACATTCACTATTGTTTTACATCTTTCTCTGCACTATTATAGGTGTTTTCATTCTAAAAGCTCCATGTTTTATAAATACGAATATTCAGAGCACTTGGGTATAGCAGGAAAAGTGACCATTCGCAAGTAGCAGTGTTCTGCCAAACAAGTGATATAAACTTGGATCACACACCAAAACCCAAAAGCTCTTACAAATGATTGTAAAATGGGTTTAAAATAAGGTTTAAATTAGAAGCCAAAAAAAGCTTACAGAACATAACATCACAAGCAATCTCTTCAAATCCTTTAGACACTCTTAAAAAGATGAAGATTAAGTTAAAAAGAAAGGATATTGGGCTGTTAGTGTCTTGTAAGTCTTCTGTTCAAAACAGACCCATCAGACACCAGCAGTGGATTGCTTTGCTAGAAAGATCCAGTGTACCATGCCTTCATCTCCCCACAATCCCCTCCCCAGCCAGTTACATTTCTTTCCAACTGCCCTGTATTAACGTGTTAGCTTCAAACTGCTCAGCTTGGGGGCAATCATTTCCTTCCTGTGCCTTGACAGCGCTGACCAGCCCACCCAGACCTTGGAGTTATCACAGCTCTATCTTTATAACCCCAATCTTGGTTGTTAGCTGTAGAGTCAGGATCACTCACATGGGCACTGTCAGACTCTAGAAGCGTCACTTCTGGGACCTGTATTATTTTTATTCAGCTTTGAAACAAAAATAAACCTTTGTCATAGAAGTGTAGCCTTGTTAGCCAAAAGCTACGCATCTCCATGGCCTTTTATTCCTATTTACACTCCATAGGAAAACCTGTTACTCATACTCTCATAAGTATATGAAAATAAGTATTTTACTCCAGGTTAATACCTATATCTTAGGATCAGATGTTTAGACTTGTGTCCCGGTCAAGATTTGATTGTTTTCAGTTAAAACTGGAACATTAACTAGACCTATTGATCCATTTCTGGGGTTTATTTTGGTTATTCCAAACTTTGAATACCACAGTTATTCAAGATGTAGGTATTCCTGGATGAGAGTTGAATTAAGTTCATCCAAGCAGAAACAACGCCCAACACAGGTACTTCCATGTATCATATTCTAATGTGAAAAACAAGTTTTTGCATCCTAGTTGTCAAAGATCAACACAAACGAAGTTTCAGATGCCTTTACATTATCCTCTGACTTCCAAAGCCAGAGCTCTCGCACACAACAAGGAATATATTGTCAGAATTTATTTTGTCAGCAGGAATGTTCCTGAAACCTTTTTCATGATTAAACAGAGTTTTCAGCATGTAGCCCAAAACAAAGTGTGCTGTGTTTTTCAGTCATATTCATACCTTACAAACAGTGAGGACATATTAAAACAAGACTTACTACAACCTACACTTGAAAACTGAGAAGAGCTTTAAAACTGTTTAGGTGCAACAGAAGCATAATCCTTTCCCCTTCAATAAAAAATAAATCACAGGACAGGAGAAAACAAAGGATGAAAGATTTTCAAAACCCACAGGGGGTCTGCACACTCATTTATCATCCATGATAACAGTAATAAGCTGTTTGAAATCCCACCGCTGGCCCTACAAAATCAGTTTTCTCAAACTCTGATCACAGGTTAGCCGTTTACCTCCCCACGCCTTTATCCATCTCTCCCTTAGTTTATCCTCAGTACTATCCCTCTTCAAAGTACAGTAACATGTTTACTTCCAGCAAGACTCCTATAGCTGGCAGTGGCCAGTGAAACACAGATTCCAGGGGCTGGGGATGCAGGCAGCCATACTTTCCAGCCTGAAGTTTAACTTTCCCTTAGGGCAGCATTTCTTCTGGTGACTGGATACTGGCAGCTTTTGTGTTCTTCATTAGCCTGCTGATTAACATACTGCTAGAGAGTTCTCCCCTACACCTAACTGCTGTTCCAGCAGTCACTGGCAGATCTATTGTGAGAGCAATGCTGCCTTGTCTGCCTCTTGCTTTTCCCCACAATACCAGAGATCAGGTACATATGTATTTGCTTTTAAAGCAATAGCTATGTATCTTATCTGAGGTCATAAAGAAACCCTGATCAAGCAATAATAACTTTAATGGAATTTTGTGAATGAAATTCCCATGGCAACAGTAAGAAACAGAGTGCCAGGAAATACAACCTATTCCAGTTTTCTGTACTATAGGGTGCTAAGCTTGAACAGAAACTAGGAGATAAAATAGAAAACAGCCGGCCTACTGTTTTTCCCTCATTCAGCATCTGAGAAACAAGCAAAATAAATCAAAAGGCAACCGAAACAGGACTGTGGCTTCAGAACAAAGTACCAGCCCTCCTAGGGTAAAGACATTTGGCACAAGGGGAATTAGATATACCTGATACTAGCTCTTGGCTTTCTAGAAAATCTGCTCCTGATTAACATGCAAAGCACTACACTTCTGAAAGGACAATGGTGGGAAGACCTTCCACAAAGGCATCATTTTAAATTCTAAGGCCTGGAAAATTTCAGGCCTCAGGCCACGAACAATGGTAAAGGCTAACACATCCACGCTGCGGATCCTGCCAAGTTGTATGGACATCACTGGAGAAGCTTTGTAACTTTTTAGCTGCATCATGCAGACTGTGTAAAATACTATCTCGGCAGGCATTAAGGTCCCTCCCTTGTCGGCATTCTGTTCCAGCCAAAGGGTCTCTTTCAGCAAAGCTTCCCCACGGACGGTGCTGGCATCTCAGGTAGGAGCGGGCACAAACACCATCCACAAGGCAACAGCAGCAATTTCTCTCCGTATTAGCTACAACAGCCTGTGTTTCCGCTCAGTGGGACGCCGCGGTTAAACCCCCACCCTCCCCCCGAGAACAAAACCCCATCCCCTGCGGTAACAGCCCCGGCATTTCGCTCGGTCTCTACAGACCTTGGTCGTGCTCCTCCGCTCGCCCAGGCTGGTTGCCCATCTTCGCTCACCGCCCCGGCTCTTCCCCGAGCCCCTCTAGGAGCCCGGCGCCCCGCTCATGCCCGGCGTCAGGCGGACTTGCCTCCAGCTGCCCGGAACGTCTACGCTCCGGTCAACTTAAAAACGGGGAAAGAAAGTCGGCTCCTTCCTAGTTCCTGGCAGCAGGAACAGAGCCTGCTGCTCATGCTGGAGCAGCTGTGGCTCTCCCTCCTACCTCATTACAATATTATGCACACTGAAGGCCGGCCTGTGCAGTTAATTAGCTGCCTGCCTGCTGGAATAAAAGGAGGGGGAGAAAGAGGCAGAGCAAGAGCGAGCAGAGAAAGGAGGAGTGACTCGACGAGCAGGGGAAGCCACCTAGGGGCAGCGGCTGCGAACTGCAGGCGGTGCGGGCACGACAGAGCCGGGAACCGAGCTCCACCGCAGGCAAGAGCCCAGCTCGGCAGCTTGGGCCGAGCTGCGGTGCCGCCCGCAGCCGTGGCTGCAGGGGCGTGAGGGCCGGAGAGCTGCTTCACGGCCCCAAGCATCGGGAATTTCGAACCAAAACACTGAGACGCAGCTGAGAGGGAAGAAGGGCTGAAGGACCCCAGCGAAGACAAGCACAGCCAAAGTGTTCCAAAGCAAAGACCAAATTCTTTCCCTCCCTCCCAGTTCCCGACACCCAGAGCTTGCTTACGGAGCAAAGGGCCTCTGCCCGTAGAGTGCAGTACACTGAGTGGAGTTGCACTTACATGTCTGGTTAAGGACAGCTCGTAACTAAGCTGTCAGGGAATTAGGGGACCAAATTTCACAAGTGCTCAGCATCTTCTGAAAACTTAGAGACCTAAAAGATACTGAAATGGAGAGTGAACTCCTCTGAAAACCTGACCACGGTCACGGGCATAACCCCGTTAGGAAAAGTGCCATCTATCGGGTTTGTTCCAATATGCTCTGCAGCTATTCCTGGGTCAGCCTGAGCATCCCCAGCTCTTCTCAGCCTCACTGGTGCTGACGAGTCAGTACATTGCTTTTATAACGTGGGTGTGAACCTGCAGTGTACAGGACACCCTGAAGACTATTAAAACCTAACTGGTTTTGTTGAGGTTAGGTTGAAGTAAGGGCATGGTGGTTTATTATTCCTTAAAAAACATTTCAGTGACTTCCAAAATTCCCATTATGCTAGTTTCTTGCAAGCACTAAAAAAAAAAAAAAAAAAAAAAAACAGCCACCAAACCTGATAGCCACTACCACATCTAGAAACTGCAGCCACAAACACAATCTACATACCATATCTCTGTCATCAATATTTTTAACTGTGACTTGCACTGCAAGGGCAGCTGCCACAGAAACTGGCCAACAGCCCATCTTTTGAAGAAATCAAGGGGTTCCTCACTAATGGGGTCATGATGGACATGGGAAACAGGAATACTGAGTAACTCCAGTGATCAGTTTCCATTACATGGATAATTAACTGGACTCTCAAAGTTTTGGTTTCAAGAAAAGGGTTAAAAACAAACTGAAAAAAAATAAACTAAGATACATCCTAGGCTCAAAACACACTGAAAATAAAACATACAGAAATTAAACTATCTAGCTGTGAATCTATTGTTTCAAGTAAAAAAAAAAAATCTGGAGATCATTCAAACATAATGAAAACAGAATTTTGCTAATATTTCAATATAACAGCATGAGTTCATTGTCAATCTTAAATTTTTCATTGCTCTTGCTCTGACACTTCACGGATGAAGCTAAAAGTTTTCATACAGCTGTCTACATTTGGATGACATTGGACAAAACTCCTGTCTACTCCTACCTTATGACATGCCAAGTTTAAAATGCTTTGTTTAATGAATAAGCCTTATCAGTGCTATATAAAGGATCAGTGGTAGTGCATTCTTTTTATAAAAACCACCTTACGGTCTCCAAGTCTCATATCTTATTAGGATGGGTACTCAGCTTGCCCTTCTTCAAGGCATAGATACAAATGTCCAACTGCTCCGGAAACATGTCTCCAAGACAGATTAATTTTTTTTCTATTATAGACTAAAGGGTGACTTCTGCTTTTCTCCAGCAGGATTCACCAGAGGGATTGCATTAGCCAAGCTCATCTCTTGGGTTGATAAATCCTGACAGTGAGTATTCATTATTTCAACACCTGCTTTCTGTTTCTGTAACCCAAAAGGGAACAGTGTAAGAGTTCCCCTACAGTATGGGGTGCAAGCCTGGGCTAATTATGAAACGTAATCGCCGAGTCAGAGCAAACACACCTGAAATCTGAGCACTGTACAAGAGTCATGACTGGAAGAACCAATCTGTTATTGACAGTGGCACGAAACATACGTCAGACCATTCTAACACTGTGACATGGAGAATGATGTCAGGAGAAAGAATTCCAGCCCAAGTCCACAGTGGAAAGTAAGGTATGAATTTTAAAATACAGCTCTCTTGAGCAGAAGTCATGGATAAGAGATTACTGTTTATGGAGTTTGCAGCTCAAACTGAAGGAAAAGGAATAATGGCATGCATGACTTCTAGCATAGTGACTAGATAATAAGTTATGACAGACACATGGCTAAATCTTTAGGCAACTATTTATTATCTAAACATTTTACATTATTTTCCCTTCCTCCTCAGTAATAAGGGTATATAAATAAATGAATCAATAAACAATTTCATCTCTATAATGTAGATTAGCTGGTTTCCTTCCTAGGCATGAAGGTTAAGTCATCCCTTTGCACTGTCCACTTGTGGGAATGCCAATAAAACAACACAAACATCCCTCTTCTACACAGTGAGAATGCAAATAAGTTACTGAAGGTGTGACATGCATAATTCTTTCAACTCACTAGTCAAATGACAGGACTTATTTGCCAGGCATAACCTTTCCTCAGATTCTACTCTCACAGCACATTAATTAGGATAACTTCTGAAAGTTCAAATTGTAATCCATCCTCAAAAAAAAAAAAAAAGGCATGAAGATGCCACAGAATTCTCTCAGATTTCCAGTGGCCAGATAACTGACAGTCTCTTCAGAAGGCTAAGGTCTAAAGAAGTTAGAGATGCTGACCAGGATCTGCAGGGCTGGACCTTCTGATGCAGACTGAATGGGCCTCAAGGGTGGACACTGAATACCGATACCAGTGTTCACACAATCACACTCTACTTCTTCCATTAATGCTGAAGAGTTTATGAACACTGAGTACCTAGGTAGGAGGGAAAAGAAATCTAGAGATATGAACATCATGCACAGCAGTGGAATCTAAAGGATTAACATCCACATTGAAACCCAGAAGAAAACATTTTTTTAGCCATGCTAAAACCAAATTTTGTGTTGTGAGGATACCTGGTGAGGTCATAGTTCATGACACAGAACTGCAGCCTTCCAGGAACCCATCAGAGATGTAGCTGTCCATCCCTCCATCTTACTTCACAGTATTAAAATATGATGTAAGCCAAAAGCTGCTGAAAACAACACAGCAGAAGAAAAACATTCTACAAGGAATGCCAAGCCCTCTCCTGATATGCATACTTGTTAGACCAGGCCAGCTTCGCGTTCCTTTCTTTCACTCCCTCCCATTCTTTAAGCACAAACACAATGGCACACTGCCAAGGCATTTTGGCTGTGATACATTTAGACCTAGAGAATTTGTGTTAAGGATCATTTCTCTTCAAACCAGCTGAAGGAAAGCTGATAATTAACCTAGGGCAGGTAGACAACATGAGGTTGTGTTGCTTTTGCTGAACAACTTCACTAAAGAAGCTTGAAAAGAAAAGAAAGCAAACTGAGAAATCCTAGATTTGTACCTGGACCCCCCAAGCATGCTCCCCTTTCCGTGTAGGTATCCTATTTTGTGATCATCACAGTTTGCTTACAGCTGTAGTGGATCTTCTCTACATATGTTGGCTTGAGCCAATTAACTGTCAACAATTTAATGAGAGAAGTCATTATAGCCTAAGATTTAGCATTTCAGTATCCCTACCGCACATCGAATCCTCTTAACTGGCTCAGGTCCCAGGGTGGTAGACATGTGCCAACAAAGTCATTCTCAGGGGAACATACAACAGAGAAAAGGGTCTCTGTTCCCCAGATGGTTTTAACAAGCAGTTGCATGCAAAAACCTTAGGATGTGTTAACACACATTCAGTGCAGTAAATGTAAATTGTGCTGTAGATTAGGACAGCAACAGAACTGAAAAACGTACATGCTGCAGACAGTGTTGTCAGCAGGAGTTAATTCTTGTTTAATAATGCAAGATGACTGCAGACAGCCGAATGCCTCTCAAAAGAAACAGTTATCCTTAACAGGATCAGGTATCAGAAATCCCAACAGCCACTCAAATGCATTGCTCTCACTCCATTCCCAGTTATGGAAGAAGGTTCATACAATACAGCCAACAACAGAACAAAGAATAATTATGTCCATCAACCTTCAGGTGCCACCTTCGGAACAAGAAGGGAACATCCAGCGATAGGTCTCCCTAGTTCAAGGGCTCATGGGGCTGAGATCTCGAGCCAACAGATACTGCAGTTTAATGATAAGACCACGTCCTTTCATTAAGAACTACTGAGCTCCTTCTGCCCTACTGGGATAAGGGCCTTTTCCGGTTAAAATATCCCACCAGGGTAACATGCATCAAAGGAGAAAAAGAATCCTGAAGAACAGCCATGTGAAGCAGTGGCCATTCCAAGTCATTGTAAGATGCAGAACTGTCCACGGGTTACAGAAAGAGCAGAGATAAGAATAACGTGAAAATTTACCGTGGCAACAAACACCACACAGGAACTTTTTCAGCAAAGACATCAGAAATTAACACATGCATTTGAGCATGCAGGCTATCACAAGATAAAAATAAACACTGCAAGAAGAAATAAGAGAATCTTGACAAGTAGCTGCCATAAACTAAATCTCAAATGCCAAATTTGATCTACCTCAGTTCTTGAGCTTTCACTTTAGAGGTCTGTTGGTGAGATCTAAAATGGTGCTGAAACTTAGTCCAATTACTCCATACCCGGGGAAATCACAGCTAGAGGAATATTTTGCTAAGTAATGTCAGAGGGGTCAAGGTTCAGATTCACATTTGCACCGACGTTACAAACAACCGTGCAGATGTGTACAAGTGCGTGTAGATGTCACTGTGCATATCCAGCTACACCTAGGGCTACGGGTGCAAGTGTAGACATACATTTCCACACTGCTTTGCATGTGAAATTCTTGCAGTACTTCTTGCCATTTTCAATGACATCTTGACAAAATATTTTTTGAGTCAGTCTTTCCTTTTTATATGAGTTCTCGAGCTAGAATCTTTTTTTTCTTGATAAGAAAGAATAATTATGCAAGAGCTGTGTTGTGTACCTGGAAAGGGTAGCAAAACGCAACTAGCTTCCCAGATGAAGTTTTACAGCATATTTTTTGTTCCTGGGAAACCCCAGTGAGATCAGTCATTTGGTTTCTAGTGAAGTCTTGTGGAACAGAACGTACCAATCTCATTAGTGTCTCTCACACTTGTCTCTATCTTTCACAAGAAAAAAATGAGACAGTAACGAGATTGAATGCAAGTGCAGCAGCCTTTCTACAAACCTATAGCAGCCCTTTGATGTGACAGATCACAAAAAGCAGGCCCTGTCAAAACCTGATGTATGGGAGAGTAAAAGGGCCTCAAGGTCAACAGAGCTGTCCTTCAAAAGAAATCACTTTCCTTTTTCCTGTTCTAACCAGGGTGCATTAGCATGTTATAAAGAATTAAACTGTCAGATTTTCTCAAGGATTTTTTTAAAAAGATCTTTTATTAAGAAAAATACTGGTCTTTCATTTTCTGACCATGCAGAGAATGCTTCTAGTCTGGGTTAGTTTCACATTAACCTGGATGGTTACCCCACACCAGAAAGGGACAAACACTGGTCAAGCAGAGAAGTTAGAAAAACAGTACATTTGATAGATGCCATCCATTACTCTCAAATAGGAATCTTGAAATGCCAATTCTGTAACTCTGCAGGAAATTTTGGAATCTGTAGCCTGCCACATTTTCAATTTTGATGGAAAAGCAGCATATTAAATGCGTGATATGTGCAACACAACCACACACCAGTCTCCTCCCTAAAAATCAACCAAGTTTCCCGAGTGACACGCACTTTTCCAGCACTAACACCAACACTGTTAGTGGCCACTTGGCCTCATTTAACTAAAGCCTCTCTTTTCTGAATAGAAATGCTACAAGCAATAACGCTTTAGCGGGAAATAACAATTTTTCTTTTCACATAAGCTACATGGCAAACCAACAGTAATGGACAAATGAAGTAATGCTATGTGCTCTAATAGAACTAGGAAGGAATCAAAGATACACAGGTATCATATTTAGTCATTGGGATGTTAACTCTGGCAGTTTGGCAGGAATGTGAAGGACAATTCGTGGAAAAAAAAATTCATGAAAATTGAGGCCTTCCTTATGGGAACTGAACATAGTTCAAACCAAACTGTTCCTCGACAGAACACAGTCTTCAAGCACTTCCATAACCTTCACTGATTATGCCAAGTTTCTTGGTATTTTGATTTTACTCTTCAATTTACTAGGCTTACTAAAACAGCATGCTTTGCACAGCTTCATTTCTAGCGCTGGCAGTGTCCCATCCTGGCATTAGCAGCTTTTGTCCAGGTAACCTGAAGTTCAGAGTCTGTGCTAGAGGCCTAGGAGATAATTGAAACTCTTCACATCTTGGTGTTTGTCTCCTCTATACTTCTGTACCAGCACTGTCCAACCACTGATATTGGTCAGCTCAACAGGCAGGCACAGAAAGCAACACACTCTTCCTGTTGCTTTTGTGTATCAATTATTGATTTTCCCATTTAATGCATAAAAATGGGCATTTCCAATGGAGCACAGCATGGCACAATGGTCCATCCCTCACATTCCAGCTGGCATCTTGGCTTCTCCTAGCCTCCACAGGTATAACATCCCACTATTACTGCGAGCAGGTACAGTACCTGTCTTCTAACATGGCTTGAGATTTAAAATATCCTGAGTTTGTCAGTAAAATACCCAGGATCTCTACAAATAAGTTAGGCAATTATAATATTGTAATTGACAGTTTCGTACTGTTTCTAAGGCAAATGCAATAGGTCTATATAGAGTTAGACTTTACTTAGGAATAAAGGAATAAGCTGATGAAGCAGCCTGAGAAAACGTAGTACAGCTATCTGTTACTTACATTTCAAGGATAACTGATATTTCATATTGCAGCTGGCAGAGCTTGCAATAAAAACCACTATATTTGAGAAACGGGGATGCCTGAAGTATTCTGAATGCTTTCACAGCTCAGCCCAGCTACACACCCTGGTTGCATCTCTTTCTCATGTCCAGTGTAAGACTTTTTTTGATTTCTATCAAACCTGACAGATAATAGCTGCTGGCACTGAAATATCATCAAGGAAGCACAGGAACATGATTAAACTAGACAGCCTTGAGGAAAATTTTTAGAGTGCTTGAACTGGGAGGCTGAAGGAAGTGAGTGACAGAACTGAGAGCAAGGATTTGGAATGACTTCTAGAATCCATTGAGCAAGTTAATTTCACCTGTCTAAACCTCAAATCTTCCATTTGCATACCAGCCCTGCCATGCAACACTCTTCCTGAGAGTATGCGATCACATAAGCAGCTTTGAAATTCTCTGTGAAATTGCATTATTTAAGGTTATTTGCCTTGCAAACCTCAAAGGATCAGAATCTGAAAAAAATCGCTGATTTCCTATAATCCTGAACCTTAAAAGAGTCCTAGTTTCTCATGAAGCTACAAATTTCTCAAATGTAAACATTTTAAAATAATTTATGTACTATATGGCTTCATAGGTTGGATGGCTTTACACAAGCATGTGCATTATATAAAATAAACATTTTTCAAGATTAGCAACCTCTTCCTCCTGTTTTCCAATTTTCCCAGCTCTTTTTCATCTCTGAAAACATTAAAAGCAATGCAAGAGCGCTGTAGGTTTGGTTCTAACATAAAACCAAATTGCTACTTCAGGACAGTACACGGGAAGTCGTAACACTGTGGATAAGGAAGCTGAATCCAAGACATTTATTTCTCCCTGCGCATTGTTTCCCATTACTTTGGATTTCAAAACTGCCAAGCAGTTAAAGCCAAACATCACAGCACAGAACTTCCAGCCAGAATCTGTCTCCGTTCCATTTGCTGAACTCCACTTGCCAGGAATGGAGACATGAGATCAGCCTCATCTCCCTTTAAGCCGTCTATGATTTACTGCGTTAGCTTCCAACAAGGCAGACGGGCAGTTATGTCAGGAAATGGCTGGAACGAATAACCTAACATCCACCAAAGGCAGCCTACAAGGCAGCCTGTTTAACCAAGCAATCTTGGTGTCAATTATTTATTATCTGCAACACTTGGAACACGTGCTGTTGCTCAAGGTCACACACAAATGTTGGACAGTCATACCCAAAGACAAAACCTAAGCTTTTTTTCATTTCCATACCTTGTTTCTTTTAATTTCCCTTACACAATACAATACTGAGTACCACCAGAGTGTAGCTGGAATTAATATAACTTCAGTAAAATAATCATTTCACTCGAATAACAGACAAAGAATGCCCAATCTAAAAAGCACAGAGAGGGGGTAGATGGGAAGACATGATGTCTGCAGTTAAGACATGAAAGGAAAATGCAGAACTGATGAAGGCAAATAAGCCAAAGAAGGTGGTTTCAGAACAAAATGTAAAGATTTACACAGTTGGCTACATACACAAACATCTGTATTTCCCAGCTACAGGAATGTTCTTGCTTGGATTAGCTCCACAGTCTGTTAGCATTGCAGTGTAGTTTTGATCACAATCAGACTATTTGGGATCCCATTTCAATAGAACAACAGCTGAAACAATGTTCTCTCCTTTTCTACTTAATGTTCCCAGGAACATGTTGTGCTCTCTGTCATATCTGATTTGTAATTTTCCTCTTAGCAGCAATGTACCGTATTATAACACACCTATTGGTGTTTTTTCAGTGTGACAATCAAAGTAGCATTCAGCTTTGTAACCTTGCTCACCAATTCCTAGCACCTTTCAGTGGCCACGATAGCGACACATTCTCAGAATGCAGCTACATTTCCAAGCACCCTTTTGGGCTATGGAACCACTGTGAAACTTAAGATACACGTGATCTGTCTTTTCGTATACACACCTGTGAATAGTCCCTATAAGATCTGGGACAGTTTTCTCCGGGTTAAAAGGATTTTTAGAGAGGTAGCATTTATATTCTTAGTGTTTATCTACACAATATACACAGCTCCACACTTGGATACTTTTCGCCCGGCACAAATATTCCCATTCATACTTCTACAAATGCTGATGCAAATAGATAAATGAGGTCAGATCTAATGATGTAATTTGAACTGGCAAAACAACACCCAGATGTAACTTGACCTCCGTTTTACCCTTTGTATTTAAAGTAGTCATCACCATAAATCTTATCCCTCCTCCAACCCCAGTTATTATCCTTGCATGCAGAAGGTGGCTCTCTATTCCAGTACTATTATTTTTATATCTGACATATGTATTCCATTCTGGACTCCCTGCAGTGCTGTTTCCCTGGCTGCATTCCCAGGATCCTATGCTGCATCATCGGTACAGGTTTTCTCCCCACATTACTCCTCCCAAGCATCGTTTGCCAGCATCATGCCTCTTTATTGGCTGGTAAATCTCAAATACCTTTGGATACAACTAGTCACTATTAAATTTGAGGGTTTACACACTGATTAACTGCATAACAGGATGTGTCTTTGGGTCACTGTGAAGCATTTATGCTATTACAAGATGCATCATTTTCTTTTGGGGGGGGGGAAGTATATAAAGATTTCCCCTCTCCAGAAATCCCTTTCTGATTAGTAACATTGTTCTGTTACACTGCCAAACCCTGCAGAGGCTGTGACAAATAGGGAGGTCATGGTCAAATTTAATAAGATCTCACATTCCCTTGGAAATGCCACCAGGGAGCAGACAAAAACAAGCTTTTACTGAGCTTCTGGGGGAAAGCAGAGCGTTTGCACAGAAGCCCTTGGTATGCAGATGGTGTCGCTGCCTTCAGAAACAGGCTTAGATCTGAAACCAATGGGAACAAGCTGATGGGGCTAACAAGCTGAGGGAGAGCTCGCCACAGCTTAGCCCAGGAGCACAAGCTATACACGACGATGCTAGGGCTGGCTCTTTGTTCTTGCATCTCTCCTGTGCCCCAGAACAGCAGGGTAACTGCTCTGCTCGCTCAGGAGAGGAAAGAATGCCGTTGATACAGGGTCACACTGCATAAAGGAAGTGTCAGTGTCCCCTGAGCCAGCCCTGGCACAGCCCACTGAGTCCGCAGCCCCGCGCAGTCCGGGCCGCCGGCGCCACCGCCTGGCCGCTGGGTCCGTACGGAGCCCCCCAAGGGCTGGACCACACAGCCCCCCAGCTGACAGCTCCTGGAAATCCCCAGCTTCTCCCTTAACTTGAGATTACCCACCCGTGGGGCATAGGACGTGGGGAAAAGGCAGTCTGTGAGGCCACATGTCTCGTCCTAGATGCTGAATACTATAGCAGGTAAGTTACAGCTGTGCTACAAGGGGTGGTAAGTACAACCCCTCTTGGTAAACCAAGCAACACCCAGCCCATTTCACATATCAAGACAAATGTCTTCCAGAATCTTTGTATCTACCTGTGCTGGGCTTCAGCCGACTCTCAGCAAGCTCAGAAATCGCTCCTGTAGTAACGGTCTTCTTCAGCCTAGAGACTCCAGAAGCCACCACCACCCCTGGTTTCGTGAGCGTGTCCTCACTGCTTGCCCTCTTCAGCTGCAATACAGAGACTCCGTGAGCAACCAGAGCATGAAGACCTTGCATATTCCAATCAAGTAATTCAAAATGCAAGGTGCCTGGGAGAAAAGGAACCTTTCCATAAAATAACCCAATGAGAATATTGATTTAGTAACTGTACTAGATAATTTTTCATAATTTTTGTATTTGTTTGGCATTCTAGATATTTGTGAAGTGGGTGAAGAGTTAATACTGTTTCAATGGTGAAGAAACTGGGAAAGACCATTCAAATAAGAAAGTAATTGAAATACACAGAGAAAATAGCTTACAGGAGTAGACTACTGGCAATTCTGGCTTCTCAGATCTTGCTCTGCACAGCAGTCGTCCTATTTCCTCACTGGTTTACATTTAGTCAGGTACTTGGGCCGGTGCAGGTAAGTGCTAGTTGCAGAGCCTGACACACTGGGTAGGTCAAAGCAGCAAGTAACTGACCTTTAATCTATCAATCAAAAAGATCCTCAAAGGATCTGCTGGTTCTTGTCTCTCCACTCAGGATCACACAGTTAGTGACCTTAGATCTTCCAAAGAGACTTCTAAGCTATTCCAATAGCAAGCAACTCCTGTGTTTGTCAAACGGGAGTCACCAAACTTTGTGGCATCATAAACTGTTATGTGACCTGAACAAGGAACACGCTGCAGACCGAGACACAGTCTGAAAATCGTTTAGCTGAGCAGCTCAGGCTGCTGCAATAAAACAGGAGAGCAGCCAGAGCCAGACCTGATGCAATTACCAGTTGGAAATCCCTTATCTTAAAGCTGACAGGATTTCAGCTATGTACCCTCCCTGCTTATTGAAAAGCAGTGGACAAACACAGCCAATGATCTCGTGGTGGGACCTAATGCTATTTGTCTCTCTAGGGACTGTAGGACTCAGAAGAGGAACTGAAAAGTCTGTTCACAAGAAAGCATTTTGTTCATGAGACCACCAAGGAAATCATTCACAGAGAAGAAATGCACCAGTTTTAAAACAGACAAGCTGCAGAATTCTAGAGATCAATACTGATATGTTTCATAAGCTTGGAAGAAGGTAAACTGGTTGCTTTACAGAGTATTTTACAGTGTGTTAAAAAAATATTAGCACATATCACTATCATTTACTTAGCTTTAGTATGCAGGAGAAAGCAAGGGACCATCACTGATGCATGGTCTCTTTTGGGAGGGGGTTTTCTGGTAAAGCAAGTCTACTCTCAATGCGTGCTCTAAAATCCATGCAATTCAAACACTGTCAAGAGTCAAAGGGAAACACTGAAATTGCGTTGCTTCAGCAAGCAGAAGTAGCAACAGAACAGTGGTCAGCTGCTTTCCCATTTGTGTGTCTCAAACAACCCGTGTACCCCTAATAACAGCCTCTAATTTCCAAAAAACTAGTTTAAGCATTTTAAAAGACCAAAGCTCTGGAGAGTCTCCCTAGAGCAGTATTTTTTCTATCCTTTTCAGTTTGTGGACACCTAAAGTGCTTTCACAAATCAAAATCCACTTCCTTTGAAGTTGTCTGGCAACACCCAGGGGTCTGTGAAGCACAGGCTGAAAAGCACTGCTCGGGTTAAATGAGAAGAGAGCACACAAGAAGCACTCTCCCTATTTAGCAGTCCCTGAATATAAAGTCTTTAAGCAAAATGAAGCCTCTCAACCCCAGTTTTTTCTCCCTTTCATCTTTTCTTCTGACTCAGAGTCTGTGGTTTCCTGGACCCTGTGAGCACTTAAGCTGACATGCTGATCTGCTCCAGGATAGCAAACAGCTAACGTTCTGCCTTCTGGCAGAGGTTGTGTCAGCTCACTCTTGAGCAGAATGGAACAATCTCACTTTCTGACCTTCAGAGCCTTCTGCAGGCTCTCACAGTAATTCCTTCAATGTGCCCTCTTGTACAGCAGCAACTATGGTGCCTTTTACTATGCCATTTCTTCAAGGAAACCACTTTTGTGATCTTGCATTTGCAGATCATCAACAACTTGAATGTATTCTCTAAAATTAAGAAATCTCTCCACATTTAACTCCATACATACATGAATCATAACAGATTTCCTAATTAGTGTCTTTGGTAGCATTCCTTCAGAGATGCCTGCCTCAGCCATACAGCAGATGCTCCAACGACAAACATAACCTGCCTGGAGCACTAGACTGAAATATCCTATTGATATGATGCTCAGAGCATCCAAGAGTTTACAAAGCAAGTTAAGGAAACTAATCCTTCACTCAAGAAACCATGACAATTGAAATTTAAATCTCCTGTTGATTAAAATGCTGTACCATGTTATGTACTATTTACTAAGCTTGGCTGTTGGAAACAGTTATAACCAGGAAGCCAATGGTCTGTTTCCATCAGTGGTATCTTGGTCTGTATTTGGGCAACAAGGTTATTTTTGTTTGCTGGCTGCAAGGGTACAGATGCAGCAGCATTTCAGACATATTACTCCATTTTCTTTGCCATTACTTTATTCCTCCTTCAGAGTTAAGGCAATTCCCACACACACAGCCAGTGTAAGAGAACCCACTCATATCTTGTACAGACAAGGTCTCCCCCATCACACAAAATGTTTTCAGAAATGTGCATTAGTCTGACAAGCAGCACAGTTGTCTCCCCGTGCTTAATAGGCTGGCTGAGCTCACACCAGACCTCAGGGTGTGGTAGTGTTCCAGGACTAAACCAAAGCTTTAACCTGGAACAAGGCTGTAATGCTTGCACAGTCCCTACTGGTTAGTACCTTGCTGAGCCGAGATTCAAAGGCAAGTGACGTTGAGGACTTTGATGTCTTCATTCCTGTTGAGGTGGTGGTGGAAAGCGATTTTCCTCGGTCAACCCCATGAGTCCCTTGCTTTGGCACTGCACTCCAAGGCCTGGCAGTACTCTTCATTTTCTTTCCAAATAACTCAGTCTGCAGATCCTAAAAAAAGATAAATATATATATAATGTAGGTATACACACACAAAACCATAAACTGCCTTTACACAATCCGAAAGAGAGCAGCAGAGATATCTGGCATCAGCTTAAAGGGATGAAAAGGTCATGCTAAACTTTATTCCCTCTCTTACATCAAAACTCAGCCTAGAGAATCCCTCACAGAGCAAGCTGCAGCCACGTACGCTTTTCATACTGACTGGTAACACCACAGAAGGAACGCTGACTTTTGCGGGTACTGGGTGAGTCCAAGACCACATCAGCCACAGCAGAACACCTGCAAATGCTGAAGCACAATGAAAGATAACCGAGAAGGCTGAAGTCCACAGCAACTGAAGAACCTTGGGATAAATGAAAACCACTTCTGATCCAGCACCTTCAACTGAAATAGTATTTACTTGAGAAGTCACCGAAGTTTCCCCAGTTGCACAGAAAATATGATATCTTTAACTTACCAGTCTTCTAGAGAAGCAGCAGTTTATGTTGCCACAGCAGTAAAAAGATGTTTCACAATACCAAGATTTACAAAACATGGCAAAAAAAATATCAACTTCTTGATACAACTTCCAAACAACAATCCAGAGCCATTATTCCTCAGAGATAAGCTTATGCAAGAGAGAAATCCTGCCAGGAATCAGCAAATACACGATTTTTTCTTCTTTTTTTTGATATATCTGAATAAATGTAATCTGCCAGCAAGAACAACTAGTCTCTCAGTACGTAGGTGGCTGCCTATTAAACAGCTAGCTTATCTCTTGTAAATCTAAAGACATCAATTTTCACCAGCTATTGCCCAATCCAAACCAGGAGCAGAATAGCATAATTACAAAAAAAAAAAAAGTGCCAACTAAAGTCTCACCAGTCTGAGCTGGGAATGGGAAGGAGCAGAGCTGGCCCAATATCTCCTCCCCTCCCTCACTCCAGTATGAGCAATATTTTTCCCCTGCAGCTTTATTTTCTAAATTAGACACAGGATGTAGCTGCATGTCAGTCTTGTGTAGGTGGAGGCTAAAGTGCTGCTTGTCTGTTAAACAGGTAACCAGAAGAGGCACAGAGATCAGCCTAGTGTCTCAGCTGGTGGAAAGTGCTCACAGTTTATCACACAGGAGCTCAGCTGGGACAGTGTGAACCCTGAGAGAAACCCTTTGACAGAGATGCTGAAACAATTTCTTCCTGGCTGAACCAGTAGAAGGGCTTGGGTCACATTTATAACCCATAGTTTACTTCACATTCAGAAATAAGAACACTCACTAAGCTCACAGAAAACAAATCTGTTTGAGGCCAAGTTGTATTCAACACTGACAGCACCTTCCAGGTGCCACGATGGTCTATTTAAGGAGTGTTTTGCTGCACAGAGGCAGAACAGAATGTCAAGTGCTCTGCTGCTGTCTCACAGAGATCAAAGCTAGCAAGTGACATTCCCACTATTTATCCTTGGTGCCTCTGGTAGGGAGGGCTGTCTGTTTCTTTATTTAGGAGCTGACAGGTTAGAGCTGGGCAGAAAGTAAGGTTAGTTGCTATTACTAAGTACAGTCATTACTCCATTGAAATTCTTAACACATACAGTGTTGAGCCATAAAGCAATCTTATTAGAGGAGAAAGCAGAGCAGCCTTTGTTGATGATTATGCTGATCACTTGGCTCCTTTTTTAAAGCCCTGACAGATGCGTAAGCTACATTACAATAGATAATAACGTTTAGCATTCCCACAGTTCATGATCTACCTTAACAAAATTTGGTGCTTTACATTGTTTAATAAACTATTTTTAATGGCTATAGTGTTCACTGTATTCATGCGGGTGAACAAGCAACTACATATGCAAACTACCTTCCTGATTAGATCTCTTAGTTATGCAGATTTTGGCTCCTGTATATCCAGTGGTTGCACATGCATTTTGCTTTATTATACCCTCTGGACTTCTTCATGACTATCTCATACTTCCCTGCCCTAAGCTGCACTGATGCTTTCTTGATATCCTAAAGAATTTAATTTTGAGTCAGCCATGGCATTTTCAAGCTGCAGTGATCTGCTCATTAGACCATGATGTTAGAAGCAAAAGGATGAGGTACTTAAACAAAAAAACACAACTCAAGAAATCCAGCCAGTAGCCTGAGGCAAACATGTAATGATAGCTGAATTATGTGCCATGTGGATTTAATAATACTTTACTACACCAGGCAGATGAAACTAACACTGACAAGAGTATATTTGGATTTATTGGCTTGCCATGTATTTATATGGGATTTTGTAAAGATGGAGGTAAAGCTCCTCATGTGTTTGGCTAACCTGAATCTGCACGGTAGATAAAGATTTCAGTCTCTGAAGTGGGAACCCAATACTTTCCACAAGCCTTATATGTACTTCAAAGAAAAAGGCCAGGTTGCACACATCTTAAGCTGCTTCTCTTCCTAGGTAGGTGACACACATTTGATTTACCATTATTGTTATTGAGTTATTGTTGAATACTGCTTCAGAGGTATTAAACAAAACTACTCTAAAGGGGAAATTAAAGAGTCCTGCTGTCCATTCTCAAAGCCAACACCAGCCTTTCTCCTCCAAATTCCATTTCTTTCATTACAGGAAAATAAACAAAAAGCTTTATGAAAGTAGTGGGCAGTTGGGACAATGGGAAACCCTTAAGTTCAGTATCATGGGAGTTAGGCAGCAGCAAACTATCAACCAAAATATTAAATGTGTGAAGTGACTGCAGCCAGTTAGCACTGAGGAAACCTAGCAGTAGTAACGAGAGGCTTCTCTAATACTTGTGTGAAATCAGCACATAAAGGGACAGTTTGTGATGGATTGTATGTAAGAAGTCATACACAGCTTTTATCTAGTTGTCTCAAACCCAATTTTAAATAGATGAACAATTAAAAACTAATAATTTTTTAACTCTGTAAAGATAAAGAGTGCATTTGTGGAGAAACTGATGGGAGGGTTAAATATGTTGAAAAACAGAGCATAAAGACAGAGCACTACTAATACAAGCCACTATCATAGAATCATTTTGGTTGGAAGGGACCTTTAAGATCACAGAGTCCAGCTGTTAACACTACCAAGCCCACCACATAAGATAATAATGACCCCAGGTTTTGAAGAAGCTCCGGTTAAAAGACACCTGAAACATACCCTTCTGTCCCAAATCTTCAGTGAGGCAGCAGTTTGTCAGAGCAGTGCAACACCTGAATGGCAGTCTCTGCTTCCTTGCTGTGATTTGCAGGGCAAGGCTGGCAAGAACAGCTTGCAGAGCCCGTCCTTCGGGGCCAGCAAAGACTTTGGCAGTACCCAATCACGGCCATAAACCATCCTTGAAGGAGAGCTTGGGGGTGGGATCCCCGCTAACTCATGACAGCAGAACGGATCTTGGAAGACTGTCCCTTCAGAAGTCAGGAATGGTAGTATAGATGTACTCATGTTGTAACTACTAAGACAGGGTATCACTCAATACCCTCTTGCACACAACCTTCCGAGCCCTGTGTATCTGCATTTCTGCGCCCCTGAAACTGCCACCGGGTAAGGGCTCCCAGTAACTTTAGAATATATTGATAGAAGTCTATTTTAAGTGAATATCAGCATTTCCTTCCCAAAGGACCCCAGAGAGATTACGACTTGATCTCTAGGCTACCTACAGAGAAACCTGAATGAGAAGCAGCTTTCCACAAGAGATGCAACCAAGCTACTTTTGCAAATGCAGTGACAAAATCACTAGGATTAGGCCCGTTATGTCTCAGTACCTTTCAGATGAGCCATGCTTCTGCTCATTCCCCCAGAAGATGACTCACTTTAAACAACTCCTAGGAGCTCTATGATTTTATTTTTCATCTCTTTCTTCACATTTCACAGGAAACTTGCCTTATGAAGCAAACAGACTGAATCTCAGCATGGAGGCATTCTTTCTCTGGCATCAGCCAGAGCAGGTCACTAGCAAGCCGTAATTAAATCCCTGTAGCATGCTCCGCTTGGTGCTGTACTCTGAAAACATGTAGAAACTGAAGATAAGAAGCAGCTCCTTGTTGAAACAAGTGGGAGTTCAAGCCAACAATGTGTTGCTTCAGAGTAGCAAAATTAGTTCCATTGCCAGTCACTTTGAAACTGCAGAGGTTTTGAGGGGTTTTTTGTTTATTTTTAAAATCTTTTACACTCCAAAAGTGCTGGTATCTGAATATCCCTCTCCTCTGAAACAGGTGCTGCAAGTGAGATAATCAGAGGGCTTACAAAAATGTAAAGCTGGTCCTAACAGACCTTCTTCCCTCAGTAATGCTCAGAATTCCCTGCAGGCATTCTCTAAAAATTCAGGCCAAGCTATATAGTTCATCCTTTCTTGCCGGTATTTTTAAAGGCTATTTGGAAATTTTTGATGTGGACTATTTCAGCAATTGGTAGAAGTTTTACAGTGGAAAGAATCCATTTTACTTTAAATTTTATTTACAGATTGAGAACCTAGACATTTATTCATCCACATGCATTTATTAGTAAAAGTCTTTAGAACCAGCCTAGAATTATTCCCATTTTATGGCTAGAAAAACTGGATTAAGAATTTATCCTAACTCTCACCGGCAGTCACCATCAGCAGAAGGAACACCAGGTCTCTTGGATCTTTAGGCTTGGCTGTCCATCAAAGGAATAATTCACTGTCCTGTAGAACAAACTTCTAGGAAACACATGCTGCTGACTACTAAAGGCTGTTTTACACTGAACAGCTAAAACAGGATAGGTTGATTTGAGCGATGACAAGCGATATTATTTCCCAGTCAAGAAACCTAGCAGTTACACTATTAAGTAAATAAAAGTTATTTGCATAATAAATGCAAAAGAATGATGAAAACTCATCACTAGATCTGGAGAGTAATGTACAGGATGGCTGGTTCATTGAGACCTGTGAACGCCCAGCATTTCTGAAAAGTGAGGTCAGAAATGCCAGCTTCGCAGATAGGACTCAAAAGACAGAAATCTGACCCCGGTGGGTTAAAACACACAGTCCCCAGTGCCATTTTCCTGTAATTCAGTTACTTTTCATGATATCAAAAGGTCAGACAACTCCAGAACCTTTATTACACATTCTTGTGAAATCAAAGCACAACCCTTCAGGTTTTTTAGCATGTAAAATATGCACCATACTGATACTATTTTACTTCTAACCCAATCAATCTCTGCTATTTTCAGACAATCTATCAACTGGAACATAGAAATACCTAACCAGTTCAGTAAACTGCAAAGCCTTTTCTAGCAGCGTGTAGGAAGTTATATGGCAGAATAGCCAGCTGGGCTAAAATAGAATTCTGCCTTTCACATCAATTCTCTTTAAACAACATTCTTAGACTTGACAGATGCTTCCATATGACTCATCTTGATTTCTTAGCTGATATCAGGAATCAAGCCAGGGTCACAAACCAGGGAAGATGATAGTCCAACACAGTAACTGGTAACATGAAGATAGATGACAGATAAAAACCTATTTGGAGATAAGACCAGGCTAACAATTAAAAACAAACTGTTTACTCTTCTGGTCATCTTTAGCAGCTTTCCTTCAGCATCTGCTCCTTTCAGCTCAGTGTGTACTCTTTCCGTACCTAACACATTCATCCTCTTTTCTCTAGTTTCTGCTACCTTTAGTGTTTTTGAGGCTCAGTGCAACCTTCCCTCCATTACTCCTCCAAGTGGAGGCACTTGCTGGATTTTTGTTGGTACAAAGCTTTGCTTTCATTAGAATTAGACTAAAAAGCCCACAAAAAAAAACCTTCCACTCAAACACAACTCAAAGGAATAGACAAGATATGCCTACTTCCCAAAACCTCATCTCTATGGCTGCTCTTGCTTCTGCTGGCCAAATAATCAATTATAAACCTGACCCCAAACGCTGAGTTTCCTCTGATCTACCTCAGCAGACTTGCTTTCCAGTCTCATTTGCAGCTGAATTTTCATGTTTTGCTGGTAAAGTACCAGGAGACCTCACTTGGAAATTTTCATGTCCAGACTGCACGTTACAGCAAGGCAAATTCGGCCGGTTTTATGTATGCCTCAAGCAAAGGTGGTTTTAATATTTTTATTTTTCAAGAGTGGAGAAAGATATAGATACAGGTAGGCAGTTACTGAATCCAGGTGTTTTTGCAAGGAGTTAAAAATGTTGATAAATTTTAGATATAAAACAAACACAGAAATTAAGACACATACATGCCCAAGGTCACCCAACTCATCATTGAGAAAATACATAAAATATGAGTCCCAGGATTTAACCCTCAGTGGCTCTGTTATAGTTTAAGAGTCACATTTTCAAGATCTTTACTGTGCTAAGGTTGCCTGAAGATTCTATCTTTCTATGAAAACTACTCTTTTGGGGTTTAGTTTGCTTTGTTTCAATTGCTCTGCTGCAGGACTTAAAGTCCTGATGCCCTATTGAAAGAGCACTTACGAGTTGCTTTTTACAGGGCACGTGGCTCCCTTCCTCTACAGTACAAGCAGCTACTGCAGAGCAGAATGGTTACAAGGATGTCTAAACTACACCAGAAATGGCCTAGGTGAGGACAGTTCCAGCCCACCACAACTGACAGGTTTGTGGCTATCTGCTCAGCTTCCAGAATTATTCCAACATGACTGCCAGAGACCAGGTGAGCAACTGTAAAACTCCAGGTCTCATTGCTCAAAACCAAATCCTCTTCCCACAGCAACCGTTAGAGTCATTGATGACTTCTCCAGGCAGGGACAGATGACAGCAATGCAAAACCTTCTGCCCAGCCTCCTCCACAGAAATTCTCCATGGAGTTTTGGATTTGTGAATCTTTTCTTCTTAGATCACATGAAAAAAAAATGCAGAATTACAAAATCCTCTTGTGTGCATATGGGCAAAGGATTTATTTAGCTGCGTTTCTCTTGTCCTTGTTCCATATTACTGACCATTTTTAAGAGGAAAACATGTGTATCTTTGCTACTTCTTTAGCTAAAATACCCAGAACCATCATCCAGCACAGTGACCGATGCTTAAAAAGAAATCAAGCCAAAGTTATACTTTGAACTGTCTGGGAACATGCTCCTCCAGTAATTTAAGTTAGGCTGTTTGTACATGGATATTCAATCTCCTCCTCCTCCTTCCTCACGCTGATTATCTAACCAGTCACCACTACACATCCAGGGAGACTATGCTACTCCCTATGACCCCTGATCTTCTAAACAACATGGGGATAAGGAAACAACCCCAACCTATCAGTAATTTTCTGCTCATTGGCCCTCCAGAAGGACAGTGGCAAGTACCAGCTGGATGGTGTGACACCCGAAGCTGTGAAACACAGCTGTGTGCTGGCTCTCACTAAACAACCTGCTGGGCTTCCCTAGTTTAAGTAGATGCATTGTCTTGGTAAGGTTAAAAGGATAAAAGATTGCTATGACCTTAGGCCAATTGTAGGGCACAGGTGTAGCCTTACACACGGCAATTCTAAATTGCGTTCAACACATCACCGATGGATGCACACAAGGAAAGAATCGGAAGGGTAGGTTGGCAATGTGCCTTTGTAGGGAGACAGGCAAGGCCAACACAGTCTCATACATGAAAGCATGTAGTGGTGAAATGCATGCGCAGAGGTTATGCAATAAAGTCCAAATTTTATCAAGTCACATCAAAACTACATCTAGGAAGTAATTCCACGCTACAGAATTTGAAGAATGCATTTTTATAGGTTGTAGTTCCCATATTACTTCAACATATGACAAGCAGGGAAAGTCTTTCAGTTTACATAGCACTAACATCCGCCCTTTGGAGACACAAGTCAAAGGAAAGATTCCAGGAGGGTAAAAATGACGCATTGATTCCAAACTTCCTTTTTGAAGTTACAACCACTCTTACCTGTGTTATAATCACAAAGAATTAGGTGACCCCGGGATCTCCCCAACAGGACTCTGCCCTGGATAGGTTGAATTCCTGTTTGGTATATTGCAGGCTGAAACAAAACGGTTTAGAACCATTTCAAGGCAGCTACTGCTCACTAATCCAGGTTCTTTGAACCGCTGGCCCAGCGAATGCAGCACAAAGCAAGTGACACATACAGTTAACACTTCATGCTTTGCCAACCCGCAAGAAGGAAGAAAAGAAGGTTTCATTTTGGATAGAGCAAGAGCTACGTAATTATTCTTAATTTCTTTAGCAATTATAAGTGGTTTGCCTGATAATTACCTGTCATTACATTTTTCTGCAGCAAAGAGGGTAGATACATCTACAAGAAAGAGAAGGAACAATCATGGGGTTTGGAATGGCAGAGACACAGGGCATGTGGCTACACGGTGGTCCTGATGGTACACGAACACAGGCTGGCAGGTTCCCTGTCCCCTCAAATCACAGAGGTATGATATCGCAGTCTGTGCACTGGCTTGGGATTCCACACAACCCTCTCCTCAGCTCCAGCACCGATTTATTGTACTACCTCAGCCATATAGCCTTTCTGTGCCTTAGTTCTTCCATTTATAAAAAATGGGATCATAATTGCCCACTGAATAGCATATTTATGGAAATACACTCATTTGTGTGCCTTGGAAAGGAACCCCACAGAAAGAAGTAAAGATGACAAATCATCTCTCACGCAGTGCGCAGGCGAGCGGCCCCACAGATTGCCACGTGCTAGGATGTTTCCCTGACTCCCATTTTCCATCCATCACAATGCGGTGAGATACTTCAGATCTAGAAGCTATCCCTTAAGGAGATATTTATCCTCCACTGAAGTACAGAACAGACCACTCAAAGTTAATAAACTGTTAACTTCTGAGGGTTTACGAGTGACAGTGTGAACTTCTAACAGAAAGGGTTCTTTGCAAAGATGAGGACATAACTCCAAAGCTGCACAAGAAACTAGGACTTCTGCATTTTAAAAATATCAACACCAAACAGGAACAGAATAGATTCAGGCAACAGTATCAGCTGTTTACAACTGTTGCTTTGGAGACTGCTGATGGCTTGGAAGACCCACCTTGGGGGCTAGATAACATTGTTTTAGAACTGCACTAGAAAGGGAAAGGGGAGTACACACAGGTGTCCTGTTAGAATGAGGTATTCTTGTGTTAGTCACCTGTCCAATTGTGCAGAGAAAGCCCACCACATTTCAGCAAATCAAATATTCAAATATCCCCTCTCCTGCTGGTGGTACAGCAGCAGAGAGCACTTTCTAAATTATAAAGGGTAGAAGAGGAAAACAGTCCCTTTTGGAGGGGAGACAGAAGGGATTAGTAGGAGACATCTAGAAGAAATTAAGACTGTACAAGAAAAAGGGATAGAGAATCCTTTTCAAACCAGTTCCACCAGTAATCCTTCACTGCCACACATATTAATTAACATCGCTACAACTTTGCCATATTACACGCTATAAGAACGCTATTATTACTATTGTTATTATGATCAAGCTTCAATCCACAGTACAATTTTAAGAACAACTGCTGAACTGCCATAACGAAAGGTCCTGCTGAGAATCTGAACAGCTCTTTGCTATAGTGTTGTAAGAGGGTACCCGTCTGGCGTGCTCCCCCATGCTTTCACCCATCCCCTGCAGAGACGCGAGCTGCCAAACCCATTTGCTTAGCAGCTTGTTCCTTTCTGCCCTTTCTTGACAGGACTGTGTGAACATGCAGTAGCAGCGGAAAGCCTTCTCGTGCTCCTGCTTCATTTAACTGTCCGAGTACAACCTTAAATTGCCAGAGCAGAAACAGGCACCCAAACAGCTTCAGCCCTGCCACTAAATCTATGTAGCTGAGCAGAAGATACAGTAGCCAGCTCTCACTCACACGGTGGGATATTTTGTTACAGCTTTTAGACCACCCCCAGCCCATTTTCAACTAATACATACTTTGCTTACACTATACCTTTTGTTTTGTGCAATTTAGAGTGAGATACTACAAAAAAGTGGTGTTGAGCAAAGCAGGTCCATTCACGCTAAAGATACATTACTGATCCCAGAACCCTTCTAGAGATAATACAGTTCCCATCTTAAAAACCAAAAGATTAAAATACTTACAGCAAAAACTTGTCCTCTTTTCTGCATTAAAAAGAAAACTGTCTCCCACTAGCTTCTGACAGCATGTGCAAACCAGCCTGAAAATTCAGGGCTTGAGTGCTTCCCTGAGAGGAAAACCACATTGCAGCGAGACAGAGAGCTGCTTGAGAAATGATTCACATACGGAAGCAAGCTGGCTTCACCAGCGCCTTGGCATTCAGCACACACACGCACACACATATGCACACTTGCTTAGTCAGGGGAATGAGAAATATTATATTTTCATCAAAGCAAGGAGGATTTATGCAAGAAAACCATTTGTATCCCACCTCCAAAACACTGAGATGCTTCAATCTGTAAAGCAGGCGAAGAGTTTCTTTCAGTATCCCGTCATCCCCAACTGGACACTGGGCAGAGGCGTGAGCCCCAGACTAGTCTGAGTGATCCAGTCGAGTGAAAACATGCAGTACACTCCACGTAGGAAGGACGAGGCCATAGAAGGAAGGCATTTTTCAGAGGAAACCACAGGAGCAGCGGCTTCCAGAGGCTTTTATATTCCACATTAGTAATCTCTCCCCCAGAGTGCCAGCAATCACGGCCAGGACACCTTACGACATTTCCTTTGCCTACATCGTTGCTTCAAAAAAGTGGGAAAGTGTGTACATGCAGGGAAGATACATTAAGACAGAGCCTTTTCACACAAGTAGTAAACAGTCAGAACTGAGTGACTTCTCTTGAGCTGTCCAGGAAGTGTCAATCTGTTCTTTATTTTAGAAGACAGCAAATAAGGAACAAGAGTGAACAATGCTCAAGAACGTTCCTCTTTAAGCTTTCTGAAGAGAATTTAGTATCTGAAAACAGGAAGCAAAGGACCAGTGGTCTTAGGGAGTTAAAACAGGCAAAGATAGTATGAAGTTGGAGGAAACAGAGGGGATGCAGAGAAATCAAATCCAAATTTCAAACACAGAACCCCAAGGTGTTTAGAAGTGGGCTTTTCATTCGACTCTGTCCAGAGAGGAGTTACTCACTCTGATGTCTCTGACCTAAGATGTTCAGACTGTGCCTACAGATCAGGGATTCTCTTGAGCTGCAGAGAGGGAACTTTGCCCAGCAGCATGATCCTAGTGCAAGCAATGTTGATGCTAGGGTGGTAGTCTCATAATGGAGAGGGAAGATTTACAATATGAGCCTAAAAAGAGATGCTGCATCTGTATAGTTCAACCTTTCTGCACCCCCTGAAACTCCCTACTCTAGGTACCAAAGGGGCTTAAAGGAAGTTAATGTTATGCCAAGAGTAAATTTACATTTCAGTTCAGCGTTGGCACTGCTGCTGCTACCACAGAGTAACCAAACCATAATGCACAGACAGTCCAAGGTGAATCCCTTCTGAAGGTTATGTATTTGGGATCCAGCTTTCTCGTGATATACTTTAGAGTGAGGAACTCTTGCCTTCAGATGGTAAAACACCAGAAGCAGACCACATCATTTACTTATTTAGCATGTGATAATGGTCTATGTTTGGCAGGTCCCAGGCACGCATTTAGTTACAAATCACTAAAGATTCACCCAATCATGCCAGATGCTATTCCAAGTTCAGCAACATCCCAGTACCTATCCTTCTAGCCAGCCTACCTTGCCAGCTTCTTCACTACCCAAGGACAGGCTGCGTGATCACAGGTAGAACTTAGCCATTCCATATTTCTGTACACCTAACGTTGAGTTTGAGATATTCACAGCTCAGAGGGCAGCAGTACTTTCTGTCAGTTATGAACAAAGTTCTTGGAGACAGTGATCTGCTTTCAACATAGGAAGTGATGCCACACTCAGTGATGCGCGCATAGGCGATGAGGGGAAGGACCATAAGTCACTCCCTCTGCTTTGGTCACGGACCACCTCCAAAACTGAACAGATGCAGCTGAAAAGTACCAATTCGGAAGCAAACTGCAGGTCCGTGAATTCATGAACGGGAGGGACATCAGTTGCATACACCTTGCCCAAAAGCTTCTTGGTCTGAAGAAAACAAACACACCTTTTAGACTGCAGGACACAGTCTCTGCCGTTGCTGGGGAGTTCATATGGGCTCAGTGGGAGAGCAGTGTTGTCAACTCAATGGATTTTCCCATCCTTCAGCCAAGAGAAATAAGAAACTGAAACGAGGGGAGAGATGAGCTACTATATTTCCTCCGCAAACAATTTTAGCTTTGATAAATATAACAAGCAAAGCCTAAAAATGAAAATGCTTGGATGTAGGGAGACAGTCACAGCATTTAGACGCTTCAGCTTTGGGAGACAGGCTGGAATGGTGGCGTACAATTTCCCCAAAACCAACAAGACCAGACAGTACATTTGTTTATTTAGAGGTTTTCTGGTAGCACTTACTGCTATAATTACCTGATCTCTTTACTTAGACCAAAGAATTAATCAGCACAAACCCTTCTGAACTGAAAAATTGCCTTTGTTTAATGAACAAATGGCCCAGAAACAGACAACTAAAATGAGTTGACCATGTTCATGAAGAAAGCCTGTGGTCTGTCCAGGGCCTTAAACCATAATTACTTTCACACAGCCAGCATGAGAAAACAATTTCAAGGAGTGCTATAAACTTTCTTTTAAAGAATCTGCCAGGTTCTCACCCAGCTGGTAAATTTGGTTGACAGACAAAACAGTGAGCATATTGCTTGCCTGCTGCTCAATCCACTAGCTCCCACGACTCTGCAACAAGGTATGAGAGAATAAGAGCAAACCCCACTCATCAGTACACCTTTAAAATACTGCGTTTGAGGAATACAAGCGCTTTATGTTGCGGCCTGCACCGCCTGTGTGATTTTACAAGAACGAATTTGGATGAAACACAACTTAATGGAGTGGGCAAAGGGCAGAATTTCTAGTGGCATAGCTTATTTGAAACACAAATGCACGGAGAGTGTGGAAAACAAGGCTCACACAAGATTTAAAATATCTTTACATTTACAGATATTTATGCTATATTTAACTGCTTTTCTGCATGCAACAATCTTAATTACAAAGGAGAGAAATTCCATAAACAAGGCTATTATGTCAATAACAATGTCTTTTTCAAGCAAGTCTCTAATTCAGTCATACGGCTGGGAACATTACTGTCTGGAGTTTTAAAACCAAAAGTAATTACAAAGGAAAGTCTGCATCAGACTGGGTATTAGTGGAGTCAGGCCATGGCTTTGGGACAGCATTTACTCCACACTTTCTTCCCTTTTGTACATAACTGATACAAACGTCTTTCTTTCCTCAGTTCTACTACAGATGTCAGGAAGTTCAAGCAGCTAGTGGACATTTGCAGAATGAATCATGGGGCACCACTTCATTTTGACAAAAACAACTGCTGTTCGGTTAACAAGATGATGCTGACCGAATGGGTGGGTATAAAGAGTGAACTCCTGGAACTCTTCCCAAAAAGGCCAGTGCAAGAAAGCTGTGTGTGCTGACTTGGAGAAGTCTCACTCCCCTCCCACCCCATTCTTAAGAGACTGTCACACAGTTTCATGTTCCTACTCATACATCTGAGCTCAGCCTGTGGCATGGCTACCAGCTCTGACCTACAACTGTTTGTTGCTGGAAGAGACTAGAATCATTAAAGCTGGAAAAAGGCAGATATGTCTTATGGAACACAAAGTGCTACAGGAGACAAGAAAAACAGCTTCTTCTGGTGCCTATTGCCAAAATTTCAGAAGACCAGACAACAACTTTAAAACTTCCAAGGGAACAGCCACTAAGTCAGTCAAAAATAGAATTAGGAAACTGCCTGTTTCAAAAGTAAGAGTCTGTAAGAGACGCCAGCATTTTTCAGCATTTCTGTCATTTCCGCCTAGAACACTGAAGAGTTAACAGACATCTGTACTAAAAAAAACCAAAGCCAACTCACAGAAAAAAGCAAAACAAGGAAGGGAATCTATGTGAAGGAATATTCATTCTATTTCATTTGTTTTAAATAAAAGTCTGATCACTTTTGCACACATTTATCCGAAGTTTGTTTTTGTCTGCACTTTCATAGGCATCAGAGACAGCAACCAACCAAGGATGGCTTTGCTGCACTCACCCTTCTATTCAAAACTCAGATCAATCTATAAATATGTGAAAGGCAATATTCAGTACTCTTCCTGAAAGGGGAAGATAAGACTTGCAGTGCTCTTTTTTACTTAACGGAATTTCATTTCAATGATTAAATGAAAGGCTTAGAGGAAAGGGAGTACCGCCACTCTCTATTATTCCTTACTGTTAGTTTTCTGATACATAGGTTATAACTTGGCATTCATTAACAATTCATAGAGAATTACCATATTCAAGTAGCACAGCAAGTTTTTACTACCTACACAGGCAAAATACTGCACAATCCTATTTGCTCCATTTGCTTATTGTCCAGGAGAGATGGCACGTTGGAAAAGCCTGCATTTATCACCTCACGGGAAAGGAATTACAACAGATATCCATCACAAACACTAAGGAGCCTCAGACAGAAAACCATTTAATTACATTTTTGCTGATCACTGACAATGGAGAGCTGTGCAGGAAAATTAAGGACTGGAGATGATGTGTGCTGGAGGCTGCCTTAGAATTAAAAAAACCCCAACGGGACAGTGGAGGAATGCCCCACTGCTTTGAACTTTTTGGCACGTCTCAGGGTGATGCAAATAAAAGACCTGAGGTGTCAGCTTTGCTTCAGAGGGCCTTGCACTGGAAGGCAAGGCTGCTGACTGCCTCAGGCTGGCAGAACTATTGCAGGGTATGCCCGGCTGCACAGAGCGCATCACAGGGAGCCCAGCGGCAACAAAAACTAGGACAAATTAAGAGAGAAAACCGATGAAGCACAAGGAGTTTAAGTCCCAGGAGACAAACAAGCACTCTAATGTAGATCAAGATTCCAGAATAAAGCTATTGGTAGGGTTTGATTCCCATATAGCACTGTCAGAGTTTCCATCTTGTTCTTACTCTCTGTATCGTTTACAGATTACTTGAACAGAATCAGCTCATCACTGCAGTAGCTTAACAACTCATCTGTTTTACAGGTAGGGAAACAAAGGCACCTAAATTACTGACAAAATGTCACAAGCTGGTAAGGATCTGCAGTGCCCATTGATTTTAACTCCCACATAAGTCAGCAGTTTTGCTAAACACACACATCTTGTTACACATCAGCACCTAGAATCAGAGCATGAAAGTTTGGCTCTGGTGATGTAATCAAAGCCAGAAGGAAAAGGGAGAAATTGAAATTCAGCAATTCCATGCTTCCAAACCGCTTGTATGAACAAACGTGTTTACTGCTGCTTAAACTTTTAAATCGACTGCAATGTGAAGTACCCAAACACCGAGATCCTCACAGTATTAACCACAGTGTTACAGAACAACTGTTGAGAAACAGTTGGTATAACGCAAGCAAATTCCATTCCGAGATCCAGGTTCTGCTTTCAAGATTTCTTATGAAAACTATTTCCTTGAATTTCTTGGTTAGTAATCATCATTGCTCCAGATTTGAAATCCTTAGTCCAAATCTGGCACACAGTAAACAATATAACTACAATTTATTACAAGCATTCAGCTTAACAAAAAAGATCTTAGGATGTGGATTGTGTTGCCTACAAGACAGGTGAGGACAAATAGCAGGGCTTCGCCCGCATGAACTCATCCTCCCGACAGGGGAATTCTTTCCATCACAGAAAGCGAATGCAAATTGCACCTCTCCTCAAGGTCCGTAAGCTCAGCCTCTCATTTGCTTGTACAGAACAGCCCATTACACAAGTGGAAGCCTCCCCTACCGAAAGGCAGCAAGCCCAAATGCCAAAGCAGCAGGTACAGCTAATGAAGTGGGAGAGCAGCAGAAATAGGTGCTCAGTTTTCCAAGTTTCTATAAAAGCAAGTGATAATTTAAAATCTCCAGGAGACACTAAAATAAGAGGTTAATGAAGCAAGGGGACAGATTGCACGAAAAGGCAGAAGTATCCTATGGAGTCTGTAACCTGTTTGCCATAAATAAACAAACATAAGCAAACCAAGCTCCTGAGGTGACAGTTAGCGTGAGGGACATTAGCGAACCTGTCATGTGGAGAAGCCTGTAGAAACAACGGTCACCTCAGAGCAAAAGAGGGTTGATTGGCCAAGCAACAAGAACTTGGGAAAGAAAGCAGATGTGAGAGAAGCAAAGGGGAAGATTAGGAAATCCAGGACAGCAGGAAAGTCACTCTGGATATTGCCCAACTAACACTGCCAGCCTGACGGCCTAGAGCAAGTCGCAGTTTTGGGATACAGAGAAATGAGGGGGAAATGCGCAAGCCAGCTCAATTTTTTCTGCTCCACGCTGAATCACACAGCAACTCTGCCTGCTGCCGTGGCAAGTGGAATATCACGATTTTGCATCCTGCATTAGGATTAATTAGTTCTTTTGATACTGTCAACAAGTGACAGGCCAAGCGTTGGCTCAGTCGAGAAGAGCGACATTTTCCTATTCCTGCAGGAGCTCGCTGATGGAGCCACGCTCTCCAGGGAAGGCTTGGTCTGTCCCTGCCCGTGCAACCATCCTCAATTCTCTGATCTGGGGACAGACTCCAGAATCAATCTTCCTCCTTTCAGTCCCGTTAACATTCACCGTTATTAAAATTAAGAAATATGTTGGGTTTTCCTCTTTGATACTGCGCGTGATCTCAAACAACCCGTGAAAACAACAGCCTAAGCATTTTACCCTGTTGTATCTCAGGGAGCTGGAAACCTTCTACCAGCAAGAAACTCTTACAGCAGTTACCATGGTGACACTGGTAATAGATATTTAAAGGCGGCTCACTCATAATCACATCTATTAGATATCAGGAGGTTTTAGTAAGAAAGGCAAAAAGCTTGAAACCAGGGAACCAACCAGGCTTAGTGACAGTACAAGTGGACTAGAAATTTATGGAGAGTTCCGCTTACACCACCATTTAGCTGGACACAAAGGACTCCTTCTGTTCAGATCTGAAACAGCACTGAAGCTTGCAGAACAAACTATTTTTAGTCAGTCATTTAAAAATTGGTTCCAAAAGCCTCATTTCAGTAGCGGTAGCTCTATAAATCCTTTCACATTGGCCATAGCCAGAAGTATAACAAAAAAGCCGCGCTACAGCTCATCCCACATTAGAACCAGGCTGCTGGAAATTCCCTGGCCTGGAAGAGGTTTCTTCCAACACAGAAGCATCAGTGGTGGCAGCAAACTCTGCTCCAAAGGTACCTTGCCTCCCCAACTGGAGGGTTGGGTAGCCTAAGGAATGGTGTCATACTGCTTTTTAGATACTATGCAGTCAAACTTCAATCTGGATAAACATGAAGCTCACCAGATTGAAGAGGTATCTTTGGTTATACCAGCATTACATAATTTATTTCTTTAGGTTCTAGTCTGCAGCCTTCCAGCCCACTGGCATGTAACACAAAATCTGCAGAATCAGATCTCTAGATGTGAAGCCACTTCACACCAAGTTGGCTAAGCCTATGCAACAATCAGATTGGTATTTCCTTTCTTTCTGCTCCATATTTCCATGACAACTTTCCCCCAGTATCAACTTTATATTGGAAAGGTCTCTCACAAGAGAATTTTGGCTTCTATAGCAACAGCTAAAATCCCTGAGAGATGATGATGTCTGAAACTTTATACAGACCTTTTTTTAGGCCATGAGTTACAACACAAGCACATTTTGAATTTCATAGGTGAAAACATGTAATATTAGGGAAATTGGGAAAAGAGGAAGGAGTAACTTGCTGAAGGGGAAGAAACACAACGAAGCCACCTTACTTTCAAAAAGGATGTGCACTTTGAGATCTAAAGTGTTAGAGAACAGACAGGCTCAAACAACCATCCTGAAAACCCACATCCTGCTTCTTCTCTGAGTTATAAAAGAGTCACAAGGAACAAGTCTGCTGATCCTAAAGGGAGATTTTATTGAAATCTCTGCCTCTCTACAGTCTATCTTATACTGACCTGAAGAAAAAATAATAAAACACAGTGAGTCAGGATGCCTTTTCGGTTTTAACTCCCATATACCTGCCACCTAGCTACAATCTAACCTCTTTTTTCAGCTGTTTGCCCCTGTAGTGACAGTATTCTCCAACACGGAAAACCTGGCTACCTCAGAAGAAAAAGATAACTGCACTCTGAAACAAATAAATTGGTTAAAGCGCAACGCCCACATAACCCAAAGGAAGCACAGAAGTTATACCTAACTTCAGCAAAGGGAAGTTGCTTTATTTCACAAAGCACTTCTCCAATGCCTTTTCAAGCCTCAAATCTTTTAAAGAAACAATACTACATTCACAACCTGGATGACAAGTAGGAAAGCATCAGCCTGAATATACAGATGAGAAGACTATAAAATAGAAACACTAAATGGTGTTGCCAGAATCAGAGCCCAGCAGGCCCCAGCATGCTTCCTTCTGTAGCAAACACTTTTCCAGTGGCTACACCAGAGGCAAAGTTGGCAGTGTGTCCAACTGCAAAGCGGCCATACTTTCTTCTGCTGGTGGTGTGACTGAAAGCTTTCTTTTTTCCTAAAAATATCCATTAATTTATCCTTGCTTCCTCTCATTCCCCTAGATCATCAGTTCTTGTAAGGGAAAAAGGCGCAGTCAGGTAGGCATGAGTGAATAAAAATGGACTTATTCTAATCATTATTGACTTCCACCTTCAGCCATGTCCTGCCCAGGTAGATAACTTCAGAAAAGACTCTGGAACTGGCAGTTTTACAAAATAAAGTTGACAACTAAAAAAAAAAAAGTGTTCAAATAGCAATGCCAAAAGTGACAGCCAAAGCCTATTCAAAACCTGGGAGCGCTACAACAAAGAGACATGTGCAAAAAACAGGATTTCAGACAAAATCACCATTATTTCCAACATTTATTCTGTCTGGAGAATACTGAAGTGTGGGAGAAAGACTGAGTCACTGTAAAGGTCAAGTGAAGCGCAATTATTTCATATCCCCATGTGCTGCCCTCTGCCGAAACAGACGCTGAGCATGTTGGGTCCATTGGAGGCTGTAGGAAAACTCATGATCATCTGCACCTAATGCTGTCATCACACAGCAGAGGCACACTCACACAGAATGAAAATGTTTCATCTGGGACTAGGCAGGGTTAAAAATAACCTAAGCTCTTATACTGGACTTAACGACTCCAAGATGAAAGTGTGATTTCAGGCACAGCATTCAGATGATAAGAGCCTGGGAAGGAAGATGATCAAATGCATTGGCTACACACGCCTGCAATAAAGAACGTTCACAGGTCCATGAAAAAGAAACAGCTGAAAGTTTCATTTGAACAACTTATTTATCAAAGATGTGTTGAACTGTCAGATACTGGCTCCAAGACTTAATCCTCCATCTGATTTCACTCACATGAAAAGTCTGTTCAAGCAGATGAGATTATTCAAATACTCAAGCACATGTATTTGTTCATAGGTAGAACATGGATCAGCATGGAAGGAGAAAACTGTTTAAACACCTAAGAAGGGAAACATAACATCTATTTATATATACAAATATTTATAAGTATCATGTAATTACAACTAAATATTTAGTTATACACATTTGTATTTACAAATAGTAACCCAGAATTTTCTCCAAACATGGGAACATGAAAAGTCAAACCAATATTCCAGGTATACGTGTAAACTCTCAGTGCTCAGGTTCCAGACCCAACATATCTTTTTCCCCTTTATGCCTCTGGAAAATAGGCTTTGCAGTCTGACTTCAAAAATCAGCCCAGCTAGGTTATTTTGGATCAAGAAGATTGAAATCTAAAGTTCAGGGCTCCTTAGGGAGATCATCCTGCCAGCAACCTTCTCTACCTTGTAAAGATACTCTTTCAGTAGATTTTCACCGCACGCTTTTCAACTGTTTCTGACCTTAAAAGAAAAGAAACAAACAAACCAAAGGAGTAAGAGTGAAGAGCACTGGGCAGCTGGACCCTGCTGGTCCAGCCAGTAGAGGGCAGTGGAATTTAAAAGTTGTTGGAAACGAACTTTGTATAATGAAATACTTGGAAGTGGTAAAACCACCAATTTAAGTTGTTATTTGAACATACCTATCCAGTCCTAAACTAAGACATAAGCAAGACAGCGTAACGGATAAAAATTAAAGAAAAAAAGAAAATTGATTAGTTTGGGCTCTCTAAAGGGTTGCATTTCAGGGTAGCAGGAAGACTTCATACTTCATGTATTGTTTAAAAATAATCATTAAACCTTTCAAATAGTTTTCAGTGATTGAAATACACTACTTCGAAGCATCCTACTGAAACCATCACAGCTATTTCTCAGGGGTTTAAAAACCTATGGGTCATTAGAAAAATTAAAATAGAAAATTATCAAGAAGTCAAGAAAGCCATTTCTTAAGACACAGCTATCTTCACTTGTGCCAAGCTGAGCAGAAAACTGATTCTAGTCCACAAGAACAAGAAAGTAAACCAGGCTAAGCAAAATGCCACACAAGCAAAGCACTCAGGTCTTTAATGCTCACAGCACCTTGTTCACCAAGGGTAAAAAAAGCATAAAAGGAACATTTCTCACCTCATTACAAAACAGCACATGAGCCGAGGTTTCTGGTGATTCGACACAAGCTCAGTTTGCATTTTGTGAGGGAAAACGTCAGATTTTGGTTCTTCTCTAAGCCCTTTTGAGACACACAGGTCCTGAGGCAAAATTGCCATTTTATGCCAGAAACAGCCAGGTTTCCCCCTGAGCGGCCACAGGCGATGGCCTGATACTCCTGCGTTTTCACCTAGCCCGTGGGACAGATGGAGTGAGGAGTGGAGGTGCCTTTCCCGAGCTGGGCTGGGAGCTCACACACTGAGGGGCAATGAGGCTCTCCAGACGACGCCTGAAGGCTGTTGGGGCGAACCGCTGGCTGCCCGGGCTCCGGCCCCCCAACGCGTGCCTCCCCTGAGGTGCATCACAGCGCTGAGCCACCCCAGCGCAGGGCAAGAGCTTCGGCAGGAGATGGTCTCGGTACCGGCACCCGGGCTCGGCTCCTACCCCGGGAACCGCCGGCACCCGCTGCCCTCACCGGGAGGACGCTCCGCTCTCCGCTCGAGGGATGACACGGGGAGAAGCTACAGCCACCCACCCCATCGCGGGGTGCGGGACCTGTTGCCCCCAGCCACCAGCGCAGCCGAAAGTCAGTCGGGGAGGAACGGCGGGGGGGAACGGCGCCGACACCGCGACACCTCAGCGCTTCCCGCCCCCTCCCCGCACCTCAGCCAGGGCAGAGGGACTCGGGCCCGCACTGCGGCACCTCAGCCCGCCCCCAACCCAGGGCTACCCCCTGCGAGGGCACCGGCCTGCCCGGCGGGAGCCAGACCCGCGCTCACCTGCTGCCGCTGCTCTCGGGATGCTCCGGCAGCCGGCGCCCTCCGCCCCCCCTCCCGTGCAGGTGTCCCAGCGGCCGCCAGGGGGCTGGCGCGCCGCACGCCGGGTAATGTAGTCCCCCTCGGTCCCAACGGACCAATCCCGGGAGACGCCGCGCGCCGCCGCCGCGCGGAGCCTGCCGGGAGCTGTAGTGCTCTGTGCGGGCGCGGTGCGCGCGGCCCGCGCCTCCCCCCGGCGGAACTACAGCGCCCGGTGGCCCCCGCGCGCCGCCACGGCTGCCGGGAGCTGCGTTACCGGTGCCTCGACTGGGCCGGGACGCGGTGCTGAGCCGGCGGCGGGTGTCCCAGGCCAGTGATGGCGGCAGTACCGCCGCCCCCCGCTCCCGGCGGCCCGGAGCCTCCCCCGCCGCCGCTGCAGTACAGCGTGCTGCTGCAGCACCTGGTGGGCGAGCAGCGGCGGCCCCGTGTCTGGGACCCCGCCGCCTTCGGCGGCATCCCCAGCCCGCCCAAGAGCGAGGAGCAGAAGATGGTGGAGCGGGCCATGGAGAGCTGCGCCTTTAAGGCGGCGCTGGCCTGCGTGGGAGGTGCGGCGGGGGCGGTTGAGGGGGCCGGGGCAGACTGGAGGGGCCGGGGCGTTGAGGGGCAGCAAGCTGTGGGGGTGGCCAGGCGGTAGGAGCGTCCCCGTGGTGTGAGGAAAGGGGCGGTGCGAGAACGGGCTGCAGCGCAGGGCCCCCCCGTGTTTCACTGTCCTAACGCTGAGCCTCCTTCAGTACCTGCCCCGCGTGCCGTGGCGGGATCCCCGTCTCCCTTCCTGGCAAAGGACGAGGTGCTCACAGCTCTTCCTCAGCGCAGCACAGGCTGTCAGCAAGGAGGGGGTCAGCAACAGTGTCCGTAGCATCCAGAGACAGGCCCTTTGTGCCCTTGCGCTGCCCCTTTCACACCGCAGCGTTGGCAGGCAGCGGGAGCAGGGGTGCTTGGCGCCTGTGGGGAGTGTGCTGCTCGCATCCAGCCAAGCTTTGCTTTCCTTTTTTTATCTTTGACAGGATTCGTTCTGGGAGGCGCGTTTGGTGTCTTCACAGCTGGCATTGACACCAACGTTGGGTTTGATCCCAAGGATCCGTATCGCACGCCAACTGCAAAAGAGGTCCTCAAAGATATGGGGCAGCGAGGCATATCCTACGCAAAGAACTTCGCCATTGTGGGCGCCATGTTCTCCTGCACCGAATGCGTGGTAGAATCTGTGAGTAGTAACTTTTTAAGCACTACGAAATGTTTTCTTGTACAGTTAATCTCTATTACTAGTTCCAAGTAAGTATGTGCATCCCCTTTGTGACAGGGCAAGAGCGTAGGCTAGTTTGTTCTGTTTCTTGACCCTCAAAGCTTTTCAGTTTTGAGACCTGTCTTCACAACTGCCGTTCTCTGACAGCGAGCGGAAGAGCATGCAATAGCGAAGTCCTTTTCAGTTCAAGTCCTGAATGTATTGGCAAGTGTAGGCATTACTTTTTGAAACCTTAGCTCCAAGTAGTTGTTGTTACTTTAAAATATGGTACTGCGAGTTGCAACATGGTAATTTGAGCCTCTAAAAATTCCATAGGCAGAAAGGGATCCTTTGATGAAAGTAACAAACCTATTTTCTTCTTGCTACAGCAAGAAATGACCTTGTGCAGCTCAGTGGTAAATCTATCATCCATTTTCTTAAATAAGAAAATGAGTCTGTTAGGAATTTTGGTACTGAAATTGAAAGACAATTATTTTTTAACTCGTCTTGAAGAAAAGCAAATCTGCTTGCATAATGGAGCAGAATAAAAGGATCTCTGCGCTGGTGAAAAACTAGCATGCTTTGGCTATGGAAACAGTACATCTTTGTCAGCAGGGTGCTGTGGCTCTCACCTGTGCTGAGAACCAGGCTGCATGGCCACGCTCTGCACTGCACTCATGTGGTTATAGCACCTTTGAAATCTGTGTGCTGGTGCCAGTGCACAGGGCTGTGTTGTGGGGGCTCACCTGAGAATCTTTGCCATAGCACTGCATTGCACCATATGGATTTGTGTTACCCCTCCTGGAGACCTGTTCCTCCTTCTTCTCCTGGCCCTGCAAGTCTTATGTTTGAGAGTGCAGGGGGCCATCTGCTGAGGATAGAGGGGAAAAACATCCTCAGCTGAGAAAGGGCTTGGAAGATCATTTTGTATTTGTATAGTGAGCATTTATTCCGTATTTACTTGTTGGCTCTGATTTTTAATTCCACAGTACCGCGGAAAGTCAGACTGGAAGAATAGCGTTATCAGTGGCTGCATCACAGGAGGAGCAATCGGCTTCAGAGGTTGGTAGCGCCTGCTATGAACTATTTTTGTGATAAGGCTCAAATTTGGTTAGGCAGCATGTGGTGTTTTTAAGGGGGCACACACTACAAACCTCTTTGCACGAGGTTATGGTGATGTCAACATGAGAGTGTACTCCAGACTGGCAGAATTGCTCTCTACCACTTTCCTGTCAGCTGGAAAGATTAAGTGTGGGTAGGGAAGGCTTGATTGTACAGGACAGTGGGATTGGAGGAAAATCAACACTAGTGACTTGAAAGAAAAATGAGGAAATGGTGTTAGCTATCCACACACACTTCTGTGGTGTCGTGGGGAGGGGGCCAGAAATACATACTGAGCAACTCTGAAGTTACAGCTCTTGTGTTAACAGAGATCTGCTTATATATGCTATTTCACTGGCAGTAACTCTGTTCGTTTGCAGAGTGTGTAAAATGCTTCCCTCCTCCTGTATCAAATCAAATAGCCCATTCTATTTGGCTATAAAAGTGCAGGAGCACTCACTGGGATTGACTCCAGCAGGCACTGGGGTGGACTTTGGGAAGCCCTGAGTGCTAACACTATCTGGAGAAAAACCCCACGTAGGAAAAGAGCTGCTCTGCTCATCAGAAATACCAAACTTCTCTCACCTCTCCTTAGGAAAAAATCCTGTACACAGACCATAAAAGAAAAGAAAGTGCTTCTAATTGAGCTTGTTAAGTTGTGTCTGTCCTGGACCTAATCCTCTTAGAGCTTTCAAAGCTGCAGCTGCTTTTCCTATGCATCACTTGTCCAACAGCAAAAGCCACTTGCAGCACTCGGATCAAAGCGCACTGCAATCAGTGATGCCCACTGGGATTTCCTCTTCCAGCCCTTGGAGGAGACAGCAATGCAGTGCCCTGTCAGTCCGTGCAGGGCCAGTCTGTGCAGGGCCATGGTAGTTTAAGTGCAGTGTGTGCCCAGTTCCCTCCCTCACCTTGGGCCATGGTAGCGCTGGTGTGACCCTGCTAGCGGACCGCCAGGTTCCTGCAGGTGTAAGCTCTCAAGCCAGCACAGCATAAGCTAGTTACAGGGAAGAAAATATACATTTTTCTATTTTGTCTCACTCTTTCCCACCCTTTTTGCGTTGCAGCTGGTTTGCAGGCAGGGGTTATCGGCTGTGGTGGATTTGCCGCTTTCTCCGCCGCGATTGATTACTATCTACGGTAACAGAGGCATCCCTTGGGAGCAAGTTTCCCTTTTGCTCCAGCGCTGCTGAGAAGAGCCTGCATCACGGCAGAAGAACCATCAGGCTTACCTTTCCACTGCCTTTGGAGTCCTGATCAACGCAAGCTGGATGGTGTTGGCTGCTTTTCCTGAATGACTAACAATAATCTGGCTCTGAGCCCTGGCGTGCTGCTTCAGGCAGACTTGCGGGAGTATGCGAGGCTGGAGCCAGACGCAGTGAGCAGTATCTCCAGGACGGATCAGCTGACTGTCAGTTTCCAAGAAACGAGCCTGGACTCGGAGCTTTTTCGATCCTTTGGGACTGATTTTGATTAAGCCTGTTGCTAGCATCAAAAGAGGCAGGAGGACGGTCTTCACAAAGAAACGCGGTGATGTAGGTTACTGTGTATTGGAACACCCTGCAAGTGTTTAACAGTTATCAGTTTGCAGCTTGCTGCTCTGTTAGGGAGAGGTAAGATCCTGTGGAGAAATAGTTTGTTCCAGGCTTTTCTTAAAATACCAGCTGAGGACAAACCACCATCTGTACAACTTGTCTTATTTCAAGTACAGAGATGAAAGTCAGATTTCTTTACCATGTCTTAAAGGGAAAAGCAAGGAATCCTTAGCCTTAGAACCGTGCGGTTACTGGCAGAAGAACAAAACAGTTTAAGGGGGGGGGAAAAGAAAAAAAGAGGTGGTTGCAGAAGTATAATTCTCTGTAGCCACTTGGCTAGCCTGATTTAACCTCGCTGTGGGAGTACAGATGATCTTGCTACTGCTTGAACTGCCACGGGCTCATACCATTAGTTCCAGCAGTTTGATAGTGAGACTGGAAAAGGAGAATTGTGAGAATAAACCACTGTCAGATAACTGGGCATTCACTTAGCACACGCTCCGTTTCCCATCACGTCCCCGAACCACCTCTGAGCACTCTAGTGTTACGCTGGGGAAAGTGGAGTGTTATTTCTGCAGAACATTGGTACTGAAGGCAGAACATCTGTTCGTTAGCTCAGGGAGCTGCTCCCTTTTCCATTTGGATTCGGATTAGCCCTCTTGCTCTTCTAACCAAGCTCTGTTCTCAGACCTCGGGGGGTAATTTTTGTACTCGGAATAGTTTAGGCTGATTTGAACCTTCACTGAGCCACTCCGCAAGAGCAAAACCACCCACCCTCATCTTTATGAGGCAGCGGGATTGCAGATTCGGTGCACGCTCCTAACAGGGGGGGTCTCCCACCCACTTACCCTCCTTTGCATCCGCGTTTTTACATCCCAGGGTGGTGACAGCGCTTGGTTACCTGGAAAAGCAACGCTAGCAGGGTGGTTTGGCTGTTACGGTGGTCGCTTTGGAGGCATGTCGTCTCCCTTTCCCACATGGAAAGAAGTGGGGAGACAGCACCATGTGACCTGTCAGATGAGATTTCCAGATCGCCTGATGGCCCTTGCTGTGCCTGTTCAGTATCCTCGGGCCAGAAGCTGTGCAAGTCAGCTGAGTTTTAAGCTTGAGTAATTCTGGGCTGATTAAACAGGCTGGCTCCAGACGGTCCAGGCTTTTTTTCCTTTAGAATGTACTGAAATGCAAGGATGTAGCCCAGACCATAAGATGTCTCTTAAAAGATTGTCTGGCACGATGCCTGTGTTATACCACTGGCTTGAAGTGCAGCTAGCAAGATTTCCAGGCAGAAAAAGAAGCAGGTGTGATGCCAAGGTGACCAGTGAGTGATCAGCAATACCACGGGGCTCCTTTTGTGCAAATGTTGGGCCTTTGCATTTTTATTAACGGGGTTTTTTTTCTCCTCACATGGTTTACAGCCATTTAAAGTTTATAATCTACAGAAATTGAAACAGAACACAAACAAAAATATATCCTTAACAACTTTTGAAAGTCAAATATTAATTAACAGTTCTATTCTACCTGTAGCTGCAAGAGTCCACCCCCCCCTTCTTCCTTCCTGTAGGAACAAGCAGAAGCCAGTCACGGGGACGGCTGCAGCCTGTTGTGCTGGGGCGGTGTGGACCGGGCCTCCAGCCACTGTCGCGCGGGGGGGAGTTGGCTGAACAGAGTCTCCATCTGGAATGACAGTATCGTGGACAGAGACTTGGACACATGTAACAAAATCAGACACACACACAGGGATCTGTTGTGCAGTCAGATCTAAACCTCGGCCTCCTTCCTGGGTCCAGGGCCAAGACAGACGCCTGGTTGTATTCTGCAATGCTGTTTCCCTTCTGTTTAGCTGGTAGTCAAGAGGAGCAGGGTCTGGAGTGTGAGCCCTTTGGAGGGGGACTGAAAAACCTCCCCTCCTTGAGTTGCTTTGCTGGTGTGGGGCTGGCAGGTGCTGCCTTCCCCGGGGAGGTGGGCTTAGGACATACCTGGAGCCTCGGTGGCAGGCGGCCGGGCTCTACCTGGAACAGTCTGTTAGTCGGGAGGGTGAAGGCAAGGCCGCTGGTAGCAGGGATATGCTTGGTCACTTCTCATCCATCTCCATTTGGCACAGGAGAGCACAGGGCCAACGCAATCGGGGAGGGGGCTTTTTCCACCAGAAGACGGGACTCGGCTCACAGAGCGAAAGGTTTCGTGTCCCAACAGGTACCAGCACCTACCTGTGAGCGTGGGAGGGTGAGGGACACACTGGGAGCCAGGCGCTCGGGCGGCTGGAGCACAGCCGGGCAGCGAGCGCAGGCATGCGGCCATCCTGCCCTGGGAAACGGTGACAACTCCAGCCATCAGCCTGGGGGTCAAGAACTGGAGCCACTTAACTAAAACAGACCTGAGCTGGCCGGGCACGGCTACCCCAGCAGCAACTGCTTTGTGAGAAGGAGCAAACGAAGCACTTGTGCCTTGGGTAGCGAGGCCCGGGAGGGCTTTCCTCCTCCCACTCCTCTGTGCTGGTTTCCAGGCTGGGTGACAGCACTTGGCTCTGGCAGCCTGGCTGGCACCAAGGCAGGGCCACGTGTTGACGTGTGCCCAGGGCAGCGGGGAAGGCCGAGGAGGGAAACAAACACGTTCCCCATTCTCTTGGCCGTGACAGGAACGCCGGTGTGTCAGCAGGCTCTGCCACGGGGTGCAGCCAGCGTCGGCAAGCCTTGCGGCAGCGCGGGGCTGGCAACAGCGTGCACACCTCGTTCGTGGGTGCCACGCTACAGCAGAGATACGGGCGTATGGAAACAGCAGAGACCCCGTTCCCTGCCCTGCCAGGGCTTGTTGGGGAAATCTGGGGACCTGCGTGCCCTGACAGGACCCCTTCAGTGCCAGAGCACAGACCTGAGGTCAGCCCGTGGCAGAGGGAGCAGACCTGCCCGGCTGGCCGTCCCTCAAGCCTGCCATGGATCGAGACCAGCACAGCACCTCTCGCTCCAGCCTTGTGTGATGGGTTACCCCAAAACGCTACTCAGAGGCGAGATACAGCGAGGGAAGTAACCGCCATGCTACACGCACACAGGCAAAGCACAGCATAAGGGCTGTAGCGGGGACTGGCCTGAGAGCACCCAGAAGAGACGTGGCGAGGAGGCAGCAGCATCCCGCTCCTCTGCTCTCGTGGTCGCAGGTTTGCTCCGGCCAGAGCAGGATCCAGGCACAGGGTCCAACGTTTGCGCAGGCAACAAGCCAAAGCAGAGCTGGTCGTCACCGGGGAGGGAAGCCCGAGAGCTCGCAGCCTCTGGGAGTGAGCCGGTGCTGCACATGCAGGCGTGGGGCGGGGGAGCCGGGCAGCGGAACAGGCACTCGTGGGATGCTGCAGGCTTCGAGCTGGGCGAGACGAGGGGTGCCTGGTAGGAGTGAGCGGGCAGAGAGGAGTCCAGGAGAAAACGAGCCAAGGGAGAAGCCTGTGTCCACAGCCCTTGTCAGTCACTACCTCTTCCGTTGAACAAATATACATAAAACCAATTCTTGAACACAAGAAGGGACATAAGACACGACTACTTTACAGAGAGGCACGGCGCCTGGGGTGGGACCGGGCCACTGGTACGCGATTGTACAGGAGCTGCAGGTGGCACCGTCCTGGGTCCGGGCCGGTCTCCCTGGGGGGCTGCGATCCAGTCCGTGTCCCCCAAGCAGGGAGCTGGGAGTGTTTGCAGCTGGTGCCTTCTCCCTGCAGGCTACACGTCCGTGGAGAAGTAAAGTGTGTTGCGTTTCAGCTCAGTGAAGGAGATGGGAGGATGCTGCAGGTAGTAGAGAAGGACCTGGACCTGTAGCAGGCAAATGGGGAGGTGTTAGGCCACAAAGGGGCAGAGCTGCCACATCCCAGCTTATCCCTGTGAAGCCACGTCCAGCAAATGGTGACAAATCTACCCAGTGTGGCAGGTAAACCCCTCTGCTCCCCACCCCGGCAGTGCTGGCACGGGCTGTGGCCCTGTGCTGCCAGCACGGCTCTTACCTGGGCCATCACATCGTGGGACCAGATGTCAGAGGCCAGGGTGAGGTGTCCCTTGCTCTCCCCCTCTGAGGGTCTCAGCAGTGTCGGCCCAAAGACCGTGGCCAGGTTGTGGAGAGACATCTTGTTGATGGGCTCCTTTTCAGCTACCCTGTGGGGTACGAGGAGAGAGGGTGCGTGAGCCTCTAACGCTGTTCTCCCGGACAGGGGCAGCCATGGGGCTATGCAGGGAGGGCAAGTGCTGATCTCCCCACTCCCAGCCCAAGTGGGACATCTCCAACTTGCCATTGCCCTTCGTGGCCCCCAGCAAACCCAGGTGCAGGGCAGGGAGCTCTGCCCCCTTCACGGCCTCCACTGGAGCCGCCGGAGCCTGGCCGGGAGCCCCGGGTGTGATGTGGCAGCGACCAAGCCCTTGCTTGCTTATGTGCTGCAGAGCCTCCACCCTTCCCAAGCCTCAGCAGGGTATGGGGACCTCGGCACCAGCCCATGCCTCCCCGCACCCACTGCCCCCAAGGACCCCAGCCAACTCGCACTGAGGGAACCTGGGCCACAACATTGCCATGTTAGGAGGCAGCCGTGCTCCCCGGCACAGGCTGCACGGTTGAGCCCCGGCCAGGGGAGCAGATGTGGGAACTGGCTGTGCCCAGTTCTCAGGATGGAAATGGATTTTTCCTTCCCCGCCCTCCAGCATCAATCACTTTTTCTGTTTGGTTTTAGCCAAACCAGAGAGAAAAGAAAAAAACCCCCAACACTTCATGATGCAAGTAACATGAGCTGTGAGCGCTGGTCCCAAACTCCAGGCCAGCTTGGCCAGGCTCTGTGTGCTGCACCGTGGTCCTGCCCACAGCCCCATGCCCTCCACGGATTTTGGGGCCCCAGTGAGCCCCAGAACTGCCTGTCCCCAGGCTCAGATGGGCTTCATCTGGGCCAAGATAAAGCCTGGCAAACCATGCATTGCTGCACTCGCCCTGAGATGAGCAGGATGGGGGAGTCACCTGCAGCTCTGGGACAGGTTCTCGGAGCTGACTGTCTCTGGGTCTTGGCCACCAACTGCAGACAAGTTACAGGGATTACTGAACCTTGTTTTGCAGGGGCTACTCCTGGATTGGTGGGAAAGGACGCTAAAGGGGACACTGCACAGCTCCCAGCTGATTCCCCATCCAGCACTGAGTCCAGCTGCTCCCTGTGGAGAGCTCATCCGACCAGCTGCACACCGTCTGCAGCAGCCAAGAGCCGCATCTTGCCAGGGCACGTGTGCTCCCTGCAGAGCTGACCCACACGAGTGGCCTCGTGCTGCGCAGTCCTTGCTGGCGCCCTGGCCAGTGGCTGCTCTGTAGGGCAGACCAGCTCCAGGATCCCTCCAGCATCCTACGGGGCCCACGGAGAGGAGCCGTGGGAAGCCAACACTGACTTCAGCCAAAGGGACTCACGGCATGCCAGGTCCCAGCCTGAACAGCGGTGAGGACCCCTGCACATGTCAGAACCTGGAGAGATGGGGTAAGTGGGACACGTGGGGCTGGGAAAGGGTCACTGCCACCTGCCCAACACCGAGCCGCCGTCACTGGCCCCAGCTGCCGCCTGCAGCCCCGCTCCGCACCAGCACAGCACCATTTGCCTCCAGTTTGGGATCAGCCCACAGACACACAAGCACCACAGGAATCAGACGGCAGCTCTAACTCCGCTCACTTCCCATCCCCATGGCAAAGCAGTGGGACAGACCCATCCTGCACCTCCCGCCTGTGCTGGGCAACCCCCCCGGAGCCACCGCTTGCTCCGCCGGCCTGGCCAAGCCGAGCCATTACCTTTTCAAGTGCTCCAGCAGGAAGAGGAAGGTGATGAGGTTGGGGTCAGGCAGCGAGCGGAGAAGGTGCATCATGCAGTTCTCCTTGGCAGCAGGATCCGAGAGGGCTGCAGACAAGGAGGGACAGGGCTCAAGACAGAGGCTGGTGACATCTTATGCAGCAGCAGGACCCACCATGGTCAGACCTCCCTGCACAAGCAGCCAGCCCTGACTCACAGGGCTCTGCCTGTGCCCTGGAGAGCAGCACCGTGAGCACTGAGCTGGCCTGGAGCCAGCAAGGACAGCCAGGATGAAGCTGGCAAAGACCCTGGTGAGTCTCCCATCCCAAAGCAGGCAGTGCTAAACAGAGCCATTCTTGGGCACCGACCCCTTCCCCATCCCCGAGCTCTTACCGATCCCCTCCATGAAGGCGGGGTAGAGTCTGTCAGTGAGAAGGGGCTCCGGCAGCTCGCGGAAGTACAGCTTCAGTGTGCCGGCGATGGCGTTGATGTCCATATCACTCAGCATGACCAGGATGTCCTTGTTATCTGTCCAGAGATCACCCATGTGTGACACCTCCTGTGCCTCCTTCTCCTCGAGACCCCCATGTCATCCCAGCTATCCAGCAAGGCTGTTGGAGGGCAGGCACAGCACCGCCGGGTCCACAGCCCCATTTAGCCACGCTGGGGCTGGGAAGAGCCGAGCAGTTCCCGCCTGGCTGGGCAATGGGACACGGAACAATTTGCAAATCCATTTGCAACGTTTCCCTGACTCAGTGTCTCCCAGGAGCCAGCCAGGCGTGCGGCAGCTCAGACGCACCAAGGCACAAACAAGGCCGGGACCTCTAAGCATTTGCTTTCCCATACACCCTCCTCCTTGCCCCCAGCCCCTTTCCGGGCACACCAGCACATTTTCCACACACACAGTGCAATATCCAGACCCTGGGCTTGCCAGGCATGGGGCTGTGGGGCTCTCAGTGCCTGCAAACCCTCCCAGAGCAATGCAATGGGAAGGGCAGCTGTCCCCCAGGACACTCACTGGCATCAAAGACAGCTTTCAACGCCTGGATGTCTGTCGCAACGCCGGAGATCCTGTAGATGCCAACCTCTTCGATGCCCCTCTTCTCCACCTCCTCGATGCACTGGCGCACGATGTAAGGCACCTTGGAGCGCTCACGCCTGGCTCGGAAAGCGAAGCCATGAGCAGAGATTCCCAGGAGATCCTGTGGCAGCCAGCCCAGCCCTGCAAAGCCCTAGCCAGGGGCAGGATGGGCATGCCGAGTGGGAAGGATGGGGCTGGCAAAGGAACAGGCAAGACCCCAGCAGGGAGCAAAAGCTGAGCTCTCCAGTGTTGGTGGGAGCAGAGGGACATGGTGCAAGGACAGAGCAGGTCCCCTGAGTCCCCCAACCCCACACCCACAGGGACCAGAGCAGATCAGACTCCCCCTAGTTCTGCACGTACTTTGTCACGACGCTGATTTTGACCCCGAAGACACCAGTCTGCTTTTTGGATGGGGTCCTCTTCAGGCTCATGTCTCTACTCGTGAACTTCATGGAGAACTCAACCTTGATCTGCAGGAGACAGGGGGTGAGTCCCAGCAGCCCAGCCCTGGCCCATCACGTCTGCATTGCACAAGGCCACAGCACAGCCCCGGGGAAGGGGTTGCCATCAAATTAAGGAATGTCCCCGCAGCCCCACTTACCCCGTTCATCTCAATCACATCCATGTGCCAGTTCTTTGTCTGCACGGCCTGTGGGTCCAGCTGTGGGAAGAGATGGTGTGTGAGCTCCCCAGGGATGCAGCCCCATGTCAGCCCTGCTGCTGCCACAGCCCAGCAACCCCTGAAGCCCCCGACCCACGGATGGTGTTGGGCACAGGACATGCTTTTCCCTGGCAACATGCTGCCCAGGGCAGCAGGATGGAGAGGGGAAGGTCTGGGGTCCCTCTGGCCATGCCCTGAAGCCAGGTGGGCTCAGCCTCCCCAGCCTCCCCCTGAAGCACTGCTTTAACCCACACCCGAACGGTAAGAGATTTCCAAGAAATCAGGACTATTTCTGGCGGCAGATTGATGAAACAGAACTAGGGCAGCGTTTTTTGTGCAGAAAAACAACGTCTCCCCATAGCCAAGGCTATTTATAACCCCTGGGAATGACGGTCTCCGCTATTTCTGGCTTTGGGGGTAGCAGGGGACTCAGTGACGCTGCCCCGGCGCCTGGCCACTGCAGCGAGGTGCTGGCGTTCCCAAGGCCCCGGCACGCGCCGTGGTGGGTGCCAGGCCCCAGGGCTGGACAGAGGCGGTTGCAGTTGCCTTTTGGGGCTTTTTGGTCCCCAGCTGGCTGTATCGACCTGGCTTCATCGATCCCTGTAATGCACAGTGCGGGCAGCAGGGCAGAGCCCAGCACTAATGTCCCCTCTGGGAAGGGGATGGGATGCGGGAGCTGGTGGGAGCTGGCAGGGGCTGGCGGGGGCTCCCGGGGCTGCATGCAGGCATCTGCCAGGCAAGGCTTGCACCAAGCTTGTGGGGTCACTCCTCAAGGACATGGGAGTTTCCTACAGCTGCTGGGTTGGGAGATGCTCTGGACAAATGCAAAGATGTCCAGAGCCGCTGCTCCGGCCACAGAGCTGCCATTCCCCTGCCCCAGCCTGTGGCTGCCCATGAAGCCACGGCACATCACGATGGGGGGACCCTGGGGTCCCCCATGTCCCTTCTTGCACACCAAGACCCCACACCCCTGAGGACAGGCTCATGCTGCCCTGGCTCTTGGCACAGACCCAGCCCTGTACCATCGCCCCAGGCCCAGCCCTGTGCCATCGTAAGCCCCAGCAGGTCCTTGGTGACGACAGTGCCATGGCAAAGGCTGTGGTCTCCAGCATGGCCCAGGAATGGTTCCTGACATGAAGCCCTTTCTGGAGCTCCAGCCCGGCGCACGGGAGAGCCTGGTGAGTGCCACGACGCCTCCTCCCTGCCAGCCCTGCAGCTGTGGGGGGAGTCAGAGGAAGAGGAAGGCTGCAGCTGCCCTGGGCTCCCATGGGGCCCTGCAGCAGGTCTGGACACCAGGATCACAAGGCTGCAGCCAGATCGCTGCCAACGCCAGCCCTGCTGCTCCAACTCCCCCATGTTGCCCCTCTCCCCAGCACCAGATCTCCCACAGCACTGCCATGCACCCACCATGGCCAACACCAACTCAATGCTGCCTGTCCCACGGGACTTTAACCCCTTTTCCCTGCACAGTCCAGTCCTGCTTCTGGCAGCATCCAACCCTGCGAGCCCCAGGCAGTGGCAGTGAAGACTTTCACCCCCCCACCCCGGGCCTCCCCACTCTGCAGCGCAAGTTTAATTGCAACCACCACATACGCCTTCCCCATCCCTGTCCCTTGGGTCCTCCCGGCTCCGATGGCCCTGGCAACTCACATCTGGAAGGGCTTTAGCAGGGCTCTGAAAAAAGCTTTAATAAAAGCCAGGTTGGCTGCCGCCAGCCCCACGGACCTTACCCCAGCACGCCACCTCCCCACAGCTGCTTGTCCCTGATTGGGCAGAATCGTCCCCATCCAGCTCCTCACAGCAGCTGTCATGGCCCCAGATTTGGGCAACTCAGCCAGCACCACCGGACTGAGCTCCCTTGCAGCTGGGACAGGCCCCCATGTACCCACGGGGCACGGGCTGAGGCCTGGCCCTGGCGCTCCTCCGGCGGGAAGCAAAGCGGGGCGATGCATTGTCTCCAGGTGTGAGAATGGACAGGAGCATCCACCCACAGAGCCAGAGGCAGCTCCTGCCCACACAGCGCTGGCAAACACCCCATCTCAGCTACCACCACCATCTCCTTCTGCTCCAAATGGAGCTGCCTTGCTTCAGCACAACACAGGGATGTCCTGGGCTTGGGGGGAAATGCTGGACTGGGAACCCCGAGGAACAGCCTCCCTGCCAGCACTGCAGGATGGCACAAGGGACAGGCTGCTGTCCCAGACGTCTCCTCTTTGGCAGCTCGGTCCTCAACTGGCTTTGAACACCAGCCTGTGCTTGGGGAAACGGCTCAGCCAGGTCACCGATGCCTCTCCGGTGTCTCAGGGAACTCTTGGCAGCAGCGTGGCATCCGTGCCCAGGGCTTCATCTGCTGTGGTGCCGCTCTCATCCATGGTGAGGTGAAACACTCCCTGGTCCCGGCTGCAGGCATGTGCCGTCATCCTGCTTTCCCAAATTATCTGAAGGTGTTCGCTTGCAGGACAAGGTCCCTGGTTGCAGAGGGAAAGGTGGGAGCGTGGCAGGTGATGAGCATCCAGCCAGCTCTGCAGAGCTTCATGTGTCCTGGGGATGTTCCGGTGGCAGAGGGACCCCCCCAGTCCTGCTGGCACTTGTCCCCCGCAGCCTCTGCCTGCTGTTTGTCTCGTGCGAGGAGTGACTCTGGGAGACAAGGCCACATCCTGGGATTTTGTCCTCAAGCCACCTCCCAGCCCTGCACCGTTGATACAGCTCCTGCGTGGGCAGCGGCAGCCGAGACAGACCCAAGCAGCACCAGGTCCCCAGAGCTCTCAGGTGAGGAGCTGGATGACACCAAACCCAGCTCCAAGGCATCTCTCCAAGGCCCTGAGTGCTGGGATGCTGTGGCAGGGCAGGGGCTACCAGGCTGGGCATGTCCCCTCCTCGTGCCACACGCCCATGAGGTCACTCAACCATCAGCTCGGATGAAGCCATCGGGAGCAAACCGGTGACTCAGCTAGCGAGGCCATCTCCGCACAGCCCCAGGGAGCTGCTACCTCCAGGGTCGCTTCCCATCAGCGCAGCACCCATGCACACCCCAGCCTGGTCTCCCACGGCTGCCCCAGCTCTGGCAGGCTGATGCCCCCACCAGACCTCTGTGCCGGCAGCTCAGGGAAGGGCAGCCCCTGAGCGGCTCCGTGCCGCGAGGCAGAACAGCCCCCACACCAGCGAACGCTGCCACTGGCAAAGCACAGCCTCAAAAAAAGCACCGATTCACAGAGAGACCCGAGAAGCAGCAGGGACCCACAGACATCAGGACCACGCACAGACCCACCAGGGCCAAATCCTGCTCCTGCAGCCCCAGTTCTCCCAGTTGGCAGCAGACGGGGAAGCTGGCAGCTGTGGCGGGGACGCATGGGGCTGGGAAACGAACCCCCCCTCATGTTTTCACCCAGCAACAGCCGGTGACAGCCGCTGGGCAGCTTCCTCGCACGGCCCTCGCCGCCCCTTAATCCCCTCCGCGGGAGCAGAATCGAGGTTAATGCCGCTGCGTCACAGGCAGCCCCGCTGCCACACCAGCAGCCCTGCCACCGGGCAAACCTCGGCCCCACTGCTGCCAAACCGAACCCCCAACGTCCCCAGGCAGCTCCTGCCCGCCGTTACAGCCGAGCCCTGAGCCAGCAGCCCCCTGTGCAGAGGGACCCCATGGAGGAAAACCCCTGGAGCCCTGCCATGAGATCGAAGGGGCTCTGGGACAGCCTATGATGGTGCTGTCCCCCTTCCCTGTCACCTCTTGCCCAGTCCTGCCCTCTGTCCTCCCACCAGGGATGGGCAGCGCTGGCTGATGGGGCTGCGACACGGCTGTGGGCTGGGGGAAGCCTGGATGGACCCGGGGTGGGTGGGCTGCAAACTAAGTGATATCCTGGTGAGAAGGGGTACACAGGCACCCCAGGAGCCTGACCTCGGCCAGAGCAGGGGAGCTGCCCCCCATCTGGCACAAACAGCTCAGCACCCCAATCCCCAGGGCACAGAGAGGGGGGGAGGGAGGGAGACGAGCACCCCACCGGCTGCTAACTGCTTCCAAGAGCTCCCAAAGCACCCAAACAACCTCCACACTCCACGCACAGACGCCACAGCCCTCTCCCCACATGCAACACAGCCCCCCCATATCAGAGTCCCCCGCACCCCACAAAGCCTTCCAGCCAGAAAGCTACGGCGAAGCCATCCCAGAGCCCGTGTAGTGCCTGTCACCGTGCCCCCCAGCCACCCCCACCCCCCCCCCGCGCCCCCCGAGAGGCACCTTTTGCCGGAGCAGCTTGCTGCGCACCCTGCCCCAAAGGCGGGCGCCCGTGTTGGGGGTTCGCTTCCCCTCGGGCTCCCCCACTTCCCCGGGGCCGGGGCTGTCGTCCGGCTGCACCAGCACCTCCGTCATCGCGATGACCGGCTTTAGCGGCTCCGGGGAGGCGAGATGAGGGTGGCCGGGAGGGCCCGGGGAGGGGTGGGGGGCGTTAGGAAAGCACCCGCATCCCTCCTGCTCCGGGCGGGAGGTTCAGCGGCGGGGACCGGCGAGGGGAGCCCGGCGGGGAGGCGAGCGGGCAGGGCTCATCTTCAGGGTGTGAGCCAGGCTGGCGAGAGGCAGCTCGGCAGCCCCAAAAGCCTCCCTCCCCCTGCGAGGAAGTGACTCAAAGGCAGCCCCCCCGCTCCTCTCTCCCCCCCCCCCCGGCGGCCCCCACGCGTTTAACTCTCGCCCTGCCGCCTGCCGCCGCTCGGAAGGGCTGGAGGGGCTGCCCACCCCCCCATCGCTTGGGAAGGCTGGAGGGGCTGCCTGCGCCCCCTACGTCCCCCCCGCTCTCCTCCTTCGTTCTCCGCTCCTCGGCGGCAGCCGCGGCGCCGGCAGGCATCGCCGCCATCGGCCGCAGCATCCCCGGCCCCACGGAGGAGGATGGAACTTTTGGGGTATCCTGCCAAGCCTAGGGACAGGAGGGACACTCCCCCCCCACGCCCCCTCAGCCTGCCCTGGCCCTTGTCAGCCCCACTGCCCGTGGTGGGGCAGGGCTGCAGGGCAGAGGGATGGGGAACAGGCAGGCTCTGCCCCGCACCCCAACCCTGGGAGGGTCCCTGCCTGCTGGCTTCTGACATGGTGAGGTGCAGGCTTGGGGGGAGACTTGCACTGTCCCCCGGTCCAGCCCTCAGCAGCCTGTGGTCAGCCTGCAGATCCCTGCAGGTTTAGGGAGCCCCAACACCATGAATCACGCCCTCCAGAGCCTCCGCCAGCCCAGTGACGGACACAGACGGACAGGCAGCTATTCCCTGCGGGTACAGCAGGCATCGTGCCCATGACAACACAGGCTCTATTTCAACAGCCGCATCCCCCCGCTATGCATCAAATAGGGGCTGAGGAAGGGGCTGCTCTATCCTGCCCCATCATCCTTCACATACCCGCTGCCTGTCTCCTCGCCCATGCCAGGGCATTGGGGCCAGATCCAGACTCTCTTCTCCGCAATGTGGGCACAAATGCTCGCAGCCTGCCCTGGTGCCCCCCCAGCATCCCTCTGCCACCCAGCCACAGAATCAGGCACTGCTGCCAGCACCCACCGGGCACAGCCGAGCTGCTGGGAGCAACTGGGCCAGCTCAGAGCAGGGCTGAGCCCTGCAGCGCCAGGGACACGAGCACCCCACGGTACCTCTACCCCGACCATGGCACGTCCTAGCCCTGGAAACCACATGCAAAACAGCGTTAACACCAACCAGGAACTGCAACAAAGCCAACGCACCGTCCCATCAAGCAGCCAGCGGCGTGACCAGACCCATGTGGCACAGGGTTCCCCCCCTCTGCCAGCCACAGGGACAGGTTTGGGGTAGGGGTCTGACACTCATCACGTTGCAGACCCCTCAGGGCTTGCCGCCAGGACGTTCGACAGGAGGCTGGTGCCAACCCCAGCCCCTCTATGGACCCAGCCACATCCTCTATGCTGGCAGGACATGACTCCCACCCATGGCACCTGCAGAGCCTTGGGAGGTGCGCACTGCTCCCCACAGAGGGGCTGCAGCATCCCTCTTGCACACTGAACCCACTCCCACCAGCTGCTAAGCTGCTTTTGTGTCTGACCCACGTGCCTGGGCCATCAGATTAGAGCTGGGCAGTGGACACAGCATCGGCTGGGGGAAGGCGGTTTCTGCAGTCCTGGCAGCCCCACACACCGCGGGCCTTTGTGGAACTGCTCACGCCAGTGCTCTGTCTCTCCCACTCCTGCTGCTACCTGAAACCAGCAGCAGCTCACGGTAAGCCCAGTAACCCGTCGGGGTAAGGAGTACCTGGGGCAGCACCTCAACAGCTCAGGGCAGAGAGCAAGGGAGCAGCGCCGGGGCTTGGCCACAACCCACAGCCCCATGAGCAGTACTGCCCACCCTACCTGGAGCCGTGCTGTCCCATGCCTGCCCCGTCACCCATCCCACTCCCAGCGCAGGGACCACACCATGGCTCTGAGTGACGGCAGGACAGCCCCAAGGCCGACACCGCTGTGTCCAGCCAGGTCCTCCTTGGGATAAGCAGCCCCAGCGCCTCCTCTCTCTCCCTTTCTTCCCCCAGGACTTTCACATGGCGGGGACAAGCTGTGCTGTCCCCGTCCCGACCCTCGTGTCTCCCAGCGTGACTCATGTTTGTTGACCCAGGCTATTTCCGAGAGCGCAGCTGGACTGATCCCTGCGGGGCGTTGAGCCCCTTCCCCCTGCCCCAGCCCTCCCACTTGGCGCAGTGCCACCCCCACACCATCATTTCCCCAGGGACAGCGCAACAGACGGGTGATTTCAGGTATGAACAAGCTGCTGGCAAAGCCGAGCCACCGTCTCCCATCCCAGTGCGGTGCCATCCCCCCAAAGCATCTCCTTCCCAGCAGCATTTCCGTGCTGCTCCCTTCTCCCCTGGGACCTCCCCTCAGCCGCTTTCCCACGGAGCAGGCGGCCATGCAGGGCCCTTTGAAGTGGCCTTGGGTGGAGGGCTGTGTCCCAGGCGTGACGCTGTCCCCAGCACAGCGGGAAGGCAGCCAGACCGGGGGACCCCACTGGGAAAACACAGGGACACCCCCATCCTGAACCATACCCTCCTGCCCTGGGCCTCCCTGCAGCCTGGACAAGATAGGTGCTGGGGGGATGTAGGGTCTGGGGGGTGCCTGCCCCCATCCTCCATCTTCCTGGTCCTGCTCACCTGGGAGCATCTCAGGGCAGCCCAGGCCTCCATCCCCCCCTGCCTGGCAACCGCCAATCAGAGGCAGCTCAGCCGTTGCCCTGGAAACTCCCGTTGCCATAACAGCAGCTGATGGAGGTGCAGGGGAGGCAGATGGTGGCAGAGGGGAACTGCCATGGCTGGCGGGGAGGGATGGGGTGGGGGGAGCTGCATCCTCAGAGCCCTCACCGGGTCAGGTGACAATCCCCTCCCCACAGCCACCGGGGGCAGCAGAACAAAACACTTCCAGCCCAGCTGGGGCTGGATGCACATCTGTGGGGTGGTTGCTGGCTTGGCCACCTCTGCAGGACCCCCTCTCACTTTGTCCCACCTTCTCCTGCAGCCACCGTGTCCCAGGACCAACACCCACACAACTGATGCCCACCCACCTCGCTGCCTTCAATCGCGAGCCACAATCCCTCTACCCCGCTCCCAAAAGTGGAGCTGCCTGCCCATGCTGTCGGGCATCTCCCATCCCAGGGGTCACTCCAGGGCAACCCTACCAGCCCAGGTGCCCAGCCCAAAGAGGTCCAACACTGTGTGAGAAGATCACAGAATCATAGAATGGTTTGGGCTGGAAGGAACATTAAAGATCATCCAGTTCCAACCCCCTGCCATGGGCAGGGACACCTTCCACCAGACCAGGTTGCTCCAAACCTCATCCAGCCTGGCCTTGAACACTCCCAGGGATGGGGCATCCACAGCTTCTCTGGGCAACCTGTCCCAGTGCTCCCCACCCTCTCCAGGAAGAATTTCTTCCTTATATCTAATCTCCATCTCCCTCTTTCAGTTTAACCCCCGTTACCTCTTGTCCTGTCACTCCCTGACCTTGTAAAGTCCCCTCCAGCTTTCTTGTAGCCCCTGCAGGTATTGGCCAAAAGCCCCCGCACATACCTGGATCTGCCCCTTGCCCATGATCTTGTCCACGATTTCGTTGTTGTCCTTGTTGAGCTTGGTCTTGTCGTAGCACTTCTCGTAGCAGAGGATGCGCAGGGACTGGGAGCCCTCCAGCTCGATCTCAAACTCCTGGGGTGCAGAGGGAGGGTGGCTCAGCCCCAGCACCCCAGAACAACTTCAAAACTGGTGCTGGAATGGAAAGGGGGGGCACAGTCCCCTCCCTGTGTCTCACTCTCACCTCATTCCACTGTGGCTCAGTGGTGTCCCGGAAAACCCTGGTCTTGGCTTTGCTGACGAAGTAGCCGAAGGAGTCCACCTCCAGCGTGCAGTAAAGATCTGGGGGAGCAGACACCACTCAGCACTCCAGGAACATCCCCACCATCTCCCGAGGGTCTGCCGCGAGCAGAGTGGGGCCACATGTGGCCCCCAGCTTTTCCCACCACACCGGCCCCTCGGAGCAAGGGTGGGCACCCACACTTACTGGCAGACTGCTTGAAGCCCTTGGCGGAGTGGACGATAACGTGGAGGAACCCGTAGAGCCCGGGGGACTCGTCATCTGGGGGGAAGGGAGAGCAGAGGCTGTGTCAGGGCTCAGCTGCCACCTCCCGCGCCCCAAGGCCAGCATCCCTAAGGCAGCCTTTGCCACAGAGAGAACAAGGTGCCTGCGGTGACACCCCAATATCCCCAACCCCCCCCAGGAGAGCCATCCCTTGACTACACTGCTGACCGTCCCTGCCAGACATCCCGAGCTCTCCCGCTGCTGGACAGCCCTGGGGGGGTTCCCAGTAGGGCTGGCTGGGTCTCACCCTGGGGACACGCTGGTCCTGCCCAGCCCATGGGAGTGCTGGAGAGACCCCCAAAAGCAGCACCAAGCTGCAGCCAGGATTACTCTGCCTAGCATCCCGACTCTGCTCCAGCAGTGCCACCTGGTGGGTAGCTGTCCCCTGCACAGCCAGGGTCCCCCGAGCAGGGACCCCGCTCCAGCCGAGGGACCCCACAGCTCCGGCATAATCTGGCGGCAAAGAGGGACCCGCCAGCCCAGTGGACACTCACCGTCCTTATTGCTGGTTACCGGGATGTTGTGGACGGTGCGTAGCTTGAAGCAGGATCCTGTGAGCACCTGCAGCTCCACCGAGCTCAGGACAAAGGCCTGGAGGTCTGGGAGAGAACAGGAGAGGAGCTTCAGAGGGACACAGCCATGGGAATCAGAAAGCAGCAAGCTGCGATCCTGCAGGACCTGCCTGTGACCCCTGGGCGTCGGGGGCAGAAGCCCCAAGAGGGCCTCAGCAGCCCCAAATTTACCCTTTTTCTGCAGTTTTTGAATGGCCTCCCTCCACTCGGACCTCTCGTAGTCGGAGGACAGCAGGAAGAGGTAGCTCTGTAAGAGAGAGGGCGATGCAGCAGGCTGTGCTCAGGGAGAGCTGAGCCCGTCCCCCAGCCTCTCCTCCTCACCTTCCCGTTGCGGTTGTGGATGCGGAAGGGGATGGCTGGCGAGTTGAGGAGCAGCCAGAATTCGTTCTCAAACATCTTCTTCTTGAGGCGCTCGATGGCCCGGCTCTGCCCCTTGTTGGCTTTCTGCAGGCGAGGGAGCAGACAGGAGCTTTTGCAGGAGCCCCCAATGCCCCCACGTCCCATCCCTGACCCAGGGGAAGGCACCCTCCCCGACCACCCGCACTCTCCTCTCACCTCCTTCTGCACCTCGCTCTTGATGGCCGAGATCTTCATCTTCATGTCCTCCAGCTCGTGGTCAGGGATGACGTGGACCTGCGGGCAGTGCTCCGACTCCTCCGGCGACGGGAACACCAGGTCAGCCAGGGGCACGTACCACTTGCAATCGTACTGCTGGTGCTTCCTGCAGCCAGGGCAGGGGTGCTGAGTGATGCCTGACCCCTTGCCCAGCACATCCCCCAGCCCACTGGAGGATGGGGAGTGGTTCGTGACACATTCCCGCCATGCCCAGCACCCTCCTTACCCCACCGCTGTCTTCTTCAGCTTGGCGCAGAGCAGCACGTCGGTGAAGAGGAAGACGTGCCGCAGCTTCCGTGAGCCCTCCGACAGCTCCACCAAGAAGCCATCCTTGACAAGCTGCCGGGTCTGCGGGGCAGCAGGGCTGGCGTGAGAGCGGGCAGGGAGCAAAGGCCAACAAACCACAGGGGGTGGATGCTCCCGTCCCCCTCCGTGGCTCAGCCACCAGGAGCACAGGAAGGTCCATGGCCTCTGGGTGCTGTTCTGAGTCCCGTACACTCAGTAGGGTGCCAGCGAGCAGCAAGGACCAGGTAGAGCCCTAACCTTGCACCCAGGACTGCGTCTAGAGGAAACCATCTCCTGGCCCAGCACCATGGAGCTCCTCGGGATGGAGACACCAGCCAGGGCTCAGAGGGCTGAGCCCTCACCCTGTGCCCAGGCATTGCCCACCCCGCTGGCTCACCTCCCCCTTGGGGGTGGTGACCGCTGTCCTCCTGGGATCGATGTCCTCATTGATGCTGGAAAGAAAGTTCTGTGAGATGCGGAGGGCGTCCTGGAGCAGCGGGTAGTCGGGGTGGTCGGCCGGGGTGTGCTTGAGGAGGTCCTGGAAGGGGACAGGTTCAGGTGAGCAGCCCATGGGCACTGCCCTGCCTGCAGCACCCACCCCAGAGACCCCCCAGCAGCGCTCCACACGCCTGTGGGTCCCCAGGAGCAATGGGAACAGAGCCCCCCACCATGCTTCTCCCTGCGACAAGCATCACACTCACATGCAGGACGAGGGTGCTCCGTGTCACCCGGTCGATGGGTTTGTACAGCAGAGCTGCGGGAAGAGAGGAGGTGTCAGGGACCAGTCCCTCTCCCACCCATGAGAGCCAGCACTGCATCCCGTGGGGGCAAGGAGGGGAGACCGGATGCCCAGAGACCCCCCGCCAGGTCTGCACAGAGCCCAAGGCAGGAGAAACATGGCCAGGCTGGTGCATGGAGCAAGAGCAGAGCCCAGTGCTGGCAGCTGCCTGGCGTGCACCTTGATTTCGGGGCTGCACCCAAGGGGTTTCAGCAGCTGTGTGGGTGCCTGCAGGGTCCCCACTGGGGTGACGAGCCCAGACAGCTGATGCATGGGGCTCTGCTCCAGCCACGGCCTCGCATCGGCAAGGTCTGTCCCTGCCCCAGGACAGGGCACGGTGGGCACACCAACACAGCCACCATGTCCCCGTCCCCTCTGCTGTCACAGGTCATGAGTGGCAAAGTCAGAGGGACCATCTTGAACATGGTTTTGCCCCAAATGCAGGATGTCCCCACCATGACCGTGCCAGCACATCCCCCTCCAGACTTGCCGTGCAGTGGCTGTGGAGCGGGATAGCTGCTCATCATGCCCAGTTTCCCTTCCTTTTGGCTCAGCGGTGGGTCCCAACCCTGCCCTACCCTCACCGGGCTCTGCCACTCCATGGGACACCCCATATCCCCCCACCCCAGCCACCCCTGGGTGCAAGAGGAACCCTGACAGCTCCAGCAGCAGCAAACCCCTCCAGCAGAGAACGCAGGAGCCAAGGCATCATCTCAACGCCCCATGTTCCCTCCCTGCAGCCACCCATGACTGCACAGGAGGGTCTATCCGGGGCAGGGGGGGCAGAGCTGCCCCACACACAGAGCACAGATACCCCCATTCTGCTGCCACACACCCTCCCAGCAGGAATCCAGTCCCGGGGGCACATTTCATCCCAAGCAGCCATACCCTCCTCCTCCCCCCCAGCTTGTTAGGCAGGTGGACGCACCGAGCACATTCCCAGTGCTGCTCCCCAGGAGCTCCCCGGGCTGCTTAGAGCCAGGCCAACGCCTCTGGGTTTTCCCTTCCCTTCAGAGCACTTCTCCAGACTGCCAGGGTCAAGCAGAGCCAGGCTTTGGGCACTGGGGAGAAGAGGGAAAGGTGCTGCCCACACCCACCCTACACTATCAGCCGTGGGGGGGTCCCATTCCCTTTCCCCAAAAAGGGTGCTGCTTCATGGTGCTTGGTCCTGAGAGAGGGACCTGCGTCCTGGTGAACAGGGAAGGGGGGCATGTGTCCATGCTCCGGAGACGAGGATGCGGGGCTGGACCCTGAACCAGAGGCTGCACCCAGCAGCTAAAACCTGAGCCCCGCTCCCTGTGGCAGCCAGAGAGCCCTGCTCTGGGATGTAGGGTGCAGGCAGGGTGTCCCCTGCCTTTCCCCCATCCTAGACCGGTGGGGAGGATGGACCCTCCTGCTGCCATCGCTACAGGCACATGCAAAGCACCAGGGAGGCCCAGGAGGGGCTGTCCCGCCACAAGGTCTCCTTGCCGGCACAGTTCCACCATCCCAGGACCCACATGCTGGCAGCACGGGGCCAGGCACCAGCAGGCAGGGATGCTCCATGCCTCCCCCCCGGAGAGATGGCCATTCCAACCCCGCGATGCTCACAGCCCTCCGGCAAGCAAAGGGGGGACCCCTCCCTATCGCCATCCCCACAGCCCAGGTAAAAGGGGTCCCACCGCCCGCCCCAGCTGTCCCGCCACCAGCACAAGCCCCTGCCTGGCTGGGAAGGCGAGCGCGTGGCCGCATGTGCCGGAGCCAAGATGATTCAATAGAGCCTGGAACAAAGACGTTCCCAACTTCAGGCTGCAGAGCACGACACAGCCTCCATCCCCCCAGCAAGGACAGCCAGCCCCTGGCCAGCATCCGCGCAGCATCGCTCCCCACCGGCGCCCAAAATCAGAGCCTTCCCCCTCGCCTCACCGTAGGTGCAGTTACAGCAAAGCCGGACCACAACGAGGATTTCCATGGCAGCCCCGTCTCCACGCAGCCATCTCTGCCGCCCCGCGGCAGCTCAGCCCGGCTGCGGCACGGCATCGGCCCCTCAGCACTGCTCTCGGCGCAGCCAACAGGCGGGGAGTAGGGGGTGGGCAGAGGGTGGGGGGCTGCTGCACGCCCCCAGCATCCTAAAGAGCTGCGTGTGTCCCCCCCCCTCTCGCCAGCTCCGCACACGAGAACACAAAGGGTTTCGCTCGCGGGAGACGCTCAGTAATTCATCCGTGCCAGTCCCGCGCGCAGACAAAAGGCTGCGTCCCCCTCCCCACGCCCCCGCCTGCCGTACCCTCCATGGTGACGGACGTGTGGCTCTCCTTCGAGTCCTTGGGGCCCTTCACCTTCAGCTCCTAGGGAGGGAAAGGCCCATCAGAGCAGCCCAGAGGGGGCTGGGGTGGGGGGGAAGGTCATTTTTCAAGGTCATGGGGTCCCCCCCAACCCTTCCTGCACCCTGATATCTCCCCTGGACCCCAGCCTGGCCACTTCCCTGGGTGCTGGGGGGAAGGTGTGGACTGCACAGGATGCTGCCTGGCTGGGAGCAGCTCTGCCTGTGCCCAGCAGTCGGGATGCGGTGGACCCATGGGGCATCCTGGAACAGTACGCCCAGCCCCACAGCAGCCTGGGGAGGCTGCTGGTCCCATCAAGCTGAACAGAGGGGCTGGAGGGAGCGGGGAGCCAGGCTACAGCCACAGAGGTCCCCACTTCTACAGGGGAGCCAGGCATGGAGATGCAGCCAGCAGCAGATGAGCCACAGGCACCCAGCAGCCACGCTTGCTGGATGGGGCGAGTGGGTGCAGGCTGCCCCAGCATCCCAGAAATGACAGCAACAAGGGCTGAGTCTGACCTGAGCTTGCACAAGGTAGGGGGCAAAACCCCACAATACCCAGAGACCACGACCCTCCAGCACAGCCACCGATGGATTTGCCCCAGGACAGTCCCTGTGGATCCCCAGGGCAGGGAGAGCATCTCCGCGGGGCAGACGCAGTCAGCTCAGACACAGGGGCGGCATTCCCTGTCCCTGCACTGGGACAGCCCAGCCACGGCAGCCACGTGTCCCCCGCAGCACAGCCCCAGCCCAGCTTACCTCCGAGATCTTCTGGAACTGGTAGTTGCTCTGGCTGCACTTCTCCGCCGTCTCCAGTGCGATTTTGTAGTTATCCACAAAGGCCTTGTAGACCCCCAGCTGGCTGGCCTGCGGGGAGCAGGGGTTAGCCGGGCACCCGGCGGGATGCTGAAGCCTCCCACAGCATGAGGGGCCAGGCAGCCACCGAGGGGACACTGCCCAGAGCTGTCCCTTCCCGGCAGGACACTCTGCCAGATCACAGTCAGCTAGGGGGGGGCCACATGCTTGGTTCCGCAGGGAAAGCCCTCAGCCAGGGCAGGATGGGGGGGCTTCCTGCCCAGCTCCGTGCCCCCAAACCTCTGAAATCCAGCGGAGAGGTAACGAATGCCTGGACAGCAGCGGCTGAAGGTACAGCCGCTGCCTGGTACCCTTCAACCTGCCCTTTCCTCCTTCCCAGCATGGTCACAGCTGGGCACACATGGGCACAGCTCCTGCTCCCATCACAAGTCCAAAGCAGCGGCAGGACCCGGAGCGTGACCCTCGGGAGCCACTGCCACAGCTCCCGCAGGCAGCGACCTCCTGCCTCTCCCCAAAGCATCACCCACACGCCTGGGCTCCTGCCAGCCCCATGGTAAAGCCCCACCACGCACCCCCAGCAGAAACCTCACCACGGTTGCACCCAGGACTCGCCAGCTGTGGGTATCCCCGCTGCAGCAAAGGGCACGGAGGCTGCTCTAAGTCCCATCCCGGGATGGAAGGGCTTGGGCAGGCAGCAGTGGCTGCTGCAGGGAGGGATGCAACAAGTCCCATGGCCACCAGTGAGCACGTGGCAGGGTGTGAGCTGAGCCACGGCCACCGGTGAGCACGTGGCAGGGTGTGAGCTGAGCCACGCCACGGGTTCAAGCCCGCTGCACAGTGCTGCATCTCCCTGGCCCTCCTTCTCTTCCGAGCAGAGCAAGCCCGGGGGCAAGGCGCGTACCAGCTTCTGGAAGAGGTGGCCCATGGTGACGTTGCTGTCCCACTGCTGCACCTTCGGGCACAGGCTGTCGTAGAACTCCTTGTGGATCTCGTAGATGTCCTGAATCTTGTAGAAAATTGTCTCAATCTGCTGGAGGGTGAGCACAGGCTGCGACGTCGTGGCTGTGGCCTTCAGCGGCTTCATAGGCTGTCGAGGGAGAAGGGAGAACGTGTGAGATGAGGGCTGGGAGGGGAAGTGGCCCTGAGACTCCTCTGGTCCCACACTAGGGCTCATGGCAGCCTGCAGGCAGCGATGGCTGCCTCCCCCGCAGCCATGCTAACGCTGCTGGCGCAGGAGCCCGGGGACACTGGGGTCAAGGAGGATCTGAGCTGGCAGCGAGGGCTGCCTGGGATGGGTCCCAGCCAGCAGCTGGGCCGAGGGGCTGCTCCTGGCTTGTGAACCCCTGCAGACTTCCCCACCCATGGCCACGGTGACCCCCACGTTGTGCAACAGTGTCTCCACCATGAAGGGACAGTGAGTCCACAAGAGGAAGCAGGGCTATAAATACCGCCAGGCGCACTGGAAGCAGGGGGAAGCGAGACGGGGGCAACCGGGCCAGAGCAAGGTTGGCTCCAATGAGGCTTCTGCTGCTTTGCTCCTGTCCAAGTAGTGCCCAAGCCAGACCTGTCCTGGGTAGGCTGTCCAGGAAGGGGCAGCAAGGGGCACAGAGGCTGCACTAATTCCCATCCTGGGATGGGCGGGCTTGGGTAGGCAGCAGTGGCTGCTGCAGGGAGGGATGCAACAAGTCCCACAGCCACCGGTGAGCACGGAGAAGAAATCGCAGCATCATAGAATGGTTTGGGTTGGAAGGGACCTTAAAGCCCACCCAGTCCCACCCCCTGCCATGGGCAGGGACACCCTCTACTAGACCAGGTTGCTCCAAGCCTCATCCAGCCTGGCCTTGGACACTTCCAGGGATGGGGCATCCACAGCTTCTCTGGGCAACCTGTCCCAGTGCTCCCCACCCTCTCCGGGAAGGATTTCCCTCACTGACCCCATACATCCACCCACCCACACATCCACCCAACTCCCCTGCATGTCCCTGGATGGGGTGCCCGGTCCGGGGGGCTGTGCTCACCAACAAGAGGGCTTCCAGCTGGTTGATGTAGATCTCCTCGCTGGCCAGGAAACCAGACAGCACCAGCTTCCGCATCTCCAGGCCTTTGCCAGCATCTCGCTCGCCCTGTGCAACAAAGCACGGAGATCGGCTGAGCCCGCAAGTGGCATGAGAGGAAACCCCCTCATCCCACGCCTGGGATCCCCGCGTGGGCACACGTCCCTGCCAGCGTGGGGGAAGCTCCATGGCAAGGGCCGGGCACGAGCCCACTGTGTGGCACAGCCAGGCTGGAGCCAGCTGGGAAGCCATGGGCTGCGCTGGCTTCGCTCCCCTCCCTGCTCCTGGCTGGCCGTGAGCCCGGCGCTGCTGGCAGAGCTCCAGGGTGGCGTGCAGCACAGCAAGACTCTCCCAGAGCAGAGTCCAGAGGAGCACGGTGAAATCATGCCCGGAGGTGGATGGTGCTGCCACGTGATCCAGCACCACCCTTTTCCCCAGCCAAGGCTTTCCCAGGAAAGTGCCACCCCAGCAGTCCCTGCCCGGTGGCATTAGGGCAGGTCCCAGGCAGTGTGGGGCCACACTCCAGCTGCTGGTGGCTCAGTCCATGCCTGATCTGCTGCAGCACTGATGCTCTGCTGGCATGACCCTTGTGGCAGGGAGACAGGCAATACTAGGATATAGCTGGGCTGGGGGGGCTCTGCCAGCACCCAGACATGAGCGCCCCAGCCCCTGGACCACCTCCAATGCCCAGTGTACCTTGGCATCCCCCCTTAAAAATCACACTGAGACCAGGATGAGGCAAAGCCATGGGGACATCAGTTGCTCTGGGCAATGAGCCATTCAGGACAGTTTGGGGGTGTATTGCTGCTGCCTCACCCCTGCCCACGCTGCCTGCCCCTGCCAGCTGTAAACACCCAGGGGTGCACAGGCATGGCCGTGGATCAGGATCTCCCCATCCCATTTCGGTATCCACCAGCTGCCCTGGGGGCTGCTGCACCAACCGGGGTGCCCACCCCATGGCTCCCTGCCAGGCTGCACCATCAAGTCTGGGCGGCGGTGACCGGTGCTGCAGGAGGGTGCGCAGGGGGGGCAGTTTTGTGAGCTGGGAACTTGCAGGCTCTTTGCCACGGATTAGTCACGGGCTCTTCCTACTTCCCCCAGCCTAGGCCCTGCGCGGGAACTGAGGAGATAAGGGGGCCACAGCACCCCGTGGGGACAATGCCAGCTGGACCCCTGCAACCCAGAGGAGCAACCCCAAAGCAAAGCCTGGTGGACACCCCGTGCAGGAGACCTCAGGGCGAGCGGCGCTGGAGCCCTCCTCCAGCCCTGTGCCAGCTCACATGGGGGCACCTGGGGTGGGTGAGAGAAGGGTGCGGGGCTGTGCCCGCCAGCACAGGGGGGCCCCCAGAGCCACCCCCCAGCACCAGGGTTTGGGGCCGTGTAGGGGTTGCTGGTGGCATATGGTGGGACAGTGGCAGAGGTGTGGCCCAGCCCCTTCCTGAGCATCCGGTGCCGGCTCTGCTGAGCCATACAGCCCCCCCCGCAGCAGCACGCGTGGCCCCCACTCCCCGAGGGGAGGAAGGTCAGGTGCTCGCCCCACTCTGCGCAAGCACCCGCTGCCTGGCGCGACCCTGCCCCGTGCCCCGGCCCTGCCCCGTGCCCCCGGCCGCAGGAAGGGAGCGACGGGGCAGTGGTGATGCTCCCGCTGCGCCCCACCAGCACCCACCGCACCGACCCTGCAGCTGCCCGCAGACCTGAGCATCAGCAGCACCAGCAAGACACCCCTTGTGCCCCCCACCCCCAGCCCAGCGCGGGAGCGGGGTGCCCCCGCCGCCCACCTTCTCGCCGGCCGAGAACGGAGACACGGGGCTGGTGGGGGTTCCCGGTTCAGAGTCATCTTCATCCTCCAGCACTTTATCCAGGTACCCTATGGCCTCCTCTTCCTCCTCCATGGCCCGCCGGGCCGCGGGGGGGGGGGGGGGGGGGGCAGAGTGGACCCCGCAAGGCTCCAGGCGAGGGGCTCAGACGGCAGAGCCGGCCCGACCTGACTCAGCCCTGGACGCCGGCCACCGCCGCGGGATGAAAGGAGCCATTATGGGATTCCCGGTGCTCCCGCCCGCCCCAGCTCCGGCCTTCGGTCCCGGCCGCAGCGCCGGGCTCTCCCGGGGCGGCTGCACAACCGTCTCCGAGCGGCGGCGGCGGCAAGTCCGGGGTGACCAGCGGTGGGACAAGCGGGACAGCCCGGCTCTCCCTTGGCCTGCGCTCACCCCCCGGGGGGGCCGCCGGCGTTGGAGGGCCGCTGCCCGCCGCCCTGCGCCCCAGCGAGCCCCGCCGCTCCGCCCTGCGCGCTCGCTACAGGAAATGCATCTCGGCGCTGGAGGTGGGGCTGCTCCGGCGGTGTGTGGTCAAGGCTTGGGGAGCCCAGCAGCCGCCTTCCCCGAGCAGGCTCTCCCCACGCTGGCAGAGCTCGGTGAGAACCCTGGGGAGGGGTCCCCTGGCCCCTGCCAAGTCTCCGTGCCCTCGCCAGGCAGAGCAGCCAGCAAGGGGGGAGCATCCATCCTGCCAGCCACGGCCCCCCGTGTCCTGCGGGAAGGTGTGAGGGACCACGGGGATTGCCACCAGTGAGAAGTGACCAGCAGTGGGATCAGGTCCCGTAAGGGGAACCAGAAGGGTACCCGGCATCTCCCTGCCCTAAAGCAGACCCAGCAGCTCCACGGGGCAACGCAGCTGAGGCGCACACCTTCCCGCAGAATCTGCCCCATATCCCATGGGGATCAGCTGCTGCCCCAGCCCGACCACAACCCTGGGGGAGCAGGGACACGAGCGGTGGCGTGACACCTGCAAGGGACATCGTGGGCCCTGGCAAATGAGACAAGAATGGGATGGAGGAGGGGACACTAACGCAAGAGCTATTTCAGCAGTTTCCCCCCACTCCTTGGTGGCAAAAGGGGAACCAGCAGCCACACGTGCTCTGCCCACAGCAGCCAGCTTTCTTCCTCACGTCTGTCCAAGCCTGGAAGAAACTCCTGCTGCGAGAAGTGAGCAGAGACCCAGACACGGGGACTTTCCAGTGCCTGTGCCCAGCCCTGTGTCCACGCCACAGCTCAGGCTTTGCCCAGCCTTTGCTAAGAGGAGTCTGCACCAGGGCACCAGGATCCTGCCCGCCATGGCCAGGTCCCCAGAGTGGGGAATGCTCCCTGCCCTGGGGAAAGCCACCTGCAGTGCCAAACCCAGCAGCACCCAAGCAAGGGGCTGGGCCACCACCCCACACCCTGCCCACGGTGCTTGTGCTTCTCAGGTGGGAAAGGGAGGGACAGGCTGTGCCTGCATCCAGCAGCCGCTGGCCCCAGATGTGGTCACAGCTGTCCCAGGAGCTTGCAAGAAGAGATGCTGCACCAGAACCTCCTCTAACACCCCAGGCTGGGAAGTGACACCCCCAAAAGGCAGCAATACTCATCTTGCCTCACCAGAGAAGAACAATGGGGTGAGCCCAGCACCCTGTACCACTGGCCACTGCAGGACCTGCACACAAGCCCGTGCCCGTCGCAAGGGTAGACACACAGAGGGATAAACATGCTGGTATTCAGACGATGCCCCGCTAAGCCCCGGCGCAAGCAGCTGCAGATAAAGAGATGGAGGCAGAGCCGGCGCTGAGCTCCAACACTTCCCAATCCTGTTAGCGCCTACTGAGCCGGCTTCACCGCCCGCGTCCACCCCCAGCTCACTCCACCAGCCCTCAAGGGAACAGCTTTGCCAGCATCCCCCACAGTCTCTCCCTAGCCCTGCTTCCAGAGGACCACCTCCCTGGCACAGAGCCCACCACCCACAGCACATCCATTGCCAAACCCCACTGCCAAACCCTGGCACCGGGCTGTCAGGGCTGGGGCTCGCAGGGCTGTGCCCACCGTCCCTCTCAGGGACAAGGGGTCCCGAGCCCGGGTGGCTTGGACCCAGCCCCGGGACAGGGTCCTTCGCGCAGCAGGGTGGCAGAAGGGGCACCCCTTCCTCCCTCCACGGGGACCGCCCTGGGGACCGCGCTGGGTGCCGGGAGGAGGATGCTGCGCAGCAGCGGGCTCTGGGGAGGAAGCCACACCTCTCGCCTCCTCTGCCTCAGCATCCGGGTTAAGGGCTTAACTCTTTCCACGTCCCAAACCTTCACGTTTTCCACCCCAGCCTCCTACCCCTGTCAAGCCGCAGCCCCCGGCCCGCTGCGGGACCCCGGCAGCTCGGCCAGGTCGCGGAGCGGCAGGCGCTGGTGGGGGGCTCCCCCAACCGGGGGCCAGGCGGTCGCTGCCCACAGTAGCCCCGAGCCCTGTGCCGAGGGTCTAAGCCCGCCGGTCCAGGGCACACACCGGGGGGGACGGCAGTCCCCATGTCCCCGGGGACAGCGGCTTTTATCCTGGAAAACTTTTATTCTGGTAAAAACCATTTTCCCCTGTGGTTTCCAGTCCCGCAGCTCGCCAAGCATCCCTCCTGTGAAACACACCCTGGATAAACCCCATGGGCTTCCCGAGGGTGCTCTCAGAAGAGCAGAAGGAGCGGAGGGGTTAAGTCGAAGTTCCCCAGAAGCGGGGGGACAGCGCGTCCCTCACCAGCTGGCAGCTTGTCCCTAAGCGCCGCTAGATGGAGCCGGTAGCCCGGCGCAGCGGCTGCGCCCTGTCCCAAGGGCTCCCCGCAGCAGGGGACCCCGGGAACCCCTCCCCAGCCCCCCGGACCCCGCTCTCCGACCAGCCCGGCCCGTCCGGGCATGGCATGACGGGGCGGGCACACATCGTGTCGCACGGACACGACACCTTCACCACCAGCAGCATTAGAACAGGATGCTGCTCCCTGAGGGCTTGGGATGCCGGGGAACAGTCCCCCAGGTCACAGCAGCACCAGAGCATCACCGACACCGTTGACACAACCGAGCCGGCCACCCGCAGCCCCGGCTCCAACCGCACCCGGTGCAGAGCTCCACGTCCCGAGCACCTACCCCTGTGCCGAGGCCATCGGTGGGTGTGGGTGAGACACCATCCCCGCTCTCCTGGCCGCGGGCGCTGAGCTGGGGGGACATGGTGGGCGACTCGTCGATGTAGGGCATGGTTTCCGAGCCCTCGGGCAAAGCCTTGGGCTCCTCGTTGCCCTCGGCATCATACTCATCTGCACCATAGTTGAAGTCTGCCAAGGGGAAGAGAGGGTGATGGTGAGCACCCAGGCCGAGGGTCAGCGCCCCGCAACCACCCCAGCTTGTGGTTACCCGGGGCCAGTACCCGGGGCCACTCAGAGACACCCACAACCCACCCCGGCCTTGGCTGCTGCTTCCTGCCCACCCAGCCACGCAGGCAGGGCATCCCACCGAGCATCCTCGGTCCGCAGGGCATCCTCTGCTGGACACACTTCCCTCTATTTGCATAATTAACGGCAGGGAGAGGCCTCGGGCCTCCCCTGTGCAGGGACAGCTGCTCTGCCAGACACCCCGGCCCCAGCCCAGCGGCTCTGCCCTGCTCGCCCGGCTGCCGCCAGCCTGGGGGAGGGATGGAGCCACGGCCGCCGTTCTCCCCACTTCCCCATGCTCATCCTCCTCGGACCGTGGGTGCCAGGACGCCAGGGTCCGCAGCATGGAGGGTGGTGCCACCCACCCCTGAAGAAGGGGGATGGCGGCAGCTCCATGGTGCATGGGCAGTCCCACGCTTGGGGGGGGGGGCATTCCCCAGTGCAGAATGAGGCCATCACCAGGCCAGCAGCCCTTTTAGGGTGCCCCATGCTGTCCCACACCCCCCACCATGGCCCAGGGGAAGGCATTTTGGGGAGCTGGAGCCCCAAGTGCGAGACAGGAGGGTGGCCGGGGCCTGCGGCGGGTCCCCAGGGCGCAGCGGGGGACCGGGGTACAGCCTAACATGTTACCATGGAAACGGCAGCGGCTCGGTGGCAGCGGGAAGAGGCGGCTGCAGCAGCCCCGAGATGCTGACAAAGGGGAGGGGGAAGGGAGCCCGGCTGTGGCAGGGGCAGCCGTGGGGTGCAGCCTGCACCCCTACCAGGGTCCTGTGGTCAAGACCCCCTCAGCAGCTTCCAAAGAGGAGGTGGGCACAGCTCGCCCAACCCAACCCCCTGCCAGCCCCATGCTCCCCTCCCCACACAACAGCCCCATGGCTCTCCCCACAAGCTCCCTGGGCACGGACAGTGGGGAGACCCTGGCCAAGGCCCTGGCCAATACCCTGGCCAAAACGGGGTGCACAGGGGCTGGAGCAGCCCAGAACAAACCCTGTACCCCTGCCACTTTGTGCCCCGCATGGCCCTGCCACCCTGACTGAGGACTCCCCTGACTTACCAACAGCGCTCAGCACATTAATATTGCATTCGGCTTCGTACTGGAAGTGGCTAAATCTTCAAATCAAAGAGCGCTGCAAAGCCCGGTCAGGCTGGGAGCCCTGCCAGTGCCAGTGAAGAGGGCTGGGGGTCCCATCCTGCACCTGGGGGCGGGATGGAGGAGAGCCCTGACATGGGCCAGATGCATCCTAGCTCTGCCAGGCCACCACAGCCCCTGTCAGGCCTTGCTTGTTAGCAATTAGCAGCTAATAACCATCCCTCAGAGCCTGGGGTGCCACTCTCACTGGGCCATCACAACTCCCATTCAACCCAGGAGCTGACTGGGAATGAATGAGCTGGATGGACAGAGATGGGGGAGCCTGTAGCTCCCCCTGGTCCTCAGCTTCCAGGGAAAGGGGATTCCCAGCTCTAACCTGTCCTGCCTCCGCATGGTGGGATGTCCTTTGTCCCTCCTGCCTTTGATGGGTCCCAGCTGGGATGCCGTCAGCACCAGCCAGGAGCAAGGCAGCATGGGCTACGTTGCCATTGGTGTACCCCCTTGACGGCCACCTCCCTGGGACACCCACCCCATGCAGCTTCCCTGAGCCCACCCAACTGGGCACTGTCCTCAGACTGGGGATGCCCCAGAGAAACCCAAACCTCTCACCCAAGCGCCCTTCCCCATCTGGCGGGGTCTAAGGGGGAGCCAAGGCAGCAAAGAGGGGACAAAGCTGACAGTTCCCACCAGACACACCAACTCAGAGCCCATCAGGCTCCACCACCTACCCCTCCCTCCAGGTCAAGGTCTGCAGCTCCGGGCTTAACCATGGGGCAGGCAATGGGGGCATCCAGAGTGGCACTGGCACTGTGGGAGATCTGGCAACCCAGGCTGGGGCGGCTCGGCAGCAAGGTAACGAGGAACACAGCTTTAATGAGGTGGCTGGGGACCCTGGGAGGTGATACCTGCAGCCGTGCAGGGAAGAAGGCGGCATCGATGGCACGGAGAGGGAAGGGTTTGGCCTGCGGGGACACAGGAATGACCCATCTCTCACGCAGCCATTGCTCCCAGCTGGAGCAGATCTACATCCCAGTCCTGAGTGGGGGACAAGACCTACAAGCAGTGACCCAACAGGCATCCAGGGAGAGGGACCCTGCCCACAGGAGAGAGGATGGAGCCATGTCCCCATGGCTCCAGCTGTGTCACCCGTGGCCATGCAGTATTGACAGGGCTCTCACCTGGGGAGGCTGGGCAGAGGCACCTCCCCAGCACCCACTGCAGAGAGAGATCCAAGCAACACCACGCAGCCAGGATGGGTGAGGGGGACATACCTGGGCAGGGAGGGGCTGGCCCCTGCGTCTCCCTGCACTGGGGTGCTCCTGTCACCCACCCTGCCCAAACCAAGCATATCCCTCCTTCCCCTGCAGCTGCATTGCCCCTGCAGCCTGTTTCTGTGCCCGTGCCAAAACCCAGTGCTATTTTTGCTCCCGGTTTTTAGCAGCAGTGGAAATCCTCCTGCTCCACCCTGGGCGTAGGGACCAAGGGGAGGGACACAGCCTGGCCCAGGGGAACCACTCTGCGGGGCAAGGACACCCTGACCTGAAACAGCCTTGTAACCCCGGCTCCTGCACCTAGACCTGTGTCCCTAAGCTGGATCCAGCCCCACAGTGCACCAAGAGCTGGCGCCCATGGGATGCTGACACCCAACAGGGTAGGGGGTCTGAGGGCTGGCACATCGACCCAGGAGGGTGACAGGGCCAGGAACACATCCCCGCGGGCGATTATTTTCCCCAGGAAAATAATATTTCTGCTCTGCCATGTCTTCCCAGGTCTGACCCAGACTAATCCCAGCATGATGGTCCCCAAGAGGGAGTGCAGCCAAGGGCACAGGCAGCACAGTCACAGCAGCTACGAGTGGCATTTTCTTCACTTTCCAGCCAGGTGCATGCTGTTCCTGGCATCCTGGCACCATGCCATCACACCCCAAAGCTCACCCGTCCTATCCCACTGCTGGGAGAAACCCAACATCCACACGGAGCCTATGAGGTTTTGGGGAAACATTGCGGTTTCCCTGTGCCTGGGTGAAAATTCACCATGACAACACAGATGCGTGATCTGGCCTCGGACCTGCCTCCGCGGGCCTCCTCCCAAGGGTGGCTCAGTACAAACAGCATCTCTCCTGTGCCATCACCGCCTTCCCCAGCCTGACGAAGGCTGGACCCTGCCCTGCATCCCCCAAACCATGGGCATGCCAAGCAGCCTCCCCCACGCCTCTCCCCTCCACTGCGAGGGCAGTCGGAGCAGGATTTGGGACAGCTTGAGCCATCACTTTGCGGAGATGCCATGGCTGGGTAGGAGGGCATGGAGGCTGGGGCTGGATGCAAGCTTCGGCTCCAGCCCAGCTGCCGGCACAAGCTGCCCAGAGGCGCTGGGCCCTGGGACTGCTGCTGCTGAATGCTGCCTACAGTGGGTGTCAAAGGCTTCAGGCTGGAAAATTTGGGGGGCTCAGCCCTACACATCATGTCCTCCAGTGGCCTCTACTCCCTTCAGAGTATGGCAGATGCCAGATCCACGCAGGGAGCACTGTGTCCCCTTCTCCAGGGTATCCCACCTTCCCATGCACCCATGCCAAACCTCGCTGCCCCACAAACGCCCAGTTCCAAGCTCAACACTGCATCCCAAAACCCACTCTGGGGTGCCCACGCAGCTCAGCACTCCCCCAGGATGAGCAACGGGGACCCCGTGACCAACCCCCCCCTTCCCCTAGCTGTGTCCCTGGCTCCCCTGGCCGTCGCTGAGACAGCTGCCGTGGGACTGGGACTAGCATGGCTCCGGGGCTCGTTCCTCCCCACTGGACAGTGGGTTCACACCCCCTGGGCTACTGCAGGACACCCCTGGGCTGCTGCAGGACGCCCCCGGCCTCCCCAGTTGCCAGCCCCCAGGTACCGCGTTGCCACAGCATCCTCAGCACTGCTCCCTGCGAAAATCACAGCTGGGAGAGAGATGCCTTCCCACAGCCACGGAGGGACGGGGATGGCACCTGGGGCAGAAAGCACCCAGGTCCCCACAGACCCCCCGTGGGTAGCACCAGCCGTCAGAGCCCCCTCGCGCCGGGACCACCGTCCCCCGTCCCACTCATGCAGCATCCCCGGAGCGGGCAGCGGGTCCCCGGAGCCCGGGGGGATGCTGGACCGACCCCGGCCAGCACTGCCCCGTCATGGGGGCGTGCGGGATGCTCAGGGAGGGCAGCGCAACCCCCCCGCCAGCATCACCTGCCCCCTGCCCAGGCTGGGCTCAGCCCGGAGAGCCCCCCGGCACGGATCGCTGGCACAGCATCCCTCCCCAGCGCGACGCAGCGTTACACAACAGGTAAGGGGGACCCGCCACCCCAACCCCCGCCGCCCCCCAAGCCCCGGCCACGTACTGCTGTAGAGGGTGTCGATCCAGGAGAGCCGCGGCAGGCCGCGGTGGCTGAGCGGCTCCATGCTCGGAGGATGCGCCGGCTCTCAGCCCCGCCAGCCCGCTCGCATCTCACAACAAAGGCGGCGGGCGAGGGCGGGAGGCGGGGGGCCGCAGGCCCGGGCGGGGGCTGGATGGGGAGAGCCAGGCACGGCCGCCTGCCCGGGTGCACGGCGGCTCTTCTGCCAGGGGTGCCCAGGGAAGGAGGTGCCGCCTGGCAATGGCACGTCCCGCCTCCCGCCCCTGCCCTGCCGGGGGGAGCCGAGCTCAGCGCCCCTCTCCACCCCGCACACAGCCACACTGACCCCCCTGGAGGGGTCTGGGGACCAGGGAGGAGGAGGGGGTGGTGGTAGCACAGCGTCATGCAGCTGCCCCCCAGGCCAACCCACGGAGAGTGAGGGGGAAAGGGGGAGCCCAGCTCCATCACCTTTTTTCCACCATGGCCTTGCCTCCTTCCTAGGACCCATGGATGCTGCGCCCCCCCCCCGGCAAAACCTCCCCAGCAAAACCTCCCCAGCCCCTCAAACCCCTATGGCTGAAGGACACAGGTTCCTTCTGGCCTCACTCCCCCAGCTCCAGCGGCTGCAGGAGAAACCAGGAACCTCCAGGAGCTGGGACCTGTCCTGCCCCGTAGAAGCGGGTTCGGCAGAGCGGGCTGTGGGCAGGCAGGGGTTAAGCCGCCCTCCCCAGCTGTATGCAGCCAAAGGAAATATAAAGTGCCAGAGTCATCAACCCCAATATGTCAGGGCACCAGCCAAGCGTTCAAGTGCAGAGGCCGCCCTTGTTCAGCCCGGCCGGCACCACTGCCACGGTCTCAGTGGTGCGGGTGGCATCCCCCTACGGTGCTCGCGGCCGCATGCTGCCCGTGGGCTCAGACATGCGGGGAAGGGCCTAGACCAGGGGCCAGATGGGAACCGGACAGGGGGGATAACGCTCCACCAGGCAGGAGGGGAAGACAGAGCAACCAGAGCACAAAGTGCCAGGACGCAAGGGGCATCAGCAACCGCCCGGGCTGAGAAACCGGAAGGACCCTGCCAAGGTGCTGCCACCACCAGATCCCTGCTCCCAGGGATGTCCATACCAAGCTCTGATGGATTTTGGGGGAGCACAGCAATGCCAAGGCTGTGGCTCGGCACGGCTGGAGTACATGGAGCACCTGGTATCCAGAGTGAGGACCCATGCCCACCACCCACCTCCTCCACAGGCTGTGACTCACCGGGTGCTGAGTCAGCCACACACGGTGCAGCCCCACAGCTGCCGTTTCCCACCCCTCGCCTGCCCTGCTCCCAGGCATTTCAGGGAGCCGAGCACACCCTTCCCAGCTGCCCCATGGGATGCTGCTGGGCCCCACCACGCCCCTGCGCTGCCGGGTGCCAATGGTCCCCTTGTCCCCAAGCTGTCAGCACGGGCAGTGCCAGCCCTGCCCAAGGGTGGCCACGATGTGACAGTGTTTGCTACTTTCCATCCCCCACCATCTCCCCTATTTGCTCCTGCCCAGGCTCCAGCTCGGTACCATGATCTGTCCTTGCTCTGTCCCTTAAAAGGTTTCAATGGAGAGTCCCCTCCATCCCCCACAGCCAAACCCCACGCCCCTGCAGCCCCCACAGCCCCCCGCAGCATAAGGCCCTGCTGCCTGGTGCAGCGAGCTGCCAGGAAGGCAACAGCGGTTCGGCTGAGCACGGCAGGAAACCGCGCTCCGCTCACGCCTTGGGGAGCACCCGCATCAGCAGCATCGGCACCAGCAGCAGCAGAAGGTGCAGCTGCTCCCACTCCAGCACAACGGCTGCAGAGCCATAGGGGCAGCAGGCAGCCCTTCAGAGCCGCTCGTTTTCCATGCACGGCTCTCGGCATGCACACGGGGTTTTTTTCCATATACTTCCCTCGGCTGGACATGCTCCCTTGCCACTCCTGGCCATGGAACCAGCCTTTCCACACCACCATGCAAACCTTCCTTTGCACACCTTTATCCAATGCAGGGCATGAGCTGAGCACATGGATGAGCCACCCATGGGCCACCAGACCCAGGGGACCACTCCGCTAGCCTGCCACCCCCAGCATGACCCTGTGCAGCAAGCCCTGACAGTGCCAGGACCCAAGAGGGCCAGACAGGCAATTGCACAGGAGTACACCTCCCCATGCACTGAGATGTCCAAACAAGAGTCACCCCCATGCCACATCTGACAAGCCTGATGTGGCTGGATGCACTAACCCAGGCAAGTGCCCTTGCACAGCCTGGACAAAACAGCCCCACCACACCGCTGGGCTTTATTTTTACTTTGGTTTCCATGTTCTTCTCACCTTTGCCAAAACAACAACAACAACAAAACCCCAAAACCTGCACAGCAGCTGAACCCATCCACACTCAGACACCCATCACCCTGCAGTGACACAGACCAGCCCTGGGTGAGGAGATGCTGCCAACCACGTTCACAAACCCCACCAACTACCCCCAACTCCGAACGCAGCAAAGCTCTAGCTGGGAGCATCCCTGTGGTGAGAACCGAAAGCCGAGTCCCGCCACCGGCCGGCCCTGCACAGCCTGCCTGGTGTCTGACTGTCTGCCTGGCATCTGCCCAGCCCCTGCCCGACAGCCCACGCATCACTATTTCTGGACTCTTTTGCAAGAGGCTCCTCCAGCCATGCCCACATGAGCCTCAGCGCTTGCCCAAGGCTGGTCGGGGGCTGGCAGTGGTCACCCAGGGCTGGCAGTGGGCATCCTGGGCTGGCAGTAACCGGAGAGCAGCTCCGGATCTGCCTGCACCTCCAACATTGCTGTGGGGCAAAGGGGGTGGTTTCCTGGGGGAAGAGTGGATGTGGAGAGGGTGATTAGGGAGCACCATGCAAGCAGCAGCATTAGACAAGGACCAAGATTGCAGCCGGAGTCCTTTGGTTGGGAGAGATGAAGCCTACATGTCCTGGAGCCATGGCAGGGATGCAGTCAGGGCTGTGGTGGGAGACACCAGCCAAGATCCCAGCTTTCCCAGCTTCTCCAGTGCCCACTCTGCTGGGCTCTCCGGGAGCTCTGGGCAGTTCCTGGCTGGTGTAGAGCAGCAGCTACCCCCTGACAGCGGCTGCACAGAGGGAAAAGAGGAACACCCTCCCCACCAAGGAGCAGATCCTTCCTGCTCGGTGTCCCGAACATGCTGCTCCTCAGTCCAACTCAGCATTAAACTTCTCCCTCAGTATCACTTTCCTGCGGGACGGAAACCCCGAGGTTTGCACTGCATCAGCCCCAAGTTCTGCTCACAGCCCCAGGGCATGGCTGAGAGGTGCCCAGAGCGCAGGGCAGCGGCCCAGAGCCTCCTGCCCTCAGGGAGCCAAGCAGAGTGTCAGTGCTGGGCAGGTGCCCCCTCAGCAAGCATGGGGAGGAGGGCAGAGACCCAGCCGCAGCAGCAGCGCCCTTGGCCTCTCAAAATACCACAGAAAAGGCAAGAAAGGTGGTGGCTGCTCGCAGGAAAAAGCCTCTAATATCAGATGAAGGCCTGGGCCAGCTATCGCATCGTCTCTCTCTTCCGAGAGGGAGGAGATCGTGGCCGTATCTGCCAGTGCCGCAGCCCCAGGCTGCTCCTCTCGCACCCGGCCCCAGCGCCTGGACTGCCGAGACGGCTCGGCCAGGTTTGCTTCCCACCACAGGACCTGCGAAGGAGAAGGAAGAGGTGTTGGTTCGCAGTGTTGGAAGGAAAACTGCTCATGGCAGAAAGCACAAAGGTCTCCCTATCTGCCAGATCTTCAAACAATCTCTGAACTTTGCAGCTGGGACTTATCTCGGGGCAGATCTGCAGGACATCCTCCTCGATTCTGCTTCAGCTGGCCAGGCTCCCTCCCCACTACAGCCAGAGAGCCCAGAAGCATCACTGCTACTGATCTACATATGCAAATTATCCTGCTTAGTAAACACTGATAAAGTAACTAGGGGTGGGCAAGCCAAGTCCATTTGAAGATGTGTCTTGGGGATGCAGCGAGATCGATGTGCTGTCCCCCGCCGCTCTGGCTGACCTCAGTGGGAGGACAAACCCAGCAATGCCATGAACCCAAGGCACACACACCTTTTTCACAGGATGGATGCACCCTTTAGTGAGCTGCCTTGGCCAAACCAGGCTTCCCTTGCTAACCCAAGGGAATATTAATTCCCTGCCAGCACGAGGGAAGGCGTCTCCCTCTGTTCGCTACTGCAGGGTTGGCTGCAGCAGACACCATCCAGCAGAGCCATCCGCTGGGAGCCCAACCGGCGGCATCACTGGCCACGCTGGGCAGGAGGGGAGGAGGAACCAGCCAAACAAAGAGACCGGCTGCACAGAAGTGTCTTTCCAGGGAAAAAATTCCCCAAACCAGATTTCAATAGACTTACAATGCAAATGTATTCAGGCCCCGCAGGGTACTTCTGGCCATAGCCAGCCACCTAATGAGGGCTTCACGTGTGCCCTCCTGCTGCTGCTGCTCCTACCTGGGGACCACCGATCACCCCACAACTGGCCCCCACCGCACCGAGCCTGGGGGACTGGGGGCCAACTCTGAGCTGAAGCGTTCATCCCCACAGTGGGTACAGTCTGCAGCACCACTGGCACCAAAAGTGGAACTGCTTCCCCCCCTTCCTTCTGCCGGGCACCAGGGCAGGCTGTGCAGCCCTCAGTGCTGCTGAGCTGGGGAAGCTCAGAATCGTCTCTGCCCCAGTGCTGGGGGGCAAACACACAGGTAGCGGGGCCATTCTCAGCTGGTGGCACGCAGGGATATGCAGGGATGCGCAGGGATGCTGTGCATGAGATATGGGTATCTCTGGGCTAAGAGCAGGTACCGCAGCCGTGCTGAGGGAAAGGAGGAAGCCACCCTGGGAATGCTCACACCAATTTTGAGGATCTGGTTCGGAGGAGATGCAGGTTTGTGATGCTGGGCAGCAGCCAGATCGCCTCTGCAACCACGCTTTGCTGATGCAAGAGCTGATGGCAGAGGGGAGCAGGCCAGGGGAAAGCCAGACCCAGCCACGGCAGCTTGCCAGCAGCACAGGCCCACCAGGATGCCTCACCTCTTTGCCCATGAGAGGGACAAGGACCCCCATCCCACTGTGTGTCTGTCCTGCTTGGTGTTCACAGGGTTCTGGTGCCTGAAGGGCTGTTTCTCCACCCAGCAGATGCTGCAGCCACTGCCGGCTCTGCCTGGAGAAGAGATCCCAGTGGTGCCCGTGGGCAGAGCTGGCCACAGGTTTCCCCTTTGCTCTTCCAGCTCCTTTACAAGCCCTCCACTATTTGCTCATCACAGGGAAGTTGCTCCAACAACCAGCACTTACTGCTCTCATTTAAAAGCTGTGCTTATAAACAGCAACTGTTCTACTCAAAGGCTCCTTAACCTCGTGAACTTTTGCATTTCTATATGATTTTCTTCAACAGTGCCAACCTGCCCTAGGATTAACCCTGCAGTCCCCGTCTCGGGATGCACTGCTCTCCAGGGAGGCAGCCCTACGTCACACAGAGGTGGTTGTCATGCTACTGTCAGGGGGGGTTCGTGGGGAAAAGCCACCTCCCAAAACGCCACCGGGCCCCAGAGCAGATGGATATGGTTCAAAGGTCCCCAGCAGGCACAAATACACACACACACTGCGGTTTTGTCCTCGTCTAAGCAGATAAAATTAAACACTGAGCTTCTGCCTGGCTTCCCCCGGCCAGAAGAGGAACTTTCAGCATCTTCAGAGCCAAACAAGCACTTTCCAACAGTGGGGAAATACAATGAAGTAAAAATAAAAAAATAAACATGAGGACACAGAGGCGGTAGATGGGCTCTCGGGGAGCGACAACTCTCACCCATGCAGTTCCCTGCTTCGGCACCGACTCCCAGATTCCCTCCTGGTGCTAAAGGAGGGGAAATGGATGGCCAGACAATGCAACAATTCACCTTCCTGCGTGCTGTGGGACCACCGCTCCTTTGCCTCTTGCACACCACGACCTACCCCAGACAGAAAGAGATGCACCGGGATAAACTCTGGGTTTTGCTCACTATTTTCCGTTCTCCTTTTTGAGGGGAGTTTAGGGGATCTTCCAAGAAAGTGATGAGGAACCAGCAGGGTCTAATGGTGGCTCAGGACAGTGGGACAGAGCCATGCCCGAGCGCGGCCCCATCACCTCCCAGCTGCGGTGGAGTTTCTCTGGGACAGAAAGAGATGCCACTTTCGCAAAATCATGTATTTGCCAGCAGCAGCACGAGCTGAAAGCAGGGATGGAGCAGCAAGAACAAGCCCTGCCTTCACCCAAACCATGCCAGGACCCCCATCACAACACCCATGGCTATCCAGCCCCGTGCTGGGCATACAGAGATGAAGTGGCCAATGCCTCAGGGACTCCAGAAGCTCCAAGGTCCCTTCCCCATCTCAGCCCTTTGGCGCACACACAGACACCACTGCCCTTCCGTGCTCACTGCCCTTTGAGGCAGGGACCTCACTGCTGCCGGCAGCCTCCCTTCCCATTCCCCAAGGTACTAGCGAAGGCGGTGTGGCAGGTTGAGCAGAAGAGCCCACATGACTCCAGGACCTTTCCATGACAGAAACTGTAATTCCAGCTAAACAGGGGCTGAGGATTTCATTTACAGCACAGCCCACAGCCACAGCATCCTGCTGTAACCAGATCCGCCAGCCAACCCCATCATGGACTATTCCAGCTATGCCAGCTCTCCCCACCCCAGAGCTCGCATTTCTGGGGTGCAGGGTGCTGCACAGGGCAGGTCAGGGGCTCCTGAACCCAGCAGCCTTCCAGACGAGCTTCAGGAGCTCCTGCAGCATCCCAGCTCCATGGCAGAGCTGGCCTCTTTCTTCGCTTCCCAAGGGCAAAGCAGGGAAACCCCACACTGAATTTGTTCCACCTCTGTGTGCGCTACTCGGCTGCTGGGCACAAAGCATCTCCCGATGGGCATTACCGCATCCCTTCCCTCGATCACCGGCACAGTTGTCCCCTGCCCGCTCAGCTCACCCTCTCCTCGCAGGTACCAACCTGCAGCACCAGACCCTTCATCCCAGACTTGTGCCATGGCAAAACAGAGGTGATGGAGGCAGCACCCAGCCAAAGCACCGCCGCACCCCAGCACACCCCGACCACCTCCCAGCACTGCCACGCACGGCACCGCACATACTCAGCTGTGAGGCCAGCTGCGTGTTTAGCCACAGGGACAGGTGATGGCCGAGATGAAGGGAATTTTAGTCCTTTCCACGCTTCGTTTTTAGCCATCTGCTCGCTGACGCTCAGATTTTGTTGGTCCCGGGTGAGCTGGCAGAGGCGTTATCTCAGATGCCAGGATCATGTATCTGGCTGTCACACGCGCTGCTCTCATGCAATAGCTGCAAACACGGGCATCTTGCAGATTTCCTCGCTTTAAATCAGATTAATCACAAGCCACTTAAAGGAAACCAATGTCTTTCCCCGGTAATTCCCATAAAGACGATATTCAGCGCTCCTTCGCTTGCTGTCCAGATAGCGCTGCTGTAGGTTACAGTGAAAAGGCCGGGGACTGATCGTGTTCAACCACAGCCACAGCCCTGCTAAGCTCTAAAATTCATATTAAAATACTGAGGGACCCAGGCAGAGCAGCACTAACCGAGTTACACACCACCTGGGCCGCTGGCGGGAGAAGCAAACTGCACCGTGATCAGGAATTTTTAATTGTATCTGAAAAATAAAGAGAAGTGAGAAGAAAACAACGGGAGCACTAAGTTAACCAACTGTCCGGACAAAGGGGGATCCAAGCAATGGCCACAGGCGTTTTACTGTACTCTCAAATTCTGCTTTTAAATGTCAGCGCCGTCAGTGCACACAGGCGCCCTTATAACATGCAACAAAGAAAAGTGCTGATGCTCGGGAAAGGCTCGGGACAAGGCTGGGGAAAGCTCATCGCCGCTGCTGTCAGCCAACCTCCGTGCAGAGCCTGGCCAGGCCACGGGGCAAGGAGCTGGGCGCTCAGCAGAAGGGATGCTGCCTCCTCAGACAAGCGCAGGAGCTGGGAACCGCGATGGAGACCCATTTGGGGGAGGAGGAAGAAGAGGAGGAGGAGGCCACATTTTACTAGAGCAGATAAAACCTTGAATTTCAAGGTCTTGCCCAAAAGACCCAACTCAACCGGAGGCAAAGGTATTGGTCCAGCTGCCTCAAAGGATGGCAGGGGCTGGAGGACCCCTCTGAGTTACAAAGCTGGAACCCTCAGGGGCTTACGCTGTGCTCCAGGGCTGCCCCTTTAACAACACCCCACCAGCCTGAGAGCAGCCCCTCGCAGCCCTGGGTGTTCAGAAACATTCAGGAGCATCGCCCAGATATAAACAAAACGCAGGATCCGAGTGTAAATCAGAAGGATTTGGGCTTGGGCGCTCCGAGGCACTTGAACCCCCTTGGCCACGGAGCAGATCTCCAAAAAGTACAACCGGTGCCTGCTGACAGCAACACATCTAACGCTCCTGGTCCTTGCCGTGGGGCTGGGAGCACGTGTCCGCAGCCGGTCACCACCGATCGAGGAGAGACACAAACACATGAGACACAACACCGAGAGCAGCCACGTACTTTGGACATTTCACCTCCAGACAGCTCAGGAAGGTGAAACAGAAACTGAGTTCCCTGTAGACTAATGCAATAAATATAAATTACACTAAATATTAAGCACGGTTCAATATCAGAGCGCTCGCTACGCAGGCAATCTTAAACCAACACAATACGGTCTTGGGGGAAAAGCACCACCCCAAACAATCAAGCAAGAACAAAATTAACTCAAGTCAGCTGCTGAATTAGCACCATAAAAAGTGACATTCCCTAGCTGTCAGGACTGTGCTTGAACTGGGATTAAAGCTGATGCAATAGCAACTTCCAGGCCGCTGGAAGTAGGACAGCGTGACGGGTGACAGCGCTAACTGGCTGTGCCTTCGGTGCCACGAAACAGGCAGTCACTCGAAAAATAACATCGCCCTCAATCCACCCAGCGAAACGCCCCAGGACACCTCACCATCCCAGCACGCTCCAGGACTTCCCCACGGGACATCACAGGGTGTCACCCAAGCAGAGGTGTCCCCATAAGCTGGGTCACACCTGGAGGAAGTGACTCTCCTGCAGTGTCCCAGCCCCAGAGGTGGCTCCTGGACCAGTGCCACATCTCCAGCTGCGGGGAACCAACCACCCACCCTCCCTCTTGTGCCCAAGGATGGGACCTTGGCATGGGATGCCCTCAGAAGTGAGACAGGGATGACACAGGGGCTTGGGGTGACCTTAGTGGCGGGACGGGCACAGCACAAGGGCTGGTGGTGGCATTAGCAGTTTGATGGGGATGGCACAAGGCCTCAGCCATGTGATGGCATGGAGTGCCCCTGGCTGCGTGACGGGGACAGCCTGGGGGGAACAGCAGATCCTCTGCCATGTCACAGCACGGGGTACATCGACTGTGTGACAGGGACAGCACAGGGGCTTGGGATGGCCTTAGCAGCGGCATGGCACAGGGACACGGGAGCAGTGTCACGGGGTGCCCTTGAGCGTGCCATGGCTATGGCGTGGGAGCTCGGGATGGACAGCAGGAGGGCTGGGGATGCCCTCGGCCACAGGGCCGGCACAGGATGCCCTTGACCATGCGACAGAGGCTGGGGACACCCTCGTCCCTGGTGCGGGATGCCCGGGAACGCAGGGTGGGGCCGGCTCCCCCTCGGCCGTGCCGCGGCCCGGGGCCCCCCCGCGGCACCCACCTGCCGAGGAGGCGTCCTCCGCGTCGGAGCTGCCGCCGCTGCCTCCCTCCGGGGAGCTGCCCGCGGGCGGGCCGGCGGGGCTCGCCGGCGGACGGGGAGGGGCGGCGGGCGGCGGCGGCGGGGGAGCTCGGGCCAGCGCCGCCTCCAGGTAGCCCACCTTGAATCGCTCCTCGGCCAGCGCCCGCTGCAGGCGGCGGAGGTGCCGGCGGCAGCGCTCCAGCTCCCGCTCCATGGCCCGTACCGAGCCCAGCTCCATGCGGGGCGCCGGTTCTCCCGGGAACTCCGCCTGCCAGTGCCGGGCGAAGTCCGCCCGGGCCGCCTCACCCGCCGCCTCCATCCCCCGCACCGGCACGAAGTTGAGCCGCCGCCGCCTCCTTCCGCCCCCCGCCGCCGCCGCCACCGGGGCCTGACGTCGGGGTCCGCCCCCGGCCCGCCCCTCCTCAGCACGGCCCCGGCGGGGCGGGGAGTAGCGTTGCCACCGCCCCCCCCATCCCCCCCAGCTCGGTGGGGGCGGTGGCCGGGCTACCTGGACCGGACAGCTCCGCCGGGCAGCTCCGCAAGCGCTCGCCGGGCTCCATACGCGATGGGCTCCGGGAGCCCGACCGGGGCGGGGGTGCCCGTATTCCCGGCTGTTTCGACCCTCGGTTCCTCCGTGCCCAGCTCTGGGTCCCCCTCGAGGAGCAGCGGGATGTGGACCGGGAGGATGCCGGGCAGGGAGCGTCTGGAGCCGGCAGCTTCCGAGCAGTTAACGTGGACACACGGTCCCACTTGCCGTAAGAAATCGGTGCCCGAGCCAGGAACAACGGATCCGCGAAGGCGCTGGGTACCTCCTGTGTCACCCAGCTGCCCTCTGCCCCTCCACCATGTGCCCTGGCCTTTGCTAGGGAGCTCTGCCCGTCTCTTGGCCATCCTCATCCTCTGGCCGGTGATGCTCTGCCTGCCCCGTCAGCACAGATGGGCCATCCCCATCAGATGGATGGGCAGGCACAGACCGCGGTGGGTGATGAAGGCCACGTAAGGCTTTTCGCCCACTCTGTGCCACGGCACATGTGCCCTCTGTGTTTAGGTGCCAGGGAAGTGCATATCTCCCACCTCCATGGGGAGGGTCACTGATGCCCGTGCTGCCGCGGCAGAGGCAGGAGCCTCCAGGCAGCGTGGCTGCGGGGATCTGCCTTCCACTGCCTCCTCCCGCGGCCTCGGTGGCTGGCTGCCATGACTCACAGCCACGATGTCCCTTGTGCCACCTGGCCATGCCCCAGCAGGAACAAAGCACCCTATTTATTTAGCCGTGAGGCCCAGGCAGTGTCGCAACAACCGCCTCCTCCTTCCCCTCTGTCACCACCCGAGAGCAGGAGGCTGTGCAGGGGTGGGCATCCCTCTGCATGCCAGTCCCTGGCTCTCATGACTCAGCACTGAGCTCACTCTCCGTGATACCCCTCCGGCACAGATGTGCCTCCTGGTGCAGCCTTCCAGAGGAGGATGGAGAGTGCTGGGACACTGCCAGCAGCTGGGCAGCCCCCCCAGCCTGTGTCAGCTACACACGCCCACACCCCCCTCCCAGTGTTTCATCTCCAGTGAGGGCTGGTCCCAGCAGCTCTCACCTGGAAGCAGCAGCAGTTTAGGGGTGCCGGATGGATGCAAGTGGCGGGTGGCCAGTCCCAGGCCCTTTGCAGGAGCTGCAGCCTGCAATCAGCAGCCTCGTTAGGAGCAAAGATGCCCAAAACAGGCCTTTGGGCTGTGGGACTCGCAGGACCTGTGATGATGCTGCCCAGGACGGGCATGCCCACTGCTCAGCAGTTCCCTGGTGTGGTGTGATATATGCTGGAGAGATGGGGTATCTCCAGAGGTCAAACCCCTCTGTGGAGGCTGGGGAGGAGGAGGGGGGGTGCCATGAGTGGCCTGATTTATGTGTGGCGACGGATAATTACAGCTCTTTCATCATCTGTCAGGCGGACGGGCCCCTACAACACATTTCTGGCTCCCCATCTCAGTCCATAAATCTCTCCAGCACGTGGTAATAAATCAACGGGGGCTGAGGGAGCAGGACCTGGGTGGGCGTTCCTCCTGGCCTCCCACTCTGTAATGGGCACCTAGGTAGGAAGCATCCAGGACAAGGTGGGGACAGCCCAGTGGGATGCACTAATTACAGGCAGGAGGTGGCATCCGATGACCTGTGATTTATGGTCTGGCCTTGACGGCTTCTGGGAGTTGGGGCTGAATCCCTGCAGGGCCAGGGCTGCCCACAGCTCTGCCCTGCCTGGTGGGCACCCTGGGGCTGCTGCCCACCCTCTACCCCTGCCGCTGCCCAAGCATCACCCCAGCTGGGACACAGCTCTGTGCCCAGCTCAGCCACCTCTGCTCTGTGCTGCACCTCCTGACACCCCCCCACCCAAGGCAAATCATTCCCATGGCTGGAACCATCCTACCTAGCTGAGTTTTGGACAGGAAGGCCTCTCAGTGGGCTTAGCATGCATGTCCTGCCAGCATTCAGGCACCCTGAAGAGCCTCTTGGTCCCCGAAGAGCCCCTCTCTCCTGCGCTGAGCTCACCATGTAAGTCAGCGGCCAGGGGAGCATCCGCTCCTGGGCAGAGCAAGACTGGGCAGCCAGGAGGCAGCTGGGGAGAACAGGAGGGCTATGGTGAGCACAGGTGAGTGCTTAAAAATATTTGCAAGCTTCACCTCCCTTTGAAGTCCTGCTGTCTTGTCCTCCCCTCTCCCTGAGGCCCCGGTTCCTGATTTATTGGGTTCCTGGAGCAAAGGCACTTAAATTAGTTCCAACTTCAAAGACCCAAGAGAGGAAAAGGGCAATAGACAAATAGCCCCCCGCTAATTGTGGCTATTGATCAGATCTGAGCCGGGACCAGGTAGGAAGGGATGGATCAAGGGGGGCTGTGTTATCCCAGGGGCTCTGCTTTTGCACCGGTCACCCCAACAATTTGTCACAACATCTCCTGGGCCATTTTTCAACACGTTACCCCTTGCACAGGAAGGCATTTAGCGATGGCTCGCTAATGAAATGATGGGCAAACACACGTGGCGGGGACCTGGCCCTCCCCATCGCCTTCAGACCCACCACACCTGGTGAGTCCCTCTGTCCCACCGGCTTGGGGATGCAGGGAACAAGGAGCTGCTTTCAGCATCATCTTCCCCAGAGTAAGTGCTGGGCAGGCCCACCATCCCCAGCCCAGACAGCTCTGCGCCCGGGGCTCCCTGCTGCTGGGAAGGGACAGGAAGGCTCTGGAGGCAGGTAGCACTTTAGCTCTTTTATCACCTGCCCCAATCCCCCCTGCCACATTCCTGCTTCCTGCTCCGCAGGGCAGAGGCGTGCCAAGCCCCACACATTCCTCTGCTGGCTCCCGGAGGCTGCTCCTGCCCAGGCACCCACCTACCTCCGTGCCCATGGATGCTCCCGGCTCGCCTGGGTGCAGCTGCATGGAGCAGCCCTTAGCCACTGTCTGAAAGGCAGCTCAGTGCTCCAGCCCCATTCTTGGGGCAGGAGTCACTTTTGTCTTCTCCTTTGTCCAGGCACAAGACCTGTAGCTTGCCTCAGCAACCTCATCACTCTGTGCCTCTGTTTCCCCTAGTTGGGAAATAACAGAAATGTTGCAGCACCAGTGAGTGTGGGGGAGCAGGCCCTGAGCCCTGTGCCAGGCTGGCAATGACCCATGGGGATCTGCCCCACAGCACTGTACAAATCACAGAATCACAGAATGGTTCGGGTTGGAAGGGACCTTAAAGATCATCCAGTTCCAACCCCCTGCCATGGGCAGGGACACCCTCCATAGACCAGGGTGCTCCCAGCCCCATCCAGCCTGGCCTTGGGCACTCCCAGGGATGGGGCACCCACAGCTTCTCTGGGCAACCTGTCCCAGTGCTCCCCACCCTCTGCAGGAAGAATTCCTTCCTGATGGCCCATCTCAATCTCCCTCTTTCAGTTTAACCCTGTTACCCCTTGTCCTGCCACTCCCTGCCCTTGGGAAAAGCCCCCCTCCAGCTTTCTTGTAGCCCCCCAGGAACTGGAAGGTGCTCTAAGGTCTCCCTGGAGCCTTCCCTTCTCCAGGCTGAACCCCCCCAACTCTCCCAGCCTTTCTTCATAGGAGAGGTGCTCCTGTCCCCTGAAAACCCAAGGATGACCCGGCCCAGGCTGAGCCGCCAGCCTGCCTAATGTAGGAGAGGGCAGAGCAGCTCTGGGAACCCTCACAGTGACCAAACCCTTAGCAGAAACTGCAGCAACCACTGCAACATGCGCTGGGTAGAGGTGCTTCCCCTTTGGCGCCTGGGAGCATCCCACCACAAGCTCTGGAGAGCCCAACACCGGTGCCCCATGCTCTGGCTTGGAGCATCCCTGCGGGCAGGGGCTGGGCAGGGCTCGCCCTGTGCTGGTGCAGGCAGCACACCTGCAGGCAGGTGAGGAGGGTCTGCAGGGACCCACGTGATGAGCCCCGCCGTGGGCTTTTTAGAGGCGGCTGCCTGTCCCTGGAGGAGTGTTTCCCACACCTCACAGGAGGCAGGACCACAGCAGCACCTCTCCCACTCCCCCTCGCTATGGCCATGTCCGGAGCAGCTGTGGAGAAAGGCACAGCTCCGGAGCCCGACAGCTCAGAAGAGGAGCTGGAAGTTGGGGGCGCACCCCAGGTGTGCTACGGGCAGGCTCTGTGGGTTCCCCAGGGGAGGGAAGCAGCTGCCTGCCTGGGGGATGCTGAAGAGATGAAGGTGAGGAAGAGGAGCAGGCCGGTGCGCTCCAAGGCCAGGAGGATGGCTGCCAACGTCAGAGAGCGCAAGAGGATCCTGGACTACAACCAAGCCTTCAACGCCCTGCGGCTGGCCCTCAAACATGACCTCGGAGGGAAAAGGCTTTCCAAAATCGCTACCCTCCGGCGAGCCATCAACAGGATCACGGCTCTGTCCCTGTCCCTGCACGGCGCCGGGCACTGCTGGCCCTGCGCCCACTCCGAGTGCCGTGGCCGGGCTGGGGTCCCTGCGCGGGAGCCAGGGGTGAAGGTCAGCTGCCCCCAGCTCCCCTGGGAGCCTGGTCATGCACCTCCGTCCCCTCTCTATGCCAGGTTTTCCCCTGAGAGGCAACTCCAGCGCTACGAGAACCCAAAGGAGGATCCCTCCGTGCCCAGCCCTGCCTATTGCTCCAGCGGGACCCACCACCCCGGGCTGCGAGGCCAGCAGAGGTACACAAGCCTGAGAGACCCCCTGGCCAGAGCGGTCCCCTGGCAACTGGGCTATTGCCAGAGCTGGGGACACCAGCAGTGCCTCCTCCCCATCCACTGACCTGCAGGGCTGGGTTGGCGAGAGGGTGCCGGGAAGGTAAATCATCCGCGGGACAAACGGGGGGAGCGGGAAGGGACTTTTGCATGAGAGAGAAGCGCTGTGGGATGCAGAGCTCAGCAGCGATGCTGGCGAGAGCTGCAAATCCCCAGTACACCATATGGGACCCCAGTGCTGCCTGGCTGCGGGTCTCCACTCTGCAGGAAAACTGTGGAAGGTGGGAAATCCTCTGGGAGCGCCGGCTCTGTGGTTCTTGTTGCGAGGTCTCACTGTTGCCGATTGCCACTGTTATTTATTCCCTCTTGCTTGCTCTGTGAGAAAATAAGACTAACGAACCCAACACCAGGGCACTGGCTGTTAATATGTGTGGGGTGGACAGATGGGCCGTGGGGATCACGCTAAAGCCCCTGGCTGGCTGGTCGCTTGGCTCCCGCCGGTGCAGGAGGAGAGCAGAAGCGGGAAAAGGTTAGTGCCCTGGGACTTTTGGCGCTAAGCTCATTGGTGCAGACGTTTGTGCCCGGCAGATTTGCGAGGCCAGGCTGGGAAGGGAGACAGATGTCGGCTTTCATAAAACCCACCCATCCATATGCAGTTTCCTCCCGATCTCAGCAGAGTGGGCTCTGGTGGAACTGGCTGAGAGCGTGCTCCTGGACAGTCCCAGCGGCCGGGAAGAAGAGGGGAATTTTACTTAAAAGCCCCCTTTTGTCCCTTCCCTCCAGCTTAGAGAGCTCAGAGGGACTGGGAGGGCTCCCTTCTGCCTGAGGCTCAGCAAGCTGGAATTGCTGCAGGAATTAGGCAGGGTTTTACAGCCACACACCCCACAACCGGCAGATTTTTGGATAGGGCAAATTGCACGGCGTGATTCCCGCAGTGCTGAGCCCCAGCAGAGCTTCTCTAGCCCTTCCACTCCCACTCCGCTGCTCCCAGCCAAGCCCCAGCACTGGCTGCCAAAATACCAAGGGCAGTCTGAGCTCTTTCCCTGCCGACGGGGGGGGGCATCTGCTGGAACAACCATCTCAACACTCCGGTCGGGTGTGCCAGTCCCTCCCCAGGGCCTCCTCTTCCTCCTCCCTTAATCCCCAAGTGGGACAAGGGAGCTGGGCAATGAGCGGAGGAAAGCTAGCAGCAGCCAGGAGAGAGAGCTCTTTGCTCAGCAAAGTGCTGACGGTGTGAGGCATCTTGGCTTTAATCTCCAACAGATGTTCCCCCTGCTAGGAGAAGGCCTGCAGCGATGGCTGCTGAAGGAATCCTGCTTCTCCCAACAGCATCCCTGCAAGGAGCGGCTTTCCCTGCTCTGGCTCTCCCCGGAGCAGCACATGCCCCTGCTCTGCCCTGTCAGCCCTCGTCACACAGAGAGGGAGAGCCCAGCGATACCAGGATTAAATGGAGGTTTAAGTGAAACCCAGCCCTAACACAGACACAACCCCCTCTCTCCACCCAAATTTGCATCTCCAGGTTTTCCCCCAAGCTTTGGTGGGCAGTCAAAGCGAGACAGATGGAAGCAGATGGCCAGAGAGGCAGGAGCAGGAGGGGAAGGCATAACCCTGCGAGACCCCGCCAAAGCAGGGTCACCCCACTGCTCTTGGGTTCACATGTATGAAACATGGGTCTTAAATGTGCCCGGAGGCTGTGGGATGGGCTAAATCCCAGGGGGGCAGGTGGTGGGGGCAGCAGCTTGGCAAGCTCTGGGTAGTGCCAGGCATTGGAGAGGGCAGGCCCCAGCCAGCAGCAGGTTCCTTGGGCACCTCTGGGAGAAGCAGAAGGTGCTGGTGTGCCCTGTACATGGCACTGCCAGGGACATCCCTGGCAATCTTGGAATTGAAGCATAATACAGAATGGATGGAAAACATCCATCTTTGCCAGGCTTCCAGGCTCTGTGGGTTTTTTAGTCCTTCCTCCCGCCCCTCACAACACCACCTGCTCCCAAGGCTGCTGTTATTTACTTTACAGGACATAACCAACCCCTGGACCCGCACCATTTCTCCTTTTCAGGTCCTATGTGGGGACACAACACCTGTCACTGACCTGGTATCCCTGTCCCCAGCTGCAGTGTCTCCAGGGTCACCCACGCACAGCGAGGGCAGGGCAAGCTCAGCACAGCATGCCCAGGGCCTCCTCTCACACTGTGCTCGGGGAGGATGCTTTCCCAGGGAGCCAGGGGTACCTCCGGGCACCCCCACACCACCCAGGGCCTGGTCGCATGTCCCTCACCTACCTGGGGAAAGGTTTCAGCCAGGAGGGACCCAGGGGCAGCCGGACCGTGCGTACCGGCACCCATCACACCCTGCCCTCGGCATCCCCCGGCTCCTCGGGGGCTGGAGGTGGGCTCTCACGTACCGCTGCAGCGGAGCGGAGCCCGCGGGAGCTCCCGGGAAGAGCAGGGGATCGGTGGGGCGGGGCAGAGCCTGGGGCAGGGCCGGGCTGGAGGCGGCGGGGGACACCCCGGCTTTCCCACCGCTCCACCCCACCGCATCCCTGCCAGCATCCCCGGGGACAGCGGCGCAGACGGGCTGGGGGGGTGCTGAGCGCGGCCCGGGGGTGGGGACGGGGGGGGACGGGGACATCCCGGGGGCGGTCCGCGGCCCCGATCCTGCCCCGGGGGCCGAGCTGGGCTGGCCCCTCCTCCGGCACGGCCTCCCGCGGGGCGGCGGGCCCCGAGCGCAGAGCGGCGGCGGCGGGGCGCGCTCGGAGCCCGCTCCGCCGGGCCATGGCGAGCGGCGGCGCCGCGCCCGGGGGCTCGGGCACGGGCTCGGGCTCGGGCACGGCGCTGCCCACCCGCTTCCAGGAGACCGAGAAGCTGCTGTCGGCGACCGAAGGCCGGGAGGAGAAGGGCCTCCGCGGCTCCAAATCCTTCACGGCCGCGTTGCCCGGCGAGACGGAGCGCAACGGGCACGGGCTCGCCTACAAGTCGGTGTCGGTCGGGCACCTGGAGGCGGCCCCGCTCTCGCCGTCCCGGCTCAGCCTGGGCAGAGCCTCCTCCACGGCCACCAGCACGGCGGCACCGGAGCAGGGCCGCCCGCGGGACTACCTGGTGCTCGCCATCTTCTCCTGCTTCTGCCCCGTCTGGCCCATCAACGTCGTGGCCCTCGTTTTCTCCATCATGGTGAGTGCGGGACCCACCGTGCGACCGGACCCGCCCGGCTACACCCTCCCTCCCCCGCCGCCGCCCTCGACGGTCGGAGCGGGGCCGGGGCCGCCCCGGAGCTGTCCGCGGTGCTGCACCGGCGGGGACGGGGGCGCGGCGGGCACCGGGGGCGCGGCGGGGACGGGGGCGCGGCGGGCACCGGGGCGGGAGGAGCCTGCACAGCTCCCGCAGGACACTTCGGTCGGGGGGACGGATGGAGGCGGGCAGGGGCTCTCCGAGCTCGCGGGGACCCCTGGGACAGCTCTCCTAGAGGCAGCGGCCCGGGGATTTGGGGGTGGGATGCGGGCTCACCCAGGGTAGGGCTCCGGGAAGCCCGGCCGCTCCGGGAAGCCCGGTTCCTGCTGCCAGGCAGCCGTCCAGAGCGGCTCGCCGGGCTTCCCCGGGAAGGAGCTTCGAGGCGAAGCAAGGACAAGGGATCTCCCTCCGCTCCTCCCAGCAGCCGAGCCCAGCCCGGCCCTGCCGCACTGGGGAGACCCTGGCTGGGGACTGGTTCCTGGCCTCGGACTCTTCAAAGGGACAGGCTGCACCTGCAGCTCTTTTAGGTACCCCGGAGAAGCAATTTTCTCCAGCAGACATTCCCCACACCTCAGCAAATCCACCAACATCAGAGCAGGGGAGAGTACAGCCAGGCAGCCTCCCACCCACCTCAGGTACAGGTGGCTCTGTCAGCACAGCCCTGCCACTACGGCCACCTCCTTACCCATCAGGTGCTCCTGGGCACCTTTTATGCCCTCAATTTGCAACAGAGGAATTTCTTTTCTTTGAAAAACCAGCTCAGGGAAAGCTTACCACCCAGAAAATATCGAGGGGCACCTGCAGCCAGCACTTCCCCAAAAACCACCAACAACTTGAAGACAGACACTGGCAGTTGCCACAGAAAGCCCTCGAGAGAGACCAGTTTCCATTTTGAGGCGGAATCATCATTTCTGGCAGTGCCAGCTGTCATCTGCGTAGTACAGTTGTGTGGCGGAGCTTGTTCAGGCAGCCTACGGGGACGCCAGCCAGCCTTGTTTGGCTTTGCACTGCAACGAGAGGGGAAGCAGCTGGGTATTGCACAGCCATGGTAATAAACAGGGGCTCTCACGGGGATTTTCCAACCACATTAGCCTTCATGCAAAATAGATTCTCACACTCTCCCTTGCAGGCGTTAGAGCCTCCAGCCCAGTGGGGATGTGCCTTGGGCCACATAAACCTTATGGAGTAGAAGAGTAAACAGTGAAAAAAGAGCAGGAGTCAGTTAATACCACTAGAGAGCCAGGTACCGGGATGTATTTACTGTCTTAAACCCAAAGGGAGGCAGGACCAGCAAGGCAGTAAGACTACTTGGCTGCCCTCTGGTTCCAAGGCCCCTGACAGCCAGGGTGGGATGCCCGACTCCAGCTCCCTGGGGCCACTGAGGCAGAAGGTGTGCTGGGATAAGCTTGTTCTCCAGGACAAGGTTCCTAGCACACACAACACGTTAGTAACCAGCAGACATCCTCTGGCCCCTTCACCGTCGCCCCTGCACTCCCTGTCCTGTGAGACACTCGATTTGTCACTGCCCCTTCTAGGCCTGGCCGTGCCTGTGCCATCTCCCCTCCCACCCCCAGCTGCCAGCCAGGGACCCCTCCCAGCACCAGCGGTGCAGGGTGAGGAGTGATCCTTGCTCTGTCCTGACCCTGGGGAGCCAGGAAACATCTGGCTGGGTCCTCCTGCCAGCAGGAACAGCTCTTGGGGCATCAGCTGATGTTTCATCTGCTTACACCAGCGAGGAATTTAGCTCCCAGTGACTCCCGAGGCCTCAGTCTCCCCACAGAATAAAACCCAGGAGTGCTTGATCATGTGCAAATCTGAGCAGGAACCAGGTTTTTGTGATTCCCAGTGGCTGGGGGAGGGCAGGGGGGCCTTTCCACAGTGTGCTGACATTCCTTTAGCTCTGCGATTGTGTTTTTCTTTCCTAAGTCAATGCTTTTTGCACATGAAAGCTTTTTTCTGGGTAATAAGCAGCAACCAGAGAGGAAAGCAAATGAATGCTTTTGGGTTTAGTGTCTCATAAATCATTTTTCAAAAGCTGCTCTCAGATCCCAGCAGGGTCTACGGCCAGAGGTGGAAAAAAATCTGCTCTAGCCCCCAGCCTGTCCCTGATAACATTGGTCGCCTGGAAATGAGTTACCTGGAGGCTCCTCCACCGGTCCTTAGATGTGTTTTCTTGACCAAGCGAGGATGTGGCTGGACTAAGGGGTTCAGGTCCAGGTCTGAGCTGGAAAGCCGGGCTGATGGGCATTGCAGCCCCATGGGACCCATCTGAGAGGAGCGCAGGGCAGGGCTGGGTACCACACGCGCCGTATTGCAGTTACTGAATCCCTTCCCCTTCCCACCGAAGTGCAGCCACATGGAGGGGAGAAGCAGAGAGGTGACTTACCAGTGCCCAAAACTCCCAACAAATGAAGTGAAAAAGAAAGGTAAATCCAGCCAGAACCAGCATACAGTAACACCAAGGGCAATTCTGCGCAGCACTAGGTGTCCAAAATAAGTGCTGTCATTCCCAAAAGATGTGGGAGAAGTCAGACTATCCTTACTCATTTTAAATGGCACAGTCATCTATTTAAGTCTGCTGTTGACTTATGCCTCTCTCGGAATGTTTTCTTCAACAAAACGCAAGTGTCGAGGATTAATGATTTATTCTGAGTAACTGGTGGAAGGCAGCAGAGTGTATCCAAAGCCAGTTCATAAATTGGGAAAGATTGCAGGGAAGAGGAGATGACAATTCATCTTCTCTGTCCCTGGGACTAGCACAGAAAAGTAATCGCCTTCATTTGCCACAAGACAACGTAGGTGATCTATTAGGGGAAAACAGCCAACCTTCTGAACCGTAACTTGAACAGATACCAGTTTGAAAACAGGTAAGATTAATAACCCTTCCGAATCACCCACACTTACCTGGCCCCATGGGTGCTGCAGAACAGCCTGCCCTTCCAGCCCCACTTCTGGGGGTCCTTCAGATTTTCCAATACTCCGCTGTAACACGGAGTCCCTCGGCACACACGCAGTGACTCACTCCCCCGTAGCCCTCAGGTCTTTCTGAGATATCCTGCCTCGGCAAGTCTCGATTAATAAACAAGATGTTCATGTTTTTACGTGGATAGCAAACCACAGGATTAGTGATACTAGAGAGTTATAATCAAACTGTTCCACACCGATGAATAATGTATGTACAGCAACAAATGCTTGCTAAACACCCCATGCCAATGCTGATGTATTTTTCATAATTGTTCAGGATAAATGAGCAGTAAACACTTCCAGAAGCTGTAGTGATAAATACATCAAATTCGTTAGTCTGTATGTTTTTTCTAGAAGACAGCTTAAAACTCCGTATTTCACCGCAAATCTAACCCACACCCCGCAAAAATATTACACGTGTCACAAAAATCTGAGCCTAAAAAAAAAAAATAAATCCCAAATGTTGGGAGCTGGCAGCGAGCAGGGCAGGGATCCGGTCAACCCCTGGGCTCCTGCGTCCTCCCCATCTCTCGCCACCGGCCCACGAGGCTTCGCTCTGTCACCTCCTGTTCTGTAATGAAAACAGGCTCTTGGCTGCGTCCCATCGATTCTGGATATCGTCTGTCACTCGTGCTGTCGAGCCCAGGAGAAACAAGGGCTCGAGCTCCCTTGGTGCCAGCGCTGGGGACGTTGTTATACAGGGTGGCACGCGAGCGGAGCGGGATGTTTGCAGGGATGCAGCGGAAGCAGCTGCCTGTTTGAGGCTCCGCTGCGTTATTTGTGTGGTGATACAAACGAAAACGAGCGCACGGAAACCTTCAAAGCTGCGTTTTACCTACCCGAGTGCCACGGAGCAGCAGCCAGCGCGCAGCCTGGGCTGGGGGTGTCTTGCTCACGGTGCTGCCAAGAGGGATGGAGTTACTGAAAGCAGGATGAATGGGAAATGGGGTAATAACATCATGTATTTGTGCATTTGGATTCCCAAAGATGTTCCACAGTTAGTGCTGGAGCTCTGCTAGGCCCCCTGACTCTTAATTTTCTTCTTTTTTTTAAAACCACCTGACGAGGACCCTTTCCAGCGCAGTTGTTATTTATGAGACACATTTTTTGAAAGGAAAGTGGGATTGTTTTATACACTTCCACCTTTAACTCTTTTTAACCAGCATATTTATTTGTTTGACTCGGAGTGTTCCCAGTTTTAGCAGCCATGCTCCAACAGGAGGAGCTGGCCCATGGTCTGGGGCTGTGGGGAGCTGCTGCCCCACTGCCTGCCCCAAATCTCCCTCTCCTGAGACCTGGCACAGCCACGGCAGCTGGAGATGGATGGGGCAGGGGAAGAAGCCTTTAACCCATGTAGGAACGTTAGATACTTAAAAGCATCTCTAGAGAAGGAGTAACTGCTTCAAGGCAGTTAAAGTATCTACAAAACCCCATCCCTGGTGAGGTTGTGTGGGGTTTTGCCCAACTCCACCGGATCAAGGTGACAGGCCCATGTGCCTGGCTCCCTCCTCCTTGCCCTGCTCTCCCCCCAGCCTGCCTTGCTCCTCTTTGCCCCCACTCCAAGCCTTCCCAACCAGGTGAAAATGTTACCGATGGACCTTAAAACTCCTTATCTAATTTCCCTCCCTCCAAAACCCCTTCCCGATGGGTTTCACAGGAGGCAGAAGGGCTCTGCGTGAATTGGGGAAAGCTTTTCGGTCCGGAGAGCCGTGCTAGTGGCGAGCAGGCAGCTCCTGTTCTGCTGATGGAGGGGCTCCAGCCTCTCCACCGCACCCGCAGCGAATGCTGACGCACGGTGAGTAATTCCACCATAATAACCTCACTGTGGTACTGCACCGCTGCCCTTCTGCTCGGTGCCAGGTCCTCCCTCAGCCAAGTGCAGGAAGCCCAGCACACTCGCTCCGGCAGGCTGGGGAGCACTTTGGGCTCTTCTCTCCGCAGTAATGCTTCTCCCTCACCAGGAACTCCTACTTTCAGTATTTTTCACTAGGGAACCAAGCGATTGCCAATTACAAGAGCAAGAAACAATCTTGTTTCACTTACACTGAAAATTTATGATGCATCTGTGCATTGTGCTGCTTCTGATGAGCTCTGCTCCGTCTCCAGGTGGCTGTGTGTGGGTAGCTCAGGTGGGGGCTCCTCTTGCCCAGCGGAACGGCAGCTCTGCTGAGCAAGGGGCACTCAAGCTCAGAGGAGTCAGGCCACAGCATCGCCCTCACTGCACCGTCAGGCACCAGCCAAGGCGTTGGTGAGCCCATGCTCATCCACTCTCGTGTCTTTCCCCTTTGGGTGTGAGCCCAAATCCTGCTCAACCCACCCAGCCCCTTGCAGCCGCAGCCCTGGCAGCACTGGGGAAGCTTCACTCACCCCCCCTCAGATGCCCCCAGGGGCTGGATCTCTGCAAGCCCAGGGGTGGCCAGCCCTGGCTGAGCATTGAAAAGCGAAGTTTCCAAGGGAACCTCCACATTCTTCATCCACCCCGGGTTGCCACTTGTTCCCAAAGACAAGGACCGCTGCAATCTATCCCACCGAGACCCTCCCATTAAGACACCAGTGCCCACCAACATCAGCACCGGCAAGCCCTGTTCTAGCTCCAACTCTTGGGGATCTCTCTCCACCCCTTAACGACTCCACACACAATAATTTCCAGGCAGCTACTAGTGCCTTCCCCCACCCCGTTCCTCAGCCCTGCCACAGCCAGGGAGCCCTTTCCTTTAGTTACAGAGCAGAGGAAAGCTCTCACCGAGCTGCCTGAAGAAATCAATAGAGCAGCAGAGGAAATCACAATGAAACTAGAATAGAGAAGCCACATGGACTGTTCCCTCCCTACGGCACACACAAGAGCAGAAATTCACTGTAGGAGGGTCGGCATTTAAAACCAGAGATGGTGAACACAACCCATCTACATCGAAGCAGAAATTCAGGGTAATGCCGAGGCACCAAACGCATCCCATCCCGAGACGAAAGCCCGCACTTGCTGCCTGCTTCATCACAGCCCGTTCCTCTCGCACACGTATTCGGCTCCGACGGCCAGCAAAGGGGCCACAGGCTGCTTTGGAATTGTCACTGGGTTTGGGTTTTTATCCAGTTTGTCAGTGATAGTTAAACTCGCAAGACACATTGCTTCTCAACACATAAATCTGCAGGAGATGGTGGAGGCGGGATGCTTTTGCTGTAGGTGAGCTGCGGAAGGGCAGCGGTACCCTGGGGGATGCAGGCCCTCTAGAACTGAGCTGCTCTGGGAACTGAAATCAAGAACTTAGGGTTTTCCATGCTCTGCCTATTTTGTAGTCACTCCAACGAAAGACAGACGGGAGCCAGCTCCTACCCAGGGCAAACAGAACGGCATCTGGGGGGGCTGCTCCAAGTACATCAGTTTAGGAGGACCACAGGCTGCCAAAGCCATGGGCTGGCAGGGGGGATATGTGTGCCAGCCACCCTGCGAGAGCCCGGGGTGGCACATCCCCTCCCCCGGCTGGCGCAGCAGCTCTGATTTTGGGGGCTACAACCAAGTCGCTCCAGAGCTGTGGCCGTTCTCAGGAGCCTCTTTCTGTGTTTTCCTGCAGTCGAGGAACAGCGGGCAGCAAGGGGACATGGACGGAGCCCGGCGACTCGGCCGCATGGCCAGGCTGCTCAGCATCGTCTCCATTATCCTGGGGACCACCATCATCGTGCTCTACATTTCACTCAGCATCAGAGGTACTATCTCCTTCTCTTTTCTCCAGTCCAGCTAGGGCAGGAGCCTCACGTGGCTCCAATCTCCAGCCCAGGAACACAATTGCCCACCGTCCACCCCTCCCCTAAGGAAGGTGGCTTCCAGCCCCACCCCAACGGCAGTGGTAGAGCACAAAGCCCCTGTACAGTCAGACTGGTTTGACCAGCTGCACACGCACATCAAAACACCTTGGAGCAGGGGCCCTTGCAGGAGCAACACACACTGTTCCAACAACCAGAACCGGAAAGTCGCCCCTGTGCTGTCCCATGGTGCAGTGGTGACCATACAAGGTCCCTCTGGTGAAAGGTCTTTCCCTGGAAAAGGCTGTGGTGGGTTTAGAAGCGTGCAATGGGGTGAAAACGAGGGGTTTCAGGACACAAACTGACCTGCCCAGAAATGAAATCCCAAAATGTTTGGGGAACCCACCTGCCCAAACCCACTTGTCCAATTCTCCGAGGGCTGGAGCCCCTCTGCCATGGGGACAGGCTGGGGGAGTTGGGGGGTTCAGCCTGGAGAAGGGAAGGCTCTGGGGAGACCTTAGAGCCCCTTCCAGTGCCTGGGGGGCTACAAGGAAGCTGGGGGGGACTTTTTCCAAGGGCCTGGAGTGACAGGACAAGGGGTAACGGAGTTAAACTGAAAGAGGGAGATTGAGATGGGACATCAGGAAGGAATTCTTCCCGCAGAGGGTGGGGGGCACTGGGACAGGTTGCCCAGAGAAGCTGTGGGTGCCCCATCCCTGGGAGTGCCCAAGGCCAGGCTGGATGAGGCTTGGAGCAACCTGGTCTGGTGGAGGGTGTCCCTGCCCATGGCAGGGGGTGGGGCTGGGGGGGCTTTAAGGTCCCTTCCAGCCCAAACCATTCCATGATGGCAGCACAGCTCAGGCAAGCAGGATCCTCAGGAACACTCAGAGCCCAAACCGAGAGCTTAAGGGCAACGTGTGACTGCTGGAAGCTGCCCTAAGACTCTCTTTGTTTTACAGTTTCCTAGAAGATGTTTTAGCATGCAAATACCTCGAAGAGGAGGAAGACAACTTTCCTTTTGGGGTTTTTACTTTCAGCCTTGCAACAAAAAATTGTCACAGTGTAGGTGGGCAGCCCTAGACAGCCTGCTCTGGAGCGCCGTCGGAAGGAACGCATGCTTCTACTTCACCGCCTCTTGGAAATGAGTTTGTACGAGTGATGGGATAAAAAACATCGCAAGAAGGAATGGGAACGAGCATCGGACACCGAGCGGAGAGGAGAAGGGGGAAATGCACTACCTCATTCCCCTCCAGCAAAACTCACGGAGTGGGGAGACAACTAAAATACAAGAGGAGGAGAAAGTTTCAAGAATGAAGCTTATTTTAAAAGAAAAATTTAAGGCGAGAACGGGACATTTTGAGGAGTCCTCCTAAGAATTTTGGCACAAGTCAATGAGTTTTTTTGGGGTGTTGTTGGTTTTTAAATCGTCATTCTTTGTCTCTGTAAAAAACAAAACAAAACAAAGCTCAAACTGCCATCGGGAGCTGAGAGCTGTTCCACGGAGCAGGAGGGAGAGCAGAGCTGCACCAGGACCACGGCTCTTCTCCAAACGAAACGCAGCCACAAGAGCTGGAGGATGTGGTGGGTGCTTTTGTATTTTTGATGAAAAAAAAAAAAAAAAAGAGACAATGACCATTTGCATGCCTTTGGGAATGTTCTCCATGTCTGTTCCTATGAGCTCTTTTATCACTTAGGGCAGGTCTCAGAGCTGGCAGAGCGGGATGTTGCTGCATGGGAACGCCAGGCTCCTCCTCACCCCAATCCCGTGGTGGGGTTTTTAATGGAAGGGGAAATAACGCTTTCTCTGTGAACCCACACATTTCTCTCTCTGTGCAGCCAAAGTCAGGTTAATACTCGTGGCGCTGAGCAAAGAGCCTGGTTCATCTGTAGCAGCAGTACCAAGGCACGGAGAGCCCGTTCCACCCACTCACAGCAACTTCATGTCACGTCATGTCCATCACACACCAGTTTCAGCATGATCCAGCCCCCACCACTGCCAACGCTCATCTCCCCCATCCTTTGGGCTCCAGCTTAGAGCCTCCCAGGAGATTTTCAGAGGCAAGGAGGAGTTTAAGACCCCCGCTCCTCTCCCTGAACCCCTCACATGCTCCTCCGCATCTCTGAAGAGCTCCGGCATCCCCGGAGCTGGCTGAGGTCAGTTCCACAAGCAGTATTCTTTTTTAACGTTTTATATTTAACATAACAAGAGAAAAGACTTTCCTCCTCCCGATCTGCCTATACGTACCCCGCGCCCAGCCACATCTTCCACGCCGCGCGGCTCCTCGGCTGCTTCCCGCGGGATCTGATCCCCACGCTCTCCCGCGAGGCTCCATCCAGCCCCATCCCTTCTCCCCCCTCACCCTGTCCTTGCCGTGGGTTGTTACTGGGGTTGCTCCTCTACCCGGCCACGCAGACTATGCAAAGTTTCATCGCCCGTCCTTTTATTCAGGCCTTGCAGATGGCTTCTGGCCGTATCCGTCGGGTCCGTATTAGCTGAGCCGCTCTCTTTTATCACACCTTTGCGGGCACGCGTAGATGGCCAAGGGCTGCACTCCCGGCTTTTCTCTTGTCCCCAGTTGACAGCCTGGGACCTAGAAACAGGGACCGCACTGAGAAACAAGGTGCTGCAGGGCAATTCTGCTCCCTCCCTTCCATCAATCTGAAAAAAACTCCAAAATTTAGACCAAATCGAATGCTTCCAAGGGCTTGTCTACCTGGAGAATCTACTGCACACCATAAGAAACTTCACAGTATGGTAACTGCTTGGCACTAACGACTTCCCTGGAGCGTGAGCGGGCACGTGGGGATAGCACAGGGAATGGGGGCACTGAAATTCCACGCTGCAGTTACTCTGGGCAAAGCCATGGGCATCGCGGTGAAAAGCCTCATCACCTGTCCGATGGCTCCTCTTCCAAGTGTTTTCTTCTGCGAGACATTATTTGAATCCAGGGGGGTACGAAAGCCAAATCCGCTAGACACGCTGCTAATGTTTTTCCCTACATTCAACGGGATTCCAGGGAATCACAGCGATAGCGCATCGCTACAGCACTTCCTCGGGCTCCATTCCCATCCACCCCGTTGCCAGCACGTCATTACAAACTGCTGGCTTCTAAAATGGACTGAATTCACGACCTTTTGCAGTTCATTTTTTGGGAGCTTCAGTGAACAGGGGCCACTGAGCACCGCTGGGTGTGAGCTCCCACCCGCAGCCGCTGCGGGGTGCCCGTGGCGTCAGTGCTCTTCTCCCCAAGCTGATCAGAAACACTCCCTTGGAGATTCAAACTCTCAACTTAGGGTTGATGAAATCCCACCAAATCCCCCCAAAATGCTTCCTTCTTTAATGCTTGAACCCGAAAGCTGCTTGCTGGGAAACAGGCATTGTATTTTCTGGGATACACCAGGGCAGCGCTGCCCGTCCGTGTGTCTTCTGCCCTTTGCTCTTTTTGCTGCTGGAATGGAGCTGATGGTAAGAGTGGAGCAAGCTCCTCCTTGGGCAGGAAGCGCCGGCATTCAGGGAAAACTGCCGCAACGAGTTATAGCACCTGAGAGCCCCAAGTATTTATTAAGTAAGGATTTAAACACTCTTTTATCGTTACACAAAGCCTTTCCTCTAAAGTGCTTCACCGCATTTAACGGATTAAACCTTGCCACTCCCCACGAGGTGGGTTGGCATCGCGCTGCTCTGATCGCACGGTGGGGAAGTTGCTCAGCCACATGCACCGTACGGCTCCAGAAAGAACCCTGGTTTTCTTTCTCCTCCTCAATAGAAACAGGTATCCAAACAGGTTTCCTTTGAATCTGATTTTTTCAAAGGGATCTAAGCAAACGCTACACTTCAAAACGGGCTGGGATAGCGGCAGTTTTAGGAACGAGGGGGCTTTGCGAGGCAGCTGCAATGGTCTGTGCCAGAAGCCCCAGGGTGGTGAAGCACAGAGCAGCAGAGGTACCAGAATTCATCTGAATGCAGGAGAAGGCAGAACCTTTTTCCCCAGAAAACCCCACGGGGTCGATTTGGTTGCCTGCACCCAAGCGTGGTCTGCACCTCTTGTCTTAGTTCGTATCGTTGGGCTGCGGAGGCAATTGCTTCTCGCCTCACTATCAAGGATAACAAAAATGAAAAACTAAGACACTTAAATTCCTTTTACTTGTAATCTTCTTGCTGAGTAGGTACGGTCGCACTGCTCTGCGCTCTTGAGTACAGCTTTTTGGTCCTTATCCTGCACTTACACCCAGGGGAAAGCCTCTACAGTTACTCCTGACAAAAGATTTTCTCTCCTTGTAATCTGGCTCTCCAGTGCTAGAGAAATGAACTCCCGGGGTTATCCAGAAAGTCTCTTCTTCCCCCTCTCCCCCAGTTTCCCCACACATTTTGCAGCCTGATATTTTGCAAAGGCTTCGCCGCTAGATCCTTGCTCTCCACGTCACACGTGGCTTCACCCCAGCTCAGCTGCCTAACCGCCTCCTTCGGGCGCGTTATCCTGTATTCGCGAAGGAAGAAGTTGCTGAGCCCCCAACCCTCGGCGCACACCCTACCTGCGACTGTTATGAGGAGCCAAATCGTGGCAGACCTCCACCCCGAGGCCACCAGCAGGCAAGTGTCCTCCTTTGCTCTACATCTGGGGAACAGCAGCACCCCCTGTGACTTCCTGCTGATTTAGCGCTCACCTAAACGCAAGCATCTTTTTTCCCACATCCAGGCAGAACCGCTCCTCTCTTTAACTCTGTTTTTAGCACACAGGAGGGTGATCGCAAGAACGATGCTACCAAAAGCCTTTCCCTCTCCATCTCCACAAACAAGCCCCTATTACTTATGTCACAGCTCTTTGCCACCTGCTGCAGCCCCCCCCCAAACACCTCAGAATCGAGTTTTCTATGCGCTCGCAGCTATAACAGTCACACAATCCTCAGGGCCTGGCCGCCCTCTACCCCCTGGTGAAGGCGAGGCGAGAGATCCAAGCGATGCGGTGGCAATCCAGCCTTACCTGACAGCGAAGCTGGGCTGGTAGGAGGATGGCTTGCTGAAGAGATGGCGAAGGTGGGAAACGTCTCTAAATGTAAGTTGAAGTAGGAGTTACGATCGACAAGTGTGAGGTCCTGGTGGGATATAAATACGCGGTTCGCTCTGCTCAGGAGTCTCGGAGCAGAGCGCGTGGCTGATGGCACCTCGCTGGCTTTGGTGTCCCGGGGCTCTTCTCCTCAGCGTTTGGGGGACAGTTGGACTCTGCGGGGTGGCACAGCAGAGCCCTCGCTGGGCACAGCAATGCCAGCTCGAAGGTTTAAGCTGAACAAGCTATTTGCTGCTGCTGAGCAGACGTGCTGGCTTGGTTCCACCCCAGCTTCTCACAGGACACAACGGCCGACGGTCAGAAAAGGTGTAACGCGAGGCAGTTGGTGGTGCTGGCTGGTGCCCACCCAGGTGCCTGCAGAGGAACCAGAGGAATTTGAGCACAAAGGGAGGAAAGAAAGTGACTATAAATGGCATTTCAAAGTTTGCTTTCTCTGGTCGGTATTTCAGGCCACTCCAGTTTGCCCTTCTCTCCCCATCTTTCCCTGTTTCACCTGCTTCCCCCTCGGTATTTCTACCCCTAGAGCAATGTGCGAGTCACACAGGCTCTTCCCTCCCACCCTCTGCCTTTCCTTTAATCTGGGACAGGTCTTGGTGATGAGATGCCATCACTGGGCTTCACTGAAAGGGGACATCGGGGGGTGGGGAACCCCCCGGCTCTGATCTGGGCTGGCTGTGGACCCAACCATGTACCGCTGCAGCAGCTGCCCTTCCAAACCCAGACTCCTCCACGTAGACAAGGGGAGCAGATCCTGCCTTCTATACCAATTAAAACCCTATTTCCTTTCTGTCTGGGCCCAGGGAGGGGCTGCAGAAACGCACCCACCGGGCTGTTCCCATGGATTCTTCTCTTTTTTCCCCCTGGTACCCCCAGCCTTGCCCTATCCCTTTGTTACTTGTCCCAGAACCCCAGCCAGGGCTGCACAGACAAGCTGAAACAATTTCAGATTTAAGGTCGATTTTCTTTCTGCCTATATCCTTTAATTTTGGCAAAAACAGGCTTGGACTGAAGACTCCCGTGCTGGGGCACAAGCCAAGGGAGTGAGGAGGGGAAGCAGCCTTTTCACAGTGGGAATATTTGTAAAGCATTTGCTGACACCAGTAGGTAGCGAAATTCAAACCTATAAATACCCATCCAGGATAAGAAACATCGGGAAGGGAACGTGTGCAGGATTCACCAAGGCAACCCTGACACCACTTCGGAGCAGGCGCCCTTCTTGGCGCCCAGGAGACGATCCGTTGCGTGGAAGCGCAGGGTCACTCCCCCCAACCCACTGCCGTCACCACCGTCCATGCACCGGCTCCTCCTGGTTTGAAACCAAACTGGAAGAGCCGCGTTTCACGCACATGGGGAATCGCAGCTGGGCGCTTCTCTTTGCTGATAGATGTTTCTTTTTCCGCAGGATGATACGGTATATCTTATATACTTTCTTTGTATTTCTTGGCATGAGAAAAAAATTAAAATGTAACATGCATGGTCAAAGCTGAACTTGTTTCTTCTGTCTAAATGAGAAAAAGCCCGATATCCAACCTACTCCTTGTTAACTATCGCTTCACACTCCGCGAGCAGGTAGATCAGCTGGAATTTTGGGTGCCGTGGGTTGCAAATAAATACATAGAAGCAAAAGGCAGAGGAAAACAGCACGAGTCAGAGCAGAGCGAGGTCCAGGCAGATCAGCGTTGTGCTGCAGAGACAAGCAGCAGCGAGCTCCGCGGAAAGCTATCGCGGAAGGCCTCCAGCCGGCTGTGCCACAGGGCAACGCCCGGCCAGGGAAGGAGGAGGAATCAAGGATGGGATGGGATGTAGTCACTGGGAACTGCTGCTCCTCGCTGGACCTGCTGCTGCAGCTCAATAGCACGGGGCACAGCCGAGTACGAGAGGACAAATTCCAAATCTGCGCGAAAACCAAAATTGTTGATCAAAACTGTAGATTTCAGGAGCGCACAGCAACGTTTGGTCTCCGCTCGAAAAGCCGAAATTGAAGCAGCTCCCAGGAAGCAAGTTCTCTGTAAAGTTTAAGCCAAGGCATTACCAAAACCATTGGCTTTAGTCTTTTCCCAGGAGGAGTTTCTCCAACCAGACTGGGAGGCTGTTGACTGTGTGTAACACACGCCCTGGGGCGCTACCCGAGTTCATTTCTGCGTAAGGGCTCATCGGTCAGTCACAACTGATCCTTATTGAGGCCGAGGGGCACAACCACTTCATTCAGCTGAATCCTGACCTCCTCTCCCTGCCCGTCTCTGGCATCGCTCGGGAATGAATGGCAAGGCAGGTTCCAACCCAGCTCAGCTTGGAGAGAAGAGGTGCCAAGCCTGAGATGAATTAGTTGTCCTACACGGCTCTGTCCTCTGTAGCCACACGCTCAAGCCATCCAGACTTCAGCTCAGGGTAGGACTTGAGGTTACAGTCCCACAGCTTCCCGAGGATGACTCCGCCCCTCTCCCCGCGAAGCAGCACGCACACAGGAGGCAGGGACGCAAAACGAGGCTTTATGGCCCCAGCGCGTTGCCTTGTTGGCATCAGACACAGCACTTTCATCCACGGCTATGATGGAAAAAGAGAGATGCAAGTTCCCTATGACGTTGGCAGCCCGCAGCGTGATTCAGCAGCAAAACGTAATTAATGGCCCTGCCTGGAGCGCGTCCTGCGCTGAGCTCCCCTCCAAGGCAGAGGCAGGGCTCTCCCGCCCGGCATGGCCGGGGCATTGAGGAGCCCTGAGCCACCAGCAGTGCCCCAGCAGCCGGGCAGCCCCGGGGCTCCGCTCCCCCGCCGACAGCCTGCCCACCGGAGCCCACCGGGTAGTAACTCAGCAGCAAAGGCGGCAGCGAGATGGATTCCGCTGTTCGACCCACTGCGGTCACACGTAGGGAACGGTCGCGCCCGCGTTGGCGAGGCGGCGGCGTGAACAGACCCTTCAAGGCCACCTCTGCGGCCCGCACCCAACTCCCTCCGCCCCTGATGTGACACAGTAAGGCTGCCTGGCGTTTTCAAAGGCGATATTATAGCATGTACCTCTCTTTCTGTCTTAAAGATGCAAGCTGTAGGGGTTTTCTTTTAGCTGGAGGGGAAAAGAAATAAATAGGAACCCCCCCAGGTACCCGAAGCCAGAGAGGATGCAGATTGTTTGCAAACTCATGAAAAACAGATCTGTTACCCTCGTGTGCATCTCAGAAAATGCTCAAAGGAGCAGTAATTAGTTCCTGTAGCTCTGCTGCTGCCCACAGCACAAAGGCCAGCCCCCGTAACCTGGAGCTGGTCTCCGTACGGGATCAGTGCCTGAGGTTCCCCACGGTTCAGGCAGCACGGCACCGGCACATCACTGCCCTGGCACATCACCGCCCAGACCGGTGCCAGTGAGGCAGAGCTGCGCTGCAGCCTCAGACACACAGAGCAGCGAGCTCAGCCTTCCCGTTTACCCCACCGCCCCCGCCCCGGCGCTGTAGCTCGCTAACACATTTTTAACAGATTAAACCACATTTTTAACAAATTAAGCGTATTCCTTCAGCACGTCCATTCCCCGTTGCTTTGAAATCGGAAAGTCTAACCAGATCTGCTGGTTCTTACTCCTAAATACCACTCCCCCCCTTTGTAACGCTACTGAATCAGTGCCCTGGATGCCTAGTTCCACATGCCAGGGTAGGTCCTCAGCCGCTCCAACCGCTGAGAGCACCAGCCCTGAATACTTACAGCCACGCAGCTCCAGACCGACACCGCGCTACAGCTACTCCCCTTTCGCACTAAGCTCAGACGGCGCACGAAGCAGCCCGTGTCATTCGGCGGCAGCGTCCCCCTCCCGCCCCTTCTCACCCAGAAGCACAAGAGGTATTTTTCTGCCTGCACAAGGGCCCTTGGCAACACGAGTGTGATGGCAGCGGGGGTCCAGAGCCACCTTTATTTGTCCTGGTGGAGAAACAAAACGTAAATGCTTAGAAAATCCAGCGTAACTTACTTCCCCGCTATTCAGCAAAGCAAAAGGGCTGGTTGTGGTTGTGGTACCCGTGCATGACAGCAGACCAGGGCTCTCCTGGTGGGGAGAGCTTTCGAGGAACAGAAGCGATTTGCATCTCAGCGCATCGACGGCTGAGGTTGCTTTAAGCCATCCGTGGCCTTCTACGTGCCTTGCTTTCAGAATTCAGCAGGCAGGAAGGCTGAGCGGGAAAGAACAATGGTTTTGTCCTGGAGGAGGGGAATTTTACTCGCATAAAACCCCGCCACACACCATGGAGAGGTCTCCCTTCAGCGGTGAGATTCCCCTCGGAGCATCCTGACCGTGTCACTGAAGCAGCTGGGCAGATGCAAGTTCCAGGCTTCAAAGACCGAAGCTGACAGCTTCTCCTCTGCTGTTTCGCTAAAGAGATGGGAGTGCCAAGTGCTTTAGCCTCCTGTTTTATTAATACGCTGCTCTGATGGGCTCATGTATAATAGATACGCAAAGGAACAGCAAGAGGGTTACATCCAATTTCCATGTTGCGTACGGTTTCCACTAAACATAGCGGCTCTCCGTCCACCTCTCGATGTTTGTCTTCGCTAACGCATTTGCATGAGCTTTGGGGTTCAAGCAAAGGCCAAAAAGTTGGTCACCAGTTCCTCAACTGGTTTCCATGACTTTGCTCCAGACAGGAGCTACCAATTAAAAGCACAGGGAAAAGGTTTCCATTTTCTCTCTCTGGCTGCTGGTGAAGGAACACGCGTGCAGCTAAGGGTTTCCTTCGGCACCCCCAAAGCCACCTCTCGGCAGGTCATCTGGGAGGTGACGGAGCCCTGGGCTGCTGAGCATCGCCCTGAACATCGCCCAGTCGCACCGGGGGAGCTGAGGGCTGCGGAACTGCAGGAGCGAGACCTTGCGATGAGCAGCGCCCCAACGCGCCCGGCTCTGCCACAGCTCGCTCCGCTCTGCCCAGCGCTGGGCCAAAAAAAGGATGGGTTGCACCCCAAGCTTCTCCCAACTCACAGAACAGGTTCTTAGCTGCAGAGATTAGAAAAAAATAAAGATTAAATTAGGGTTAATGGTGAACAGCTTCAAAATTTGAAGTTTACCAAACACACTCTTGGTAGGCTCCGTGAAGAGCAGAGGAAAAACTGAGTTTGACTGCGTGAGGGTGCCGAAAGCCTCCGCCTTCCTATTTTCCTACCCAGACCCAGCCTCTCCCCCCTTTACAGATGAAGACTTTTACAGCACGAGCCCGCACGTTGCCTCCAGTTCAAAGGTGCCACCGCTCCCCTGCAAATGCCGACAGAGCAACGCAGCCGCGGCTCCCCCAGACGTTCCAGCAGGAGCCTGGCTGGTCCCACGTGGCCGTTTCTGTCACGTGTCAGGCTGAGTTTTTAAATCAGGCGACGTAATTGAAAAACCTTGTAGAAGGAGAAGCGGTTAGGATCTATACAAGGGAAAAAAGGAGAGCCTGGCTTGCCGAGGTAGCTGTGAATTGCACCAGCAGATCCAGGCACTGCTCTAAATTAGGACCTTTCCCTCACGGTGGTTACTGCCGGCTCCTCCAGAAGATGAAAACTCCCATCCTGCAATCTCTAAGATACCTAAACCGGAGTAATGGGGGTGTTCTCCACGAGCTAAGCTAGTTCACATGCTAAAAACAAAGCCAGCCGTCCGATGGCCCTCTGTTTCCAGCTTAGCTGTAGCGTTAGATGCTATTCTTGGTCAGGAGCTGCCGAAGGCGTTGGCTTCACTAGCGCACAGCGTGAACCGGAGCAGAGCCTTCCCAGCGAGATGCCTCCTTCTGCTGAGCTCGCTCTCGCTGCCTCTTAGAGATGTTTAATTACAGGCTGCAGATTCTAAAGCATTTTCTTCTAATTATTTGGTCTCGGGTGCAATTTCATAAACCCCATATTTTATATTCCTTCCCAGCAGCGATCGATGCAAACGGATCACTTCAGCAATTCCATCTGGGCAGGAAACAAAGCAGCACCTCAGCCCCGCGCTGTAATTCATCACCAGCCTGAAACAGCTCACCCGGGTACACGGCAACCCGTAACAAAATTAACGGGGTGTTGAGAAGACCCGGCATCTTTAAAGCCCTAAAGCGATGCTCTATTTTTACCTTGGTTTCCTACACGGCAAAACGTCCAGTGGGTATAAGCTGAAGCATCCCAAGAAATGAGTGAACAGCCATGGAATAGGCTCTTCCTGCCCAGGAGTGGCTTGTCCCAGCCTCTCCTGCCAGAGCTCCCAGACCCCCGCCAGTCCAGCACTCGCCTCCGAAGGGCATCAGCGGCTCCGCGCTTGCACAAGGGACTCGGCCGCTGAGTGAGGACCAGCTCTTCCTCAGGAAGCGGAGGAGGAGTTCATTCCCTTGGGATGCAGCCATGTCCGTGGCCAGACCCGAGGAGGCTGGCGGTGGCGCAGAACGGCCAACGTCTGCCTGACCGACACGGCACAGCGATGCTCTGTCACGGCAAAGACACGGCCGCTTCTAGGAGCCTTGGGTTTTCAAAGGCCACGCACATAGGTGTTCCTGAATGAATGAAAAAGATGGGAATGCCAAAATTCCCACGGCATCACCCCGTCTTTCCCCACCCAGAGGTACCACAGCACAACTTGAGCTGAATTATCCTTGAAGAACAAGAACAAAGTCCTTCATCCCCCCAATGGGTTGGTTGGTTGTAAAAAACCTTCATCTAAGCCAGAGCGTAGGCTTGAAAATTATTTATGTTTCCTGAAATGCGTGGAAGCCCAGGAAGAGCTGTGCAGCGGTCCCTCAGCCCCGCTGTAAGGTACAGACACACGCTGGAGGCGCAGTCGGTACCGGAACACAAAGACCCACTTAGTGCGCGCGGGCAGACGTGCCAGCAGCGGTGCGTGCCGCAGGCTGAGCCCTCCCGCCTCTCCCTAAGCTACGCGCCTTTACATAAGCGGTGCACGCGTTTACAGACCTGACTCACAAACCTCCCCACCTCGGTACTACCGCACAGTAAATTTAGCACCGGTGATACATGCCTGACCCAGAGGGAACTGCATTTATAGCGCAGCGGGGAAAGATCCACGTATGCCCTTTCTGCATGTGGCCTCTCTACTCCGGGGTTTCTCTTCCATCGAGGAGACAGGCGGGCAAAGTCCAAGGGTCGGATCATCCCCCCCACTCCGCACTGGGGGACGCTCACGGGCTCTCCCACGTGTCCGGCACCAGGACACAGGTAGCCAGCAGCGGTGACAAGGTCCTCACGTGGGCCAGTCGCTCTTTGGTGTCACGAACGCCCGTTTGTGTTAACAGCTGGACGTGCCAGGGAGCAGCACGCTCACAGCTACTCACGATTCCTTTTAACACCTGCGATACTCCCGAGGTTCCTGCAGAGTCTTCAGAAAAGGTTCCCTTAAAAATCTGGCGTTTCAGCAGCATTTCACCCTGCAAGAAGCCAGCTCAGCACCGAAGCCAGCGGGGTCTGGAGCAGCTGACGCGCCCAGGCACACGGACCAGCCGACGTCTGAATGTTTCCGCTGCGTAGCTGGCAGCTCAACGGCGCTTCGCTACCCGCAGCGAGGAGCTCTTCGCTCTTTTCAGCGCACCTTGAGAAAGACAAGAGATGAAGGTTGTCCCCGCTGCCAAGAACCTTGCATCAGAGGATGGGTTTGGGCAAGGAAGGTAAGAAAGAAGACAGCGTCTGAAGGGACCGAATGCCACCTGTTTAAGCATCCGCGGAAGAGCACGCCGTGCGCGCGCACCCAAGCGGTTATCAGGGAATGCTCGGGTGGCGCTCCAGGTGCGGGTTTGACCGATGAGGCTTCAAGACACCCCGTGACAGCCTTTCTGGACTTCAAAGGAAGGATAGATTTTCTTAAAAACGAAATTAAAATGACGAGACCAAAAATAAATTCATGCGTTTGCAATGTCTGGTTGAAGCCAGCCAGGACGCAGGGGAGGAACACCCGACGGGCAGCGCGGCGAGCGGACAGATACCAGATGTACGACCTAAAGGGTGACGATGGCAGAAAACCTCCCCAAAATCACACCACTGCCCAAGAGAGGATGGATGCACAGGGCACGAAAGTCAAGCCAACCAGAAAATAAACCACCGTGAGAAGACCACAGATGCGGTTTCAAAGGCGGAGGGACTCCGATTACGGCCAGACTCTCCGGCTTTAGTAGCAGTGCTCCCAAAACCAGGTCAGCAAAGCCTCAGGGTCCCGTGAAGAACAAAGAGCAGGGAGGGCTGCGGCCGCAGGGAAGAGGAGGCAAGGGCTGAGCAGCAGCACACACGCTCGAAACGGTCTCAAAGAGCTTGCAAAGAAGTGGGAAGATGAAGGCGACAGCAGGCTCCGAGCGTTTAACGAGCGCATCCCAGACACTAAGGAACAAGCACCGGCAGCGCAGCTTCTGTACCGAAGCCCCCTGCTTCGGGTAACGGGCTGGCACTGAGCAAATGTAAATACCTGCTGTAAACATTGAGATTTTCTATTAAAACATTCCAAAAAAAAGCAGGTCCACGCGGCAGGACACCTCCCACGCAGGAAACAAAGCCACTCCTGTCCCTCCCTACGAATTTCTAATGGAGTGCTCAGCTCCCTTTCAGCAGAAATCTGCTCGTGGAATCGCAGCGGGACTGACGGAGCAGAGCGCGTTATCCATAATGCACGAACACCCACTGCGCCTGAGCCGGTCCGGGAGGACAGCAGCTCTCGATACGAACAACAGTATTCTGGGAGGCGGACGGTTAAAAATATGTATCCTCCGCCTGTGCCACTATAAATTATTGACTGTACAGGGAGCTGGAAAAAAGGATTCAGCTCCATTTATAATTGATTTTCTAATCCAAACGAAGATGGAATTTTATGCACCACTTATTACCCGTGCTGCAAACTGGAAAAACCAACGGCACCGCCTGCCACCTGAAGCCAGAAATGCCTTTCCATTTTCAAAACTGGTTTTCAAGTCTCTTTTCTAGCATGGAACACGCAGTCAAAGCCTTCCCTCGAGAAAGCCCATGGTCATCCCTGAATATTTAGTAGGCGCATTAAGGACAGAGAAACCTACTTTACAGGAGCATCACAGACACAGCGCGACAGCTCTGAAACGAAGGAGCTGCCTCTCCTCACCCCCAGCCTCATGCAGACAGACAGGTATCACGCTGCCAGGCGCATTTTGAGACCGTCAACGTGAGCGGCATTGAAAGGCTCAGCACCAACTGCAAACCCACCAGACACGGATGGGTCTTTCAGGCACGACGCTGCCCGGTCTGAACACCCGAGGTGGATCCAGCACAGGGTGTGACAGAAGCTCACGGAGCTTTCACAACTGCTCGTACCACGTTCGAGGTATCGGCTTATTTGTGGTGTTTGTGCTGGAAAAGGGAGGAACAAAAAAGCTACCAAACCACCGAGGTGTATTAAAAAAAGGGGGGAGGCACCTTACGCTCAGAAGATAAATATCAGTCGACACATGAGCTTTGGCGTGCGTTGGGGAATGAAATGTTTTCTACCACAGAACACTTTTTAAAGCTTACCTCGAAGGAAAACCATCCTTGTTCCATCTACCAAAAAACAGCAAGGAAAAACAGCGATGAGTGTATCCAGCCCCTTCCAATGGGGATGCCTGAAAGAGGAGGGGAGCCCAGGTCTGCACACGCAGGCAGGAGGAACACCTCCCGCCAAACGGAGCGCTTTGGGTCAGGAAACGCTCCATCCCATCCGATGTTTGGCAAACAAACGGAGAACAAACCGATTTGTCCGTTCAGTGCCAATCCCAAACCGGAGAGCTGAATCTTCTCTGCCTCCTCCCTCAAGTTCAGGTAGGCGAAGATTGTCACGGGGAAAGAAGCAAGCACCTTGCTTAGAATTCTAATTTATTATTAAATTACATATCAAAGCCTTTTTTTTTTTTTAAATACATACAGAGAATGCACAATAGGTGAGAACAAAAATCATTACAGTTACAATAAAATAAGTTTCGAGAAGCTGTATGAAAAGCAGAAAAAATCAGAAAGTGCAATCAGAAACTCCTTTACAAGGGTCTGTACTGGGGTGTTTCGTGAGAAAGGGGTTTATTTAGTCAGCAGCAGACAGACCGACAGCCGCTCGTGTACGCGGAACCGAAAGCATCACCACTGGCTTCGAACACCCAGCCGGCAGGAGGGACGCAGGGCAGCGAGACGTGCAGATGTCACCTAGGCTACGCCTCAGCGTGCCCTTCCCTGCCGCCTGCTGTGCACGCTGCCCAGCGGAACCCCTGCTCCGAGGGATGTCCTGACCCGGCACCGTCAGGAGGAGGTTCAGAATGATTTCCTCCTCGGGAAGGGATACAGCTGTCACCTCTCCTTCCTGCTTCGAACGAGAGCGTTGGTAAAAAAGCAAAGCCAAGAAAAGGAGGTGGGTGAGGTGATCTGGGGAAACAAACCGCTCGGTTTAGCGTTAAAATAGTCCTGAGAAATAAACTGCACAACCACAAGTGGTGGACTAGACCTGCCTCCCTCTGCGGCCCTTCGGGGGGAGCTTCCGGACGCTGCGGAGGACAAGCTATCGACAAATTCATCTCAAACTTTCACATCACCTAAAAACCTACTCTCGCTCTTTCGCTTTCAACCTCCAGCAAGGAACTGACTCTCCCTCCTCACGTAACCTTAAGGCTGTCCGAAAGAAAGGACTCCTAAAACTACCCACGAAAAATTCCAGTTGATTACTCGGCGTAACGAATCCAGCAGGAATTTATACCGCGCGCGGATAGCCAAAAGCTCCCGAAACCAGCATCGGTTAATCAGAAGGGTTGTGCCTTCCCAGAAGGACAAACTCTCCTGCTGCCAGGAGCACCCCGCTGCTCGGTCCCAGACACACCGGCGAGCAAAGCCCCGCTCCCGGGAAGGGCTGGGAGAAGGGACGGCCGGGTTACGGCCGCGCAAACGCTCCCTCCTGACCGGACACGCGGCGCTGGGTGTTGCCCGAATGCCATTCCTCTGCTCTAGCAACCGGGCTCGGAGATCAGATAAATGTGTAAAAAACCCCGTCTGAACGAGCGAGGGTAGAAATATTCGTGTCCGCTGAAGCGTGGCACCAGGTACCCACACGGCCCCCGCTGTTCTAACGCCCGGCTGCTGGACGGGGTTAAACAGGTGCTCGTGTACTAGCAGGAGTAAAGCAGAAATGTAAAAGTGTGTGGGAACGTGCCCTGTAAAACGTTAGGGATTCTCTCGCTTCGCTCGCGTGGCTCGGCAATCATCTCCTTCGCACAACTCCGCTTGGCTGAGCTACGGAACTGCCCCTTTGCCAGGAATGGCAGAAACGAGAATTTTTAAACCACGTTTCCTTTTTTTTTCTCCTTACAGCAAGAGGACCCACACGGAATGAAAAACCAGGAGAACACGTTCAGCAACAGGAGACACACAAACCTACGTTTTGAGATTAAATACCGCAAAACCCACCGTCGCCGCTGCCCCAACTACAGGTCCAGGTTACTGGAGGCGATCAGGAGAACCGGCGGGTCTTTCCGCTGGGCTGCAGGCAAGCGTTGCGGGGGGACTGCAGGACGACGAAGGGCAGACTACAAGGTTAACGAAAGGTATTTCAACACAAAACTGTCTCCAAACCAACACAAATAAAAACCATGGAGGGGTTGCCGACACTGAAACCGTTTCCAGTAAAGCTTTATCAGGGATAATTCAGCATATTTCTGTTGTTTTATAGTAAAATATATCAGCTCCTCCGTAACATCTTCGTAACATGAAAAATCAATTATGTTTACATATTTATTATAATCTACATATTTTTCCATAGCAGCTTTTTCCACACAAAAAGATTAAATATATGCACCAAATCATCAATTAAGTCCAGTAAAAAGACTTCCTGTAAGATTAAATAAATGGATTTATTTCACGGTACTGCAGCTCTTCTATTGCCAACTCTACAGCAACCACAATCCTACAAATCCTAAACAGAAGCACGACTGCCGCTCAGGGTCCTTTAGGGTGGCGGTGGGATCAAGGAAAAAAGCATCGGGGGGGGGGGGAAGAGGTCTGACCTCCTAACGCACAGATTCGTTAATAAACCTCCTTCATCCATCCAGGTTTTTCATAAACCCCTTTAATGAACACTTCATTTCAAACCAGGGACATTCCCAAATCATCCAAAGAATCACCCTTTATTTAACATACAAGCCCCGCAATTTTACACGGATTAATTCCAAATGCTTCCTAATCCCAACGACACGATGACTGATTAGAAGCCCTCGTCGCCTTCTCAGCTCGGTTATCAGCCTGCGAATAAGCCCTCAGATCCGTACAAACGTTCCGGGCGCGACAGCGTGGTTTCGTACGCCACGGGCACGAGGCTCTACTCCCTCAACCCCAGGTACTTCACAGACACCAGAAAAACCAGTAAAAATCGTGTCTGTCCCGCCAGACTCTGTCCCAGAGGAGAACCTGGGGAGTACGGGACATCTGCGGGTACTGGCACAGGAGATCTGTTGGGAGCACTGTCAATTGATTGTGGAAAGGGTTAATCAAGGTTTTAGAAAGGTATTTCAGTGCCTCCATTTGAATTTATTGGGATAGGATACGACAGATGGAGAAGAGCTCCAGAAAGAGCAGAAAAATCTGTAATTGGTGAATCTGCAATTATCGAAGCCATTCCTGCCGTCAGCTTTGTTTGGAGACGCAAACACAAGAGGATTCGTGTCGCATGTCTGGACAAATCCGTTTTTCCCCTCCAGATAATGGTCAATAATACTCGTTTCACTATGCATACATTCAACCCTTTACTAGGAGGAGTTATGTCCAAAACCCTTGCACGCAGAGACATTTGCCTCGGGTACGACCATCACAATTTTCAGTTCCCATGGACAGTTCAGATTACAGCCTACTTACAGTGTAAAAATATTAATGCTATTAGAATAACTTTCTCTAAATTACAATATAGACTTTGCAAACTGCTTATCGTGTCTTTATAAAGACCTTTATGATGCCAGCCAAAATCAAAGTATTTACACCCAAAAGACTACTTTTAGGTGAACTCAGGTTTGGTCACTTTTCAGATGACTGGACACCAGAGGAAACAGGACACTGTGCTGCCTCTGTACAAAGGGGGACTCGATAGTCCCTTTAAAGCCACAAGAAACCTTCCCAATCATCCTCAGAGGGTAGTTTATTCATATTCTGTGCAAAAGAAGTGAACTGAACAATCCTTTTTGTTACTCGGAGGAATTTGTGTGAAGCACAGTTTCCACAGCACGAATTATGCAGAAACAACCAGTATCTCAACCATGAGTTAAAAAAGAATTACAGAACATGTATTTAGTAGTAAAGCAACCTGACGGCTGAAAGCTGCAGTATTCTTCTCCTGGGGCGAAAGCGTTCAGTACTGCGCTTGGCCTACGAGGGAAACGGGTTTCCCGCACGGTTTCCACCCGAGGCAAGCCTCAACAATCGTTTTCCACTTACCAGCCAACAACGGATCGCCCCCAGCACCGCTGCGCACAGACACCGTGCTACCGGTTCTGGCAAGCGTCCTGTATTTACTTACCTGGCGGTGAGGAAGGGAATTAAAGACAAACTAATCCCACAAAATTTAACCAAAGGAAGATGTATGGCAGGGAAGGAGAAACACTGCAGCTTCAGCCCAAACCCAGTGTCGCAGTCTACCGTCACAAGCTCTAGACATCATGCTGACACTCCCAGCCATCGCGAGCAGGCTGCTCCAAGTCTGTCGCTTCCCCCACTCCCTTTTCCTTCCCGGGGCGGGGGAGGGATGGCGGTGATGAGTTTAGCAGAGTCCGTGGGGGAACATCCATCAATGGAAAGCGTATAGCAGCAGTAAGATGGTACAGACGCCAATAATGCCACCCAAGATGAAAGAATCTCGTCGTTTCCGAAGGTTGATCCTTTGGATCAGGCTGTTCACTGCTGGAAACCGATCTGTAAGGAGTCTGAGTCAAGGTCGTATCACCAAACAGTGTCTTTGCTAATTCTGTGTGTGGAAATCCCAGTACGGCAAGAAATGCAGAACTACTCCCAAGCTGGAGAGAGCAGATGCAGTAAAACCCCCCGATGACGTTGGGATTACAACTGTGCTTCGCTAGTAACAGACAAGCAGAGAGCACAGAGCAGCTTAGAGCGCACATTCACACAGAGTTCATCACCTGCTCACCTCAAGTACCAGTGTTCAACGTACTTCAATCTCCGGTTTGTGAGGCTTAGTTACTTTTGATAACTGTGTTTAAATGAGAATTAAAAAAAAATAAAATGGGGCAGTTATATAGAGCATCCGTGGAATCTATTTAATGGAATTCTGTTACTGGTGAAGGGAAGGACCGAAGCATTTCGCTGAGAACATCACGCACGTCGCGTGACTGCGCACTGTTCAAGTGCGGCACCGAAGGAAGAACTCCCCTCCTGTAAAATCCTGCAGATGTAAATCCACCTTTTAACCTACAAAATACAATTGCCAACAAGATGATACGTTTCAGAGCTTCATGTCTTTGGGACCAAGAATTTGAAGGCCAAAGCTTACTGAATTTATTTTACTCTTGCCAGTTGCTGAGACCTGTAATGGAATTCCTGGGTTGCCGAGATACGGAGGTGATCTGTCTAACCAAATGATGCTGATACTGTTCTTCGGGCCTGCATGGCAGGAAGGGAGGAGTAAGTGGGAAACCAACAAACACACACGACACGACAGTCCGGCACGTTCCTTAGCCATTAGCACAGAATAGGAGGAGAAACCAACAAACCACAAACCTTAACATCTACAAGACCGTGACAGACGAGAGAATACTCCGGTCAGGAATGCTCTGGGCTGTGAACCACGACAGGCAGCGGTGTACGCCATGCTTCAGCTCCCGAGAGTCTCGAAAGCAAACACTAAAACGAAATGATGCTTTTACAACAACATGTAGCAGGGAAGGCCATAACGTGCCATTGCAGATTTCCACCTGAAAATTAAGCTGCAGTGATTAATATGCAGTATGCAAATTTGAGTAAAACCAACTTATTCACCACATTCATCATTAAGATGCTTCAGTCAGATCAGGTGAAGTGAGGCTGGTTAAAAAGGGTCTGTTTGTCACCAGCGACACCACCACCGCGGGTCACACAGCCACTGACAGCGCCGCGCGTTTTGATGCCCAAATGACAGAGAGAAAACCTGTACTATACCTCTTCGTACGCGCTGGCAACACGGATTTTTAGGAAAGGATACTGGCCAAGGTATTCATCTTGCTTTGTATGGACTTCAACATCCCTCTCTGCGAAGTCATATTTTCTTTAGTTGCCATGGCGATGCTGAAGAAAGAAAGAGAGTGGATCAAGATGTTGGTGCTAAGAATAATCTACAGCTAAAAAAGAGGAAAGCAAGCAGGCAACGCTTCTTTAGAGAACAATGAATGAGGTGAAGCGATATGAATGAAACGACGGTTTTTCCATTAATCTCTATCCATTGCACTTCAGTGATCTCTCTGTCCATATAAGCCATATAACAATTGTATTGTCCTGAAACAGGCAGGGTTTTGGCATCTCTCCCCCAGCTCCAACGGAAAATGGTACATTACAGGCAAACGTTCTGGCTTCAGTTTTAAATTTAGAAGTTGGTTTAATCGGAGAAGCCCCATACTTTCACCCTGGAGAGCAGCTGAAATTTCTTGCCTGCCATCAGGATATGATGGCCACAGAAATATTAAGCCAGTACGAGCTGACTCACAATTAAAAATCAATTTGCAAAGTGAATGTGCCAGCTGAGAGGGGATGGAAGAGCTGCTTGAGGCTCGACGCAGCTCACGGAGCTCGACAGAGGCTTCTGGACAATGGGGCTGGGACGCAGTCGCCGGGGCTCTGAAAGCATTTAAACACAACCAAGCGTCGAGATCTACTTTGACACTGTCCTCTGGCTCCAGAGGCGTGGGCAAACCCTGGATTCTCCTGCATCAGTGTCTCTTCCCAGCAAGCCCAACCTGATCGTTTTCTGGGGCTGAGGGAGCTGGCGTCTGTTGGAATCGTACCAAACGGTGCTTCCATCACAGCACGGATAATACACCTTTTTGAGCTTTGCTGTTCCTAATTAGGACTCTCATCCATGGATATACACGTTTGCATACTCGGTTTCTTCACTAACACATGGTCCAGCTGTTTGTACTTTATCCAAAGGTAAGGACACAATACAGGTGAATACAAAACAGAATTTCCCATTTCAAATTTAATACATTCTGGAAGCTGGAAAAAAGCAACTGTGCTCTTAAAAATAAGACATTTAAATGAAGATTTTAAAGAACAGCTCAGCTGACAAAAATCTTTCTGTCCCCTAAGTTTCTCTGTAAAACAAAGAGTTACAGAATGGAAAATGAAAAGGTAAGCAGATTTAATGCTAAGTTTTGAAGTATTAGATTTTTTAAAAAAAGGAAGTTTCAAGGCAGAACTAAAAAACCCTTCAAGCATTATCTATTTGGAGCCAGCTATTTAGAGGTTTGTTTTTTTTTCTTTCATACTTCTGCAGTGCCAAATCAGCACATAGTGAAATTGAAACTCCTGGTTAACTGGAAGCAACAGGGCTCGCAGCTGCCTCCTTGGTGTTTATAAAGGGCTTGCCAGAGCTCATTTACTGATGCACTTTGTTTCTGCCAAAAGGACAGAAGAAAGTCTACAAAGCTGCTCTTCAACTGTGCAGTGCTGCCTCAGCACGCGGCATATGCTTGTTCCGTGGATATACTGACTCATCTAACCCATCAATGCAAGGGATTTGCTGGATTACACAGGAGAGTGTTTTCAGGACTAAAATTCCGAGAAAAGAAAGTGAAAATCAGTTTGGAGGAGAAGAAGAAAAATCACAGAATCACGGGCTGGCTTGGGTGGGAAGGGACCTTAAAGCCCATCCCATCCCACCCCCTGCCGTGGGCAGGGACACCCTCCATAGCCCAGGGTGCTCCAAGCCTCATCCAGCCTGGCCTTGGACACTCCCAGGGATGGGGCACCCACAGCTTCTCTGGGCAACCTGTCCCAGTGCTCCCCACCCTCTGCAGGAAGAATTCCTTCCTGATGGCCCATCTCCATCTCCCTCTTTCCGTTTAACCCCGTTACCCCTTGTCCTGTCACTCCCTGCCCTTGGAAAAAGTCCCCCTCAGCTTCCTTGTAGCCTCCCAGGTACTGGAAGGCTGCAATAAGGTCTCCCCGGAGCCTTCCCTTCTCCAGGCTGAACAAGCCCAAAAGGAATCGCATCTTTGCCTACCCCAACAGCCCATGAGCATACAAAGGAGCGCATCTACAGGAATTCTGAACGGAGAACAAACAGCTGTGTATCAGTACAGAAAAGGGACAGCTAAATCAGAACAGCAGAAACATCAAATCGTGTCACACGTGAGAAGACAGAGCACTTGAGAGATGATATACATTTACACCTCAGCAGACAGGTATTTCAACAGCCGCAAGCTCACCAAAGCGTTACCTTTGCTACTGAGAAGAGCACTCGGGGGATTCTGAATTACTAAGAAATAAAGATTTCCTAGCTGTACACAGGAAAGCTGCTCAGTAATCTACAGCTTATCACCTTACACCCCCACGCTGACTTGATCCCTGTCCAGATGAAGTTTTAATACGGCGTTTCTCAACGCACTCCTGAATTAAGCCACATGTTTTCATAAGATGCATCCACTGGCTGCATTAAGGCATCCATTAATTTACAGAAGTGAGAATGCAAGATGATTGCCAGCACATAAAGTGTTCTGAGACACTTCCAATATGCCTTTGCAAATAATTATTACAGATTATCATGGAACACAAGGCTCCTGCTTTAACACCTGAGGAGTGAAACTGTCCATTTCATATACAAAGGCAGGATGTTACTGTTTAAGTTTACATACTACAAGACTGGAAATGTCTTCATTCCTTTCTTTTACCCAGTATTTTGAAAAATTTAGCTCCATGGGCTTTTACTGAAGAGCTCTGAAGAAAAAAAAAATAGCTGAAGTGATGACCACTGTATCATGATACTGTCTATAAATGAAAGGTAACTGTGATACCCATGAACAAGAGCTTAACTGGATTTTAGCTACCATTCCAAGTCAAAAGCACTGCTCTTCACGTATAATTGGATCACTCAAAACACGAGCTGGTTTACCCAAGCCTTCAGGTCTGTAAATGAGACTATTTAAATTTAAGCACTACCAGAAAACACACAGCTCCTGGGGACTAGTCCACTGATGGGCCCTGTACAGCCTGAAGTACCGCAGCTTCCTCATATCCGTGATCAGACAGTTTTGGTTCCATTCCCATCCCTACCATATGCTCACTGACTTACTGTTGCCATTTCTCCACTGACAAATGCATTTTTGAAAAGAACTAATCACATTCTTCCCATTCAAAACATTGTCCCCGTTGAGTTACTCGACACCGTAATCTCCCCAGATCAAGAACACCTTTTTCTTACGACACGGAACTTCTACCCAACGCTCACGATGAAAGATTAAATGCTTCTTACCAGAATCGAGATGACCCCGATTTACCGTTTCAGGGGAAACGAGCATGAACTGTTCTTAGTGCTGCACTGGCTTGAACTACTCCAGTTGGGTGTAAACCAAGTTTCTAAAACCAGATGGTATCCTGCTCTCTATATTTAATATTAAAGCGCCGCCAAAGCACAACAGTACAGATTGCGGCGCTACTGGAGAAATCTCTTGTCGGTAAGCCCGAGGTCGTGGCCAGAGCCCACCCACCTCTTCCACAAACCAGGGGTATCACCAATCCCTGTGCCTGCAGCCGTATTGCCTTAAAATTTCACTTCCATTTCAAGTTTGCCCTTGAACGTTCAAGCAGCGCCATGGGTACGCAAGCAATCAAATTTCTCCTCAAATTAAACCAACTGGTATTTGTGGCGAGTTTGCAGTTGTCACTGGCATGAAAAAGGAGAGTATCGAATATTTCCAGCCCTGATCGCAGTAAAACTGTGGTGTTAGTTGCCCAACGATAAGTTAGTTGCCCTTATGATTGCCCAGAGAAGTTGTGGGTGCCCCATCCCTGGGAGTGCCCAAGGCCAGGCTGGATGAGGCTGGGAGCACCCTGGTCTGTGGAGGGTGTCCCTGCCCATGACTGGGGGTTGGAACTGGATGATCTTTAAGGTCCCTTCCAACCCAAACCATTCCATGATTCTATGAAAACCAGACTAACATGCAGAGCTACGCTTGTAATGCTGCTGGACTTGGAAGCGAAGTGTTTTTACCCAGACAAATGTTTAAGCTGTGGGGTATTTTCACCCCACGCGGCAGCCAAATACATACAGCCTATTGTCAAGCGAAACGTACCAAAAAGCCAACTCCTTGCTTCATCCATTGAGACAGCTCAGTCGAATCTACATTGATGGGAACTAAACCAAAGCTCTAAAGGAACAAGACATGCTTTTATAAATCAAATAATTCATGGATTACTGGAACTCTGTTTTGTTTTGTACTCCATGAATCATACTTGCTCATTTAAATTCATGACAGCATCTATGATTAAGGGAATGGCCTCTGTGACTCTGCATAGCAATGCAAGGTGTAGTTTTAAACGGGTAAAAGCTCTGATCGTATCACTTATTCTTTGCGTGTACATACACAGTCGTATCTATAAATATACACGTGTGTGCGTATATATATGTACACACCCCCCATCTTCTGAACTGCTTTCCAGATTACTGTGCCTTTCGATGAAGCCCAAGAGGAAAACAAAAGGAACGTTTCCCCAGAAATGCGAGGGATTTCGCATAGATGCTCTGGCAAGGCTCTGGTGAAAAGAGCTAAGACTCTAATTCATGCCTTCCCACTCCGTAAAGTCAAGATGCAATGAAAATGAATTCCTCCCTTTCATTAAATCCTAATCATTCCCTACAGAAATACCCCAAATACATAGGGAGATGATTTTTCTTTAATTAAATCTATGGTTTTGGTTTGCCTTCACAGCGGAGGTGAAGTAGCCCAACCTGTTAATATACAAACACGGACAAACGAACCTAAATCAGGCCTCGGAACCAGTATTACAATAAAATCCGAAGAGCTGGACTCACTACATGCAAAACTATATAAAAATAATTTAACTGAGCCAACCTAAAAATACAAGTTGTTGGAAAACAAGAAATAAATCGTTTGCTATTTTGGAGAAGCGATAATGTTTGAAAATGAAAACCTGCAAACGCCAAACATATTAAGCAAAATCTACGCTGGCGTTTAAATATGGCCAAGAGAAGCGAACGCTGTTCCAAAAGAACTGCAGTACAAAGTGTCACTTCCCACTCCTTTCTGGGAAGAAATATGCTGCAGTAAGAACCTGTGTCACATAATTCATTTAAAGAACTGACTAATAGTTTAGTCCTAACAAAACACCTGGAACGACAGCCCCTCTCAGCGCTTCGGTTACTGAATCCTTCCGGCTCCCGTGAGCTCTCCCGCGCGTACGTCTGGAAGGGCCGCACGCGGGAAGAGCCAGGCTCCGCGCTTCCTTGCCCTCTTCTCCGCAGAAGGTCAGAGCAAGGAGGGTTTTCACCGTCAGAGTCCCCAGCAACGGGGCCACCGGCGCGCAGCTTCTCAAGGAAAGCCTCTGCGCGCACAGCAAAACGCTCTCCGGTGTCGAGACTCGCTGCTGAATAACCACCCCTAAAAAAACTAAATATGAGTTCTTAACTTGCTGAATTACACCCAAATGATGAGTAATGAACTACAGCAGACGTAAACCTCGAAGACAGAGCAGTATTAGCAGCCAGGATAAGCTAAGTACATCTCGCTTCACTCAAGGAATCATCGGCAAACGGCTTCCCCTGCACAATTCCCTCTTTTATTTGGTTTACCACAGGTAAAGCAATTGATAATCAGAAGTTGGGTAAACTGGTAAAATCACCTAAAATTCAGCAGGGTTTACCACCAATGAATATCATACCTGAATACCCGCAATTACTGGGGGTGACAAGAGAAAGAGTAGAACAAAAATTCACCCTGGTTTCACCAGAATTGGAGCTGAATTCAGAGGACAGAAATGAAATTACATTTCCTGCTCAATGTACTTACTAAACCAGCTCTTTTTGTACAAAAAGAAACAGAGAACATTTTTGGCAACGACTGCAACAAGAAGTTCATTTACTACAGATAGTAAACAGTGCAAGAAGGAGTGTTGAAATCCAGCCTCTTAAAAAACCAAGGGTAATTTATGAACTGAAGGAACGCTTTCAGGAAACAGCACCCAGGAGCTCTGGAGCGAGCCACGCGGTAGGGACTGCTGCCACTGTGGAGACAGTCGATTCGCAGTCATCGACAGGACTGCAGCTCGTGCCAATGAAATCAAAGGCGTTTTAAACCTGCCAGCACAGCTACTGACGGCACCATGGAGCTTCTGAGTAGGCTCAAAACCGATTCATAGAGCGGCTTGGGTTGGGAGGGACCTTAAAGCCCACCCAGTGTCCCACCCAGGGACACCTTCCACAGCCCAGGGTGCTCCAAGCCTCACCCAGCCTGGCCTTGGACACTCCCAGGGATGGGGCACCCACAGCTTCTCTGGGCAACCTGTCCCAGTGCTCCCCACCCTCTCCGGGAAGAATTTCTTCCTGATGTCCAACCTAAATCTCCCCACTTTCAGTTTAACCCCGTTACCCCTTGTCCTGTCACTCCCTGCCCTTGGAAAAAATCCCCCCCAGCTTCCTTGTAGCCCCCCAGGCAGTGGAAGGAGCAACCCAGGTGAATATTCAGGTGGCTGCACTGTTCTGAGCTCGTTTGCCACAGCTACTTTCCCTTGCACAGGTAAATCGATACAGGATTCACTTATCACAAACACTCTCAGCTTCTCTCATGACACATAATCAAGAGGCGAGGCGAAGGCCTCAGTTGATAAAACGCGAGTCATTTTGCAGGATATTAAGCCTAATAAATCACCATATGCTGTTAATGCTCTAGTTACTGGAGCGGCAGCACGGCAGAGACTCAAGAAACGCTGAGCATTTTTATGAGATGGAAAAGTAGGGCTGCGAGCCTGGCAGTAACAGAGAGGATTTTTAATCAGGAAAGGACTAGAACCCAAAGTAAAACAAATATACACAATAACTCTGCTGTTTGGCAAGTATCTTTCTGAGGCTGTGGTGAGATTATATGCACATTCGCAGACGTTACTGCCCTGACCACTTCTGGTTCATCACTGCACGTTGCTGTGGTTTAACACATTCTTCCACCACGTTAATTATACTGAGCCTACTGTGTGTACTTCAGCTAGCCAGCCCTTAATGGACACAGAGCCTTGCTGCACCTCTAATTACTTTTCTTGATCACTTATGCCAGTACATGCATTATCTGAAAGCTTATCTTGCTTGCTTTCTTCCTTTAGTTTTTCTTAAAGCAATAATCTAAAATTTAAAACCATTAAGTTGGGCACTCTGAATTACCGGCTTGCAAAATCCCAGAGTTCAGTGGAAGACTGGGAAGGGCAGAGATGATAAAAGGAATTCACGATGCTATGGTTCTAAAATTTCTAGATCAGTGAGAGAAGGCAGCACAAGTATTCAAACCACGTAAAAACTCCACAAGATAAGTAACAATACACAGCAATAACCTCTCAAGCCCTTGTGATAAAAGCCCTTACCTGTATCAGCTGCACACTAGGGTGCTGAATACACTGAAGGATTACAGAAAACCACGCTGAAGAGCATCACTGTGAGAGGAAACACCTTGACTACTGGAATAGCCCTTACCAGCTCAACCTGCGACTCACTCGGCTCAGGCATTCCCTTTGGTTTTGTAGAGGCTATTCACTTTTGAACAGAAACGCAAATTTCCTAAACTAGGATGAATAAAATATTTAAGCAACACCATTATGTCAACAGTGAATAGAAAAAAACCCAAACCCTACCACCACTTTATTGTAATAACTGCCTACGAGTCAAAAACAATACGGTTATTGTATAAAACGAGCGATATCTTCAGACATGGATCAGTGTAAACAGTGATTGTACAGAAAATAATGAAAATTTTAAGCTCATTCCTACCTTATTGTTTCTTCTATCAGTCGATCTGAGCTGAAAGCCAAAGGAAAAAATAAGTTAAAAAAAGTAACAAGCACAAAGTATTATTTTAGATAATGAAATCAATGATTGGCATAATACAAACCTTCCCAAATTTGCCCTCAGAATGTCTTATTTCAGGATGTTGTCACTTTTTGCTACTGCACAGATTTGGTAGATATAATGAGAGTTTTTGCAGAAGATGCACATGGAGCACCATCTCCAAACTGTACGGAAGAGCAGATGCTCAGGAGAACCCACCGAGTACCAAGAAGACAGAAAACGTGGAATGGGCTCCATGGCTGGCGGCTAATTTACGTTAACTCAGCCGGATGCGTACCAGGTGCCCAGGAACGTTTGGAAAGGAGATTTAGAGAAGGAAATACCTAATATTTTTGCTCTTTAATCCTGAACATCCGTGCCCATGCTTCAAGAAAGCAATTAAAAATAAAAGCTGAGGCTTGGTTCCAGGTAATAACACCTCAAAACACCGCGTCAGAGCCAGTTTACCCAACGCATCACCATAGCAGCGGTTTAACGAGGCCAGTTCTTGCTACCACTTGGACAAGAATTAAGTGATGCTTATGGGAAAGAGTTCAGGCATCATCTGTAAGAGAAAGACCTTGCTAACACGTGCCCCTTCTCCCTAGCTGCCACATGAATTTAGATGAGCCCCCCAGGCACTGGAAGGTGCTCTAAGGTCTCCCCGGAGCCTTCTCTTCTCCAGGCTGAACCCCCCAACTCCCCCAGCCTGTGCCCATGGCAGAGGGGCTCCAGCCCTCGGCGCATCTCCGTGGCCTCCTCTGGACTCGCTCCCACAGGTCGATATCCTACAGAATCACAGAATGGTTTAGGCTCGAAGGGATGACCGTCTTCATCTTCCATCCTCCCTGTTCCAAGTGTTTTGCCACCTCGGGAAGGGAAGGTATCAACAGCCTGCGGCGCAGCACAGTTCTGCCTCTGACTCAGCCGGAGCTGCCCGATTTGGAACTTTTCTTCTACCCACAGAAATTCTGGAGATCCCCCCACACCTCCAGCTGGAGGCATGGCGAAGGAGCACGCTGCGCAGCGCGCGCGTGTAAACCGCTCGGGGGGGGGAGATGCTAAGAGAATGGCCTTATTTGTCTGTGAAGAGGAGTGAAAACATGAAGGTTGCTATTTCAGTCTAGTCCATGGCTTGAAATATGGAGACAGCACACAGAGCACTAAAAATATTTTGCCTGATTTTAAGTGGAGAGGGACTCAACTGGGGCAGCAAACACTGAAAACACTGCAACTGGAACACTTCTTTCTGCTCCCGAAACAAAGCCACGCTGCAAAGATTCACATCAGTTGGAAGAACATTGGTTTAATTACATAAAACCACGCGCATTCACCGTGTGGTATTTATTACCACTGGCACAGAGAAGGAAAACAGCACGGTTCTGTACACAGAGTGATGGAAGCAGCCTCAAGTCTCACAGCATCTGATAACGTCCCCGAGGCAAGCGGAAAAGTGACGCACCAGAGATATCTGTGATGGGTGATTCTCAGAAATATCAAATTGAACTGGAAACGTGCCTTTCGTGCACAGGTAGTCCCTCACAGACAAGTGTAGTACGTGGCGCATAGTAAGAACAAACAGTGAAAACATCAGAAAAAAGTCTGAAAAAGCAAGTTTGAAAGCAAGAATGGTGCACAAGAATGCACCATTTTAAGAGTTTCGTGGGTTTGGGGTCGTTGGTTTGTTTTAAAAATTTATCAACAACAAGAAGATATCAGGTGCCTAGCAGGAAGTAAGTCAGACACAAAAATTCAGTGGAACAAAACATTGCTAGAACAGTCCTATTAAAAAAAAAAACAACACGCTGGGAAAATCATCACCAGCATTACCAGCTCTTTGTCCATTTAACTGATGAAATTCTATTATTTTCATGTTGATGAACTGAAAAGGACAGGGAAGTTGAACACATTCGCAGACCTTAAGTGAACTAGGATGGTCTCTAAGCCTTTCAGAGCACAAAAAATTAGGCTTGCTCTTTGCAGCAGAGACACTAACCGCTTTTTATGTTGGAGAAAGCTGTAGTCGGGCAGTTTTATTACTTCATCAGAGATAGAAAAAGGACTTAAAAGTTTCAGATTGAGTTACATCATACGGCATCATTTGTATGTATGTGTGTACACACATATATAAAAGTAAACCTGGAATTGTAGCTAATGTGTAAAATGGTGACAAGCAGAAGTTAATAAAAACGTATACACCCAGTAAGAACAGATCTCGATACCCACACACACAGAGGTTGGATGCAAACGCTGACACAGGGCATTTGACAGGCATCTGAAGCTACAGTGTTTCTCAGCTCACAGAGAGGTCATCCCAACTATTTATCAGGATGAGATGCACCAGAATTTTCTTCAGAACGACTGATGTATAGGTAAGGGTAGACTGAAACTCTTATAGTCTTAAATAAATAGATGTTAAACAAAGATTTACTAAAGACAACGTCCAGCGTGTTCTTCCCAAGCCAAGGCGCATCAGCTTCTAACGGCCCTGAGAGGACTTCCAAAACCATCTCTACTTTCAATCCTCCCAGCAGAAAATGCCATGACACTTACTGAAATTCTGGTAGAGGCAGCGTGAGCAGGAACATTTTACATAGGAATCAGAACCCCTCAGAGTTCTGTTTCGTACATCCTGCGGAAGCTCAGTTTAAGCAGATGCCAGAGGCTCTCCTAAAGGCCATTACATGGGCTCATACAGCATCCTTGAAGTTCCTGGCAAATAAAGACTGTGATGTTCCCTTACAGTGATAGCCCAACAGAAACAACCATCGTTGTACAGTTCACGACCACAGAAAGTAACAGCCAGGCTTAAGGAAGACCAGGAACACCAAGTACAACAGAGCCCTGACCCAAGGGAAGTTTGCAGATCTCTGACTATTAATAATCTGGTTTACACAAATCAAAGTTGTTCTCACAATTATGAATAATAATGTTCAACTGTTTAACAGAATTCAAAATAACGCTGAAAGAGGGAATTTGGCATAACTTACACATTCAACACACTACCAAAAAAGGCTCTTAAAAAAAAAAAAACACCTCTTGACTTTGTTCTGCTTTCCAAGCAAAGACAAATCTAGTGGATGTTCATAGAACCACAGAATCACAGACTGGTGTGGGTGGGAAGGGAGCCTAAAGCCCACCCAGTCCCACCCCCTGCCATGGGCTGGGACACCCTCCACTAGACCAGGTTGCTCCAAGCTTCATCCAGCCTGGCCTTGGGCACTCCCAGGGATGGGGCACCCACAGCTTCTCTGGGCAACCTGTCCCAGTGCTCCCCACCCTCTCCAGGAAGAATTCCTTCCTGATGGCCCATCTCCATCTCCCTCTTCCTGTTTAACCCCGTCACCCCTTGTCCTGTCACTCCCTGCCCTTGGAAAAAGTCCCCCCCAGGCACTGAAAGGTGCTATAGGGTCTCCCCAGAGCCTTACGAACACCCAAGGATGCAAACAACGGGTCTGGGCAGTATAAATCCAATTTGCCATCTGTTTCAAAAAGCTATGCGTTTTCACCTGTTGAGACAGCCGGCGCTTGCACGGAGCCATTTAAAAATGCTATACGAAAGAAACGCGGAAAGATGCTGAGGCAATCGCTTACTGTAACAAACGGCACAGATCCAACAGCAGCAGCCGTGCGTATGAAACAATCAGGCCCCTGTGCAACTGCTGCCTTCAGGAAAGATTGTGCCGTTTGTCATTTAAATGTGCAGACAGGTAAATTAATCCAAAGGAAAAATTAAGTGAAATATACCTCTAGGATAGAAAAGAAGCCTGCCCATCACATCAAGCTTTTACGACTAAAGAAAGCACTGTACGTTCTTTGGTTTTGTAAAGCAAATCTCTATGCCACTAGTTAAAACTCAAAACCACAAATGATTACTTAGGTGAGAAGTGGGCTTAGCCCATATCCATAGATTTTGCTGCTGACTTACTAGCTAGACACCCAATGCAAGCATCTGTCATTTCACAAAGCAGTTCAAACCCTTCAGATAAAATTAAGGGCAATATTATCACAAAGAATAATTTAAAAGGATCAGGGAAAGCCCCTGCAGAACAAACTGAGAGCGCACTTGATAACTCTTTCCTTACTTTCATAAAGAAATAATTACAGAAATAATAATTTTACTTTGTTCTGTCTTTAATTGCAGGATTAATGACTAGTCTCAGCTCCCTCAGACTGGCTGCACTTTGTATTTTCACAGTCCTGGATCCCCAGGCAGTGTGGTGCTTTCAGGGCTACAAACAGTGCAAAACAGACTTGATATTCTAATTCAAATATCCAGACTATGATGAAGCAAATCAGACTTACACAGTTATTTCCATCGCAATAATCTTTCCTAACTCACAAGTGAAAAGTGCAACACAAAACCACCGAGCTCCAGCCCATTTTTTGCCTTGCTTGCCAGCAAGATAAACCATTGAAAACATTCGGAAGATCATTAAGCAATTTAAAAACTTAGAAAAATGTAAAGCAGAAGACTTTTCCCTGTGATAACAAATACAATATTCCAGATTTTATAAGACTTTATAGGACCCGTCTCGTGCTCGATTCAATTTGGCGTCAGAGTGAATGGCTCTGGAGCTGCTTACGGACAGTCTCACGGTGGCTACTGAGGACCAAAACTGCCGTAGCAGCTTATACACTGAGCGAGACCCAGGGTGTACAACACCCGAAGAGGGAGAAGCTGTGACAGGGGACGGCACCGACAACACGAAATCCGCTGCTGTGTTTTATCGACGAGCAGGAGCAGCGCCTGCCGTGAGCGCACAGCACACAGGCGGACAGGAATACATTTGACTACGATTCCAGCAGATGAAGAGGTACAACGGGTGTTTTCAGGGACGCAGGGTTTGCCCACAAAAACCACTCTGAAAGGAGAGGAAGGTTCAAATACTGATGCAAACGGCTCTCTTCTGTGGGTTGCCTATCCATGTTAATTAAAGCATACATCTAGATGCTAAGGAGGTACACGGTTTTTTACGCTTTCTGTTGCAGTAGGCAAAAAACCAAAAGAGCCTACAACAATCCAACGTAACACCGAGCATGAGCGTTAAGTGCATGTACAGATCTGCTCCAAAGGAACGATACGTTAACGTCATCACACCAACAAACTCCACACACGTAAGCAAGCTTCTTTCTGCAGAGATTGTACTGGGGAGTCTGACACTCGGTAATGGCTTTCAGCAAGAATGAGGAATACTTGCAAAATTGGGAAAGGAAGAAAAAAAACAAACCAATCACATCATCACGTTGTTTTTTATCAATGCGACTCGTTAAATCTAGAACGAAAAGCACCGGAACACAATCCACGCTCTAGGCAGGAGTTAAGCAACGTTATTTGGTGTTGAATTTCCTTCCAGATGGTTCACGTGTACATTGTATGTGAGGAAGAAAAACCATGTAAGAGGCATGCTTTTCACTGTAGGGAAGGATGTGCCAAAGGATTTCCAGGGAAATAAACTGGTGGTGATGGTGGTGAAACCCACCTCCTCCAACCTGCAATCCTACCACACAAAATTCACTAAAGCTTGGGCCTCCTAGCTACACAGAATCACAGAATGGTTTGGGTTGGAAGGGACCTTAAAGACCATCTAGTTTTAACTCCCCTGCCACGCGCAGGGACACCCTCCACTAGACCAGGCTGCTCCAAGCCTCATCCAGCCTGGCCTTGACGACCGCCATCACTGAGTAAGTATCTCAACAGCTTATCAATTCCAGCACTTTGGACCGAAGACGAGCTAAGAGAAGTAGTTTCCTTGCAGCTAACATCTGTAAACGTGTTTACACGTGCCCCATAACCAATAAAAAGATTAGTTGTTCTAACAGCTTCAAGAACAATTTAATGGATACAAGCAAATACCAAGGGTTGCTCTCCCCTTGCGGGGAGATGCCTGAACCCAGGGATCCACCCTCACAGGTCCGAGAACATCAGCAGGTTGTTCCTCCTGGATTTCCAAGGGGTACGAGCCTGCACCTCCACTGAACTCCATGGACTTGTCTGGGAATTATCATCAGAGCAAAAGAAATGTCTCTGCAAAAAGAGGAGTTAGCCAAGAAAGCTCTTTGGCACACAGACTACTGGAGAGAGTGCCTGACGTTGGCGAGTCCCAAGAGGGTGAGCAGCAGCAATACTTCTTCCAATAAAGCAAATCTATAAGGATGTAAGAGCCTTCTCAATAATCTGCAGCACACAGTTTACCCAAAGAACGCGGTTAAAGACTTAAAATGAAAACAGCTCCATCGTCTCAATGAAGTGCAGCGGCTGGTTGCCTATTAGGAAGCACAAACCCAGTGCCAGGACGGCACCAACGGCCACATACGGAGGTTTCTAGAGGCTCTCCTCATGGTTGTGAACCTTCCTGAATAGACTGACCCTCCCATGTAATTGCTCCGTATTACCCATAGGAGCGAAGTTAAATGAACGGAGAAGGGCAGACCTTACTGTAAGTCATTATCAGTAACCACAACTGTCAGAACAATTCCAGTAACTTACTAATGGACTATATCGGCATTTCCTCAAATTTTACGCGCTGCACGCAGAACCAGCATTCAGTGGGAGTGCTGTTCTCATTGTTTCCTCTGGTTTAAAACATATAATTTAAATTATACCTTTAACTAAAGGGAAAACACCCTCCAAACCAAGCACCATTTGTGAGTGTATACGAGTAGGAACAGCCTCCAATATCCAGCACTGATGTGACAAAAAATGAGCCCTACCAAGAAAACGGGTCATTACGGGTTCGCTGGGCACACACGGAGGAGATAGATGCACAAACAAAGCTGTTTATAATCTGCACGGTCACAGAAAAGGATTGTGCCACTTTTCTAGCTCAGTGGGTTTTCACTAAAGCGAGACAAAGCTAAAAAACCTGTCCTACTACTCACACACCCCTGAGTAACCAAGAAGAGGGAACACAAGGAGGAATTTCAGAACCACCCCATCACATAAACAACTTTGTAACTAATTATCTTTTTAATTTCCAGTGAAGCTAACGCAGGAATGAAGTGAGAGTTATCCCTGGGATGACAACCCAACCTTAAGTCCGTACAACCCCCTAAAACACACACTGATAGAAGCGTGTGTTCTGGTTCCTAACTGCATTTTCACCTGCTGTGGTTCTGGTAGATGGAGAAAGCCATGTGGCTTTCATCCAGGACTTGGCCCAGGTACCTAACGCTGCAACCACCTACCTGCCCGCTTATTAAGTTTCTGAAAGTTGTTCTTACAACTGCACAGTTAACTATACACCACAAGGAACACCTGTGGTCCAAAATTTAAAGCACACGCTACGTTGAAACCATCCGCAATCCAAATTCAGGATGCAACTCATTAATAGATGAGGAACTCAACATTTTTCTCCTGACCCAGTTTCACTGTGTTCTTAGGTTTGTCTTTTTATCTGAGACTGAACAAGCTGCATTCTTCCAGAACTGTGACTACTCTTCATATAAACAGTCTCGAGTGAGAGGAACGCACTCGGCATCTTTCATTTGACAACAAAACTAAGGTCCTTGAAAGGCTCCACCCAAAACTGTATTATGAGGCTAAACCAGCCATGCTTTGGGGGGAGTTCGGACACGGTTCCGCTCACCAGCATGGATTTGATAGAAAGTGTCCTCAGCCGATGGGAGCCAATGCCCAGTTATCACACCCCTGCTAAGGCAACACAAAGATACCCGCGTCGCCTACCGCACGGCAGCCACCACTGCGGAGGAAGAACCTCGTTCTGCTGCGTTAGTGCCGAGGTTCAAGTTAAATAAACTCAGGAGTGGCATTTATACAGTGATACGGTAACTTTCCACGAGGTACGCTCTGTATTTGAGATAAATGGAAATAATTACTGTTTAACATATCCATCCACATCAACAGAAATTCAACAGCTTGTTTTTACCGGAGGTTCCGGTAGCAGATAACGAGCAAGCACTTCTGGCCTTAAAGACAAAGGAAATACACAGCCACGCTGACCAAAACCAACAGAGAGAGACATGCCACGTTAGAATAAGTGACTCGGATTCCACAAAAGAAATGCTATAAGGCTCCACAACTGTTGACTCTGTTCAAAAGAAGCACCTACTTTTCAGAACCAAGCCATGAAAGCAGGATTTCAGTGCTTGTCAAAGGCCTAATTTCAATACAGACCTTGGGGGGGGGGGAGCTGTCCTAGTTAGGAACAGTGTTGAAAGGAAAGCTAAAAACAAATAAAACAGGCAGCACCGACTTGTTTATTTCTGAAACCAGCAAGAAACTTCAGAAGCAAAGAGAGAGGTCTGAAGCGTGGGTTTACACCCCTCCCTCTCCCCAGACCGAGGACATGGTGTTGTTTCTAAGGTAAAGCCCGGACCCGCACCCCAGAGCAGGGTTTGAGTCCCCACCACCCTTTTCCCGCGATATATTCGGGTAATCTTTCCCACTGTGCCGCGAGGGTCTGTTCTTCAGACGTTCCAAAAGACCTGGGATAGTTTTGGCAGCCTCTTTCCTGAGGGTACGTGGAAGTTCATGGATAAACCTTCACGCTTTATACAGACGAAAAGCGGACGAGTTTGAGGTTCTCCATGCTGACACCTGAGTGCCTGCATCCTCTGTCACCCAGATAATCCACTTTTGCAGTGGAAGTCACAAAAGAAACCCCCAAACTGGGTTTTGTGTATGTACGTAGTGGGTCTGTTGGGTTTTGTTCGTTTGGGGTTTCCCCCCCTTCAAATATCATTCATTTTAGACATACTTAAGCATAAGAATATCGCAACAGTCATCAGTGTCAGAGAAATTATGGATTAGAGTATTTTTTCCCCAAGTAATCCAACTATAAGGAAAGCATGCAAATAAACCTTGTGAGACAAATGTAATCTTTGGTTTAGTGTTTTGCGGTAGGCTTGGGGTTTTTTAAAGTCCTAAATACAGCACAGGAAGATGAAAAGCACCAGTTGATTTTACTCTAATGAAGCTCAAGCTATTTTTAGAGGGAAAATCTCTTTTAAATCCTCAAGTGCTTGGCTGATTTTCACATCCTTTTATTAAGTTATTTATAAATAATAACGATACCCAGGAGAGCATCTTCCTTCATTGCCTGCAAGCTTTGAACGTCCCCAAATTCTCATTAAACTACTTCAATAACTTGCTCACACACTCATATAATTACAGGCACGTAATAAGCAGTGAAGTTTCTTTTTTCCAGAAGACATGAACCATCTCCCTCACCGAGGAATATCTATTAAAACAAGGAAAGAGGTAAGCGGTGCTCAGTTTGGTGTTGGAGTTAAGCATACGATATACCCACGTCTTGTCTTCAGCCTGGGACTGTCACCGGGGACACCGATTCAGCCACTTAGGAAGTGGCTTTGTGTCATTCTGCCACGAATCTTCAAGAGACAGAGGTTCTGCCAGCAAGCTGGGCAGTAAAACCCATCCAGCTCCATGCAGATACAAGGCTAAAGGATGGAATCACTGATGCGTAACTGCAATCGAGAAAACTCCGCAGCAATAGGAGAGCAGAAAGAAAAAAAAGAGTTGTATTTTGAAACAGGATTACAGTACAAACCATCGTGCATCTTTAAGGAAGCTTTTGCAATACCAAAAATCCTCCTTTGTTGAAATCCCCTCCTTGAACACCATTTTATTTGTGCTGCCGCTCAGTCAGAGCACATGGCCCTACCCAGAAGGTCTGCAGGATGGACACTGAGCGGTCAGTCAGTAAGGGAAGCACCACAGTCACTCTGGCTGGCTCGCTGAGGCACCAGCACACACTTCTAATGCAACAGTTTCCCAAACTCCCTTATTCCAGAAACAGTGGAAACAAGTCAAGGTATTTGGGAAAACAGTAACGCACCATTTCCAGAGCTCTTGCCGTTAATGGCCAGCAAAGAATCATTTTAACCCAGATTCCTCAGCCTCTCCTTGCGCTGTATCTTCTGGTTCAACAGACAGAGCGCTGCAGCCTTCCGTTACCACCGCACGGGCAGTCTGCGGCCAGAGCACACCGCAACCGGTGCTCCTTGGCAAACTCCCCAAGCCAAGGCCGTGGGTAGCACGGAGTGCTCGCTCGTGGCCAATCTGTTTTGGTCTTTTCATACCTGCTACGAAACGAATTACTCATTATCAAGCGCTGCTTCGGTTAAAATCGGTATTAAAATGAAGAGAAAGGAGCGGCAAGAATGCCACATTCTGCTTTGACGTGAACAGAAAGGAAGTATAATTTAGAGGCAAGTTTTGCAATTAAAATTAAAAAACAAAAGCCTTGTTGGGCCTGACTGAAGTGGAGCTCAGCAGTTCGGAGGCTGCCGAGCGGGCAGTCAGCAGGCACCCAGCGAAGAGGCTCATCGCACTCCTCCCTCCCTGCTGCTTCCCCAGCCACCCTGGGAAGGAAAAGGGAATCGGTGAGTTTGCTGTTTTTCCTACAGCCTCTTTCTTTTCCAAGAGAAGGTGAAGGAGGTGCAGTGGGGAACCATGTCTCAGCCAGAGCAGTTACTGCCCAGGCATCTGCGCATCCTCCCCATGCAACTGGAGGCGAGGGAGGGCACGGAAGGGGAGACAACAGCAGTTCTCTGGATTCAATCCAACGCTGAAATCCACAGGAACCTGAGCAGCAACGTGCCCTGGGAATCAGGGCGTGCGGAGCAGAGAACAGGGATAACAAAGAAAAGGGATCAAATTAAGGTACAAAACTGGTAGCTTTTCCCCCAAAGAACACCACACCTATAAGCAAAAACCCTGCAGGGTGTCTCAGCATCTCATTAAGCTGACCTTAATCAGTACTGACGGGAAAATTTGTAGGCAACTTCAATATTTGGAGGAAAAATGGTCAAAAAGTCACTCCCTCTTACAAACAAAGTTTGAAGGCGGTTTCCCGGTGATTATTCTCTACTGAATGTGGCCATTTCAGCCTGGACAACAACAGGAAATTTGAAATGATTCTGCTGAAAAATGAAACGCAGTAATAATGGTAATACAAATATTTAGCAGTCCGGAGCGCTTCACATATATGAATTACTGCAGGAACACTCATTTATCCTAACCATCTCCACGAACCAGGTATGTGTTATTAATAGCACCATTACACAACTGCTGCAGGTTCCCGTTACTTCTGCCGCTCACTTCTCTCAGCCCTCTTTTCTCTTACACGTCCCTCTCCAACTTGTTTTGCTTTCCTCCTTTTCTCCTGCGACGTTCCTCACCCAGTTACTCCGCCACCCTCTGTCCCCAGCATTAAACATTTTAAGACACTCGGGGGCGTTTTATGCCCGTCGCGAGCCTGAACACCTTGAGCAGGTTCTTCTCGTCTGCCTGCATCACCCACACCTCACACTCGAAGAGTTTTTAGGTGGATAGTCTGCACAGCAACGCCCCCCAAAACCAGCCAGCCAGCAATTAAAACCACAGCTGATGATACCTGCACCAGCACCGCCGTCCCTTTCTTTTGGAAAAAGACAAACTTTTGAGGACCGGAGCGGAGTAATAAAGCAATAAATAGTCATACAGAGGCCCGACGACGAAGAGTATCTACCACAGCAAATGCTGGCGACCGCTGAGCGGTCTAGTTTTCATCTAGTCTTACGAGGAACTCGTCACGGGTAATAAAATTTGTAATTTCTATCTAAATCTCGCCAGCCCTCATCAATTTTTACACCAGTTCACCAGCGGGACCTGGTATCGTTCGCGCGCAACGCAAGCGGCAACACAAGGGAAGTCTTCGCGCCCGCACACACCGATATTGCAAATTTAATCACATCAGTCCCTTCTTTGCTGACTCCGGCTGTAAGTCATCAATAACTGCAGAGTTTCCCCGGCCAAACGCTCCGTTGACAGCGCCCTTTCCTCTGAGGCAGCACTTTGCAGAGCAGTTTTTAAAATGCTAAGCTAGATCTATTCATCAAAATTGTTTTCTTTAGATGGAAAACAGTATTACATGAAAAAGGATGACTTGTTTACCTCCCTGGCCAACAGCACACAAACAGAAAAGATGAGACAAGCACCTTTACTGAACGGCACTGACCCGAGAAAACAAGCACTCAGAAATGACTCCGAACAGCGCCCTGCCAGAGCTGGTGCTTCCTTACGCACCTGACACGGCAAAAGAACGGAGGCGTTGGGTTAAAATATGAACAGGGCATCAATACTCCACGAGACCTGTCTTCCAGCCTCATTTTAATTAACGGATGTTAAAATTCTTATTAAAAAAATTGAGGTTTCCTTTCCAGAGGAAAGTAAAACTATCCTTATCTGAACAGAAATTAAGCAGAAACGGAGTAATTTAGAAATTCTATGCCTCCTATCCACAGCGAGTAAAACTTCTAGATAAATCCCCTCTCCCAGGAAAACTCAGAACCAGCTGACTCATAAAGCGAACCCAACCAGCAGCAAAGCTTCCAGTCGACGAGAGAGGAACACGACACGCGTTCCATAACCCCCCCGAACCGGGGTGCGGCAGCGCGGAGCCCCGCACGCCCCCGCAGCAGCGCCGCGATCCCAACCCGAAAGGGCACAGCACCCTCGTGCCCAGCAGTGACACAGCAGCCAGCCCCAACCCGGGAAAGCGAACCCGAAGGGATGCAGGATCCTCACGGCTTAACGGAGCGTCGCTGGCGTAGCAAGGGTTCGCACAGCGCTTCAGCTGCCGGGGTTCCTTTGGTGCTTAATGTCTGCAGGATGCTTTTACTCCTCAAAACTGTACTCACAGATTTTTTTATTTCCCCTCCTGCTTTACGATTACCTACATATGCACAATTAAGACAGGCCAATTCTCCTTCATCCCTAGCCCTCCCAGAAGAGATGACGTTCCCAATGTGACAGAAGAATAAAAAGGTAGGTTTAGGCAAAAAGCTCTCTCCAAAGTCCCTCCCAGAGTAGAGCAATCTGGCTCTCCTGCTCCTCCACCGCAACCAATCCTGCCCAGGGCTGCCAGCAGGCTTTTTAAAAAGCATCCACGGAACACGCCGCCAAGAGTCGACGCAAACTTCCGCTCACCCTGTCTCACATGGCAGCACACAAAGAGAACGGCTGAGAGCCGAGTCTGGTACTCTGCACTGGGGTAACAGCTCCTGCATCCTCCGTTACCAGAGCACGGAATAAATATGTCATAGGTGAAAGTACTTAAATCATAAATTACACAGGGTCAAGACCGAGTGAACGCTCCAATACTCAAGACAAATACGTAGTTCCTGGGGCATTATTTCATTACCGTGCAGCACACAATAATTCACAGATTCACAGGGTGCTCGTGGTCGGAAGGGACCTCTAGAGATCATCCAGTCCAACCCCCTGCCAGAGCAGGATCCCCTAGAGCAGATCCCACAGGAACAAGTCCAGGGGCTTTGGAAAGTGTCCAGGGAAGGAGACTCCCCCCTCTCTGGGCAGCCTGTCCCAGGGCTCTGTCACCCTCACAGGGCAGAAGGGTTTCCTCACGTTCAGGGTGAACCTTCTCTTTTCCAGTTGATGGCCATCGCCCCTCGTCCTGTCACTGGACACCCCTGAGCAGAGCCTGACCCCCTCCTCCTGACACCCCCCCTTTAGATATTGATCAGCATTGATCAGATCCCCCTCAGCCTCCTCTTCTCCCAGCTGAACAGCCCCAGCTCTCCCAGCCTTTCCTCATACAGAAGGAGCTCCAGCCCTCCACCACCTCAGTGGCCCTGATCCACCTGCAAAGTTTACGTTCCCATCTCCATTTTTCAAGCTCTTTTAATAGGTTTCGCAACTTCACAAAAAAATGAACTTGAATTTGTGCCGCTGTGTCTCTGTGACAAGGGGTATGTATTCATCACGTAGCTCGATCAGTTAGCCTAGCACCGTGATTTACTGCACCGCAACTGTCCAGCATCAAGACTCACACAAAGCTTGTCAGCTTAGCCTTGGAGCGTGTTTGACGTAACCTGCCAGTCCCCGGTGATTTCTTGGGACCTTCTGCTAGCTTTTACAGCTTTCTGGCATTAACAGCTCATTAACTGCTTTCTCTGAAGACAAATATGTTGTCTTTAATAACTTCTCTTCAATCATTTTCCTCTGGCAGTATATGTTTCTGGGCTTACTGATACTCAATTCAAGAGTTTTTGAACGTCGTGCATGCTTTGATTTCCCGCCAAGGTTGCCTTCTGCTCTTACACCAGATTTCTTCATACACCTTCCCGTTATCTCCCCCCTGCAGCAGTACTCCATGATTAGTTTCAGCCCTGTCTTCCCCAAGATCCCCGAGTCACACTTATTTCTTGTTTTCATTTTCTCAAGGTCGTGGGTGGTTTTTTTGGAACTCTTGACATTTCCAAATCACCACCAAGACGATTGTTTAACTATTTCTAAACCTGTCTTATTTAATTCTATTTTTCATGCCTTTTTATCCTACCAACATACTGGAGAGTTTAGTATGTTTAAGGAGATCAAAGTATTCAATGCCACAGTGAACGCTGGACTCATCTGCCAGAGAACGTGTACAAAACGTTTGACATTTCCCTCTCTTCACTGTTTCAAACTTTCCAAAATAGTGTGCTCAGAGGAACGTGCTTTCTCAGAATTGTATTTTACAGCTCCAGAAATGTTTTATTTGTAGCTTTCTTTAACAAACCACCAACTGTAGAAAAGGATTTACTACTCCTTCAATGAAAAACCAAAGCAAAACCCCAACCACAGCATCTGGAAAGAATCAGGTTTACTCAGACCAGCTGACATCGATTTCAACATTTCAGGTAATATTCACCTCTAAAATATTAAGATTGGTTTGGGTTTTTTTTCCTGGAAACTTGACATTTCCTGATCACACACGCTTAGTAATAGATTCAACCTAACAAAAGGCATAACTCAGAAATCCATTGATTTAAAGCTTGAGTTTTAAAAGATATTAAAGAAAATTGAGGGTAAAGTGGTGGTAAGCCACAATCGAAAAATTTGGTTTTAATTTCCCGTAAAAGCTTTTTGTGCAGTTCTAGCTAAAAGTTACCTTTAAGAAAGCACATTTCAGAAAGCCGCAGGCAGTATTTTATCTGTTTTTTAACAGTGAAAGCCTGCCCTCTCGCGTAAGACTGAAGCATGACCACAGTCAGGACCAGAGGCATGAAGACCGGTGCTCCTCCCCGAGCGTCTAGAACACAGGAACCTTCCAGCCCTCTTCTCCCGGAGAGCGCAGCTTCTGCTGAGTGTGGAACACACAACGATCTAATGCTCTGACTGCAACAAGAATGAAAAGATGGTGCTTCCTATCTCCCCTGTTACCCTGCCCAAGAAGCTACAGCCAACTGGCTAACGTTTAAGCGCACAGGTAACCTGGGAATTAGCCTCTTCCATCAGCTTTTGTACGCTTTCCACAGAGACAAACCAGGTTCTTCTGTGTCTGACTGACGAACAAGGGTGAAAGGGAAAACCAGCTACACCATGGGGAGTTTCGGGTTTGGTTTTATAACCCTCCACCCAGGGAGGACGCAGCGAAGCTCTCTACTTTGCTAAGCAGAGAGGAGGCCAGGCATGAAGGCTGAGTCACGTGTGACTTGCAGAAGCTCACCCAAGAGAAGACACAAACGTCACTGGGTGCTAAAAACTCCCGTGACTACTGCCTGCTGCATGCATTCCACAGTCAGCACGAGCAATACGTGTTTATCCAGCTGCCTACGGAGCGGCGCTGTCACAGAATACACAGCGCAAGGCGTTCGCTGCGGGCACCGTCTACAAAACGTTCGCCGATACTTGGAATGAAGAACGTTTCATCCCCCAGAGAAGCTGGGCATCTCCAGCAGAAGCAAAAAATAAACAACACCTACTTTCGAAGGTGTTCGTGTTCCTTCAGGAATAGCTCTGTTCTTCTGTTATTCACTCCAGACGCACTTTTATATGATCTAAAATGTAAAGAATAATAAGAGTTGAAAAACAATATTGTTTAATGAAAAGCCTTGGGGAAAAAAGAAGCAATTTACATACCCATCACGCTTTGTTACCCTGAAGTGACCAAACAGAAAAGTTCCAGATGTTTTAAATGTGATTTAGCACAGCTTAATAGTTCTCCTTTAAAAACATTAACTCTTTGTCAGTTAAAACAACCCCAACACCCAAACCAAAACGGGATCTTATCACGACCTTAACAAAAGTTGTCAATTCAAGTGACATCTTTGTTCAGAGCACAGAAGAATCGGCTGTGCCGAGCGTTTTCCGACGGGAGGGTTGCAGCCTTCCCGCTCCGAGGACAGTCCCACGCCACCGCTGTAACACACGACGCGACTTACTCGATATCCTTTCGTACTGATCCCAAGAGATTCTCCCTTTCTCGGATCGCCAGGAAGTTCGCTTTGGTTTTGTGGAATTCGTGCGTATAATCCTGTAACGAAACGACGACTCCAGAATGAGGCTCGGGAGATCAGTTTCACAAAACAACGTTCTTGAGTAAGAACCAACCATCTTCTCTAAAACAAAAGTGCAAGACCAACTCCCTAAAGTAACATCAAAACCACCTGGAAGTTAATGCGAAGGATTTTCAAAACTCATTGCTCGTGCGAGATTTGCCATTGCTAAATTTGTATTTTGTTAAATTATACCAGATTAAAAGAAAAAAGTATTTTCTAAACAGTGAAGACAACCTTTTTTTTCATGTTCAAGTTGCAATTTTGCATTTGAAAACATTTCAGGCAGGTAATACACTTCTCAAAAACCAATTTAACTTGCAACCGATGCCCACCAAAACCCATTGCAAAGACTGGCAGAATTTTTGGGATAAATGCTACGGCGTTTACAAAACACTCTGCTTTTCACACCGCGCATCACCCGGGTACAAACCAGAACTCAAACTGTGCATGACCAGCCAATAAATAACAAAACAAGTGTTTTTAACGTTACTGTGCCGTGAAAACTTCACCAGTTTGAAACATCGTTGACGTAGAACACTAACAGCTTTAGCCATCACACTTCCTTCAGCTCCCTTTAGCAGTGGTGCTGGTTTTCCAACCAATATTTTCTTATCTTAAATGTGATGTCCTCACTTACTGCCACCTGACAGACCACCTGGGCAAGAGAACTCATACAGTACCCTTCCCCTTTAGCTGTATCATAGAATCACAGGATGGTTTGGGTTGAAGGGGCCTTAAAGCCCCCCCATCCCACCCCCTGCTGTGGGCAGGGACACGTTCCATAGCCCAGGGTGCTCCCAGCCTCATCCAGTCTGGCCTTGGGCACTCCCAGGGATGGGGCACCCACAGCTTCTCTGGGCAACCTGTCCCAGTGTCCCCCACCCTCTGCGGGAAGAATTTTTTCCTGATGTCCAATCTAAATCTCCCTGCTTTCAGTTTAAACCCATCACCCCTTGTCCTGTCACTACATGCCCTTGTAAAAAGTCCCCCCCAGCGTCCCTGTAGGCCCCATATAGGCCCCTATGTTAAAGACACCTACATAAGATGGCTTTACTGTTCTTTCTTAGCTAGGTGCTAGTCACCAACATGACATAAAGTGCTATTTTTTCAACCTGGAGGTCACTGGGGACCCAGAGAGAAGAAAAGCGAGATGGGATCGATGGCATTTACAGCTCCTGGTAAAACATCCAAGCATGCTGTGGTATCAGCACTGCTAATAATTGTTCCAAACAAAGCAACCAAATAAAAGGAAGGAGGAGGCGGGTTTGTTACCTGCAGTATGTCTCTGTGACGCTGTAACGTGTGCATCAGCGCAGCGTTCAGGGACGGGACTCCCGCGCTATTCGTGTACTCTGCCATTTTGTCATTTATTCCTGTAAGCTAGAGGAAGGGAAAAAAACCCCCAAACCCATGAAATAGCTTATTCTTGTTGAGCAAGTTAGAACATGGAAGTCAAAGGAGCTAGCTCTAACGACAGCCACGCACCTTCAGAAACACTCGTCTGTCACTCACACCCGTTTCCCAACATTCCTCACAGAAACCTGCACTGCGATAGCTCCCAGACGCTGAAGCAAAAGCACAGTAACCCGCGTTACCTTCCCCAGAAGCTGTTCAATCTCCACGGCCATGGTCTCAAACATTCTGTCCTGGCTTGATCCATTTAAGAGAGGAGTTGTGTCAGAGCTAAGGAAAAAGAGGGGCAGTTACTGCAAAGTACATCGTCTTTGCATGAGCACAAGAAATGAAGCGACACCAGCGTTAGGTGTTGGCAAGCTCCGCTACTCAGGTCTCCTAGAAAGATTAATTAAGCTCATAAAAATTACATTATCTTATCAGACATGCCGTTGACTCTTATCCGAACGAACGACACAGTATCACTTAGGGAAAATATAACCTCTCCTTGGGAGATATTCACAGATTCACAGTGTGTTGGGGGTTGGAAGGGCTCTCTAGAGACCATCCTGTCCAACCCCCCTGCCAGAGCAGGATCACCCAGAGCAGATCCCACAGGAACAAGTCCAGGCGGCTTTGGAAAGTCTCCAGGGAAGGAGACTCCCCCCTCTCTGGGCAGCCTGTCCCAGGGCTCTGTCACCCATACGCCTGACACCAAACACTGGGCTACTACCAGCACGTGTCCATCACCAATGCCCTTCTCTCCCCAGCTACTGAGCTCGATTTATTTATTTACTGGCAGGAGAAAGCACAGCACTATTAGCACCACCGACCTAACTGCACTTTAACACAGTGCTAGGCCAACCCAGTGACCTGTGTCAGTCGTGTTCTACAGAGCAATGCGGAGCACACGCTAACGGTTTCATACGGCACGCCTCCCCCGCGCTTTCCAAGACAAACCGAAACCACGAGAAGTAACAGCTGAGCAACGGAATAGAAGCACAACACCTTGTGTGCCAACCTGCAGGAGGATGACAACTAATACCCTGCAGAGACCGCTCTTTGCTCTGGTGAGCTACCACAGCTGGAGCAGGAGGAGGAGGTTTTGCACAGGACAGCAAAAGTCACCAAACCAATGAGATTACATGGCAAGTAACAGCACAGAGCCAGAAACGAGAGACTAGGCCTCTGATTGAAGAGTAATAGGATCATTCTTGAGGTTCTTCTCAGGCTTTCAGAACCAGAAATTCATGGAAAGGCTCAGAATTGATAAAATCATCAAAATAAGTAAATAACCAACCAAAAATACCGACACACATACAACTGATAGTGTTGGACCCACAGTTAACAAGCAAAGAGAGGCTCTTTTTACAGGTTGTGCACATGGACAAAGAAGTAGGTAATTAGTGCTGTGAAACTGCAGGAAAGGCCTCAGCTCTGGCCCATCAGCTGAAAGACTTGAAAAGTTTTATTATACTAATTCTTCAGTCAAACACAAATCTGCCTAAAGCAAAGAGAAACTATTCATATATATACACCTGCTATCTGGTTCTTGTATAAAGGCATTTATACAGCCCTCATTATTATTGTGCACCTTATCATAGAATCACAGGATGGTTTGGGTTGGAAAGGACCTTAAAGATCAGCCAGTTCCACCCCCCTGCCATGGGCAGCGACACCCTCCACCAGACCAGGTTGCTCCACGCCTCGTCCAGCCTGGCCTTGAAGAGAGCCAGGGGTGGGGCATCCACCTTAGGAGAAAGCCAGGAAGAAACTACCACCCCTCCTGAAGGGAGGGCTGCTCCTCTGCACAACCTGGACCAGTCACAGCTGCTCAGCGCTCCAGTTCCCTCACCACCAAAACAGGGATTACAGATACCAAATACCACAGCAGCCCACCTGGGAGGCACACGGCTAAATCCCCCTGAAAACCTCCTGCTAGTTTAACATGAGAAAAACTGGAAAATAAGCTGATGCAGCATGCATTGAAGGCCCTGCCGTGAGCTCCCACATTAACCGCACAGGTACAGGCTAAAGATTAAAGCCAGCTTCCCCTAGGGACACGACACGCTCTCACCATGCGGCACCGCAGCCCACGCAGCTTTCTGGTTGCCCAGAGAAGCTGTGGGTGCCCCATCCCTGGGAGTGCCCAAGGCCAGGCTGGATGAGGCTGGGAGCAACCTGGGCTATGGAGGGTGTCCCTGCCCATGGCAGGGGGTGGCACTGGGTGGGTTTTAAGGTCCCTTCAACCCAAACCAACCTGTGATTCTGTGACTGATTCTGCCCCATGTGCCAGTATTGCTCAATGCTGTGCCAAGGCCACCACCAGCATCACAAGTGCTGAAACGAGCTTCTGCCAGAGCTGAGCGTAACAGCCACAGGTGGGACTAGCATTCAGCACGTTGTAAGAACCACCCGAGGAGCGCGAGCAGCACGTAAAACATAAAGAAACGGGCTAGTACCTATACCTGTCGCGCCTTCCCTCTCGGGTGCCGCTGTAGCTGGTGCAGAGTTTGCTGAAGGAGACCAGCTTCAGGTCCAGCTCGTTCTCCAGCTGCCTCGCCTGCTTCCGGAGATCTGCACAGGGCGGCCGAGAGCGGGGGACACGTCACCGAGCCGCACGGTGACCCCACGCCTTCGGGGGGACCGCGTTTTCCCCAGGGGCATCCCAGCGGGGACCCCTCGGGAGCGCCGGGAGGGGAACCGCGGGGACGGCAGGCCCGACATCAGGGCCCTCAGTGAAGGGGGAGCCCCCCAGGCTGCCGGGCGGAGGGAAGCACGGCTCAACACCCGCGGGCCCTGTCCCACGCGACCGGGAGGGTGCGGCCGCCCTCACCGCGGGGCCCAGCCGGGCGCCGACGCCTCCTGGCGCCGCTTTCCCCCCGGAGGCGCGCAGAGGGGACCCGGCAGCGGTTTCGCCGTGCCGGGGTCGGTGTGTGCCCCGGGAGAGCCCCGCGGCGCGCAGCCGCCCCCGTCCCCGCCACCCTCAGGCCCCACTCGCCTTCCCAGTAGTTGCTGCTCCCCGCCGCCATCTTTGTTGTCCAACGTCAGCCGCGGCACGGCGAGACGGAGCCGCCGAGAAGGGCGGACCAGAGCGTGTTCCTGGAGGCGCGGTGCACGATGGGACGGGCGGACCTCCCGCTGCAGCGCCCCCTGGCGGCTGGGCGGTGCCTCATGCCAGTCGGGCCCCCCCCCCCAGCGCAGCGCCGAGCACCGGGCGGGATGCGACAGCCCCGGCCCCCCCCCACCCCCTCGCAGCCCCAAGCCCTACCTGCCCGTTGGGGGATGAACGAGGCAAGCCAGGTGGACATCAAAATAGTTTTATACAGATTACTGGATCTCAGTATACAGGTAAAAAACCAGAGGGCCCAGCTGAGGGCAGAGCCAGGCCTCGCCTCACGCTGCCCCGTCCCGCTTCCAGGAAAAAGGCGATTCAAGTCCCTTTTAAAAATGTACATTTGAAGGCACAGTGCACGGACCGACACGCTCCAGGGACAAGCACCCGCAGGGGAGCGGCTCCTCGCCCCAAGGACGGACGGACGGACGGACGGAGAGCGAGGGGAGGCTGCTCCTGCCCTCCCAAAACTGGCAGCAGCCCCAGCACTCAGTGCGGCCCCGAGCTCGGAGCCAGACACCCCCCCTGGTCCTGCTGCGGCTCACACGTTGGCAAAACATCCCAAATCCACCCACCTTAACGACACGCACCTACTCCGGGCTCATTGCCACACGCACTCTGGGAGGGAAAGGGCCGAGTCCTAACGCGTCCCTCGTGGGACAAAGCAAGGGCAGCTCAGTCCGGCACCTGCTGCCCGGGAGAACGAAGCCCAGGGCCCCAAGAGCCCTTTGCAAACTCCCTTTAATATAAACCCCAGGCTGCGGCTCCTGCTAAAGCTCTCAGGCATTAGGCAGGGTTAACGCTTCGGGTGCTGCAGCTCCTTACACACAGAGAAGGGCCACAGCCCAGGACCAAACCCCAGCCCCTGCTCAGCACAGTGAGCTGGGAGCAGGCACAGGGATGCTGATGGCTCCTGCAGAACAGAGGCAACGAGAGCAGCTTTCACGGCACGGCGATGCAGGACAGGAGCACGGGGAGTGCTCAGCCCTTGCACCCTGTTCCCAGCACAGCCCCCAGCCAGATCTTATCAGTTCTCGCAGTGGAATTCCCCGTGGAACAGGCAAGAAGGTACACTGGTGGCCACGGGTAATCTTTGCCCCTCCAGACAGCTGCACATCAGCCACGGAGCACAGCAGCACGGCCACAGAGTTCTGGAACGGCATCTACAGCACATGCAGGTGACAAGCTCCTTCCCAGGTGACACAGCCCAACCACCTTCAAGAGCGAACCCACTGCACTGTTCCCCTGGAGGAGACCAGCTCAGAGCCCCACAGAACAAACCCCACTATATATTTGGGTGCAAACCCCCTCCTTCCAGACACCAGGGACAGGTTCCGCTGGTGGACCTCCCCAGGCTGCTGGAGAACGGATCAGCTCCGGGAAAACGAGAGGCCTAAGGTGTTGCTGTGCCAGGCTCCCGCACCCCAGAGCTCAGTGCCCCCACTGAGCAAGAACGGGGGCAAGAATTCAAAAAAGAAAATGAGCAGCAAGAAACTAAGTGCCTATTCTAATCCCAGCCTCCCGCCCCAAAAGCACAGGAACATCAGAGGTGCACAGAGGCTTTGGAAATCAAACGTCTCAGCCATTCTTCCCTTCTGGACATCCCTTCCATTCCTCACACATCTTGGGGATGCACGCTGCGGCTCCCCTTTCCGACTTCCTGCCAAGTGCTACAGACCAGAATCTGGCTGCTCTTCCCTTCCAGCAGAGTTCAGCCCTTCCTCACGCCCCACAGCCACAACCACAGCCACACAAGCAGGTGGAGCTCTTGCTACGTACTTGAGGGATGCTGTAGTAGCAGAACAGAGCTAAGCGTGCAGGCTGATGCCTACCATCACCAGAGCTTGACCCGAGGGTGTTTCCCAAGTGCTCCGATCGCTAAATGGTATTGGGTGGACAATGGCCAATGGTGCAGCTTTTAAGACTGAAGTAGGGCCATGGATACTCCCATGACCGCTGTCTGCTGCTCCAACAATGCTCAGATACAAAGGAGTGGTCAGATTTCACCATTTCCTCCCAAATAATGGTGGACTTGAGCAAAACTGATCAGGTGGAGTCAGTAACCGATTGCTTTTTTACGATATCCACCACGATTAGTTTATCCATTTGCTCAGAACAACCTCCAGTTGCTCTTTCGGGCGCTGTGCTGTTGTGACGCTAACATGAGACCCCAGAGGCCAAGGCTGCTACACGCACGACAAGCAACCGGGCGCGCTGGAACTTCGTCAGAGCTCACTGAGGCTCTGCCACTCGCTCCTTTCTCCAGCTCACACCTCCCCCAGCTTTCAGGATGCCAAGTCACTGCTTGGAACTAGCAACTCATTTAGAGGTTCTCCACGACCACTGCAGATCACGGCTGGCCACAGCATCTCATGGAGGGGAAAAGCTCCAAGGGAGCAGCTGAGAACCAAGCGCAGTCTTTTTCCGAGGGCTGCTCTGCAGGACGCGGAGTCAAGTGAAGGATCTGGCTTCCCCCGAGTACAGAGCGGAAAACATGAACTCAAAACAGGTAGGGAGACTGCTCTGGAGTGTTGTAACTACGACCCCATGCAGGTCTTGAGGCACTTCCCCACCATCTGCTCCCTGTGCTGAGATGCTGGGGAAGTGCCAGGAACCCTGCTGGCCCCCCTGTTAAGTTGCCTTTCAAACAACATCATGTGAACCTCCAGATTTTGACCCAAAAGCGTAACAAGCCACGTCCTTAGCCCGAACACCACCTCCAACTCCCACTGATTTGCACAGAGCAAACAGAAGGAAGTTGGGAGCTGCCAGCCACACCTCCGGAGGACACATCCTGCAAGCTAACGTTTCCACACTGAACCACTGGGATCGCCCCCACCACCCTCTCTGGTCCATGGGAACCTCCTTTCCTGCCCGTGAGGTGTCAGTGTTTACTGGAGTACAGTGTTTCTTCCTCAGTGTCCGTTTCATCCTGGAATTCATGGCTCAGGAGGGATTTCTTTGAGCCAGTGGACATCATGCGGATTTCGTCCTCGTAATCGTCGTGGTGCTGCCGGAGGCGGTGGAAGCCATCCTTGTGTCTGTTGGACTTAATTGAGCAGACACACCATATGATGCAGGCGGTGAGGACCAGAGCAGACATACTCGCCCCTGCCAGACAGAAGACATCAAAGTTAACGCCACGTTCCCGCACCCCAGAGGCTCCTAGGCTTCTCACCGTCTCTATTCCCTTCTACAGTCACCACCACTTGCTTCGCTGTCACCCTGCTCCTTCCTCCAAGGCCACAGAAGACATGCCACGCATGAGAGGCTCCCAGAGCAGGACTGCACTCGCTTTATTTGCTGAGTTTGTAATCCAGGATGGCATCACTCATCTCCTCTGCAGACCTCTGGGTATAAACACCAGCCTCCCCAACAGCTGCCACCTCCATAAACATCATCTCTTCATGATGTTTAACGTGGTGCCACATCACCCAAAGAAGCCCTGGGGAGGAAGCAAGACCTCCTAGCTCCCAGCTCGATGCACAGACAAGCCATTCCCATTCCATTCTGGACTCTTCAGACCCCCTGCGACACTCTACTTGCTCCCTCCCATCTGCCAGCCCAGCATCTCCAGATCCAAGGACAAGCATGTGTTCAGAAGGGAAAGCAGGAGGTGGCTGAAGTCCGCAGGCTACTTTTCCAGTTCAGTGAACGGTCATTGTCAGCATGAACCGGTACAAAAAGCAAAGCTCAAAGCGTCACTTTACCTGCAACAGTGACCACCAGCTCCCTTGGCAGACCGAATATCCTGTTTTCCGTGTCAAATACGATGAACACGGAGCTGGGTGCATCGTGACGTACAAAGACCTGCAGAAAGACAGGAGAGCTCAGACTGTCGCAAAGCTTGCACCTCTGTAGGTGTCCACACCAGAGAGGAACTTGCTGACCAGGGCCAAAGGCAAGCGCAACGGAAGGAAAAGCTACAGCCCAAAACCACCCTGCTGCGCTGGGGAATTCTTCTCCATCCAGGAAATTCTTCATCCATACCAGGGCAGAAAACAGCCCCTCTGGGCACATAATCAGGAGGCAAAACCAGCCAATGAGGCAGAGCCTGGAATAGGGATGGCTTCATCCGACAGAGAGAAGGGGGAAGGTCTCCGACACGGACATTCATGTACCTTGACATGCTTCGGCTGGTACCCATCAGCTACTGCATCGATGTTATGAAAACCCGGAGCCAGCAGCACATGGAAGTAGCCACCTTCTTTAGTATAAACCTTCAGACCTTCGTTGAGGACAATGGTAGCTTTAGCGATTGCCTTGCCACTCTTGTCTTGGACAAATCCATGGACTCCCTTATGAACCTGAAAGAAAGCATTTCAAACACTTGTAACTAAAGCAGGATCTAATCCTCCACCCAAAATACAACCCATTCTCCATCCCTGACCCCGGCAACAAATAGGAGTTCGTGGTACTGCCAGGACTGCTCAGCCCCCCATGAGGCAAACCAGCACGGACGGTCAGCTCTCACGTCAACCCATTTCCTGGTCACTCGCTGCCTCTGTTCAATGCATTCCTCACGCAGGCTAAATTTTGACTGTCTGTAATTACACAGCACCAATAAACCCAAAGACTCTCCACCGCTTCTCCCCCTCCCCACCCAACCCACTACCTTCACCCCTTGCCAGAATTCCTTCCCACGGCCTGCGGCTCACCTCCACGAGCATGCTAAGGAGAGATTTCCTGTGGTCTGCCCACAGGCCGGGAAGCTGCCCTGCGCTCGGGAAGTAACAGCAGCTGGTATAAACAGTGATCTCGGGACAATGACCAAACGTCAAGCTGAAATCCTGCAAAAACCAAAGCCACGGTTACAACGACACAGGTGGTTATTTAAAAAGCTTGGCCAAGTGCGGCTGGAGGCGGGGAAGTTTTGCCCAGACATCCGAACAAATACGCATTTTAATGCTTGTTTAGCAGGGATGGAAAGCCCTGTGCCGTGATGAACTACCTTCATACTTCCCAAGTGACTGTGCCATTCAGAGCCACGGATCACACCGCCAGGAATGTTCTCATCTGGGAGAGCAAGAACACAGCTGTCAGACGGATCTGCTCCTAGCAGAGTCCAGCACAAGCTGACGGGGGGGTTAAAGGATTCAGCCAAACATACCTGACTTATTCGGACAGCCTGGCTGGCCCAGATGCATCAGGGGATGGTTGTTTGCGTACAGAGATGCCAAATGCTTCAGTGTTTCTTTGTTCTCCACTACAAAGAGAAAAGTGAGGCTCAGAGTGCAACTCCTATTCACTGAGGGGAGCAGATTCCCATTCTAACCCCGTGATCCTGTATTAAACAGTGACACACATTGTTTCAGGGGCATTCCAGGTTTCCTCTAACACCGAGGGGTGCTATTAAAAGCAGATTTTATACCGGCTTTGGCAGAGGAAAAGTTGAAACACTGTTGTAGGAAAAGAAATGGCAAGTGTTCTGATCCCCAGGCTGAATCCTGGGAAGTTTTACAGCTTTACTTAGAACTGTCAACTCCAGATACAAAGGGCAAACAGGGGCTACAGAACAGCAGCGCAAACAGCTCTTATGTCACGCAGTCACACGGACTTCTGCAGAGACAGCCCGAGGGTAACTGTGTGCAAAGCCCTGGGGGAGTCAGTCACAGAATCGTTTGGGTTGAAGGGACCTTAAAGCCCATCCAGTTCCAACTCCCTGCCACGGGCAGGGACACCCTCCACTAGCCCAGGGTGCTCCCAGCCTCATCCAGCCTGGCCTTGGGCACTCCCAGGGATGGGGCACCCACAGCTTCTCTGGGCAACCTGTCCCAGTGCCCCCCACCCTCTGCGGGAAGAATTCCTTCCTGATATCCAATCTCAATCTCCCTCTTTCAGTTTAAACCCGTCACCCCTTGTCCTGTCACTACAGGCCCTCGTAAAAAGTCCCCCCCAGCTTTCTTGTAGCCCCCCAGGCACTGGAAAGGGCTCTAAGGTCTCCCTGGAGCCTTCCCTTCTCCAGGCTGAACCCCCCAACTCTCCCAGTCTGTCCCCATGGCAGAGGGGCTCCAGCCCTTGGAGCATCTCCGTGGCCTCCTCTGGCCTCACTTCAACCAGTCGATATCCTTCTGCTGTTGGGGGCCCCAGAACTGCAGGGGGGGTGTGTCCCCTCCCCCAACCTGCTGGCCACGCTGCCCTGGATCCAGCCCAGGAAACGGCTGGTTTTCTGGGCTGCCAACGCACACATCCATGGTCGTACCTGTCTGCGCTGGCTTGTCGTACGGGTAAGTGACGAGCAGAGATCCTCCATCCAGCGCAACGGAGAGGCTGAAATCCTGCTTCAGTATCAAGTTCTCTATGATGGCTTTGGTCTCGGGCTCTCGTGTCCCCGAGTACCGGGAGTAATTGCCTGTGAACCAGAACAACAGATAGGAAAGGGAATTGACAACAGTTTCCTCTGCTATTTGAGGGGCCAGTTCTTTCTTTGGGTCTGAAATTAAGCCTGCTGCATGTCTTGAAAGGCACTGTTAGACCCCAGCAGATGCACCTGACAGATCAAGTAACGCACCGAGTCCACATGACCCAGGGCGGGGAAGTCATCTGCAAAGCCAAACAAACGGGACACGTCGCTATTTCCCCAAGCTGTTGACTTTTCGATGTGGGTGTTGGCTCTGCTCGATGTCACCCAACTCACATTTTCTTAAGGAAGCATTTGGGATGATCCCAGCCAAACCTTGCCAGAGAGAACACCTCGTCCCCCTGGAAGGGTGGGCACAGCGCTGATACAGCGCTACGGATACAGCCGGCACTTAGATGGAAACCAGGAAAGCACGAAAAAAGGAGACTGTTTCCAGGGAGCACAAACAGAGGTCATTTTTCAGAAGTGAGGGGGTTAATTGACTTCTTTCAACAGGAAAAAGACACTAAGTGTACTCCAACCTCTGGACTCTGCTTCTAAAGAATACCACTTCATCTTTTCCTTGCAAATAAGGGACTGCAAATCATCTTTAAGGGGGATCCAAGCTCTGGAAGCTTCCCAGGAGCTGTGCTGCCCGGGCTCCAGAGCAGAAGTGCCGCTCTCTTTAAGGTAAACCCTTTAACCAACGACTCCACCCAACCCTGGAGCAGGCAGCAGCAGCCTGCGTGTCTACAGGGACACTTGGCTTTAGTTTGCTTTACTTGTGAAGTCTGTGTCCAGATCTCTGCCGTGAGCATTCGTCTGGCCTATCTTCGACGTGCAGCCTCTCTCCTGCGCTATCTCCCGTCCGTCCGGATTCAGGGAAGGCACGATCACAATCCGCGTTCGGTCAATCAGCTGAACAAGAGGAGGAGAAACAGGACATGAAGGGCAATCGGTAGGGTTTGTTCTCTGTGTATTTCATGTGCCTGGATCTCATCCTAGGAACTGCTGCTCGTACTGACAGCAGCAGCCAGAGGTTCCCACCAGCCCCACGGATTTCACACCACCTCCCCGTTAAGTGTCGGATCGCTGCAACCCACAAGCCACTGTTAACACGAGAAGCCTCTCCCCGTGAGAGCCGTCTTCCCAGGATGTAACAGGAGGGCTCTGAGATGGTGCCTCGCGTTGGCTTCTCACCTTCGTAACGGCAGCGTTCTTCTTGTAGTTCATGCAAAGACATTCTGCCAGTGCCAGGAGCAGCTCTGTACCAACGGGAGCATTTCCATGAATACCGGCAACGAAGCGGATCTTTGGCTCCTCTGGCTCAGATTGGTTGGGCTTGTTGGAGATTTCCAGGGACCAGATCTGACGGAACTCGACGCTCTGACCCAAACTGCCAAGAGACGAGAAACCAGAGCGTCAGCTCGGAAACGGAGTGGCACCCTTAGCCTGGCCCTATGGAGAAATCCCGGTGTGGGAAGGAACTGCTGCCCATCTCCATAAGGAGGCTGCAGAGACACGGGACACACAAAACACAGCCACATCACGAGAGAGGATTTGCAGCAGCACCGAACCGAATTCACTACAAACATGAGTTTGAGCACAAGCACCTGTGTAAGAACGTATCCAGGCGCAGACGTAGAGGATGCCCAACGCTCCGCCTATCTCTGTAAGTCACCATCAATGTGGAACTGCTCCACAGAACGCCTCTGGGCTTCCAACGTTTTGGGGTTATTTTTCCCTTCAGAGCGGGACAGATCTGGACATCAAACTACTTTATAAAGCATGGGGTGTAGAGGACAAAAGCAGGACTCTTTCCAGTAGTGCAGAAATTGTTGCTGCAGCCACGCCATTAAGATCGCAAACCGAACACCAGCAGCGAACACAATCGGGGCTGATGCAACTGGACGGACAATAGAGGCTAAAGAGGAGAAAAGCGGCCTTGGCACCAGTGGGGACAGCACATGAGCACATTGTGCCTGGTAACAACAGGCAAATGACGTCCCGGGACAAAGAGATCTGTGCTTTCTAAAGCTGAGGGAGGGTAAGCGCTACAGGTCACAAAGGAAAGCAGAGGGCTGCAGCAGCTGGTCTCCCGCAGGAGGGCAGAGACCGTGGCTCAGGGCAAGCTAACTCAAACATGTCTCACACCTGAATTGGAATCTGAATGCAGACAACCAGAACAGGCTATCTGAGATTTGGAAGTTAAATTTGATCACTGTTGCTGAGGATCCTTTACCAGGGCAGCTGTCAGAGGATGTAGAAAAGGGAGGAAATAGCGGGGAACAGGTATTTGCAGAAACCCTGGATATCAGTGCTGGGAATATCACCAGTCCTGGGCAACTGAGAGCATGCCAGGCCTCAGGGAAAAGCACACAGATGCATCTGTGAGTCCCTGCAGCCTAAGCTCAGGCACCACAGGGAAGGGGAGGGACATGCTCCCCATCCCTGCACCGCATTCATGGCTCGTGGTTTCACTGCTTCCCCGCCACAGGCTGCTGCTCAGGGAGGAGCCGGGCACCGCCGCTTTGAGTTTTCACCTGGTGAGGTTCGTGATGTGCGGGTAGTTGAGGTAGAGGCCTCGGAGGAACTCGGAAAGGTCCTTGTAAGGGCGGTATCGGTAAGGAGAGACATCCCCTGAGAAGGAAAGCAGGAGGCGCTCCAGGCCGTTCTCAGCAGAGAGATCTTTGATCAGTGTCTCAAACTCCTTCTCGCTGGGGTCGCTGGTGTCTGGGGTGTTCAGGACAGGCACCTTCCCCTCCTCCACTTTGACATCTGTCCTTGAAAGGGTGAAGTTGACCTGCACCCCCCCTTTGCTGCCAACTTCCACTGTCTTAGTGACAGGATCATACCTGCCCAGGGAAGAAAAGGCACAAAGAAACGTCAGGGGTTTGAGGCCTCACGCAACAAGCCACCCCCTTCCTGACTAGACACTCTCATGGGACTGTACTGCTCCCCCGTGAAAAGTGAGAAACATATGGAAAAAAAAAAAAAGAGCAAGAACAGTTCAAAGGGACACAGGAACAGCAGGAGGACAGGGAAGAGCCCAGGGCCCCACCTGGCACTGAGCTGCTTTTGGGTCAGGTGTTGCAGGGTTATGTGGCAGACTGGCAGGACAAGAAGTCAGGCTGCTTTAACCCAAAGGTTTTGGCAGCGGTTGAAGCGATGAAGTCATTGCTGTGGGCAGCTGCCTGCAAGAGCAGTTCCCCTAAAAACACTAAGTTACCAACTCCTTCCCCACACCACCCCCAAACAAGGGAAGATTTGGGTGGTACACCAGCACCAGGTGAGCAGTCTTTGACGTCAGGGTGGCATCACGTTGGTGACTCTGCATGGGGCAGCGGGCAGGAGAAACCCCCATGCCTACATCTGCTGTAGGCAGGGGTGACAGGACTGCTCCTGCCTGGGAATGCGGCTGTTGGCTCGCTCACCCTCGGGCAGACGCTGTGATTTTGTACGTCCCCTTGACCAAGAGGCGCCAGTAATCTCCATCCTTGTAGGTGGTCACCGGGTGGTTGATGTCGGCAACGCTGACGGTGGCGTTGAGAATGCCCCTTCCGTCCTTAGCATCCAGCACAAACCCCCAGGCGCCGCGGTGAACCTGCGCACAGACCCTGCTGAGTGCCAGCCCTCGCTCTGCCTCCCAGCCCACACGCTGCTGCGGGATCACTGACACCCAGATCCCAGCAGCTCCCAGCCCGGGAGGTTCAGCATTCCCAGAGGAGCGACAAAAGGGTTCAGGTTAGACTGGTCAGCAGCTGGCGTTGACAAAGATCACCTGATGAGTACAAAATGAGCAATTGTTTGGCTCAGGGTGCCACCACACTCTGCTCCACGCCTTTGTTTGCAGGCCCCAGGTGCACAGCACCACCACCAGCCCTGACTCCGATGGGAACGGCACATACAGGCCACGCCGGCCTCGGGAAAACCAACCTAGTGGTACATAAAAAGCCCACAGTGCATCAGCTGGCTGCTGTTTCCATACAGATTTCTGGGATGTTGAGAAAGAGGGGAGAAGAGTCGAACAGGTTCTGATGGATGTGACTGCTGTGGCCAGTCTGGCCAGGAAACCGCGCTCGCTTGAGCCCACAGATGAGCCTGTTCATTCTGGCACACCTAAGGCAAACCCCGGGGGCAGCTCACACAACCGTGTGGGGTCAAAGCGTCCCACCTGTTTCATGAACTGGAGGAGCGATCGGCGGTTCTGCTCCCAGTACTTGGGCAGCTCCTCAGCTTTTGGGTATTTCACGCAGCCCAACTCAATGGTCACTTCGAAGCAGTTTGTATGTAAGTAATTCCAGTCTTGCATCCCTCCTAGAACGGGAATGGGAGAAGAAGTTTTGACAAGGTCTCCTGAAGGCAGCTGTACCACAGCTCAAAAAATAAAGGGCTAACGGAGTGCGCTGGGCTTAGCTGAGTTCTCTCTTCAGAGCCAGACGAAGAACCAACTACAGCATGCATTCCATAGCTGGAGAGAGAAGGCTCTTGCACAAGGCAAGATTCAAGCTTCAAAGAGATGTCAAAATAGCAGACAACTAACCACCCTTCTTGTAAATACCTTTCATGCTGATCTGCTGCTGTAAACTTCTACGAAACCGTTTCGCTAATAGCCAGAAAAACGACACTATAAATTCCTTCCCTCAGGAATAACTTTATCTGGGTACGTTATTTAAGAGGTTGTAACAGAAACCGGAGTCGCAGTAACCTGGGCAGACTAACGAAGCCTGTGACCCATCAGAAGAAATTCTTTACCCTCCACAAGCATTAACTGGGAGGGCAAACAGCGCGAGAGATTTAGGGTTTACTTCACCTGGAACGTTGTACCACTGAGCCCCATTAGTGATGCCGTGCGGGAAGTACTCGGTGGGGTACATATCCTTGCAAGGGCTCCCCTGATACATCTTTCTGTTTTCCTAAAGAACAAGATGCAACACGTGAAGCTGAGACTCTGCGCTCTACAGCCACCGGCACTTTGTCCGGCGACGCGAGTCACGCATTTGGGGTTACCAAACGCGGAGGTTCACGCAGACATGCGTTTGTATGGCCGCAGCACAGACTGCGCCCACCCCCAACCACAGCCCAGACATCCTCGCTCCCCACCCAGCCCACGATTTCAGCGTTTTCTACCACCCTTCATTGCGTACGGCCCTCGTGCCCGCACAGAGCCTGTGGGCAGAACACGCGGGGCACCCACTCGGGGAACGAGAGCCTCTCGCAGGACCCTTGTGCTGTGCCCACGGCACCTGCGCCCACCCCTGCCAGCCGTGCAGGTGGCTCCCCACAGCATCAGGAGTTAACCCAGCAGGACGTGCCTGTTTTCCCGTTAGAGCTTTACCTTGGAGTAGGAAAGCGCCAGCTGCTGAAACACAGCATCGTCCGGGGATTTACTGTATATGGCTACTCCTTGTTCATCATCATCAAAGGGGTAATTAACCACCAGAGAACCTGCAGGGGAAACAAGCTTTGACTCGCACTTGCACGCTTGCCAAGTGATTCTTCAGCCTCGTAGGGGAAGTCTTGCTTTTTCTCTGAAGAGCGAGTCTTCTGTTTCTCCAGACTTTGCATTGCACAAAGCACTAAGCCCAGTGGCTGGGAGAGACACCCAAAGCCCGGGAGCAGATAAGAACACACCCAGTCGGGAAGCTGAACCCGAGCCGACACATCAAAGGTTTGAGAGGGGTGAGCACAACCTCGTAAATAATTGCTTTCACAGGGGAGAAAAAGCAAGGGGAGGAATTTCCTAGCACACATAGCACCCTTGGCCCAACTGCTGTAGTTTCTCAGCCTTCTGGAGTTTGGTGGAAGCGCTGTCAGATTACACCATCCCCGGTTCACTGACGCTTTCCCTAAGCAAGTTGTACCAATAGCGCCGTGGAGCCCCAGGCACCACGGCTGCTGGAGACCTGCCAGCGCCCTCCTACCCGCACGCGGTACTTCCGCGCTGCAAAACGAAACGCGCTTGCACAAAGCAACCACCTGCAAGTTACCACAGCTACAAGCCCGCAGACAAACCGTCTAGGGAATAAACCGTAATACGGAGACTTAATTTAGATCACTCCAAAAAGATAATTAAATCACAGCGAATTTCATAGTTCCACCATGCAATTCAAGGCAGGGAACCCTCCGGATTACATCTCGTTCCCTTCATTTTATAATTACTACAAAGCCTCCGCCAGCCACAGCACGGTATCACATTCCCAGCCGCTGACAAGAGCCCATTCCCATCTCCCACCAGGCAGCGAGCCAGCTGCTCCCCGGTGCACGTGCTCCCTTCGGAGGAGCTGCTGTGATCCTCCCGGAAGCCTCTTCAGCTCCCTACAAATGTGCCTGGGGACACGGTTTTCACCGTTTCCAGCTTCTGATCCATCTGCCAGCAGCACAAACTAAAGGTTTGGTTTACTCTTTGTGTAGGCCCTTGGGAAACAGCCTCAGCCCCATTGCAGGAACCCGGGTGCCTTCGCTCCTGCTGTTTCACGGTGACGCCAAGGGCAGAGCACACTCTTCTGGAGCTCCTCAGCGCAACCCTAGAACAGCAGGGCAACAGCCCTGCTAACTCCCATCCCCTGAACCTCAGTGCAAGGGAAGGAGCTCGGTTTGGCTGTCGTACCTCCGTGCAGGTTTGCTGAGAGCACAAACGGGTAAGACCTTAACCAGTTCATGACAGCCAGAGTTTCTGGCTGCGGAGGGTCTGTCACATGGAGGAACTGGTCTGGGAAGTTCCGGTTCAGGTCGTAATTGTTGCTGTTGTTTCTGCCAACGGTACCTCCTTTGTCTCCTGAAAATTAAACACAAGTTCAAGCTTGCACCCTATTCCAGTTCCCACTTCAGTGCAGAGGCTTCATCCTCTTAACTACAGAGCCTTCCTCGATTAGTGGAAGGCAGCAGAGCACAAACACCCCGGAGTAGGACACCCACACTCTCCTTCGGCGACCGGCCCGCTCTGTGCAGAGATGACCGAGGGCCCTTTCGGCACAGGGTGTTTGCACAGGCTCTCAGTGCCCATCAGACCACAACCAGCAGAAAGGCAACGAACCATGAACCAACCCAGCAGCCGGATGTCACGACCGCAGAAACCTCAGAGCTCACCTTCTCAAACCAGCCGGACAAGTTCTTTGTTAAACCCAAGCTGGGCTCTGCTTCCACAAATCACTCTGGACAGACTTTGTCCTGCCAATCTGCAAGAGCCACGCAGTTTTAAGGACTCCCCCGAAGGGTGTTTTTGCCAATTTCAACATCCCAATAAAAGTCGGTATTATCCTTGGACAAGGGCTCTGCAGACAGCCTGGCTCCCGCAGCACATGTTACTACGAGCATGGACCAAAGCACCGCAAGCATGAGCTGTGCCTAAGGAATGTCTTCTTTTAAAACAAGCCTTGGGATAGCCACAGACCGTACGGGGACCCAAACAGGGGCAGCACATAGCACTGCTGAAGCAAAGAGCTCTCTCCAACAGCTTCAAGCTTCAGTCGACTGCCCGCATCTTGTGGCGCAGGGTCCACCCACTCACCCCACAGCACGCCCTTCCCAGCCTCCCTGTGCTGAGAGCACTTCTGCTCCAGCAAAGCTTCCAGATTTCTCAGAGCGGTACCAGGAACCCAAAGGCTTGTTCTCAACGCTAGAAACCCCATCGATGTTTCAACACAGACAGCAATACCTTCCTGGGACTTCTCGTAGCCATCAGGGTTCATGGACGGCATGATGTGGATCCGTGTGCTCTGGACCAGGTCAGTCACTTCAGGATCTGTGCCAAAGTTCTTGCAGAGGTACTCGATGAGGTTCAGGAGAAGCTCTCGCCCCACAACTTCGTTGCCATGCATGTTACCGATGTACTTGAACTCCGGCTCACCTGCCACACCAAAGGACAATTATAACCACATACATGAAGGCTTGAAGACATCTCCCCACCCTGGGCATTGCTCTCATAGGTCCTTCTGGAGGGCTTTTGCCTAAAATCTACCCTTCTGCTTCCACACCAAAGAGGACAAACATTGTTTCAGGGAAGCCCCTTGGTCCATCCCTGGGAGTGTCCGAGGCCAGGCTGGATGAGGCTTGGAGCAACCCGGTCTAGTGGAGGGTGTCCCTGCCCACGGCAGGGGGTGGGACTGGGGGGGGGGCATTAAGGTCCCTACCAACCCAAACCATTCTGTGATTCTATGCTTCTGTCCCCAGAGCTCCACGACCAGTGCAGACGTCCCCAGCAATGCTCTTTAACTGACACTTGTGCCACCTGCTGCATCTGGACTGTTTAGGAAGGATTCTGCAAGAAGCAGCTCAGCCTCTCTTCAGAGAGGTGCCAGCTCTACGCTCCTTTTAGCTCTGCCCAGTCTCCCAAAGCCAAGGGTGTGTCGGTAGTGCCTCGCTAAGAAGGATTTCCCACGTTACCTGCTTCGTGGATGCCAGGGTTGTCAGAGATCTCCATTACGTAGAGCTCCCGCAGCTCCACCGACTTGCCCACGGAGTAGAGGCGGGTTATGTTGGGGTACTCGTTGGCGTACCGCCGCAGGAAGATCTCCATGTCCGAGAAGTGATGGTGCCGGAAGTCCACAGGCTGGACGGGTTGATGGAGAGAGGTTGGGCCTGGGGACTCTGCCTGCACAGGGGTGGGGGTGACGGTGGAGACAGGAGCGGGCGTTGCTGTGAACTGGGTGACGTTAAGAGCTGGTGGCATTACAGTCGGCTGCAAGGAGAAATCCACTTCTGTTGCAGCTCCCTCCTTCACCTCAATGTTCTCCTTGGTCACTGGCGTGTAACTGTGGAAAAAACAGCTGCCGTCAGCACGGAGGCTCTGCAGAACAGAGAGCAAAACCCGCTGCAGCCTCTCCACCACTGCAGCCTACACCCAGTCCGAACGCACCGGGATGTTAATGACTACGCGAGAGATTCACCAGCCACCAAGCCCATGGGACTCATCCCACTGCCACCGGACCCACCCACGCTGCTGTCCTTGCTGGGTCACTGGCACCAGTTCCTGTTCACAGGCTCACTGGGGCAGCAGCCACAGGTGGATCACAGGGCTGGCCTCGGGGCAAGCTACGCCTTCACACCCAGGCTCGAGACAGCACGAACTCTTTCTGGGGCGACCCTACTCCACTTTCTCCCTTTTTTCCAAAACGGAAGGTGCTGGATGACACAGCAATCAAACAGAGGTGGCAAAGCGCTGCACATGCAACAGCACGCTGCTGCAGCGGGGCATGGGGTGACCAAACACAGCTGCAGCCTCAAGCTGGAGCCCTTTACTGCTGCAGCCTCCAGCCAAGGCCCTTAAATACACAAGATGCTTTGAGGGAAGAAATCAGGTGAAGGAAGGCGAGCAGTTGGCAGCGTGGATACAGGCTGCCACAGAGACATTACCCCATTACAGCTGCGGTCACGTTGTAGGTTCCAGGCACAAGCAGGCGGTGGTAGTCACCAAATTTGCCCGCTGTGATGTTATGAGCTATACCGGCAACAACGATGGTAGCATCCTCCAGGCCAGCTCCGGTGACTGCATCCCTGACAAAGCCCTTCACACCGATGTGGACCTGGGGAAAACAATGCAAAAGCCTGGCTGAAGACAGGCAACATCAGGGGAACCACGTCCTCGCCCTGCAGTACCCCTCTGCCCTTCTCCAAACGCAGCAGAGCGGGACGGCTGCCAGGCCGACACCCAAAGGCCCACGATTCAGACTGGGTTTGGCCAGACGGCAAGGACAGGGATTCCAGCACGCACTGGGAAGGCAACAGGATCTCGGAAATCATGCTCCCTAACAAATCCTCTATTTCATTGACATGGGAACACAACAATATGACGAACAGAGGGGCAAAATGCATCTGCCTCCCTTCCCAGCCTAAACCGTCCCCTACTTGACTCATACATGGGCGTCTGGAAACAGCCTGGTGGAGGACTCTGCAGGCACAGGCCTCGGCAGTGTCGGTGTTTCTGAACATCACAGAGGTTCACGGCACTGAAGTCAAACAGGTACCCTGCGTTACTCAGCGAGATCTTCATCAATCAGTCCCTCTGTTTAACGCTGAACCCCACGAGGCCCCTCTGCGCGGAGCTCTGCTATCGTGGAGGATGTGGGAACTGTGGCAGAACCACAGATACATGGCAGCTTTGTAACCACCGACCTCTGCCCAGCAACTGCAGCAGCTGTGTTACCACACGTAGCAAACAAAGCCACAAAAGCAACTGAACACGGTGCTCTCGACCCACCACGGACACACGGGTTTCACAGCTTCTGCCCCCCCCTGCCCGTCCCAGCCCGCGCTACCTTCTCAATGAAAGCAAGGAGAGAGTCCCGGTTGTTCTCCCACTCCTGCTGAAGCTCAGAGGTTGGTGGGTATTTGCAGCAGGACAGCTCCAACGTGATCTCAAAGCAGTTGGCCCACACGTAGTTGTAATCCTGCATCCCACCTGAGAAAATGAGGCAGAGACACGTCCTAAGAGCAAGGTACAGACACCTCTCCACAGGATACAGTTTCCCTGTCCTTCAGCCCCCACGGCATCTCACCACGATGTCACCCTGGCTCCGGAGCGAACAACCTAAGGAGAAAAGTCTGATCGGATCATCGTGAGTCTGCGCTGGGGGAGGCTGAGCTCCGTTTCTCCCAGTAACCGGCACGCCGAGCCATTCAAATCAGCCGCAGACACTTCAAAGGTGACGGTCCCTCGGGTCGTACTGCGCTGCCAGCTGGACTCAGCAGCACAGCACTTGCAAATTCATACGGGTTCATTCCACCACAAAGACATTTTCCAGACACTACAAATCCTGGAAGCCAGAGGCGGCACACCAGATTCTGAACATTACCACTGTCGAGTCCTTTGCTGGGCACTCCAAGTCATCATTACATTTGTGTTTTCCTGCCAGGGAAGTTACTCCACCCAAAATGAGCTTCAGGCCCTCATACAATGACCGCACCAGCCTACCAACCTGGGAGGGGGCAGCTCAAACCTGCACGGTGAAATCAGTCTCAAGGACCACACGGCTGTTATCCCAAGGTCTCTGCAAACTCTAGGTGAGAGGAGAACAATGCTTCCCCTTCTCTACTTCCTCAGCTGCTCTTTTGCTCCAACTCCTTATCTGAAGGTTTCTATTTACTTGATAACTACAGCAGCCCTAGCAGAAAGCCTGACAAAGTGTGACACGGCAGCAGCACGCAGTGAGCGGCGACAGGCCACCTTCAGGAAGCTCTCCTCTTGACCTGCGACGGCAGTGATGCCTCCCTCACCGCTGAGGACTCCTGTGACCCGGCAACAGCCAGCTCCTGCAAGAGGAGAACAGGACACAGACTTGTCCACCTGGAAAACTTGTTCTTTTCCCTGAGCCCTGCAGCCAAGTCACCACATTTCCTCTGAGGCAGGAATCTTAATCAATTGAAGGATGTTGCAGCACCCAGGGACAGCTTGTTAGCTTAGTGTTAAACCAGCCAAGCCTCCACGAGCACCAGAAAACAGGACTACACAGAACTGCTTCCCAGTGTTAAGCTCTGGGTTCATTCTTGCTCGTCAGAGAAACCACAGGCACTGCTGCGAATCACAAGCTCACCCTGTTCCAGCAACCGTCCTGACCCTGTTTGCTGAAGGTGACGTTCAACCCTCAGCACACAGACCTGTTTCTCAAACCGGAATGAATCATGTGCCAGCAGGACCCGAGGTCCGCAGGTATCAACACTCAGGATCTGGAGCTCTGACTGCTGAAGACTGCAAATGTTCAGCCTTCTGAACATTCGTGGGAGTCTTCAATAGCAAAAAGGACATTCCAAAAGCACAATGAGTCTGTGGAACAGGTTTCGGAGTCATCCTGACACGTGACTGCAGCCAGACGCCACGGCCGCATGTTCAGCCTGGAGAAGAGAAGGCTCTGGGGAGACCTTAGAGCCCCTTCCAGTGCCTGGGGGGCTCCTTCCAAGGGCAGCGAGTGACAGGACAAGGGGTAATGGGGTTAAACTGAAAGCAGGTAGATTTAGATTGGATATAAGGAAGAAATCCTTCCCACAGAGGGTGGGGAGCACTGGGACAGGTTGCCCAGAGAAGCTGTGGGTGCCCCATCCCTGGGAGTGCCCAAGGCCAGGCTGGATGAGGCTTGGAGCACCCTGGGCTAGTGGAGGGTGTCCCTGCCCATGGCAGGGGGTGGGACTGGGGGGGCTTTGAGGTCCCTTCAACCCAAACCATCCTGTGATTCTCTGATTTACAGATGCCGTGTCATTGCAGAGCCAGGAAAAGCTCCCAGCAGCACTTTCCCAAGCAGGGGAGTCCTGTAATAAATGTGGTGGCTGTGATCATTCGCTGTCCCAAAAGGTCACGGACTGCTGCTCTGAATTCACCATCCCCACCGCACTCGGGTAACGCCAAGCTGGACTGACAGCATACAGCAGGATTTAGAAGAACAGACCCCTGGGAAGATGTGCAGGACGGTACCAGATCAAAGATGTCCCAGTTCCTCTCAATTCTTCTGGGAGCCTGGTGCTAAGGGAACACGAAGCTTTTATTGTCACAAGTCAAGTGTCTGTTGCCACCAGAAACAGCACTGCAGCTTGTGCATGGGCTGAGATCAAAACCGGAGAGAGACTTTTCTGTCCAGCACCACGGGCCCAAAAGCCTTTGAGGACTTAAACTCTCAGACTCAGTTCAAGAGGTTAGAGGAACCAGGCCTGCGAATCTGATACGTGCTCAGTTTTATTCAGCTCCTGTTACCAGCTCGGAACAGTAACCCCCAGCAGGCTGCTCCCTCGCCAGTAAACACCACACAGAGCGAAACAATTTGCCAGCCTATAACCATCTGTTCCTAGCAGGACGCTAATGCATTTGAAAACATCCATACGTAAACCAGAGCCATTACGAAGCACGTTTAGTGCTTCATCTGCCATTCAAGCAAATTTAGGACAGATGCTCACTCATAAGAGAGCAGCAACGGACTAAATTAGAGCTCGGTACATCAGTTTTGGTAAAATTGTCTCTTCAAAAAAGTAGTCCACTGCATGCTTGAGAATTTGGGCCGTGCCCGCTGCACGTATTTGGCCTTCACGCGGCCCCGTTGCGGAGCAGGACAGTTATTTTTACAGCATGTGGAATTACGCATTTTTCCACGTACCATCTGCACAGCCTCTCCCGGCTACGCAGAGGATCTGGAGGTGTAAAGAGACCCGTACGCAGCCTCCCATTAGCAGGGCAGAAAAAGCACACCCGAGGCAGAGGGCGGTCAGGCGATGGTGCTTCTGCCCTACCTGTCTGTTTGGGTAATGCCTGGGATGACTTGCGGGATTTATTCACAGGGTGTCTTTCAGCCCACACCGGGTAAAGCTCTGGCCTCCCCAAGAGGCATCGTACCCGTTTTACCGGTGAGGGAAGCAAAGCAAACGCGAGCAGCTTACAGTCACAGCAAGCCAGTCCCCTGGCTGGCAGCAGGTCACAGAAAGGCTCAGAACAAACCCTTCTCCTGCTCCGTCCCACTCCCTGAGCTCCGGGACTGCACTTCAGACAGGGATCCCAGACCTCTTGCAGCACAAGCGCTGCAAAGTTCACGCATGCCTCTGCCCCCTGCCAAGCTCACACCAGGCAGGCAAGCAGACCGCAGCGCTCTAGAGGCGAGCCCGGGGACCCAGATACCATAAATACCCACCGTGCCAGGAGGAGCCTTCCAGGCCAGCCAGGAAGGACTGTTTTCACTGCACTATGCAGAAACCTCTCTAATTCCAGCTCTTGCTGGAGTAGACATTAGGAGAGAAGAGACCTGCAGCTAAATCAAAGCAGAGAAACGGTCGTACCTGCTCTGCTGAGAGAGCAGCTGGCGCAAGGCAGGCTAGGGACGTGATTAAACACGGGGCACAAGTTGCTCATGCCATGGTCAGAGCCGACAGCCTTGCAGCACGAGAGCGGTGAGCAGCAGCGCCAAACAGGCCCATTAGTCTGAAGCCATTAAAACTCAGAGGTGAGGTTTCAGCCTCCGGCTCCAGCAGCTGCAGCACGGCCCCGCAGCCCTCGGGGCTCTCTCGAAGAGGAGGGCAGAGTCTTTGAGGGCTGCACCACCACAGCACTGCCCTGCAGATCATGTTAGATGTGCAAAGAGGCATCAGACCCTCCAACCATCACCAAGAGTTTTCTCAAGAAGAAGAATTTTATGAAAACACAAAGACATAAGGGCATCGTGCATATCCCAGAAAGACGTGGCTGAAAACCTCTGCTGTGTCCAGGAAACAGAGGCCACCACAGTGATGCCACGAGCACCCGCTGTTCTCGGCGCTCAGTTTACTTGCTCCGAGTCTGATGCCACTAAAAGCTCGGTATAGCTACCAAACAACCTAGTAAGCGCATACGTCTCCTAAATCTATAGGATCATAGAATCACAGGATGGTTGGGGTTGGACGCAACCTTAAAGCCCTCCCCCAGCCCCACCGCCTGCCATGGGCAGGGACACCCTCCACAGACCAGGTTGCTCCAAGCCTCATCCAGCCTGGCCTTGGGCACTCCCAGGGATGGGGCATCCACAGCTTCCCTGGGCAACCTGTCCCAGTGCCCCCCACCCTCTGCGGGAAGAATTCCTTCCTGATGTCCAATCTAAACCTCTCCACTTTGAATTTAAACCCGTCACCCCTTGTCCTGTCACTCCCTGCCCTTGGAAAAAGTCCCCCCCCCAGCTTCCCTGTAGGCCCCAAGATCTTCCACTTTCAACTTGAGAAGTGTCTCGCGGTAGACACCACAAACACCTCGAACACTTGGACATGAGAAAGTCAAACAAACAAGGCAAATAACTTTGAGGAAGGGAGTGCCAATAACGCCCAGACCTTCCAATGCTGCCCACAGAATGCCCTATAGAACCTTACGTTGAATTCCGTTTCTGAATCGGGCTCTTTACAAAACAAAGGCAAGCGGGTCCTTCCCGCAGATAAGGCTTATGCGGTTTCCTAACCGCTTTCCAAGCATCACCTGGACCAAACCTGCATGTCTTCTCTTGATCTGAACCAGCCACTCAGTAGTTAAAACCCCCAGACGTTGAAAAGGAAGGAAGAGTAAGAGCGTGTAGAGCAGAGATAGTCTCCCAGCCACAGACGCGCTTATCTACGGCAGCTGGAACGCAGAAGCCGAATTCGGGCGCCTGGCAGAGCGCCATCCTTCTCTGCGCACACTTGACCTGAACAATTACTCCAACGGTTTGTACTCGCCACCTCGCTTTGACACACGTGAGAAGGTTGTTTGCAAACTCTAATGGAAGTTAATGGGGTCTGGCACCAGCATAAACCTGACCGGGCAACTCCGGGCCCACGAATCCCGTGGCAGTTGGCTTTCCAGCATGTTTGATTTCACATGATAAAACGTGGCAGGAAAATTTCCACCTGTTGAGACATTATGTTCTCATTTCTTTGTTTTTCCTGGCTTTAATTCACTTGGAGCCCGCAGTCTCTCCTGGCGCAACCTGATCTGCAGGCCACAAGCACGCGCCCCGCGCCGCTCACAGAACCGCGTGCTCTGGTTATCTCTAGAGCTCAGCCCCGGGACCTCCCGCAGGCTACCGGGATTTCCCCGGCCGCGCTTTTACCGCACGTTTGAATTCCACGGTCACTGGGAAAGACCTCCTGGGCTGAGCAGGAGCCTCAGCAGCCCTCGGCACGGAGCTGAGCGAGTCAGATGACGCGATACAGCCACCGCGGTGGTTTTGGCGCTGCAGACGATCCCCTTTGCCTGCTCTTCATCCACCCCTAAAAGGAAACATTAACACCTAGAACCCCGAAGGAACACAGCAACTTCACACGCCACCGAAACACACGCTGGCCTCTGCGGTACCTGTTAGTTCACCCGAGCTCTTCCCGGGATCTCAGCTCCCGGGGGTTAGGCTTTGCCTGAACTCCTCAGCCCGGGAGGCGCTCCAAGGGCTGCCACCACCCTCCACGTGCACATCTTTAACAGCAGTAAGACGTAAATTACCACTTCGGGGAGAAACCGCGCAGGTCTGCCAACCTCAGCAACGATCCCTTCTGAGAACTCGCGTCGGCGCGGGCTCCCCGGAATCTGGGCCCGGGAATCACCTACAGCCATCAGCCCCGAGACTGCGGCTCCTCACAGAAAAGGGTTTGTTTTCCCCAGAGGCTGGAGGCTACGGGGCATAACGTAAACCACAGCGATGGCAGCACAGAGCGAACGGGTCTTGTTCACACCTTGCCATTTCCTGTGAAATGAAAAGTAGGTGAAACCTCTGCTCCGCTCGCTGACAGGGCAAAGGCAGCCCAAAAAGCTCGTGCTCCAGGGCCAGAGCCACCAGCTGGGTGTCTCGAATCCTCGCGGAAGGATGAGGGGTTAATGCTGGAGCGAAAAATGCTGCTCGCTGGGGGCAGGGGGAACAAAGACCCAAAGCTCTGGAACCTCCCTGCCTTCGGAGCACACCCATCCCACTTGTTACACGGGCAGAAAACCTTAGAGCTGCAGCCAACAAACCTCCCGAGATGTTTGCCGATAACGACCGCCACCAGCCCAAGGCAGCGCAGCTCATCCAGGATATCCTGTTCCCTCGTAAGCAAATTCACCAGGTTACACAAACCTTCCTCCTGCTGGGCTTTCACAGCTGCAGAGTGAACCTTGAGCCAGCAAACACCAGCGCTCGTGCGCTCGACAGGGCGGAGGGAGGGAGGGGGTAGAGCAAGAGGTGAGACGGCATCTTAACTGAACACGACGTCTTATTTGAGCAGTGAAATCCTGGGGAATGATTCAGCCACCGCTGAAATCAGGCCAGCACAGAGGTGATGTGTTCAAGCACAATACTGGATCCTCCTCCCTCCTTCCCAAGCAAGGTGGACGCAGGATTAAGACAGGACTCGGCTTGGAAGCCCATATTTTTGGAAAGACAGTTTAGAATTTGTTAAGCTGTAAGCTCTGGAGGATGAACGACGCCCGATTTCACTGCTTGCTCAGCACTCCTGCCATCACCTCTCAGCCCCAGCAGGAGGGAAAGCAGAGCACCCCAGGCACAGCAAAGCACCACAGCGCTTTCGGGTCATCTACGCAAGGTTTTTGTTGCGTGCTCACCACAGCCGTTTCTGCGCTGTCTGGCGAGGCCGCGGTTGTACAACATCCGCCGCGGGGGCACGGCAGTGGTGTAACTCCTAATGACGCGGCCAAGAATCTTCTTCCCGCCAGCCCCCGGAGCCTTTTCCACGAGAGCATCTTGTCACGTGAACTGTCATTTAAACCTCGTTTTCAGCAAAAGCAGCGTGCGCAGAGCAGTCGAGTGCAGGCCTGAGCCAGAGCAGCCCGCTCCACACGAGCCGCGGGGCGGCACCGGGAGGGAATTTGCGTATTTTCAGATCGCCTCCAAAGCGGCTGCCGTAGGGAGGGCACAGGAGCTCTCCTGAAAGCCCGAGCAGACGGAACGGTGGATCCCTTCTAGATCCCGCCACACTGGTGGTGGAGAACAGGCCGTGCTGGCTGTTGCCACCTGCGCAGGTCTACCAACAGAAAGCTCCCTACCCCGCTTCCGGCGAGCTCAGACCATGCATTTAACTCATCTGGCACGGTTTTACAGCAGGCTATTCTACCATCATTCACACAATTACAAGTTTGGAGGTTCAAAAAACCCTCACAGAATGTCAGCATTGGTTTAGTGCCTTTAACAACAGTTTTTCCTGTATCAGAATTTAGTAACTTTCTGGAAACCTAACAGCAGTTCATTTGGCGAACGAAGCCTCCCGCATGCAGGGCAACCCTCCAGCATCTAAAGGGGTCAGGAAGGGCCCTCCAGCTTGCTGTCATCTCTTCCCCACGAACATCTCCCAGGCTGTGATTCATCAAGCCCTTACTTGTGTGCCCGTGATGCCAATTCCCCTCAGTTCAAGGTGCAGGAACACATTCAAAGTTAAAAATATCACTTCCCCCACCGTCCTTTCCTCTGTGCTAATCACCACTGGTTCGGATGTCAGTTCTCAGCGGGAGCAAGAAACCCTTTCTGCGAGACACTGCCGGGTGAGCCGGCAGAGATCCGCCAGCGCAGCTTACCTTCCACATCGTACCACTGCGCACCGTTGGTGATACCGTCCTGGAAGGTCTCTCCCTCCTCGTCAGGGCAATTGGGTTTGCCAGTTCTCATGATGGGGTGATGCGACGCGTAAGCTTTTGCCAAGTATCTGAACACTTCGTCATCGGCCGATTTACTGTAGACTCCTGTGGGCTTATGCGTGGGAGAGTCATCGTAGGGATAGCTTGCCACCACCGAGCCACCGTGGAGATTGCCAGAGAGCAGAAACCTGGGGTGGGGAAGGAGAAGAAAGAGTCATACTGGAACAATCTCAACAAGAAGCCAGCTACAGCCGCCCAACCAGCTATTCTGCTGCCTTCCCACCCAAACCATGTTTTCAGGAGCCTCCAAACCCTATTTGGGATCAACGAGGCAAAAGGGGCCACTGGATGAGCTGCAGCAGTAACGCTACTTCGGAATAGGAAGCGATGGAGAACTCCTGTGGAGCTGCTGCTACACCACGGTTACGTTAACAGATACACACTCATCCAACACCCAGTGGGCTACAAAAGGGACACTGTCCCGTGAGACACATCCCCTAGTATTAACACCAGCCTTGGACACAGCAGGGCTGCCCGAGGAAGTCAGCACATTTTTGCAACAAACCATCTCTCAGGAGTGGTTTATTCGCTCCTCAAACTGACATCTGGCACTGCTGGAGACAAAACAAGCCTCTCGCTGCAGCCCAAGACAGAGCCCTCCAGCTCGACGACGGGCAAGCAGTGCCCTGCGCGTAGAGCTGTACATCCCTCCTCCTCAAGCTCGGAGGAACGCTCGGTATATACAGCGGAACTGACGTGCATGAACAGAATCTGGATGTGTGACAGAACGGTTAAAATCCCGGGTCAGAATACAGAGCACGGTGTGCCCTGCATCACACTGCAGTTTGATCACAGGCAGCATAACCAAAGGTCGTGGTCTGTGCTCCTCCTCTTTCCACCAAACACAGCGCTGAGGAGGACAAGAGGTCTGCTTCTCAGTCAGTCAAACGGGATTCAGTTTCTGAGCACAAGTAACACGACCTATACCTTTGCCTTGCTCAAAATAGCGCACAGGAATTGCATTACACCCGCTATCTCCCTTTTTATCAAACAGTTCTGTTTACCCACTCATTTTTCTATCGGTGCTTATGCTGGCCTAACAATTGTACCAGCATTAACTGGTGCTGCCAGGCAGAGGGATGCCCGAAGCGCCGCGCTCTTTCTGTTCCGCCCTGTGTGCCAATCACACCTCAAACACTTGCAGAAAAATAAAAGTTAAAAGCCCGAGGTATTTTCAAAACGGTACTAAGAACATGCGTGAGTTTCCCTAATACGTAATTTTGAGTTGAACCAAATCTGGAGGGATTTTAGCGCAAACTGCTGCACCAGAGCCATCCTAACGGATCGTTAGGACAAGCAATTGCTGGTGCAGTTTGTTAAATTCCTCCAGAGCAATAATCCCTACGGCCACCCCCATCCACCAAAGACAGTTTGTCCAAGCACATTTTGTCCCCTAAACCCAAGGAAACACTACGCGACGCTGAACGTTCACTGCGCGTGTCGGTTGGATCCACCGGCCCTACAGCGCGCGGCCACCGGCGCCGGCCATCCCCTGCCCGTCTCCCTCTCCATCCCCGTTTTTGGGAAGAGGGCCACAGTTAGTTTCAGGGCGTTGCTCATATCCAATCGGACTTCGCATTCTGGCTTTCTCGGCACAACTCCACACAGCTGGTTGCGCTGATCCGAGCGGTTCGGATCTTCCACAGATCCAAACGGATCCACAGATCTTCTCCAAAGAGCACACGACAGTGCCCAGCATGGCCACTGCCCTTCCTGGGGCTGCCCACGGTCCCACACCGGAGCTGGGCTTCACAGCCACCGTCCCCCCTCCGGGCACAGCAGCTTCCCACCATTCACCTCCTTGGAAGGCAAGAGCCGAAGGGGTCAGCAGGGGCCCTGCAGGCTCAGCCCTGCACGCTCCAACGCGGGGACAGGCCGGGGAGCCGGCCGGGGGAGCCGGCCTGTATTTGGAGACACCGCTGCACGGAGCGTTATTGCTACCTCCAGGGAATTTTCCATGAGACACGGAGATGGGGAAAGCCCTGTTGGACACAACTCTCTGTAAACACGTCTGTCCGCAGGCCAGCTACGCGCTTAACCCCGAGTATTTTAAGCATCCCACAGCTCACGGTGAAAGCGCTATCGGGCCCACGACCCAGACAAGCTCAAGTGGACGAGGAGAAGTTTCCAGCCGCGGGCTCCTGGGGAAGGGTGATGCGCAGATGGCCACGGAGGCCGGGAACACCTGGGTCCGTGCAGGGCACGGGCTCTGCCCTGTGCGGCTCCGTGGCAGGTGCAGAGCAAACCGCAGCCCCCGACCCGCGGGTTTACCGGGTGCAGGATCAGCCCCTGCTGCGAGAACGGGCCAAGGCAGCGCACGAGGCAGGCTGGGGAGGAACCGGGGGGGAAGCGGCACTGTTCCCCCCGAGCCCTGCTAGGATGCGCTGGAAGCGAGCTGAAGTCCACGGGGAGCGGAGCCGAGGGTCCCCCTTTGCCCGGAGCGGGGTGCCGGGAGCGCGGGACCGGCTGGGCCGGGCCGGGGGGAACCGGGCCGGGCCGCACTCACTTGTTGCGGTGCATCCAGGCGATGAGGGCTCGCACCTCGGGCACGGGCTCCAGGTCGGGTTCGGTGATCCCGAACTGGTCGGGGAAGCTGCGGTTGAGGTCGCGGCCGCGGCTGTTCTCCCGGCCGCCCTCCGCGCCGCCGCCGCCGCCGCAGTCGCCCTCGTGGGCGCGCTCGAAGCCGTCGGGGTTGAGGCTGGGCAGCAGGTAGAGGTCGGTGGTGTTGAGCAGGCGGCCGATACGCTCGTCGCCGCCGGCCCAGCCCCGCACCAGCTCCTGGGCCAAGCGAAGCAGCAGCGGCCGCGCCAGCGGCTCGTCCCCGTGCATGTTCCCCACCAGCTTCACCTGCGGCCGGCCGGGCAGGGCCGCGCCGCCGGGCTCCTCGCCGGCCCGCTCCGGCTCCAGCCCCGCCGTCAGGCGCAGCACCCACAGCGGCCGCCCCTCCACCGACTCGCCGATGCTGAAGAGCCGCGCCAGGCCCGGGGGGGCCGCGTCCGCCAGCGCCCGCAGCGCCTCGCCCAGCTCGGCCGAGTGCAGGTACCGCAGCGCCTCGCCGGGCGCCGCCGCCGCCGCCTCCGCCTTCTTGATGTGCGCGGCGATGGCCGGGCCCAGCAGCAGCGCGCAGAGCAGCGGGAGCGCCAGACCCCGCCGCCGGCCGAGCCCCCGCGCCGCGCTCGCCATGGCCCCGCCGCACCCCCGGCCTGGCCGCCCCGCGGAGCCGCCGGGCAGCGGGAGGAGGCGACGGCGCTCGGCCCCGCCGGTGGGCGGGCGCTCCTGCCCCCGCCCACCAATGAGCGACAGCCGGGTGGGAGGAGCCGCTAGGGCGAAGCGGCGAGGGACCAATGAGAAGCGATACGGAGCGGCGCGTCACGACGGGGTAGGGCGCGGGGGGAGCACCGCGGCGCCCCCTGCTGGCCGCGACGCTGCCTGTGGCCCGCGCTGCCCCCGGTCCCCGGTCCCGGCCGCTGCGGGGGGCGACGCGCACGGCGCGGGCCGAGCGGTGCCGGGGCTGCGCAGGGGGCGTAAGGAGGCGGCGAGAACCGACCCCCCGAAGGGAGAAAGCGGCCTCTGGCTTTCCACGCGCAGTATTTCCCGTCCCGAAAGCCCCCGCGGGAGCAGGACAAGGGCCCGCGGGGCCCATCCGCGGCGCTCACGGGTGCGGCGGGCAGGAACAAGGATCCAAAACCGGGTCAGTGCGTACGGGGGGGCAAAGCCCTGCGCGTGGCGATGCTCCCCGTACCTGGGCGGGGTGTCAGGACACGCTGCCGCAGCAGAACCCGCTCCCGAAGACACAGCCTCGAGACAGAGGTGGCCGGAGGCGGCAGGAGCGGCGTGGCCTGTCCCCCTGGAGCGGCAACAAGCCGCGGTTCACCGGGGCCGAAGGGCTGCTCCCGCTGCCCGTCTCCCCGGGGCGAAGCGCACGTGGCCTGCCCTGACGGTGCTGCTGGCTGGGACCCGACCCCCGGGGCGCTCACGGCCTTCGAACGCGGCTTGCTGGGCGTCGCACGCGGCTGCACTGCGAGCTCCTGCGGGCCTGGGGAGACGAAGAGCGTCCCGGAGTTGGCTCCGTTGAGCCGTTTGCCGACTCCTTCCCGGAGGCAGGCGGGATGAGGAGGGCTAAGAGGCAGAAGAGCTCAGGCTGCGGAACGCGTTGCAGCGCGTCAAACGTTGCGAGCGGCCGTCTCCCGCGGCAGGTCCCCTCGGTTCCTGTTTAACGTTTCGGTCGTATCTCGTGTACACATCTGCTTCCCAGCTCCGGCATTTCCTGTTGGAGACGCAACTCCGCAGAGAACTGCTTTCCAGGGGAAGCGTCAGTGGCAGGGCTCCTCCATCCCACTGCGTTCGGGGATCCTTTGCGTGAGACGCGGGACGACGCGACCTGCAGCGTAAGCCAGGCGCGGCACGGCGTCAAAAAGGCCCCCAGGAAAAGGAGAGTAAATTGGCTTCTCTTTCTCGGGGCGCGTCTGCGCCGTGCAGTCTTTAGGAGAGGGAACAGGCCTTGTCCATCAGAAAGATGCCCCACATCTAATTAAGCTGGAAAAGCCGAAAGAGCTTGGTCATCAGGACGTTGTTAAACTGAAAGGGGGAGGGAATTTGGCTGTCTCTAAAGTGATCACCGTCGCAGAGGTTTCAGTCTTCGCCCTACAATTAAATTGCTCTGGATTTACACAGAGTAACTGAGCTCATTTCCCTTTTTAGCTGATAAAAGCCCCGTTGTTTGGAATTTCAACAAACCAATTGTAAAACCCGCATGTGGCAGAAGACTGATGAGTCATTCACTCGTTTTCTCAGCAGCCGGTGACAGCAAAACCTTCTCATTTCCTTGGGCCCACCTAAAAGAGCTCTGCCTTCCGCATCCCTGGGGGAGCAAGTCCACCGATTAGGGACCGACCTGCAAGAAGCTGCCTCCTCCTCCTCCCCAGCTCTGCCCCTGCTTGCGGGGAGCTGCAGCCCTGGCACTCGAGAAGGTGGTTGCTCAGGGGCTGTGGCTTTTGCCTTATGAAACTCTCGGCAGTGGTTCCAGCTCCAGAGGAGCGAGCTTTCCTCATGGTTGGCAGCAGATGGTTCCCCGTGAACCGGAAAGATGGAGCAGCTCAGTCTTTGTAGATTCCGCGCAGAGGGAACGAGGGATGAGGCCACAGCAGGGATGTTAAAACTGCTAATATTGTTTGGCAGCGCTTCACAAGATCAAATCAGCACTCGGTTCTCCAGCAGAGCGCTTCCGAGAAATCCCACTGGTGATGAAAGTTCCTAGGTAGACAAAAATACCCTGAGGTTCAGGCTGTAGAGCAGCCACAGCCGGACAGAGTCTTGAGAGAGAGGCAGATCTGGGACTACTGTCCCGGACTGGCCATCAGGGAGCATTTAAACCAGGCAAGAAACAGGCATCATCCTCATTTTTGATTCCCAGAGGAAACAACACCCCCTGAAGCCCAGCCCATCGGTGGCAGAGGCATGTTTTCTGCCCGCGGGAACAAAGCCATGGGAACCCGGCAGAGCTCTGCTACGACACAGTCTGACCCCGCGGCCGAGGCCGGAGACCCCCTTGCAAACTGGGTCGGTCAGGCAGAAGGTGGAGATTGGTGAGTGGAGGATGCAAAGCAAAGACTAATGGTAGTAATTTCCCTGAGCTCTGCCAGGCATGAACGCTACTAACCAGGACTCCCTAGATGGGAAACTACAAGGGCCAACATTTAAGTGGAATTGAACGCAGCTAAGTCAATTTATCTCCTGCAAGGGACCTATATTGCTAACATAATGCCAAATTCTTTTCCCATTTCCTTTTATTTGGGACCATCTTTCTCAGAGTCAGTTCACAACGGCCACACGAGCGTATTTTAAGTTTTCTAAGTCAGGATCGGTGACGGTGGGCACCCGGCAGTGCTGGACGTAACCCAGAGCGGCTGGGGAAGAGGGGGAGCAGTGCTGCCTGCGTGCAACAGACAGCCGTGCGTACTGTGCTGCGACGACCCGGGGGGATTTCGTGCACGGTCCTGAGTTCCTCCGGTCCTTGGATACTTTTTTCACCACCCAGGAAAGATTGGCAAGTGCCTCGATGCTCCTGATTAAAGGTTAGACTCGCCCTCCTGCAACGTGGTTCCGTTTCTTGCACTCACTTCAAAAAGGGAGAGTTTAATTGTGGAATTGTCGAAAGCGATGGCTGAGGTTCTCTAAGCCTAAGTTACTCACACTTCTGCAAGGCAAGTATCAGTAAAATCCCAGGATACGGGTCCTTGCTGCATCACTAGGGAGCACAGACCCCGCAGGGGACTTCCCACAGCGCAGATATAAAGCACGAGGGGAATTGCCGTCACAGAAATGCATCCTCCTCCTCCTCGGAGTCCGTCACCCAGCGGCTTCCACAGACCTGTCCACGAGTGTGGCATCGCTTTAGTCCTCCGCAGGATTTACTGCCCCTGAGCTTCTGCCATCCCGTTTCCAGGGCTCCCAGAGGGTGATTTTCCTCTCCCTCGCCTGCAGCGCCCATGGGTGGGGATCCAGTAGATGGCATCCGCATCCAACACTTGCGCCGGAGCTTCACCTTCCTGAGGGCGTCTCTCGTGCTTTATTTATCTCGGGGTCTGTTTCTTCCTTCATGCCTGCCTTCCGTTGGAATGTTTCATGCCCTCTAAGCCATTTATTTTGAAATTTCCAAATATTCACTGGTTAAGTGCTCTTTTCTTACGCCTTCCCAAGAATAGAAATCATTCCTGTGCGTTTCATGGCACAGCGTGAGACCTTTCATAGAAGGAGCACCAGAAAATAGAATTATCAACAAAATTTTGAAAAAAATACTTGAGATCTGTCCATCTCGACAGGGGAAAATACATGGGGTATGGGCTGGGAGTCTGAGAAACGGGGGCACACCGTGTCTCCACAGTCTTCATACGTGGGGGGATACAGGTGGTGTGGGAAGGATCGGGAGTGCGGTGTGAGTTCACGCAGCGTCCCTGACAGCCTGGCTTCCCAGCCCAGGTGTCTGGCAAGCGCAGGCAGCGGGTTTGGGTGTTACAGTCACGCTCCAACAATGGAAGCGTTGCAAAATACGTAGCACCGCATATTAAAAAGGGATTAGGAGCTGGGGAACCACAATGAGTAGGAAGACAGGAGCAGCCTTTGAGCAGAGCCTCAGGCACTGTTGCAGAAACATGTTTTCTGGGAGCGGGATTACAGCCAGGTTGCGGGCATTGTTTGCCTGACAAACCAACCCATAGATACGCGCCTCCGCTTCCACACGCCTGTGCGGGTCCTGCTATGCCCCGGACTCCAAGGGCAACCTTCAGCCCTCACAACGCCGCTGAATATAAATGGAGTGCTCCTCTGCCAGTGGAAATGCAGGGGATTCTGAGCTGTGGCACTGAGGGTAACCCAGTGGAACCCAACTGCTGGGAAGTCTGGAGGCGGAGGTTGAGAGACCCAGCAGAAAAGAAACTGCCCAATCTCTATCATGTTCTACATCGTCTCTTCTCAGGTTTCTAAGGCTTGGATTACACCCAGAAATAGAGTGGTGTTTATTAATTAATTCCCTCTGGGGCTCTTCAGAGCCTTATTCTGGGTTTGTGGGTCCGCCGTTGCCGTAGGATGACAAGCAGGAACCGGTGTGCTGGATTGCTCTGGCTCCAGCCCACGGTCTGTCTAATCCAGCCTTGACAGGGCCCGATCCAAATACCTCCAACGAGAGGGCTGGATCCTGTGCCGCGGAGGGTTACGGAGTATCTGCCTCACCGAGGAGGTTCCTCCCAGTATCATGAGTCATTAGTGGCTGCTTGACATTCTGGAACGTGAGGTTTACATCCCTGCTAAACGTAATGGAAAGGTGGATAATGGAACCCACAAAATGCTAGACCTCACTAATTAGACACCCACCAGACAATTACGCCCTGTATAAAAAGAAAAGTGTACTAAGTCATTGCGAAAGTAATCCGTGTCGGTTTAAAAAGGCTGCCTTCCAGTGCCTCCGGCCAAGGAACACCTTGCTTTTCCAGTCTCTTCCTCCAGCGGATCACAAAGCCCATTGCAAAACAGGCCGCTGCCTTCATTTCAGAACCTACACCAGAGGAGCCTGAGCTCCCCTTGCCGCCCGTCACAGACCTGCCGCAAACCTGGGCATTTCTCCCCGCTCCCACCGTGCTGTGCCTTGCCTCATGACAAACACGCCCCACAGGACCTGTTGTCTGACAGTCCTTTCCTTTACCCTCCTTTCAGCCTGAAACAATCCCCCCCCCGGCTTTCTTCCCTCACCTCCTCGCTTACTCTGAACAGCTCCTTCTCCTGCAGCATCACTGCGACGCGGCGAGCAGAGGGAGCGCGCACCTTCCCGCTCTCTCCTGCCGTTGGCTCCGCAGCGGCGCACGAGCCGTTGCCCAGCCCGTACTTTCACGTCCCGCTCTAGGTCAACTCAGCCCAGCACCAACCCCCAAGATCACTGTACTCCTAGGAAGGGCGGTTTGAATGTTACACTGGACCGCAAGCCAACATCCAGTCAACTGCTACAAGGACAGGACATTTAACTTCCTAAAAACGGTGGAAGAAGCTAAATTTGTTCCTTAAAATTTCTTAAATTTGAGTTTGAAGATAACAAGCGAGGTAAAGGCTGGGCACAAACTTCCAGCGCTTCGCTGGAAGGCAGGCGTACTGCCTCTTTAAGGGACTGTCGTAAACATGTGTTTTTCTTAATGGAAAATGATTCCCTGATAGCTTTAAGGGTAAAGCCATGAACACAGCAAAAGTTATTTTAAGAAACGCTCAGAGGTGACTCCTGTTTGCAACAGTCCCGCAAATAATCAGGGCTCACGGTGTCCCTGTACGCTCCTGTGCTCCCAGCGCAGGGCCAGCCACGGAGCAGGAGCCCACCCTGCCCACCTCTGCACCGCCGAGCTGGGCCCCCGTCTCAGACACCACCGAGGACGTGTCCCCGGCTCCTCCTGAGCGTGAAACGCGCTTTTCTGGCTCCGCCGAGCCCGCTGCTGATGAGTGACCGCCGGCAGCGGTGGGAAGACGGTCTGGAGGCTGCGAGGACCCCAGCGCTTGCAACCCCGGCGTCCTCACCCTGCTGAAGTACAACGAACAGGCAGTTTCAGAGACCGTTTTCCCCGTAGCCGAGAGCTTTGGTTCTTCCCCCCGCAGCCACGCGGCAGTCCCAGCACCGAGGGAACCATGGGGTGCCCAGGCCTGAACAGGAGCATCCTGGGGACACACAGCGGTGAGCAGGACAGTGTCTCTGCTCCCTCCTCTGCCAGCGTGCAGTTCAAAGTCTGAAATGGTGCATTTTCTCATTTTTCAGTCAAAGGAGGACACAGCGACGGAGCTTCAGGCGGGAAGGGGCAAATCGGAGTCTACTGCGGCTCTAGGATAATCTAGGATAAACTTCCTACAGCTTGAAACAGTGTCGTGAACAGCGGGAAGCGGAGGGAAGAGGTATTATTTTTGGCTGAAGGGCTTTATAGCTGGTGCAGGAATTCTCTCATTAGTTACTCATTGCCTCGGCAGGTCTCATAAAACAGCCAGCAGAGCCCAGCAAATACTCCCGTGTTCTGGGAGCCGAGAGATCCAGGAACTGAACGAGGCCTTGAACCCATTTTATAGACTCACTTCTTACTGAGCTACCATAAAATATTAAAATTCAGGCCTTATAAATAAAGAGGGGGAAGAGCTGTGCGTTTCTCAGCAGAAGCAGCCTCTCCAGAGACTCTTCCCAAGGTAAGTCTGGTGCTACACGTCCCAGAGACGGGCTTCCCTGGAAGACAGTTGATTAGTGATAACGAACTCACGCAACAGAGATTAGAGACGTAAAACTCCCTCGATTCTGCTCGGCACTGGAAAAGGTCCTGCACAAATGGACTCAGTTCATTCCCTGGGGACCCCCTTCCCGTCTGCGAGGGTTCTCCCCAGGGTGTCTGATGGCCGCAAGCAATTCACCCCCCGCGAGCCCCGAGCAGGGGCAGCAACGCTGTGACCCTCTCTCCAACAGAGACCAGCTGGGCTCCTCCGAGATGGCGCAGAGGAGCAGCCCCGCAGTCCCCCGTGGAGTGCCCGTCCTTGCCGTGTGCCTCTTGGCTTGCGTAGCTACAGGTAAGCAACGGAAAAACTCCATCGTGGCTTTGTCCATCGTGCCGGCGTACGGAACTGTGCGGGGTTGGGCAGTGCCTGGGGGGATGTGCCACACCAGCATCCCACTTTTCAGATGTTCTGGAGGTCATCCCCGGAGGACTGGCTGAAAGCTGGCCTCTCGTTTTCAGAGTAGCAGAGAGGGAACGGGGAAGCTGCGGTATTGTCCGGCGTTACTGCAGCAGCTGCACAGGGATGACGAGGCCACTGCTTTCAAACCGGCTCCGAGGAGTGAAAGTGAGATAGGTTTGGCCTCCTGGGAACACCGGGGAAGAGACTGGGAGCTTCGGACGTTTTTATATTCACAGGACTATAGTGCCCTTATACCCTGAGCTATATTTTGAGTTCATTAATCATAGATTAATGCTACAGCAGCGACTTTAGGCCGCTTCAAAAATCTATTTCCCGTGCTGGCGCCTCATTCAGCGAGTCCCGAGGTTTGTACGTCAGACCAACGGCAGCTCCTCCCCAGCCAGGCTCAGGCTGGCCGCGATGCGGCTGAGGGGCTGATTCATTTGTACTCTCACCAAAACCCAGCGTACCCAACGGTGGGCGCGAACCCCGGGGGCGCAGGTATGCTGCAGCGGCGATCTGCAGCAAGAGGCGGGACGGGGATGGTCCTTTGCTGCGTGTGTTACACGGTCACCGCTGGGTTTCGGGTGTTTTGTTGTTACAGGTCAGGCTTTGGGGCCCTGGCGGCCAATTGCAAAAGCCTGACCTTGATTCTAAAGAACTGCGAAGGGAGCTTTGTGGCGAAGACAACTTCTTGTCCCAAAAAATCAAGTCCCACCGGAAACAGTGGGTAGAGTGAAGCCTGGAACTCAGTCCCAACTCCAAGGCCGAGGCCTGGAGAAGCTAGCGGGGCAGCTTTTGGAGGCAGGGCACAGCGCGGGCTGCTTAGTGCCCTCATTCTCCTTGTGTTGCAGGTTTGGAACTGTCTGTGAACGACCACGCTGCTGACTTCTCCCTGACTACATCGCCTGGCCGTCACCTCTCCCTCTCCTGCCTGGTACGGAACAGCAGCCAGGCTGAGGAGCTGCTCTGGTACCGGGGAGACGGGAGAGTGAATCTGAGAGATGGGAATAAAGTGAACGTCAGCAACATCTGCGTATCCCCGGTCACCAAGTCCGACAATGGAGTCACCTTCACCTGCCAGCTGGCGCGGGACAAGTCTGTCCAGGTGTCCGTGAGCCTGAATGTCCAGTGTGAGTTGCAGTGGTGGCTATCTGTGCAGAACGGCTGGGGTGGGATGAAATCATGGGCTGAGCACCTCGGTGTTGGGCGCTCCGTGAAGGCGGGGTGTTCTGCACCCTTGTACGCTGTCTTCATCAAGAAAAAATGCGTTTAGGAGGAGATAACTCACGGGATAAGACACTCCCTTCCCACAGTGGTGCTTATGGCCTGATCTAATGCCTCTTTTATAGGCAGTGGGTGGGCCCTTAAGTAAGATGTTCTGGATATATCCCTGCCTCCACCTGGGATACGAGTCAGGGCAGAGGAGTCACGGGAGTGACCGTCCCTGCCACCGGCTGCCCTGCTGACTCCCGGGGATCAGGAGAGGCCGCGCAGCTGTGACGTGTTACACCCCTGAACAAGGCGCGCAAGGGATGTGTAAGGGGAACCTGTTTTGCGTTAAGCGGTTACTATTAATTATTAAAGCATTATTAATGACCCGTTGAACTGCGTTATGAACAGTTCCTCCCCAGCTGTCTGGAGAAGAGTCCCTCCAAATCGAAGAAGATAAAGATGTTACTCTGTCCTGCAACACCAAATCCAACCCTCAGGCCCAAACATTTTGGTATAAGAACGACGAGAAGTTGACCCTGGAGCACAACCGTTACCAGCTGTACCAGACCAGCGAGGTCTATCAGCTCTCCATCGCCAAAGTACGCAAGTCCGACAACGGGACCTACAGCTGCGTGGTGGAACTTACTTCGGGAAGGGGGAGAAAGGATTTCCACCTGAGAGTTGAAGGTAACAAGGCTGCTGCTAAACAATAAGCTTCGCAAATAACTCTCCATTCTCTTGTGTAACAATCGCACTCCGTTCCTGTTCAGAAGCGTAAGGGAAAGTGGTAAATTCCCTGCGTTAACTTCGGACCAGGAAGGGCCTTTCCTGCTCTACCTGTGATTCAAAGGCATTGGGCAAGCGTGACCTGCGGCAGGCTCATCCCGCTGCCTCCCTCCCCACGGCGACAGGGCACATCCAAGTGTGGCTGCACCAGCTACTTGAAGCTTCTTACTCCGACCGCAGCGCTGTGCCGTGCCGCAAGAGCTGCTTAAGGCAAGAGAGGGGCTGTGCTCCAGACAGGACCACAGCCCTGCAGACAACAGGGGTTTGCCGGGGCTGGATGCTCCAGTCTCAGTCAGGTGTCCCTCCATCCGTTTCCCACCCGCCATCCAGGCCCTTCTCATTCCTGCACTCTCGGAACAGGGAGGACGGCGACAGCTGTGCTCATCCTGCGCACCCTCATTCCCATGTGCCACGGAGTACCCTGGGGGTCGTCCTCCGGGACGGAGGGTTCAATTCTTCCTTCAGTCTGCCAAAAGACAGGCTTGGTTCCCGCCTTTCCAGGGGACGAACCCACACTGCCGGTCTGCGGCCAGCGGGGAGAGCAGCAGTTCCGAGCAGCAGTGACGACCACGGGGAAAGAAACCCCGTTCAGCGAAACGTTCCGTTTCCTATGACCGTACCAATCTGCCGCATGTTCAACCTCCTCTCCCTCTTTGCAGATAAAAAACCTGTTTTCCCCAAGGAGGCTATTATTGCCGCTGTGGTGGTGGTTACGCTCACCGTAATTTTTGGAATCGTGGCTCGAAAAGATAAAATTTTTAAGGTACGGAAAGCTCTAGTTTCTGAGGAAAAATTTTGTGTTGTTTTGCTGCGATGCCCTTTTTTCCTACCCTTTCATCACAGAACGGTTTGGGTTGAAGGGACCTTAAAGCCCCCCCAGCCCCACCCCCTGCCATGGGCAGGGACATCCTCCATAGCCCAGGGTGCTCCAAGCCTCATCCAGCCTGGCCTTGGGCACTCCCAGGGATGGGGCACCCACAGCTTCTTTAACTGCTTTCTGTGCTCCTGTGTAGCGCTGCTTTCCCCCATTAGAGAACTGCTCGGTACTACCTCCTGCCTTTGAATTACCACTAGAGACATCAACTATTTGGTATTTTAAGGTGGAAGGCATTATGCACTTGCAAGGTGTTAGTAAAAATATCCCTATGGCCAGGAAACAGAAATGCTAACCAGACTGTGTGTTTCTTTTCAGTGCTTCAAAAGATCGAGTGAAACAGCTCTGTAAGTACGTGACAGCTCGCTCATGCAGCTTCCAAACGAACCCCCTTCTTTAAGCCTTGGCAGAACCCGAGAATCAAAAATAGGTCCCAGCCACGCCGGGTTACCGAGCTCTGGTTCTGGCTGGCTAACGCGAGCCCACACCTTCTCTCCCCGCGGAGAGGCCCCGCTGGGCTGAGGCGCACAGGAACACGGCAGGACACGCAGATCCCGGCCCAGGCCCGGCTCCTGCCCTTACCTCGGCCATCCCGGGGTCCCGGCTACGCCTGTGCGGAGGCAGCGGCGAACGCGCCTAACGGCGTATCCCCAGGCTGCTGAAAGCTCGCTGGAGCTGAGCACAGCCCAGGGGAATTCAACTCACTTGGGTTTTTTCCCTAGGAGGTGATTTTTCATTTCTTCCTTTCGTTTTGCTGCAGGTGAAGACCACAAGGTTCCTGTGCGTACCCAGAAAACATCCTTTCTAGTGGTGGAACGTACGCCCTTGCGGGAGATGATGAGATAAAGCATTGAAACAAGTTTTTTTGGGTCAAGTTTATGTTGGTCTTTTCAAAATACAAATGGTTCCTTGCATCTGTTCAGTCTAACCTACTTCTGAGAGCACCGCCGTGGGGCTGGGCTGCCTGAGCTCTTGCCAGATCTTGCCCTTGACGCTTATTCCAGGTGCGCACGTGCCGTCAGGCCCGCGGGTTGTCCGCAGAGGACTCCGTACCGGGTTGATGCTGACGTACAAATAAAGCGAGGCGTTGGGCTGGCAGCCGCCTTCTCGGCCCCGTCCTACAGGGTGTTGGCGTGGTGCCCACCCAACTTGCTGCTCCTTCCCGCTAATCCTCTGGGCGTCTCACTTGTTGGTCACGCCGAAAGCTGCCGGGTGCTCGGCACCGCTGCGCCACCTCCCTTCTCCCTCGGCTGGGCGCAGACCTCAGGGCTGGGGGCCGCTCGGTACTACGCGGTGGGAATTGCAGTGCCAATGCTCCAGCACCGCAACGGCAGGAAAACCGCCCCATCCCGCCCCACAACAAATACGCCACTCAGGCGTTTTCTCAAGGTCCTGGCAAGCTGCTAAGGCCTCATGGTGTCTTGGCATGGTAGGTTACTGTCAATAAACACCGTGTGCTGTAAACCAATTCGAGTCCGTGACGCACAAATCCTCTTCTCCGTGGGGCCGGGCCGAAGCCACCCCGGCGTGCCCTTGGCTGACACCGGCCAGCGCTCAGGGAGGGCCGGCACCGCGCACCGTGGGCGCCAGCTCACGCTCCCAGTGCCCGGCCTCGACACCCGCTGCTGCCGGGGCCCGTTTCAAGCCCTCCCGTCAGGGCGCAGAGCGGGGGGGCTGGCACCGTGGGGGTCGAGCCTGGGGGCGGCGGGATGGGGATGCTCCAGCGGGGCCTCCCTCGCCCAGGGCTGCACTAACACGCCCGCCCGCAGCCGCCGGTACCGGAGCTCCTCGCAGCGGGGAGGCCAGGACAGCCGGGCGCTGCCTGAGGCGGCGCCGCAGAACGTTCTCGAATCGGGGGGGGGGCGGGGGGTGGAGCAACGGTCCCCGCCGCAACGGCGCGCGCAACCGCCGCAAACTTGTCCCTCGCGGCGCGCCGTCCGCTCCCCGCTCCGCGCGCCGAGCACCCCCTACCCCCCCCCCCCCGGCCGCGGCGTGGGGCCCCTCTTCCTGCTTCCGGTGCCGGGGCTATAAGAGCCGCTTCCGCCTCGGTGCGCGACCTGCGGCGGGGGGGGGCCCGGCAGTTGAGCGGCGCTTTCCGTTCCGGGAGCTCGCGTCGCCTGTGCCATGAACGCCCGCGGTGAGGGGCGGGGCCTGGCCGTTACCGGGGAAACGGGCTTGAGGGGGGCAGCGACCGGGGCCGGGAGGGGAAGGCCCGGGGCGGCACCGTTATCTGCGGGGGGGGGGGGGCGCTTACCGGGGTAAGAGAGCCCCGAGGAGGCCTGCGGGAGGGGTGGTGGCGGTGCCGGGGGGGGGGCCGCGGGGCTGGCGGTGACGGTTGCCCCTCGCCCCCAGGGCTGAGCACGGAGAAGGCCGCCGCCTTCACCCGGCGGCTGCGGGCCGAGCCCCAGTTCCTGCTGGCGCAGAACGTGGCGACGTGCAGCGACCCGCTGGAGGTGTGCTTGCAGCGGCAGGTGGTGCAGGACACCGTGCAGGTCTTCCAGCACGCCGTGCCCGCCGAGGGCAAGCCCGTCACCAACCAGAAGAACTCCGGTAAGGGGCAGCCGGGAAGGGGGGGGTGATCTGGGGCCCGGTGAGCAGGGCCGCGCTCCCCCGGCGGCTGTGGCTGTGCCGAAGCAGTGAGGTGATGCTGAGCGCTGTGCCGGGAGCGGGGGTTTCCTCTGGAATTCTCTCGGCTCTGGGCACGGCCGCATCCCCGCAGCGTTCTCCTGCGTTAGCAGCAGCCTCAGCCTTGCGGCGCTTCCCTGTTTTCCCTTCGGCGTCCCGTGAGGTAGCATCAGGTAAGACCTGCGTTTGCAGTAGGTGGATTCTGACCCTCTCGGGAGCTTTTTGGTGTTTTACGATCCCGGGCAGAGCCTCGAGGTACAACGGTGCCATGGATCGTGTGTTTAAAAAAAGAAAATAAATCTCGTGCAGCTCTTAAACATTCCAGTTGAATTCTTGTCCCCTTGATCTCTCAGGGAGATGTTGGATCTTTTCCTGTCTCAATGCAATGCGTCTTCCTTTCATGAAGAAATACAACATCGAAGAGTTTGAATTCAGCCAGTCGTATCTCTTTTTCTGGGATAAGGTACAGTACAGGCGGTGCCAGCACAGCTTATGCCACTGGGGGTTTCTGCTGGGGCAGAAGTTCTTCTAGGCTGGATGTCTTAACGATCCAGGTGGAAAACATACACGAGAAGAGACTTCAAAACCTCTTTAAACATGCATTTTAGAAGTGGGTTGAGCAGAGCGGGGCTGTCGGATGTTCATGCGTTGGAACAGGGAAAGCTTTCTTTCAAGTGTTGCATTTTCAAAGCTACCTGTGGGGGAAACAGGGCTGTAACGTTGTTGTGTGGAGCTCGGTCGTGCTTGGGACCTACTGATGTGCGAGCTGTTTGCCCGATGCCCCTAAGGGAAATCGAGAAAATCTCCTACTAGTGTGGGCCAGGCTTCATTGCGTAACTTCTGTTTCGCATTTCCTGCTCCCCTACCCTCAAGCTCTGTGCTAACTCCTAAATATTTGGTCTGTGACAGAAATGAGTTTATAGGATAAGCCCTGGAATGCTGGAGGGAAGAGCAGAACTTCAGTAGATGAGCAGCGAGTAGCTTCACCTGGTCAGGAGCTCGAAGAACTAGATACTGGAGAAGGAATTGATGCGCGATGCCACGCTGAAAACCTCTGCTTTTCCTGTCCCTCTGGTCCAGGTCGAACGTTGTTACTACTTTTTAAATGCCTTTGTGGAAACGGCTCAGAAAAAGGAGCCTGTGGAAGGAAGACTGATACAGTTCCTGCTCTCCAACCCCACGAACGATGGTGGACAGTGGGATATGCTGGTTAACCTTATCGGTAAGAGCACTGGTCACCTGGGGCCCTGCCTGAAATCGCATGCTGCTTTGGGGTGAGGGATGAACGGAAGAAACTGAGTTTGAGAGCTGGAAGTTTAAGGAACGTGCCATTAGCCACTACCTTTTTTTAATCAAAGACCTTTTTCATGCCAACTTATAAATATTAGGCTTAAATTTTGTCTGGGATCTTTGCTCTTGGCGTATTGCTGATCCCAGAAGCTCAGATCATCAACAGGAGTAATGGGATATCCCAGACTTTCCATTTAGAAGGTTCAGTCCCCTTTTACTTCAGTCATCGACACTGTTTGTATCCACATGTACAGTTTTTAGGGCACACAGTAAGGAAACAACATTGCCTGACCAGGGTGTGCCTACAGCGCAGAACCAAGAGCGTGAGAGGGCAATGATGTGGAATGTGGCTGAGCTGGTCTCTCAAAGATCCAGCCTAATTTGGATCTTCCTTAGCTGATGAAGGAGATACTCCTCGTTTAAATTACACTGGCATTTGCCTTCATTTGTGTTGTGAAACAATGAGATGCTTTTGTACATCAACAAGTCAATAATGTAAGTTTAGACTCACGAAAGGAGTTTGTTTCTTTGAAGCCTGGGGGTTACTTTTTTTTGCCATCGCGGGGATTTTGGATGCTGCTGTTACACCCAGAGCATTGCGTGGTGTGAACTGGGATTGGTACCATAAGGTACCACGGAGCTGTTGCTGGTGTTCTGTAAATGCTGAGGAGGAAAGGGGACTGGGAAGTCAGTCACTTAACCGTAGATAAAATCCCTGGAATAACTCAAGAGGCCCAGGTTTTTAGAAGATAGTTCAGTAGCTTAATTTTGAAGTAATCAGGGTTTTTTTTTCTGCTGAAAAGAGCTTTTTAAAAAGCACAGGTTAGTTCAGAACTCTGAAGTGTTGAGTGAAACGATACTGTGCAGTCCAGGGATTCCACCTTCTGGCACTCCTGCGGAATGCAGCTCAGAGGTCAGGATTCAGTCACATGTTAACATGGAAGCTTTGAGTACTTGTAACCTTTGAATAGCAGGCTTTCCCTTACAGTCTGCATCAGACCGGACGGTGTTTAGCTTTTACGCGCGTGTAAGCGGACGCGCTAGCATCCGCTGTGCGGAAAAGACGGTTGTTAACCCGAAGCTTTGTTACTTTTAGAAAAGTATGGTGTTGTCCCCAAGAAATACTTCCCGGAGTCTCATACCACAGAGGCTACCAGAAGGATGAACGAGATCCTGAATCATAAGGTAAAATTGACTTGGGTGCTGCAAACAAGGGGAGGGGATGGGAATGGCCCTGCTCCAAATGTTCTACTCTCATTTCTCTTTATTGACCCAAGTACCAAGTGCATCTCGGCAACTTCACTTGCTTTTATTCAAAAAGCAGCCTAAAGTCTCAGCAGAGTGTGGTGTTCATCTCGGAACACAGAGCAGGAAGGGGTTTATGGGAGCTGGCTTTTGCCAGGCTTCAGGAGCCTCAAAATACCCCACGTGGTTTTAGTACCAACTGCTCCTCATCCTCAAATTTCCCCAAAGCTAATTCTCGATGAGTGGCTGAGTTTCTGCAAAACTAGCACTTGGCATCTAGGTGACTCTTTTTTTTTTTCTGCCCCTCAGTATTTAATTTACCAGTACACCAGAGTTTCTAGAGACTGCTGCCAAATGTGGTGGAAAATGCATAAAAAATGTATTTTCAAAACACTGAATCTTTAAAAATCGGCTTTTAGCATAGAGGTGTGCAGCCTTGTCTGAAGGAAGGTGCAGGCTTGCTCCCTAATCTCCAAAAACGAATTCATGTGGGGAGATGGCCACATCAGGGCATTTAGGGTATCAGCTGGTTGGAGCGAAGCCAGAGGAGGCCATGGAGATGCTCCGAGGGCTGGAGCCCCTCTGCCCTGGGGACAGGCTGGGGGAGTTGGGGGGTTCAGCCTGGAGAAGGGAAGGCTCCAGGGAGACCTCAGAGCCCCTTCCAGTGCCTGGGGGGCTACAAGAGAGCTGGGGGGGGCTTTTCCCAAGGGCAGGGAGTGACAGGACAAGGGGTAAAATGGAAAGCAGATTGAGATGGGCCATCACGAAGGAATTCTTCCCCCAGAGGGTGGGGGGCACTGGGACAGGTTGCCCAGAGAAGCTGTGGGTGCCCCATCCCTGGGAGTGCCCAAGGCCAGGCTGGATGAGGCTGGGAGCAACCTGGGCTAGTGGAGGGTGTCCCTGCCCATGGCAGGGGGTGGCACTGGGTGGGCTTTAAGGTCCCTTCCAACCCAAACCGCTCTATGCTAGTGTAGGTAGCTAGATAAAAAGGCAATTAAAGCATTTTTTACAGTGGGCTTTGATTATTTTTTTCTTTTCCCGTTCCTATGGTACACGCTCAGGGAGAACTGCTGAAATCCACATTAAAAATGTAAAATATGTGCTGAAGTGAGCTCAGACGTAGCGAATGGTGTTAATGTTATTCTAGTCTTGAGCACGGCAAACCAGCTGGCCTCGTGGGAGCCCCACTCACTGTTCCTGGCCTTATGGATGGTGACAGTAATGGGAGGCGTGTGCCGCTCTTCCTGCGTTTCCGCGTGCAGCGGGGAAATGCTCCCTTCATCAACCAAGGGATCAATTATGCTTTAGAACAGCAAAATAAATTTTGCAGCCCGAAGCCGGTCTGTTCTGTGAGTCACGGGCGGTGGGGTGGACGGGTGCTGCAGCAGCAGTTACGGAGCCGAGGGAGGTGAAGCCTTAAGGAAGAGCTAACGGCTGTAAGCTTCGAATCCGTGGTTGGAAAACAGTAATTGGGTTGCAACTATTTGTTAATTTCTGATTGTTCTTAAAGCTTTTAAATCATTCCATTATCTTGGTTTTTTTAAAAGTTTCAATATCTAACGAAGCCTTCTGAAAGAGGTTTTCTTTTCGTTTTGAAAACGTGTTCTGAAGAGTAAAATAGGTGCTTGAAACAACCAGGTGGGAAGTCCTGAAAAGTGATTAGGTGGCACCTCTCACGCCCTTAAAATAAAACTTTCTCCTCCAACAGATGAGAGAATACTGCTTGCGGCTAAGAAATATGGTGGAAAGTGGAACGCTTAAAGGAGAACTTTGTGCTGCAATGGACACTATGATAGAAGAGGTAAATGTGCTTGTGTGACATCAGTCCTGGAACACGAGGAACAATGCATGAGATTTCTTGCCTACTCTTATCCCGTAGCTATCGGATCAGCCAAACCAAGTGCCAGCGGCTCGTACGGCAGCGCGCTGGGCGCTGTTCAAGGGATTTGGGGTGTGCAGTGGCTTGTTGCTGATCTCGTTCTGAATTCTTGTAATACTTCTAGATAAATGTCTTGAATTTAGAGATGGCAGAACTGTGGCGTTTTACAGAGACATCTGCCCCTTTCTGTAGGAAAGCAGCATTTTGTATCTTGAGAGATCAGTTTTATAAATAGCAGCAAAGAGGCAGGTTGAAAATTGTTTTCTCGTGACTTTCAGGGTAACATCTTACAGCAGAGGTGTTGTGGCAGGAATTCCCCACAAGAGAGCAGTGAAGGACAACAAAAGGGAGTTCTCTGCTTTATGGGAAGATGTGAGCTGGGCACAAGGCTGGATCCAGCTGAGGGGGCTCTGACATGGGGGGCGCAGCAGAAAGAGGACTCACGGCATCTGCTTCGGGCTGTGTGAATGCACTCAAAACCCCAGCCAGTCAGCGCGACTCACGTGCACCGTGTGGTGGCTGGCCCTCCGTCTGTTCACGCTCAACACGGGTGGCACGTGTCGTTTGTCTTGCTCTGTGGTTCTCATACTCGATTCTTAACTGGAGAAATGTAATTTTGCAAGGCCAGGCTGTTTTAGTTTGATCAGGTGTGTGCGTTTTAAAGTATATATTTAGTGTTTCTCAAGCACGCGATGCCAAGTGACCCAGTGGTTTTGATGTCTGTCACTGGGTGACTCCGTAGTCCTGGGTATGTCAGTTTTCCTGCCATCCAGTCAAAATCGGGGTTAGGCAGAACCTACCCTGGGCTATTTCTGTAAAGCTTTAGGCAGTTCCACTAACAAGCAAATATTGATTAACGTGTTGGTTTGGCTTTTGGAAATTCATCTTTGCACTTCATGTAAAAACCCGTAGGTTCTTTTTAGCTAATTTTAAGGTCAGATCGAAAAAGGAAACTGCTTCGTGCTCCCCGTGGTCATGCCACTGAAACGTCCGTGCAATGCAGGCCTCGATCAACGCTAGTTCTGTGCCTTGAACCCAGCGACGTGCGACCAGCTCTTGGTTCAGCAGGCGCTGATAACGCACATCCGGGGCTGTGTCCGAAGGCCCTTGGGGGATTTCACAGCAGGCATCTAAAGTGCCCTGGAGGCGGTCGTTTGCGGGGCTGTTTGGAGCACCCTGCCCTCTGACAAGGGACCCTCGACCCGTGTTAAAGGCTCCTTGGCTGCAGTTTGTTCTCCCAGGCGGTTACGCGTCGTTCTCTGGAGGTAACGGTGTTTTCTCCCGCAGCAGCAATAGCAGTTTGCAGCTGAAGCGGGTTTACTTCCCGTAAACGGTGTCGTTCAAACGTCCAGTTGCAGCTGTCTCCTACACCGGACAAACACTTGGTTTTAAAGGTTTGGGACCGCTCTTATTTCATGTGTTTCTGCGGGTTTGTATGTGGCAGAGCAGAACGCGGTTTTGTTCGGTGAAGCTTCGTTGGCGGAGCAGACCTCGGCTCTGGCGCTGGGAGGCAGCGCTCTAGCGAGAATGGGGTACGGGAGCACAAGGTTAAACATTCACTCCAGAACTCTGAACATTATTCTTATCAAACCAGTGCACAGCAGGTCAGAAGATGAAATCAGTGCAGTGCATGCGATGGGATTTGCCTTCCTCTGCTGCTGCCCTTTGTAGACTCGGCCTTATCCGGTGCGGCCCTTCCCCCTCCTCGTTCCTGCTGGGGTTTAGCCCGAGCCGCTCTCTTTGCCTTATCGCGGCTCTAGTTGTCGCTAGAGCGATACAAGTCACCTTTTAGTTTAAGTATGTCGCCTTATTTTATCGACAGAGGAAACCTGTGAGGTACTAAGAGGTGGCCTGCGATGGGTGTGGTGGCAAAACAATTGAGGGAGGCCGTTCCCAGGCTCCAGTGTATTGGACCCTGAGACTTCTGTCTCCATCGTTTTCCTTCCGCTGGCTGGAGCCCGCTTGCTCGTTGCTCTCCTCTCAGGCGTTTTTCACGCTTATTTGCACGTGGGGTTATCTGAGGTAAGGTGGGTGTATCCACAGCAAAGGCTACCTTGTGTGCAGCCTGTGCAAAATTAAATATTTATGATAGTTAACGAGCAAATGTAAATCCCTAAACATATTTATTGAGAAATAAATGTGTGAGTTCCTCCAGTAAGGAACACGAGGGCCACACCCTTGTTTCAACCCATAATTAATCTCCACTTGTTTTCTTGAGTTGCTTGGAGCACCAACACCTTTATTTGTATTTTGGGTGCAGCCGAACGGCGTTACTTAGCATCAGCGTTACTTAGCATCAGCGTTGCGCTCCTCTCGCCATCAGCACACGGTGCTCACTGGTACAAAGCTGCTTCTTTTGGAGCCTCAGGATCCTGATAAATCAGCTCCATTGCCTCCAGAAAGAGCAAGTATTCTGTCTCCTCTCGTGTGGAAAGTCGGGGAGAGTGTGAAGACTGACAGCTTGGGAACGCTGGCACAAGCCACAGGCGTTGCGTCCTAGTCCAGAAGGTGCAGTTGAGGTTTGACTCCCCCTTATTCGAAATAACCTTTTGGCTCCTTGCGAGGAAAAGACTTGCCTCATACTCAAGACAGGGCTGGAGCTGAAGTAGGCCAGTGTCAGCTGAAGTAAAGCAGGCCCAAACCTGTGTAAATATGATGGAATGCTGTCCCCAGAGCACCTGTGGCGGGTCCTGCTAAATACCCCTGAAGACAGCGACGCTGCCTACGCGTTAGCACGCTTTGTGATAAGCCCTGTGAGAACATACAGCAGGGATCCTGAAGGGCAGTTTCAGGTTCTGCTCTCTGGGGAGGCTGATGTCTTGAAACGTGGTCAGCATTTTGTGGTAAAGCTCGGTAGGAAGCTGCCGGCTGTGAAGGACGGCACCGGCAGCAGGCAGGGGTCTTGAATCTGATTACAGAACCTGCCAGCCCAACCCTAAACCGAGACACTGTTACGTGTAGTACAACAGGCGAAGATTACTCTGGGCTTCGGAGAGGAAGCAAAGGCCCGTCGCTGCAATCCAAACGAAGGTCACAGGAAAGCAAGGATTAGTACAGGGGAAGCGGTGGGATGAAATGCTGTGCTGTATGCGTGTTGGGAGGTCTGGTGTGTCTCTGTGCGGGGCAGAGCACCTGCTGGGACGGGTGATGCTGGATGCTTAAGCCCTGTTAGAATCAGCCTGATAAAGCTTCTCTTGCACTGGGGAAGGTTCTTGTTGGAGGAGCTTCAGAGTGACTTAAGGGCTGTTGGAACGAGGCTGGGCAGTGCACTGGCTTTGGCGTTCGGCTGCTGCCTTCCTAGGATAACCGATACTCAGCCTTAAGCTTCTGTCTGGCCTGATGGTTTACCTGAGAACGTCGGGTGTGAGACTGTGGGGTTTCTCGTGGCCTTTCAGGTTGTTTGAACTGTCGGAACACCCAGATGCCCAGAGCTGAGTGAAAACGGTTCGTGCGTGAACACTGACTCCTGTTCTTCAGAGGTGACTGTTAAGGTCCCATTTCTCCAGTCGGTTCTCGCGTGGAGAACTCCACGGATGAGTGGCATTGCTGTGGTAGAGAGGCAGACCTGCATGCTTCAGCAAGCTCACCGCTCTTTGCGTCTCTGGGCAGGTGTTCCGAATAGTGAGTACGTGCCTGGGCAGCCCTCCGGAGACCTTCTGCTGGGAGTTCCGGGATAAGGAGAAGAACTACCACAAATACGGCCCTGTGACACCGGTCCAGTTCTACAATGAGCACGTCAAGCCTTACTTCAACATGGAGGACAAGGTTGGGCCTGCTGAAAGGCAGTAGCTTCCCAAGACGGGGTTGGTTTTGTGCTGCTGAGCCACTTCTTTTCCACTGTTGCAAGCGCACTGTCCACCCTGTGGCTGCACCCTGTGGGGTGGGGCCCACTCCCGCAAGGTGACGGCCCTGTGTTTATCCTCCGCCTTCCCCCGTTGGTGCTCTGCCCTTCAATTAGCCGTGATCTTGCACTGCACTCCCATGGTTTTGTAACGATAAATACACAGTGGTCAAATCGGTCATAAAATGCTGTCAGACAGCCGTTGGAGAGCAGGAATAACACGCGGAGCCGCTATGCCGTGGTGGCGCGGTGATCTTAAAACAAGAAAGCCCCAAACAAGGCCTTAAAGCTGGTATTTCAGCCAAGTGGCTTGGTGGCTGCTGGGACAGAGCTGGGTGGGACAGAAGCAATTCTCTGAAACCCGTGTAGATTCACTTCTCGGAGATTTCGGTTACGTCGCACCTTAATTTATGACCATTTGGGTTTTGGCAGATTTGTCTAGTGAACGATCCTCGACCTCAGAACCCGTACAACAGGCTGTATACAGTGGAGTACCTGGGCAACATGGTAGGAGGGAGAAAAACGCTCTACAACAACCAGCCCGTTGATGTCTTGAAAAAATTAGCTGCAGCGTCTATTAAGAGCGGCGAGGTTGGTCTGGTTTCTCCTCAGGGATGGCGCGGTGCTGCTCTTGTAATGTAAAACTGGCGGGGATATGGCCTAGACACGACTCTTCCTTCCGTTTGTAGGCCGTGTGGTTTGGCTGCGATGTGGCAAAGCACTTCTATGGCAAGCTGGGAATCAACGACTTGAACATGTAAGTGGAAAATCAGAACTTGGGTATCATGTGGGAGACTTGGCTGGGACATAAACAGAAGGAACCGATTTGGGCGTACTTAGGGTCATACACCCAAAAAGGGTAGGTTTAAGTAATTAAGCGGCAACAGAATTTTTTCCATTTGTTAGCTAAAATGTGAATCCTGTACAGATGCACTGTGATTGCTAAATATTCTTATCTGAATCGTCCAGTATCTTGTGAGAAACTCCAGAAGGGATCAGTCTCCTGCGTTTATTCTGACACTGAATTGTGGAACTCGTACGCCTGTGCACGGGCTCCCGGGGCACCGCGGTCTACCGATTCCCTGACTGACTGGTGCAAATTCTCCCCGCATCCTTTGTGACCTTGCTGATGTGGCTCTCTACTAGATTTAATCATGAGCTGGTGTTCGGTGTCTCCATCAAGAACATGAACAAAGCAGAGCGATTAATCTTTGGAGAATCATTGATGACCCATGCCATGGTCCTGACCGCCGTCACCGAGAAGGTAGAGTCCACCTCCTGAGGGTCTGATGCTTGCACGGGTGTGTGTGAATATTCTGGCAGCTCGTTTGTGTTCTGGGCTCATCGGCAGTGTGTGAGCTGTGGTGCTGGAGTTCGGCACGTGTGCCACAACACCCTGGTGCACAAGGCTGAGGTTGGTTGTGTCTGAGTGCTCAGAAGGATAAATATTTCACAAGGAGGGAGGAATTTTAGACAAGTGCTTCTTTCCTTCTGCCCACAAACCTTTGTTGGAGAAAGGGAATAGAAAGCCAGCTTCTATTTTTAAGATACCAGAAAACCTATGTTAACTGATTTTTTTAAATACGGATTCTGGTGTGTGTTGCTGAGCAAGAAATTGAGCAGGGCAGCAAGTATTTCCTTCCCTGCCCCGCTGCATGGCTTAGTCCATCTGTGTTCAGATGCCAGCAGGCGGCACTTTGCAACAATCCTCACCTCCTGCAGCTCAGTGGCATGTGACCTCCCTGACCCACTCATAATGAGGGAAGGAAAAGGGTGTCCAAAATAGCTCTGTGGCAGACAGTAGGCCAAGATGAAGCCACAGCTCGGTCCGCTCTTGGCAGCGTAACAAAGCACACGCGAGGCGAAAAAGAACCATGTGAAAATTTACAACGCGGGGTTATCTGTGATGTCGCTGTTTTCCATTTATTTCCAGAAGTTGTCAGTACTGAAGTTGCTTTGAAGTGATCTCTTCCTGTCCAACGTGACCTTGGCTTGAGCAGCAACAGCTTGCATATAACCGAAAGTTTGCTGGGCAGTTTGAGGGCTTGACGGGCCCGTTGAGTCACCCGAATTTTTGCGTTAACCTTTTACAACGCTGTATCGCTTTTCCTGTTGTGCTCTGCCTTCTGAGCTCTTAACGCTTCTATTCTGTGTATGGGAGTGCGTGAACGCGTCTTTAAAAAGCTTTTCATCGTTTCTCTGACCCTAAACGTGATGGTTCTGGAGCGTTCAGAGCTTACTGAGCGGTTCGCGGCTGGAGTGGGTGTGCTGACTGTGCCCAGTGGCTGCGCTTCAGCGGCAGCTGTTGGCCTGTGTTTTCACACTCGGGGGTTTCGCGTGCCTAGACGTACAGCTGCGTAAAATGGGACCAGGTGCGACCCAGTTCCTTTAAGGAAAGGATGTGTAGAAGATCAGTATCTCTGAAGTCACAAGAGTTTGTCCCAGAGCAAGTTCAGAGGCTTTTCCACATCCAGAATGGACTAAGTTGTTCCCTCTTGTCTGAACACGTTTTACATTAAACCTTGCCTTAATCTAAAGGAGCTTTGATGAAGAGTTGTAAAAATGTAATAGTTTGGATTTACCTGCTTTAGAACAAGGCTTTGAAGATTGAAAAAATCCCATTGCCCTTTTACAACATGAAATTGATGTGGATTAAATGCACCGTGTGGTTAAAAACTGAAGGTACATAAACGTGTTTATCCCGGTTTGTCTGGCAGCATCAAGATCAAGATCAGACTTGCCCTCGGTCTGGTAGCTCGAGTGGCGCATTTTGAGGACTGTCCTGGAGTGTTTAATGTGAGAGTAGAGGCAATACCTATTCCACTGAATATTAAAAATGGATTTGTGGAGTGTTTTCCAGGTTAATATATTAAAAATCTAGTAGGGAAAGAACAGCTGTGCTTTGATTCCTTGGGGGACCTGCTGTTTCAGCACACGAGGCTGCCCGAAGGCAGCGACAGCTCAGGGCAGCGCAGCAAGCCGATGGAGCAGTGCTCAGGGTGTTTGAGTACTTGGTAGGTTGGAGCCAGAGGTGGGATGCACGCAGGGCGGGCTGACGTGCCGCACGCTGCTGGTGGTGCTTGTCAGAAGCCATCCATGTCCTTCGGAGCTGCATCGCTACGTTCCTGTTCGCCCCGTTAGGAATACCGCTCTAAATTATTGCGCTCGCTTCCTCGCTCCTTTCCTGATCCCCGTTCCAGCACGTTGTGCGTTCTGCGTGTCAGAAGGCCCCCGTGTCCCGACAGGCGATAGGGAAGGCCACTCAGATGCGGTCAGTCAAGTCCAAACTTGACTTTAGTTCAGTCGTCCCGTTAAAAGAATTACTTAGTGCAGGCTCTTGACCACATTTTCTCATCTCGTGTGCGAGCGGACAGTTAACTGTTTTGGAAAATGACGTTTCTCCAGCCATTCGCAAGAATCCAGTCTGAAACCTGCCCTGTAGGCTTTTGGGAGTGGAGCCGTGTGGTTTGGTGCTGGATTTAGACTTGGCAGGGCTGGTTGCTATAAACTCACGTGGTCCTTCGCGACTGAATAGCCATTGGCTTGTTTTGTCACAGGATGGGCAAGAAGAGGCGTTTGAAAAATGGAGAGTGGAAAACTCCTGGGGAGAAGACCGTGGTAATAAAGGTAATTTGCAGTCACGGGAACAGAAAGCTGAACTTTGTGTTTGGCAATAAGGAGGTGGGAGGGGGCAAGGGGATGTGCTGGGTGTCCGGCACCAGGCTGTGCATGAAACAGGCCTGCCAACAGCATGGGGATCACTGAGCTATGGCACTGTGTTCCGGGAGGACCCGTTCCTCACTGAAACGTGATTTACATCCAAGTACATCGAATGTCAGCGCTGAATGGAGACGCAGGAAATGCCACTGGGTAAACTTGACACTGGCTGCAAGCTCAGCTGCAGAGACAACTGCATTTTTTGGGGGGTGGCCGTGAGTGATGGCCACTGACAGCCCTGAAGGCAGGAGGACAAAGTTGACAGGAGCCCCTAGGGAGGCCAGAACTGGGTATTGGTATAGCTTAACAGTATGGGACGCACTGCTTACACTGCAGCTGTTCAGTCCCACAACCACACTGCTTGTGGAGTGTGTGGGGCGTGATGGGAAGATACTGGTAGACTTCTGTCCCCAGACCAGAGGGGTTCAGGCTGGCTATTTGCCAGATTACTTAATGGTTACCTTCTCTCTTGCTGTGTGAGAGCTCGAGTGACAGCCTGTCAGGTCACACTGAATACCAGTATTTGCAGGGTGTACCATGAAGGGTTCAGGGCCTGCTGGGAGTAGTAGGGCTTATCGAAGGAATTCCAGAAAAACATTATCTGAAGTTTATATAATGAAGTATTTAAAGTAATAAATTTTAACTTTTTAAGGTTGATTAGTTCATTGCTGTAAAGCTGCTTGTTTTCCTAAGCGCTGTGTAGCAGCTGGCTGTTGGTCACAAGTAAATTGCCAGCTGTTTTCCCTGTCAAGACAACCCGTTGGCTGTAGCTTGGCAAGAGTGGTAGCAGGAGGGCAGAGCCTTTGCTCTTTTGTTGCTCGTGTTCCTTTGCTGCAGGACACAAGTCTGAAAAATCTGGTAATATTAGTCTGAAAATGTGGTAGTACTTCTCTGAAACCCTGAGGATTCCAGCGGGCGTGTGAACCATCTTGAATAAAGGGACACTAGGTAAGAAACGCTTTGCAGTGTCAAGTAGGGTGGGATCCCTGCCAAGAAGCGCACTGTACAGGAATGCTTCCTCCGTCTCCACGAAAGCAGAAATTAAGACTTGACTGCAATGCTTTCAAGGGCGCTAAAGGTAACGGAGGCGAGTTTAAATCTGTGCAGCACCGCTGTCCCATCCCTGGGACCTCATGCTGATATTTCAACACGTCTGCGAAGATGTGCTGAAAACACGGGCCTGTGGCATCCTCGCAGTGCTCCCCTCTGGTGTGACGAGCACTAGCAACAACAGAATCCAGGGACACGCGGTTCAGCGCGTGCCAGGCTTCCCGCAGGAACTTGCTCGCCTGTTGATGATCGCCTCGGCCTGCGCGTTGTCCCTTTCGGAAGGGTTTGTAAGCGCCGGGGGGGCTGTAGGGGGGTGGGTGAGCTGGCCTGGCACGTGGGCAGGCAGTGATGACAAAACGGGGAGTCACGGCTGAGCGCTGGTGTCGGAAGTTGCTTCGCTCCTTAGTTGGGGGTGACCGGAGGTGCTTCCCTGCCTGGTCTAGGGGGGGCAGCTTGGACCTCCCTGGCCCTAGGTGAGTGGGGATGGGGGGTGAGAGCGTTTCTGCTTTGCTCTGCCAAGGCCTGTGGTCAGCTTTGCTTCAGTGGAATGGGGGGAACTCCATGGCTGCTGCCCTGCCCTGTGGGGGGGAAACTCCATGGCTGCTGCCCTGCCCTATGGAGAGGGGCCGGATGTGGGCTCAGCCATGCCACGATAAGTTCAGCGATAAGCGGGCCAAACCAGACCTCAGTGTGTCGCAGGGCATAACACAACAGTCACTGCTGACCACATTTTTCTGTTGCACATTAATCCCAAATCCTGTGCTCACAAGATGTGGTATGGTCGAGATTTCCCAGGATGTTGGTATTCTTCTGGGAATAGTCTATTTCTGGAAAACTCTGTTTTAAGATGTGGTCTTACTCATAAGCTTTTAATATCTTATACAAGAGCTAACTAAACTAGAATATTCTTGGAATGGTGTCTTAATTTGTGTTGCGGCCCCTTGGTCCTGCAGCAGTGCCTGTTCTGAGTTAGCTGTATATGTTCCCAGCGAAGCATTCCAATAAAAATCGTTGGTCTTGACAAACTGGTGATGTTCAGCCTTCAGGGCTCATCCGTGTGACAGTAGTAAGGCGTGCTTTGGAGTGTTGGAGTAACTACAGAAGCCAAAGCAGTGCTAAAAAGCAACATCAAAACATGCCTTGTCTCCAAATACAAACTATTTTAAGCACCTTTGTGTATAATAGAGTATGAAATATAAGGAGGACTGGTTAGTTGCGCCCTTGCTGTCGGAACACTTTGTTTTGACACACTCCAGATTCCTGGTTTGTGATGTTAGATGCTACTGGTGGTAGAGGAACGCTTCCAGGAAACAAGTGCCTTACTCAGCTGGCTCTGCAACCGCTGAGTGTGGGCTTTGGTTAGGGCTGCAAACATTCTGAAGTTAATAGTGTCTGTCAGCAGCTCTGTGCTAGTCATATATGCTCCTTGGCCACGGTTCAGGGTTGGTCTTTACTAGAGCTGGAGAAAGACTGGGCTCGATTTCAGGATATTGGCTATTACTCCCAAACCACAGCACGGGAGAAGGAAGCCTGACACTGCCAGTGCAAGTTGTACCTGTTGAGCTGTGACTGAACAGCGGCAGTTCTGTGCTGGTGGCACTGGGCTGGAGCATCAGGGAATGCTCTGAGGGAGCTGCGAGGCTGGGATCTGTGCACGTGGAGAGCTGTGTGTGTTTTGCTTGCTTCATTTTGAGCATGTAACCCAAAATCACAGAATCGCAGACTGGTTTGGGTTGGAAGGGACCTCAAAGCCCCCCCAGTCCCACCCCCTGCCATGGGCAGGGACACCCTCCACTAGCCCAGGTTGCTCCCAGCCTCATCCAGCCTGGTCTTGGGCACTCCCAGGGATGGGGCACCCACAGCTTCTCTGGGCAACCTGTCCCAGTGCTCCCCACCCTCTGCAGGAAGAATTCCTTCCTGATGGCCCATCTCAATCTCCCTTTTTCAGTTTAAACCTGTTACCCCTTGTCCTGTCACTCCCTGCCCTTATAAAAAGTACCCCCCCGGCACTGGAAGGTGCTGTAAGGTCTCCCTGGAGCCTTCCCTTCTCCAGGCTGAACAAACGAACTACAGCAAATAGAAATGAAAAGTGCAGTGCCTCGGGCGTTGTTAGCAGTAACACCGATTTAACCCAGTCACCCAGTCTTCTTGGGGACCTTGAACTTGTTTGCCAGCTTTGTAAGCTTCACTTGCCACCTGGTTTGCAGCAACACTTTACCCTCCTTAGACGTTATTTCTCTTCCAAATGCAGATTGACTTTTCAAGAACCAGTCCTTTTAGAGTCTTGAGGAGGAGTAGCTGTTCCTTTGAAATACAGTCAGACCCCAGTGTGATTTGAATAACCCTGCAGCATGCCATCTCTGCAAACTGCTGCCTGAGTCACTGTCACTTATCTGTTCCGTGCTGGTAGTGACTCTGGAAAGTCTTGCTCACTGTCTGTATTTTGGTTTGGTTAGGGAGTTGCCTGGAAAAGTGCCTTGACAGAAAATCCCATCAGAACTAGGAAGCTTGACTATTTCAGGCTCCTTTTCTTTTCCAGGGAGGTGAATCCCTGAATTATTTTCTTAGCTGTGACCCAACTCCCACTCTTGACCTCAGGGCAGTTGGGTGTACCCTTCGGAGCTCACCCTCAAACTTTAGAGGAGGTAACTCGACAGGGTGTCCTCCCCTTCCTTCTGCACTTTCTCTCTCCTCGGCGTCCAGCGCTAGCTGGTGACGGAGGGTGTGGATTTGCGCTCTGTCCTAGCTCTCGTGCTGTGCCACCGAGTTTGGCAGTGATGTTGTCTTAATCTTACCCGCCTTGTTAAGGGATTGGGAAGCTGCTTGGATCAGTCCTGTGCAGAGAACCAGAATCCACATCGGTAAAGGGGCAGCCAAGAATGATGTTCAACTTGGCACATCCCAGCTGGGTGTGGGGGATACAACCCAACTCCATGATTTCTTGGATGGGATGATAAAGGGTACAGCCCGCAACAAAACACCGGGGACTAGACTCGGAGTCATTACAAAACAAATGACTTATCACTGGTAGGAAATGGAAGTGTGTTTTCCCGTGGGTTGCTCTTGCACCGCTCTGCGTACAGCCCGAGGTGCCAGATAACAAGTTTCCCCCAACTTGGAGGACTGGAAAGACTCTGACTCGTGGGTGGGGTATGCTGGAGTGAAGTTATTTATATGCTCACACCACACGGAGCGGGCAGAACCAAATTCTTGTGGTAGTGCTTGTCCCGGATGAAGGGAAGCCCTGGGAACCGCCTAGCATCGCATCTCCTAAATATTTAGTAATTGCATTCATATCTGTTGTAAAAGAGTTTCTTGGAATCCTGTCTGTTTTTCCTCAAGGAACGAATGCAGCTGCTGACAAACACTGCTTGTTTTGGAGGTGAAAAAAGTCACTTCCCAGGGGAAGATTTCCTTTCTGTGTTTTACTGGCACTGTGTCAGCCATACAGGCGAGTTTAATTATTCTGCTTACTCCTTTGTTCTGGAGGCACAGTACGTTATTACCCAGCTCTGAACTGGCCTGTCCCATCGGATATCTTTTTTTAACAGCGAGCGAGAGGGGAACACTAAATCACGTTATCACATCCATTTGAGAAGGGTCCATCTGCTTGTTCCGGTGGGAGCAGAACTGCGTTGCGGTACATCTCCAGCTCCCTTTTGACTCCTTTAATCTCGCCCTGGCTGATGCGTGCGTACTGTTCCGCGTGGAGACGTTTCAAGGGTTTAACTAGGCATTTAGTGTCTGGGTTTGCGCTGGCGTACGTATATCATCCCGCAAGTACCCTGCGACAGAAGGGCTCTGTTAGTTTGCGCTCCCTCCGGAGGGGTTCCAGCACAGCCCCGAGCGGTTTGTACCGGGCCCTTCGGGAGCTCCCAGGGGTGTTATTTCAGGTGCCCACGTCCCAGGTTATGCGGTAACTCGCAGGCCGTTCATCCCCGGCTGACCTGTCCCGGGGCAGCAGCTTGTCGGTTGTCCAGTGCCGCGTGTTCAGGTTTGCCTTTGGGAAGGTGAGAGAAGTGGACCAGCCTCAGGCCCAGAGGAGTCGGGGCTGTCTGACGTTACAAGATGACGCTGTTGCAAGTTCTTGTCCCGGTTCTGGCCTTAACACGCGAGCGGTTTGAGCAGAAGCAGCAGATGAATTGCCGGAGGTAGAGCTGCGCTGCGTGCCTGCCCAGGAAGGCAGCGATCTGTGCGCTGCTGCCCGTTCCCCGGGCGAGTGCAGAGCTCGGGGTTGCCTTCGGCAGGCTCCTGCGTCCACGTACCGCTGCCTATAAAGTACGTGTCTCCTTTTAACGAAGCTGATAACGGGTTTCACTGCGACGCTGGCCACAGGCCCTCTCGAAGAGCCACCGCAGTTATTTGCGTGCTCTGAAGTTCTGCTTGACGTTTCCCTCTTGTTCAGACGCTGTGATCCTAATCAGCGCTGTCAAGCTCCGAGATACAGGATGTCAGAAGCAGAGTTCATTATCCTCTCAGGGTGCAATTACTTGTTGGCTCTTGGGAGTGAGAGGTTTTTGTGTGTCCCAAGAACTCATATCCTGAAGAGAGAATAATCAAGGCAGCTCCCTTTGGCAGTGTTTCCAAACCGGTCTCTAGCTCGGATTACAATTGATAGGGGTTTTAATTTATGGGAATTATCTGATCTCTTGCTTTAGAAACAAGATGCTGTAGATAGATGCATTTATTGTCCATATTCTCTGGACATTTTCTCGTTTCATTTGATTGTGTGATGATACTGTATAAGGACATGAGGAACTTTATTATATAAAGCCACTTCATCTGTCTTCTAAACGCTTGCTTTCTCCCAGCCACTGTTATTTGCAGTTCACCTTGAATAGTTTGGTTCCAACAGCAGCTTTCTGCTAAAACCTGTGGTGCTCTAAACGTGACTTTCCCCTCCAGTTAAAGGCTGTTCACTGAAGTTCTTTACAAGAATTCTATTAGGGAGAAAACGAAGGTTCAGTTCGGCCCAAGCGTGAGTAGATGGCTTTACGTTTGAGGAAAGCAGAGGGCTTCTTCCTACGGCAAGAACTAAACCGGCAAAGTTTTCTTAAGGCAAAGGTGGTTTTGATATTCACCTGGAAAATTTCCCTTCTCAACGCAATCTTGAAAACTTCGGAAGCCAGAGACTCAAGTAATCTTTCATTCTGCCTTAAATGCCTTTTTTTAAGGCATTGTAATTCACTTGAGCGTTCTCAGTGTCTCTTTTAACAGAGGAAGCAGAAATGATGAATATTCTGGGACTTGTTTTTCCTGGCAGCTGTCTTGGTTGGTCTTTCGGCGCACATGAAGTACGTCCGGTTAGCCGGGGTGTTAATTTCTTTTAATATGCTCGTATTTGTCTTTGCCTTGAGAGATCTGACGTACGAGTAGGTCCCGTTTGAACGCAGTGTGTCAGGTGAAATGTGGGACTGCTTCCCAGCGTTGGTAACGTGCTCTCTTGTAATCCACTGTTTTCCTCTCCAGGTTACCTGATCATGACAGATGACTGGTTTTCGGAGTACGTGTACGAAGTAGTGGTGGATAAGAAGCATGTACCCGAAGATATCTTGGCAGTGATGCAGCAAGAACCCATTGTTTTGCCAGCTTGGGACCCTATGGGGGCTTTAGCCAAGTGAACTACAGAATATTCGCCTCTTAACAGTCAACCCGAAGTAGATGCAATAGAGAATTCCAGTGGTCGGAAGCCATAGCCAAACGATAATGTGACCAAGCACTCAGCGTGGTCTGTATTCTTGCGATGTAAGTTAAGGATCTTTGGGAAATAGCGCTTTACTGACTTGGCTGAACAAAGCTCTCGGGCTGCTCCGCAAAACTAAAACGGGGAAAGGAACAAACTCATGATGAAATGTTACAAGCGCTGTCAATGGCAGTGTGATTTTACCTTAAGTTTTTAATTAAAATCAGTATAGCCACTCGGTAGGATTCTTTTGAACCATGTTTCCCTAGGAAAGATGGCTATAAAAGGCCCTTCTTGGGAATTAACAGCTCGGTGGTTGTCACAACGAATACAGGGGGAGACTTACAAATTAACCGTCTGTGCTCTGACTTGTACCAGACAAGAATGCCCAAAATATTTTGTGTATTTACATTTTTAGTTTTGCTGAAGTCTTGGAGGGAACAAGAGAATTGAAACTGCTAAAAATTACCTTTAGAGAAATGTTCTCTTCCAGCAGAATTAGGGGGTGGGAAACTGATTCGTTGAGGTTTCCAGTTTCGCTTGGTTTTATTCTTCCATTACTGAGCTAGGGCTGGGTAACCCATCTCACGGCCCGGTGCTATGTCTGTGTGCACAGGAGCGCTATTTTTCAGTTATATTAGCAAGAACAACTGTAAATGTCCTCACAGGTGGAGCTAGTGTCATGCTCAAGAGAAAAAAAAGTTTTAATTGCTGCATTTTATTTGGATGTTTAAAAAAAACCCAAGAAAACCCAAGATGGTGCTATGAAGCTTTTGAATAAACACTTTCTAAAGTGACGGGGACTGTTCCGTTTTCTCTTTAAACGAGCCTCGTAGCTAATGAAATGGAAAGATGCCGGTGACCTACAGGCAAGTCTGAGTGAGCCGGAATGTGAACGTGCCAGGCAAAGGTGCTGCTGTGTGTTCTCAGCAGTAGCCCACAGATGCTCCTCTCGCTGAAGGAAGATAAACACAAGCGCAGTGTCTCGCTACAGGCGCTCGTAGGTGGGTGATGAGCACAGGCCTGACCCTTGGGTTTAAACAGTGCCGGAATGGTGGGCTTCTGGGTGTAGCCTGATGGTTTTCCTGTTTGTACGGGGTTTAGTCCTGGGCTGAATGAGCATCAAGAACCACGCTGAAACGCAGCTGCTCGCTACCATGGGTGGATGTTCCTGTAGTACAAGCAGAGAAGCTGTTTGATAGGGCCTTGGTGTTCTACCCCTTGGTTTGACTTCTATTCCGTTTGGAGTGCAGAGATGGCCAGTTGTAAAGAGCTGTGGAAGTGTATCATGCTGGTTACACAGACGTGTGTGTGTGTACGTACGTCAAACATGCCACGCTAAATCCTGGCTGCGTGCTGGCTGCCAGCCCAAACCCCGCTTGGGTTTGTCTAGGAGTCTCCCAAGACGATTCAGCCTGCTCTGATTAACGCTTCCCGAGGTGGGCAGGAGTGCTGGCTAGAGAAGGGCATTTGGTGTGGGGCAGCAGCAGGCCGTTGCTGTCCTTGAGTGACATGCCCTTTCCCGTACTTCCTGCACGGGTGTCGAAGCTGCGGTGTGGGTGTTCAGGATGCACCCTGGCAGCACGGTGATACTGTAACTCGATTCCTTCTAGTACAACCTCGCTCTTGTTACCCTGGGCTCCTGTCAAAAGGCTTGCTGTCGCTTCAAGACCTCTGAGGTACAGGAGGAAGGGGCTGTTGCGCTCAGCGTGCCTGTTCCAGGAGCAAGGACACGAGGCTCTGCCTCTGCAGCACGTTTTCCCAAGTGCAGCGCTCAGACCTTCTGCGTTTAGAGACGGGTCCTTAACTTCCTTGCTTGCTATGGTGCTGGCTGGCGGAAGCGTATGCCACTTGCAGTTACCTTTGGGGAAGTTCGGGCACGCCTTTTAATTGCCAGGGTAGTGTTGATTTGTCAAATACACTTAATTATCAGGTTATTGTCAAATACCTTGCTGCCACTTCTGATTTACACTCCGCTCTCAATGCGATCTCCAAGTCATGCAGATGCGTAAGGGGTGGTGCCTAGCCTGGAGTAACGATACGCTGACGGAGCAAGCGTGTACGGAGTTTGGTGTGGAGAGAAAAACACAGAAACGTCCTGGCCGATCACATCCTTGCGTAGAAAAAGGTGCTGTGATATCGGGGTGTATAAACAGAAAGAGCCTGCGACATACGGGACGATACCCAGCTCTGCCCGAGGCTGTCGGGCGTGAGGCGGAGGACAGTGTAGTTTAGGGTACTGCACCTCGGGGAAGACGCAAACTAGAATGAGCGTAGAGAGGAGCGGGAGGAAGGATCGGGGGACTCGAAACTGCGACCGGTACAAGGCTGACAGACGCATGGTGTTGAGTGGGAGGAAAGGGGAGACATCACATCCTTTTGATGTGTAAACGGATGCTTTAAAGAAGGGAGTTTTGTTCCCGCTGCTCACGGTAAATGGATCAAAGAGATCAAAGAGTCGTGGGCTTCAACCGCAGCAAGATTTAGTGAGATTAGGAACAGCTTTCTGGTGATAGAAACAGTGAAGAACTGGTGCAGCTTGCCCGAGAACGTGCGATGCCTCCGTTGCTGGAGATCTTTACCAACAGGTTACGGAAGAACGTGTCGGAGATGGCGCTGGTGGAGCGGATCCTTCTGGCAAAGGGGGAACCAGATGATCTCTTGAGATCCCCTTTGGCTTCGTGGGTCTGTGATGCAGAGTCTCCGCCTCACGCCGTGTTCCTTGCATCCAGGCAAGTAAACAGTCTTGTACTTGAGGCTGAACCCTGGTGGCTCTGAAACAAAGCCAAACCTCTCGGGAAGCTGTATTATGTACAATATTTTGATTATGACTAATGCATGTGTTGTTTTGCGGGCTTGCTTTCCTCCAAAAGGTCAGTGTTTTAGTCTTTCAAAACCTTTCTGCTTATGACATTACACTAGCTCTTCCATTTCCTTCATGCTATCTACGAGGGCAGGGTGGCGGCCAGAGAGACTTAACGTCTTCTCTGGAGTTTAACGGACTAACCTTTCTGCTGTGGCAGCAGCGATGAGGATTGAGTTTGACAAATTAAAAACGGTTTCCAAGCCAGTGTTTGTTAATCTGAGTATTTGAAAGCGTTGTCCAGCGCGTGCTTATCTCTGCAGCTCCTGCCCAGATATTTCCCTGTACAGCTTATACAATAGTGTGGGGCTTTTTCCTTTAAATAAGCACAGAAAATCCACGTGGATAAAACACGTTGTAGGAAACGAAGCCAATCTGGCAGAAACAGTTTTGCCTTTATGCCCGGCAATTTTATAAGTTCTTTGTAAGAAGGAATGGGGCAGAGCAGGGGAAATACGTACGTCAAAGCAAGAGCTGCGTTTCTTCTGCTCTGAGGGCATTTGCACAAACAGCTGGAAGGTCCGTGCTAAGGGCCCTCTCTGACTCGGGGCTGGCGCAGTATCAGGTGGGGTATTCTCTGTCTCGCTGCCTGTGTGATAACACGTCCACACAAACCAGTTCTGTGCCTGTGGTAACAATCAGTTAAGCAGCTGTCCTTGTTACCCATAAACCAGACCGGAATGCCTTACGGGCAGGAGGGCTTGTTTTCAGACAGCAATTTGAAACATGAATAAACCCAGTGTGTATAAACGATTTCCCACTGACTGCTCCTGTTGATGTGGTGGTTACCGGATCACTCTGCCCCTCTGGCCTAAAGGAAAAATCACTGATGTGGCCGGCAGCCCTCAATGGGGCGGTTAAGAGTCGAGATAGCTGAGCAGGCGGTTGAGAGGCTCCGCACAGAGGCTGAGGAAGTTCTCAGTGTCCTGCACAGCACAAGGCATGGCTGGATCCAGGAGAAACTTGGTCTCTCCTCAGGTTTGTGGAAGTCAGAGTACAGCCCAGGGATGACAGTGAATGAGCAGACGCGGCCCAGCAGCTCTCTGGGGGCACCTCCATGAGGAACAGCCTACTCACCTCCTGCCAGTTAGCAGGAAAGGGTTCAGAGACAATCAAAAATTAAACTTTTTCTAACAGATGGAATGGAAATAATGTGGGAATAAGCCTAGCTTGCTGCTGAACTGTAACCCCAGACTACAAAAAATTAACATCCAACTGCTAAAAAGGTGTGTAAGTTAGACTAAAAAACCCCAAACTAATTATTCCCCTCTGTGCTTCAGTGCTGTTTCTTCCCTCAGTCTGTATCCTTTGCAAATCCTTAAAAAGAATTGGGGAATGTTGAGGAACCAGCCCACTAACAGCTTCCTTTTCCAGTCTGTCACCAAAGCCACGTCGTTTTCATGTGGTGATTCGAAGAAAGCTCCTGACGGGGGGGAAGATGTGATAATGTTATAAAAGTCAGCTGTCTCAGATTTAATCCAACCTCGGAAGATAATCACTGCTGCTAAGAAGAGGCAGGAGGAGAGGTTACGGGCGGTGGCAGTTTGTAGGTTTTCAGACTCAGATTTCTCCCCCCCAACGCTCTCGTAAAACAGTTGCAGTGGAAACAGCAAACCCCCTCCAAACCGCGTCTGGCTCCCAGGTGTATATCCCAGCACAGTCGGCTTAGAAAATAGCAGGGAAGGACAATCAGAATTTCTTTTATCCCAAAGCCAATCTCAATAGCTTCTACATGTAGTCTGATTCCTAACCAAGCAAAAGACAGGAACAAATAAATATTTTGGGATTTGTTTGGTTTGTGTTATTTGGAAGATTATTCCTATCCTCTTAGTGGCAGTGATTCAGAGACATGCTTGCAGAATTATTATTAATCTCTTAGCACAGCTGGTACCACCATTATGAGGCAATTTGATTGCTGCTTCCCATTCTTGTGCTGGTAACTGGAATCTACAGTCGCTTTATCTGTGGAGAACTGCGGAACTGTTGGAAGTTACGTCTTGTGTAAAGTCCGTTTTCTTCCTCTTGGTTTTTTTTTTCCATCCTTCCCGTGAATCATTAGGATTTTGCCCACCAATGCACAGATTTCATGAAATTCTGGAACTGACTCTGTACAGGACCTGACAGTTTGTTTCACATATGGGGTAAGAAAGTTGTCATAAAGTTGAAGGGTCTGCCTGACATCTCAAGTCTGTTCTTTATACTATATCCCAAAGGCTCCAGACTGTTTGGCAAGAAATTAAAAAAAAAAAAGCCCATGCTGCTGCAGAAGACATGAATGCGAAAAAAATCAACGGAACAAAAAGACCAGGATAAGTCATGAAGGGTGTTTTTTTGGTCTTAATATGCTGTTTTTCACGACAGCTTTGCATGCCCTACAGAATAACTAACTGCTGACAGCGGGTGCCACTGAGGTGAGCAGATAGAAGCATGTAGAGAAGGACCTGGGGGTACTGGTGGATGGAAAGCTGGACATAAGGTGGCAGTGTGCAGGGGCAGCCCAGAAAGCCAACGTTTCCTGGGCTGGATCAGAAGTGTGGCCAGCAGCGTGAGGGAGGGGATTCTCCCCCTCTGCTCCACTCCCGTGAGACCCCCCCTGGAGTGCTGTGTCCAGCTGTGGAGCCCTCAGCATAAGGATATTGACCAGTTGGAGAGAGGCCAGAGGAGGCCATGGAGATGCTCTGAGGGCTGGAGCCCCTCTGCCCTGGGGACAGACTGGGGGAGTTGGGGGGTTCAGCCTGGAGAAGGGAAGGCTTCAGGGAGACCTTATTGCAGCCTTCCAGTACCTGGGGGGCTACAAGAAAGCTGGGGGGGACTTTTCCCAAGGGCAGGGAGTGACAGGACAAGGGGTAATGGGTTTAAACTGAAAGAAGGAGATGGAGATGGGCCATCAGGAAGGAATTCTTCCCAGAGAGGGTGGGGAGCACTGGGACAGGTTGCCCAGAGAAGCTGTGGATGCCCCATCCCTGGGAGTGTCCAAGGCCAGGCTGGATGAGGCTGGGAGCAACCTGGTCTGGTGGAGGGTGTCCCTGCCCATGGCAGGGGGGTGGAATTGGATGATCTTTAAGGTCCCCTCCAACCCAAACCATTCTGTGATTCTATGTAACTGCCAGGGTTGATGGCGGTGAATGGTACACCATAGTGTTCTGCAACTTGCTGAAAGAACCTGCCCTAAGCAGAGACTGAGATGGAGAAAAAGCTCAGACAAAGGTCATGATGCTTCTAAAACTTTATAAAAACCTTTATAATTGTGTGAAGAACAGAGGGACCCACAGCCCAGAGTGGAGAGAATTTATTTCTTGTGGGAGGGTAGGAAAAACGAGTTTGAAAAATCCACTCTGGTCTCCCAGCAGTGGTGAGCTGGAGATGTGCATGAAAGGGAAGGCAGATTCCTCGCCCCATCTGTCCTCCCACCTCCCAAGGAAGAAGAGGCCTGGGATCTAATCTACGGATACTTCCACACTGAAACGCTCTACTTGGATCTTCGTAAAGGTTTAGGGAGCGAGGCACGAGAGAGTCTGTCCTTGCAAACCCTTGGGAGCAGGACAAACGGGGGGAAGGCCGTGCATGATCGTAATCTGCCCGGACGCTAACTTGGGTTTTTTCTGTCCACGGCTAAGCGGAGATTAGTGTCACCAAAACTGTTTGTTTTGGAAAGAGGAGTACAGGAGGGGAATTCAGCACGGCAGAGGGAAAGCGAGTTAGATACCGCTGTTTTCACTACAAGAACAATGAGTCTCCAGTACCACTGAAGGCAGCAAGCTTAATCTGACTGCACATTTTTAATATGCTGCCCGCTGGAATTAACAGGAAAACAAAAATTGATACAAGTCTCCCTAATGTTTGCGATTGCAGTACCTGAGCTGTCCTTGAGATGGTGCAAACGACCCGCTGCTGACCGACTGCTGCTCTCGCCAAGGGACCAGGAGAGAGAAAAAGGAAAGTGCTAATTATACCCCTATGCTTTCCAGCTTTTGGAGTTTGTTTTCTTTTCAATTGTTTGGAACAAGTCTCTGAAAACTGGCAACCACGTACAGCACAACTGCTGTTGCTCTAATAATTACCTATTCTTATTTGTCCCCATTCTGGTTTTCCACTTCCCTCCCCCAAAATCCGCCACCTAAACTACGGCACTATTTGGTTGACCTGTGATTTATGACTTGTTACAAACAAATTGTGAAGTCGAGGAATGAAGAAATCCCGGGCGAAAGAAGCTGGCGAGAAAGAGCTTGTGTCAGGGGTTGAGGGAGATTATTGTGAGGAGTAATAGGAAGAAATTACTTGTTGAGCGTACTGAAGCAGCAAACCCTTTATAAAGCATTTGTGCTTAATGCTACAGAACTAAATCTTATTAAAATAATGTAAATTTCAGCAAAAGAAATTATTCTTTCTAAGCCCTTTTATTGTGATACTGTCCCAGCCCTTCCTACCTTTCTGTAATCTACAGACCCACCTGCAAACTTGTCATTTACTGACTCCCTCCAAACTTCCGTCCCGTTTGTCGTCTCCATCACCCTCATCCTCCTCCTGTTATTTATAGCTGTAATAACAGCCAGCAAAACTGTCCCTGACCAACAGCTTCCCTCCTTCTCCCTCTGCCTTCATTGGATCCTGCTCTCGTGAACTGATCACAGACAAATGTAGCCACCCACCTCTAGGAGGAAAACTGAGCCGCAGCCCCGGTGAAACATAAAGTTTATTTGACTAAAGTGACGCAAAAATTCTTAAAGAGCTCTTTGGCAGCAGATTATCTGGAAATCAGACCATGTGAGGGGGATTGGTGTACAAAAACCTCCCCAAGATGCTGAGTTGCCCACAGGCTGAGTGCCCGAGACGCTGAAGTAAATGTGGGTGACGGTTCCTCCAGCTTGGATAACTCCAAGGAAAGCGCTCCGGAGCCATCAGAAGGACAGGTACTTGGGAATTTTGGTTTTAACACGCTGCTCTCTGAAGTACTCTGTGCAATTTAGACAGGCTCCCGGGCGGCTGCCTTCAGAGCCTCCTGCAGTCAGCAGAAACTGGAGGTTTGTTAACTTTCCCTCCTCACTGCCTGCTTCAGCTTTGGTTACAAAATCTGAAATACTAATGACAGTCTGAAATGTGTGTATTATCTTTTGTTTCATTTTAAATTAACTTCAAAGGTCTTAGAGTAATTTCTAAACCACTGGGGAAATGTACATCTAACAAAGCTTTGGGGTGGTCGGGGGGGGGGGGGGAGATACATTGATTTTTGGTGAAAGTTTGCTTTGATTTTTTAAACTTTTAATGCTTTTTGTTGCTTTTCTGACGTTACACGCTCTCCTCCGGCTTGTTCAGGCACTTGTCCAGCAATTATGAATGTTGGGAGTCAAATGCCTGTAGCTGAACATGTTATGACAATCTGAAATTAGAGTTCTGGCATTCCACATCATTGCATGATGAATGTGAAGTATTTAAAACATACAAAAAAGCATTAAACTCTAAGGATAAATAAAGGAAAGGAGCAGAATCTGAAGAAAAAAAAAATCAATGCCAACTGTATTTATTTTGAAAGGGTAAAGTAAGCTTTAATAACCATATTAAGTTATATTTTAAAAGGGAAACTGTTCCAGCACAATAAATTATCCAACTCAATGGGACAGATTTATTAGAAGTAATAAATCTGGAGAGTGTGTCTCTCTCTATATTTATAGTCAATCCAGCTGGAACAGCTGGCTTGCTGGGTTAGTTTGCTAAGTAATATGGAAGTTTAAGTGAGGAATGCAATGGAACTGAGTATGTAAAGTCATGGAAAACATGTTTTGATGTGTTAAGAAAGCCTGGGGAGAAAAGGATCGTGCATCTAATGGGTTTGGATTCTCAGAAACGCTGTGGAGTTTTTTTTAATGTGGGCTGTTAGCTGTCAGGCATTTTACCAGGGAAGGTCTCATACACTTCGGCTTCATCTTCTGGAGCTTTTGATGAGTGAATTGAGCATCATTTTCCTGGGGACTACTTTGAAAATTTGACAAATGGCTGCTGTGGGTCTATTTTCTAATTGGACAGGATGTGATGGCTATTTAAATTGAGAAAAAGCACCCCAAAACTAGAATTTAATAAACCCTTAAATTATTCCCTCACATGGAAATGTGCAGCGTGTTTAAGCACTCCCCTGCTTTCCTCTATGGAAATATAAACGGCTGAGTTTTCCTTAGGAATAGTATTAAGAGCCTAAGGAAACGTTCGTTCTGTATCCCGGCGTCCCTTCCAATGACAGGGTTTCAGCTCTTTTCCAAAACCCTGTATTCCCAGCACTGTTGATCTGTACCTTACAGAACTGACACAGCTCAGCGAAGCTGGTCTATGGGATAAGTGTCTCGTACAGAACTTCAGTAGAACTTGGCGCCTGAATAAAGGGGCTCTAACTTGGAGAGAGCCATTAACAAGTCTCTTCCAAGAAACAACAGTGACTGTTTCTTTACGTTCTTTAGATAAAAACATTACAAACAGAAGTATTTGGATGCTGACACGTATGTGCAGCCAGTCTTTGACCTGAGACTGCAAACGGGTCTCCTACGTGAGACACCGTGCCCGTCAGTTTGCCTGTGCAGGGCTGGACTAAGGAACAGCGCTCTAGTCACTTGCTGATGTCTGCTGTGTTATGACTCTTCCTTCAAGTTTATATAAAGCGTTTGAGGAAGAATACAGAAGGAGTATCACTCCCTCTAAGCTTATCTGTTTCCTTGCACTGCATCTGGGCACTCTCGAGCTATAGAATGCGTTTTCTTGCCCGCCCCTCCCTCTTGTTCTTTAAATGACTGTCATCAGCTTGGCAGCATTCCCACTACAACAGTGTCTGTCAACACCCAACGCATTTTGAAGGTAAAATCTCTCTTTCCTGCTGACTTTTTAATTTCAGACTGAAGCCGGGACACAATTATGCCTTAAAATTCACAGGTTTATGTTCCCCCAATGCCGTTGCTTTCAGAAGCACCGTCTCCACATCGTACCCCTATTTAGCCTGCGCTGGAGATACACCGGAGGGAGCTCACTACTGCTGCCATTCATAGTTTGGCAAGCGGCCTTTTATTCTCCCAGAAGGGCCACTGCCTCACTGGTCCTGCTTGCTGAGTACAGTTCTGTTTTAGTAAGACTGTCAGCAAGCCCTTGGGGAACTGCAAACATTCATATCCAGGATCCATTTTGCCATCTGCATGCTGCAAGTTTCTTACAGAACACTCGCCTGTTGCAGTGATGTGAAGTGCCCGATCCAGCACATTTCAATTCACCAGCGCTGGGATCAGACCTGCTATGTATGGAAATAACCCGCTGGACCCTTTAATTTCAGAGGGTTTTGGTCACTCTTTATCAAAAATCAACTTTGATTCTCTTAAACCAGAGAAGCATGGCTAAAAAAAACCTGAAGAAATCCACTTCCAGTTGCGGGGCGGCGGGGTGTGTGTGTGTGTGTCTAGGTATCAGCTTCGCTCTGTACCCGAGACCTCTGATTCTGTGGAATTGGAGGCCCAAAGCTGGGACTCTGTAGCATCTCACCATGTATTTCTGAATATCAGGTTCTGAAATCTGAAATACAATCCGTCACACTCGCTGTCAGCTTGCCTAATGGAAGGAAGCTCATAGAAAAGGATATTCTAGGTACCCATTTTTTAATGAAATCAGTATACAGGAAGACATTCAAAAGCAAGAAGCGTTAATGTTTTGAGTTACAAACTACAAACATGACTTATCTGACAAACAGCAGGGAAAATTCCTCACAATCTGGTGCAGTCTAGTTTCAAGATCTAACTGGCTGAAGTTTTGGTTTGCTCACAGCTCCTCACAGTACATGAGCATCAGAGCTACCCTGTAATGATTTTTATTCAAGGGTTACTCCTGGCCTGTGCAAAATCAAAGTACAAAGCCTCTCTACTCCTTCACACCACACGTGCAGCAAACCAGAACGCGCTAGCCCACAAAAGCATGTCAGAAGGAATAATCTTGATGAGGTTCTCACAGTCACCCGGGTCACGTACCTCCCCTCCTGTGCAAAACGCCAGAGTAGGACTGTGTGAGGAAGTACGGGTGAAGACCAGAGATGTTTACTGCTGTATTTATCAGAGTCCAGTACCTGGAAACACCCAGGTACGTGGCTGTCGGCGGGTCATGGTCGATATTGCGGCTCAGAGGTGAGAACAGCCCCTACATATAACCAGCACAGCCTTTTCCTCTGTGGGATACGTGATTTCTGTCTTGTCATACAAACTTTCTTGCTTGATTTTCTAGACAGGAGTATTTTCCCTGGACTCTTTCTATTTACACACAACTGCCTGCGTCTTTATTGCGAGGCGTAATATGCAGTCGAGCAGCTACGCAATTGCAAGAATTTTAACTGCTTAGTGATAACTGAGATTTAGGTCAAGGTAACAGAACTCATCTTAATGTTGGACTCTCTGCCAACGCTGGAGGCTAACTTTTTGTCTCAGAATTCAAAGCAACTTTGATTCTTCGCAAGTTCTAGCCTGTGAACGGACAGCAGTACGGCAGACGGGGGAGCAGCGTGAGTGGCGGTGGTAATGCCAGTTTTGCCGCAGGAATGCAGCTGTAAGCCAGGGAGCGGCTGGTTTATAAAACCAGCAAGTGAAAAAAAGGACATCATTTGGAGGAAGTGAGGTATGTGCAAATATACAAAGTTTTCAAGTGTGCGAGTTAAAACGAGTTTGATCGTTGGGAGACAAGTAACGATTTCTGTAGTCATGCAGAGTGGGGCTGAGCAAGCCTTGGGCTGAGGAACTCAGGAAGTCAGCACTGCCCCGCCTCAAATAAAGTATTCTCCAGGTGACTCCAGGCACTAAGATCTCCCTCGCTGGAAGCATCTGGTATTTGCCGCGCCTCAACCTAATTGTTGTGATCTCCTAGGCACATTAGAAGTCAATCTTATCTTTAGAAAATACAGAGAACAGGAAAATCATACTGTTCTGAAGTGCTGGAGAGATTTGTTTTAGTACACGGTAGAGCATTAAAGGGAAGGGAGTCGCACACTGCCACGAGAGGTCAGTGAATGCCTCCAGAAATAAACAGCGTGATGATCCATCCGCTGTGCAGCTCCCTGCTCGGGAAGGAGCCAGAGCCCAGGACAGTGATGCTCCGGGAGAATTGCTTTGAGAGAGGCAAAGGAGTGGTTTTTTCATGCACCAAGGGCCATCACAGGGCTTTTTCAAGTTTAGTGCAGTGTGGGAGTAACCAAAACTTATAATTGAATTAATAGTTGGCTCATGTGAATGGCCTTGGTGGCTTCAGCCAAGCTCGTAGGAACACATGTCTTCAATTATCCATCCTAGTGGTTTCAACACTCAAGCAAGGCAGGGGACAGCCGTGGGGGGACACTCGGGTTGGTACAGGGTGCCTCTCCCGGGCAGAGCCGAGGGTCACTCCTCTTGAGTCACTCGGCGTAAGGAGAAATGCAGCGTAGGGGCCGGCAGCACCTTTCACGTGCTCCCGGACGCGGCGGCACTACAGAGGTGAAAACTGCCCTTTAGAATAATCTCCGTTCAGAGCTACCACGGAGAGGAAGGGCACAGACGCCTGGGCCTCTCAAGGCGCAAAGTCACGTCTACGAACCACACACCAAAATTAAATGAAAGCACAGATCTCTCTTGGTTTTTTTCCCCCTTTTTCTTCTGTAGCCAATCACGTTGGTGATAAGAAGCCAATGTCTATTTATGTAAGAGCAACCTTTGCAACAGCTCAGATTGAAAATAGGTAATAAACTGCCATTTCTTGTATCGCTCACTATCGTCATTCTAGCGCCTGCAGCTGCTGAGATCGGTGCCCGGAGAGATGAAGTGGAGGCTGACGTGGGCAAAATCCTTGGCTGTTAGTGTGATTTTCCCCTGGCTATTCCCTACTGGTCCCAGCGCACTTCTCAACCCCAAGAGCTCGAGTTCTGCAGCTGTTGACGTCTGCGGTTACAATACCTTCAGATATTTTTTCCTTGAATTGTAACAAGAGCGAGGGGAAGGTACATTCTGCCACCGTTTTTTTCACAGCGTAATGAAATCTTCCGCTTCTGTAACCGTTCTGTTTTCATGTGCCAGCTCTGCCACTGCGAACACCACGGCGTAGCTGCAGAGTCCGTCACTGCGGAGATTTCCCAGGGTAGCTGACGAGCTGTAATTCTCACTCAGGAACAGTCCGAATTCCAGCTGAAGCCCCTGAAAGTTTGTACATTGTTTGGCCTATTTGAGGCTCGAACTACTGAAAATTCTACGGAAATATTTCAAATAACGTGATATTTCTTTCCTGTGGTCTGCAGAAGACCAGAAGGAGCTTAGATCAGGGTAAGACAACTGTCTTGATTTTCACAGATCTGGGAAAGCAACAATACATTTAACGATTTAACGACCTCTCCTCGGTTCAGAAAGTGCCAAGAAGTGCCTATGTGCAGAAATAAAGCGTTTCACAAATACAGCACGGGTTTTAAGTCTCAGGTATGGAAAATGCAGTCCCGTGAGATAATGAAGTTAAATCAACATCCTTTACTGCTTTCCCCTTTATGAGTAAGAGGTGTAAAGTCCAGAAGGGCTCAGGTTCCTTTCCATACTCTCGCCTTATATTTAACATGCTCTGTACAAGGGGAGGATTGGCTGGGGCCCTTTCTAGGATTTTTATGTTGCCACCAGTGGGGGTAGGACTGTTTTCATCTACATAAGCTCTTTTGGGACATGTGGAAGGTTTTGGACTTCAAAGACATTCAGGTTTTATAGTCCTGCAGGTAAACCAGAAACTCCTGTTCTTTACCAGTGTTTTTCACTAGAATTCTGAAGATGTTTCAGTCTGAGTGGATGATTAACTACTGGTAGCAAAGTACTGCTCTTGTAGGAACTCAGCGTTACTGATGCACTGCTTGCTCTGCGGTGAAAGACAGAATGTAAACCTGAAGAACTAGAGATTTTGGAAAGTTAAAAAACACCTTCAAGCGACTCTTATCTCGAGGACATCCTCCTGTTTGCTCTGCAGCTCAATAACTTTCCTTCTCTTTCTGCTTGCACTGATAAATGCTTCGGAAGAGGTTTAACAGTCTTTGCACAAGGCTGAAAGCTGGGAAAAACTTGAGGTTTAATAGCTCCGGCAACGAGCAAATTCTCGCAATGAGCAAATAATGTCCCCTCTCTGCTCTAGTTTTTCCAACAGTTGAAAGTGAAAAAATGCTTATTCTTCTGCTAGGGTGTGACAATGATATTTACGGTGCTAAAATGCTTTGAAAAGGAAAAAATGGATGTAATTATACTAATGTAAACTGTGGTGACATCGTGTTGATTGTGTAAGACTCTGCTAGCTATAACGCAAGGTTAATGCCCGTGGGAAGTTACAGCACGGAGGGTCAGCTCCAGTCTCAAGATCTGGTTGAGCAAAGGCAGCTGGGCATTTACGTTACCTGAAAAATCGAGCAGAAAACAAAACACGACCCACTGAATCACAATTCTTTTCCTGTTCTTTTTTGTTCTGAAGGAAAAGGTAATTGTTTTATACTTTTTCTTTGTATCGGGATGCCCATTACCCTTCCCGGGGCTGGAACCACAGTGATACCGGACCCAAACAGGATGAAAGGTGCCTTTATTTCCCCAAGGAGTTAAATATAACTGGGGACAAGGTTTGTCCTTTAGACCCACATGTTGGTTCTTACCGATTCAAAACAATCAAACTGAAGTTTCCTGATGGTTTTTTTTTCCTTGTTAGTAGTGTTGACTGAGCCTCAAAAGCTAGTTGATGCAAACCCACTGAGATTTAAACACCTTTCTAAGCTTTCATTTAAGCCCTCTAGGTCTGCTGGTAAACAGCAGACGCTGTGGGATTTCTGAAGGTGGTTGTGAAATGTGGTTTGTGTACCCACTGTTATCTCGCCTTGCTTTAATTAATTCTTTTCCCTTCATACTGGGTGAATCTAGAAATTGCCAGTAGAATTACAGGATGAACTTATGAAAATGACAGTGAAAGCCACACTAAACTCTGCCCTCGTTTTTGCAAACCGGGAGTCCCACAGCCTCCCTCCGTGGTACCAGATGACAGCAGGGCTGCCACTGCCTGTGAGTCGTCCAACAATGCACAAAGTCCAGAAAATCTGCCTGTGTTTACAAGCCAGGTACACCGACAGCGGCTGTACAAGAGGATGATTGCTTCCTTCCTTCCTCTGTGCAAAGTTCTGCCCGCATTATCTGCTAAATGATTCGCGTTGCATGCTGTGATGGTTAATTACTTCCAAAAGCAACTTAATCGTAGGATCAGTCCGTTGTAACATCAAAGTTACCAGCCTCAGTAAACCCCGTAATGGATTTTTAACTATTTTTCATTTCTTAGATGGTGTTTGTGCCTTCAATCTGATGGATTTAAATATGGAAAAGGAATTCTAACAGTGCTGGGAATACACTGGGAATAAAAGCGTGGGAAGAGAAGTCACAAGGGGACTCCGTGCTGCTGTCTGTCTGCAAGTGATCAGAACTCGTCTTGGAAAAAATGGAAAAAAAGGCAGCAAGCAATGAGACTGAGCCACTGACTTCCAAGAAGGATGTCTCAGACTGTAACAAAGGAGAAGACTGTAAAGAGAACGGACTTCTGGTCAGGAACCCTAAACCCGCCCTGCGGCTAGGGGAGGATGGCAGTAAAGTCCGTCCCAGCCAGGGAGACAAAGGGGAGGCAGCTCAGATCTCCAATGGCTATTCAGGGGTTCAGAGCTCTGTCCCCTGCAATGGCATGGGAGAGGTGGAAGATGCCCAGTGCACTGCCCCCGCAGCCACAACCACCACGACCACCACTTCTACCACCTGCGGAGCAGAAGGCCAGCAGCAGCTGATGGAGCTAGAAGAGAGAGAGACCTGGAGTAAAAAAATTGACTTTCTACTCTCCGTCATTGGATATGCAGTGGATCTGGGAAATGTGTGGAGGTTTCCTTACATATGCTATCAAAACGGAGGAGGTCAGTGACTAGTTCTGTATGCTGTTCCTTAATGCTGAACTTCCTTGCTTATAAATGCGCAAGTTTAGTGGCTTATTTTAATGCCATACATAACAAATGACTAAGGGGAACTTTGCCAGCCGACTGGAAAACCTAAATACTGGGATGGGATAACTAAACATGTAAGACGAAAGAAAACTATGCGGCAAGAATTAAAAAGTCAGCATGACTAGAAGCCGAGAGTCAGTTAGGTGCAGAACCACCTTCCAAGAGAATAGACTCAATCCCTGTCCCACAGAGTATTTCAAATCAGATAAACCAACATGTCATCAGGAATGCTGGGGCTTAGACTCGCCAACATTTCAGCCAAAATATAAATCTGATCAGGGAGCTCTTGGAAAGGCCTTTTGTCGCCCTGAAGAAGTTAATTATTTTAGCCGTACCCCCTCTCACAATCACATCCACTGCAGGCCGTACAGTCTTGGTGAATCCCATGTATACTCCTCACAGAAACGTGAGACGTTTGGCCTGAGTGGTGCTTCTTATTCACACTGCTGAGCAGTAACGTTTATGAGAAAGCCCATGGTGGCTCAGGGTGGCACACTGGCTAGGGAGGGGATATGCATGTTCCCTGGGGGATAAAAGGGGCTGTTGTTTACGGAGTGCTGGTAGTGTTGGAAGAGAAGTCCTCTGAAGAGTTATAACCATCTGCTCTCTTTCTTGCAGGAGCGTTCCTCATTCCTTACACAATTATGGCCATCTTTGGAGGGATTCCTCTCTTCTATATGGAATTAGCACTAGGGCAGTACCACAGGAGCGGGTGTATTTCAATTTGGAGAAAAATATGTCCTATATTCAAAGGTAAAGAAGGGAAACGGAAAATTACTAGGAACTTGCTGAGTAACTAGAAGATTTTCCTATGAAATTTCTGAAAAAGATCTGAAAATTTCAAAAACCAAAGTAAGGCTTGTTCTACGCAAGATTTTGGCTTTACAAAGAAAGATTTCGTAAAACTTCCTGTTTATCTGCAAGTGTGTGTGTGCTCTCATAGACAGGTATGATGTGCAGCTCTCAAATGGATCAGAGAGGCCAGTCTACTTTCTCTGATTCAAGCCTGAAAACACTCAAAAAATAAACAAAAAAAAATCTAATTAATGAAGTAAGTGAATCCAAGGCAAAATTAAAACCAGGAAAGGATAAAGATCTGTTTCTGTCCCAAAGATATTACAAAGAAACGATTCCCCATCTTCAGCCTAGTCAGCCAGCTGCTATCCTACCAGTGTCTTTCGGGGCGGGAGGACCTGTCCTGTGTGCTCGTTTACTCTTGCTCCCAGTGCTGCAGCTCTGCTCTTGTCTCTTTTTATTTACTGACAGGGCAAGACGCCTGTTTCTAAATTCCAGGAATTTAGCAACAGATGAGAAAAACTATATAAGAATGTTCTGTCTTGATTAAAGATGCTTTTTTAGAATCAGAGCCTGAGTGTTTCTGAAGCCGTAAGAAATTCCAGTGCTGTAAACACTTGGCAGGGTACTTGCACCTCCTGCAGAGCTGCCTTGGACAGTTACTAATTGTAGCTGACGTGATAACCAATTCCTTCCTTTTTTTTATTTGGCCTAAAACTTACACTCACTTCATGTAATTATTTCCTGCTTCACTAGGAATTGGCTTTGCCATCTGTATAATAGATCTTTACGTAGCCTCCTACTACAACACCATCATGGCTTGGGCCTTTTACTACCTCGTATCCTCCTTCACGGCGGAGCTGCCATGGACTAGCTGCACAAACGCTTGGAACACAGGCAACTGCACTAACTACTTCAGCAAGGACAACGTCAGCTGGTCCCCGCACTCCATCTCTCCCGCAGAAGAATTTTATACGTAAGTGCATGTAAGTGAGGACAGTAACACTAGACAGAACGGTGGAACTTGTAGCAAGCTTTTCTTTGGAGGGGGAGCAGGGCTGCTTATTAAGGGTAACTATTCAAATAGCTGAATACTCGCAGGTGTATGTAAGCTTAGGGTGTAGGGGAGGGTGCTCTGTATTTTAGGTCAGAGGTTCCCAACCCTTGTCAGCTGTCATCACTTACCATTTATCATCACTGGTGTACCATCAATACCAAGCTTTTAACAACAACAACAACCCACAATAACAAGACTGATGGCTACTTATCAAGGACTCAGGACTACTTGTAGTGCTCAGACCACAATATGGGGCTGTTCAAAGCATACTTAACGTAAGTTTCTGTTACAAAAATATCTATACTGCGTTTTTCTTTCCTCTTTCAGCCGCCAAGTTCTACAGGTGCACAGGTCCAATGGGCTGGATGACCTGGGGGGCATCAGCTGGCAACTGACCCTCTGTTTATTGTTAATCTTCACCATTGTATACTTCAGCATCTGGAAAGGGGTCAAAACATCTGGCAAGGTGAATGCAGGCTCAAGACAAATCATCTTGGTACAATGTAGTCTAGCAGCAGCTCCAGACGAGGCAATTCACTTGACAGAATTCTCTCAGACTGTCTTCATGACAGGGATGACAGGCTGACGTATTTGGGAAGCACTGACTGCAGCGACTGCTGCTGTTACCCGAGTCACGTGTAGCAACAGTTACACCAGTGTCCTCGGAACAAGAACAACCCTGCCAAAGTGGGGGTATCTATGTGCAAACTGCCTTTACAGACCTCCTGAAAGTTCACATAAACATGTTTCAAACACTGAGTTATCACTCGTGTGACTCGTTATCACCTGGTAACTTTCTGCCCATGGCAAATGCTATCTCACTGCTTTCCCTCACAGGTGGTATGGGTGACTGCCACGTTCCCTTACATCATACTCTTTATCCTGCTAGTGAGAGGTGCGACGTTGCCTGGTGCTTGGAGAGGTGTCCTCTACTACTTGAAACCTGACTGGCAGAAACTCCTGGCCACTGAGGTAAAAAACACATTATAAAAGGGTCGAGATTCACTTTTAGCCTGTCAGCATGTGTACTGAATGTCTGTTTTCAGCACAGAGCAGGATTGAACAGATGTCTAAGCATGGACTTACAAGCCTGACTTCATGCTCTTGTTTGAATAGTCGTGCTAGTCTTTTCATTACTACAAAGATTTAAGATTCGAGACCACCACCAGTTTAGCTTGAACTAACAGTAGGGTTCCCACACAGCGGTTGAGTTAGGGATATGATTAGAAAGAAAATGAGTAACCAAACAATCATTTGCCAGGAAAACAGTGAACGGCCTGACGCTGAGCAGGAAGCTACGATTGCTGCTACGCTGCAACAAAATCCTCTAGCTATGGCAGTCACACCGAGCAAGCTGAATTTACTAAGCCCTAACAACCGGTTTAGCTGCAGGGTGTTTGGGTGTGAGGGGATCACTACACACTTGGGCAGGCTTTCCCACAACCCAACCGTGTCCGCAGCTGCCCGTATTTAAGCACTGCAGGTTACTGGAGCTGAAGCTTCAGATTTCCGTCCCGTGACACGCTTCGGCAGCAAAGCCCAAGGAGAATCTCTGTAGCCACCAACTAAAACGTGACACGGTAACGCATGGAAGGCATGTGGAGAAGGAATAAATCAGTTGGGCTTGCATACACCACCAGGCTCGGAGAAGAAAGGAGGAATGAGGACAAGACTGAGCTAACCAACAACCCCCAAGCATTCCAGTATCTGATGCAGCTTTGAACTCCGCGGATGACAGGTAGTCCATCAGGCTCAAGGCTGCACTTCCTTCACTGCCTCGGAAAGCGTCTAGTGAGGAGGGTGATGGAAAAACCCCAAAGCAATAAATACTACAAATACAAAGATTAAAAATTCCAGTGTTTGCAAGTCTGCTGCTGCCCAGCTGATATGGAGAGTTTTGAATGAAGAGGAAATGAAAAGACACCAGTCTCTGATAAAGCAGCATCTCCAATAAGGGGCCACATCTTCTGAAAAAGCAATAAAGGGCATTGATATTGTATTGGATGTACCTGAAGTGAGGACAGCAGATTGCAATCTGTGTGCTGGACGGTGACAGCTCTGGCTGGGGGTGATAGGGGATGGCCTCACACGATGGAGGAGAATATTAGAAATGAGTTGTAATGAACTCCATGTTTCAATCAACGGAGGATAAATGAATGACTTTCACCTTCAGAAAGAGAACTGATATTGTACTTTAGAACACTACTCATTAGGGCTGTGGCCACTTTTCAAGTACAACAGGCTTTCCATAACAAGATCATCACACTTGCATCTGTCATGGCTACAACAAAGCTGAATCAAGTCCTAAGGACCAGAACCGCTGCCACGTATTTCCATTAAGTCTAGGAAAAATCTGAGCAGTGATCACCCGCTACTTAGCCTGGAAGAGACACAGCCAAATTATTCCAACATAGTTTGGAAGAAGATGGGCCAAGCTCACTGCAAAATCATGGATAGAACGCTCTCTGTACATACAAGTTTTGTTACACTGCTTACAGGCCAATCACTGTGGATTAATCTAAGGTGCTGCCAGAAGTGAAACAGCCAGTGAATGCTGGCAGTAGTGTAGAGATACAAGAAACATGGCATAGGCAGTAAAATTACAGTGGATATTTACAGCTCTCACAGATCTACAATCAATATTCATAAATCAAGGTGCTCTCTTAACAAAATGTTTGTTAGACCAGGACTACAATATAGGCAGACTAGTGAAACGTGGTTTTTAGGGCTACGTGATATTCTGAACGTCAAACTCAGTCCATCTGTTACATGTAATTTTTTCTTGATCTTCAATATTTTTCAGGTTTGGGTGGATGCAGCAGCTCAGATTTTTTTCTCCCTTGGTCCAGGTTTTGGGGTCCTACTGGCTTATGCCAGCTACAACAAATTCCATAACAACTGCTACCAGTGAGTTCTACCTTATTCTATATGTAAAACTGAGTTAAAATCAAGTAACTGTGGGTATTTACAAAAAACCAAACACTGCTGGTGAAAGGCCTGTGTACATACAAATTGTCAGACCTGTGTACATACGGATCAGACAGAAGCGTGACAGAACACAAGTCCTTATTGAAAGAACCTGCAATCTAAAACATTTCTTCTCGGTTGTCCTACTCTAAAGAGAGACGATCGCTACCAATTACAGCAAGGAGTCTAAGGTGCAGAAACGTGCCACAGCAAAGTGGACTAAACCTCTGCCAAGCGATCGCATTCTAATGATTTAACGTCAGCAGTCAGTTAGGAAATTACTTGAGTCTTGAGCTGAAAGGCGATTTATAGTTGTTTCCTTGTTATCTTAAAAAATTCTATTTCTAGCTTGTAAAATAAAATTCTCAGTTCTTTAATATTCCTATAGTAATTCCTGGTTTTTTAAAACACCAGTGTACATCCAGCATTCGATCTAGTGTCAGGCTGATGTTACAGCACCTGTTCGAAGCTGAAGAAAAAGTAGCCGTGGGTTTTTTTTTTTTCTTTCAAATCAGCTGCTTGTTTCTTTGATTGCATTACTCCAGCTTTTGTTGAAGTCTATCCAGATGAGTAACTTACTGCATCTGGTAGTAAACTATCCTTTCTGGCAGATGCCGACTCCCTGATATGAGTTAGGTCTTCTGTTGCAGAGATGCTCTGGTTACCAGTACCGTGAACTGTCTGACTAGTTTTGTGTCTGGCTTCGTCATCTTCACTGTGCTGGGATACATGGCTGAGATGAGGAACAAAGACGTATCAGAGGTTGCCAAAGACACTGGTAGGCTCACTTCTCATACACATCTCTCCATGGCTTCTAAGAATCACAGAATCATGGAATGGTTTGGGTTGGAGGGGACCTTAAAGGTCATCCAATTCCACCCCCCTGCCATGGGCAGGGACACCTTCCATAGCCCAGGGTGCTCCAGGCCTCATCCAGCCTGGCCTTGGACACTCCCAAGGATGGGGCACCCACAGCTTCTCTGGGCAACCTGTCCCAGTGCTCCCCACCCTCTACAGGAAGAATTCCTTCCTGATGGCCCATCTCCATCTCCCTCTTTCTGTTTAAACCCGTTACCCCTTGTCCTGTCACTACAGGGCCTTGTAATGTAAAAATGTATTTGTGTATTATCTTCTAGACCGAGAACAGCACAAATTATGCAAAATATTTAGTCTGTAATTCAGGATATTGACTTACTTTATGATAAGGACACTGTTAAAAATATATAAGACAGCTAAAACGGTATTCTATATCACGACAGTCATAGTGCACGCAGCTTCACAGGTGTGGCAGTAACTGCACACCGCAAAAGAGCCTGGGGGGAGAAGTTTCCCTGGGAAGGGAACATGGTACATGAAACAGCCTGTCCCCCTCGCAGCAGTCCTGCTCTAACAATTGTCCCCAATTCTCCGTTCTAACATCAGGACCCAGCCTTCTCTTCATTACGTACGCCGAGGCCATTGCAAACATGCCTGCTTCCACTTTCTTTGCCATCATCTTTTTCCTGATGTTACTCACACTGGGATTAGACAGCACGGTGAGTAGACAGTATGCGAGACAGCGGCCCTTTCAGGTATTTGGTGTATGGCCTTAACCACCCCAAACAGAAGAAACGGAATTACAAATATTGCACTGTCACTGAAGGGGTTAAAGCAGGATTGGCATCTCCATGTGCCTTCTGTAAGACAGCAACTATTACTCCAACGTTGGCCCAAACAGGCCTAAATAAAATTAAATGATTTGGCAGTGTCATACTGTGACAATTAGCACCAGACCTGGAACCAGAACCAACACAGTTGGTACACACCCTCTGGCTGAATGCGGCCTTCCGGGCTCCTCCTCTCTTCTCCCTCCACACTCACACGGCTATTATTGAACTCTGGGGTTTTTCACACTGGTTGGATTTGTAAGGTGGGAACTGGAGGTGGCCTTCTCAACAGCGCCGTGAAAAGGAGATGTTTAAAAACTTGCCGTGTGAGCCTGTTTTTACAGAATGAGAATCAGTTCCTTCCAGGAAGGCGAAACTCGGCCGACTTCACAATCCTGGTTCTACTGAGCCAACTGCCACTTATCGGCATCCTATTACTTGTAATAGAGAACTTCCTCTGGATGACAGGCACTTCCTACAGAGACGTGAAGACTAAATCCCCACCTTAAAACGTTTAAAAGTTCTGAGGAAAGACTGTCTAAACAACAGCCACACCAGCTTTACAGGCAAAACAAACCACCAGTGTTCCAGAGCTCCTTTAAGCACTGAAACATACGTTAAACAGGTAAAACTGCCCTCTATTTTCCAGTGATTTTTCCATGCTTTTCAGTTTGCAGGACTAGAGGGAGTGATTACTGGAGTACTGGATGAATTCCCACATGTCTGGAGCAAACGCAGGGAATTGTTTGTCCTTGGTCTGACCATCGTTTGCTTTCTGGGGTCATTAGCAACCCTGACATTTGTAAGTATCTCACCCGTTCCTCAGCTTTCCCTACAGGCAGTCTCCTGCAAATGACATCTTGGAGAGGGCAGTATATTTTTGAGGAGAGTTTCAAGAAATCAGATTAAGTCCCCAGCTTGTTTTCTCTATGCATTAGAAATCTCTATTTGGGATTAACGTGAACAGGATCTCTTACTAGGAAATGTGTTGCAAAACGATCCTACTGCAATTCAGCAAAACTTTAAGGCGCTACACCTCGTAGCTGACGCAGCTGTTGCTCCAACTGCTGAATCAGGAACCAACCTTCCACATTCTGCACATGGTTTACTTGTTCTCAAAAGCTCCACGTTTAAAAATAATATGAATTATTCTAATTTTTCCAAATGTCTGAAATTTTGAATTAAAACAAGTATAATTATCTGCTAGAACACACCGTAACTGACTGCTGCTGTTCTCCAAACATTTCTAGAAATGAATTTCTGGGATCTTCCTCATCAAATCAGGCCAGAAATATGATCAGTCACATCAAACAGTCCCCGTGGGGCTTGTGGGATTTCATTTCTACAAGCAGCAACATTCTGAGTAATTAGTGTAATGATCATAAGGGACAAGGAAAAAATACTTGGCTTTCCTGTCACGTTTCACTCGCTCATTTATGTGCAACTTCCTTCCCATTTAAAGCATTTGTTGTAAAAGGAGACTTAGTTCCTCTCTGACACACACTGCTCCCTCATCACCTGATTCTAGATCCCTAATGGAAAGAAGTGCAACACCCCGTTTGTTTCCTCTCAGTAACTGTGACTCAGATTGGAGAAAACAGATGCCACCCCAGAAGGCACGTAAAAAGCCATCCCATCGAACCCCGGCACAGCTCCTCTGTTCGTTAAAATCCAGGTACAACTGCCAGCAGAGGCCGTTTTAGTCCTTCTGCATGGCAGCCTCCCAGTGAAGTATGTTCAGAGAGCGAGTGGAGCAGCACGCCGAGGGATTCCACCGGCAGAACGGCCAGAGAGCGACGGAAGGGCCGGAATTACCCATCTGTGAATGCTCTGGTCCCGATGCAGGCAGTAATAAACGGAGTTATAGGATTTCTGTCCCTGGCTCTTCGCTTCACCGATTCTCTGATCTCCTTTCTAGGGGGGCGCCTATGTGGTAAAGCTGTTTGAAGAATACGCCACTGGTCCAGCTGTCCTAACGGTCGTGTTTCTGGAAGCAGTTGCTGTGGCCTGGTTCTACGGTACGTCTGCTGCCGCGCTGACAAACGGCGCTAAGCCAAACCCCTGCGCTTCTGCAGCGCAGCGTTCCCCCTTTCTGCAGACAGGATCGCTGACATCTCTGCAACCAGTTTACAAAACCCTTTTACGAGCTCACTAATTACCGATTCTGTGAGAATGATTACTGATTGTTCTCTGACAGAAGTACAGTGACTTCTGAAAGGAACAAGAGCTGTGATTCAGGATCATTAAGGATTTAATACAACTAAGAGTTGTATGAACAAAACAGTCTTTTGTGACGGATGATGCATTTTTTTGCTGTGCGTACACAGTGCTCTGCATCTGCTTACGAAACCGTCTCTCTGCTGCCACCACTCCGCTCCCTCCCGCTTGTCTCCACAGGCATCACCCAGTTTTGCAACGATGTGAAGGAAATGCTCGGCTTCACCCCCGGCTGGTACTGGCGCGTTTGCTGGGTCGCCATCAGTCCCATCTTCCTTCTGGTGAGTTTTCTGTACAGCTTTTTCTTTCCAGCACAAGAAAATTACCACTGAACAGTGCAATTCATTAAAGTCCTAAAAGCTTAATTACAGAATTTCCTCGTGAAGTTCTTTATAACAACTCCTGTTAGACCAAAAAGGCTGTTACAAAATCCAGTACAGCACCGCGTGGTCTGGGTACTCGGTCACTATTTCAATGACTTCTGTAGAGGAGCTAGATACATTAGACTGGGTTCTGAGCAACTCCGCTCCTTCCCGCTGCTGAACAGAGTTACTTTGTTGTGTCGCTTTATGTTTACCTCAGGAAAATGAAGGAGTAAAAGATGGTGATGAAACATAACGTCTGGGGAGGAAACGCAAGATGAGTAAATACGCTGTCTCAGCAACCGCTGACTGACAGCTTTAGAATATTCCACTTAAAATTTACAGCATTTAATTGCAACCTTTATATCTCTGTAATTCAGAATTGGAAACACCGTCCCAGTGTTTGACTTGGCAATATCAGGGATAATATTTTAACATAAAGTGTTCATTTCCTGATCCAAAATTACTCTTTTATTGCCTTAGTGGGAGCGGAGCAGGTCAAGATGGAGTTTATGAGGCACATCATGTAGATTTAAGGCCTACAGAGTGAATTCAAAACACTTGTCACGATCGATGCATAATTAACAGATTTTCATTTTATTACCCCTAGCAAAAGAAGGGAAGGCAGGCTATAAATAAAAGTGTGACAGCACAAATAATTTTTATACCAGCCCTCTTTGTCATCCTAAACCAGTAAAATAAACAGGAATACAGCTCTGGTGGCGTGGTTACTAGGCAGAGCTATTTGTATTCTTTGAACTCAACTGAGGAAAGCCCACAAGGTAGTATGTTATTTCTGTACGGGATTTTCTGATGATACCCTGGAAAAACCAGAGCCGGAGATCCTTGCAAGGATAATCACAAATATTATTCCTGCAGCATTCAACTGAAAGTACGTGTTATTTCACAAGAAATGTTTCAGTCGTGAAGGATACGCACAGGAAAACGATCTAACAGCATTAACTGAGCTGACACCAGCACACTATATCTGAACTAGTACCAACATTTGTTAAAGCTGCCGAAGAATTGAAATGCTATGGAAAAATATGACAGGAAAAAACCCATTTGTAGAACGTAAGTAACAGTGAAGAAACCAGAATCTGCGTAGCTTATCAGAAAACTGAAAGCTGATGTGATTGCTACAGGTAAGTACTTTAACAGCATTTGAAGGAGTATTAAACAGACCTACAACCCAATAAAGAACAGCATAAAACATCACCAGAGTGGCTACGAGTTAAACTCAGACAAAGCAGAACTGACACTGATCGTGATCAAACATGGGTCAAGCAGCCAAGGGGAACCGTACACTTCCCATGTCTGGTGTCTTAAGATGATGCCTTTCTGGAAGGGATACTTCAGCTGGAATCAAGTTAGAGGGCTCAATCTAAGGGTAACTGAGTGAAACTCTGAACACAGGTAGCTATCAATCTGATTTTGTCCACCTAACATATTCTTATCCTTTAAATGTACAAGTGTGATCCTGAATGTTCTCTCTAAGGCTTCTTAAGCAAGGAACACCACCACGTATGCTTATGGAATAAGCAATCCATATGACAATTTATACCTACTTTCTTTCAGCTAGTTACTGGTTGGGCTGTGCTCTGAAGCTCCTGAGCTGTTCTAAACCTCCTGAAGGAAAGTCTGGATCTCCAGAAGTGGTTTGGGTTTTGGTTTTTAAATCCAGGCTAATGCTGACGTGTCCAAACCTTCTCGAGTCCTGCTCTTCTTTTTTAGTTTGATGCTATGCTGGGACACAGAGTTCCCTCAAGGAAGTGTGTGCCATCACAATCCATGTATTCATCCTTTCCTCTTCTCTCTTTCAGTTTGTCACTTGCAGCTTTCTGTCCAACCCTCCCGAGCTACGGCTTTTTGATTATAATTATCCCTACTGGACCACAGTGGTGGGTTATTGCATAGGAACCTCTTCTGTCATCTGCATTCCAATCTACATGGTTTATCGGCTGATCATCACTCCAGGAACACTTAAGGAGGTATCCACTATGCTCCGTTGCTTCCATTTGACTGTTAGGAAGGAGCTGATTCCTCAAAATATTACAAGTAGGTTCATCTAGGGACTGATGCCCTGGGGCCTGAGCATTATGGCTGTCCTGTTCCCAGCCAGCTGATAGCTAGCTGTCTTCTGCCCATTCCTAGTGCTTCACAAATCTCCCCGGGTCCTACTGAGGCAGCTGATGTATTCATATAAAATATTAAATCAGGTATTTTTTTAAAGCTCTGATGAACCGGAGCTTTTCCTAGAAAACACACAAAGACGCAGTATCACGTGAACGAGGCAGCAGGAGATTGGTTCCCGGGGTATATTCCTAAGAACAAGTTTCTTTTTCTCTCCCACACTTAGTAAGATTTCTCTGCCATGAATCCGTGGCAGCCTGTGATGGCACGCTGGGCATTTCTTCTAAGTTCATGCAAACACCAGTTCAGAAAGAGTAGGTTCAGTTGGCTCAGGGCATCCAAGTCCACTGCAAAGTCCTAAAGCATTAACACGACAGCTGTCAAACTTCTGATTCAAATTACGTTACAAATTATTAAATAACGCTGTGCGCTTCTGCAGCACCTTGTCAGAGCGCTGGGACAACAGAAGCCCGAGACGTCCTTGTGCGGTTCGAGAGGCATAACTCAAACCAGTCACATTGTTATTACAAATCTCTTTCCAAATGGCTGTCACGCTAGCTGTTATCTCTGAAATGAATCCCTTTCTCATACTGATTTCTTTCCCACAGCGCATCCTGAAAAGCATTACTCCAGAAACAGCCACAGAAATTCCTTTCGGAGACATCCGCATGAACGCAGTATAAGCTAACCTGTTTGCCGGGGGCGGAGGGGGGAGCACAGAATGCAGCCTTCCCCTCTCCCCCGCACAGAATTACATTTCCAGCTGAGACAACAAACGGAGGGGTTTTCTGTGGAGGTTGTATCACTGCCAGCAGGCATTTGGAAGCGATGCCTCCAGCACATTTATCCAAGCAATTCAATGAAAACTGCTGTGCACTTTCAACCAGACTGGCCTGAGAACTGACTCGTTCTGGAAACACGAGGACGGCTGCGCGCGTGAGAACACCGCTACCGCACGCGCAGGCACCGGGGCTGTTTGAAAGTGCGCGTGCCTGCATCAGCCACTGCAGGACGAGTATCAGCGGGTAGGATTAGGTGTAGAATCCCGAGTCTGTGGCAGTACTCCTGTATCTTCCTCAATGTGATCGTTCGTACCGGGCAATGTCGTATTCGCTTCTAAGGTTCTAATTGCTTAAACTACATTGAAAACCACAAAAATATTTCTGATAGCCATACATCACTCAAGTAACACAGGGTTTTATAAACTAGGAAAACGGTGTGTCATAGAATCATGGAATGGTTTGGGTGGGAAGGGACCTTAAAGCCCCCCCAGCCCCACCCCCTGCCACGGGCAGGGACACCTTCCATAGCCCAGGGTGCTCCCAGCCTCATCCAGCCTGGCCTTGGGCACTTCCAGGGATGGGGCATCCCTACGTTTGTAGCGGAGTAGGCAGAGCAATCAGCCCTGAGCAGCACTATACGCAGCTCTGCATACATTAGCACACACATTTAGTAGCAGTAACGTCCTTTTGATTTCCTGCACTTTATAGACGTAACAGTTTCTATTAATTGTTTCTCACATACAAATACGACAAAAACATTTTTTGTAACGTTGCAGGCTTCACTTTCCTTTAGACCCCATCAAGCCACAAAAACTTGCCGTGGGTTACTTGGCAAGTCCCCAGTTCCTAGCACTTACTAGACTGTTTCCGTAACCAAGCTAGATATTTATAAAACCATTCTCTTGCCAGACCCTGCACTTACATCCAAAGAAACTACACACCAACAGTGAATTCTTTTTTGAGTTCTGATGCCAAAAAGTGGAATCTTAAAGATCTGCCTCTCTGCTTGGCTTTGTTTTTAAATTTAATTTCACACCTAAAATTTGCTGGAGCACGTAACCTTTTCTACTCTTTCCTAACACAGAACTAAAGTTTAGAGTAATCCTTTCGGCTGGCTGAGCAAAGTACGTTTAACAAACTACACAAACCTGCTCTCAAGATGTATTAGCTCACGTTCTCATGTGAACACATTTGCTTTTCACCCTGAAGAAAAGGGATTTTTTTTTTTTTTTTAACAAGAAGCTGAGCGGAGTTCAGCAGGATTGATTCTCATCAGAACCATTTATGTTAAATTTCGAGGCAGTGATACGCAAATTAACTTCCATGCACATACTAACCTCTTTATATCATATACATACACATGCTTTCCAAGTGTAACCCCTTCAGTCTGACGGCAAGCGCCCAGGCAGCTGGAGGACAACAGTTCTGCTGCACTTAACTTGGAAATTTAGGTAAACCTAAATAGGCTTTACTTATGTAAAAACCTGCGCTGTTTTTTTACACTACCACACAGATTATAACAAAAGTAAAATAGAGGATAAAAGTCTCTTTCCTATCTCATGGTCTGCTTAGGTATCGTACTGTTCAAACTGACAAGGTTCTGCACACATTCATGGCAGGGGGCATTAAGAAACCTACTGAAGAGTACACATTGGTACGAAGAATGTACCGTGTTAGGGGAAAGCAGTGACGGTGTGCAGACCCCTTCTGGAGGGAGGCCTCTTAGACTTCAGCTATTGAGTTCACCTAACTTAAGGTCTCAAGCCCAGCTTCCAATAAGGAAATAACTTAAAGGGACAAGGAATGTTCTTCTGGAACTACCAACAAAAAACTCCTGAACGATTTTAAAAAGGGAGTACATTCTTCCGCTGCCACCAAAAAAACCCCGTAATAAATCTGTCTTACTGGACAGTTACTCCTAAGAAATAGTTTTGTAGCTTAGCCCTCAAGTATATTTGAGAACTACTTCAAAAATTGGCTTCACTGCCAGGAAAAGAGGAACAGCCTGGGAATTCTTTTAGTACTGGAAACCAATTAGATATTATCAATCAGAAATTGACTGAAATTTTTAAAAAAACAGATTTTCTGTATGAACTCATGAACTGAAAATACACATATGCAATGCCAGCATAAGATGAATGAGGTGCTCGTATGTATCCAACATCAAGTGTGGGAAATAAAGGAGAAAACCCTACCCAGCCGCCCCATTCTTCAGATGTGTTCAAGGAACGCTAGGTACTTCTCCTCCCAAACGGATACATATTTCAATAGACAAGTCTTACAAATTGAATTTCTTGCCCCACTTGATACTGTTTCATGCTAGGCTCATAAAAAACCAAACCCACACCCAACACCCTCCCTGAACTTAAGAGTTCATTTTTGGACGTGTATGTCTACCCACTTGCAAAAGCCTCTCTCAACAGACATTCTGTGGCCTGTTATCGGGCAGGGTGAAGGTGGGGCCAGGAACACTGACTTAAACAGGAGCATTATCCCCATCAACGCTGAAGTTTTTCCTCATTCAGCCCTTGCAAACAAACTGAAACTGGGAATGTTTCTAATGGAGTAACTTGCAGAGTACCAACTGCAGGAATCGCTCTTTAGCGTGCAACACCACTGACATTAATCTTCCGCAACGGCATTTCAAAGGGCAACAGACACATCTTCAACCTGTATTTTTTGAGACACTAATATATGACAGACGTTGTCCCGCTGGGTGGTTTTATCAAAGAATGCTGAGCAACTCCCCAAGAAACAGCGCTGTTTTCTAGTGGATTAAAAACCAGCCAAGAAGCCCTGATCTTGACACCAGCCCTGCAACAGTCACAGCGTAAAGCAGGGCGGGGTCCCTCAGACAGAACTTCAGCTGAAAAACGAGACTAACGCGCTGAGTACAGATGTCCTGAGCAAGGGTGAAAGTTTGCTTTTACATCTTCAACTGATTTTACAGTGTAGACATGCAATGTCACAGGGAAAACACTTTTAGAAGTAAGACAATCCAGAAGAACATTCGCGATGTTAGATCTTTGCTCTCTTTTCGCTAGGATAACTCAGTCCGGGGTCTGTATGGGAACAGGGGGCAAGGAAGCCCTCCAGAAGTGGATTAAAAAGGCTTTTCTTGTCCTGAATCATACAAAGATAAAACGCATCCATGTTTTCAGTCCATAAAAGCTGAACTAGTAAGGCAGTTTAGTTCCTTTTTGTTGTTGTTATATGGCATACTGGTTTGATGTTTTCTAAATCTTACAAGTTCATTTTTTAGTACCTCTATTTAGCTGAGTGACTGAAATACTGAAAAACCGACTTCATTTATTTTTATCCTTGATTCTTTCTTCTTCCTCTTACATATCCATCTGAAAACATGTAGAGTAACCAGTATTTATCAGGTAGCTCAACAGGTAGCCTACATTAAACATTGTTTTTGTATAAAAGCTACAGCTATATTGATACCAAACAGGCTGCGTTGCAATTACAAGTGTTTTGAGGCAAACAAATCTCTTCGGCTCACCTTCCGCTTGTCTATCACACAGGTATATCCCCTATTCTGAACAGTGAAAAGGAATTTCTGAAACTGGTAAATAATACCCTGTTTGCCTTTCAAGAGAAGAGAATTAAACTGGAGTTTTAGCTGTACAGAACTAAGTATTCCCTCCAACTTGTACATGATGCACCTGTATTAATTTATGCGGCTGTTTAGTTACAAGTGTTGCAAGCTGATTGTATGTCATCAGTATGTGCCTTGTACTGTAAACTGTTATTGTAATAAATTTAATATTCATAATCCACTTGCAGACGTCTCTTGTGCCTCTCTCTTATGGAAAGAGCAAAGATAAAGCTCCGTTCCAAGAACAAGCAGACTATCCGGTCCAGTTTACCAACAAGCCTTCTCTTTGACAAAAAGCAAGAGGATTTCCTGCGGTGTGTGAACCTTGTCTCACTGCTAAACACCCTCTCCTGTCACAACAGGAGGACCAACGCACACCACATTTGTTTAGACAGAACAGCAACAACCAACTGATCCACACTTGCAGCAGTGCCTAGCTCCTCAGTTAGCTCACACACAAAACATCATTTCAGGTCTTTGTAAACTGGCAGGCTTGACAGCTGATTTTACTCACATTTTGTCTCATCACTAAGTCTGCTGAACAAAATATTAGAACACCAACTTTTTTTTTTTTAACATTAATTCACCTTACTGTAGCATAAAAGTGATACATTTCCTACAAAACAAAGTGAAAGAAACCATTGTGACAAGCGTTGAAAATACATTCTAAAAACTATGCCCATTATCAGACATCCTACCCACCAAGTTATCGTGTGGAGATAACCTCATTCTTGATTACGAACCTTTGAACAGACAGCCTGACAAACCTAACATGACCTCCAGTAGAACAAGATGACTGGAATACATGCAAAACCCACTTACGTACCTTATTTCACACAAAAAAGATGCAGTCAAGTAACACCAGCATTTAGGAAGACCCACGCACTAAATCCAGTATGTATCTTACACTTTATTTAAGTGTTTCTGTACATCAGGTCCCCAAAACCAAAGCCCACACATAAATACAAAACTCATGTCACTATGCATTTTCTTTACAAAATGCCATACCACGTACAGAAATCTCCTAGATGATTACTCAGGCTGGTTTTCATGCCTTTCTCTCACTTTCACAGGTCTGTTCTTTGTTTCTGAAAGCATCGCTGTGCAAGAATGGCTCCTGCTAAGGCCTGAGAACATCTTTGTTTCAGCAGAGCTCACTGTTTCAGCTGGTGAAAGGAGTAGGGGCTGCCGGGGGGGTGTTATTCTCACCTTGACGTTGTTTAGCGCTCCCTGGTCTGTCCCACAATCTCCAAATACCAAGGATGGGATACTGAAGGCCAGGGTGGACAGTCAGCCAAATTTTTTATTTCAACTACATAAACAGACTAAAGGTGTGTATCAAGCGATGCATTAACCCATTTCAAAAGCTGTTCTTCTATTACGGCACACACAACCTGTACAAGAATCTGTGCAGCAGTGGCTTTTCCTCTTGGTTGAGAGACCAAGTGGTTTTGTCCATCACAGGGTCACTAATCCTCCTCCTTTTCAACGTACGATTTGGTGCCGACACGAGCCATTTGCCTTGCCAAGTAGCGGTCTCTTGCCGACATGACCGACTCTTCATTGCTACGTTTGGCAAATTTGCTCATGCTCTCAGACGGTTTCTGTGCTTGTTCTGTCTCCTCCTTCTCCCCTTCTTCTCCAGCTTTACGTTTCTGCTCGGACAAAATTCCAGAGCTGGACCTTCCCTTCTCATCCACCTCTCTCTCTCTTCCCTTTCTCTCTTTTTCCAGATCAGTCTCTCCATCTTTTTCTAAAGATGTAGGAGTACTTTCCCTCCTCTCTCTGTATTTCTTTTCATCAGTACTGTATTTCTCTCTCCTCTCCTTCACATGATCTTCCTTTTCTCTGCATTTCTCTCCTCTCTCCTTCTCTCTGTCATTGTATCTATCTTTACCACTTCTTACTCTTTCCTTCTCCCGTTCCTTTTCTGAGCCTCTCTCTTCTCTCTCCTTTGCCTTCCTCCATTCTCTGCCATGCCCCTCCCTCTCTTTTCTCTCCTTCCCCCTCTGTTTATCATCCTGCTCTTCCCTCCTCCTGTAGTTATCTTTACTAGCATGATCCCCGTATCTGTGTCGCTCTTCCTTTTCCCTCTGGTGATCCTTCTCGTGGGTCCTACTTCTCTCGTAATCTTTTTCCCTGTACTGTTCATCACTTCCCCTTCTGCTTGGTCTGCTCTCTCCTCTCTTTGTAAGATTTGTTTGGGCTTTTGGGCGCAGCTCTTCCTCCCCGCTGGATGAGCCTGGTGACCTGGAACGCCTCTGGCTCTTGTGACGTGTAGCCTCCTCTTCACTGCTCACAGAGCTCTCTCTCCTCTTCTTTTTCAGACTGACTTTACTATTTTTGTGTCTCTTATCATCATCACTACTGTCAGTTCCAAAGTCGGTATCAGCATCTGGATTATTCTCTGTCTTAACAGAGGGCTTCAGTCTTTGCCTTTCATATGGGCATTTGTTCTTTTGGTTGGATTCATCGGAACAACTGTCAGATTTTTCTTCCTTTATCCTACATTTTGTATGTTAAAAAAGAAAAAAACAACATTACACAGCCTGAAATCTCAGACTTCTCTATAAACTGCCTTCTGGCCAGGGCTTAAGCAAAAGATGCTGCTGGCAAGTCTAAGAAAGCGAGTTTTATCTGTGGCTCATGTTCCAGGAATCCCACGCAAAGGGTTTCTATTAATATCTGTATCTGGTTCACCGGTGAACGCGAGCTGATGAGTCTGTCTAGAAGAATGACTACAGCTAAATATCTGTAGCCTCCATCTCTGGAAAAAGACATGGATTTGGGTTCTTGTGTAAGCTTTTTGGAAAGCTACACCTTTTTTTCCTGTGTTTATTCCTCTATTCACACACATAATTATCCAGGCAGGCAGCAGGTTGTACGTTTTGTTGACAGAACTAGGAACACAGCTTCCATTTGTTTTTTTAACACAGTGTTTCCAAAGAACTCACTCGTGGGTAGATAGAAATTGGTATCTGTTAACAGCTCATAGCTTCTTAATGGCAAAAAGCTGACCCATGGAGGGCCAGTTTGGGCAGCAGACAGGAAGGTTACGCTTCGTCGTTCTTTTCTGACTGACAAGGAAACACTGGTTTACTCACACAATGTCTCTTCTTTTTACACATACGGCTACAGTAGCAGTCTGTGGTAAATTCTTATGGATCAGCACACATCTGGTTAGACTGTTTAATGCGTGCTCAAAAGCACGGCTGGTCTGTGAACAAGGACTTTTACGTCCTCACAATTTATGCTGAGAAGTTGGGTCATTTGTTTAGTAATCCAATTACTTAAAACAGCAAGTGCAAGGTGCGCCACTTCAGGGATGGGTGATGCAAATTCTGAGATCTAGAAGTTGAGCCCTTTGCTCTCTGTACCTACTGTACCACCATAAGAAAGAGTAAGATTAAAATCTACAGCTGAGCTCATGTGAGAGCACCATCTACAGCGCTACTTGTTTTCCCCTGTGAATTTACTTCATACACAACTCACAAAAGGCATGTTTCCTTAATGTGCAAGACTAAAAAGCCATCGTTTCAAATGATCTCTACATGTACAAAACGACATGTTCCTGAAGACGGCCTGAAGGAAGAACTATTAAAGCAATGGACAACCAATTGGGCTGACCGCTACTGGTTTTTAAAAGAGATGCAGCTGAGAAACTTAGATTTCACCAACAAAATGCAAAGTTCATTTAACCACCTCAGTAGCACTCTGTGCACTACTGAAACCAAGCAGGTATCTCTCTGCTGAAAGCCTCAGACAGGGTATTTTTCCAAACATGTACATATGCTAATACTTTAAATCTCAAACAACAAAACTGTGGCCTCAATTTTCCCATTCTCTGCTTAAATTCAGGAAGCTGTTCTGCTTTTCTGCCAGTCAGTAATTCTTACTCTTATTTCTTTTACACTACTTTTCCCCATTCATTTCCAATAAGGTGGCATATTCTTACACTCAAGACATGATCAAGAATTCCCTTATCTCAGATAGCTGAGTAACTCCACTGTAACCACATTCTTCATTTAAGCTTGTAATTTGCTTTCTAACAAGCCAACTTCAGATCTAGAAGATCTCTTGATGAAAGCAGCATTTTCTTTGTGATGGTGAGCACTTATCTAGTGATATCCAGGTTTAAGGCCTATCTCAAGTGAGGTTTAACCTTAATTTATGGTTTTAAATGATTGTTTGTTGCATGTAAGAAACATATCCCCTTCATCATATTTATCCACAGGGCAGAATTTCACCATCTCAATTACATAAATAATTCAGTCTCATCTCATTACTTCGCTTTGGACTATGCATATATTAAGATATTAAAATATTCCCACTGGATTTGATAAGTAATTTATTTCCTTTTACCACAGCATCAACACAATTTCTTTTTTTACGAACCTGTAAATGTGGAATAAATCCAGAGACCAACATTCTATTCAGGAAACTCATATCACAACCTCATTTCCCATGACTTACCTCCATGCCCATTATTTTACCCTGTGTCTCCCTCACGTTTCAAACTACGTACCTGAACGCAGATTGCCACATACTAGGTTAGAATAAGACCTAGGAGTGTTACAAGTATGACTGTCCTCTTGATGCTTTTTAAACAGCATTCCTGTCCTGCTTGTTTGTCTTACAGATGATCATTAGACATTTTCCAAACAATGCAGTTAATCAGCTGTGTAAATTAATCAGCCTACTCTAGCAGTGCTGTAGTACTCTAATTGTTACAGTGTTTCAGTGAGTCTGGAATCATAGTCAGAAGTTGGTTTCTATCTGAAAGCCTTCTGGAATCGCATCCTACCTGGCTTCACGGAAGCTGCATTTAGGCACCTCTTCTTCCCCCACCGTCTGGTTTAAAAGATGTCTGTAAAATCCACTGAGATCCTTCTGTTTGGTCACATCCAGGTACGCTAAGAGAAGGAAAGGAAGGTTAGATTTACTCCGCCACAACACTCACCAGACACAACTCTCTGGTAAAGACCCCACCAAGACTGCAATCTCCATCCTGAAGGTTTTCAAGCCCAGAGTGGAAAAGCTCAGAGCAACCTGACTTGACCTCACAGCAGACAACACTCTGAGCAGGAGGCTGGAACAGATGACCTTCAGAGGTCCACTCCAACCCAATTTATCTTACGATCCTGTATTTTATTCTTTACACCTCTTCCTGGGACACTGTACAGAACTGTCAGAAGTAAGGACCGTAAGCATCACTCTGCTCTGGGCTTACAAGTTTTCCAACTGACCCTTCCTCAAAAATCGGAAGTAGCAACCCCAACAGTGCTGACACACAAACAGAGGAGCTTCCTCTGGTCCTTTAGTAACATGTACCAAGGAAAATAACAGGCAAAGGGGGATGTGGTTCAGTATCTGCTATCTGGTCCTTTTTGATTTTAATTATCTCAAGCCCCATGCAGAGACCAGACAACAATGTTGTAAATCACGCAGAGGCCATACTTCTTTAGGGGATAATTTCAGTGTGAATCTCACCCTCGATAGCTGCCTCTCTTCGTTCTCTTTCCTCCTCCTCAGCCCTTTCCTGCAGCTTCTTCTTATAGGCTGAAGTCACAAAAGCCTCTTTGTGAGCAAACTCTCCTCCTTCCATTTCACGCTCCTTCTGAATTTTTCTTTCCATTCTTTTTTCTTGCTCCTTCTTTCTAATCTCAGCTGCTTTGAGGATATTTTGGATGTATCTGGGCTAAAATAGGAGAGAAAAAAGGTATCATGCTAATTGAGGTGGCTGAAAAAAGCACAATCTGGGATTAATGGAGATGCTGAAGAAAGTCGGTAGTGGAAGAAAATTGAGCAAAGCCAGTCTAACACATTCTCACTCTGCCATTCCCTGTCATTCCCTTTTAGATCGCTAACATGGCACGCTTCCCAGCAATAGAGAGGTTGCTGTATTCAATCAAAACATTCAGCCCATCTTTGACAAGGATGATTTTTGCTCTGAGTGAAATGAAATGTTTTTTGATTTCTCACCCCTCTCTCATAATACTGTTGCCTTTCCAGTGCTGTGAAGGAGTGGGCAGCTTCCTTCTACACCCACACAGCCTGACACGAGTTTGCAAATGGAACAGAGTAAGCAAACATGAAAACATCACTTGTCAGGATAACTCAGCATTGCTGTGAAGGAAGGCACTGGGCTGTGGAAACCGGCTCACGTTTCACCAGTGAAAGCTGATTACTTCAGTCCCCTGACAGTCCTCCAGGTAAGCACGTCGAGAGAGGAGGGACGATTTATGGTCGCTGGTTTAATAACCGAGTCTTCATCATCAGAAGTGGTATTTGTTGCAGGGCCCATTGCCTCTAATCCTATTACCCCACTATAAAATTCTCTGAGGTAGCTGATGAACTAACAGTTTTGCCAAAGTTCTCGCAAATGACTACCTTATGTAACAGGATATGAGCACAACACTTCTGTGCCCCAGGAGAAAAAGCATTTGGCAAAGCTTAGAAGTTAAGCGACCAGAGCTATTCCGAGCGTACAGAGATAAGACAGACAGCATACATTTTCAGGTATCGACCTTTTTGTCATCTTTGCCAGATAACACTCTAGCATTACTTTCTTTCTTCTTCTGCTGCATTTCATCATAAATACTGTCGTATTCGTACACCGTAGCATCTTCTTCCAAAGCCTTCTGAATCTCCAATTTAGTCTAAAAGAGAAAAAGGGAGGGGACGGTATCAAAAAATGAAGCTTGACATATTTTACTATTTTCAAACATTTTATTCCTACAATGTAACTGCAACATCTCTGTAGTACAAACCCATCCATTACAACACTGAGTGTGTATTTCCCACATTCTGACCTACAACGTTCTTGAACTGTTTACCAGGACTGAGGAGGCGAACAACCAAACCACGACCAGAAACTGCAGTTACAGGAAATGTAGGAAGCAAGGCACAACAGTCAAAACAACGCCGGAAACTTTTCAATGGGCAAACTGTTCCATCGAATAATGTAATTAGGTTTTTTTAAATAAAGAGTAAACAACATTTCAATATGTTTTACTGTCTGTTTATCCCTTTTCTCCAAAGCTCCAAGTAATAAATACGGGCCAGGATGCGAGTCCTTATTTCACAGTTCTACCTGCTGTTCATACAGTCAAGTTGGAAGCAAGAACTGTGAAACTGCTCAGTTTGAAAAAGCCCTGTCAGAAAAAACATCTCCCTGGGGAGCCCTTAGGTCAGATCTCCTGACACCGAAGAGGAACGCTGAATGGCAACCGTACACTTTTCTCTCAAGCACACATTACTTCCATCAGGAACCAGCAATGCGTTAGATGTGTGATGCATAAACAGCTTTTTCTCTAGCCATGTCTTTTACTGGCCTGGAACTTCTTTTAAATGCAAAATCTGTGTTTCCTCTGTACAATTTATTCCTAGATCACAGTAAAACACTCACTGCTGGTACGTACTTAACCTAGTGCTTTGTAACGTTACATTCTACAAACGACACAAACTGAGAAAGTCTACAAACACCGATGCATTCAATGCCACACAACGAATTCCAACATCTTGTGTATGTAAGTGCTTGTTTGACTCAACAGAGATTTTATTATGTTCTAAATTATGACCTCACCCGTGCAGCTTTCACTGGGCAGTTTTTCAGCTACTCTTATCATAGCCAGAAGAATTTCAGAAAGAACAATATTGCCCAGAAAAGTGAAACAAAGTCTTTGCTAAGGAAAGACTGAGAATTTCTAGTCAAGCTTTGAAGAAAGTCTGGTGCTCCAAAGAGCAACACACAAAATCATAAAATTATATGGAATTTCTAACTCTGAAGTTGTAATTATATTACATTTCTGTCAATTATTTGCTAAAAGAGAATGGAGGCAGTGGCTTCCTAATTTTCCATGGGCATGAAGACTTCCCACTGCATCTTACCTGCTTCATTGCTTGTTTTTTCAAAGCTTCTTTCTGAAGACTTTCACCAACAGATGGCTGTAAATCGAAACATCACAGAAATACAATTAATTACGTCGACACAGCTCATATTTTTCTACCATTCTAATGAACAACCAAATAATGTCCCATTACATAAGTCAGTCTCTCACTTCAACAGTATTTTTCTGTAAGTAAGAAAAACTAAAAGTTCGTTCACAAGCATACAATGAATCGGCCTTTTCCATGAGCAAAGTACTGCACCACCTCAGCGCATGTATGTGCATGTGTATACATGTTTATGAAAACGGTGATGAGTTTAAGGACACTATTTCAGTGATGTGTACCTCAAAAGCTGCAGAATTTCATGCTATTTCACAAAGCAAGCCATCCATGTCCAAGAAATGCTCAGAGACATCGGAGGTCTGCAAAAACTGTTCGGTTCAAAGAACCACAGAATGGGTTGGAATGGAAGGGACCTCAAAGCCACCCAAGCCCTACCCCCGCCACAGGCAGGGACACCCTCCACTAGACCAGGTTGCTCCAAGCCTCATCCAGCCTGGCCTTGGGCACTCCCAGGGATGGGCCATCCACAGCTTCTCTGGGCAACCTGTCCCAGTTCTCCCCACCCTCTCCAGGAAGAATTCCTTCCTGATGTCCCACCTCCATCTCCCTCTTTCAGTTTAAACCCGCTACCCCTTGTCCTGGCACTCCCTGCCCTTAGGAAAAGTCCCCCTCCTCCAGTCATCGCCAACAAACAGGTAGAAAAGACACCCTCCTCTCTATGGCAAGGGTCAGTATATCGGTGCGAGAAGCAAACACATCAGCAGGCAAAACGTCTAGCAAAGGACAGCTAGAGCCAGTACTGAAACAAATTCCTAAGGATGCTTGTAATACATCTACTCACTCACAAACACTACAATTCTTAGGTTTTGACATAAAAAGAGAAGAAAAAAAAATGGGAAGCAGAGAAAATAACCCCCCTAAATCAAGAGAAATTGGAATTATACACTCCTGCCAATTTATGTATCAAAAATGTTTTCGTGTTCTTGGGAATTATATGTTTGTGAATAAAAAAGGATAAATATTCTCAATGATTTTTAATTGTATTTCTAATAGTCTGTGAAACAGATAGGTGCTACTCAGAACATACACACTCTTCTTCCAGCACGTGTCATCAGAGACGTAGCCGTCACGAGCAGGCGTTCTTACTCACCCCCACATGAAAAAACAGTATTCATAGTAAAAAAAAACAACTCTCCAAAAGGATTTGGCACTTATTTCAAGTCTGATGTGTATCATTAGCTCTGTATTTCTGGAAATAAGAATACTGCTGATTTGAACAGCACGCACTTCAAATGTTAATGTTTAATTTCAAGATAGAAATTGCTAGAAAATAGCAATACTAATCTTCCCTGAGAAAAAACATACCCACTGCTGAAAACATGTTTTCTAGCCACACTGTCCTTTAAAAACAGCTTTGCATCTTATTTAGTTTTGTCCTTTGATCAGCGTTGAACTAAATCGTGTAGCTGTCTTTTCTCAGCTGATAGATAATACTGTTTATTAAACAGATTCACTATAAATGACAGGACTCGTACCCTTGTTGATGTAATTAACTATCTCTTAATCTTAAAAAGGAGAAATAGGAACAAAAAAGAAATCCTTTTGCATTTTGGCAGCTTCCCAAGTTTTGCAACTTTGACAATTACGTGTTCTCCATCACATTTTAAAGACAAATGGGATTGTTTCATCAGCTCTTAATAAAATGAAAAAATAGGAACCAACTAGCAGAGAGCTCAGCAGCAGGGGCTTGGATCTTCTGGAATGAATCAGGATTAGCACCATGTAAATTCAAACAGATCCCCTGAACAAGAAGGCTTTTGATTTCATCTGATGTTTGAAATAAAATAGTATGTCATGACCCCTCTTTCTTGAGCTAGAACAATTTCCGCAGATGTGGCAACAAGGAAAAAAATCCAAGTGCTTTCCACAGCCTTCGACATGACAAACTAAGCACTCCACGTATTTTTCACTGGTTGGTTTCAGAGACAGGGAACAAGTTGTGCCATGAGCAGCAGGATTAATGGGGTTTCATCACATGCGGCTTTGCGCCCTCTATTTCCCCTGTCACAGGCACTGCTTGAATTGCAGGTGGGCGACGCTGCGTGACCAGAGCCTGCGCTGAGCGCCCCGCCGCCGCTTCCTCTTCAACACAGCGAAAGATGAAAATCACCAGTTCTCATCTGTGTCGCTCCCTTTACCCAGCTGCCAATTTCCATGAAAACCGCAGGCACACGGGGACCTCTGCCACCCACCAACACTGTCAGTGAGTCCACAAGTCGTGCGGGAGTAATTAACAGGTACACACAGTGATCACCTCTACTGGATTTTTTTTTCTGCTATGCAAACCATAAACAATAAAGCTTCTGAAGAAAGGTAGTATCTCAGAGGAGTACCAAATTCTGGACTGAGTAAGAGCAGGTGCTAAGGCAATGCTGCCAATATTCAGAAGTACATACGGTGTAAACATCCACTGAATTCTTGATACTCAGACCTTTGCTCACTCCCCATGAACATGCTAGTGCTTGCTTTCCTAAGTAATACCACAGTCAGAACAAACCGAGACACAGAATATTCAGAATATTCCTTCCTAGCCCACTCCAAGGGAGGGACGTACAAACAAGTGAAAATGGGAACTTGGAAGGGCACATACTCCAACTTTTCCTGGTGCTTTACTTACAGACTTCGATAAAATCCATCTCTGCTTCCAACATGTTAAATCTTTGTGGTTAAATTACACTAATACAGGGAAAGCGTGATGTGTACTTTCATGGAAAAACCCCTGCACCGATCCAGCTAAGCTCCCCACCAGAAAGCAGCCTCTCTCTCACCCAGCTGCAGGTAACTGGGTAAGAAGCAGACCACACTGGAGGCTTTAGGAAGCTGAGCTTGGCAAACATCAGCAACACTCCCTGAGCCCGCTGCGGTGTCAGGGACTACACCCTGAATTCTGCAGCTTGCTGATTATTTGGTCTAGAACTGGATATAGTCTCTTATTTATTTATGTAGCTGGTTGGCTGGCGGACTGGGAGAACTGGATGGCAGATTATTTAGTTTAAAACAATCTACAAGAATCCTGGCTTCATTCAACTAGTCTTTACCTCTGCCTTTCAGGACTGAAGAGCTGATGTTGAGAAATACTTAAAATACATACTTTTTACATCCTATGCTTTCTTCTAAAAAAAAAAAAAAACCACCAACGTTCTGAATGAGTCACTATAAACTTCTTAATATAAACAACTATTTACAATTGGCAGTGGAACACACACCAGCATTACACAGGAGACCCAGACTTCCTCCTGGCTCTTGGGGAAGAAGATGGTCCTCTGCTTGACAGATCAAGGGTCACCGCTGAAGGTTTCCTGAATCAGACACTGCTACGCTGGTTTTACAGAAAGGGATCTCTCCGCATTATGCCAGAAAGCTCAGTAAAATACAAGAGGCTCTGTAGTTATATTTACAGAATAAGCTCTATTCCACCCAAATATTGGGGACACTTAGAATGTTTTCCTTGTCTGCCTACATGAAAGAGTGTTGCTCCGCAGAGATTACATAAACACACAAGTAATATATAACCCTCCGTTATTGTACAGAGAATTGTAAAGAAGCCCACCTGCGACTTGTTTGTCTAGAGCAGCAGAAAGTTTACAAAAAACAAACATCTTCCCTAATGGTTTATGGGTGACAATTTCCTGTTGCGCTATGAGCTCTGATAGATGAGAACTTCCCGTTCTTTTGTATTGTTTTTACTTATCAACTGCCCATTTATTAAAGGCCCTATAAGCTCAGCAATCTGTCCAATACTTTCTCTTTCCCTGAAGTCAAGCTATTCTTCTGAAGCACAAAGCTTACAGTTTAATACTTTCTGCAAAGAGAAAATGCTTTAACCCTCTCCTGTGAAACCACAGACCCCATGCAAACCAAGACACTCTCAGAAACGAGACTGCAGCCTACGAGACCATAGAAGACAGCTTGTACGCAACAGAAAAGGTTAAAAAAAGGTGTAATAAAAGAAATTATCCCAATCTACTAACATATCCCACTGTTCTCTTGCACTTCTTATCTCCCTTAGATACCTATAAACTTCTTTCGGTTCTTAAACGATTGAGCTACCTCCTTATGTTTATCCTGCAGAAGAATATTCAAACTACTGACCAATGGCTTTGGTTTGCCTCAGCTATGTTCAAATCAACAATTTACAGCTTTATACAAAGGCTCAGGTCAAAGTTAATACCTGAAAAAGCAATTCCACGCAACAAAGACTCCACGTCTTTTTACAAATCTGACCTCTCTGCCTTCTCACCACAATGTCCCAGTCTTCCCACATCCCAGGTCCCAGCTGCAGCTCCTTGGTTTCTGCAGCTCCTGCTTCCTCCTGCCTCACCTAGATGCAGGCAGCCTGCCCCAGGTTCCAGGCCAGCCGAACACAGCCTTAGTCTTTCTCCTCATCGGGGCATTAACGGGGTCTTTGTTCTGCAGTTAGAGACCTCTAGTCTCACCAAATTCACTTGAAAGTGGCCAGTACATCCTTAACTGGATGCACAGAAAAATATTTGACTGAACAAGAGCAGGATAATTTGGAGCTCTATTTGATCAGCAAGTAAAAGAGGTACAAACAGTCAGCCAGTTCACCAAACGCAAAGCTTACGTTTGCACTGAACTAGCCAGCCCGAGAGCGCTTTATTGCTAAAGATCGAGAAACAGACACTTTGAGAGCAGAAGTCACCTCACCGACTCTAGGTGTCTACTTCAGAATGAGATGTGTTGCGCCCCAGAAGCGCCTGCATCTCTACTGACTGCACAGGGAGCTCAGAGAACTCAAGCATAGATACTTGCTTGTGTTCCTCCAGACCTCACTCAAGTTTGTGGCCCTGTGTGGCTACGCCGGAACAGCTGGGACGCGGCTCTGCTCGCTTCATTCTTCTCACATCAGCTGAGGAATCTCAGACTCCAAGATCTACGGATTCATGAACTTTGGTATCAAAACACCTCAAAATGAGCTCCTTACTCTCATGTGTATGTACCGAGCAGTGAATCATTAGGGTCTGCCCTCAGAGATACCTGTATTATCCAACTGCAGCCTCCACACGGACAATCACGGACTAAATGTAGACTATAAGTCAGGCAACAGACTGATCTCAGTTCATCCACATATGAGCCGTGGCTACTAGCAGAAGATTAAGAGAAAGAACCTGAAAAAACAAGTCATGTACAGAATTAGCTTTCCTCGGCATTCCCTCCTAGCTTCCAGCAACCAGGAATTTAGGGACTTCCTGAACCGGAGGATGCACCTGGACCATTGTTTGACACCAAGAGCATCCCTTAATTTGACTAATCATTTCTGAATCCATTTATGTTTTCGGCCATGCCACAATATCCTGTGGCGACGAGTTCCACGACTTAATTATACATTGTGTGGAGAAAAAAACCCCCCAACTTCCTTTTGTTTAGCTTAAACCAGTTACTTGGCAATTCCGTAATACACCCTACCGCTCATATTATGAGAAAGGGCAAAATCACTTTCTCTGAATCATTCTTGATTGTACATACATCCCCTCGAGTTACTCCTCTCCACTTCCTCCTCCTCAGTCATCTTTTTTCTAAGAGCCCCGTTAGTCCTCTTCATTTTGCAAGAAAGCTGTTGCATAAACTCTGGCCACCACCAATACTCATTACGTCGCCAGTGATGGTTTTAGTCAAACCGTATCATTTGCGAAGCTCTAAAGCAAATGGAAGGATCTCTAGGCAAAACCAAAAATCTCTACAACAGGGTATAGTTTTCTGCTGGTTTTCAGTTTCTTCCTTTGTACCTGCTTAAACATGCCATTTATCTTCCCGTTGGTCACTAAAAAAATCCACCAAATCAAGCTGATCCAGTCACAGAACTACCCACAGTGACTCCCTGATCTCTCCCCTGACCTTAGCACCTACTCTGACCCACGTATGGTTATTTTTTTAGCTACATGTCACGTCCTGTAGCAACAAATCAGTTGTGAAAGGCTGGTACAGGAATGTACTTCTGATACAATAAAGACGCAGAAGTTTTACCTGCGGCACCACGGAGATATTTTCAACTGAATTTCAAAGATAAAATAGACCATGGAACAGCTCTGGGAATATTGACAAGCCGCCTCTGAAAACGCAGTGTATGAATAAGGGAATCGTATTTTTGGAGAAAACTCATGTATCACAAATAGCAGTAAGCCAGAAGGAAACTTATTCCTAAAGTATCACAGTGTTGCTGTAACATCTACTCTCTACAGCAGGCTGTCCTAGGGGTAACAACCTTCCCCCAGTTTCTAAAAACAGCCACAACTCCTCGTTACCAAGGCAAATAATTCAGAACTATATTGGTTAGGAGTAACTGTAATCACCTGGTTTACTTTCGACACTCAACACCGTATTGCAAAAAAACTGCCATTCCGGATGTTCTGCTGCTTATGAACTAAC